>CM026084.1:7285000-8767500 GCA_014839685.1 Anableps anableps
TCTATCTTCCTGATTTTAGTGAGGACACGAGCAGCAGCATTTTGGATCAGCTGCAGCTGTCTGATTTTTTTTTTAGGCAGACCTGTGAAGACACTGTTGCAATAATCTTGCGATTAAAGATAAATACATAGATGAGTTTCTCTAGATCTTGTTGAGACATTAGTTCTTTAGTCCTGGAAATGTTCTTTAGGTGATAGAATGCTGACTTTGTAACTGTCTTTATTTATTATAATTTAAGCTAGCAGGAGTACGTAGATATTAAATAAGAGGGGTCCCAGGTGGATCCTTGGAGTACCCCATATGTGATTTTTCTTAGCTCTGATGAAAAGTTACCTATTGATACAAAGAAGTCCATGTTCTTTAGGTAAGACTCAAACCAGTCAAGTATGTTTTGCATTTTCGCCAAAAGCCACATAACATGGTTAAATGTATTGCTATATTAGTCTGAATTTATTTTAAAGTTTCTTGTAAACAACCTTGAAAACAAACATAAAGTTGTCCTTCATAGTATGATTGGCTTTTAACATTAACAAGTAACCTTTCATCTTATCAGGCAGCAGCTGAAGTTGATGATGTCAATATTATTCTTTATATTAAATAATAAGTTACAGTCACATTGAGATGGGCATAATAATAGCATTATTTGCCCTGCGGTTTTACTTTTTCAGCAGCATTCTGCAACAAGTTGGTCAATTGTTGGTTCTCCCAGCCTTACTAAAATACACACTGTGTAATCCAAAATATAAGCATAGTTATGTGCAAAAGAGCTTGATATTCCGATAATAGCTTCACTTCATCTATTAGCTTACACACATAAGGCTAAATGTAAGACAACTGATGTTAATCCCTTGCTGCAACTAGGTCAGCGCTAACAGAGATGAATCTCATGGAAGTTTCTCATTGCCTCTCTTTCTTTCTTCTATTCCTCTGTCGCTGCACTGTAATTAATAACAGATGTTCTTTGGGGAGAAGATGAATAAATGAGGAGAGTGAGTGGGTGCTGGTACAGAGGCAAGAAAATCTCAGATCAGTGTGAAATATGGAGAGAGATAGTGACATACCTCAGCATGAAGCCTCTGAAATTAGCAGCCCAGGCATGTAAAAATTTGATGGCACAAGGTGTAGGTAGCAGCATTAAGTGAAGTGTTAAATGTGACAAAACAATGTAAAGTTATTAGCAGTTAAATGTTGTGTAACTGCAACTGTTTGGGGTTTGTACTAGATGAAGTAGGTCAGGTACCCTTTTTCCTCAGACAACTGCATCTTAAGTTGTGGCAGTGCCACTATGTCCTGTGATGTGTATTTGTCAGTTGAACTTGATTTGTTTGTCAGACCACTGACTCCAGTTTACATAAGAGACCACCAACTGATGGTCAAGTTCAAAGCTGCATCATGGCAGAACAAAAAAAGTTTTCAATGCAGTTTGTGCACCACAGCTGAATTTTGGCTGAATAATTTAGCTTGACATGTGTGGTTGGTAAAGACAACGCACTGACAACATCTTGAATTAATGTTTCATATTGAAACAGGTCTCCATGAATATTTCAGTTGATCTCTAAAGAAAAACACCATAACAAAAAGTGCCTTATAGTGTAGGGTTGCAACTGAACAATGCACTATACTAAATTCACTAATGAAGGAGAGTTCAAACAGAACAGTTAAATCTAATTATCTATTGGTACTTTCTAACTTTTTAGTTACCATTTGAAGTTTAATGAATAAGCTGTTTGGACAAGCAAGAGAAAGTGACAGAAATGTCTCCACTGTTGTCATTTCTAGCACAGAAACCAGTGAGGGGCTGCTGAGTTGGTGCTTCTCTTAAATCTCTGTTCACCAAGTTGAACAAAAGAGATATGAGAAAGGAAGTAGGACAACTATAGAGCCTTGAGAAACACCTGCAATTATTTAAAGAAGTAATGTTTGTTATAGAATAGTGTCCTAGAGATACTTTAATTTGCACATTTCCAAATATGAATGTTTTGTTTTTTGTCTTTTTAAAATCCAGAAATACTACTCTAGCTACTTTACCCTAATTAACTGTTGAGTTGCTCTGTTCAATAAAGTAAAAATTACAAGGAATTACAAAATTAATGATGATAATAATAGTAATAGTAATAACAGTCTACTGCTTGACAGTAGACTGGTTAATTAGTTGGTAACCCAAAACCATCTTTGAAACCTTTGAAAATATAGGGGATTCTAACTGGCCTGTATTTACAGTCAATGTCAGATCAGTTGATCAAGATTTTTTAAAATGGCAAAACTCTGACACAATTACATATGATGCAATTTTTTCTTGACATAAGATAACCTAAAAGGATTAATGAAAATGTCTTTATGTTAGGTTTTACTTTTACTCGCTGTTTTGTTACTTTTCTTTAAGAAATGGATTTGATCAAGTACACAGTATGGATTGAAGATGTGTGTGTGTATATATATATATATATATATATATATATATATATATATATATATATATATATATATATATATATATATATATATATGTATGTATCATCCAAATAATAAAAAAAACAACAACTTTCACTTTCACATCTTATTTGATTATACAGTGTAACAAAAATAATTTGCTTATCATTTTATAACAATATAGATTTTATATTATCACTATTATTTAATTTTCCATTTTCTTTCCAATCATATGGTTTTCTTAGTTTACTTTTTTATTTCATTATTTATTTTTTCTAATTTTCTCATTTGTATTTGAGAAAATGCTGGTTAAAGTTTACATACATTTATGTAATGTGATTTTTTATTTATTGTCACAATTTACTTCATAATTTTTTTTTTTACATTTTTTCCATATTCTGTATTTATTTTCTATTTTTTTTATTTACATTGATTTATCTTTTCCTCTAATATTTCCTCTTAGCATTTTCTCCCCTCCTGTTTTCTCCTTTTGTTCATTTATTTACAGATATCTTTTGTTATTTTCCTCGTGTTCTCTTTTGTTTTTCCTTCTGACTCTCACTTTCTGAGGTAAAGTGAAAAAGGGGTAAAGGGACGGTAGGGGGGCATGGTGGCCCCCCCAGAGCCAGCTTCTCTTCTATTGGTCAACATCAAGATTCAAGCACTGGATACACGTGTAACTTTAGCAAATATCTTCTACACGCATGTTTTTGGTCTCTACCCTTAATTTTCTTAAGTTTTTAACCTTTTTGGAAACCATTTCTGTGATTCTGTGATGCATTTGTGCATCTTCTGGTATCTTTGCTGTTACAGTAACAAGTTTTTGTTAGGATTTAGGGGAAAGTAGCTGTTGCTCTCACAGTACAACAACCTTTCATAAAAGTACAACAGTCTCATGTCATCATAGTATTTACACAATATAAAACTAAAATTATACTATGATCTAATTTCTACTCAGCCACAATAGTATAACTGAGTATTCCAGTTAAAATTGTCCACACCATGCGTTTATTTGGACTTTAACATATAGATTTAAGCAACAATATAAAATAAACACCTGATAAATTTAGTAGTAATTTTCAAGTGTCCTTAGCATTTTTATACCTCTGTTCACAGTGTAACAGAGGTATAAAAATGTCATTGAGTCCAACACTTAGCTAGAGCCATTTGCTCGGGTCCAAACATCTACTTTTGTCTTTCTGTTAAGCACAAGAAATGTGTAGCAGCCTATGTTCACCCATCTGACCAGCAGTGTTCAGCAACAGAGATATCTGTTGTTATTTTCCACGACTAGTCTTACTTCACTCTGCTTGGACACTTTCTATCGCATCTAATTAAATGTTTTCAGGGTTTTGAAACTGCATTCTTTTTAAACCTTGGTATACCGGTAACCAGCCTACAGTATGTCTAGTTAGTGCTCTTTTAGAACCATAATGGATTATTACGTATTTCTCACTTTCTGTAATGTCTTCCTGAATTTAGAGCTGTAAAGGGCAGATTGTGGGTAAGAAAATTGACTGAGCTAAAGTAAGAAAGGCGCAGATGCTCTCATTACGCTGTTTAACAGCTTCACATCGGTCTGTATCTTGTTTACGCTGTTTTTCTTGTTACTCCGCCCTGCCATTCACTCTATCCAATCACTTGCTTTCACTCATTTCAATGAGTCCATCCAGCTCAAGTATGACTCAGAAAGGTGTGTCAGTCTACCATGTGTGTCTGTTCATGTGTGTTGAGAAGTACCAATGAGAGTGTGTGTTTTCACACCCTGTCATTTTGAATGATGTCATGTTTTCTTGTTTCTTTACCTCTTTTCTTCTGGACTCCACAATTTGCTCTGCTCTCTTGTCTTTTGTTTTCGATCTTTTCTCTCTCTTCGATTTTTAAGTGAGACAGCAGAGCAATCTGACAAATCAGTTCAAAAATTGTTTGGGTTGTTTTTTTTCCCAATAACTGTTTTTGTTGACAGTTGTTTTTTTCTTTTAGACTCAGTGTTTGCTGGATTTCAGAATTGGACATCGTTTCCTTGACAATGAAGGTCAAAGCACATTTCCTGGCAGACACTGAGTTTTGAGATTTAATATTGAGTCATTTGCTCTGAAGGACAGGAGCATAAAAGCAGCAGTCGCATTAAACCAAAGGGGCGCCTTGCAATTTGGGGAATAATATTGTTCCTTAATTTTTTTGTGTGGGTATCTAAGTTTTAAAATGCACTGTTGCTGCTTTTATCTCCCATGCCCTTCTCATATCTTTGCATCCATTTCATTTGTCATCTAAGCTCCAAATTTTAAGTTTCTTTGAATTCCTATTCCTCATTCATTTTCCGGATCCCATACTTCCGAATCATTGATGAATATGTGATCAGACAACCAGACCCACCTATGCCTTCAGCCACTTTTAGAGGAGATCCATCTAAGAATCAACCATTTTACCCAATGAATCAACCTCACAGCAGTATCCTGTATTGAGCAGAGATTCATTGTAAGATCTTCGTTTTGACTAAGTAGCCAACTCAACATCCTTTCCACTTCACAGCTTATTCTAGACACCTTTTGCACAGTCACAATTATAGGTCCGGTTTTAGACTCATTTTCAACATATTCAATCCAAACCAATGTGCTCTCACTCACACAACCACGGTATACTCATAGTGCTGTGGTGTGCTTACTCATTGGTCCCACAACCAATGAGGAGCCTTACTGTGTCTGTATTTCCCAAAAAAAAGACCGCCTCGGAAATGTATGCTATTATGTTTTTGAGTGTGGCCATGTGCAAAAGCAACTTGCACGCCTAATCCTCAGTTTCATATACTTTCTCCCATGAAGGTAAACATTGAAAATAAAAGTGGGGAAATGTGTAGGATGTAAAGAGGAATAGTGGCTGTTCGGGTTGTTTTTGAACAGGGAATGTTTTATGTTTCCTCTAACTGTTCTTCCTTATTATTTGACAGACCTTTCAACAAATTTGAAAAAGGGGTTTTAGATCTCGTTTGAAATGAGCAAATCTAAATTTGTAGGTCTGTAGAACAGGTCTGCTTCAAGTTCCCATTGAACTATAGATGAGTCATGGTGAAATCCCATGACACAAGCTAGACATTGAGAGATGTCATTGGGGTGGCGTTACTTTTTCCAGTTTTCCGATTCACTATGTTGTTTTGCAGTGAGTTGTGGTAAGTACCCAGAAAAACCCAGATTGGAGATTTAGGAATATGAGTATTCTCCTACCAATCAAGTGGAATGGATTCTTTTGTGAAGCAATAGAAACAGCGCTGTGGTGAGTGATATGTTATTGTAAATGTGTGTGATCATTCAAAAGGA
Organism: Anableps anableps; assembly: GCA_014839685.1. Classification (NCBI taxonomy): domain Eukaryota; kingdom Metazoa; phylum Chordata; class Actinopteri; order Cyprinodontiformes; family Anablepidae; genus Anableps; species Anableps anableps. The sequence goes on from CM026084.1 coordinate 7,290,745, forward strand.
AGAGGGACACGTCCCCTTCTCACATAATTATTGCAATGCCCATGATTGAAGGTCTATATCAGTGTTACTCATTACCAGTTCTGAGTGGACCACTGCCCTGCATGTTTTAGGTGTTTCCCTTCAGCCATACACCTGACTTGCATAAGTGGGTAATTAACAAGCTTCTGCAGCAATTGATCGCTTGCAGACGAGGTCACGCAATCATTTGATTCAGGTATTCTGGAACAGAGGCACATCTAAACTATGCAGGGCAGTGGTCCACTCAGAACTGGTAATGAGTAACACTGGTCTATATCAACCCTTTCTCATATGTCTATCATAAAAATATTTCAAGATACATATTGCTATCATTTTAATTCTCAGCTCTACATAGTGGTCAATAAATTGAAAGGTCAACAAGCCTGGGGTTGTTAGGCTTGATTTAGCAATGACAGACTGCCTTTGCAACCCACCTGGCACAAGATGTAACATGTCGGATGCATAGGCTCAGAGTTAATCTACCTCTCCATGTACCTGAGCCATGTCAAGGAAACTACACTTGAACTGACACTGTTTGGTTTCATTGAACTACACGTTCCACTTAGACACAAACAGTTTTCACTATAACCTCTCAGGGGTTAACAATACACTGGTTTGTTCACCGTCTACCAACGAGAGAAGCAGAAGGAAAGAACTCTAAAGACAGAGTAAACAAAGGGATTTCTCACCCAAATATTTTTTTGTCTTGGAGGTCCATGACAGATGAGTTATCCAACTGTTTAAAAAACAGTTTCCCCACACTGTTCTTTTTTTAAAAAAACAAAAACTATCAATGTCATTGAGTTTGTGGTTGAGTGGACAATAGACCAAACTGGAAGGGATGGCCTAGTCTCAAGGGGGTGCCCCCTCTTTAAACTAGAGACTTTTTAAAGAGGAACAAGTTTTTATAGCCCTATTTTATAATTGTTTGATGAAAGATGATAAAGCACTGCTTCAAATTTGTCTTCAAATGTGGTGAGGATATAGGTCAACAGAAGCAGATTTGGCTGGTGGACATAAGCTTAAGAAAGTGTTTGTTATCAATCCAGAACTCACAAGCTGGCTTGATACAGATGTCACTAAGGAGTGACTATTTCTTCTACTGCTTCAAACCAATAACAGAATTACTTATGGACTCCTGTTTGTTTATGCAGTACAGTTAACTAATAAACACACTGGGATCTAATACTCCTTTCAGTGGTTGTCATGGATGGTCTGTCAAATATTCTTTGACTTTGTGTCAAATATAGAAATGAAAATACAGGGAGCAGGTGTGATAATCGCAGAGAGGTTATTCCTGATCTCTTTGTACATTTGCACTTGCTTTCCTTTGTTTCATAAATTATACCCAAGGTGTGAGAGAAGACTTCACCGGTCACATCAGTGAAGGAATTGAGAGAGTAGAAGGGGAAAAAGTGGGAGCAGGAAGTGTTATTTTATTAATTTTCCAATATATGCCTTCCTATTGTAATAAAAAAGAAGCACTACCTTCATTTTTCATGGACAGTAACTTTCTAATTGTGGAAAAGAAAAGACCAGTGAAAGTGAGAGCAGCAGAGGTTTGGTCCTGAAACCCTGACCTTGCTTCACTTTCTGCACTCAATTTCTACTTCTCTGGAGACTAGTGAAGTTGTTGTCAAAAAATGTCTGCTTCCTTCTCCCATATTCTCCTGTTTCTTGTTCAGTCTCACCTTCTTTGCTCTGTTCATAATACAAGGTCAAGGCTGAACAGTTTCCTATTTGCTTTATCAGACAATTAGGATAGAAGACAGTTATGATACCAGCTTGACCAATCCCATAATAAACACTTTTCCCTACTGTAGAACAACGTAACTGGGGCAGTTGCAGGGTAAAACATAACTCCATCTTGTGCAGCAGAGTTAGATGCATGAGAAGCAGACTGGGTGTATCTGTCTCTGTCTGCCTTAGCTCGCCTTGCACCTGCAGACAGTAAGTAGAGCAGAGTAAGAGTAATGCTTGTAGTTCAGAAGATGATGAAGAATCTTGTGAATACGAACTCCCAGTGAAAGAACCAAGCTGTTGCATCCTGCAACAGTTCTACCCACCTGCTCAGATTTAAAGCCGCTCTCTCACACGTATCCAAGACGCCCTAAATCTCCTCAGTCTACCCAGCGGCCATGTTGTGTCACGTCTAAAATTATAGGCCTGTTTATAGAGAGCATCTGACAAGATGAGAAACTGTTGGTGTCAAGCTCAAATCGGGTTCTGAGGTGCTGAGCAGCATAGCATATGACAAAGTATGTCAGCAAGCTGAGGTCCCTTTATTTTAAGAGTCTGAGCACACCATAGTCCATATTGTTTTCACTTTTCTGGCACGCACATCTCTGTAGGTGTTCAGCAATGGTCAAACTCCACAGCCAGCCACCCAGTGGTTCACCCCACATGACTGGTATTCAGGTGGATCTCCCCTGTTGTCAATATCGATAATTACCAGCACGGATAAAATTAGCTGTCAGCAACCATAACCTGAAAACCAGAATTTCAAATAATTAAGTTGACGGCACTCCGAGGAGGTAAAACTGCTGCCAAAGGTCAACGTCTCTCCATTGTTTACTTCAGAATATTATTGGAAAAATCACAAATTGATTTACTTATTTATTCATATTTACTGAGGTATCATCTTTTTTTAATTTTAAATAATTAACTTGTTTATTTTTTTTCTTATTTCTAATTTTATAATGAGAACAGCAGTCTTTCAGTTGTTTTACTTTCTCCATGTGAGTAACAATCAAAATCTCTTACTCTGAGCATTTAGATCAAAAGCTTTCAAACATTTATGAGGGTATGTCATTTCCCTTTAAAAGGTTTAATTATCGAATAGGCAACTCAACTCATTTAATGTTTGGCCATAAAAGATTCTTAAATTCTTTTTTAGACAAAGTTGAGTTCTAAATTAGTCATACCCCGGGCAGATTTAGATTTAAAATTGTTTCATTCAACCAAGAAATCTGTTTCTGACTCGGAAAGACAAATGATAATAAAGGAATGTAAAAGAAGTATTAGCTTTGAAAAAAAAATTACTGAAAAAGTAATGTAAGAAATGATTTAGAACCTTCTCTGTAATCAAAGGTAAAGTCTTTATTGGTATTACAGCAATCAAACTCTTATTTTGACAGTTTATCTTTGATGATTAGATTCAAGTCATTAAGGTTGGAAGGGCTCCTTGCCATCAACCTGATCTTTAACTCCTTCCACAGATTCTCTATTAGACTTAAGTCGAGACAGTGGCTGGATCACCCAATAACGTTTATATTACTTCCAGTCAGAAGAAACATGTTGGCCAAATGGGATGAAAAATCAAAACAGCAAAACAGCACAGGGATATAAACAATTTTGGGCTTCGCTGTACTAGCCCACAAATAATTTAGTAGCCTACTGTGAGCTTGGTCGCCTCTTATTTGCTATTTACTACTAGCTTGTTGGGCTACTCTTATCTCATTGGGCTATTTTAAGCATATTCTTCTAGTTTTTTAGCCTATTACTGGCTTGTTAGCCTTCTATTATGTCAGCTTACAAGTATTAACTTTTTTGCCTATTAGTTTGTAGGTCTAATTTTAGCCCTTTAGTAGCCTTTTAGCCTGCTATTAGGTATTTAAAATATTATTAGCTGTTTAGCTTGCCATGATTTTGATAGCCTACAATTCATTTGTTAGCTTTCTAGGAGCTTGTCAGCTTACTGTTGGCTCATTAAAATACTGTTAGGTTCTTAGCTTACTTTTAGTCTCATATCCTTTGTTTGCTAACTAGTAGCTTTTTAACCCAGTAATTAATTAAGATGCTTTTTAGATTGGTCATCTGCTATTACTTTGATTGCCTATAATGAGTTTATTAGCTGGCTGGTGGCTTGTTTGCATGCAGTTTGCTCCTTAAATATAATTTTGGAATACCAATTGCTTGTGTAACCTACCTACTATGAGCTTGTTGGCATCCTATTAGATTATTAGCGTTTATTAGCTAACCGATTATCTTTAAAATAGATCTGTTAATGATGTTTCATGGCACAAAAAAATAATCAAATATGTAGTTAACTTAGTTTATTTGAAATTCTGATATTTTTCTCCTCAGTATGTTTTTATTAGACTGGTACAACTTTTCAGAACTATAGAGTCAGAATCCCAATCATTTCTTTAGCCAAAGCACTTAGTAACAAGTTTTTAAAAAAGACCCACCAACTATTCCTGAGAGATGTGCTGAAAATCTTCCCTGCCCCAGTTTTGTCGAAACTTAATAGGTGCGATTGATTCTCACGAGAGAAAACTTCCCATTAAGAAAATCATATTTGGAACACAGGCTGTATTGGTTCTTTCTAAAGATCCTGCTAAGTAAGCCTTTATGTCTCATTACCTGATTTATGAGTAGAGTTACTTGGATTGGATGGGGAACCCTCTAGGTGCACACCATGAACTACACACACACTCATGGGAATCATCTCAGACCAATGCAGCTGCAGCCACAGCAGCCGTCCTGTGGTAACTAGGCAGGCGGGGAGCACTCCAAAGATCCAAAGGACTTTTGCCTTTTAATCAACTGGTTCTATTATTTCCATTATTCAAATTCCCCCACCCCTGTGACCTCTCCTTCATTGATGTCTCAATAAGGTGATAGATGACATAAGCTTCCTCTTTCTTCCTCATCCTCACTCTAAACCCATCTATCCTTCCAATCTGGACGGAAGGAATAGGGGAGAGACGGAGTGATGGATGAGTATGGAAAACTACTTTCCTGCTCTGTTAAGTTCTCCACCTGAGAGAGGTGAATGAGATAAGGAAAGACAGATCATGAATGGTCCCAAAGAAAAAGGGAGATCTCCTGAATAAAGTTTCATTGAGCAGTTCATCATTCATCATATTCAAAGAAAGTTTCACTATTGATTGAAGGAGAGGAGCATTCACTTCATCAGTCATAACTGCAGAGGGCTTAACAGGAGTCTTCCTTTTGCTTTGTCTGTTATCTGGTCTGCCTTTCTGTTTTATAATCTCTCACTTCTTTTCACACACTGTTGTATTGTCAGTTTGAGTCAACCATTAAACTTTCACTAATCCCTCCATTTTTTCCAAGATGATTCATTGTTTTTTTTCCCTCAGCACTGCAGGCCTACTGTATGCTGTCCCTGCCTATTACCTTCTAGCTCACTTTTTGACCACCACCTCCCCTTCCTCCTCTTCCCATTACCCCTCCTTCTCCTGATTACCCCTTCCTTTACTCCCCCACCCACCCCACCCACTTCCAACAGAAGCTCAGAGTAAGCCCTACTACTCCGATTACTCCCCCACTCGGCTGCTCATCCACAAGATGTGTACCAGCCACTACCTGGACCTCTTCATCACCATTGTCATAGGGCTCAATGTCATCACGATGTCTATGGAGCACTACGAGCAGCCAAAGGTCAGACAATAAAGATCTCTGTACATGATCACACCGATGCTCAATTGGCCTTGCAGCAGTTTTCAAACCGATTATACCTTTTTTTTACATGTTGCCCACATTGAAACTCAAACTTTCATTTTCAAAGATCCAAAAAATACAACGTGTTTACATCTAGCCCCTTTTACTCTGACACTCCTAAAAAATGTTCTCTGCAGCCAAATGTCTTAAGAGCTAAATACAGGGCAATCCTAAAGAAAAACCAGGACACCAGAAAAGTTCCAGCAAGACAACAATCCTATCTATACATCCAGAGCTACAATGGAATGGCTTAGATCAGTGTTTCTCAATTCTGGTCCTCAGGGACCATTGCCCTGCAACTTTTAGGTGTTTCCCTTCTGCCACACACCTGACTTGAATAAGTAGGTGATTAACAGGCTTCTGCAGCACTCGATGGCATGCAGAAGAGGTCTTAAAATCATTTGAATCAGGTGTTCTGGAACAGAGATACATCTAAAATATGCAAGGCAGTGGTCCCTGAGGACCGGAATTGAGAAACACTGTCTTAGATCAAAGCTTATTTATGTGTTAGAATGGCCTAGTCAAAGTCCAGATGAAATTCCAATTGAGAGTTTGTGGTAAACCTTGAAATTTAATTCTTAACAAACCCACTTAATCCTATCTGACAGATCTTAAGCTATTTCTGAGAGAATTATGGACAACAGTTTTGTGGAGTTGGTAGAGAGAGACAGTATGTTGTAGTTGAGTATATTGAGAGGCATCAGGTAAAAGAGGTCTAAATACACCCTAGTTTTCACATTTTTAAATATTTGGACTATAATTGTACTAAATGTATAATTTTCCTTCCACTGTTTGTGGTTGCAACTCACTGTGACTGAGGCTGTTGATCAGTTTCTGTAGCACTCTTAATCTATTATTGTTTTGGAATGTTCCCTTTTTGAGTTCACTTTTCAATAAAGATTTAATTGAGGAAAAAAGGTAGAACAGCATTGGGATTGCCTGGAAAGAAAATCTTTGGAGAGCTATAAAAGTTAAAACAATAAAATGAACATTATGGGCAAATCAATAAAAACTGAGAAAAACAATAAAAACCGCAAAATATTACTGCCTTTAAAATCCATTGATCTTTAATTGTGTGTGCTTTGAATATTCTCTTTTTAAATCCAAAAGGTTTTCAGTACATATTGCCAGGTATTACTAAAACTGCAAAGAAAGCAAAAAAGAAAATTTCTTACAGAATTGCCAACGAATGGCCAGAAAAGTTTCTCAGAACTATAAAAGGTCAAAACAAAAAGTTGAATCTTCCTGCTAAACCTGTAAATAAAATCAAAAATGATGTAAAACAAAAATGAATATGTAAGAAGTTATCAACTTTGGTCAAAAAGTCATTTTTTTGAGAACCTACCATAAGCGGAGATAAAATCCCAGAAGTTTCCTGAATTTCAGGGACCCTGGGTCCAAGAAGGCTCAACATTCAAATGATCTGATCTTCCAGCCGCTTTACCAATTTTGCCTTGTGACACGGTGATCCATGATGCTGGAAAAACAGATCATCACCAAATTGTGCCTAAACTGGTGTATGAAGTTGCTTTTTGGAGAACATTTTTTCCCACACCCTCTTCATGGCATTGTTCTTGAGCAGAGTTAGGAGTCTGTACAATCCTTTAAAATAGAAGCAACTCAACACATGAATATTTTAGCAGGACTCAAGGTAAACCTCAGCGTAATTCTCAACTTTCTTTCTCCAGACAAGTGATGCTTCAGATATAAAAAAAAATTAGAAGGGGGGATAGTCAGATCATATAACTTTGGACCAGTGTTTTGGTGTCCATTTTGAATTTCTTTCAAAATTCAGACTACCCTCAATGGTTTTTTTGGGACATAATTGGCATATTGGCTGCCATCTTGTCTGAAAGCCTTTCTCTAAAAGTCGTCAGCTCATTGTGTGTACAGAAGAAATCAAACTCACCTACTGACAGTATTAAGCATGGTCTATCGTGGTGCAAAATAAATCATCCAGGACCTTGGATGTCCTGAAGCATTGTTTACTGGAACTAAGCCATTCACCTTGAAGTTTTTTGATGATCCAGAAATTATGAAGGTCTTCTGAGGTACAATATTCTAAGCAGCAGTTTTGTTAGAGTTGAGGTCAATTCAGTTGTTAATGCAATGATGGCTGCACACCATTGCTAATACAATAAAAAGTTTTGTAATGCATAACATTTGATTCATTGTCCAAATCGTGATATTAAGTATGAAGCAACTTACATCTGTCACCCAATGTGAATATATCTGAATTTTTTTAGAAGAACTGAAATAGAACATTGTGATATAAACTAGGCTATTTGTCTTTGATCAATTATGTTTTTGTTGTAACAATGCTTCTTAGCAGTAAATCCTATACCACTGGTATGGGAATTGTGCCCCTAAACTTCCAAACTTCCACTGCCAGAGCAAAGCAGCTTATTCTGCTGTTTATTGTTGTTTTGAGTTATTTATTGGATTAGATAATTGAAGTTTGAACAAACAAGATACATCAGCAATTAACAATTTATTCATAAAAAGAGGCTTATCAGTAGTATGAGGGACAACTGTACACAGCCAAAACAGACTGACACCTGTTCCTCATGTTGGTCACCAGCTTGGTCAAACACTGCTATGGGATGGCATCCCCTACTTCAACTAGCATTTGTCACAAGTCAGCCAAAGTGTCTGGCTAAGCTAATCCCAGATCCAGAGTAGGGTTGAGGTCAGAGCAGAAGGAAGGCCATTCCATCCTCTCCATTCACAGGTTCTGGAGGTAGTCTCGGATAAATCCCGCCCTGTGCGGGCAAACAGGAACATATTTCTGTCCCTAAGAGTAGGAATTCAGAATTGCCACTGGTTTCAGAATCTGATCTTGATATTCCTCTGTTGCGAGATTGGCCTTCATAATGACAAGCCAGTTTTACTAACTGGGCCTTGCTGTTTGGGATAATTTACCACCCATGAGAGTTTAGTCAAATCCCTGTTGACCAGCAGTGCTCTCTTCATCTTTCTGCTAAAGGTCAGTTTTTACATGCAGATGGAGATGGTGAATTCTCCCACGGGCAAAAAAAATGGACACTTTGATTTTTATGCCCTTTTCACTGAAATTGAGAGAGGACAATGTGAGCAATCTATTATTGGTAAGGTTTATTGTAGAGAAAAGAGATGAAGCATAGTTAAAATAGCTTTTTTTTTATCATTTCTTTAATGTTTTTAGGGCACTAACAGTGTGATTTCATGATGTCTACTGCTCTCTGTGACTGAAAATATAGTACAAGGTTTCCTTCTGCTTCATATTAACTTTTTCTGATTTCCTTCATAGGAGCTTGACAATGCACTGAAGATCTGCAACTACATCTTTACCCTTATCTTTGTTTTGGAGTCTGTCTTCAAGCTGGTGGCCTTTGGATTTCGTCGCTTTTTCAAGGACAAGTTCGTATTCAAACCATCACTGCTCTTCTAAAGTTATGAGTTTTCTAAAGCATCAACTCCACAAACAGTCATCCTAAATAGAGATCTAATTTCCAAATATTGATATCTGATTTGACGTGTACATCTAATAGACTGGTTACTGGCGGTGCTGTTCTTTAAACGCTGAGTCATGTGGAAAACTTGAGGCAGTGTTCAGGGAGCTTAAATGAACTCTTTATAAGCTACATCGGTAAATGTCTGTGTAAATACAAAAGGCCTCATTAAATAGCCATAAAGCAAAACTGGTTCAGATGATTTCAGAGTTTTACAATTCCTGGCTTCCTTTTGAAAACCACACAGTAATGCACCAGCACAACCCCAACAGCACACATGTACTCCAGCACACGTTGACATAAATATGCGCCCAAACACACGTACACTTCATTTGTTTGGGCCAGAGCTAGCCACCCAGGAATTCATGATGCCCACTGGCTTTGCCACAGTTAGAACCTTATCCTGTTTGACTTTGGCAGGGGTTGAGCTAAACTTCTCTCACCATCTCAACACTACAATTTATTCTCATTCCTAAGGGAAAAAAAAACAAAAACAACAAACCCCACAGATGTAATTGAAAATTATATTTTCTATATGTCAGGAGCAGTCTGAGGAATGAGTAGAAACACTGGAAATACAGCACAACCACATTTTGAACCTATTGACCTGAACGTAGATAATTAATTCTACACTCATTTTAATAATATCAGTATCTATCAATACCTGTGTTATTTTACGAGCAGTTCCAAAATTTGGTTATACGTCATATGGGATGTGGTCTCCAGCTAAGCCAGACAGACTTTTTTGGACAAGTTGAAAATCTTTATTTCATTAGAGATGTCATTCAGAGAGGCCATTCATACCATACAATGTGCTATTGCTATGGAGTTTACATAAATGGTTTGCTAGTAAAGCACTGACCCAATCATAGTTTTTTTTAATCCCATGCTGTGCGACGCAAATGCTCTGTCTGCCATGATGAAGATTCCCCCACCTCTTGTTGTTGAGTGTTTTACAGTAGCTAACATGCCAGGGGACCTGGTTTTTTATTAGCAGATTGAATTGTCACATTCATTGAACTAATACTTGTCTCTCCACTTGGGGCCACTCATAGACATGCATATAGCACAGGATTTTCAGCCCAAGATTGTCAGGTGATTATTAAGTATGGAAAAAGAAGAAAATCAAGATTCATTTTTACTAAATGTGGTTCATTTCTTCCTGTTTGATCAAATAAAAAACAGCTTTTAGACACAACACCACATGTAGCAAGATAAGAAACAGTATGACAGCAACTTTAATTATAATGAAATGCTTAAGTTAGGTAGACATAATGCTTTCTATTTTTAATTAAAAATGTACCTAGAGACATCTCTGAAGAAAGGAGTGCAAATGAACAAGCACAGCATTAACTGTGGCAACAGGTAGATTTCCTGGAGTGCCATGGCTTTCTATTTAGAGGTTAGACTTTAAAGTTGTTTGGTGTGAAGCAGAAAGGGTCATTTGAGATGTTACATTTTGATGGAAAGATAATATTTTTTGATGCAATACTGTAGACCATTTCTGTGGTAATAAAAAGCTATAGTTATTTACAACTACACCATGTTGGTCCACAGTGCATAACATCAATCTTTTTGTATAGCCTTCTTCGAAGCATATGTGGAAGAAAAAAAATTGTGAAAATAAGGTAGGGTCCACATAAACAGCTATAGATAATTACCATGGCCAGAATTTTTTATTTATTCATTTATTTTACTGTAGGTGTTTTACATGGTAATGTTAGTTATGGACTAATCATACATTTAATTCAAATGTGATGGAAGAGTAATGTTTCAGAAAATTGCAATTTTGTATAGGTTTTGTAAGATTACGGACATCTATGTTAGCTGGATAACTATTTTTTTAAACAAGTAAAAAAAGATGAGAGTTATTCACTGTAGCGAAGATACTGACTGTTTGGAACCTCTTAACATAATCCCATCTTTTTTTTTTTTTTTTTTTTTTTTAAAGGTACTTTTTAAGTAAACACTCCTTTGCAAATTTGGTTCATACCCCAATAATGAACCATGTCAAAATAATCTTAAACTCTATTTTCAAATGTTATCATTTTAATGTAATTAAGGGTGTGCCAATCGAGATTTGTTGTATCCGATACCAATCTGAATCATTTAAAAATCTGCATTTTCAGATACTATCCAGTCCAGCACTTAATTACAGTGTCATGCATAAAAGTTAAAATAGCATGCCACATTTAATCTATATTACATGTAGTATATCTATATTAGTACATCTATATATGTAGTATATCTATGTTAGATCTATATTAGTATAGTCATTGTGTACCAATTCACTCCTTTACCGAGGAAATCTAGATATTGCAGTGTCTCCTGTCTGTTTTACTTAACAGGAACAAATATTTCGTCCCAACCAGAGTTTCTCCAGAACAGCCTCTACATGCTATTCCACCAGGAAGGCAAAGTTAAAACATGCTGTTACACTGGGTTAACACAGTTAAGAAAGCTATAGCAACATGTCAGTTGAAATGTGCATTAATTATTATTTAGTTGTAAACATATCTGACTTGACTCATAGAGGTACAAAATTCAATAAACTTGCTTAATAAGAAGAATAATCAAAATTAGCTTTAAGCATCAAGACTGTATGCACAAACTAGCAATTTGACTTTGGCTTTGGAGCACTCACAACATACAGACAAAGTATAAATACCAAAACTGTAGAGGAAATAAAATACAGGATAAATGGAACAGTATAGACAGTACAAATATGCTTATTAAGTGTCACATTAGAGTAGCTGAAATTTCTGTCTGTAAGGTATATAATCCAAACATACTTGGAAATACAACAGTCTATCTTGGACTATTAACATCATTGCAAAAGATAAAATAGGCTTGGATTGTTAGGGAAACTCCAGTTTTAAGCCATATGCATGAAAATAGAGTGATTTCAAAGAAAACTGATAAACTGGGAATGCATTTGACAAAAATCAGACAGTAGTCATATGTGCTTGGGATTTGAATAATTTTGGCCTTAAAGATAGTACTAAATGCTAACAATTCTTTAAACAGACCAGGTTATAATAGTTGCTGAAACTCATTTGTAAGATGACCTGATTTTTACTCTCTTTCCTGGACGTCCATTTAAAAGTTGAGTTTCAAGTCTCAAATTTGTAACTTCACTCTGACTCAATTCCAACTTTGAGTTGACACTTTAGTGCTGGAGGAGATGGCTCTGAAAGAAGAAATGGGTGGTAGTTCTCTTGTACCTCTTTGCAGGGAATCATATTTGTCAAAGGTTTTGGTGAAAAGAAGTGATGCACAGCAAGTCGGGAATAGTGGCTGATGAGTGTATATGTATGTGTAGGTGGAACCAGCTGGATCTCGCCATTGTGCTGCTGTCCATCATGGGCATCACTCTGGAGGAGATTGAGGTCAACGCTTCACTGCCCATCAATCCAACCATTATCCGCATCATGAGAGTGCTGAGGATAGCAAGAGGTAAGATCTCCTCATACCCTCCCACCACTTTTCCCCTCCTTCCCTGATGCTCTGCCAGATACGTCTTTTTACATGCCGCTTTGCCTTTTAAGGACGCTTGTAAAACAGACGCATCTCTGGGACTCCCCAATCTTTCATTTTTGCATGGCAGATCCCAGCAGGGCTTGGAGTGAGGGTGAGGCAACCAGATGGCACAGGGAAACACAGTCGGCAGACAAACAAAGCCCTGGCAAGGTCTTAATCTGCAATGAGCCTGAGCTGGCTATGGTAGAGGGAGAAGTAAAGATGGGTATAGGGAGGAATATAAAGAATGAAAAATAACTTCTGACCTGGAGATCCATCACTGGGAGACAGGATAAAGTCATAAAGAGGAGCTGTTGCTGTCAAAGTGAAAAAGATTGAGCTGAAGTAAATGACAAGGGGAAAGGTATGTGCTGTTGGTGGGTGGGGGAAACAGAACAAGCCATGTTTATCGAGTGGGGATAAACAAGAAAGGTGATCTGGTAGAGGAGAAAACAGGCCAAGAAAATGCTACAGTACCAATTTACTTAGGCTCAATATCTGTCTAGCTAATGGTTGTAAAAAAAAAAAAAAAAAAAAGGCTTGTGGGAAGAGGAGAACAGGAGGAGATGAAGATAAGAAAGGCAGAAGCTGCAGGACAGAAATTAGTTAACTCCTGCTTTTAAACTTGACAACAATCCATCTAAGTTTGTTAAATACAGTGGGGTATTCGTAGGGCTCAGGGACCACAACTGCCTGCAAATTGCTGAAATACCAAAAATATTTGAGACCACTTCTAAAAATACGTCTAACTGCCTATCTCAATAGTTTAAACATCAAATATACCTTTTTACGCACGGTGGAAATAGTCTTAGCACTTCCGCAAAAGCTAACATCCATGGTCTTCCTTATCTCTGTAATAATGATGCAATACATGGTTTAGCCAAATATATGAAAGTGAAACAATAATACCACTGAAATGAATCAGAAAATATGCAAATAATAAATAAAAAAATGTAAACTATTATTTTGGCATTAGCGGCTAACAGTTAGCAAGTTCCAATGATTTTGTGACTGTTACTATGTCACAGTTTCTTTTTCTACCCAAAATGCTGCCACACAAAACTGTTTAAAACTGGTAAGGGCTTCTTCAATACTTATGTAACCAGAGCAGTCTTTAATAATCAACTCCATCAACACCATGGAGTAACTAAAGAACAGCTACCTGTCTTACTTCACAATAAGGGCCAGGGCATAGATACAGAGTTTAAAGCTTAAAATACCCACTCTATCTGGGTCTCATTTCATTATTGTAAACGGATATTGCTATCATCGCAAGATATTGTGGCACAGGCTTAGAGGACATAGACCCAAAAGAACCAGCACAAAATGTTTGTCCAAATGTTCCTTGTAGAATTTCAATCTGTTGGCTTGCTGAGACTTTTTAAAAAATTTCTGGTTGTTTTTAATGACTAATTTAATAAATCTGTATGTAACAATTAGAATCAAATAAACTGGGTTGAATATTTTTATTAATTTTTTGTTGTTTTTTGGCCGGGAGTCATTTTAACCAAAAATACGATTTAGTTGCATATTACTCCTACTCCTACTACATTCCCTAGATTCAACATTAGATTCAGTGTTTATGTTAATTTTAGAAACATTCTTGTACCTTAATATCTCCAGAGGGCTGATGTATACATGGAAAATGCATCAATTCCTAATAAGGGATGAGCCAGTTTGGTTAGCAAAGAGAGGTTTTTGAAACAATTTTTTGACTCCTTCTTAGTAGTGGTCTGTCACAAGAATAGAATTACTTTCTAGTTCTGTATTTATTTTGCAGCCTCAAAAGAGCCAGTTGCCAAAGACCCTAAAGCAGGTACAGTTTGCTCTAAAAAAAATGTTGAGGGAACTGGAAAAGTATAGAACAAAAAAAGAAGAGAAAAGAAGGGCCATGTCTAAACTCAGAGAGCCAGTTTGTGAAAGTGATATTCTTATAAAAGAGAAAAAAAATGTCCAGCAAAGACCTTACACATGCATCATTCTTAAGTAGATTCAACTGTAATTCACTAAAACCTCATTAGAAAACGTCCCAAAGGGGAGACTGGTGTCCGGAAGCCTTTCCCGAAGAAAGCGACGCAGAAACAAAAGGAGGATGTGAGTCAAATTACACAAGAACTGGACTGAAGATAAGTCTTACAGACTCTCACAGAGTAATTATCACTGATTAGAAAGTTAAAATGCAGGATGCAATAATTAAAGCAATATGTATGAAGTTGGTCAGACGAGATGTGGAACATGGAGCGTCTACAGCCATCTGTAAAATACAGTGCAGCCTTTGTCATGTTTTGGGGGTGTATTGCATTAAGTTGGGTTGGGATATTTTCCCAAACAGATAGAATTACAAATATGGAAAAGTCCTGCCAGATTTTAAATCACTGTACAAAACTGTTTCGAAAGCATCTGAATGGCAACATGGGAAGGATTCAACAGGACAATGAGGCCAAACAGACAAGCGGTGAAATGAAACCATGTCTAGAGAAAAGAAAATGCAATGGAAAACTAATAGTCAGAGAGAGTGGACTTAAACCTTACAGTGAGGAATTCCCTTGACCAAGAATAGAATGAAAGAAAATCAGTATCCACAAAGAAACTTTACAGTGGACCCCCACTTATTCGCACTTCAGTATTCGTGGATTCACCTATTTGAGTATGTTTCTGTGGAACATCGCTCCAAATTCTTTGTGGGAAACCTGTTGAATCATGTTGTTTTTCAAAGAGTACATCTAAAACATTTGCAAGAAAATGCAGCTTAGGAAGCTGAAATACCCAAGTGCAATGCTACTTGACATGCTATTGACTGGTGTTTGCAAAGCAGACAGTCCATTATTCTTTGCTCTGAATGGCTGCACCCCCAATTAAGGAAGCCTGTTGATATCAACTTCTGTGGTGGTGTTCAGAGGTCCACTATGCATATTAATATGCATTCCGTGTTTGAAATGTAAAAATAAGCAGTTATAAGCATTCTTAGAGGGGTCTCAAGTGTTTGCGGATTTTAGCTATTTGTGAGCGACTGTGGTCCCTATCTCCTGCGAATACTGGTGGTCCACTGAAAATATTTTTTTAAATTTAGGAGAACTGTTTCTTAAGACCACCGACATACATACTATAAAAAGGAAACCTACCAAGAAGATGGAATCATCCTGTCCAAGGAACTGCACCAAGCCTTACATCACCAAGCCTTAATCATCAAGTACAAAGCAAATCATCAAATGCAGAGATGTAAAGCACCCTACTCCAAGACTCTAAAGCATTAGAAACGTGTTCTCTAGAGTGAATAATGAGGCCTCTCTCAGACGGATGAGTCTGGGTGTTGCAGTTGCTAGGAGAATGGCACTTGCTTTGTGTCAAATGTATAATTCAGAGGGTATTATGGTGTGGGCTGATTTTCAGGAGCTGGGCTTGATCTCTTGCTGGCACTTTAAGTAACTTATCGTACTTCAACATTCAAAGACATTTTAAATAGTTTCCTCCAGCCAACTTAGTGGGAACAGTTTGGGGTTGGACCCTTTGTTGTTCCAACATGACTGCACACCAGTGCACAAAGCAAATACCGTAAAGACGAGGATGAGCAAGTTTGTTTTGGAAAAACCTCTGACCTCATGAATAAACTTACATAGACACACTCACAACACACAATCTTGTGGAAAGCCTTCCCAGAAGATATGAAGCTGATATGTCTGCAAAGAGTTGGCCAACATCATATAAATCCTCTGTATTTTAAGAATGGGATGTCAATTAAGTTCATATCTGTGTCAGGGCAGAGAGCGAACACCAAAAAGAGATGATGTTAGAGGAATTCAGATGCTTGTGCTTATTTCATTTGCCCAGTCTTTTCTTCAAACAGGATTTTAGAAAAATCCTTTCAACTTTGCAGAAAGTTTGATGTAACATCCCAAGTTATATAACACTGAGAACTCTTTGTTTGGAATAATTTTTTATTATTCTGTGTGTCTCCACAGTGCTGAAGCTCCTGAAGATGGCAGTTGGAATGAGAGCTTTGCTGGACACTGTTATGCAAGCTCTGCCTCAGGTATACAAGCAGCTCATCTTAATACCTCAAAGCCATTGAATTTGCTATCCTGTTTTTTTTCATTTGCAGGGATGGATTTTTTTTTTTACCCGAATGTGTCCCACTGCTGTTGTCTGTATAATTACATCTCAGGAGCATTTTCATTCAATGCATATTTTTATATTTCACAGCGTCATCTTTTCCCACTAGTCTATCCCCTTGACTGTATGCTGCCTTATTTGCATTAGTGTTCCCCCTGCTGCGACTGGGGAAAGGAGTGCAGCTTGAGGTTTTGTTTGGAACAGTGGTGGGTGGATTTGCCGGGTGAGAGAGTTGGTAATTGAAGCAACTTTCTACAGTTTGGATTTCGAAAAAAAAAAAAAAAAAGAAGGCGCCAATGCTCTGCTCCCAGCGTTCTTTGATAGCACCTCTGTCGTTTTCATTCAAACAGAGACGATGTCACAGTGAGTGCTGTTCCAGGCTAAATTCTGCCAGAGCTTGTCAGAAGTGTTCAGAATTAATAAAGGCGATAACAGGAGGTGATGTGGGTGTGAGCAAGTTGCTGCTTCCTAATTTGCACTGACAGCGAATCCGAGAGCTCTTCATTACCTAAACCCACCTTTGTAATAAAGCTGTAATCCAGTATTATATCTGTGTCACTTTTATCTGTTCTCAGCAGCTCATGTGAGGCCTTACATTAAAATGGACATTTTGTCACTGTTTGTTTCCGTGTCAGACAATTTAAGCCCAAATATCTAAGACACGGCTACAGCCATTTTGCATCAGTTACACCCCTTGCAGGTAGAGCCAGTAGTTCCAGTGTGATAAAAAGTGTTACATAACGTCAACTGGTACTCTCTGGAGCCCCATATAGCACCTTGCAAAATTTTTACTGGGATTTTAAGTGATAAACCTACTTAAACAGGGGATGGTTGTAAAGATGCAAGAATTGTTTTATAATAGTGTGCCAGGAATATGTATCACAGTATCACAGCAGACAAGTCATGAACAATGATGTGGAGAAAATAAATGGCATGAGTGGATTGGCTGCTTTGCAAATCCACTGACTGATAAGCCAATAGCATATCAGTCAGCATTGTGCCTAGGTATTTTAGCTTCCCAAGCTGCATTTTCTTTCAGATATTTTAGATTTCTCTTCAAAAAAATCCATGAATAGGTGGATAATAAATAATAATAATAAATAATTTGGATTTCTCCACAAATCTGCAAATTGGTGAACTGTGAATAGTCAAGGGTTCACAGTGTTTAAAAATAGAAAGAGTACCATACAACTGCAAACCTAAAGGAGTAAATCCTCTTTGATACCTTTAAATAAATACTTTTCAATTAGATGTTTCCTATTGCATAGCCGCAAACCTACCAAGACATGGCTGTACACATAAGCTTTAAGTGCTATTCAGAGACACAAAGAATATGTTGTTAGCGCAACCAAGCAAACTTAAGCCTGAAGTTAGCACCCATATGCACCAGGAGATATGTGAAATTTCACAGCTTACTATAAAATTTATCGAGTGGATTGTCAAGTAACATTGTATGCATATCAGTAGTAACTTACCTTTGAAAAAATATCAGCATGGTGAACCTTCAGGTGCCACTTAAGATTTGTAGTTTTGTCCACCAGGTTTAAATTCACATTTACCGCCGTCTCCCAATTCATTTCAAGACAATTCATTCGTCTTTCAAAAGAGTTATAGCCTATTCAAAATACGTTCATAAATTTCTTCTGGGTTTGCGTCCACCAAGCCCCTTTGTATTAAATGCAGTGTCTGCCGTGGTCCATTAATGATTAATGGAAGTGGTGGGTATGACCAAACATCAATAGGTTGGAGCAGCATTACTGATACGCTTTAGCTTTTAACTGACAGATTACAAGCACAATAGGCAGAAATGTCAGTCATTTTGGATGTCTGACAGACCACTCGCTAACATTTTCATCTAGTTTCATCTCGTGATAGAAAACTCACAGATGTCTCGTAATGCTTTAGTCATCAAATAGCCATGTTTTTTTGTCATCATCTCACTGTCATGAAAAAAAGGACACCAACAAAATAATTTTGTTGTCATTGTTAACGAAAACAGCACTGATTTAAGTGCAATCATTTTGGACTAATATATTCCTGTCTCTTTCACAAATGCACAGGAAGAACATGCAAAATTCATACTGAGGCCTAGCTGTAAACTGAACATAGGGTAAACCAGGCTGTGCACCAACATTGTTGACCACTGTATTAGTTTTTGATAGCCCTTACTGCAATGGCCCTCAAACTGTGGTACAAGTACCTCTGGTGGTAACTTGGGTTGCCTCCAGGGATATTTGATATGGACTACTTATAAGGTAAAAAATGAAGCAAATTAATGTCTGTAAGCTGTGGTGGAGAAAAGCTAATCAGGACAAGTTGCCAAAAAGAGAAAATAGGCTACTGGTATTTTAAAATGCTACTCTAAGGGGAGGTGCAGGGCAACCTATCTGAACAATCTCCAGTGGAAACTGAATTTGCTGACAGTGAACCATAAACAAGTGCAGGTGGTTACCAATGCTGTGGCCCATTTATCTCTGGAGTTGGAAATTGGACCTTGGAATGTCATCTTTGCTATTAGTTGGGCTGTGTGACCAGCTCTAGCTACTCTTAGCATCACCAGCAATAAAAGTGTACTTCTCTGCAGTTCATCATTTCATCACACTGTAGAAGAACCTTTACTGACAGAAGATGTAAGTTAGTGTAAGTTGTGAGTAACTTAATGAATACAAACAGATGTTATAAATGTATGGCCGCCATGTTGGATTTTCCAGATGTTGGTCCCTTTGATCACCAGTTTTGCTTGGAATTCAAACTTCATTTGTCCAACTTGGAATCTTGACCATTTGACTTACGGATAGAAGTGGAACACATTTAAACCATGCATGCAGCATATATAAGTAATAACATTTATCATAAAGACTGGGGAATTGGCCACCTCTAGAAGAATGCTGCCCCTCCCAGAGAGTCATGTTTATTTCGTACAAAGGCACAACGAGTCATCCTCTTCAATCAAGACACAAATGTAAATATATATATTAATTGTGCCACCCTTATGAAAATTTTCTGGCGGTGTCATTGCTATGGAAGCAGGAAGTGATAGCAGTTTCTCCCCGACAGCAACACACTGACAGATTACCACCTGTTTGTCCTCTAGCAATTGGATCCCTCACTCTTTCTCTCTTTGTCTCTCTGCAGGTGGGCAACCTGGGTCTACTCTTCATGCTCCTCTTCTTTATCTTTGCCGCATTGGGAGTCGAGCTTTTTGGCGACTTGAGTAAGGACACGTCCACAGTTTAAACAGACAGCTTAGATGTAAAGAGTTTCACTTTTGAAAACTGCTCAGAGTGCACAGGCATGCACTAAGTCTTTACTTCTTCCCTCTCGGGGTTTAATCTACCTGAATTTAATTGCTTTCTAGAATCCTTTGTTGAATCACCATATTGATCTCGCTAATTGTGTCCCAGAGCTTTCAGATTAATAAAACAGCATCACAGTAATTATTTCACAGCAAAGAAAAGTCATGAATGCTGCTATCTTGATGTTTCTCACTTCCTCTCTGCTTCTCTCTTTGTCCACAGTCTGTGATGAGCTCCATCCATGTGAGGGTCTGGGCCGCTACGCCACTTTCAGAAACTTTGGGATGGCATTTCTGCTGCTCTTCAGAGTTTCCACTGGCGACAACTGGAACGGCATCATGAAGGTGAAACTCTGACAAATTTCCAGACATTTAGAACCTCCATGTTCAGAGGCTTGAAAACTTTGACAGAGCTTTATGAAAGTCATCATATCCCTTTAACTTTTTTTTTTTTTTTTTGCATTTGTCATGTTACAACTACAAACCTGAGTTGAGATTTTATGTGCGAGATCAACAAAAAGTACTGAATAATTTGGAACAGGAAATAAAACATGGTTTTTCATCTCTTTTACAAATCGAAATCTGTCAAAAAAAAACAAAAAACCTTGCATTTGCTTTCAGTCCACCTTAGATAGAATCACCTTTAGTTGTAATTAAAGGAATCCACAACTAGTTCAGCATGTTGGCCTAAATATGATGTAATTTTCTTATTAACCTAAAATTTGTTGTTTGTAATATGTAAAAACCCAAAATTAGTTCTTTATTTATTATTCACCTATGGAGATCCCCATTTTTTCAGCTGCACAATGCATGCTGGACCGATGACAGACGTAGGTTAAAGTGGATTCAAGTCCATAAACAAAACACAAGAAGTCAAGTTTGTGGAGGCTGACCAGGACAGCCCACAAAATAGCTGGATGGAGGCAAACTGTCTCAAATTTTCCTGCCCTGTTATTCGCAAGATATCTGTTGAAACAAACGAACAAACACCAGATAACAGGGCAGGAAAACAAAAAAAATCAAGAAACAGACTGTTGTCATTCAGCTAAAAGTAAAAAAAACACAAAGTTTTTTAGAAAAATTGAATTACATTATCTCTACATTTTTGTAAATTTATATTCACCATAAGTAAACATAAACCTTACTTTTCTCATAACCATAAACTGTGTCTGCGACTTACTCATCTTTATCGCCCTTTTGCAGGACACTCTGAGGGACTGTGGACAAGACACTGGGACGTGCTACAACACCGTGGTATCTCCCATTTACTTTGTCTCCTTCGTCTTAACCGCCCAGTTTGTCCTGGTCAACGTGGTCATCGCAGTCCTAATGAAGCACTTAGAAGAGAGCAATAAGGAAGCCAAAGAGGAGGCTGAATTGGAAGCGGAGCTAAACCTGGAGCTACAAATGGAAGGAGCAGACATGGCATCAAGATCGCCCCAGCTCAACCCTCTGGCCCTGGGTATGGATAGGTCGAGCTCGGGGGGTTCCCTCTGGAGGTCAACCGGAGGTGGGGACATGGAGCAGGAGAGGGAAGGTCCTATGGACTCTCCCACTGCTGACATAACCAGAGACTCTGTAGACATCAGAGAAGAACCCCCCTCATACCCAGAGCCCCAGCTAGAGGTATATAGTCTTTTTTTATGGTATGTGATTCAGTTGAAATAAGCAGGCTTGGTTGTGCAGTTTGCCACAGTGGTGTCCCATATTTTAAGGTCTCGATTTTTAACAAAGATAGGAATGTTGTAACATCAAGGGGTAAAGAACACAGATTTATGCCCAAAAACATAACTGTTTATTTTTGTGCTTAATAATAGAAACTTTGGATGTTAGGAACCACCATCTGCTTCCAAGACTTTGCATGCACATGATTTTATAGCTGCTTTCAGTGCTCTTTTTTTTCTTTTGCTACCATAATAAAATAGAGGTCCAATAGATTTTTTTAGGGACATACAACTGAGATCTCAGTCAGGCTGGGCAACAAGCCATGAGAATACATGTCTGGTTGTCAGATCTCACTTTGGTGCAAAATATTAGTTGTTTTTTTTTTGTTGTTGTTCATTTGTATTTTTCTTTTAACGTGAGCTGTGGCACTCAGAATTGTTGTTTGATTGCCAGGGTGAGGCCCAACAGATTTACCCTCACAAGCAGAGCATTACTGCCTTCGCTATGATGCTCCACATAGTATATATATATATATATATATATATATATATATATGAAACTGTATTAGAAATTGCTTTGGGTTTATTTCAAATGTAGGGTAAGAAGGAGATAAGAGGAAAGGAGAGAAAGCAGCATAAAGAGAACTCAAGTCAACACCCTAGAAGTTTGCTTCTGCGCTTCCAGAAAGACGAAAAAACAAAAAGACACAACAAAAAACCATAGCAACAAACAACATATGCATATAGCATAATAACAATTACAACATCACTGAAAAGTACACGGTATAAGTTAATACAAGATGTATTTAGTGGCAGCCACAGCCCAAAGTATTAGTTAACCATAAAATCTCACTGAGGAATTCTGAACATGGTAGTTATTTGTCGACAGAACTTGAGTTTAATGTCAATGTGTAAATAAACCAAGCCAGACATAGTTTTACTGGGACATATTTATCTGACCTATTCATCTTTAGATCTTGTGAAGTACAAAATCTTTCAGCCTTGGTCTTTGTTTTGGTTTGAAGCCTCGTGTAACAGAACACATTTCTCTGTTCTTTTGGCGTGGGAATTGACCTTCAATTAGAGAGCCTCTCAAGAGGCCAGTGATGACTCTGGAGGAGCTGCAGTAAACTGTCAACAGGAAAACTATTATTTATGCAAGACTGGCAAGAAGAAAGTTTGGCTGGGTGATAAAATAATAACATCTGTAATAATATAATATCTGTCGCGACATATGTGACCAATGTCAATAAAAAATATGGCAGATAGAATTTTGATAATTTCACTAAACTCCGATCCAGAACTGCATGGCATTCTGGGGATTTTTAGGCAGAGGAAAGACTTTAGCCACTTGACCTCTCACAGCCCAGCTAAGAAAGGTTGGTGGCATCAAATAACTCATTCACTCTTTGGTAAGCTAGCAACAACCTGTTGAGCAACATGTGCAGTAGCAGTTTCATGTTCAGCTAACATACTCAGTGTACTTCACTCCTTAGAGGTATTCGACGTGGAACAATGCAGACTCAAAGCGGATGTCCACACAAAGGTAAATTTTTACAACCGTGTAGGCATACTCCGTGTTGCACAGTAAAATGCTTGGCTGTAAACAGTGTTCACATTGAACCGTTTTGTATTCAACATCGAGCTGATAAAGTTGAGAGTCAGCGCAACCAGTCACAAGTAGTGTGACTGCAGCTCTCTGTGTAGCACACACAGGGGTGCAGTGGCTGCCATAGTGAAGAAGAAACAAGACTAGGCACCCAACTAGCTCATCAAACTTGCTAGTATCCATTCGGATTATGGGAAATGAAGGAATTTGTCACAAGAAATGTAGGCAATCGGTACGCTTGACTATGAAATCTCAACCATCCGCCGACAGTGTGCGTGGAGTCAGCACGATTCACAGCTTACACACAGTATGCCTGAGAATGTGGGAGCAGTTTCCTGTTTTGCCATCATGCCCCATAACTGCATAAACATAAAAAAAGATTGGGGTGGAGTGAAAAGAGAAAATGAGTACAACAGCTCAAGAAGAAATTGTGGATAAAAGAAGGAAGGTCTCGTCACTAGTTTGGAAGTATTTTGTATATTTAAAACAAAAAAACGCATCAATAATTATCTATTGACTGATATAAAATGCTTATATCGTGATCCATTTTTCATCGTTATCGCCCAGCCCTTGAAGAAAATCATTGTTGAAATTAAGCCATAAGTGGTTTCATTCAGTTTGCTACAAGCCAACAGGGGACAGAGCAAAGATATAGCAGGTGCTCTGGTCGGATGGGACCAAAACTAAATTGTTTGGAGAGGCAAACTGGCATTACTAGTCATTCTGAACGCATCATCCTCCCAGTGAGACGTGGTGGTTGTGGCATCATGCCGTAGGGATGCTTTTCTTCAGCAGTCTAAAAGAAGTTGGTCAAAGGTTCCAGCAGTTTTCAGAAGAAGAGTAGTTAGTTGGTTGCAAAAAACTTGCTGATAGAAATCTAGTTGAGGCAATACCCTCAAAGACTTGCAGCCGTAATTATAACAAATTCTCCAAAGTATTGGCTCAAGGGAATTGAATACAAACTCATGTACTACTTTGTTTGTCTAAAGCATAGAATCTTAATGAAGTACACTGACGTTTGTAGCCATAACATAGAAAAGGGTGAAAATGTTCCTGAAAACTCAAAGCTGACTTTTGTGGGTTATATGTAAGCCGTCATGTAGAGGTAAGTAAAAACAACCGTCTCTTTAAGAAGTTTCACTGGTCTGAAAGCATCTTGGTTATTTGTCAACTCATTTCTAAGAACCTTCTGCACACTTTCTACTCTGTACAACGTATTCTGATTCATAGAAGATTGGTTTAAAGTTTCTGCTCATCACTGACTGCATTTTTCTAAGTGTGTGTGTCTGTTTGTGTGTGTGTATCTGTGTGTCTGTGTGTGTGGTCCCTGAAGGCAGCATGCCAGTCAGAGACAGGTCACAGTGCCATGGGAAAGCTCAACCACGGGTCTTGTTGTTCACTTCAACAGCTATTTCCAGACAGCAGGGGGAACTTTTTGGAGGATAGGAAATCGAGGTCTTGCTATTGTTGTCTTTCCCCTTTTAAGATGTTATCCATCTGTCTCTGCTGCTCTGAGCCATCACACCAAAATCTCCTCTCCTTCCCCCCCTGGAAGACCAGCTCTGCTACAGCACTGTAGTGCCCCCTTGTGGGCTTAAAGAGAAGCACATATGAGCGTCAAAAGCTTTGTCGTCTACACAGCATTAAATTTGAAAGCTGTATTTGTAATCTAGTTTTTCAACCTGGATGTTCATGGTGTTCTTTGTTTTTGTATATTTGATCGATCTGATTTTTTTTCTTTCCTTTATAATCTTTTTGTCCCCTCATTTATTTGTGTTTCTGTGTTTATATATCTGTCTTCACTTTCACTCATTTCCTGTCATCTTTTTTCTTTGTTTTCTTCCTCTGCTCTCTCTTTTTCTCCCTGCAATATCCAAGTTTGTGCAGCGGACACCGCTGTTTGACTCGATCTCCCTGGTCATCCAGGGCTCAATGGAGGGAGAGTTGAGTTTGATGGACAACCTGTCCGGCTCGATCTGCCACTACTACGCGCTGCCCCCCAGGCCCAACAAGCACAGCACCGACAAGAAGGTCAATAATCACCAGAAATGCCGCTGATGATTCACTTCCACCATTTCATACATTCATTGCTTCTTAATACACTGCAACTTGTAGGGCTATACTGCAAACAGGAAAGGAATTCCATTGGCCTTTAGATGTTTAGGGGGAAGAAATTTCTTAGTGAAAAGATTGACAAAACAACCACCTACTATTGTAGAATCTGACTGTTCTTTAAGTCAAAATGGATTTTTAGAAGCAACTTTTTATTGATCTGACTGAAACTTCCTGATCATAATTCTTGTCAAGAGGATCTGTATATAAAAAGGTTCCGAAACTTGTGTTGGATATAAAAGATCGATGTAGCTGTCGCTCCAACAATTAGAACTATTAAATTAGTTCTGAATTCCATCTAAAAGCCAGTAGGAGATATATATTTGAGTGTAAATTATAGAGGTTTATCAGCCAATAACCTTTTCTTCTTGTGTTATTACCTCAGTATCAACATTTCAAACCAGTCATCTGTTCTCCAGTCATATAATAGTTTGATTTATTTATCCCCAACCGGTATCCCTTTCTTACTGTTTGTTACAATCACAGTAAGAGCTTGATCTATATACTGGGTTACATATCTTAGCTTGCCAGAAAAGTCACCTATATTTATAATTTTTTATAATACAGTACATATAGTACATTGTATAGTACAGTGAACCAACCCCAGTATTCGTGGAAGTTAGGACCCACATCTGCCCGCAAAAAGCTAAAATCTGCAAATATTCAAGACCCTCTCGAAAAACACTTATAACTACCTTTTTTAATAGTTCAAACACCAAATATACCCTAATATGCATTCATATACACAGTGGAAACAGTCTTAACACTACTGTGCTAATGTCTACAGTCTTCCTTATCTCTGCTCTTGGGGTTACAGCCAATCAGCGCCAAAGAAAATTAATGGCACTCCTGGGTTGGCCACTTTGCAAACGAAAAGCTTTGCATGTAAAGTAGGATTGTACCAAAGTATTTCAACTTCCCAAGCTGCATTTTCTTTCAAATAATATGATATGCTCTGAAAAAAATCAGTGATTAGGCAAATTTTCTGCAAACAATTTGGAGTTTGGTTTCACATAAATATCAACAAATAGGCAGGGGTTCACTCAAAAGCAATAGCAGATATGTTCTTAAGGGTACTAAGCCGTGATTTTGTGAATACATTAGCTTTTAAACGTACTTCTGATTTGGTAGTTCAGTGTAGCACCACTGAGGCCCTGTCCACACTAACATAGATATTTTTCAGAGAGAACATTTTCTACAGTGTTTGTATTTCCTGTTATCATGCCAACAGAGATTTGGTGACAAAGAATGTGGTTTGAAAACTATGTATCTGGTATTAAAAGTAAGAAAGGGTATAATTCATGCATACCTAAAACTGTGGTCTGTGCTAGGAAGCTTAACGGCTGAATTGGTTTTATATCCATATTTTTCTTTCTATTAGACTGCTGGATTGTGTCCAAGACAATTGGAGTTACTGGATTGACAGAATTATTCCAATTACATTTGTCTACTGATTTTCAAATACACTTTTCTTATTGCAGAAAAATGGAATAGATGTTGTGAGTTTATTTGGAATTTTATGAGGTCCTTGGTATCTTTGGGCCCCAGGAAGTTGTTACAAGTAAACAAGAGAAAACTATGCTTGAAACGTTTGAGCTTCAGCTCAACTAAAGCATCTGCTCTCTGCTTATGTTTTTCACCTACTTCTATCCACTGCCAGTCATTTGATACAGTGGAGCAGAATTGGTAGCTCATTGTAAATCTAAGACAAAATGCGTCATCGTATGGAAACTGTAGCTTTTAAACTGCATTGTGATTCTTGACTGAAAAGCAAATGATGGAGTTGTCAGTTCCTCAAATTAAGTAAGACCCTCACCCATAAAACAAA
Source organism: Anableps anableps (assembly GCA_014839685.1). Classification (NCBI taxonomy): domain Eukaryota; kingdom Metazoa; phylum Chordata; class Actinopteri; order Cyprinodontiformes; family Anablepidae; genus Anableps; species Anableps anableps. The sequence continues at coordinate 7,317,857 of CM026084.1, forward strand.
TTTGAGCATTTTTGAAAAAGCCCATAAATTTTAGCAGTTAGAATAAGTCAGACTATCACTGAAAAGCCCATTTTTTTCAGGAACTTTATCATTAAATGAAACACATTACATAGAATAACAACACACAGATCCATGTTTGAAAGCTCTCATCTGTTATTTATGATGATTATTCACTTAGAGCTAATAAAAACATTACATTTAAAAGTAGACTATTACATCAGACCAATTAAAAAATATTTTTAAAAACAGAAATGTACCCTTAATGAAAATTGTTTAATACCAGCTTAAACGTTATTTTCAAAAGGTACTTTTAATCTGATAAACGATACTCATCGGGAAGAATATTTAAATTTATTGAATATGACTGCATGCCAACTTCCAGACTAAAACTGTAAGAAATATGCCTGTTTTTAAACACATAATCATTTTTCTATGCTGTCAATAGGATGGTAGTTGTGGATGTAAATCATCTCTGTAGAACCCCGTTTCAGATTCTAGAAAATGTGATGTGATGTTTATCTTGCAGCCCTACAGCCATTAGCATTTTGTGTTCTGGCGTTGCTCCACATTGAATATTTTTCCCTTCATAACCAACCATGTTGCCCACCACAGTGCCCACCACCACCCCTCTCAGCTATGATCTCATTCCCTCATTTGGTTAAACACATTCATGCTTGGCAGGTTTTATTTGTAGTCAGGGTTGGCAGCCTAAGAAACTCTGTTTGAGGGCTTCCTCTGTCTCCACTGCTCACTGTCATTGTATGTGTTTGTAGCTGTGACACTTCTGTGCATTTTTTATAGCTGATGACCTGCTTTTCCTGTCAGTCACAGCAAAGTGATAACATCCACCCAAGGCGCTCCTGAGGCCAGCACAGAGCAAACTCTTCCAAGTCTGTAGAGACATGGCTCAATCAATAAGCAGCATGAAACTGAATAATGCATCAGCTCGCCTGTTTTTTCTGATTCAAGGACAAAAGTTGGACTGTTACATCAGCACTGCTGAGTTCCATCTTCTAAAACCTTCAAATAGGTTTTAAAGTCAATATTAAGATGCCAGAGGCCATGCCTTCTCTGTTAAATTCCTAATCTTAATAGTTTTCTTTCAATTTCTGACCCTGGTTCTATCTCCCTCGATTGTTTTTCCTTATTAAAGCTTCTTTAACAGAAGCCAGAAGTGTGTTTACACACTTCCAGACTTGAGCCAACCTTTGCAGAGTTAAAAAAAAACAAAACATTTTGCATTCTTGTTTGGCTATGTATGCATTTAAATGTGCTCTTAGTCCTGCACACTACAGCATTGTACTGTTGTACTGTGTCTGGCATTGTTTATTTTGCATCAATTTATAGCAACTGGTCCCCTGTTTAGATTTACTTGACAATAATTGTCTTGTTTTAGTCCATCAGTTTCCAGAATACAAGCAAATCATGATTCCAGTTTTTAAGAGTGAGAAAAAAAAATTCTTTATGTGCTTGCAGGCCAACTATACTGAGCCCTGTAAGGGACACTGGAAGAAGAAAACAGGTGGAACTTGCTGTGTACCTGAGATATTTTGATGAGATCCCAAGTGATTTCTGAGTTCTCACAAAGTTTTTGCAAGATCCACAGTCACTTCCACATGATCTGGCAACATTTGTGAGATTCTCCATAAGTGTTGGATGATCTGGAGAATATTTTTGCAAGAGCCCACAAAGGTTTTGTGAGATACCGGGTTATCTTCGCAAGATCCTGCAAAAGTTTTGGAAAATACATTTGTTTTGCGAGATTACACCGAGGTTTTGCGTAATTCAGGGTTACCTTTCACAGTTCCCTCAAATGTTTTAAGATATCCCATAACATACCCACCGGAAACCGGTGAAGTCCATCTCTGTTGCCATAAACAAATAACTGTATCCAACGAAAAGCCTGTGTACTTCCTTGTCGTTATGGTTGTTTCAGCAATTACTGTTTGAGTACAGCAACTCAGCTAATGTCCAAAAAATTTGAAAATATGTAACAATTTAAATAGAAAAACACTGAACAGTTTAGAATTCATGACGTATAACTTTTCTCAGTATTTGACTTTTGTAAGACTTTTATTCAGTGAAAAGCAAGACTCCCCCAAAACAGGTAGAAACCACCAGCAGAACCTGGCTCAATGTGCCATCTGCCACGACCAACTAGGTGTGTGAGAAGACGTAACATACACACATAAAGCAGAGAAGCACTGATTCAGGAGTACTTTCTATGTTGAAGAAAACTAAAAAGTCAATTGCAATATGAGCTTTTTTATGGCTTCATCTAGGACATGAATACATTTAAGCAGATAAGCTGCATGTTCTGTTTATAAGAACGTCAGGAAGGTTGAATATCACTCAGTTATTTATCACTGAAAGAAATAAGAAACTGCACACAAAGTAAACAAATATCTGTTCGTGGAGATTCTGTGTTAAAGGTGGAAGTTTTGTGTTGCCAGAGGAGAATCACCCCATGACATCTAAAAATAATCTACTAGGTATTACAAAACCTTTGTCAGATATTGCAAAAATGAATGTAATTTTCCTTCATGGTCCCTTCCAGAGCTCATTACAATTAAGATTTGTCCTTTTCCCTTTTTTGTTGCACTACATCCCTCCCATTTAAATAGGCTTTGTAAAGGGTACATTTTCCTATTAGCTTCAGGGTTTATCTGTGTGTGTTTCTATATCTGTGTGTCTTTCGGAGTTTGTGCTGTTTTCTCTGCTCACCAGTGGTTGTCTCTTCCTGCCTAGATCCCTCTAGCGGAGATGGAAGCTCTGTCTCTGGCCTCAGAGAAATCCTGGTCCCTAGCTCTGACAGACGACTGGGCCCCTGACGATTTTAACCCCCTCTTTCTAACCACTCTGGAATGCAATGTACTGACAGTTCTTCTCTTTCCACTTCTTCATCGCTCTTCCCCGTGCTCCGTCCTGCAGTAGCTTGTCTCCTTCCCAAGGCACTTCCACAGCAACTTGTACTCCTACTACACACACCCTAAAAATTGTTGTTGAAAAAAATTAGAATACACCAAAGAACTTCTTTGTAACTTTAGCCAAATACCTAATTTACTAAATTTACCTGCCAGAGCCAAAGGCAATTAAAAGACCTGGGTATATTCCCAACATGGTTGCCACTTGGAAACCATGGAAACTGAAAATCCTCACTCAAACGCACTTTTTTTGAGTTACTCTGTGTTTGAAAACAAGTAAGATATCTTGTTCTTATTTGATAAAACTTATAGGATGACAGATTCGTAATGTATAGCCATCCACTGGTAAGAATTGGGGTGGAAACTGAAAATACAATTGAAAAAAAAATTAAGTTATCAAGTGAAAGAGACATATACTCTTCTCCAATGTCAGAACAGTTCTCAGTAATTTGGGTATAATTTAGTGGACATAGTAGAATAACAAAATTACTTTGTAATAACTGACAAGTGACATGAATCTTCTGTTCATTGAAAATAAAAACTATACAGAGTTGACTTGTGTCATACTATATGTCAATTCTAAAAGTGGCAATTATTCTAAGTATGATTGAAGTAGCATATTGAGTATCTGTCATGTTTCTATTAAGTTTTCTGACCCACATGCAAGAAACTCTCAGGAGACGAAGTAAAAGTTGAATATCGTGAAAGTGAATATTGCAATATCTTGGTCTGGGGAGATTCTGGAAGGCAGGAGACAGCAATACTGTGAGGGTCGGAGATGAGCCAAGGAAATTAACTGTGAATTTTGCAGGAAGTTAAATGGCAGGTGGCTTACAGTGGACGAGAGAGATGAGGATAACACTTAGGCGTCGAAGGACTGGCAGGCAGATCCTCTTATTCAGTGTCTGATGAGGCTTGATGACCTGCAGGGCACCCTGCTGAGAACTGCCCTCCAGGAACAGATCTGCTGTTCAGCTCCAGGCTCAGCTCCGCCCTCTGGTGGAAACCTGCAATTCAGCAACAGTCACATAAAACACCACACAGACACAAAACCCCCAAACTCTGACATTATTGTGATGTCATGTTACAATTGTATATACTTATTATTTGATAGACATACTAAATTGGAAAATGTAATTTTACCAATCTGATCTTTATAAATAAACCCTGGGAATTTACTAAGTGGCCATTGGCTGGTTTAGTATTCGGGCAGTTTGAATGCTTAGAGCCTGTGGTCATTTGTTTTACAGACATGACACTCGCAGCATCCCAACTTTACTTTCAAAACAGCGTTATATTAGTAAGCGTATTCCCATACCATGACTACGAAAAATTTCCAATCAAATGTGTCTTGTTTGTAAATATGTATATCTTTCAGCCACCTGACCGGCAGTGTGCAGTAACATATAGCGGAGGAGCAGTGGTGCATTAGGGCATTCTTTACACAGCTGGAGAGGTGTGAGGTAAAATCTCAAAGCAAATATGTAACTTTTTAACAATCCCCTGAAGACTATAGTTGAGAGTGTGAGGCCACATTTCTTCTGATTTAGAAATATGGCCTCAGATTTAGAGGAGCTGACTCTCAACTCAGCCATTTTGCACTCAGGTACAAACTGCTCAAGTCCAGCAAAGATAAGATTGCGAGGTTTCCAAACCACACACACGGCTCTTCACTATTACGCCTTGAGATGCTGTCCACAAACACCACAAAAGAAGAACTGTTTCCACATTCCTGGCACAAAATCGAGCCTGTTCCTGATGTTCATTAATATAGATTTGCTGCCTTGAAAATGTTTTTTAAATAGTGTCCCAAGCCTATTGAGACCTCTTGATATCTTAAATAAAAATCATTTGCAAAACTAAATGTAAAACTCTGACACTGAACATCTCTGTTAGTGTACACTGACTGTTATACATTACAGTGCAGTATCACCAAACCAGGAGAACTCTGTTTACCCTGGGAACAGATTTCTCTTCATACCTTTATCTAGGCTTTACAGAATACAGAAATGGGTCTCATTACTGAACCACAGAGCAGTGGTAAACAACAAGAATCACCCAAAACCCAAGACTAAAATCTATCACAATAGAGCAGCAGTGATGGAAGATGTAAAATATTAGAGTGTAGCGACAGAGTGGTGTAGAGGAGTGCAAGTAGCCTTGAAAGTCCCTGGTGAAACATACCGTGTGCCCAAGTTTCTCTTTCTCATTCCACATTTCCAGCCTGGTGTTCTTTTATTTTCGGTCCAGTCTAGTAGAGTAGTACACCACCTCACTTGCCAATTTACAGATTTCTCCTTTTTCCCTCTGCTCCTTCTCTTGAAATCTCTATTATTTCTGTCCCTCTGTCAGCTTTCTTTTTACTCTGTGCTTTAGATGTGAGTCCACGTCTCTTCTTCAAGTCCTCTCTGATGCGTCTGTGCTTGTACCATCTTCTGTCTGCTGACGTAGTAGTTTCCCCACCACTCTGAGCTTTCATGTGTTTGTAACTGTAAAGTGTGGTGGAGGCCTCAGGTAAATCTGTTGTGGATCCAAACTGGTTCTGCAATGCAATGAGAGGGGTCTTTGTCCAAAAAGAAAAGATTTATAGAGGGTTCAGTGGCAGCTCTGCACTAGTCAACTTCAACGTTTAGAGTTACTGTGTTCTCTGTGTACGCTGATGATCACCGTCTCTTTGTGCACGTTGTCTTAGAGAAATAACAACTGTGATTGTGTTTATGAATCTGTGAGAATGCCCGAGTGAAAGAGCAATCGTAGGCCCAGTCCAGCTTAGAAAGACGCTAACTGTCTGCTTTGTGTGTACAGCCGGAGCCACCAAAGGACAACCTGCTGAGTGTCAGAAAGCCTGCGGTGGGACGCACTCGCTCCCTGCCCAACGACATGTTCTTCTCCCTGCAGCCCTTTGGCCCCTCCTTTCCATCTCCAGCACAGCTTGTAGCACAGTCACAAGGCCCCCTGCACCTAGTGGGCACTCACAGGGCCCAATCAGGTAATGATTTGATCTGAGGATGTTACCTTCTCATTGGGAAATATCTGCTTGTCATTAAGCTTAATGCAACCTGGCGTTACCTTGGAGAGCTACAGGTCATTTCCCGCGAGGTAAACACATCTGTCATGTAGTAATCACTTTGATTGTTGCTTACCTGTCTATGCTGTGTGTACAGGCTCCAGAGGCTCAGTGCGATCGCAGCCAGAGGAGTGCTCCCAGCAGTTGACAGTCCCCACAGACTTCTTCAGACCCATCAGCCCCCACAGCCTCTCAGACTCTGAAAGTATTCCTCGACAACCCCCGTCAAGACGCACACATACGCTTAGCCGCACACTCCGCCGACAGGTGACTATGTAACCCTGCTCTAAAACCAGTCATAAAAAGATTGTTTTGACAAGAGATACACCAAGAACTTAGCTGGTGTTAGCCAATTTTACTCTTGACTGGACATTATTGTTGAACAGAAGCACCAAAGTTACAACTTTTGGCAACTGTTGATAAAATCTTTTTATGTTTTAAGTGTTGGATAAAATCAGAATCAGTAGGACAGAGCTTTAAAAAATTGATGTTCATAAATCGGCAGCAAAATTCCTGAATGCTGTATTTTCAGTTTTCCACTAAAGATATTTATTTATCAGAAAACAAGCTGTTAGCTTAAAGTCACTGGACTTTAAAAATGTTTCCTTCTGTTCATCTTCTTTGATTGAACCCATTGCTTCCCACTCAGGTATTTATTTAAAATAAATATTTTATCATTACTGAAGACCTACAACACTGTGCAAAAGTTCTAAGACATCCCTAATTTCTTTAAGTTTTGCTTCTTAAAACATTTTAAAGTATTCTTCAGTCTTTCTGGAGGTCTTTAAAAGTTTTTCTGTGACAAGTTTACAGCTAAAAGCTCTTGGTGGTGCTAAAATACTATTTTATGTCAGTCTCCTCTCCAGACTTCTATACAGAATGGGAACAAATAAGGTCTTGTGTGTGATAAAACCATTAAAACTGGTTCTTTGCTGGGTTTAACCATTTTGCATCAACATGACACTGGAATTCCCTGAGCTTGGTGGACTTTTTCTGTCTAAATAGTCTATAGGTCAAAGTTATTTGGCTACACAAACAAATATTAAAGAAGCATTATAAATATGGTCAGGTACTGTACTGAAAAATTCTGAAACAATGTCAACAAAAACAACCTAGATAACAACTGATAGCATAGAGGATACCTCATAAACCTGTAGTCTTCATCTCCAGTTGTCAAGAGGCACTGTCCTTCGAATTTTAGATGCATACCTGTTGTAACACAACTTTATCCAATGAATGGCTCATTATCAGGTCTCTGCAGAACTTGATGATATGTTTCAGAGATAATTCAACCTTTTGATTCAGGTGTCTTGGAGAAGGGATGCATCTAATGGTTGCAGGACAGCAGATCTTGATGAATGGAGTTGGACACCCTTGGCAGAAGCATTAGTAGGTATTGTCTGATTTGGGTCACACTAACTTTGAAGTAGGTTGAGCAGCTGTGTTGTGCTATTGCATTGTAGTATGAGTGCATACTCTTTACAACAAGGTGCAATATGGAAGACATTCCTACAAAGACTGGCGAGTGCTGGGCATCATCCTTATGGCTGTTTTAAGTCAGCCAAACATTTTCCCTATCTAGTTCAGAAATGTTTATTAAAGATTGAGTTGTGTTCAACCCATATGTCCTCTCCAAAGTTAGCCTAGATGAAGACATTGAAAGTTAGCTTTGATTAACTTTAAAAAAAAGCTGCTGTTTCACTGCTTCCAATTTTGCTATGCTTGCTACTATTTTGAAAAACACATTATATGGGTCTATGTGTGAGGAAATGAAGGAGATCTTGTGAAACATTTAATCCTCTTATTTTTAAAATTATGCATATTGCTTTTGATGCACTCCTGTTTACTGAGATCAAGGATATGGAATTCACAGTGTTCTGCTGCGTCATGTCAGGGCATGTTACCTTTCTGTGATGTCAGTGTTTCCTTTTTTCATATTAGGGATCAACTGACCATCTGGGACTTAAATGCTCGGTGAATGCTCCCAAGAAGTCAAATAATTTACAGCCAAATTAATTAGACAACAAATTATGGAACAAACAAAAAGTTTCACCTCTGAAGTGGGTAAAGATGTGTAGTTGCTTTGTCTGTAGTGGTGGTGTCCATGCTAGCTTTAAATTTGACACGTATAAGCTGAGGTGCTCCCACGGACTGTCTGGTGATCAAATCCTTTATGCTTCAGGTAGGTGGTGTTAATGGCACAGTGTGACGTTACATTTGGAAGGTTTTTGAAATGGGTCGTTTTCCAAGTACCAAAAAACATTAACTTATCACTAAAAAAACAGCTGGGTGATCCACAACTGTGAGGAGGACAGAATGGTTATTGGAAGAGGGTAAACCAGTAACAAAATCCATGGATATGTGGGACCATGGGCGGTGAGGAACCGGGAGGGGCCGCAGAAGCCCAGAGGGTGGTCGACGGGATGGTTTAGCCTGCCTGACAGCACACTCTGCAAGCCTTGATAAACTCCTTTACATCTTGCAGCATAGTCTCCCACCAGAAACACCTCCTGATCACAGCTAGGGTCTTAGTGACTCCCGGATGACAGAAAAATTTAGAGGCATGACAAAAGGATAGTACCTCAGGTATTAGCTGCTCAGGGACAAATAGTCGATTCTTAGGACAGCTCTCAGGGATAGGGCTTTGCAGATGGGTTCATCAGAGGCATAAGTGAAAGCTAAAGGTATAAGCAAACTAAGCCACTGCTAAGGGCCCCCAAACCATTAGGGGTAACCTATAAATAATTGAATTGAACACAGATTATAGATCTAAAATTTTCTAAAATTTGTTTATTGAAAATGAGAATGTTAATAAAATTGATTTTAAAGTTGCAGCATAGATGAATTAAATGATTTTAAACGGTTTAACATTTAAATTACATTATTTTTTGATTGTTGTGGTAACATACAATCAACTGATGCATAGTTATTGCATCAGACTGTGCACCAGTCTGATGCCACGAGTTTAATCTTTTCTTTGTGTTTGAGCTCGATTTTTCACAAAAATATATCTCAGCAATTGCTTTTAAGATCAGCCAGTTAAACTTGGTTCCACCTCCCAGATTACACTAAATCTGTCTTGAAAGCTATTAGTGGTGGTGATTCAGGCCAGCCCTGAAGGTCATTATTTTACTTCATCTTTACTGCATCTTTCAACGCCGTCAAAGCAAAGAGCTAATTGCAATAGTGTGATAGAGATATTAAAGATCAATAGATGTCTACATATTTAAAAGTTTTCACCCGTGACTTTCAACAGCTTTGGAACACTAGAAGTTTTAGTTTTGTTTCAGGGGGGTTCAAACAAAATGGTTTGACTATCTGAACACTGGGACATCTGTACACTCAAAATGCAGAGCAGTTACACAATGCAATTACATTTCCTCATTCAAACCCAAAATAAAAGCATTTTAAAAATGTTTCTAGTGTAGGTAATGCAGACATTCTCTGTTCTTGGTAACTTTGTTTGAGTGACCGTCAGTAGTTGACACCTGATTCCAACACTTGTACTCTCTAGTTTTTGTTCTAGCTGTGCCAGTTGTAAGTTGTTTTGTCACTAAGGATGTAAAGACATAATTGACAAATGGGATTATTGCACAGTACTGTAGATTTTCACGTTCTCTGTAAATTAATAAAACATCTATGTAAATTTCTGAGTTGAATAACATATTGTGAAACAGGTTCCACATCTTGCTGAGGCCTTAAACAAAGAAAAAAGACATACAGTTTCTGTTACAAGTCTTTTATGTTTATGTATAAAACTTTATTCTTCTCACATCTCACAATTCCTTCCCTTAAAGTGGAACTAAATATCCCCTATAAAGTTTAAAGCTTTTCTTGCATGTTCTAAACTATTCCACTGTCTTCCCTCTTTCTTTTCTTTTCCAATCTTCATGATTTTCTTTTATTTTAAAACCAATCTGCTCTTACCATTGATTGTATCTGTTAACCTTTGATTTCAGCTCAGCTGGGCCCACAAGCCGCCCGACCCTGAGCTATTGCTCAAACACAGATACTCCTGTTTCTGAAACGGTGATAAACAAGCAGACATCATTTCCTACAAGGCCTTTTCAGAAACACAGGACATTACAGATGCGCACATGTAGACACGCTCCCTTTTTGTTTTTACCCCCTCTTCATCTTTCATTCACCCAGATATTTTTTTTGAACTAATGATCATCAAACCACAGAGCATCTACAACTCTCTAAACAAACACCTGTCAGAAATGAATGACCAGAGCAAAGTTACATTTACCAGATGTCTTGTACAATGACTGAATGTATTAAGGCACAGGTGTAATGTGGCTAAAAGGAAAATTCACCCATAATGCAGTGCACTTTTTATATTTTAAATACAACTCAGGGGATTCTATTAAACAGCAAGAGCTGTCCATATGCATTTGGCCATTTTGTACTCAAGTACCATGATGGTAGTGCACCAGAGAATTTTTTAAATCCCTAGATTAGTGCTTTAACAGTACAAAAAAGATACAAGTTACAGGGTGATTATTGTATAGTTCCAGGGTGCACTTCTGTAATTTGTTACTAGGTGTTGCATTGTTGTGGCTATAACACATATCTTAGACCACTAGGTGTCTCTGTGGTCTCACTGTTTAAGGCTCATGCAGGGGAAGGCATCTTAAAAATGCTCAGCCCTTGAAATGACATGCATGCTCCACTCCTGCTCACCCATCACCATGGCTTTAAGTCTCTGATCAATCCACACGAGTCACAGCTGACCTGAGATCTTTCTGGGTTCAGGAGGTATCATGAGCTGTCATTACTAACCCCTCCTCTCCTGCAGAGGTTTACATGTCATGTTTACCCTCTGTCTATTGGCCTCAGACCCTGTGCATGGCTTTGTACAGAGGTAACAATGTGGGCAAAACAGATCTGACTTTATTGGCTTCAATCACTCTCAGTTTACAGGGTTTTGTGTCAATGGGCAAAGGTTGTGGAGGGTCATTTGATCTGGCTCAGTGCTCAATGTGTCTGCCAGCAGGAAACACACATATAGCTGGAACTTTCCGATTATGAGAAGAAAAACAATCCAGACCTTTGTTTATTATCTAAAGGGCTCAGCATGGTCGGAACAAAGCTGAACAAAGCTCATTTTATTTTGAATGTTATCAGGAAAAAAAGAATGGAAGGTGTTGGTAGGATGTTCGCCCGCTGCATCAGACCAGAACTGAGCATGGGGATTTTAATGTTACTCCAATACAAACTTCCTCACAGCCTCTGAGAATTGCTCCTCAAAGCTGTCCATCCTGCTCTGTGGCTTCTGGAAGTTGAGGAGTTGAGGCTGTTTTCTGCATTAAAAACTCACACAAAATTCTGAACAATCACACAATAGTTTTGCATGTGTGTTGAGGGGGGGAGTTCACTGAGGGTTTGTGACAAGAAGGGGTGGATGACATGAGGCTGAGAAAAAAAAGGCGTTATTTTCAAGAAGCAACTGCGACAGTAAGAACTGATTTCGGCAGTTCGACTCCTCCATTCAGACCCCTTAACCCTAGCTGCTCCAAATGAGCAGAGGCAGAGAAAGATTTCACAACAGCCTAAAGCTTCACTGTTTCTTTGACATCCACAAAAATAAAGTTTTGGCTCCATGTTTGACCCCAAACAATCGGCAGAGTTTCACTAGTAAGATAGACATCGCTGCCTAATATCTCAGGAGACCCCTGGGGAACTTTCTCCAGTGTAAACACGTCAGACTCTGACCAGGTCAAGCTCAAACATCCAACACAGACTCAACAGACTGAGCTCACCAAAGGCATCCTCTTCTGTCAGATGTTGTTTACCCAATGTGCTCTTGACAATCTGGACTAATGAAACAGAGTAACACAGTGCAGAGCCTCTGGGTTTTCAGGTTTTGATTCACAGCAGGATGTTTCAAATGAATTGCACGGGGAGTTGTGTGAGAACACGCTGGCCAGACAGTGAGCTTTGACCCAGACTCCTGCTTCTCATCCTCATCATCTCACACTAACTGCTGTCCCCCCTCTCACCCTTGGTCTCTTCCTTCCCCCCTCTCCCCACCCCCTCCATTGGACATTTACCCCCATTTTTTTCTTAAATACTCCACTCCTCCTCCCCTTCGTGCCCCGTTTTCCAGGTTGCAGTGTCCACTGATTCTCAGGAGGCCCTCTGTTCAGATGAACGGGAGAGCATTGAAGGACTTCTGAATGTGGCAGCTTTGGGTCTACCTCCATCCACCTCTCCCTCCCATCGTCATCCCCATCTACATCCAGCTCTCTGCCTGGTACCTGCCACACCGGGTGCCTCCCCTAAACCCAGCAGCGTGCACACCCAGCAACACGACCAGCACTGCCTCGCCTCCTACTCTTCGTCTGCGTCATCTTCCTCATCCTCTCACCCGCCTCCTCCCTTACCTGCCAGGCCACAACAGCAGCAACAAGAGGAGGTGGAGGCAGCATCAGAGGATCATGAAGTTTCTCTCATCACCTGTGGAGGACTGGTGAAAAGCAACAGCGTAGCTATGGAAGATACAGGGTGCCAGGAGAGTCAGAGTCCATGTGTGAGGCAGCTTAAGAGGTTCCATAGTGTTGACACGCAGGGGCATAGCACCCTCCAACCCCGTCCGCGCCCTTACTCCTGGCTGGATGACCCGCGGCGCCACTCTGTAGAGGTGTGCCCAGCAGAGGACCCCTGCCCACAACGCAGTGCCACCTCCACGTCTTCAGGGTTTGTGTCCCGGTCCGACAGCCTGCAGATTCCCACTCAGGCCCCGCTGCCCTCCCCCCGACGCAAAAAGAAGATGAGCCCACCCTGCATATCTGTTGACCCACCTGATGAACTCGAACCCCAGACTGGCCTCTACCCAAGCCTCAGTGGCATGGGGCTGGGGGGATTAGGAATGCCCCCTCCTCTGCCCAGCAGGGACACATGTCTGAGGAGGAGAGCGCCCTCTAGTGACTCCAAGGACTCATTCGACCTGGGAGTTGGCGAGGGTTCAGGGCAGGATGGAGGCTCACCCAATCCCAATCCCAGCTCCAAGCTATTGACACTTCCCAACTTCTCCTTCGAGAAGACAAGCTCCGAGCACTGAACATCAACTCTCCCATCACACACAAGAGCACACACACACACACACACACACACACACACACACACACACACACACACACACACGGACCCGGATGAACCCTCTGCACACACAAACAAACACAAACACATGATGCACTCTGTGTATCTGTGATGGTGATAGCTCTAGTAATAATGCTGTAGAAAGTAATAATGGTAAAACTACAACAAACAGTGAAACCATCCTTCATGAGGAGTGCGGTACTGTGGTAGTGTGACCATCCCTCGTCTTTGTATTGTTACTGCCAAAACAGCCAGAGAAGGAGTGACCACCTGAGACGACAAACGAGACTGTTTCTCTTCTGCGACACCTTGCAGCTTGACCCCTGCACCTCTGGAGCAACATCAACATCTGGGATTTGGTGTCCCTTGTGGCCAATGTCAGAACTACCTGGTGTTGCACAGGGTGGACATGGTCAGTGGAGATACAAAGCAATATGAACGTTTTAGAGACACTATTTTCTTAAATTATTGGCCCATCGTGTTTGTACAGGATGTTGTTTTTTTTTAGTTTTCACATCTTATTTGTTTTTGTCAGCAATGTTTTGTCTTTCTTTTTCACTGTAGAATATTTCTAGCTTCCTTGGTTTACTGAGGAAAGTGAGCGTTTTTCAAAGTGCTGAAAACCATGTATTTGTAGGAATAATATATAAATATATATATATATATATATATAAAAAAGGAAATCATTAAACTGAGCTTGGAGTTTTTAAGCACACATCAGACCTTGGTGGTTTTGATTGTTTGAAGGAAGAAGGAGGGTATGCTTGAGAGGTTTGTATTGATTTCTTGCTCTCTTTTATGTTTCATAGAGCCCAGATCCTTCTTTACAGGATGTGAACACTGAATGAAGAGCAATTTAAAAAGTCCAGCCATTTCAAATTGATCTCATGGTTGTGTTTTTACCCTGACTTTTAAATTGAACCACTTTCAGCTCAAATAAAACTAGTAACAAGCAGTGGAAATGTTCCAAAATGAATTCTGATTGCACTTATACACAGACACAAGATTCATACAAGCACAGGTGTTTACTACAGTTACGGACAAAATTATTAATACAACCAAAAATGTTGTTTCTAACTGCAAATCAAGTATCTCTTAAAACAGTCAAATATAATAAAACCTTTAATAATGATTAAAAAAACATCCAAAGAAGCATCAATTTGGGAAAAAAATAAAAGTATCAAGTATTTACAGTAATATTCAATAAATTAGAATGTAATTTCAGTAACTCAATTCACTAAATAAAACATTATATAGAGTAATTACACACAGACTGATGTTTTCAAGCCTTTATTTCTAATTATGACAACTTTCTGCTAGCAGATAATAAAATCCCAAAATTTAACAATAGATCATATCAGACGAAAAAAAAAAAGTTTTTAAGTTCCTCCAAAAGTTAACTTTATGAAAAATATGTTTAATACCTGCTAAAGGTTGCTACATTCAAAAGAATCCTGTTAATCTGACAAATTAGTCTAATCAGAACACATATTCCAAATTACTGAATATGACTGTATACCCTTCTCAAGAATCAAAGGAAAATATTGGAATTACAGCAAATTCAACCTGTCTTATAATTGCTGCCCAAGTTTTTTGAATGTTTCCACTGGTATTTTTTTTACAGTTTATCTGCAGTTATGAGCTCCAGGTCTTTGAGGCTGGAAGGTCTCTTTGTCATCACCCCAGTTGTTGGCTCCCTGCACTGATTTTCCATCCAACTGAAATTAGGACAATGGCTGGGCTTCTCCAAAGCAATAATATTACTTCTAGTCACAAGAACATCTTGGCAAAATTAAAAGATTTCTTTAGGCCTAAATCAGTCAGGGGTATGAATCATTTTTGTTTTTGGACTTAATTATGCTTAATTGGCTCAATTTAAAAAAAACTGAATTTCTTATTTTATTTTATTAGTGTTCATGGAATGCAATGCCTTCTAATCCAACGATGTGGGAAAACAACTTTTTCATGACATTAATAGCTTAAAACACCTTGAAATTCTCTGAAGCTGGGAACAATTGAGCAACTGTTGCAAAAAAATATTTGTCATTGTGGTCAAATATTGCTAATATTAAGAAAGCATTGCTATTAGCATGAATATTAAAAGCTACTTAAATTTACGACAGACAAATTTTAAAACCATCCCATGAATTTTTAAATTAGAGCCCCTTGATTCTAAGATGTTAACTTTCTGTGTTTCAGTGCTAAGGCTAGCTTAATCATTTAGGAATCGGTTTTCAGTTGTAGTATTGAAGTACATTTTTTTTGCATCTCAACTTAAAAATGAAATACAATGTACATAGCTGTTTCTTCTGTAATGTTACTGTTAAACTGATATGTCCATCAGCCTGTCCAGCAAGTGGCTGAGCTGTCAACATTTTACATTTAAGTAAAATGGTTAAATTCAGACAAAAATTTTGATTTGAACAGTGATTATTTTTCAGACATGACTCCTTTTGAGCAAGTGCTTGTTGATAGAGATGTACTGTTAACGGAACAACCTCAGAGTCTAAACTATGTTTGAGAAGAGCTTCATTTGGAAGTTGACTGCAGTTTAAATTCTGACCATGTTAGCACAAATAAGTAATGTGAATTTGCACTTCTAAAAGATTTCTTCTGGTTTTGCTTGTTGTCACACTTAAACACATTTTTAATATCAGGTTTGCTTATAGTCATGGTACAATATGTCAGTCAGATTGAAGTACACTTTGACAACATCACTCCAAAACCATTGAGAAATTAATCTTTCAGATTTCTCTGCTAGGCAGCAGAATTCATGGTTCCATTAATAAATGGCAAGTCATCTAGGTCCCAGACCATCACACTACCACCACCATGTTAGACAGCCAGTTTGACATTCATTCTTTGAAATGCTTTTCGTTTTGCACATGATGTAATTAGACACACCTCTCGCAAAAGATTCCACTCTTATCTTCTCAGCCCACAGTATTTTACCAAAAGTCTTGGGGATCCATCAGGATATTTTTTCGGTAAATGTAAAAGCGTTTTTGGTGAATCATAAACAGTGACCTTATCTAATAATAATGGGGCCTGCAGTGCATTAGATGTTGCTCTGGGTTCTTTTGTGACCTCCTGGATGAGTCGTAGCAGTGATCTTTGAGTAATTTTGAGAGTCCAGCCTAATATGTAGCCTATTTCATGTTCTCAAAGGTTTTATTTATTGATATATTTTGATTTATTGCTTGTATAGATCTGCCAGTAATAAAACCAGGTGTGGTGAAATAAACTGAACTCAGCTTTCAAAAAATGTGGTTAATCACATTTTTTTCATAATTTACCTTTGGGAGGGACTTTCTTTTAAGAGCCACATAGAGTTTTGACTTAATCAGGTTATCTGTGTCTGATCTTAAAATGGCTTTGATGATGTAAAACATTCAAGCATGACAAAAAGCGAAAACAGAATGATGTATTGGGGTAATAACTTTTTTTCATGGCATTGTACTTTGAAGGAGTAAACAGATGAACAAAGAAGACAGTTCACCTTCCAGATCACATTAAGTCACATTCTGATTGTTCATTAATTAATATTTATGGAATCAACTAAGAAAAACATAATATGAAGCTATTGCGTGTTTTCTATGTCAGTCAACCAGCTGATCGACGTCACACAAGCACAGATATTTGATCTCTCTTGCAGAGAAGATCCATTGACAGCTTTGGTAAGTTAAATACCACATTATCTAAACAGGCCAAGAAAGATCAAAGCTGTAGTAGTTTTTCTGTATTAATGAGCCACTGCAGAGACGCTATGGAAGTTTGTTTTTTTAGGTCCGGAAGCTTCACCCGAGCCAGCATGCACCTCTTCAAAGCTTCCAGTACACCTTTGAGCTATTTGTGTTTTCTCCAGTAAATTTCTTCTGGTTGTGAGGACGAGGTAAGACAACATCAAAGGAACTGAATCACTTTTTCCCAATTGGGGAACGTGGTGGTAAAGTGTTGTCAAAAGCAGATATCCTGCTGGACATGGCTGGAATCTCTTTCACTATTAAGACCTTACATCCTGAACAGAGAGCTTTAAATGGGCCAAAGTCATCTGTTTAAACCTGTTCATTCTCCACAACAGAAACTTTGAACTCTTTCCACCTATTACACAATTGTTTATGACTATATGCTGTGTGTATGCTACTATGATGCAAACCGAGTATATAAAAGTTTTTTGGGGCTCTAGTTAATACACTGGAAAATTGACAAACACATTTTTGCCTGACTGCAGATGGGTAGTTTCTGAGCAAAATCATGAGCAGCAAGACGATAATGGATTATGGAGGTCTTCTTATAATCAAATTCATATAATACATATAATTCATATAATACAGTTAATATAATCCAAAATAACTACTTTACAACTAGAGACAGAGAGAAATTACCTGGTAACTTGAAACGGTAAGTATTTAGTTTGATCAGCCCTGAACGATGACCAACATCGAAACTGAAAAATCTTTTTTTTTTTTTTTTTTAAGTGAATGCACCAAACTCAAGCACCACCAGGTTGCAACACTCTTTGGTGTAGAAGCTGTTACTGAGGGAAGAAGATTCACAGTCAGCTATTTTCACTTTTGTGAGGATTTAAAAAAATAAATTGTTTAAAAAGGTACCTGCAAAATCTATGACATGTCAAGACATGTCTGCAGAGCTTTCAAGGAGCGAAAGAGAGTGCGAGCAGATAACATGAAGCTGAATGCATTACAGCTAAGTTCAACTTCCACCCTGGAACATGTTGGATTTGGAAAGGTTTGGAAACCTCAATGGCAAGAAAGGACAACTGAGGCACAAGATGTTTTAAATTGTCAACTACAGATTATTTTGTCTGTGTCTTAGATTGATAAAATCTTGATGTGACTCTTAACAGTAGGTGCATTTACACCAACCCTGTTTAGTCCGCTTTAATCAAACTCTAGTTTGTTTGCATAGAAAGTCCAATTTGTTTGGGGAGGTGTGAATACGCACTCAAACTCTGATGCAGACCAAAGAAGCGAACGTCGGTCCTTCTAAAATCTAGGTCACGGCTCAGCTGAAGTGAACTCCGGCACGGTTCGAATGCACATGTGAATGCAAGTGGACTGCAGACCGGAGAAATGGCTCGTTGTCTTTTGCCAAAGACAGAAGAGAAGAAAAATTCTACAACTGTTAAAATCTCGAGTCACTCCATTTTTATTTACATTTTGTGAAGAAGGAAGTTGCGCTAAGTGTCTTCTTCAGAAGTTTTCATGTCGTTTCCTTCAGCGGTTTTTGTTGCAGTACCACCACAGGGCAAAGAAGGAACCGATTTTTCAAAGGGTTTGGTTTGTTTGACGTAGTGTGAAAGCGAACTGCACCAACTAAGAATGTAACAAATGTTGCAATTTTGGTCCCTTGTTGTATCGAGTCTACCGGACTAGCAGGTGTGAAAACAACCAAAATCTGGTATGACCAGGTGAAAAACTGAGGACTGAAAATCAGCTACAAAATGCCGATCACCACAAACCTAGTGTACAAC
The DNA here is from genome assembly GCA_014839685.1 of Anableps anableps. Lineage (NCBI taxonomy): Eukaryota > Metazoa > Chordata > Actinopteri > Cyprinodontiformes > Anablepidae > Anableps > Anableps anableps. Next base: position 7,336,446 of record CM026084.1, read on the forward strand.
TAAGATTAAGGTGGTAACTACTCAGGAACATTGACTGCCACTGATTTACAATGCCCATAAAAAGTATTCATCCCTACAGATCTTTCCTTATTGTTGTGCTTTTTTTTTTTTTTGACAAGAATTAAAACAATGCTCTGTAATGTTAGCATGAAATACTTTTTTTTTTTTTTTTTAACCAATTATTATCAAACAGTTATAAAATGGTTGCATAAATGTTTGCCCACTTTAAGGTGGCTGACCGAATTCAGCAGAGGTTCAGCTTATTGATGCCAGCAGTGTTGCAATTAAAAATTTGGTTTTTGGTAACCAGACTATCTCATAGTCTGGTTACCAAATGTGTTTGGTAACCAGATGCTTCTCTGCAGAAAGCCCTAGAAGACCTCTAAAATGAAAGGAGAACTTGAATGCAGAATAATCCTATCAAACCCTGGAGGTTAATGCAATTCATTCTGATAGAGGACTACAATTTATCTTTCACCAAAACAACAACAAGCATACAGCAGAAGCTGTATAGAAATGGTTTAAAGACAACTAAGTGAATGCTTTGGGGTGGTCTCATCAAAGTTCAAATCACCAGATTCAATCACAACGTGGAAGAGCTTCAACTGTTTTGTAAGGTTAATGGAGAAACCCTGCAGTGTCCAAATGTCCCAGCCTGACAAAGACACATCCACATCCTGTGATTGCTGCCAAAGGTGCATGTACTAATTACTGACCTGCAGGGGTGAAGGTTGGATATTAAAGTCTTTCTTTAATAATTCTGGTCAAAAAAACAAATTTACTAATTGACTAAGATTTCAAATAGTAATGTTCTCTGCGAAACTGGTAGACTTGGGTTAGTACTGGTTTAAAGACACAAAACAACTTTTCCTAAACAACATGGACTCGTACAAAAATAATCTGATGCCCACATCAAGATCAGTATTGGTGTCTAAATATGTAACATGCAATGGCCCAACTTTAATGGTTGACCCTTGTGAAAAGTAAACAGTAAAAGAAAGAATGACACCCTGTTAGGAATTTAATTCAGCTTCTTTTTGTAAAGCCACATGTTATCATTACAAACATGTGTACTCACGTGCACTGCCCATACACACAAAAATACCTACATTTTACCACAGGCAGTGGTTGCGTAATGAAAAACATTTGCCAAATTCTCACAGCTGTTTGTCATCATGTCCAAACCGTTGAGTCTGATTGAGCCCACAGTTGGTGCTTTCACCAGGTCCAAGAACCAGTCTTTCGGCTTAATGCCCAGGTCCTTTCCTGGCACCTCTATCTGGGCACATCCTGTTTGTCTCTCCCAGCAGCGTGCCTTTTCAAAGCTAGATACTGTAATTACGTGTATTAAATGCATTTAGTTGCAATTGATTTTGTCATCCCTTCCTAAATGGAAATGGAGATGCTGCATTTGAACACCAGAACAAAAGCCTGTGATTTACATATTGTTAAAACTTTAATGAGCAGTGTGGAACGCGAAAGTGTTTGTTCATTACAGAGAGAAAGTAAGGTGGATGATAATTTTGTCATCCTTCCATCTGTCCTCTGAACTGCTGTATGCAACTGTGTTGAACGTGTGTCCAGATTTGAAATGTGAGTGCTGTTATGACTAATACATCCCAAAAGCTTACAATATTGTATGAAAGTGCAATATTTCTTGCCAGTCATCTCAAAAAGTTAAACTCCTATATAGAATCATCATGAAGAATGATTTATTCCAAGCCTTTGTTAATTGTAATTTTGATGATTATGGCTTACAGTTAATGAAACCCCAAAATTTAGTGTCTCAGAAAATTAGAATACTGTGAAAAAGGTCAATAATGAAAACAAATGGTGTTACACACTAATCAGCTAATTAACTCAAAACACCTGCAAATGTTTCCTGAGCTGTTAAACAGTCTCTCAATCTGGAAGGAAGGAGTGTGGTAGGAAAAGGTGCACCAGCAACAGGGGGACCTGAAGCCTTGAGAGGATTGTCAAGTGAAATCCATTCCAGAAGAGCCACCACACAGGCAAATGCTAGACAAATGTTGCATTCTCTGTGTCAGCCCACTGCTGAACCAGAGACAACATCTGAGGCGTCTTACCTGGGCTGAGGAGAAAAGGAACTGGACTGTTGCACAATGGTTCAGAGTCCTGTTTTCAGATGAAAGTAAATTCTCCATTTCATTTGGAACTCAAGGCCCCACAGTCTGGAGGAGGAGTGGAAAGACACAGAATCCATGTTGCTTGAAGTCCAGTGTGAAGTCTCCACAGTCAGTGATGGTTTGGGGTGCTATGTCATCTGCTGGTGTTGGTCCACTGAGTTTTCTGAAGTCCACAGTCAATGCAGCCATCTACCAGGAAATTCTGGAGCACTTCATACTTTTCTCTGCTGACAAGCTGTATGGAGATTCTGATTTTAGTTTCCAGGTGCCAGCAGGACTTGGCACCTGCCCACACTGCCAAAGGTACCAAAAGCTGGTTCAGTAACCATGGTGTTCCTATTCTTGATTGGCCAGCAAACTCCCCTGACCTTAACGCCATAGAAAATCTATAGGCTGTTCTCAAGAGGAAGATGAGAGACACCAGACCAAACAAGGCAGATGACCTGAAGGCAGCTATCAAAGCCATCTGGGCTTCCATTACACCGGTGCCATAGGCTGATTGCTTCAGTGCCACGACACACTGATGCAGTAATTCATCCAACAGGAGGCCGAACCCTGATCGTCCTCTTCATGAGACTGTCACTGGAAAACAGAGTTTCTTCAGTCAGAGGTTTCTTCAGACTGGTTGTTAAATGGACCGCTACAGGAGACCTTTCCTGCCCACTTCCATCACAATCTATAATAACTACTAAGTTAAATGAGTTACATCAACATTTAATTTCGCTTTGGGATAAATAAAGTATTTTTTGAATTGAATTGAATCAAGTACTGGGTGCATAGAAATGTATAAACTTTTCAGAAGTCTGACATTTGTGCTTTAAACATCTGTTTTTGATTGGTCTAATGTGATACTCTGATTTTCTGAGACACCTAATATTGGACTTTTTTTTTTTTTTTTTTACAGGTAAGCCATCATCATTAAAATTGTAAAAAAAAATAAAAGCTTGACAAATTTTACTCAATGTGTAATGAATCTCTATAAAGTGACTGTTTCACTTTCTGAAATGACTGGCAAGAAATATCGCACTTTTATGCAATATTCAAATTTTTTTCAGATGTGCTTGTAGTTGACTCTGATAGTATGAGCAGGAACTGCTCATGTCTCCTTGAATGTCCAAGGAATCCTGTTTCTGATTGTTGGAACTCTCACAGCTGCTAGACCTGTGGGAGCTATAAGGCCGTCACATGTTCTGCACATTTCTGCATCTTAGTGCTTGTGAACGGTGTCTGAAAATGATGCTGAACACCAGAGATGGTGATGAATCAAAGCACCCACGCTAACTCCTTTCCACTATTCATACTACCAACAAAGCCATTGTGTGTCACATCCCAACCGTGGAGTGATGTGGCTTTGTTTGGTGAGTCTTGTTTTTCTTCTGCATCATAAGGCCAGCTGTGTTTGCTGTTTACCAGGGGAAGAGATGGCAGCAGGATCCCCAAATGGAGGAAGGCCAACCAGCAGGCAGCGATCTTAAAAACTAATACTGGCCTTTAAGACTGTTGTTAGCTGTTAAAACATATTCAAATGGGGGTGAGTAGAATGATGTGCTCAGCTACACCACCAAGCCTTTTTGTGAATATTTTAGAAAGCACGACAAGCTGTTCAGGGGTTGAACAGACCTGTCAATTCCTGACATCAGTATTTTTAAGCACCTCTTGGTAGCGCTTACAGAAAGTACGAGCTTATAACTAGACAGCCACTTTATGTCTTATGCTTTCCCCCAAGAGATTGTGTGCCATTTTTGGCTGTGTTATATGACAACCCTGCACTACTTTAGCTACTTTGAAGTGAGAGTAATGCAGGTTTTCAAGAGTTGACACAAGACAACTTTAGTACGACATTCAACTCAAAGAGATAAAATGATGTATTTCAAGGTGCCTCTTTTTTCAGGTCAACTAAAGGACATGATTATAGATTCTTTAACTGTTTGCAATTGTAAACAAAAATAACATCACAGTTAAAACTTTGTTGGACCTCCTCTTGGCTTTCTGACAGCCTGGGAAACCAGCCATGGAAACCAATAATCTTCATCAATCAGGTTTCACGTCTCTTTTAGCAATTTGGCAGGATGGAGCCTTCTTATGCATTCATTTATTTCAGTTTCCACCATAAATGTTCTGTTGAACTGGGATCAGGACAGCTCATCGAAGAAAAGTTTGAATGAACTTTGTTCGTTGGACTTGAGTATGCATCAGCATCCAGAGACATGACTTCATCATCAGAAAACTGCCTTTGACTTGAAGTTGTGTTGTGGAACAAATTAATTTATCAAAGCTCTGCTAAAGTGAAAAGTTTATTAGAAATCTTGCAAAAGATAGGAGTTAACAGGGTGTCACAATCGCTCTATCAGAGTATCAGCTCTGAGTCACAGAGTTCAAAATATGTGTTATACACCCAAGGACAGAAGAAGTTCTGCAATATTTACAAGTCAAACTTTGAAAACTTGCTTCTCAAGTGCCTGCTGTGAGACTGACTTCTGTTTATATAAAACTTGCAGCTACAGATGTTATGTTATTAGATGTTATTAAAGGTTTGCCTCGTGTTTCTGGGAGATTTCTCTAAATCATCTGTATATGTTCGGTCTACCTGGATGTTCACTTCGGTTCTGATTTTGTTTGGCTATCTTCCATAAATTAGACCCAATAGACTGGGTACAACCATCATCTTTTTGGTTTAGCCTTTCCTTTTTGACTTATTTGCAGAATTAGATTTTTCTCTGTAATTCCTTTATTTGATCCTCTAGAAGTGAAAAAAAATTTCATTGTGAGTTTTGTCAGCACCCTGTATTCTCAAGTTGTCACTATTCTTCTGCATCTGTGTGATATGTTGATGTCAAACGTTTGTAATCTAGAATTTAGAGTTTGCTGCTTTACTAAAAATGGCAGATCGATTACTGCAGTTTCAAATGTGCTTTAAAATGCATTAAGAATAAACAGATCTTTGAGCATCTTGAATTTCATTTTGCATTTGAATAAGCAGCTGAAAATTGCTACAATGTAAACACACAATCAAACTGACAGTTTGGACTGTAGAAAGCAAACTATTTTGCAATCTAAGTGCTCATGGAAGTGTCTTATCAGGACTTTAAATGTTAGTTTTATGCTTTTTTTTTTAAGTTTTGTCTACATTCTGTATACAGCACCTTGCCAGAATATGCCTACCCTTTGAACTTTTAAACATTTTCTCACACTACAACCACAAACCTCGGTGTATCCTTTGAGATATTATGTGATAGATGAACAGCAGGTATTCTTTCTCTCCCAACTTTCAGTTATAGAGGTTTTAAGATTTTTTTACAAGGAACATTTTTTAAAATCTGTACTGTGCATTTGGCTTAGCCCTTATGTATCCAACATAGCTCCGAGTTCAATGAGAAGTCAAGCAATTATGTCATATTTAGAGGACCCAGCAACAGAGAGGTGGCAGGCAAGACCTTGGTGAAAGGTGACTTTCTTAAAGAAAATCAAACATTTACAAAAACACTTAGTGACCCGAGCAAGTGATCTGGAGGTTTGAATATAGGGAGGAGTAATTACAGAATGGGAATCAGGTGGATAATGGAGTACAGCTGTGAGAAACAGAAACTGAAGAGCTGAGGGAAACGGAATGGTAAACGGGATGAATCCACAGGGATCTCGTAAACACACAGAATTCAGAAGCGCTAAAGTCGTCTTCTTCAATGTCGGAATTGAACAGCCCTGGAATTACTTTGTCACACACTTCCTCGGTCTCTCTATCGTTGTTGCTCACTGTAAGTGACCAAACTTAAACAAGGACAGAAGGTGTTCAAAAATTGGAAAAACTTCAATTTAATAATGTCAAAGATAGTTAAGAACGGGTCAAACTCCAATACAAAACAACTCAAATGATAAACAACATGGATTTGGCCCTAACTCAACTGTGTTCAACTGAACAGTGACTAAACTCAAACAAAACTGACCTGCAGACAAGAACAACGGCTGATTAAACAGGGGTGGAGTAACCTAAACTTGCCACATGAGGGAGGTACAACATGACAAAGGAACAACAAAAAAAAAAAAAAAAATACAAAATTAGCTAAAGCAACATTCAAAACAAATAAAGTAAAACTATCTTTAACTAAGCACAAATAATAAGTGAACATTAAAGTGACAAAATAACCGAGGTCAGCTTAGTCTTAGTCTCCAATCTTTTGGAGTAGTGGTATGTTCCTGGCTTCCACCTCCAGCTGGCCTGTGTTTGCAGAACTTCAAAGAAAAGAACACGTGTAAGTAAACCATTCAGACAAATATTAACTAAAGTGTGCACCCATTATAAAATTTATGTCTAAATAAAATAACTTGAACTTAACTTATGTATAGTGTCATCTGTAACTAATAAATGTGAATTATAACACTTTGTGGTGGTGGTAGAAGCATCCACCATACTCTCAGTGTCACTTTCGTCTCGAGGCAAATTCACCCTTGTGTTTGTGCTGTCCTCTAGAGGTGTGCGATACCGCATATTTTGGTATCAAGCCAATACCATGTAAATACAGGGCCAATATCGCCGATACCGATACTAATACCGATACTTGTCATTTCAGTTTGTTATAGCATTAAACTGCTGACCTTTAGCCGTTTTTGTGGTTTTTCTTTTGAATTATTTTTTTACAACCTAAAAAAGAACAATTCAAAAGAAAAAAATGAGATAAAGTTTATAGGTGTATACAAAACACTAATAACATATTTATGTATAAACAGAAACAGAAAAACTAAAATCTGTGTGCAATATTTTCTAAATAAACAAAGAAAAAATTGAGACAAAATCAAAGAAAAATATTGTTTTTAATGGTAGAGTTGAGAAGCTCCAACACAAAAATAAAATAAAAATTTCAAAAGGTAATCTAAAAATAAAGTATCGATCTTACAATGTTAGTCTTGATCTGATACGGATACCGACTTGGTATTGATATTATCGATATTTTGGATCTATCCATCCACCTCTGCTGTCCTCTTCATCATGCAGCAGTCCAGCTTTTCAAAACCCGCTGGTAAAAATCCATATATTAGCTGCATCATTGTTTAAGCCGCAATGTTCAAAGCTTGTGAAAAAGTATTGGTTGATTGTCCAGAAATTACATTATATGTACAGTGTTCAGCACAGTGAAGGCCAGGGAACAGCAAACAGGTCAGTGATAAAACTGTGAGAGATTTTAAAAACAGGATTAGATTATAAAACATTATGGAAAAAGGTGTTCTGGTCACATGAGACTAAACTGAACATTTTACCCTACATATAAAATACTACGTTTAGTTGGAAATAACACTGCAACAGGCAAAATCGAGCTCCTGGCTGAGCTTGAGCTCTTCTGCAAAGAAGAAAGCTCGTCGACACAAACCCACAAAGCTTTGCAGCTGTAACTGCAGTGAAAGAGGGTTCCACAAAGTATTGATTTAATGTAATTTTTTTTACTTGTAAAGACATTTCAAAATCATTTCAACCTCAGTTATGCATTATTTTGTACTGACATACAACTTTACGTTAATTATCACCCAATAAAATACATTAAAATTTGTGTTTGTAATGTGACAAAAAGTAAGAACGTTGAGTAAACTTTTAAACTTAAAAGTTAAACTTTTTGCCAGGCACTGTAAGATCAAACAACCACAGTTGCTAAAGTCAGTGAATGTGTTTCAGTCCATCTCAGACTTTCTGTTAATGGATCCAGCTTTTCAATAAATCCTCAAGGATGCTTTGACTTCTCATTTTTCCACTTCTCTCGGTCTCATATTATATCTCCCACTGTGCTCACTCTCACCTGTCTCCTTCCTTCTATATTTTCATTTCCAACATTATTCATGGCTGATGGCAGGACAAGAATACTCAGGTTCTGTTTTCCAACGCTGTAGGTCTGTAAGATTGGAGTTTCCTTTGTCGTATCGGATGTCTCGCTTTCATTTATTCTGCAGTTATTTAAGCGCCCCTCTGCACCCTGGGAACAGGCAGAATAACACTTCGTCAGCCTAGCCCATCTAAGCTGTAATGGAGGTTGGCCTCCAAACATCAGTCTCTCTCTCCTGGTCAGAAGGGCTGCAAATTAGTCATGCAACAGAAAAACAAATGGATTGACAAACCACTAAAGGGCATCAACAGGAAGCTCTTGTTTACCGCTGTAAGTCAGTGTCAACAGGTCAGATCTGTTATTGGGCCAAAAGGGGAAACCTAAATACAAGGCACAAACAAGACTCCTGCCAATTTCTGCTTGTTTTCAAGATCAGAGATAGGTGAACTCAGACTGTTGGGAAAAGGCCATTGTGAACATTTTAAAGTAGCAAACATTTACCTTATTTGGCATTCTTATGCATTCCTGCGATACCCCCTTGCAGTTTTGTGACTTGGCCAAATTCTAGGTGAAGAAATTGTAGAACATAAATATATATATTTTAAATCCTTAAGATAATCTAAGATAATAAGATAGTCTTTCAAAATCCTTATTCCCTAATAAATACAAATGTCTGCTTCATAAAACCCGTTGCAAAAAATATATACATTTTTCCAGGCTGAAGTCTAGATGGCAAATATTAATTTCAATATATTAAACATTGGCTACAATGACGTAAACAATGGCTGAAAATGATAATTTTCAGCCATTTCAGTAAAAAGTGTGTGTCACTGAAGCACATCACATCACAGTTCCACAACTCCTGGTCCGACTACGCACCCAAACAGACTTCTCTACAGAAGCTGCAGTCAGTGCTCCACATAAGATCATTGCTGTCAGTTGTGCTTTCTTTTCATTAGCTTCTTTGTCTCGTTATGATCTTTTAATGAAACTATCAGCTCTAAAAAATCTTTTATTACTTCTGTAAACAGTGCACAGCTGCGTGATGTTTGCGTTCTTTTCCTGTGCATTCAGGTTGCTTTGGGGTTGTAGACTGTTCATACAGAAGCGTGACTGCGGTCATAGTTAATTAGTGCTATGAGTACGGAAGCTGAGAACGGACGTGTTACGCATAAACTTTTTTCTGATGGTTTTCTTGAGATAATGACTTAATTTCAAGAAAACAAACTTTGTTTTCTTGAGATCACGAGATGATTGGTGTGTGTGTTAAACCTGATTCCATAATTCAAATGCATGCCACACCAGCAGCAGAGGACTTATAGGTGTAAGTCATGGCATGCATGTGTGATTCTCAAAATAATTCTGTGAATAAGTGATAGGTAAACCATAATGACACCATGTTGTTGGTCGTATAGTTAAACCACCAGGAAATTAACTTATCTTGAGAAAACGGCCATCGTTATTTCGTAATAATGACTTAATTATCCTGTTATCTTAAGAAAATATATTCGTTATGTTGTTATAACAACATAAATATCTTGTTATCTCGAGTTAACCATAGGGAAAATAAACATGTGAGTACGACCGCTCTCGGCTTCCGTATATGAGCGATCAGGTCAATATATATATATATATATATATATATATATATATATATATATATATATATATATATATATTGGTTGAGAAAGATAGAGGTTGAGAAAGACCACCCTCCACGGGTGGTCTTTCTCAACCTCTGAGCTCGGGTCCTCTACCAGAGGCCTGGGAGCTTGAGGGTTCTGCGTAGTATCTTGGCTGTGCCGAGAACTGCGCATTTCTGGACTGAGACGTCTGATGTTGTTCCTGGGATCTGTTTTAGCCACTGCTCCAGCTTGGGGGTGACTGCTCCGAGGGCCCCGATGACCACAGGCACCACTGTGGTCTTCACCTTCCAGGCCTTCTCCAGTTCCTCTCTGAGGCCCTGGTATTTCTCCAGTTTCTCGTGTTCCTTTTTCCTGATGTTGCAATCGCTTGGTATTGCTACATCCACCACAACGGCTTTCCTCTGTTGTTTATCCACCACCACGATGTCCGGTTGGTTCGCCATTACCATTTTGTCTGTCTGGATCTGGAAGTCCCACAGGATCTTAGCTCGGTCATTCTCCACCACCTTTGGGGGTGTGCCCCACTTTGATCTCGGGGCTTCCAGTCCATATCCTGCACAGATGTTTCTGTACACTATGCCCGCCACTTGGTTATGACGTTCCATGTACGCTTTCCCTGCCAGCATCTTGCACCCTGCTGTTATGTGTTGGACTGTCTCAGGGGCCTCCTTGCACAATCTACACCTTGGATCTTGTCTGGTGTGGTAGATCTGAGCCTCTATTGCTCTGGTGTTTAGGGCCTGTTCCTGTGCAGCCAGGATGAGTGCCTCTGTGCTGTCCTTGAGTCCAGCTTTTTCCAGCCATTGGTAGGATTTCCTGATATCAGCCACTTCAGTTATTTGTCGGTGGTACATCCCATGTAGGGGCTTATCCTCCCATGATGGTTCCTCCAGCACTTCATCCTCTGGTCCCCATTGTTTGAGACATTCGCTGAGCACATCGTCGGTTGAGGCTTTGACCTTGATGTATTTATGGATCTTGGATGTTTCGTCCTGGACAGTGGCTCTCACACTCGCTAGTCCTCTGCCTCCGTCCTTACGGCTCGCGTATAGTCTCAGGATGCTGGATTTAGGGTGGAACCCTCCATCCATGGTTAGTAGTTTCCGAGTTTTAACATCCATGGTCTTTATCTCTTCCTTTGGCCAGCTTATTATTCCTGCATGGTATCTGATTACTGGCAAGGCATAGCTGTTTATCGCACGGATCTTGTTCTTGCCATTGAGCTGGCTTCTCAGGACTTGCCTTACTCGTTGGAGGTATTTGGCTGTGGCTCCTTTCCTTGTGACCTCATCGAGGCTGCCATTTGCTTGTGGTATTCCCAGGTACTTGTAACTGTCCTCAATGTCTGCTATTGTTCCCTCTGGGAGTGAGACCCCTTCTGTGTGGATGACCTTCCCTCTCTGTGTAACCATCCGACCACACTTCTCTAGTCCGTATGACATCCCAATGTCAGTGCTGTAGATCCTGGTGGTGTGGATCAGTGAGTCGATGTCTCGTTTGCTCTTAGCGTACAGCTTGATGTCATCCATGTAGAGGAGGTGACTGATGGTGGCTCCGTTCTTGAGTCGGTATCCGTAGCCAGTCTTGTTGATGACTTGGCTGAGGGGGTTCAGACCTATGCAGAACAGCAGTGGGGACAGAGCGTCTCCTTGGTATATGCCACATTTGATGGACACTTGTGCAATTGGCTTGTAGTTGGCTTCAAGGGTGGTTTTCCACATCCCCATCGAGGCTGCAACGAAGGCTCTTAGAGTCCTGTTGATGTTGTACATCTCTAAGCATTCAATGATCCAAGTGTGTGGCATTGAGTCATAGGCTTTCTTGTAATCAATCCAAGCCGTGCACAGGTTGGTGTGTCGGGTTTTGCAGTCTCGGGCGACTGTTTGGTCTACCAGGAGTTGGTGTTTGGCTCCTCTGGTATTTATGCCGATGCCCTTCTGTGCTGTACTCATGTATTTATCCATGTGCCCACCTATCTTGGCTGCTATGATGCCTGACATGAACTTCCATGTTGTAGAGAGAAAGGTTATTGGCCGATAGTTGGATGGGACCGAACCCTTTGAGGGATCCTTCTGGATCAGGATTGTGCGCCCTTCAGTTAACCATTCAGGGTGAGTCCCACTTTGTAGCAGCTGGTTCATTTGAGCTGCCAGTCGCTCATGGAGGGCAGTGAGTTTCTTTAGCCAGTAGGCATGGATCATGTCAGGACCTGGTGCTGTCCAGTTTTTCATACCTGAGACTCTTTCTTGGACATCTGCCACTGTGATAGTTACTGGGGCTTGCTCAGGGAGGTTGCTGTGGTCATCTCGTAGAGAGATTAGCCACTGTGCATTGCTGTTGTGGGTCGCCTCCCTTTCCCATATGCCTTTCCAGTACTGTTGGGTCTCCAGCCTTGGTGGGTCCGCTCTGTTGTTATTACCCTGCCATTGAGAGTACACTTTAGCTGGTTGGGTGGAGAAGAGCTGGTTAATCCTGCTGGCTTCATTTTCTCTCGTGTACCTCTTTAGGCGACTGGCCAAGGCTTGGAGCCTTTGTTTGGCAGTTTCGAGCGCTTCAGGTATGGGCATCTGGCTGTACCGCTTGGGTACCGGTCTTTTGATTGGACCTCTTTGGAGCTCTGACAATTGGCTCACTTCCCTCCTTGTTACCTTGATTTTAGCCTCTAACCGTCTTTTCCATGGTGGGTATTGAATCTCATGGTTGCTCCTATAGCCGAGCATCTCAAGGATCACTGATGCCGAGTTGTACACCAGCTCATTGGTTTCCGTTATGGTGTTGGTAGGGATCGTTCTCAATGCTGCATTCACATCTTCAATGAGACTTTCTGATGGTACTTCACTCAGCCGTTGTAATTGGCATCGGGATTGCCTGGTGTTCATTCGGGCCACGATCCTACCTCTCAGGTCAGTTGCTGCCTCGTTCAGCTTTGATGGTTCGTTCATTATTGGGGCTGCATACCCAATCTCCAGGTGGGGAGTTGAAGCTAACTCCCCTCTGACCTGGCGTCCTGGCTCCCCCTTGCCGTAGCATTTGTGTTGTACCTCGTCTATCTCAAGTTGTGACAGCATTTGCCGTTTGCGGATGTTGGAACACTGAGCTACTAGTTGTTTGGCAGTTAGTGTTGAATGGGGATGTCGACGTAACCATTCCTCCCGCATTCTTTGCATGTAACCCCTCTGACTAGGGTTACTTGAGTAGTAGCATTCCAACAGATCCAAGTTTTCACCTCTCGTCCAATTCCGTCTTGTTCCAGTAACCCATTTTTCGTGAAGGTGCCCTGGTTCCCCAGCACCTGACGCAGACCTTGTTTGACCGGGCGACGTCTGAGCCGGTATGGCGTGTATTCCTTGGTCACTCATCATGAGGTAGGCAGTAGCGCGAAGGATCTTGCCTAAGGACCCACACAAATATATATATATATATATATCTATATATATATATATATATATATATATATATATATATATATATATATATATATATAGATATATATATAGATATTTAGAGCATCAAGATCTGGTGTGTGAATATAACCTTGGAAAGCCAAAAGAAAACAGCCAAGATATCAGGAAGAAAATGGTGGAGCTGCACCAGTCTGGTTCATCCTCAAGAACAATTTCCTGATGATTGAAGGTGCTGTGTTTATCTGTTCAAACAATTATACGCAAGCACAGACATGATGTGAATGTCCTACCATCATACCGCTCAGGAAGAGAGATGGGTTCTGGTTCCCAGAGATTAACATATTTTGGTCCAAAATATGCAAATCAACCCCAGAACAAAAGCCATAGACGTTGCGACGATGCTGCTGAAGCTGGTAAGACAGTCATTATTCTGAGTGAAACGTGTCCTGTACCAAACTGGGCTTTTTTCTTTAGGAGCATGCAGTACTATCACCATTAAAAAAAAACCCAAATATGCCCTCCAGATGCTGCTGTTGGACTCTTCAATCTGAAATTGGCTCCTGTGTATAGAATATGTTGGTGCCTGTGGGTTCTTGTCGCACAGATAAAGTGTAAACCTGGGAGTAACCTCTGTGCTTAGTGGGAACATCAGTGAAAGTTCCTGTACATGAAGTCACACTGATTCATGACTCCATTTGGACCAGTCCGACTGTAAAACTAAATGACCCGCAAAGGAGAGCGAGGGCAGTGATAATAGCACAGAATCACCGGCCACACTGCATGATGCAGCAAGATCAATCATGTAAGGCTACAAGCAGAAACCAGAATCCTCCAGTCCCCATCATTCCCGACACAGCTGGGTGACTTCTAATTGGCTTCTGAGCTTCCTCAAAAAAGATTCACACATAGACCCTAAAATGTTTCTGTTTGGTATGTTGTTTCTGATTGCTGGTGGTACCACAGCTGCAACCTGGAAATTATAGTCTGCTCCATATTATGTATTAACGAGATAAGAGGCCAATAAGAGTCTGAAACTGTTTTTCCACAACCTGGAATTAGCATATTAGAGAAAGCAATAAGGATGGAAGAGTTTCTTTGAAAAACATGACTTAATTAGACCAAGTTATTTCCAACCTAAGCAAATCATTTCACCGTTTATTAAAAAGTTGAAGCCAATTTTTAAACTCTACAGAAAACAGGAGGATTAAGACATAATCCATTTAAGAAAAGAAGTATGAGGATCATCTGTTGTAGTTATATGTAGTAAATATCTTACTTGCAGTATGCAGTAATTAATGGCAGTAATCTTGGAATCTGGGAGAAATTCTTATGAAATAGTTATATAATAAAAATATGAATACAACTTTTTTATAGTTGGTGGTATATGTTAAATATACGTATAAATCCAGCTGTTCTGTTATGGCCTCAGATGTTTGTTAGAAAGCATTAATGAACAAACTGCATCGGGAAAAGCAACGATCATAGCAGGCAGGCCAGAGTGGAAAATAACACTCCATCTTTAAGGTGAAACACGGTGATGGCCGTATTATGCTTTGGAGATACCTTGGAAATACTGGGAGATAGATGGATGGCAGTATTATAGGAAAAAAATGATGCAGGGACATGTTAAACGATTTTTTCCCCCAGATTTTACTCTCGATTCATAGTTGAAAAAAGTTTGCTGTGGCCAAGTTGGAGATGAATTGGCACAATTTTTTTTTTTTTAATCAAAACTTTGCAGATGTAGCTATGTTCAAGATTTCTTGTGGCAAGCAAACCAGCTTTACACGTCAGTTTCTTCTAAATCATGAAACTATATGTTGGGGAAAAAGCAAAATGCTTCTATATTTATTGTATACAGAAGAGAATTCTATTGTTTAATTCAATATTCAGAAGTGTTCAACCTTGCTCTTTGTTACTCCTTACAGTCACTGTATTTTAGTGGAATTGTGAATTTTAAATCCACAACATGTATTTTTCTTCACGCCCCACGCTTCAGTGTGAATCAAAAGGCAATCATGGAAAAAGAGAAGAAAAAAAATCTAGATTTATAGCATGCTGGCAAAGTGACACATGTACAGCTGTCTTTCTTTTTCTTTTCATCTTGTCGGCTTGCATTGCAGCATACTTATTCTCTGGATTTTACATTTCAAATGTTAGGTCTAGGGCAAACGATTAATTGAATTAATCATGAGGAACTGATGTTTAAAATAATCCTCAACTAATTTAGTAATCAATTAATCGTTAACTGGAGTATACAGACTCAAACAAAGGCCAGTTTGCTGAAAGAACACAGTCAGAGCAATAATTAAGCCAAAACTGTGCAATAAGATTTACATTTTGCATTTAAGATAAAAAAAAAAAAAAAAAAAAAAAAAAAAAAAAAAAAAAAAAAAACTCTTTATAGATCTTGGCAAAATCTGATAAAGTTCAAGGGGTACCGATACTTTTTCAGCTCAGTGCATTAAATTATGTGGATCCCCAAAGTCTTTTGTTGAATTAGATTCAAATAGTAATAATTAAATTAATCCCCCCCCCCAGGTTAAGTTGCATTCTGTAGCTTTTTATGTGGATTGCTTTTATGATCCAACCTTTTAGAAAAGAAGGCATGATGGTTAATACAAATATTGGACAAAAAGAAGAAAAAGTTCTGCTTCTGGTATTTGTGCAGACACACTTACCACAAAAACAACAGCCGTTAAGCTGTAATTGCAGCTCTCTGAAACATTGGACTAAAAGAGCTAAAATAAATCAAATAAACTTCTGACTCTGAATATGCATAACACTGGAGTCATTGACATTCAAGATGAGGGATGATGCACATCCACAGCATCTGTGGAGAGGCAAAACAATCAGCTTGTTGAGATCTGTTTGTACTTTTCACTAGCATCCTTTGCCCTGCAGTCACTGATGCATTATGGGTCAGCCATATACAGAATATAATAAGTATTATATGAGCTTTGTCCCTGAAGTGGCCTAGAATGGCTTAGAACTTTTCAGTCTTTGCCGTCAATCATATTTACCCAGTCAAAGGGCTTCACATTTATTGTTTGTTTGCTGTGTTTGAAGTTCAAGGCATAAATCCTCATGTCCTTACTTCTGTAACTCTGCAGCTCTGACTCACGGTGTTCTGGCTTAGTTCTGAAAAGAGAACCATGTTTTTATCTGTGTTATAGATGAATATGTGAAAATATAACCAAATGTTCTCAAAAAACAAGCAAATGAGTTTCCTTAAACATCTTCACAAAAAGAACTCAGACAACCTTTCTGAGTAATACTGCCCATTAGCTATAATTAGTGGATCAGGGGAATTGGAACTATCCCAGCAGACATGATGGGAAACAGAAATTCACCCTCTGATTCTTAGATGTTTCCTCTTCTGACTCACAAAACAGTGGCTAAATATATATATTTTTAAAAACTACCACTGAAAACCATTTAAAGTATAATTTATGAACCCGCATCCATATCAAATTTTAATTTTTTATGTTTGTCCACAAGACAACATTTTTTCCCCATTCAAAACATGCAGCAAATTGTCCCTCTTTCTCCTGTTTTCTGTTTTCTCGCCCAATGACTGCTGGAGATGCGCATCACAACCCATCCCACCCACTGGATGGATGTTTTAGGGTTAAGGACCTTCAATATGGTAACTTATTTAAGGTTAGAAAAAAGTAATATATAACTTTTTTCATGTTTTCTGGAAGCTAAAATTTTTATCCTTTGACTTAAAGGTGCAATGCCACATCTACAACAAAATCCCTCCTGCTGCTGCTTAGATAACCATTTTTTTGCAGCCTCTCTTAAAAGAAAGGGTTGTAAGTCCATAATTTTATAGTGGGAAAAATATGTAGAACTTGAGAACATTATAAGATGTTATCAAATCTTTCCTTGAGTGGACACCCCCCAAACTCCCACCAAGGTCAGGAGAGAAACTGCAAAAATCCCAGCAGTCTCATCTCTTGCAAGTCAAACACTGAGGTTCATGACAGCATAAGCAGAAAAAGATTGAACAACTATGACTTGCTTGGATGAGTTGGCAGGATAAAGTGTCTAAAAGGTTTCCTTAAACTCCACGGCAGCATGAGATACTCGTTCTTAGTGCAGTAGAGATGTGCCATGTCGGGAGATTGCCCCAACATTTGGTAATACAGGTCTACTCCACTCAACCTTGCTATGAAAACTGGACAGAAAGTTACATAGTCAGTGCTTGGTCGTTAATTTTCAAAGACATATGCCATCACAGAGGAGAATATGTTTATTTTAGGAAGCCTTTTATTAAATAAGTGTAGTGCTGTCCTTAGCTCTGTCCTCTATAGAGTCTTGTAATATACCAAATATCATTTATAGCAAGTAACTGACCAAGAGCAGCATAGAAGAGAGATACAAAAAAAGAGAAACTTTCATTATAACTCCCCATCCCATCCCATCCCATTGGCTTTTTGCACATCATCCTGAAACATATAGAAGGTGACTTATCGAAACAATGATGATGACAAAGCAGCGTACAGAACTGGTCGATTTGATGACAGGATGTGAAAATAACCTCCGTCTCAAGGTGAACAAAACAAAAGAATTGATTTTGGACACAACACAGCACCCTACTTAAGTGAAGTGGAGAAGACTAACACAAAATTAATCTCTTCCTAAGAAAATCTCATCTGGTCACACAAAAGCTGGTCAATAAAGCTCAGCAGCAGCTGATCTCTCAAATGAGACTGAAACGAATGCAAACATTCTTATTACTGCACAGAGCTGCATCATCCCCAGCATCCTGACATCCTTTCCATGGTGTAGTTCAAGTGAAGTGACCATCTAAGGCCTCAGTGGCGTTTTGTTTGGCTGCTGGACTCGCTGAAACATCAGAGAAACAGAAATGGCGTCAGGAATCAGCAGCGGATTGAGGACGAACATTGAGGATTACAACAATCAGGTAAGCGTTGCTTCAATCAAGTGAGGATCTGCTCGACTCATCATTCAAAGGTGGGTCAAACAACTCCTGGAGTGGCGGACCGAGAAGACGTCGGCAAGGTAAGAGCTGCTGCAGATGACTGCTAAAGCTGTTGATGGAGGCCAAAGCAAAAAGTCATTCAGAAGCTTAGTAAGTATCACTTTAATAAACCTTGATTGAAATTTCTAAATATTAAGTGATCATTTAATTTTGCTATCCTGACAAATGTAAATATTGAACCGATGATATGTTGTTAAAATTTCCTTAATTTTTTATAAAGAAAAACTACAGTATTTAAATCACCTTTTTTCATCTACCTAATATTTTGTTTGAAATTAAATAGATATTTGAGAAACAGGGATCCATACATATCAGTATCATTTATGACAATTATCAATAGTACAAACATATATTATTCATGTTCTACAACAATTAAAGTTAAACGTGAGAATGAATTTCTTTTGGTGCCGGAAGAATGCACGGTCATATGCCATTTCATCTTTTCTGCATGATGACTGTTGGAGGAGAGCGTCAAACACAGAGCGGCGCTTTCTGCAGAAACTGCACGTCAGAGGTCATGGAGGTAATGTTCACTAATGTTGTCTGATCCACTAACTTTTCAGAATATAACCTTCTCAAACCGTTGTACCCAGGCTTTTATTCTGAAGTTAGTCAGTCTCTTTCTTCACATAGAACCTGTTTGCCTATTGTTTTTACTTCTCTCTGACTCATTTATAGAAAATCAGAAACTATTAAAAGAAATCTAACACACAGCCAATACTTTGTCCTACAATCTCATTGTTATTTATTTCCCAGCTATGTCTTATTGCATTGGGACACAACCTGTACATTGTAGATTGCTTTTGTTTATCTGTAAATAAAATAAAGTTGTTCCTTGTTGTTGTTTGGGTGAAATCAGTAAATATAAGTTGTCAAAGGCAGGTAAAGTCTATAGCTTCATAGCATTTGCATGATGAGTAAATGCAGCATGTCTAGTTTAGTCTTCTAATGTAAAACACACATCATTAAAGCCAAGTGTTTGACCTTTTAAGGTTTGTGCAAAATGCATGTCTTGGCATTAAGTTATGCTCGCTTTAGGCTAATTATTTGAATTATTTACAACAAGTAAACCATTTAGAATATGTACTCTAAGATCAATGGTAAAGCTACCTTAAATGCCAGTGTAGTTACCCTCAGTTAGCATAAGAATATTTGCTCATTTTATGTAGTTTCATAACAGTTATGGCAGAAAATGTAGTGATTGAAATTTAGTCAGGCAGATTCAATATTTATTTATTTATTTATTTATTTATTTATTTATTTTCTTGCACCTGCTTTCGTAAAAGAAGGTCCAGTCCCTATTACTTAGCAGAGCAGTTGAGGGAAATTAAAGTACTTCAGGAAGATCATGCTTTGCTCTTTTAGCTGTGGCATCTTCATTCCTACAAGGGGGGGCTTCAGCTGAGCTACTGCTGCAAATACCTCCATGTTCCTCTTCTAGAGATGATTCACTGGGCCCTGCCTTTCAGTGTTCTTAACCCTGTGTCTGTCCTAGACCAAGCCACTGGCTGACCTTTTGTTAAAACGAACATTTTTTCCCCTTTCATCCTGTAGCCTTTGAAATTGGTTTAGAGCTGATCTGTTTAGCTGTGTTTCTCTTCTTGATGAAGTCACCAAAGGAGCTTCTGCTGCCACTAACTCTTTCTTTTTTCCCCAATATAGACAGTAGTCTTGCATCAGCACTTCAGGGTTTTTTTTTTTGTGTTTTCTGCTCTGTCTTCTGAAAACCCTCAGTCGGTCATGGTAGATGGCCATCGAGATAATTGGAGCATCCTTAAAGTTGTAAGAAGAGAAAGATTGGGTCAGAAATCTGCATAATTATCTTACCATGTGAATCAGGCAAAATTTATAAATTTAGTCTTCTGCATTGAGTTCAGGTAAGACTCAGCTCTGCTGCTGTAAATTATTATTATTCTGATTTATGCTTCCATGTTCATAGATGGTCAGAATGTAGTCCTGTTGTCTTCTCAGGTGCCTTCCACAGTGACTGGGACTGAAAGACATTAAACCTTCATGATGATCCCAGTCGTTGGACCAGTCCTCATCCAGACCCTGGATGTTGAGAGGACATCTCTGACACATGGTGGTTCTGCAGTGGATATTTTCTTTGTTTTTATCAGAGTCTGGTGAAGGGAAGTGAGTGCGCTACATGTGATTTTCATTATTACCAGATGAAAACTTCTATGCAACACTAAAATAATCAGATTTTATTCTTAGAGTGTCTGTATCACTGTATCCTCCTGCGTCCCGGAGGCCAAATGTTGGATTGGCGTTGGTACAAACCCTTTAGTCCTCTTCCTCCAGAGCAGTGTCCAATCACAGGTTGAAGCTGGTATTTACAGAAGCTCCAACATTGCAGTCAGAAATTTGTTTGGGTTTTTTTTTTTTTTTTTTTTTTTCTTTTTTTTTTTTTTTTCTTTTCTTTTTTTTTTTTTTTTTTTTTTTGGAGTGTTAGAAATTTCATATTTGTATTTTTGGCTTACTGTTGTCCTGATAACTGATGTTTAGTCCTGATCAGGTTTTTTAGACACTAAAATTATAATTTATACTTACTATTTAGTTTTTCATATAAATACAACTGTTATTAGGTTGAATTTTAAATTCAAAGAGCTAAAATAAAGATTTTTAACACTTAAAAAAATGTACATTTGGAGCACTTCCACCCTCTTGTGGCTAGAATTGGAATAACACACAATCTTTAACTTTATTTTCCTTCTCTTTTTTATTCTTCTAAGGTTAGACATAAGAAGAAGAGTCATTTGTGGGCAGATGAAGTATTTTTACTGTTCTCTTTTAGGCCGTCTGTAGTTTTCATTTAA
Source organism: Anableps anableps (assembly GCA_014839685.1). Classification (NCBI taxonomy): domain Eukaryota; kingdom Metazoa; phylum Chordata; class Actinopteri; order Cyprinodontiformes; family Anablepidae; genus Anableps; species Anableps anableps. Next base: position 7,357,277 of record CM026084.1, read on the forward strand.
TCTTTGAATTGTTTTTGTTTGCTTTTAGACATTTGTAGAACTGGAGTGGGATTAGCATTTGTGATAATCAAGCTTTTAATTTCTAATCAGTATAATATTAAAGAGGGTAACGATGATTAGGAATCAAACAATGTTTTTATTTCATATCATCAGACATGGATAATAACTAGTTACATTTACTTGAGTAATTTTTTGGAAAAAAGCACCATACTCTTAGTTGAGTAACATTATGAAGTATCACTACACTTAAAGTTTATGTATCCTCTACCCACTCTGAGTAATTTTACCTCATGAAGAACAAACATGTTTTAACCTAAAACAAATCAGAAACAAACCCTCAGTCTGTTTAAGAGAGACCTCTTGTTTCTGCACAAGTTCTGTTATTTAAAGCTGAGCCTGTTGTTGGATTTGGAGATCAGGTGAATATACAACAAACACAATATATTGACACTGGAAGTACTCTTTACCCTGTTCTAAAAACATGTACATTATAGACTGTATTGGTTTTATATTAAAAAGTGATTTAGAAAGTGTTTCTTCTGTTTAAAATTTGTTTTGACATATTTTGTAACCATTTTTCCATTTTAGTCTTTTAAAATACCAGAATTTGCACACAATTGTCGAAATATATATATTTTTTTGTCTCATGACATAATTTTAAAATATTAAATCAAATGTTACTTAGTGCTTGAGTATCCTTTTTATCAAATAGCATTTTAGTCTTGAGTTATTTCTTGGGTGACTACTACTACTTGAGTAAAAATATGATGAAGTAGTATTACTCTTACTTAAATGTAATTTTTGGGTACCCACCTCTATAACAGATACATACATACAGATAGTCTTGTGAACTTCTTTGTAGGGATGAAAGTGATTAAGAGTGTAATTCATATTTTAATCAGCAACAAAAAATTAAAAACCGTAACAGTTTTCTATTAGTTTGTCTTTTATGTGTTGTGAACTTTGCAAAAATCTTCCAATTATTTTTAATATCCAGGACCTCAGGTGGGTCTTAGTTTTTTTTTTTTTATAGATTTAACTTGTGTAAGATGTTTCTGTATTAGGAACAGTATTGGTGAAACATGATCATTCTGATAGATTTAGATGAAACAGACTTGTGTTTTTATGAAAAGCAATTTGCCCTGATTAAAGGTCAAAAGCTTTAATTTTAGGATCTAAAGTTCTGTACCCCAGTTAGTATTAAGGCTCTCTTAACATGCAGGTGATTTGAATCTGTGTATTATTAGACTATATAAAAGTGCTTTATGACAGCTTGTTGTGAACTTACACGTTGCAAGTTGTTTTTTCTAAAAAAAAAAAAAAAAAAAAAAAAAAGCTGACTGCTCCATCCTGCACCTCAGTTTTAGGTAATAAGGAGAGATGATCACCGGTCTGCTCTGCTGCTGCTGAAGAAGTCCGGGATAATGTTCTGTTTTTTTGTTCTTTTAATTCTGCATAATAGTGTTTACATAATAGTAATAATGTTTTTTTTTGTCAATACTTACTTTGAATATAGCTAATAAAGCCTGTAAGTTAACGTGAAGCATTTTTTCTTGCATTTCTATGATGTCAAAGAGACTAGTCGACAGCGACTTGACTTTTATCTTGTTGATGGCAACTTTAAAAAATATGAGATTGGATCTTGCAATCCCTAGATGGGAGAGACTCTGCTGTCGGCAAGCAGTGGGGTATAGTACACCTCAGCCACAAACCTCCCTGGCGCTAGCTAACCAGGTTGGATGATAATTTGCCTTCCCTGCTGTGGTCCGTCTTAATTCTGGCTACTACAGCTGGCTGGCGCATCATCCCACTGGCGGGGTTCGGTGCACTACGTCTCACCTTGTTCCTCTTAGGCCTCAGTGTTGCTGCTTGTGCTTCGCTTATGACCTACCTCTCTGCAGGACTGCTCTGGGGTGGCGTTTGTGTCCGTCTACCTGGGACGACCTTCTGGAGGCGAGTCCACCTGTCCTTTGCTGCTCTTGGATGCTGATTCAGGCTTTCTGCCATTCTCCCTTTTTTGTAAATCACTGTAGTTTTAATTTGACATTTCAATTCTTCATTCTTCATTCATTCTGGACCTGTGTAGTTTTTCTTTTCTTCTAAACCAAACATAAATAAAAAGTCTGACAACACGGGCGTTTTTTGTTTTTTTTTTCTGTTGTATGTTTCCCTAATCTTTCAACTTATCCTTGAACCTGTTCTAAACCTATACTTTTGTCTGACTTCTGTTCTTAGATGGATTTTTTGAATGGGTTAATGCACACCCCAAATCTGAAGCAAACTTCCAGAAAACTTCAAAACTGCAAAAACACTGAGTTCCTTTAAATCGAGGCTAAAAACCCACCTGTTTAAACTTGCCTTTGATTCCTAGTAACTGGAATGTTGACCAGTATATAGTTGTGTATTTGCTTGATGGGTTTTGATGATGGCATTTGACAAAATGTAATGTTTATCTGTTTCATAATTGGGTACTCTATTGTTCTATGATGTAAAGTACTTTGAGCTGCCTTGTTGCTAAAATGTACCGCACAAATAAACATAACTTACTCTGCAACAATTACTGATAAACAAAATTTTGTTGAAGCGCATCTTAACTCAGTTCTATGGCGCTGTGTTAGTGCCAAAATTGAGACTATTGTTGAGGCCATATGAATTCTGAAGCTAGTTACTGATCTGATTAATAAGCTCATGTTAGTTGACTCCCTGGCCAGAGTTAACACACACACACAAAATATCCTTACACATCAACTACATAACTATACACACACACTTAATGTACTTATTGACACCTATGTAAGAATATACAATTTCACCTTCATACGCAACATATGCACGCTGCGAGTAGAATTTTAGAAAGTAGCTTCTCTTTAATTGTTAGTATAACCTGAAAAAAGTAATTGCTTTACCTTTTACAGCTGCAGTTAGATTTATGTATTGTATTTTCACCCTATTGGACCTTACGGAGATGCCAGGAGGTACAGCTAAAGATGGAACTCTCCTAATTAAGACTTGCAATGCTGCTGATCCAAGCGAGAATGTTGGGTTTCAGATTTCTGGTGACAAACCTCAGGGATAAGCCCGGTATAAGAAGGTAGTAACTGTTTAGTTAGAACAGAGTGATCAGATGCTGAGCATGTGACACATGTCTGCTGTTCTCATTCTTGCAAGAATCAATAAAGTGCTATTTTGAGTGAAAATCACTGATCTCTGCATGGCAACCAAGAGCTAGAAATGTCCAAGTAATCTGGTCACCTTACTGTACTTTTGTCAGACCTCAACAAAACTTTTTGAATACTTGGGACATCCATAGCCATGAGAAGAGGTTGCTGCTGCATTTTAAAACATTTCAAAGAGCGACAGAGAAGGATGGATCTTAAAAGGTGTGGAAACTGAGATAATGATAAGATAAGATAATGATACCATACATGGTAAGAATCAAGCTGGGGAGCTAAAAGCCTGCGATAAAACATGAGAATCCACTGGTCCTATTGATTTCATCCCTAGTTGCCCTTAACAGGAACTAGTCAATGTGACAAGAAATGAAAATTGGGGAAGTACATAAAAACATGCCCAGTACAAAAGAAATTGTTTTTTGTGCACTTTCCAAAAATGAGAAGCAGAAAATTGAATCCAATCATGTGCTGAAAACTACTGCTGAATGCTAATTTAGTGGGAGCTTGAAAATGTAATTTCCTGCATGAAATTTGACATGGTAGATGCTTTAGAATATTAACCTCTGCTGCAGTCCAGATAGCATCTGTAAATGAACTGAATTTATATATCAATTTTCTGGTCATAATGACCACTCAAAGTACTTGACTCTAGAGTTACATTAAGTCAGCTGCACTCACAGGCGTATACACACACACACACACACACACACACACACACACACACACACACACACACACAGAGAGAGAGAGAGAGAGAGAGAGAGAGAGAGAGAGAGAGAGAGAGAGATCAGTATCCAACTTAGGGTTAAGTGTAGGGATGCACGCTTTTTTTTTTTTTTTTTTTTTTTTTGGAACAGATACCGATAATGGATAGTTTTCTCATTCCAAAAGCCGATTACCGATATACCTGGGAATAAGAAAACCAGTGAGCAAAAATGTGCGGCTGTGACATCAATACTCTAAACAAGACCAGAAACAGTTGACTCTTTAAAAGAAAATATAACATTTTGAAATGAAAAACTGTTAAGCCAACATTTGCCAAAATATATTAACAGAAACCATATCTCAAATGAATATCTATTTAAATAAGGTCCATTACTTATTAATGTAAAAGATAAAACAAGATCTCTAGAATTGATCCAGTGTTTAAAATAAATACAAAATGAAAATTAAAGCTGCAAGCAGCATTGGGCGGCCCTTGTAGCTCAGCGCTGCTCAGGCCTTGCAACATCTGGAGATCCAGCACCACCACCCCAATGCCGTCGTCAATGCTCTCACGCAGTTCTTTTACTCATCTATTAGGCAGAACATTTGGTGTTCTCCCAAATTGCCTTCTGTCCAGTTCAGTACAAGTCCAGTGACAAGTACTAAGTTTTGCTGAAATCCGACGTTCCAGACAGGAGTCACTTCCTGTTTTGTGGCAAAGGATTGGCGAGGATTTCCTGTACGCTGTTTAACTGTCATGTTTATCAAGAGTCATCATGGTTCCTGTGTGTGCTGTGACAGCTATTCAATGAACTTGATTAAAATAATAATCTTTGGTTTTCTACTAAATGGTGCTAGCTTAGCTACCTGAAATTTAGAACATTTTATTTTTGCAAAAAACCCTGACTGACTTAATTTTATGTGTTCTCTTATTTCCCTTTAATGTCATTCTACTTTGTTTGTGGTTACAAAGTTACAAATGACAATAATACTGTATATATTCAATAAAAATATTTCTTTGATCAATGCGCTTAAGATACCTAAGAAGATATATTTAGTATTATAGTATAGCAGTATACACTACATTATAATATAGTAGTATTATATTTAGTGCAGAAGTTAATGCTATGAAAAACTAAAACTGGACTGGGGTGAAAAAACAAACAAAAATCCCATCTCAGCCTGAAAGAAACGTCTGTGCAAAAAATTTAAACTTGTACTTTTCACCCAAGTTTCATCTTGGTTTTTCTGAATTGTTCTGGACATACTGTTATTGTTATACAGCAATTTTAGGTTAAGTGATAAGGTTACCCAGATCCTCTCCTCCCCTGAAACTGAAAAATATTTATAGTTACACTGAAGAAATGGTAATAAAATGCATACATATTTTTGAACTTTGATATCCCAAATCTCTTTTACTTGATAGTCAATTTTCTGGGTCGGTTTCAATCTGGTATTACTGCATAATATTTCCTGTAGCTTATTTTGATGTTAAATTTCCGTGGCTGGTATATTCACCCTGATTAAGACGTGTAATGCAGCTGAATTGGTAAACTGGGTAAACTTGTGTGACACAGTTGATTGATTAAATCATCACTTATAGCTTTTAGGAGGCCTATGAAACCTAACGAGCAGGTGTTACAGCTGGGCACATGCCCAACATAATGATCAAATATTGCTTGTGGCACAAATAGCTTAACAAACCTAAGTTCTTCAAGGTAAATCAATACCTGAGTTTGAGGTTCTGGGAAACTCTGTGCATTAGTTATGATGCTAGATTATAGAACAGCCTTTGTTTTGTATGGAAAGACAAGTATCTTTCACAGACACCTGAGTAACACAGGGGAAGTAGAAATCTTAGCAAGGTTATGTATTTGCATTATAATGTTGATGTTGACTGTGACCTTTCTTCCCAAAGAGAAGTAAGGCCACAAAAAAACTTTACTGAATTGTATGTCTGTATCCAGATAAAGACTGCAAGGGGGACGTATCCAAACAGTAAATTACAGAAGAGAAGAAAAGCTGGGTAAATTCAAATCTGGCTTTTTTTTCTGAGACCAGGCTATCTCTAAATCACAGTTAAACTAATATTAACTTGCACCACCTTTTGATTTATATGCGGCTTTCAGTTTTCTTTGTTAGGTTGTCTATCAGCATCCCAAATCTTGAATTTTTAACATTTTCTCATTCTGTCTTTCAAAAGTTCTTTAAATATCTCCAGTTGTAGGGAAATTTCCTCTCATGAAGTATTAAATTGACTAATCTTTTTCCACACAAAAATATTTTCATTAAATTGTACAAGACAAATGTTTCATAATGTCTCATATTTTATCATCACAAAAAAAGTTATTTAAAAGCGCACACTTTTGGAGCATTGTTAGACAAAGTAAGAATGATAAGCTGGTGAATAAAATAGTTTCATGTTATACAGCTCACATGTCTAATGCTAAACTTGCGCATGACAGAACACCCTCCTAAAAGTGTGGTTAAAGATTTTTGGTCATTTTTGTCTTAGAGAACCAAGATATTTTTATTAATTTTTTTTTTTTACACATATTTAGGGAGAAGAGACTAAACTAAATGACTTGTTAATAATACATTGGGAATAAGCAGCCCATGCTGACAGCAACACATAACTAAAACAGAGAATTTGAGTGTTTTGAATGTATTAATATATAAGAAGTGGATACAGTTGAAGGGATTATTGACTATAAAAAGTTTGGTTTGATGAGGAATATGCCTGAGGGGTAACTGAGAAACTGCAAATCAGGGGGAAACTGAGGACATTAACAGGGTATGAAAAGCTATCCATGAACAAGACCAAGATAGCAATAAAAATAGCAACAGAATAGGAAATAAAACACTGAAGTAGTCGTCGAGACTAAGTCTAATCCAACCCAACTCCGCTTCCAATATCCTCAAATTTGTTTAAAGATGGTAAAACTTGACATCACCCCAAAAGTAGGGGAGAAGGGTGGTGCTTTTTTCTCATAGGCCAGGAGGCAAAAGCTGTGTGCTGCAGAAAAGTGGAAGAACATAGTGAGTTCATTATCACAGGTTCTGATCAAACACATAAAAGTTAAGTTCTACAATTGGTTCAGCTTCTATGTTCCATATTTAGTTTGAGTGAAATTCTTGGGAAGAATCACACGCTGCAGGGTACAGGAAATGAATCCAGCGCTAATGTAAAATGATCAGGAAGAGCCTGTGGGCCCTGATGTTTCCCTGTTGTTTTATCAGTAAGCTGCTACCTTATTAGGAACTGGTATTTCCTGGTTCACCAGGCTTGGAGATTTTCCCACTGCTTTTTGCAATATGAACATTAACTAAAAGATGATGATGTCCAAACACAACTGTGAACATGTTCCATTACCCAGACATGTATTAGTAATAAGGCCAGTATATTTTTTATCTCCAGTTTAATTAGGTTTAATAATGAGCTTCAATTCTTAAACCTTCAAAGTAACATCATAGAATGAAACGAGGCCTTCTGGCAAGGCAGTAGGAGAATATCTACAGTAAATAATGATCACAGTCCTCGAAGATATCTAATTGAGTGTTTGGACTGTAGGAGTCCGAGCAGAACCATTTGGAGAGCTATCAGATGAAAAGAAAACTTGGCCTTGCTTAAAAATGAACCCAAACTGATGGAAACCAACAGGGGCTGAAAGTTCTCCATTTGTAATCCCCACTCAGATGGAAGAAGTGCTCCAAAAGAAGTTTCTGTCTGCATTATGGAGATAGAAATTATTCAAGTTTTGGATGTGAAGTCTTTCTGAGCTAACATGAGATATTTATTAGACTTCAACAAACCGCTCTATGAAGAATAGTTCTGCTTTCTTCACATTCTTTGATCTTCCACTGTATAAAAAGCATGGATCTAAAACTGCAGTGATTTTACAAAGAGAACTAAAATAATAGGGCAGTCTTGATTAAACAAGAAGCTAATCAGCACCATTTCTTGATATCCAGCCATTATAATCTACCCGAGAGCTCAGGGTTTCATCAGCACAAAGTGTATAGGCATCATAAACATATAGCTCCTGTGTGATCAGAGTTTCTGTTTCTTCAATAAACTTCTGCTTTGTTCTGATAGAAACAATGAAGACTGATGAGTCTGACTAATTTCAGTTCATTACAAAAGTATTCTATGTACTTTGCTTTGATTTTTGGATACATCATATACAGCATAGCTGTGAAGTTAAATGAAAATGATATATGACTTTAAAAAAATTCCTGAAATATATAATCTGGGAAGTGTGCATTTGTATTTAGTCCCCCCCGTGTGAACATTTTTCCTTTTCTTTTAAACCAACGATTGATGTACTTACTGCTGCAAATCTTTTTGGGTATGTCATTTGGCTTTGCACATGAAGAGACAATCTTCTTTGTCCATTCTTCTTTGCAGAAAAACTGCGCGTCAGTCATATTGGATGGAGAACATCTGTGAAGAACAGGTTCTCTTTCTCTTTTATTCCCAGTTGGATTTAGGTCTGGGTAGACAAGTGCGCCATCTCATTTACAGTGCTAAAATCATGAACTACTTTCTGCTATGACTCCTGTTCATTTAGCCTCCTGTCTTGGTGCTTGGCAGACAACACTGTGACAGTGGAGCATCTTCAGATACAGCCCATAAAAATCCAAGCTTTAAATAATCGTGGTCATACTTTCTTCTTTTTTTCCTTCTTTTCCCTTTGCTCGACCCAGACTTCTGAAGGCTGAGTTATAGTTGTACTTTTAGAGGTTCGCGTTGAACGCGAGATGAGCAAATGGTGTGGCTTTATGGCATGGCTTTTATACTTGACGTAGTATTGGTGCAGTATTCTTTGAAAATGAGCCTACATAGAGATTATGTAAACAGCGGTACAGAGAAACCTGCTCTGCAAGAGCACCTTTCAAATCATCCGATTTGAGTGAAAATGCGATCCGTTCCGAGTTACAAGAATTCCGAGCTGCCCTACCAGGTGCCACAACAGCGTGCGAGGCCAAAGCACAGGGACGCGGACAGCACGATTGGCCATCTACGCGTTAACTATAAGCTTTGCTCTGCTCACCATGGCTTTAGGTGCTATCCCTTTAGTCTCTGGCATAGGCTTGGTGAAGTTGGTTAAAAGTTTCTTTTTGGTTTCATCTGACCAAAGCACATCTTTTTTTGACTTTACAATTATTAGGGGTAGGATTTATTTACTATCTCATGATTTGATTCTAATTTTTGAGGTCATGTTTCGATTCAGAATGATTATTCATGATTTCTGCTTTAATCTAAAGGTGTGCAAAGGATCCTCATTATCTACTCCAATCTGCCTTGCAAGGCAGAATGACAAATGGAGACATTAAAATGTCTTTTTCACATTTATTAAGTTTTAAATATTAACCCATGCTTAAATGGAATTACTCCCTTCCTGGATCCTCAGTTTTGTTTTTATAAAGTGGTCACGGAGAGAGCGCCACACTTTTCTGCAGACAGCCTCCTCCGTGGAAGACGATGTTGCAGTTTCCATCCAGGGTTTTTTTCACCATTTGACAGTCTTTATAGTTATTTAGTGAAGATTTGTAAAAAAAAAAAAAAAAAAAAAAAAAAAAAAAAAAAAAAGTCCATTATTTCTCACCGCATCAGATACACATTCTGTGTTCATGTCGTCTGCGGTTACAAAAACTGGATGGTGGAAGCGGATTCACTGAAGCGAAATGTCAACATTGCTTTCTGAGAGCATTTCTGCATAAAACATGGTAACAAACGTCTGACCAATCATGCCATATTATATGGCGTACCATGGCTCAAATGTAGCTTGGCTCCATTCATTCATGGTGTTCCTGAAGTGCTCAATCTTCATTTTTGCGAACCTTGCACATGGTGAAGCTCAGATCAAGCTTAGTCTTGTCAGGATTCAGTAAAAATGAAGTGAGTCCAAATGTTTGCCTTCAGAGAAGTCTCTCTCCATTTTATTTTTGTAGTTTCGTCTTTATTTTGGTTCTTTCTATGCATACGAACGTTCCAGTACCAGCTGCATGGTCATAATCAATCAATTTATTGGCACACTCCGAACAATTATGCACTACTTTGTTTTGCTTCATCACAAAAAATCCTAATAGAATACGTCCAAATTAGAGGTTTTAATGAGAAGGTTTAAGAGGTGTGAATACTTTTGTGAAGCACTAAGCTGAGAATTTATTTTTGGGGGGCTGGATCCTACATTGAATTATGGATTCTACACTTATTCTACTTTTGAACCGGTGCCTATATGGATACATGTATGTTCTTCCTTAATCCTAATCAGTCAGTACAACTGCTTATGGTTCTGCTGGAGGTTTCTTCATCTTATAAGGGTAGTCTTTCCTTTCTATTGTCACCAAATGCTTTCTCAGCAGTAAGGAATGTTGCAAACTCATATCAGTTGGCATTATAAAGTGAATTTAGCAATTCAGATAGCAATTACAAGAGTTGAATTGGTCTGTGTGTAGTCGAATTTGAATGTATAAGACTGGTTGGATGTAATTTTGTTTATGAACTCAATTTTGTCCTAAAGAAGGTCCTTGAGGGGGGGGATATTTTTTGAGAACTGGTACTGCACATTATAAAGCAAACTAATGAACACAACACTGCTGAAGTACATAACATCTGTATTAGGACTGCACAGAACTTCAATCTTTTATTATTTCATGATGCTAATACAACTGTTTCTTACTTTGTAAACCCATCACATTTAGAAATTCCTTCCCCCTGTTATCTTTGGCGCAATGCCATTAAATTACCATATATTTCATCACAAGAGCCCAAGAACAATAACAGCAACAACAAAAGCTGTTGAAGTTTTAAAGTACTTCACTTAAGAAGTAATGACATCAACTCCTCCTCCTTGTTTTTAAACCTTACAGGATGCAAACACTTGTGAAGATCCAGTTCCATGATCCAAGATGTTAAGTTCAAAAGCTGCAAAGGATTGAGCACATAGAAAACAGCAGACTTATTTGAGATCATATAAATGATGTATGCTGGCAATATTTTGGAATAATAAACTTATTGGAATGGATCGCCACCTTTTATTCTTCAGTTAGAGAGACAGAGGCCCCTACATGATTGACACAGATTCTTTTGAACACACCTAAGAAACATTTTTACTCAGTGGCTTTTAAACCCTTTTTGAGAGTGGATTCTTATTGTTTATCTTTAATTGTTTTTCCAGTTAATGTACATCGCTTTGATCAAGGACTGTATTTTTCAATGTCCTTTATAAATAAATTATATGATTTGTGTGCAGCTGTGATCAAACCTTCCCACCTGAGAGGAAAACTGTGAAGACAAACACTCAGCTAATTAGGCTGCTGAGTAGCTCTAGCTGAGTGGAGTTCATTAAGTAGATGAGTTTCACTCGTGCTCTTTTGCAGCTCTGTAACATTTAAGTGGACGAAGATGTGGGACACTGGGGAGAGAAATAACTTATTCTTCTACATTTAGGCCGTTTATGCAAAGAGAGCAGGAAGTCTGCAGCTGTGTCACTTCAGCTTTTCATCAGCTGCATTCGTTATTTCACTGAGGCCAGTTAATGAGGCGCTTCTATGTTGAGATTGGGCTTACTGTGGCTCAGATTTGCTCAACTGACCAAGAAAGGCGCCTGCCAAGTTAAACATTTCACACAGTATTCTCAGCGTGGCGGTGCTTTTCTCTGTGACCGCAAGCACACTGCTGGGTTAAGTAGCTGAATTAAACAGTGAAGCTTTGGAAACTCAAGTATTGTAAAGGTCCAAATTTGATTTCTAGGCAAGGTCCATAATAATTAGTAATGGGCAAATCCTTTTTTAATTAAAATGTTTTTCAGATCACAAACATAATTGTTTGTTTGCAACCCTGAGCTTCTCTGATTTATCAGAATAAAGCATAGTAAAAGTTTTGATTTTATTAGAAATGTTAACTTGCACTTTGCAAGACTTTATTTCTGTTAATTGGGATGATTTTCAACTTACATGTGATAAAAACACGATTACAATATTAAGGCAAAAAAACATTTTAATGCTGAAATGTGGGTTTAATAAAAAAGTTTGTTTAAAATCTATTTAAAGATTATTCAAAAATGTACTTTTTAATGTGAGAATCAATCCTCCACAGAACAAGTATTCTAATTTATTTAATATGACTACAACATGCTGGAGTGACTGCAGGTTAAAGGAAAAGGTGGAAATGTGAAGCAGCTGAGAGATGCATGGACTAAGGTGCTGTTGTGCAACAGTTAGTGGCTATTAATAATTATAAATAATGTCTCAGGTCAGGTCGGTGGACTGCCTGATCATCAGGAAAATAAAAGCCAAATAGTGTAATTTCTGGACTATTGAGTGCACCTGAATACAAGCCGCTCCCACTTTGAGAAGAAAAAAAGGTGTATATATACTTGTCTATAAGACGCAGGTGTCCACGTTGAAACAGAAATTATTTACACACAAAGATTTTTTTTAAAAAAAAAACTTTTAATCAATGCATACCGGTAACATATACAAATACATACGGTAAATGCTTTTTCCGAACAGTGCCTATAACACGGCTGCTGGGGGAAAAAAAATACAGTAGCCCAGCAGGAAAAGTCACTGAATTGAACAGCCTCACACACACTGTTTTATTCTCACTCTCAAAGTCACTTTCGTCTCGAGGCAAATTCGCTGTTGAGCTTGTGCTGTTCTCTTCATCTTGCGGTGCTGTGTGTTCCTGCTCTTTTGGATGCTTATGCTCACACACACACACACACACACACACACACACACACACACACACACACACACACACACACACTTTTCTCTTGTCTGTGGCAGCCTCCCCACCATAAGCAGGCAAGCACATATTTGATGTGCAGGGACTTGGAGCAGATGCAGCTTGGGACTCATCTGTTAGCTCTTGCACTAGGACTACCTTGAACCTACACTGTGACATTGGTCTCTCATTTTCCAATGGCCTACATCTTGAATAGGATGTAACAGTTTATCACAGGAATGCCAATAAAATGGCAAAAAAAAGTCTTGTATGATTTCATTGTTTTTCCTCTTGCTTCATAGTACTGGATGAGGACATCTGATAAATCCTCTTCTCCCATGAATTGATCATAATCCCTCAAAGCATCTGGAACAATTATGTTCTTCAATTCCCATCGTGCCCATCCTTGTTTCTGAAAAACCAACATGTGTCTGCCGGATGGTTCCACAAGCAGCAGTATGGTTGGCTGACAGTTTGTGAAACAGATTGGGACTGGTGTAGGTAGATATTATTGAAATATAGATAACCTTTGCCAAGAAGTTAAAATTCCATCAGGTCCATGGCAGAGGGTGATGCAGAGGCCCTCCTGAACTCTTTCAGTCTTTCTTTGACAAATAAATAAAGTTCTACATGTAGCCACACCTAGAATCAGCTGAAATACAAAGTTGTATCCAAACTTGTTGGGCTTGTCCTTCACATACTGACAGAACCCTATCCTGGTCTTGCTTACTACCATACATGTATCTACATGTTTCCCTGTCTGGCTGGAAGAGAGAGTTACATACACTCTTTATATCTTTATACAGGGGTCTAATTTTGAACAGTTGGTCATATGGAGGCATTCCTCTTTTTTCTGGTTTTCTTCATCTACTTTGATGTTAGACAGATGAATAGACCAGGAGATAGACTCAAATCTGTCATGGGTCATGCAGTGGCATGGAAAGGCGAAGTTGTAAGGCGACTTTGTTCTCCAAAGGTCTGCTTGTGAAAGGTCTGCACCAATCCATTGAAAATGATGATGGCCAAGAACATGTAGAAGTCTTTTCTTCTGTGAAAGGTGACCACTTAAATATTTTACCAGCTGCAACTGACCCTTTGCATTTGTTTGAGATTGTAGTCTGGATGGTGCTTGCACTGAAAAAAGTTTGAATAAACTCAACGGTGACCAAGGCCTTGTACAAAAAAAGAGGAATATCTCGGCCACATCGTTTAAAAAAAATGTCGTACACATGGGCCCAGTTTCATAGAAGTTTTCATCCACATGAACCTGGACAAATACGCCCCTGAGCGTTGCTTAAACATGCCAAACGCATAGGGGGCAGTGCAGCACAAAGCTAACTAACCAGATTGCTTCAAAACAACCATGACTTCCTGTAAGGAATGAAACATGGTGCCAGGAGGTTCATTTGTGGGGACAGATATATAGACTAAACTATGTTTAAATAGTGAATTAGAATATAAAGCTAATAAAACACAGGACAATGTTGCTTTGAAATGATTCCCAATGAAGTATGTGGAAATATTGCTGTGTTATGTGTCAGACTGTAGTGCGCGGGACCCTAAATCTCATTTTCCCATGTACACATGTTCGCAGTACCTCTTATGAACATCATTTTAAGCTTCACTTTTCATAAACTAACACCACTTTTGATTTGTTCAGTTTAGAGTTGCAGGTGCTACATGAAACATTGATTTTAGATAAACTCTTACACGTGTGTCTTGCAAAATAAACATTTCCACCACAACTAACTACTGATGACTACTGTTGATGCGAGAAGTGGCCATACTGAAACACGGAAGTCATTAATCAAAAATGTGAAAACATAAGAATTTGCTAAGATACAAAATGACTGGCCGAAGTACTAAAATCCAAAGAATCGCCAAATTGTAAATTTGTTGATCCTCTATAAATATTTTTTGATTAAAAAAAATGTGTGTAAAGAAAACTTTTTGTAACATTAAAGGCTGAGGATATGTTCTTCGCATTCTCTTTTAATCACCATAACATGGTTGTTATTCATTCACAAGTAATGATGATCTCATTTTTTTCACAGTGGTAAACATTTCGTCCCCCTCAGAGTTTCCAGACATTCAGTACAACATCAGGGTCAACCAGGTTTTAGAAAGCTGCTATAATGTTCACACTCTTCCCTTTAAAACAAATGTAACTAATAATTTTTAAAGAACTTTCAGACTCGACATATGACAACAAAACACATATCTCGCTCTGTTAAGGATCTTTGAACAAGAAGTACTTTGCTAAGGAGCTAGGCTAATGTTAGTTTGCTTCATTGTTTTGATATAACTTGTTGATGATTCAGTTAATAAAATTCTTTTTGTGTGGTTTTAATTATTCATATGTGGACTAACCTTACATAAAGAGTTGTCATGTTGGTCTTATAACCAGCATACTGTGCTGTATTCTGGTTTCTTCCATATGGTTCTTGGTCTGAGAGACCTTGGCTAAGTGAGTCACATCACACAGATGGACAGGAATCGACAACATACGCTTTACTCTGAACATCATTGTAAATAGTACCTTGACAGAGTGAAAAACCTGTTTTTAGGATCAAATGCTCAAATTACTGAATTTGAAAATATTTAAAGTCCAGCCTTTGAAAATTGCTGGATTATGCCGAAACCTGATTTCATAAGCTGTAATTGATCAAAAAGTGCCATGTTACAGATTCAGCTTCTCTTAGACCAAGGTTGCAGATAGCAGCTGTGAGGAAACCCAAGACTTATTATACCTGAGATTGAGATCAAAAGTCCAGCAGAGCCACAGGGGGAAAAGGGCCCTCCTTAAATTAAACCCTCCTTAAGCTGCACTGAGGTGAAATGTAGCATTAGTGCCTCCAGCTGTTAAATTCTCCTGTTTTCTGCTACTGTCTGACTGATACAAGAGTTCATCTGCTTCTGTCCATGATCTAGTTTTGTGTTTCAGCTCTCATATGACTCACCACTGTGTCAGTTAATGACTTTTACCTTTCAACACACTGAATTCAACAGAAAGTTCCAAACAATTCAGCTTTAATGACATGTCATTAAGAGTAGGCCTACAGATTTAAAAAAAAAAATTTAAAACCTTTCAGGGACTGAAAGCTATCTCCAGCTGTCTTAATAGTTCAGGACATACAGACTAATAAGATATATCTTCACTAGATAGGTTGATTTAAACAATCAGGCAAAAAAGAAACTTCAGAGAGTGCTAAAATTTCTTCAAAGTTTGAAGTGAAGTAAAACGACTTGAACTGCAGAATAAGTGATATAATATGGAATGTAAATGTAGAATGACTTCATGGTCAATCTTACCATACAATTTGTGGCATGGGCACTTAAATGGGACAAAAACGCATTGTGTACTTGTAATATCTAGGTTTGTGATCTTCACGACCCACATTCTACCAAGGAGCTTCTATAACCGACAAGAGACCCTGACATATCTGAACAGAAGAAATATATTTCTTCTGTTCAGTCAATCCATTTAACAAACTGTTACCTTGGTGACAGCTGGGTGATAAGACACATTATGACATATTACTGATCAGTACTATAATCATCTCTTACAAAGCGAAGAGCCACACAGAACAAGATCTCCTTACAGTGAAAGATTTTCTAGCTCAAGCAAAAAGGTCAGGATCCAAAGGTTTTTCAGTGGGTTTTTTTTATCTGTTTCATTAGTTATTGTTATATATCAGAAGTTAGAATTCCAACCTTTTGTTAGAAATCTGATTGACAAAGGAAAAATCGGAGCATTGGGATTGATCACAAAGTCATGTATTAGACTGAATGCTGTAAATGTTCAATTCATTAATATAGTTCTGTAAATGTCTGCTGCTATAGTAAGAAAGATTTTGTTTTAAACTTTATTGAGGTTAAATTATTGATCTGCCTTTTTCCTTCAAGTAAATTTCATAATAGAAAACTGGACCTTCTTGTAATCTTTGGAAGTGGCCTTGAGCTTTCATGATCTGCCTGTTTCCTGTTTTTTTTTTTTTTGCCATGATTAATGCTGCTCCTTTTTTCTTACCCAGTACGAGATGATCTGTTGTCATTCCTTGTCACAGCCTTCGAGGTGACTGTGATCTTGACCTAGATTCTGCCTCTGGAGCGACAAGCGTCTACTCTGATTTATGTGTACCGAATCGTGGCTGAACTAACCCCTGTCTCTCCAATGATTTGACCAGCGAATCCTGAAGCACCAAGCCATAGCACTTGCCTTTCCTCAGAGACACCTGTACTCTGTGACATCATACTTTCTGGTTTCTTGTGTACAGAGAGATCTTCTCTATACAGTCCCGTGGGAGAAACAAACCCTAAAAAAATGATATCTTGTTTAACCTATTCCATTGCCGTAATGTCTCAGAAGATTAAATGTTCCTTGTGGTTTGTTAATTGGCCAGACACAATTGCCCTAAAAACCATCCCCATCAGCAAATATTTACTTACTGTCTCTAAACATCATCAAGATTATTGTCACTTCCTCTCACCTGAAATTCTCCCTTACAAAGAAAAGACCAAGAGCTAATCTGAAGAAAAAGCAGTCAATAATTTTGGACATTCTTAAAACTGACATTTTTTTAACCTTTTCCTGGGTTTTGGTCTGAGCTCTGGGTCCTGCTTGTAGCAAGTTCATTACATGATCAATTTGTTTTCCTCAGGTTTGAAAGTCTTTCAAAGATTTTCTATAGATTTTGTTTTGTTGTTAGTTCAGAGCCTGACTGCTTCTTTCCTTCTTTACATAAACACATCAAAATTATAGAATAGAAAAAGAAGCTGTAAAGGCATTACCAAAAGATACTTGTCACATTTTTCAGATTTACTACAACAAATCCTATTTCTTGCTCAAAGTCTGACAAAAATTGACCCTCAAACCTTAAGCGCATTTTCAGGAATAGAGGCGACCGAAATGATCTTGTATCTTTGCTTTTAATCACACTGCTTCAACTATGACCTCCTTTTCTCTTGAGCATTGTTTTTCTCTTTTGTCCTTCTGCTCAATGACAACTACTGTGTAAAGAGACAAATGAACAATATAGAAAAACTGTAGTAAGAGGAATAGCTTACTACAGTGCTTAATGTAATTCACAGAAATATACTATCTCAGGGAGCGTTTGTGACCCAGAGCGATCACCATCTACAACATTTTTTTGAAGAAACTTGAGCTATAACAACGATGAATTACTTTGGATTAAAAAATTGGTAAGATAACAAGCTTAATTTTTTGGCAAGTTTGCACAGTGGCAGAAGGTGAAAAAGAGAGTCGGTAAACTCTAAGGTAGGAGGAAATACTAATACAAGATTGTTTTTCCATACTAATTTTTAATTCAATGTAAATGTGTAAATACAAGTAACATAGAACAACTGGTTTACACTGTAATATGATGCTTATACTTTTTTTAGGGAGCTACATACTTTAATAGGACCTGCATACCCCCTTCTGCTTTTTTGTAGTATGGCTAACAAAAAGAACAAAGTGCAGTCCAGCATGGTTGTTTGTTACCAATACATCCATTAGTTAACAGTACTTAGTTATAATTTAAAACCAGATTCTCAAACTCTTTGCACTGTTGCAAGACACTCCAACAGTGTCTTAACATGTCTGCCTAAAAAAAAAAAATCAGACAGCTGCAGCTGATCCAGAATGCTGCTGCTCGCGTTCTCACCAAGACCAGCAAAATAGAGCACATCACCCCAGTTCTAAAGTCCCTCCACTGGCTCCTGGTAGCTCAGAGAATAGACTTTAAAATACTTATGTTACTCATAAATCACTGAACGGCTTAGCACCAAAATACATTAAAGACCTGTTGTCGTATCAACCTTCCAGACTACTCGGGTCTTCTGGTTCTGGTTCTGGTCTACTCTGAATCCCCAGAACCAGAACCAAACCTGGAGAAGCAGCTGTCAGTTTTTAATGCACCACAAATCTGGAACAAACCTCCAGAAAACTGCAAAGCAGCCGACACACTGAGTTCCTTTAAATCAAGACGAAAACCCCACCTGTTCAGAGCTGCCTTTGATTAGTAGAAAGTGGAACATTGATCAGTATTTTCAAATTCTATTTTCTTGATGATATTTGCTTGATGATCCTCATGATTTTGATGCATTGATATTTGCTCGATGATTTTGATGATTTTCATGTATATTTGCTTGATGATTTTGATGTGTTCCTGATTGATTTATTTTTTTTTTTTTTTTTATGATTTGAGACACTTTGAACTGCCTTGCTGCTGAAATGTGCTATACAGATAAACTTGACTTTTCTTGTCCTACTGCTGTAACACATTCCTTACTGTCTTTGTGAACAGATTTTTAATGTAAAAAATATATTTTTGTAATCAAACTATGCATATTATATAAAGGCTAAAACAAATGACAAAAGAGTAACTAAAACCCAATTTTTAAAGTCAAACTCCAACATTCACTCTTAAAATCCATCTCAGAAAAAAAGGTTTAGAGTAACTGATATAAAAGTAAAATTCTACAAAAAAAACAAAATTTGTAGTTGATGTGAATGCAATTTGATACAAAGTAAGGCAGTGTTTTACTGAAACACTGCCTTACTTTTCTATTGGGTAGGTTCTCTGATTAGAAATGTTTTACATGTCTCATTCTCTCGCAGGAAGTTTCATTCATGTCAGACCTTTATGCATAAAGTCACCTGTTCGAAGCTAATTTGTAATTACCACTTATGCATAAATCTGAATAATATGAAACAATTATGAACTGTCATTACAGTGAAATCTTGTGAAAGTTTAAGCTTTTGTGAGCCTGTGTTATTAATTATTATCACTGCTTGAATCTACACATTGTTATACAGGTAAGACAAGGCAGGTTTACTTGCATAGTACATTTCAGCAACAAGCATTTCAAGGTGCCTTATATGATGAAAACATTAACAACAAACAAGCAAGAAACATTACATTTTTCTAAAATGTCATCAAAATGATCAAAAATCATCGTAAACAACTGGAATTAAGACTAAAATTGATCTATGTTCCAGTTATTAATTAAAAGCAATTCAAAACAAATGGGGATTTTGCCTTGATTTAAAGGAACTCAGTGTTTTAGCATTTTTGCAGTTTTCTAGACTTTTGTTCCAGATTAGTGGAGCATAAAAACTGAATGCTGCTTATCCATGTTTGGTTCTAATTCTGGGGATGCACTTTAGCTAGAAGACCTGAATGGTCTGGAAGGTTGGAAAAACGACAATAGATCTTTAATATATTTTGGTGCTTCGTCATTCAGTAATTTATAAACTAACAAGAGTATTTTAAAGTCTATTCTCTGCCAAATTGGATCATGTGAACTAACTGTAAAAAGCACACTGATGAAGTCCTGAAGGATCAAGATAAAAATCTCCTGTTTTACTTTATTAAATGAGGTAAAACAACTGCTGGACAAATAACAGAGCTCTTGCTTAAGATTGTCATTCATAACTCCAAAAAAGGCCATGATCAGCTCTGTACACCAGGGAGTACAACCACAAAGTTTTAGTTTTTCCCCTAGCAACCTTTTCTTGCCAGATTACTTACCCTGGCTGGATCAAAATTATGAAATATTCATGGGACCCAACTTCAAGTTCTTTAGAAGTGGATGTCATTGGATATTTATAATACACTTATACTTCAAAAGTCCCTATACAGCCATTTCATATGATTAAATAGTTGTTTGAAATCTAAGCATCTGGTTGAAGGCACATTTGAGGCATATTATGTTAGTTTCACTTTAAATTAAATCAAGAAAATTAGTCTCAGATATTCTGATTCTCTTACTGGAACACACGCATCACTTTTCCCTTTAGGCCTGGGCTGCAACGATTACCTTGTCACTGGGCTGACATTGTTTCACCCACAGTACTGAAGCTTGAAAGGAATCAATCATCTCTGATTTATTCTGCTATTAACCTTTACTGTCCTTTTCTTCTGTTTCTGGTACACTGATGGTTGGATCACATACTTTAGAATTTCTTTTAACCATTTTCCAGACAAACACCCAGATGCTGAGTGAGATCCCTCAGCAGGGATTTCTTCTTTCACTTTGCTTTGTTTTACCGAGTTTCAATAAATAAAAACAAGTCAGAGTCTGGGGGAATTCATGAAATATACCTGAAAGATGGTGTAATATGATAATTTATGCTGCACCACTCAGGGGACTACAAACAGAAACTACACAGGTTTCATTAGGTCGGGTGTCTTTCACCTCCTCAAATGTGCCTGAATCCCAGCCTCGTCACAAGAATTTTAATGAGTTAAGATATGCTGATATGGTCCTGTTAGCTACAAAAACACCCACAGAAAATATTCAATTCATTTATTTACAACAGGGCTGACCTGCAGTATAGATGCTTTGAAAAATGGATGTCCCATTTTGACCATCTGATTGAAAATAAATTAAGGACAAAGAACTGCTTTACAGGAGGAGTCTGAACTGGGCCATGAACAGGTACAAGCCCGTGGGTTGTTTGGTACTGGGGCACAGAGTAAAGAAGAAAAAAATGTTTTGTAATATCCATCACATTGAACATCAGAGTGTCAGAGCAGCTTTATTTTGAAAAATAGAAAGCATACATGTGTTTCAGTCAAGGAACTTAACAAGTAGGTAAATCAACAGTCAAAAGATGTCATCCACAGAGTGCACTGGTTGGTGTGTTTGTGTCATACCTCCTTTAATTGCAGGGTGTGAGTGGCAGGTGTGTCCTTACAGCTGCGGCTCATCAGGTCCAATCAGGAGGAGCAGATTTCCATTAGGCAGAGACCAGATTATTCCTTCTCCATGAGTGGTAATCAAGATTCCTCTAGTTTTGTTCCTTGCACTCTTATCCATCTTGTCATCCTCCTTTTCCAGGAACTACTCCAACCACTTAGTGATGTATGTATTCCACCAGTGCCTGTTGTTGCATTCATTAAGCATAGCAAGGATTGCATTGCGAGCACTTTGTTGCTGTCTGGTAGTTGGAATGATACCCAATAATGCCTAATTTGGCTAATTACTAGATACATAAACCTGTATGTATTATATATATGCTACCTTCAGATGACCCACCTCCCAGTTTATTTTGCAAAAACACTTTTTTCAATGTTGTGGATGAATTTAGGCAGTAACATAAGATTTGTATTTGTAAAATGACTAAATGTGGAAAAGTTCAAGGTATGATTAATATAAGCCACTGTATATTTTTCTAATTATTTCTTGCCATTAAGAACTGTTGCCATGTGGCTGACTAAATGTAACATTTTGGACCACACTGCCAGACTAAATTCCTCAATAATGTAGGTCAAAGGGATTTTTACACCTGGTGCACTCAAATTAGTTCAGAAAACAGAAAGATTTCAGCCTAGAACTGGTTGATAGAGAGGCAACATCGCACCCAGAAGAAGGGAAAAGAAGCTTCTCTTATTCCTAAAGAGAACTCTCATTGATGACCCAAACAGCACTTTGGAGGGGTCCCTGCAGGCTGCTTCCCTCATTCCAATGAGCTGCACAAGCTCACTTTGAGGAAGGGCCATGGTGTTTCTTACATCTTTCTGCTTTGAACCTCAAGTCTCTTTACTCTCAGATAAACACTCACTGAGTGCCACATTGAAGATTAAAGAATGTGTTGAGAGAATGTGTTGACTGTTGTCATGAAAAAGGAAAATGGCTTGATATATGGAAGCAATGTGATTTCAAAGGTTCGCTTCTGCCATTCACGGAGTACTGTAACATATAGCTCCACACTAACAGAGTACTCTGACACATATCCTCATTATATTCTGTAGCCATACAACAGGTTAAAAAGGTCCTGCGTGCTGCTGCAGAGGAGGAGCACAGAGTGTTCCAGTGCACTGACCGTAGCCTGCCTTTTCCTGCCACATCACACAAATCCCCACACAGTTTGATGTGATTCACACACAAACACACCATCTCCCAAGAAGCAAGTCTATACATCTGTATGCTTATGTGCAGATTATCTTAGGTGCCGCAGATAAAGGGACTGTGACTGAAGGGAAACAGAATCGTAGAAAGATGTAGAATACACATTCATGTATTTGCACATGTTGGGAAACCACACAGCTTAACGTCACTGATATTTATTCATAGAAGATATTAAAGCTATTCCAGACACATTTGTGGTTTTATAACAGTATACAGCAAAGACAGTGAGCTGAGTTTCAGACTCTGTTTTGATCACAACTTACTTGCAGAAACAAAGAATTTACACGTGACGTTGGTAATCACCTTGGTATCGATAGTGTCGATATTTAGATCAATGAGCCCAGCCCTAGTGTGTCTGATAAGCTCAGCAGATGCGCAGTTCCACCAAGTGTTTGCTTATTGTTGCTGGCGCTAGTCTGGTAGAGCTTTGGGGGGGGAGAAACTCTGCTGGGGACTGAAGCTCCAACACGGTGCTTTGGGTAAGTGGGGGGCGCATTGTAAGAGCAGAGTAGGGAACCCCTGAATAGCTGCCATGGGAGATTCAAGGATTTCTCAAACATGCATGTATGAGTCAAAGCGACACTCTGGGTATGTGTTTGATGAGGCAATGACATTATTCCAAGATATTAAGCTCAAAAAAGTCAAAGTTGTCACAAAGGACTTTGTGAAGATAAACAAGAAACATTGCTGAACTTGATGTCATCATTACTATATATGCCAAGCCCAGCAGACCCACCCTCATAAATAAGCAAAGCTTGAAACATCACTTCAGCTGCACTTTTTTGCCTACATGCTGAAGCATATGTCTTTAAATGATTAAGTTCCCAGCACTAGATCTGAGTTGTAAGCCAGAAAACCTACGTCTCTCCTTATTGTGTCTTATTTGTGCCCATTTCAACCTCTTATTGTTCCCTTTTGTTAAATTTAAGCAGATAAACATACCCTGTGAAATGATTCCCACTGAGATTTGCTGAAAAGTCCTTTCAAAGTCCTCCTCGCTGGATTTAATTCTGATAAATCTACTCCATCTCCAAGGATCAGTGGGGTTTGACATGGAACTGTTGCAAGAGCTGGAAAGTCGCTGAAATCCCCTCATCAAACTTCATCATTTTCTTGACAACTTGTTTGAACTCAGTAACTTTATATTCCACAGCTGAACTGTTTGTTTACTTGCTGATGATAACTATGCACATATAACTGTGTAGGATGCCAGCATCCCAGCAAGGGGCGAGTTGTCTGATGAGAGGAAGTTTGTGGAAGCATTTGATGTTTTTGATGCTGACCAGAGGAAGTTTTCAAGTCCCTGAAAGCCTGGCTGTGGGAAACCTCTGTGATCTTCTCTTCTCAGTGCCACAGTTTTAGCCCCAAGCTAGTTTTATAGTGCCAGGTTTCAGGATGCCACATTGCACTTTAGGCACCTTTCTAGGTTAATTCTACCTAGAAAGGTGCTGTACACACAATTTCTCTTCAAAGAATCTTGGGTTGGGTTGATAAGCCTTAAGGTTGATTACAGTAAAGCAAATGATGTGTATCGCATTCTGATAACACGTCTGAAAATTAAATTAAAACTAAGCATTATCCCAGATTTTTACCTGTTCCATTGCGCAGCTTCCTTTTTTCTTCTGAAAATAGTTCCCAATTTACATTTTGAATACAATTTCAAGCATCAGTCTGAATTATTAGGATTTTATTTAATAGACCATCATAAAGTAATACATTATTTTTTAACTTAAGTTACACATTTTATAAATAAAAAACAAGACATGGTGGCAATTCAGATTCAGCCCCCTTGAATCAATCCTTAAAAGGACTGGTGATACTGCAAACTCTTTTCGGGCATTTCTCTGCAATCACAGCAAACTTAGAGTTGAGGTTTTTGCTCATTCTCTGTTAACTTACTTAGCCATCATCCTCATGGGATTTTTTTTTTTTTTTTTTTCCAAAACGGATTGTTGGTTTCCTGCTCTGTCAGCTTAGGTTGATGGCGATGTCTTGATAGGGTAGGTTTGCAACTGTGCAATTTTCACATTTGGATGGTTATTTAAGCTGTTTTCTGTGAGATGTTTTGCTTGGGAATTTTTTTTTAGAACCTAACCCTGCTTTAAACTTTATTCCTTACCTATCTAAATAGCTAGTCCTTTGCAATCTTTCAAGCTCATTTTAATGATCTCAGCACAGAACAGTGCTCCCAGGTCATATGGATGCATTAACTGCCCCGTAGGCAAGCAGTAAATAGACAGATTACAGTATGTTGAGGAGGAAGGGTGGGTTCACAATCAACAGAAATCTCAACCCACCGCTGCAGGCTTGGTATTTCCCATCGACTCTGAGAGAAATAGTATCATCTGTAGTCGTGTTTCCTCAGCAATCATCCTTCTAAAACCCCTCCGGCCTGCTTCAGATCCAGCTGTGTACAAAAAAAAATATAAGAATGGCACACATCACCGAGACTGCAGGAAGCAAACCTAAGCAAAAAAATTAAATGAATGGGGCTTTAATATTCCTTAGGGTTATTAGGCCATTTTAATTGTTTGGGTAAAATTAAAAGATGTTTACAATTTAAAATGTGAATATATATATATATATATATATATATATATATATATATATATATATATATATATATATATATATATATATATATATATATATATGTGTGTGTGTGTGTGTGTGTGTGTATTGAATCTCTAAAAAGATTAGAGATCTTCAAGGATGATTTTATTAAATACCTTCAATCAGGTTGCAAACGGAGGAGAACTCAACAACCGCTTTGTCACCTAAGGAGGGATGTAAAAATGTGAAAATTTTGTATCATGATTACTGGCGGCAAATTGATTATGGTTGCAATGTTGTCATGGCTCCATTAAAAATATGTTGTATTAAAATTACAGTAGACCTTCACCTAATCACGGTTCAGTATTTGCTCATTTTTCCATAAATCATATGTAAAATATGAAGCATAAGCTGAAATACCAAGGCTCAATTTTACTTGACATGCTATTGGCCATCTCTTGGACTTGTCGAGGAAATATGTGTGTTCAGTCTTCACGGTTACTAACTACCTAACTGGTTGATGGGTGCCATTTCCCACCACTTTCATAGTTGCTTCAGGTGAATAAAAGCACTTCACAGAATTAATCTTAAGATTGTGTTTAGCAAGATGAAGTAAGAAAGCGTCCTACCTATTTTTGATGTAGAAATCCAGATTTTAAGTTTAACTTTCTAGAGGTCTTTGTTTATTTTAACATGTTAAATATTGAAGTTCATAATGAATTTATGGCAGATATTTCTACAGTGACAAGGCCTCATATTTCGACCCTGGGAAAACAAGTCAGGAGGGAAGAAAGGGAGGACAGCAGAAGAAAGGAAGAAGAGGAAGGGAGGACAGCAAAAGGAAGGAAGGAGAAGAGGAAGGGAGAACAGACAGCTTAAGAAAAAAAAGGACTTGCAGTAAGGGTCCAAGGATGGAAGGAAGGAAGGAGATATGGGCATGATTAAGGACATAGTGGAGGGTGCAGAAAGGATATTAAAGAAAGAAATAAGAAGAGAAGGAGGAAAGGACCCAAAGAAGAAAGACAGAAAGGAAGGAGAGACATGGGATTGGAGCAACAAAGTACAGGAGGAAGTAAAGGAGAAAGGTGCATTATTTAGACGACAATAGTAACTCAGGGAGGAGGTGAAGGTGCTTGATCTTTTCACAGATTATCTGTCTCATCCCATACTGTCACAGCATGGTAAAAGTTTTAACAAATATGCAAAAAACATATTTGTGTAAAAGTTACATTTTGCAGCTTTAAACCAATATGGTCACAACTTTCCTTAACCTGGCAGAATTTTAGAGCTTTGGGGACATTTTCTAAGAGAATATGAATGCTGGCACAAAAAAAAAAAAAAAAAAGTTATTTCACTCCTGAGTAGTGTTTGAAAGATGTCATTGATGATCAATCAATTGTGATGATTTGTGCTTATTAAATCATTTCAACAAACTTCCAAAATGACCAATGATCAAAATGTTAAAGGAAGATAGGAAGGGCAAATGAAAGGAAACACACCAAGAAGAAACACTGAAGGGAAGGAGACAACTTTTATACAGTGTGATAGGAAATAAAGTCTGGAAAAACAGAAGTTTTTAAATACTCTTGTTTTTCCATTTTTATCCTGAAATCACATTCTACATTGTCCCAAACAGTGTAAGAACCCTTTGTGACTGTATAAAAATGGAGATTTAACACTTCAGACTTCTCAGACAGAGCAGCTCTAACTCCCCTGAGTTAAACTGAAAGGAACTCCAGGCAAAGGCATTTATGTCCAGAGAAAATGAGTCTGTTCTCCAGATGAGCACAAAAAAATTGCAGAGTATTATGAAATCTCAATGTTTATATTATAATGATTATAATGATAATTTCAAAGCCCATCTTCCTTCAAACAGCATTTTCTTTCCCGTCCTGTGGTTGCATTTCCTGTGAACAAGTAATTATCCAAGCTTAACACTCTCTCTGCTCACAGCCATGACAGAGTGGAACGCCGACTAAATTTCCATAACACCTGTTGCTCAATCAGAATGAATAATAAGCCTTCTAATTAGAGGATGATGGGGTCTCAGCACCAGGCTTTTCATCACATCAAAACTTTTCAAGTTTAGCATTCCTGTTATATGTACTAAAACTGCTGCATGATTTTACATGCTTTCAGTTTTTTAAAATTAATCTTATAAAACGACGTGCTTGATGTCATGTAGTTAAACAATTTTTTTTCTGGTGAAATTTTCTCTTTGACTCTGTTTGGCTCTTTTTAGGCGCTTCTCCACTGGCAAGTCTCACTCCAACTGGTTAAAGTCTGGTTGGGTTCTACCCCATTCAAGACCGTCTCTGTTACAGTCTGATCCTCACTATTGTGGGCATGAATATGGGCAGGAACATGGTCGGGCTGTGAGCGAGCAGGAGCTGTGGTTGAATCTCTGATTATGTTGTTTGCAGTGACACACGGCGATGGAAAACCTCGGGATTGCAGTTTTGTTCCTTCCTCAGATCCCTTCGTTATTGTAAGTTTCGGTTTACTATTTTATTAAAATCTTCTTCACCTACTTTTTGCCTGAGTCTAGTCTGAATTTTAGGTCAAATCTTTACCAAAATCATGACTCTGCTTCTATTTCATATTTCATTCTATTTAATTTAATTCTCAATTAAACCATTGCATATCAGTTTTTTTTTTTCTTTGTTGGTAAGTACTTTAAGAAATATTATGGAGGTGAACTCTCATGAAAACTGATGCTGTTCTGATCCCTGTCTGTCATAATCCATGGATGTTTTGTGTGTGTGTTTTTATTTATATTTACTGAATCATTTGTTATTATTGCTAGTAAGGTCTTACCATATTTAGTTCATTCCTTCCTCTGGAAGGAATAACTCCGGTAAAACTAAAATCTACTAGCAAAGGTAAGGATGCTTACAACCATTCAATTGTAAATCCATCATGTTTGCAACAAACAAATAAATGAAAGGTACTTCTGAAATCTTTATTTACAAAACAGGTCTGGATGCTGTAAAATACAATTTGATGCACATTTAATATAAAGTAAGGAATGTATGTTTGTTTATGAAGTGATCTATAATGACAGAGGACATAAAGTCAGTATGACAGGTGAATAAGTGTAATTGGGGTTTGACTAACATCCCATCTCCAAATAAATGTAAAGTTTTTCCAGGTCTACCGTGTGTATAGGTCTTTTTGCTCTCCTTGTAGTGGTCTATGTTAATCTGAGGAACATGTGTTTTTGCACTGGAAAGACTCATATCTCCTGCATTAGGCTGAACTAATACTTCACATCATCATGGTTTGTTTCATTGGTTGTTTCTTTTGCCACTAGTTCGAAAGGACTGTCCACTGTTGTTGTATGAAGGTGCAGGGTGTGTGATATCCACAGCTTTGCTTAGATTCCTGAGTTGCTGCATGGAGTCACCAGTGCATAGCTAATACAGGATTACAAGATGGTGGCAGATTCATTCTTTGGCATCCATTTTAACCTGAGAAGCTTTTTGCCTGCCTGCACACATTAATCGGATTAAGTGAAATGATCATGCAGCATTGCTTTTCAAGAGTTGTTGGATAAAACGATCAGATTCTGATACAATAGTTCTGCAGAGTTTGTGATGTTATCTACTGCGTTGCATTATTTTCTGTGTTTAACTACTGCGTAAAATTCAGTTTTGACCAGTGTGAGATTTCTGTGAATGCATTATTCTTCATCACAACAGCTAGTTGGGAGTTTATGGCTAGTGTATCAGCCCAAAACGCCTAATTTTTATAAATCGACGATAATAAAGCATAAGTAGGATGCTTCCAGTGTTGTAATTGCTTATATTTTTTTGATTATGTAACATATGAGTCACAGCTTTGCTTTGGTTGTACGCTCCAGAGTATGTACAAGTATATTCATAACATGAAATGATTTACTTGAAACATTTTTTAAATTAATTTTTAATTATGACTTATACAATGGTCTCCCTAGTCACTTTAAACTATTTAATGATTTAATGCTTTCAGACACATGAGCATTTATTTAATGCATAGGTGAGCAATTAGTCCCGGTGAGAAAAGAATCTATTATGATGCATTATAATAAACAGTCTAGAAAAGGTTAAATATTTAATGAGTAAATAGAAGGCAATACTTTAAAGCTTTTTAAATAAATGAAGGAATCGTTTATTGAATCGTTTTATAAAACAATGATGGAATTTAATGATCTTACTTGTATCTGAAAATGTATGACAGCTGAAAAATCTTGTATCAAGACTTTTGCTCATTGGAGGTTCCAGGTCAATTTTCTCCAGGATTTTTTCAGTTTATACCTTTATTTTCTAATGAAACTTTGCCATTTCCTCTTTTTTACACCCATGTATTTGATCCATAGGTTTGTTTTTCTTTGATTTTAGGGATTTTGATGATTTATAAATACATAAATGTGCAAGAATACCAAGAATCATTTATTCTTGATTCTTGAAGCTGGATTCCTAATGTAATGTCTTATGAAGTATGATCCATGATCACACAAAATTAAGTGACCTACTGCTGGTTTACCTTATGTGTTAGAGAGTCATAACCACATTTTCTTATGGTAGAGTATTAGAATTTAGAAAATGACTTTTAATTCTTGGTTGTCAAAGTTTGAATGAGTGGTCAGTATGAAGCCTTCTGTGCCAGAAGCTGCATTTCATGCACAAAAAAAGTAGATTAATGGCAATGGGACAAAGAACAGAAGCGTTTAACGCCAGAGCTTGGAAATAAATTATGGAGCAATATCTCGTTATAACGAGAGAGTTTCTCATCTTAACAAGATGTAAAAATATGCTCCTCTGACAGATTACAACTTGTTAACAGGCATAAAGAAGCTCGCTATGACTCCCTTTCTTCTTATCCTGCTTCTTCTAGATGACATCTAAAAATCTTAAGAGGTGTTGCTGTTTTACTGTTACAATCTTTCTCATTTAAAAGAGAATATATTTGGGTTTTAATGAGTTCAAAATCTCATTAAAACGTGTTTTGCATGGCATCATAACAAGAAACTTTTCTTGTTTAATCAAGATACTACTCCTGAATTTTATCAGCTAAGAGATTTAGTGTTTTTGACTGCAGTGAGAGTACTTCAAATGGTTGTTATAGCAACTCGTTACTTCTTACCAAGCTTTCAGTTTGTAAAGCTTTCTGCTGCATTTATAGCATAGTCTGTGGGTGGAAAATCTGTTATTACAAAAAGTGTTCATGTCCTTGTATACAATCAAATGGAATAGTTTATACTATGGATGCGAATCCTGCTGAATCAACAGTGAGTGTTTCTCATAAAGTGGTTTTGCAAAAAAAAAAAAAAAAAAAAAAAAAAAAAAAAAAAAAAAAAAGTTTGGAAAATTTTTAGTGATATTTTAAATTTCTTTGTTTTTTTTTTTGTTTTGTTTTTTTTTTTTCTTGAGACAATATTTTTTCACCAACTCACTTGAAATGGATAAACAGATTCATGTATTCGGAGACATAACTTTAAATTGTGAGGAAAATAAAGGATATCCAATAAGGTCATTTTTTATTTGTGTGTGTGTATATATATATATATATATATATATATATATATATATATATATATATATATATATATATATATATATATATTATTTTTGCTAAAAGAAAATACAGTTGAAATCACAAGTTGAAATGCACAGAATAACAAAATACATACCTTTTTTTTTTTTTTTTTTTTTCTCACTGCCTGAAGTTAAATCCGGTCTTGTTAAATCAATGTCTTGTTTTAGGTCAATTAGAATTACCAAAATTACTTTCTATTTGCTAAATGCCACAATAATGACAGAAAGAATATATCAAAGATTCATTTATTAATATTTGTTCATGTCTGATAGGGTAACTGACACAGTTGAGGAACTTTGAGGCACATGATAGATGTATTTCAGGACCACAGCTGGAACATACTGTTTTCTTGTTAGATACGATGGTAAAGTCAAAAGAAATCAGCCAAGATATCAGGAAGAGAATTGTGGAGCTGCACAAGTCTGGCTCAGTTGTAACCCTGAGAACATTAACCCAACTGTGAAGCATGGGGGTGGCAGCATCATGTTGTGGGGCTGTTTTCCTGCAGGAAGAACTGATACACTTCATTAAATAGGTAGCACCATGACGAAAGAACATCATGTGGAAATATTGAAGCAACGTCTAAAGACATCAGCCAGGGGTGTGTTACAGAAAGTGGGCTTAGTATATGCATACCCTGGGTATTCGATTTCAGAAAGCCAGGTAGCCTCTTCCCTGAGACAAGTTACCACTGCAGCATACTCCATGAACCAAACCTGCTCAGTCGTAGGGTTGCTTGAACAAACTCTGAGTCTGTTCTACGTTTTAGCTAAGACCGGGCACAAGGAAAGTGTCATATATGCTGTGCCCTACTCTGGAGGAGCCTGTAGACCAGGGATGTCGAACTCATTTTCATTTTGGGACATATCAAGAATAAGAATGTATTTAAAGGGCCGGTTGTGGCAGAATGTATTGATAAAGCTATCCATTAACAAACTGTTAAAATATGAATAAATAGCCATCTCTGCATTGGATGAGTACTTCTTGAAATTAGATCATGTTAAACATATTTTCACCTTGATCTAATTTGGAAGACTACAGATAAATCTGCTGTGATTTGATTGATAAAATATTTAAGTACACAACTGTTGTGTTAAAGATTCTATTTGTAGTCTAGAGGGCCACATAAAAACTTCTATCGGGCTAGATTTTGCATTTCTACTCACATGAGGTCATGATCAAAAGTTTAACTTAAAGAGGAAAGCTAAGCTCCAAGGAGGAATGGGCTAGAACTCCAGCAAACTATTGTGAGAAGCTTCTGGAAGGAAACCCAAAACTTTTGACCCAAGTCATATTGTTCAATGGCTATACTACCAAATCCTGAGGAAATGAGCATAAACTTTTGATTTTGATCAAATTAATAAACAAATCTGATATATTCTTTTTCTCATTATTGTGGCATTTTGCAAATAGATATGATTTTAATTCGAACTGACCTAAAACAAGAAAAGTTTGATTTTGATTTGACTTCAGACAGTGAGGAAAAAAGGTGTATGTAAACTTCTGATTTCCGCGGATCAATTGTTTTCCCCAAAATATTACTCAGGTCTTTGATTCATTTCTTTCGTCCTGTAAAGTAGGTGTGTCGTAATATGCCTACTATTAACTCATTAAACCTGGCATTAAGGACAGTGTTATTAAATGCTCGTAATATTAATTAGTGAGTTCTCTATGATTATATAATCAACAGAGAGTGGGAGAGTGGGTGGGAGCTGTTGAAGGACTTTGTGTTTTTGAACCTCCAGACCACAACCTCCTCATTACTATCAGACAAAAGGGAATTTTATAGGAAAACAGAAGCAGCTAGCCTCCCATGGTAATAGGACCCATTTATTAGACTATCCCTACCTGTTAAAATAACACACAATGAGCATTTATCTTCTGGGAAAATGCTTCATAAATTATCTTTTTAATAAAAGAAAGATTTATTTAACCCACACCATGGCTTGGATGAAAGAGTCGGCCCATAATGTATTCACATATAGAGTCAAAGGTCTTTTTGAAAAAGAGGAGATCCATGTTTTTGTTGAATCATCTTGTCTTCCTTTCTCACAGAAGGCATGATGGGGCACCTGGCTGATTAAGCTCAATGGATTTTTTTTTTTTTTCTGTTTCCCTCCGAAGCAAGAATTTCCACTTTCCCACAGCTGCATTTCCTTACGTCAGGGACATTTCAGTCGCTCCGATACCAGTTTTAAATTTGGATGTTTGGATTTCAAGAAAATGATACAACATACTGCAACCAGCTGAAGTAAGATGTTGCTGCTTTTAAAATAAAGTCAACCTAACTGAGGGAGTGGAGAGAAAAGCCAGCAGTGCCAAACAAAACAAATTCATACATTAAGAGACTTTCAGTAACTTTTCTTTACTTTTTAGCCACCATGTTCAATGTGTTTCATTGGGATTTTAGGTGATATACCAATATGAAGTGGTACATGATTGTGAAATAAAAGGAAAAGGATTTCTTCTTTTTTTTTTTTTTTTAACTCAAAATCAAATAAAACATATGAAACCCCTGTGTTCAACACTCCAGAGCTCCATCAACACACAATGAAACATGGTGGAGGTTGCATCATGCTGTGGTGATCTTTTTTTATCAGTGGGGACAGGAAAGCGTGCAAGAGTGGATTTAGCTAAATACAATGCAATACTGACAGAAAAGCTCTGGGGTGACGGTTCACCTTCCAAGGGGCAACAGCTGTCTGGTAGAGGCAGGGTGGCCATGGGGATGGACCGAGAAGGCAAACAATGGCAAGAAGAAAACTACCCCGATAAACACAAAGACAAAAAAATTGAACTTGTCAGGAATCACTAAGGTCAGAAGCCCTGACAAAAAAAAAATTACATATCCATACAGTCTTTTATTTAACGTACACATAGTCATAAGTACATATGTCACAATGAATCTCATTTGTCGGATTAAGAGTACTTTTTGAAAATAATCTTTAAGCAGGTATTAAACATACTTTTTTGAGCCCAAATTTCTGTTTTTAAGAAATTTTTAAATGTCAGGTCTTCATTAATTGTAAGTGGAAAATCATCTCAATTAACAGAAATAAAGGCTTTCAAACATCCAGCTGTGGGTACTGAATCTACATAATGTTTTTCACTGAGTGATAAAGTTCCTAAAATATATGAGCTTTTCATTGATATTGTAATTTATTGAAGGGTGTGTACAGAAGAAAGATTTCCCTTTTGTTGAATCTCAGTCTCTAATTGCTTGTCATTCCAAAGCACAATAACTAAAAAAGAAAGCCCTGTAGTGCTTTATTTGCATAGTCTAATCAATTGTAGATGCTTTTGGTTTTTTGGTTATTATATTTTAATTTTAATTATTTTTTAATACTGAAATTCAATTCAACAAAGTGTCAAAAACTCCACATGAAGCTTATCTGCTATTATCACAGCCCCACAGGCAAAATGCATAAAACTTTATAAACTTTCATGACTAACTTTTTGTCAATGTACAAACAAAATCAGATATGTTGTCTTCTACTCTTTTTTAAAGATTTCTCAAAACACATAAATGTTCTCACGCATGAGCTGTTTTTTCATCTCTTTTGTTAACATCCATTCCAAAAATCGATTGGTGACATTTTCTATATATTTACTGAATATAAAAGAATTGTTTAGAACATAGAAAGGCAAATAAAACATTAATTCAAAAACAAGAAATGGAGGCATGGTTTAGAAAATAAAAAGAAACATGTTTTATTCAATGGTCTTGGTTGAAGAATCATGAACATAACATGAGCTCCTGAATGGAAAGAGGAACCGAAGGAATCCACTGTGGAAAGTCAAATCAAAAGTGCCTTTAAAAAGGATTAAAAAAAAGAAATGGTCAGGAAACTAGGAGTAAATAAATGTATCGGCTTTCACAAGGACACCATCAACATTAGATGAGGAAGATCTGGCAGCCCTCAGTATTATGTGACTGGATAACCTGTATCAGGTTAACCTGTGTAGCCCCCAGCAGAGATGCCTAGGAGGGAACGTGGGTGAGCAGACGGTGAGTCCTTAAGCACCTCTCAGAAGGATAAAGCAGAGTGCTTCAGGTCCATCAGGGCAAACAGAAAAAGGTCATCAAATTCTGTCAGTTGAGGAAACCGTGCAGATGGTTTTGCCGTTTGTACCTATAGGTAAGTTAATCTAATCAGACGATACCTGCGTAATAAGATGCTGATCGTTTGTATTCGAAGTTGGACAGTTTCTTACTACTTCATTCATCCCTCCATTTTCTATAACTTCTTAATCCTTACAGGGTTGCTGGTGCCTCCCTCCAGAGGTCACTGAGTGAAAGGGTACACCCTGGACAGGTTGCCAGTCCATCACATGGCAAGCACAGATGCACTGGAAAGACAACCAGGCACACACACACTCAATTTAGAGTAGCCTCAAACCTGCTTTTGAACAGTGGTAGGAAGAAAAAGTATGCCATAGAGAACCCATACATGCAGGGAAAGACCATACAAACTTCTTGTTCTCCCTGTAGTCAAGGATTCAAAGCCCTGACTTTTTCTCTGAAGACATTAGTCCTTACACAGACAGCCTAATCCTATAATCAACCACTTCAGTACACGCAATCAATTTTTTGCAAACCACCATCATCTTCTAGCCTATTAAAAACCAGCCCCTTGAACTACTAGATTGCTTGCTGAAGGTGTGGATTCCATTAAAGTTTTAAATGATTGGATCTGATTTTTCCCAATCGCTAATGTTTGGCCATGACGTGTGTAATGTGCCAGCTCGATGAAGCTTATCGAAAATTACATCTGCTGTAAACAACCCTGTGGGGAGTAGGGCCACAACGCCTTTGCCTGTAATGTCTTATATATTCCTCTTGCTCCGACTTTAATTGCTCAATATTTGGAAGCGTGGCCAACATGGACTGAATGGCTTTGTTCACTTCCTCCACTGCCATTGGCAAACTACAACCACCGGCAGAATGCAATTCTAATTCTAAAACAGCGGAGAAAATCGACGCCATCATTCACAACTCCTCCTTTTGTTCGCTTATTGGGCCAGTTGAAATTCAGCTGGAGAAATCTGGCTCAGTGGGAGAAATCCCAGACAGTGCACCGAAGGGAGATGAGAATCGAGTAGAATTTCATAGGAAGGGCAATGGCCAGGCCATTCATCTTTGGTCATAAGGAGAAAAGTTGAAATTACACTTATAATACAGCCTAAGTTTCTACGTGGGGGCTTGGGAACAGTCACAGTAAAGCAAAGATGGAAAAGAAATCTCCCAAGTTAGCCTTTAAATGATTTTCTAAATTTTTTTTAAGTTGTTGAGGTTGATAGCAGGTTAAACTTTCAAGTTTTGTTCTTTTTTAATTTTATTATACGTCTTAATGAGAAAAAAAAAAAAAAGATAAGATGCATAATCTCACGTGCTGGGACTATATTAATCGTAAAACCACAAATGGTTCATGCGCTACTTGATTGGAAGTTCCCATTTGGGATGCACGTACATTATTCCTTTGTGCCATTGTAATTTTTTTATGAGCAGGGAACCAGCTGCATGCTTGACGTGAGGAGAGTTAATATTATTTTCTTTTCTCCTGAATTTGCTCCGAACTTTTCTGGCATATTCAAGCAGCCGAGAACAAGCTATTTTTGATGCTGCTTCACCACCGACAGCCTGACACAAAAATCAAAATTTTAGGCCTCTTATATTCAAACTAATGAGTTGCAGCTAATCAGGAAGAGTGGAGGCAGCAGTAGCCCATGTAATTTGCATGGAAATGCAGATGTTTGCCTGAGAAAACAGAGGCAAACTTAACAACAGTCTAATTAAATCAGCTAAAATTGCATCTGTCAACCTCCCACCACTCTGAAGATTTTTGTCACCTTTTTGGAGAATTTTGTGTAACGATAAGATTTTCTTATCAGCAAACATGAACAACATCCATACCATGTTCAAAGTTTCTTCAGTCCCCTTTTTCACTAATTGGTTGCTTAGTTTGAAGTTGTCTTCATCACATCTAGATGCCTAAATGCATTAGGGTGCTGTCAAGTGATTGACTCAGTCTCTACTGCTACTACTGCTTGAACAGGTGTCCCTAATAAAGAAGGTGAGGGAGGGTGTATTGACTGTGCTGGCTTGCCTGTTGATGGTGGAGACTGAGCTTTGGAACAAGAACAGGAGAATGTAGGTACAGCATATAAATGAGTGAAATCCTAAAATCCTAAAATAATTAGATTTATGTTTTTGGATGTTTCTTCAGTCTTTGATTTCCTGCCAATAATGTATAACTTTTTAGGTGCCTAAAATGTTAATTCTGTGCTTAGTGGCACTGTAAAACACCTCTTCAGTGGTTGCTTGTGTTTTCCATTCTTTTACAAAAATGCAAAACAGACATGCATTTACAATTTTAGTGCTAAAAACATAGAACTCTAATGATAATATACCTTTTAGATTTTAGATGATGGCATCCAGAGTGGCTTTTTAAAGCAGTAGCAGGTCTGTATTGGAAGAGACAGCAGCCGAGGTGAGCCAGAGGGCATACGTAACTGATAAGGTAATGACCTTTTCTTGGCCAAGAAGATGGCTCAAGCTTTGCTGCTCAGCTTAGAAAACCTTTTTTTGAAATTGCAGTGCATAATCAATTAATCAAGTTCTGCTTCTCCAAAGTTTTATCAGAAATCTTAAAAGCAGCTGAGCATTTGGTCAAGGCAGGTACAGCAGCTTTCAACAGGTGTTACCCTGAGCATAAACTCTAGTTATGGTTAACGATAATGCCTTGGAAAAGGCGGGGACAGGTTGCGCCTTTGGTGGGGTGTTACCTGGACTTGAGAGTATAGAGTGAGTATGGGGAGTGAAAGTGGGTGTATAAAGGCTTTTTTTTTTTTTTTTTTTTTTTTTTTTTTTTTTTTTTTTTTATGTTGGGTGAGTGGATGTGAATTTCTGTATGTGAGCATGTGTTTGGGAATGTGTGATTGTGTTTGGGTCTGGCTGTTTATCTGTCAGGTTGGGTTCTGGGCTGCCCTGTCTCTTGGATCATCTTGGGCCCCCTGCTAAAAATGTGGGGCCTATTTCCCCCCGTCACACTCCCTTCCAGTGGTGGGTGGCTCTTGGTGTCTGGGGCCGGGTGCTGGGGTATGTGCTGGCTCACCCTGGTGGCTGCCTGCTGGGGCCTGGGTGCCCTGACTTGGCTGGGCCTCTGCTGGGGGGGATTTCACCCTCAGAGCTTGGGTCTCTTTGTCCATGGCCGGATCTACTCCAGCCTAGCGGGTTGCTGGCGGGGGCTGTGAGCTTATTGCTGCGGCTCCCTGGGGCTTCTGCATTGTGGCTGCCGGGGGTCACCCGGGGATTGCCTCTGCTGCTCTCTGGGGAGGGGGGTCCAGTTGTTCCTGTGGGGGGCTCCTGGGGCTCCATGCTTGGAGGGGTTACTGGGTGTCTGTGGCTCCGGTCTTCCTCATGTCGTCCGAATGTCCTGGGGGGTGGATCTGTGAGCCCCCACATCTACTATCAAATATTCTTAGGGAGAAACCTTATAGACACACACACATACACAGGTGTCTAGATTCAGGTGTTTGTTAGATACATTCTCAATCAGGCTGCGTTTGCCACTAAATACATCTTGTACTACCTTGTAGTGTGTACTTTCCACTGAAGTTATAACTTTTATGATTATATATGCATCTGTTGTTTGTTGTTGTGGATTCTCTGTTTTGTGTTTTCTCTTTCCGCAGGTCTTGAGGCAGACTTCAAGGGTGTTGACTTGTTTTATCTCTGTGCTTTTTTCTTTCCTCTACTTCTATCTCCTTTTTTCTCTTTAAACCTTTCCTCCATCTTTCTCTCCCCCCGGCCCCTTTTTTTTTATTTTTCTTTTCGGCTTTGTGTCCATTACATTTGAACCAAACTCAAAGAAATTTTTAATAAAGTTTCATATATATATACAAAGAGGAACATCATGGTGAAAGCCGTAATGCTCCGCTTGTGAAAGCAAATCTGTTAGGCCTTATCTTGACATTCAGACGACAATTCTAAGTGCCACACTGCCGGACAGGACACGTTAAAAAAAATAAATAAATAAAAAAATCACTCCCACCATTTTAATCTTTTGCACATTTTATCATGTTCCAATCATAAACTTCAATGAAGTTTATTAGGATTGTGCGTGAAAGAAAAAGGTTGCATTGTTTCTGTCTTTTGCATTGGAAATCTGAAAAAGTGTGGAATAGTATTCAGCTGTCCTGAACCACTTTGTAGAATAACCTTTCACTGCAATAACAGCTGCAAGCTTACTTTTTTGTTGATGCTGTTGAAATTTTTAGCCAGCCTTTTCCAAAACCTCTCCAGTTCAGTTTGGATGCTTTCACACCAGCCCTGTTTAGTCCACTTTAACTGAACTCTAGGTCATTTGGGAAGGTGTTGATACGCAATTAAACTCTGAAACGTAGGTCTCGGTTCAGTTGAAGTGAACTCTGATGCGGTTTGAATGCTTATGTGAATGCAAGCGGACCAGAGACCGCTCCAAAATCTGGAAGCAGACTATAGCTCAGGGCATTCTGGGTAAATGTATATAATATATGAGATTGTATTTCAATTGTCTGTGAACACCAGGGCTCAAGTCTTGCCAAAGATTGTCAACTGAATTTAGATCTGGAACTAAGCTTGGAACCACTGACATTCTCCCTAACAAATCTCTAAGGCCCGTACAGAACACTTGTTTTTATACTAATACTAAATTACACACTGGCGGACTCAGTTAACTTCTGAATACAATGGTTCAGCTTATAATGTTTTATTAAAGGAGGCTAAATAGAAAGTCTCACTAGATTTTTGTTTGTAAACACATTTTACAAACCATGTTTAATTTTTCTTCTACTCCACTCTATTTTCTGTCTATCAAATAGAATATCAAAGACATTGAAGTTTATGTTATACTATTATAAAATCTGAAAAAGTATAAAGCAGTATTAATACAATTGCATGGGATGAAAACTCCCGCCTGTCCTTTAATTTCATCTGGACTGTTTTCTTTTTCCCTTGTAGAAATGTTCACCTGAAAACCATTTTCAGGTAGATAAAGTAAATGTTCTCCAGCCTTAAGGCCAATATAAGCTACCTGGGGCTCAGAGGAGACGAGAAGCTTTTAAGAATTCAGTCATTTCAGAAGGTCTTCTGATCAACAGTCCAAAGCGAGGGTTTAAGAAATCCTTTAAACGGATTTCTTAAACCCTCGCTGTACATAGAGTTAGAAAGGCAGTATCTGTGTAAAAGGTCTGGTGGATATAGATGAGAGGTGAGTGTATGGGTTCAGAGGGCGAATTAAGGACTGTATAAAACAGCAGGAGTACGGTTGTTGTGGTAGCCAAGAGGAGGAGGCATGAGGAGCAGAGGTCATCAGAGATTTTAATGCTGGCTTTGAGAAATTGAGCTTATTATATTGCTTCCTTTCCTCCTGCTGTTGCTCTTCAGGATGAGGACATGCATTAGCTGTTCAGCTGTCTGTAGCTGTGTCCTTCAATCTAATGATTGTTCGCATCAGTGACGGCATTTAGGTGCTACAGTTGAAACTAGATATGTACACACACTGTGAAAAAAAAAAACCTTTATTTTCTCACCGTCTTGATATTAAATGAGACTAGCATTTCCTATTTTGGGTAATTTAGGATTACTTTAAATATTTTTACTTGCTAAATGCCAGAGTAGAGGAAGTAATCATTTTTCAGGTGTTTTTTAACCTCCTTTGAATAAAGAGATCTGATGTTCAGGTTAGTATTTAGTAAAATTGCCTTTTAAACTGTATGACTTGGATGACAAGTTCTGGGTATCCTTCCACAAGCTTCTCACAAGAGTTTGTTGGAATTTCAGCTCATTGTCCTGTGTGAACTGGTGTAACTGAGTCAGGTTTGTAGAACACCTTGCTCACACACAGCCTTTTAACTCTGCCAACTAATATTCTCTGGGAAAAGGGTCGGGGCTTTATGATTGGCACTCCAAAATATTGACTATATTGTCCTTATGCTGCCTTATAACTTGTTTGTTGGTATTGTTATAGTTGTTGTCCATGTGGAAGACCTATTTCTGGCCAAGCTTTAACTTTCTGTCTTATGTCTTGAGATGTGGCTTTAAATGTTTTTTTTTTTGTTCCCCCCCCACATGATAGTTTTGTGAAATTCACCCATACTTTTGAACAGCAAAACATCCACACAATCTAGTACTGTCACCTTGTACTTCACAGTTGGGCTGGTGTTCTTTGGGTCCTTCCTTCCTTCCAAATAGTTGCTGGACATAATAGAATTCAATGTTTTTTAGGCGTTCCCCTAAAATATACCA
This sequence comes from Anableps anableps, assembly GCA_014839685.1. Classification (NCBI taxonomy): domain Eukaryota; kingdom Metazoa; phylum Chordata; class Actinopteri; order Cyprinodontiformes; family Anablepidae; genus Anableps; species Anableps anableps. The sequence goes on from CM026084.1 coordinate 7,398,228, forward strand.
ATACGCAATATTTTGAATAAACCTATCAGAGGTTTACAAAGCCATGTTGTAACCAATCAGGTCTTTTACAAATTGCTTAAAAGCATAGTAATATTAGTGTATGTGAACTAATACATTTTCACAACTTAATACAGTGGACTGCCAGTGCATGTTTATAACTGCCTATTTTAATTATACATCACCAAATATACCTGAATATGCAGTAATGTGTACAGTGGAAACTGTCTTGCCACTGCTGAAGAGGCTTCTTATTCTTCATTATTTCTGCTCCTGGGGGTACAGCCAATGAGCACCAAGGAAAATAAATAGCTTTCCTGGATTGGCTGCTTTGCAAATGCCAGTCAGTAGCTTGTTGGATAGCATTGCACCTTGGTATTTCAGTTTCCCAAGCAGCATTTTTTTTTTTTTTTTTTTTTTTTTTTTTTTTTTAATATATATTTTAGAAATGCTCTGTGAAAAAAAAAAAGCTGAATAATCAAACTTTCCATGAATGATTTAGTTATGTTCCACTGAAAAATCTGCAATTACTTAACTGCAAATAGGCAAGGATCCATAGAGTGTAGTTCTCTTAAAATAACACTGGCATTTAGCTAATCAATATAATTTCAGTAATTCTTACTTAAAAAAAAAAAAAAAAAAAAAAAAAAAAAAAAAGAAAATTTCGACTAATTTCATGTCAGACAAAGAAAAATATCTGTATATACAGTGTACGTAAAAAAGTGGTGTCATTTCTCTTCTATACAAAGTTCAGAGTCTTTGAAGGGTGACTGCATTGAGGGTTCTTGTGGATGAAGTATTAGAGGAAGGAGAGTGTGAGTAAATACTGACTTTTAGGACAAATGTAGGACAAAGAAAAGAAAAGGAGGGAATGGGAATATGGAGCAAAACAGAAGACGAAGGTTGAACTTGGGTAGAGAATATGACTGAACAAGGGGTGAAAACACAAGAGAGGGAATGTGTGACACCAGTGATTAAGAAAGAGGGGGAAAGTGTGAGGGGAAGAGGGTAATGAGGGACGAACAAAGATGAGAGGGATGAAAAAGTACAAAAGGGATGGGAGAAATCCAGAATTAAAGAGAATTAGGGGAGGAACATTGGTAGAACAAAGACAAATATGCAGATCAAGATGATAGCTCAAATAAGTCATTAGAAGGTGGCAGGCAGCTGAACAAGGAAAAGCTGTCACAAGGAAAAGTCAGCAAAAAGTGAGTAATGGTTGTTTGTAGCTGAGGAATAATAATAGTGGATGATCTGCACAATCATTTGAGTGGCTGGAATATGGTTCTACATTATTAAACCTCCACTAGTGGTGTCCACTGTAGTTGGCAGACACTGTAAATTATTGAGATCAACAGTGTTGGAATTAAAGGAATAAAATACAATACAACAATAAATATTTTATGATTTTTTTAAAATTTTATAATAGACTTATGTAGTTGGTCAAAACTTATCAAGAAGCAGCTCACAAAAACGAGGACTAGGCACAAACAACAAGCAACTGGATGCGACCAGCATGGAAATAAACATGTAATGGACAACAGAGGAATCTGGTGAGGAGGTAAGGAAACCAATAAACCTTTAAACTACTGGGAAGGTGGATGAATGGGATTAGAACAAGGCGTGACTAATCAGGAGCATATATTACAGCTGGGGAAGAAGCTGAGCAAAGAAACTAAGGGGAGGTGATTAAAAACACAGAAATGAACAGACTAAATAAAACAGGACTCAATAAGATCTCACTGAACAAAAGCTAAAGACTTCCATTAAAATAAGAATCTAAAACTACACAGAGAGACCAGAACAAACAAAAGAAGGAACCAATTGAATGGAAAATCTTCAGTAGCTGCTTCCATCCACTGTCATGCGAATTTTAAGTGAACTTTTGAGATGTCACAAAATAGAAAAAAAAAAACAAAAAAGGAATTGCCAGTTAGGTATGTTTCCATCTACTGGTTTGGAGCGAATCAACCAGGCTACACAGAGTGTAATTTTGTCAGATGTTGACGTGACGCATGGCTGTAATAAACGAGATGCAGAGGTTGCAAACTAGCATTGACCACACATCTCAGATAAAAATCATTCACGGGGGTTATGGTTTAAGTTCACCAGGCGAGCGCCATGAGATGAGCACTACGACAGGCTGCTCCAGGCTGCAGCCATAAAGTCCTGCCTCCACCAGCTCTTCCATCGCTGCTTCAACATTTTGAAATGTCCTCCATTTTCTCAACCTCACCGTCTTCTTGTTACAGACTGAATGGGGTGGAGTCACGTGACTACAGACTGTACACGCAGCACAGCATCTTAAAGGGACAGGAGCATAGCCTACCTATGCACAGCCAAAAAAGACAAAACCAGCTTTTCTTTTCATTTTTTCAAAACAACGAAAATACCGACATGGACAAAATGATGTCAGTCATTGTCATACATTTCGGTAACGCTTAATTTTTGGTTTATCATCCAGGCCTACCAAAAACCACCACAAGCGGTGTGACTTTACTTTAAGTAGACCCACAGTCATAACAGCTGCCATGCTCCTTTTCTGCCTGCTCTGGCCTAATGTGGTAAATTTGTTATGCACAATGTCGAAAAAGTCGGATTAAAGGTTACGACTGTGTCATGATTCACAGGCTTTGAGGATTTTCAGGGCTGTCTGTTATTGTCACCACACATTTATGTTACTTGATTTCATTGTGTCGAGTTTCTCATCTTTCTCATTTGTTTTGTTTTCTGTGCATTTATTTTACGCTCTTATTTTTCTGTTCACTTTTTACCCATTGGTTTGTAGTTCCTTTGATATCTGGATTCTCTCTGCATATTCACCTTCCCTTAGTTCCCTGCTAAGATTCTCCCCCAGCTATTGTGTGTCTGCCTGAGCAGTCTCACCTGGTTCCCATGTCATCACACCTTCTCTCTGTCTCCCAGGTTTTATTGTTCATTGCTAAATTCTTCTGTTGTTCTCATTCTTCTCATGTCATTTTGATAAATTCCTATTTTTGTCATGAAATCATTCTTACCACCATGTCTTTTCTACATTGGGTCCATCGCAAATATAAATCGTGATGGAAAAAAATATTAAAAAAATACACAAGGACAACATAATCATAAAACAGATACCTTCATTTCTTTGCCATATTCTTGACCTCTGTTAAAAAGAAGCCACAAAATAGGAATCACTGCCAGCTCTTATGGGTCAGGTAGGCCTTTTTAAACTATGGATGCAAAAGTGGCCTTTCAATTCCTCATTCAACTATAAATGGGACAGCAACTCTTAGATCTGGAGCAGCTGTGCAGAGCTTTCTAACTTTGCAGGGACCCTCTCCTCAGGGTGTAAGAAATGTGTTAAGTAGTCAGAGTTGACCCTGACCACCTTTTTGCACAATTTCCCCGCAGGCTGGCAGTCACCAAGGGCCACAGCATGTAAGTTTCCATTTTACCCACATTGCCCTGCTCTTATCATGAGTTAAATTTTCTCCCTGGTAAATGTGGTCCCCCACCTTGAAGTTGTCTGCCACACTTCTTTGCCTTTTTCTAAAGATATTGGAAAGAGTGAGTTAGGTAGAAGCAGTCAACTTTGACTCCAGCAGCTTGAAGAGGTATGCAGCATGCTTGCAGCTGGAGTAGGGCTCCGGACAGGACAAAGAGTCCCCCTCAAATTCTCACATAGCTGGGTAGGTTGGTTACTTGTAAGCAAAGAGGGCAACGAGATTAACAGGCTCCATTTTAAATGTAGTCTTCCAGCCAAAATGTAATAACCTGACTTCATGCTACCCATATAGCAGTTAAGTTAAGTTAAGTTTTTGTCATCACAGGGAAATATCACAACTCTTTTCTGTATTTAAAATAGCAAAGTTTGTCCTAAAATACTTTTAGATTACCAGTCCCATGTCTAAGGGCAGTTTCTTGACCCACATGCAGAATTAATCACAGAACACCGGTAGTAAAAGGGCAGGTTTATTTTCAATAATAAGAAAGTGCAAGTGAAGATGTTCTCTTTCTGGATCTGGATGTGGTGACATCTGGAAGAACAGAGGTATTTGCAGAAAGGAGGTAGGCTTACTACTTTGAGGCGACAAGTCAGATTTGAGGGAGGCGAGTCCGATCCCGGGATTAGGTTTTGAGGAGGTGAGTCTTTGAACCGAGCAGAGGATGGAGTGAGCGCTGGAGAAAAAGCAGGCAGGTGACAGTCTGAGGACACTGCAGAATGCAGAGGACAGAGCTAGAGGCCTTATGAGGTTTTAATCGCAGGAGGTTTGCTGATGAGGTCTTGAGATGAGGAAACTGATCTCTACCTGAGAACACAAGAGACTGAAGGTAAGCTAAGATGAAATAAGTGAACATAAAGCTCTAAAAGTGACAAGAAAACTTGACACTAGTGATACAAAGCTAGATACAACCCAACAAGGTTAATCACTGGCAAAGAGAGGTTGTCCAGCCACTCCTTAACTCCTCAGAGCCTGATGATGGAATTTTTGCCAGGTGTGCCAGCTGCTCAGAGACAGGAATCCCCTCTTGCAGAGATCCTGTGAAGAAAGTGAGACTCGCATTCTCACAAAAGACACACAACCACACCATCCTGGCAACTAGATCCATAACTTCCCAGCTTTTTCATATTTAAAAAAAATAAATAATATCATACTTTTTTCAGAAGTATAAGTGTGCCCAATTAAATTTCCATATCCGAAATCTATCCGATATCAGCTCCTGTAACTGAGATTACAGGGAAGTATTGTATTGACTACTGGATAGACTCTTCTTTGTGGTGCTCACAAAACAGGAACTCTGGCTGGTTGATAGTTCACTGAATTGCTTTAGGGGTTTTCATGTTAATTTCTAATTTAACCTAAAAGATTACCAAACATAAAAAGAACTACATATGATACAACTGTAAGATAACTGGTCAAAATATTGTAGTCAGTATCTTATCACCAGTGATGTACAGACAGGGGAGATGCAACCCTCCCCAAGGCTATTTGCAAAAACTAATTTTTAGCATAAACTCGTGGATACCAAACAAAAATTTGGTAACTTTAATTCAGCATGGAAGCCCTCAAGTTAAGCATAAATGAACAGAAATAACTCAACATATCTCCACTGGTCAACTGGGCTGTTTTCTGTTGAAGCACAAATTTATTAAGACGTATTTTGAAATGTCATTAACTTTGACTGTATAATGAAGTCATGTATATATGTCATGTACAGTGCAGTTAGGGATTATAGCCACCAACTAGCTGAATTTACTGAATCATTGAAAAATGCTTCGAACTGCCTATTTTAATAGTTTAAACAGTGATACCTCAATATTCATTAGTACGTGCAGTGGCACTACTGCAGAAGCTAAGATCTATTGTTGTCTTTATTTTTGCTCTTGGGGGAACAGCCAATCATTGGCAAGGAAAATAAATGCTGCTCATGGATTAGCGGCTTTGCAAATGCCAGCCAGTATCGTGTTAGATAGCATTGTGCCAAGATATTTCAGATTCCCAAACTGCTTTTTCTTTGGAAAAAAAAATCCACAGAAAAATCAGTGAAAAGGTGAATTCGCAAATACTGAACTGTGAATAGGCGTGGGTCCACTGTACATGTTTGTGCCACTTAGGTAAAATTGATTTATAAGTGCTTATCAATATGAACAAATAATATGATTCAACCTATATATATCTCTGCTCATGGAAATAGTTGGCATAACTTGAAAGTGATTGGTTCACATAATGTAATTGTATGACAATAGCTTAGTTGCCAATGCACAACCCTGCAACCCACACATATAAAAGGCTCAGAAAACTTGGGTAGAAAGTGAAAGTATGAAAACCCTTAACAAAAAACATACAGGCACTTGGTTATACTCACCTGATTGTATTATAAAATCCATCCATCCATCCTCTTCTGCTTAATATGGGGTTGGGTTGCAGGGGTAACAGCCGAAGCAGAGGCCCAGACTACCTTATCCCCAGCCACTTGAGTTTCCAGGCCTGCCGAGAAACATAGTCTCTCCAGCGTGCTCTGGGTGTTCCTCTGGATCTTCTCTCAGTAGGATGTTCCCAGAGCACCTCACCAGGGAGGCGTCCAGGAGACATCCTGTTACAAAATGCAGATATATATATATAAAACTTCTCCCTCAACTCTAATCTGCACACCACCACCCTTCCAGCATGCAAGTGGCTGCTGAAAAAATAACAAATTTATTTAATGTGCATGTGTACCCAGGATGTGCAGCTTTTATCCTAACACATAATTTTGCAACATCAGTGGTTTTAATCCATTAGTCTATGTAGCGCTACAAGCTTTATAGGATGCAGGTGATCCTGAGCTCAGTCCACTTTTTAAGGGATTTTTTTTTTTTTTTTTTTTTTTTTTTGCTGCTATATGATATTTAAAGAGTTTACAGCTAGGTTTAGTTTGGGGAAAAAAAAGCAATGGGAAGTTGTTTCTGCAAATGGTGGGTGCTGGCATTTAGCTGGTTCAAACTGCTAAGTCTGAGCACCCTGCAGCTTCCACCTAAATAATACAATGATATGAAAAGTTTTTTACAGTTTATTGTATATTATCTTAAAACTGAATAAAAGAACACTTTAGGTCAATTCAGATTCAATTCCTGTTCTGTCTGTGACTGTGTACCAACTAACTGGAGAGATGAGGTGCTTAGGCAGACGTTTGATCAAACCAATCCAAGAGGTGGAAGAAGCTATGACTTTAATTATAGCTTGTTCATTTAAAAATGTGTAATGTTAACTATTGGATACTGTATAATTTTATCTGACAACGGCGAGTGAATGGATTTTATTGGATTTAAAATCTGTGGAACAAAAATTTAAGCTTCACTTGCTCCATTCTTCAGGGTCCTTTGAAAGTAGAGACAGCAGAAGGAGGGGGTGGGGGGGCTTTAGCATCTGTTGCTTTCATTCTAGATGCCCAAAGTCCTCTTTTTTTAATTTTTTTTTCTTTCATGTGTCTGGAGGCCTGGCTGTGCGACTAAACAATAATCTTTACCTAACTAAAAATTTGCTAATTAAATTGAGTCGTCTGGACTCATCCTTTACGTGTCTCTGCCTCCATGTCCTCAGTTGTTCCAGATCAGTGGTGAGGGGAAGGGGTCTATGGAACTGGGCTCTCCAACTATAAAATTATGGGCAAGAATATTTTTCCAACATAGACCTGTTTGTGAAGAAAAACAAAGGTCTGATATTGCGGTTACAAAAACCATTTTTATTTTCCTAATTGTTCTTGCAGTAGTGGGGAAAACCCCTCTCTCCAAACAGAAATGGTTTGATCGCAGAGAAAACTTCTGACTTCAAGGCTCCCCCAGTGATGGACCAAATCACAGGCAGGAAGGAGAAATTATGCAGCCTCAGTCAGTCCCTCTGCTCTGAGTCAGGCAGCCTATATCCATATAAAGAAACAGTACTGCGACTGTTACTGTACGCACCTCAAAGCACAGTTACCGCCTGCTTTCAGTTCACCTTCTGCTCCACTTTCACCCAACGTGACTACCATATGCATTCTCATGGTAGCTGACAGGATCTAAACTGGAGGGGATCGGCTGTGAACAGAAGTTACTGCTTAACTGCTTAAGAAAGGTTCGGCCCACAGCATTTGGAGCTCACATCTAAAAATGGGAAACAACCATACCAACAATTTGGACTGCAGCATAAACCCAAACGTGCAACAATTAAATAAATCAAGATGTTCCAAAGTTGATAGCTATACTTATGAAATTTAAATAAAAGTTGAGACAAATTTCTCAAATAAATTAATCTATCTTTACCCTGATAAATACATTTACGTTTTTTTCATTTAACTTATTTGCAATGTTATTAATACTTCATGGCTGTGTGCTGAAGTCAAGGCAGTTTGTTTGTATTGCAAACTCTTAATATATTTGGATGCTAAGCCATTTCGTGATTTATATCCTTACATAAGTATTTTAAAGTCTATTCTCCAAGCTACAGGGAGCCAGTGGAAGAACTTTAGAACTGAGGTGATGTGCGCTATCTTCCTAGGTTTAGGGAGAACGCAAGCAGCAGATCAGCTGCAGCTGTCTGATTGACTTATTAGGCAGACCTGTGAAGACACTGTTGCAGTAACTCGACTAAAGATTCAGTTTAAATTCAAATATACTTTATTGATCCTAAAGGGAAGTTAAGTGTTGTTGTAACTCATTTCATTAAAGAGTTATTATAGATGGTGTTGGCTGTGGGCAGGAAACATCTCCTTTAGCGGTCTGTTTTACAACTAATTTGAAGAAGTCTGCCTGAAGACACTGTGTTTTTCACGGTCAGTCTCATGAAGAGGATGGTCAGGGTTGTCCATAATTTTCTTGATTTTATGTAAAATCCTTCTTTGCATCATCATCTCCAGAGGTTCCACAGTCATGTTCCAGAAAAGAACCAGCCTTCTTTATCAGATTATCATGCCTTTTTAGGCCCCTGGCTGCTACCCCAGTAAATGATAGCAGAGGAGATGACACTCAACAACAGACTTTTAGAAGATCTGCAACATTTTGCTGCAAACCTTGAAGGATCTTAGTTTTCTCAAGAAATACAGTCTGTTCTGTCCCTTCTTGTAGATGGCTTCACTGTTGAGTCTTCAGTCAAGTCTTGTCGAGATGAACACCGAGGTATTTATATTCCTCAACCACCTCCACTTCTTCTCCCATGATGGAACTAGGGTTTGATCTGACCCTGTTTCTCCTGAAATCTACAGTCATCTCTGTTTTGTTCACATTCAAGATAAGATGATTGTTTCCAAACCATGACACAAAGCAGTCCACCAGCTCTTTGTACTCAGCTTCTTGTCCATCTCTGATATACCCAACCACTGCAGAGTCATCTGAGTATTTCTGTAGGTGATTTGTGCTGGAAGTCTGAAGTGTACAGAGTGAAAAGGTGAAAAGGAATAGTGAGAGTAGAGTCCCCTGTGGTTCTCCTGTGCTGTTGACCACCTGGCTAGACACACAGTCCTTCAGTCTTACAAACTGTAGTCTGTTTATCAGGTAGTCATTGATCCAGGTGATTGTTGAGGCCTCCACCTGTGTCTTCTGGAGTTTCAGATGAAGCAGATCAGGCTGAATTGTGTTAAATGCACTGGAGAAATCAAAGAACATGATCCTTGCAGTGATTCCTGCTTTGTCCAGATGACTGTGGGTTTTTTGAAGCAGGTGTATAATGGCATCTTCAACTCCAACTCCATGGCGATAAGCAAACTGCGGGGATTCCTAATATGTGCTGGTTTGCTTACTCAGGTGGGCCAGTAGGAGTCTCTCCGGGACAATCATAATGTGGGATGTCAGGGCAACAGGTCTATAGTTGTTGATGACTGATGGGTGAGTTTTGTTTGGTACTGGAACCAGACAGGATGTCTTCCACAACAGTGGTACCTTCTCTTGGGTCAGGCTAAGGTTGAAGAGGTGCTGCAGAATCCCACAGAGCTGCTCTACACAGGCCTTCAGGAATCTGGGGCTGACACCATCTGGACCTGCAGCCTTGTTCCAGTTCAGTCTCTCCAGCTGCCTCTTCACCTGACTTCTCGAAACAGAAAAGTGGGAGGCAGAGGCAAAGGGAGCAGCAGCATCTCCTGATTTGATTGAAGACAAACTAGTGGAAGCAGAAGAGTCCATGACTGAGGTCGAGGATAAAACATCTGAGGTGTGACAGGAAAGCTGTGGGTCAATGGAGGGTGGGATGTCTTTTTGGCTGGGGGCAGGAGGGGAGGATGGTGAGCTTGTCCCTGAACTGAACCTGTTGAAGAATGTGTTCAGCTCATTTGCTCTGTCCAGACTTCCATCTATCTGATCCTCCTTGTGCTTGAAGCCTGTGATCTTCTTCATCCCAGACCACACATCTCTACTATTGTTCGTCTGCAGTTTATTTTCCAGCTTCTTCCTATACACCTCCTTTCTGTCTCTAATCTTAACTTTGAGCTGTTTTTGTATATTCTTCAATAACTCTCTGTCTAATGAGACTCTTTTTTTTCCTGTTTAACAGTTCCTTTAGCTCACTGTTGGGTTTGCTATTAGGGAAGCATCTCACTGTTCTGGTGGGGATGATGTTGTCCACACAGAAGTTTATATAGTCGGTCACACACTCTGTCATTGCATCAATGTCCTCTCTATGTGGCTTGCAAAGAGAAATACAATTGGTAGCATCCAAACAACCCTGCAGGGCTTTTTTGGGCCACTGGTCATTGTATCACTTCAGTGTTCTGTCAGGGTGCAAAGAACCAAAGAATGCCTGTTTTTATGTGGTCTTTTAAAGCATTTCTGCAGATTGTTTGGTCAAAAAAGAAGTTATACACAAGGAAAGGCATATTTATATCTTGCTGAAGAGGACAGCAATCTATGTGGTCTTCAATGGTCCATAGCTTTTAAAAATGTGTGATTATTTTAGAGATGAAGACATTAAATGAAGAGTCTTTGACATTCCTATTTCCTGCCTTCCTATTCTCTGTGCTGAACTGAAAACTGGGGGGATCTCTGTAACTGACTGACAAGACTAATTGAACATGTTCAGTCAACTGAAAAAAGGTTGTCTGGCTTCAGGCAGAATCAACACTTTCATACACACCGTACAAATAGCTCAACAGACAGTCAAATACTGCAAATGTTCCTGACAATCCACTGTCAACTTGATGTCGTTAGGCAAACATGCATGCTGTGTCTGAAGTTGATAAATTTCCTTTCCTTCCATTCTGTATCAATGTTGCTATTGAGAACATTAAGGGTGTTTTCACATCTGATAGTCCAGGTTCGATTGGAGACCAAAATTGCAATATTTATTGAATTTTCAGTGGTTTGGTTCTCTTTCACACTGCGTTGTGTCACACAAACAAAACCCTTTAAAAAACCTGCACTTTTTATGAGAGTATATGCCAATAATGTGCAAAAACACCACATATGAAAAAAAGGCGTAAGTGAAAACATCATCTAAGGTGAAGGCAATTAGATTTTTCCTGTCTCTCAGTCTCTCTCTCTCTCTCTCACACACACAGATATTGACGCATTAGTAAACTGGAAAATATTAATAAAAACTTAATTTATTTCAGTAACTGAAAGTGAAATGAAAACACAACATTCACAATTAGAATGAAAAATTTGGGTTTAATGAAAAGTGTTTATAACCTACTTAAAGGAGGTTATTTTCAAAAGGTACTTTTAATCTGACATAGGAACAGATATTTTTATTCTTTGGATATGACTGTATATCCACATGCATCATCAGTTTCAGCCTAACTCCCTCACTAGGGCTTCAATTAAATCGCATGACATTTCACATTTGAACTGCAGCTTCAAAAAATTCCCAACATCAATTGGTCTTCAAGGTACCAGCCTACATGTGCAATTTATAGGTGAGCTCCTCTCCATGTGGTGCAGAGAATGTACAAACCCATCTGAGCAAAGAATTGCACCTTTAGGAGGGGTTGGATTTGTTTTATTTCATCTGCTTTGTGTTTTATTTTTGTCACAAGCCAGAACACTGGTGACCTCGTATACATGATGAAAGCAGTGCCAAAAGCATTACCAAAGGCTTTCTAAGACCACTGCTTGAAGCTAGTGGTTAAGGCATGAAGACAGCCTGCCAACTCCTCTAAAATCTCTGATTACCAAACTTTAGCACATAAGTTTGACAGCATTCAGCCACAAAGATGAGAGGGTAAAAATACTAAATCTGTTCCTTAACACTTCACGTTAACTTGATTTCAAGGAAGAAAAACACATTTTGCTTAATATAGTATGAAGTTAGTGAGGTTAGTTAGACTATGCTACACAACTTTCAAATTTACTCTGTTAACCCATCTTTGGGGAAAAAAAAGACATAAAGTAACATTTCAGTGATGGATGGATAACTGGACAGGTGGATGAATGGCGACACTGGATGGATGGATAAACTTGTTGATGGATTGACCTGTAGATGGATGACCAGATGAATAGATACATGAATAGATTAATCTTTATAGCTTCACATATGAGTGAACTGAAAGTGTTTTTACTATTTTGTACAAAAAACAGACTTCCTTGAGTTGTATTACCTCAGTCAGATGGTTGTTACCATTCCCCATGTTCAGTAAACAACTTGTGGCCATTGTTCAGTTGTAATGAACTGCTTCAGGTCTCCAGACATCCTCTGATTACTGTGTAACATTGCATTAGTGGGAAATACAGCAGCAAAGCTAACTGAAACTGTCAGGACTTATTGTGTTTCTAAATAAATAGCAGCCTCACAGTTGCAAATCATAGATGGACCGACATTTTCTACAAGGATAGTGCATGCCAGTGCTAATCCCTTTCCGAAAACAAAAAGAGAACCAATTCAAAAGATCAATACCTTAATTATTTGCCCACAAACAAGCAGAAAAGCAACTTAAAACCACTGAATGCTAAATTCCAGTCAGAAAAGGCCAAGGCTCTACCACTGGTTTGGAGGATGATGGGGGTATCATGGTCAGATCTCAGGAGGCAGAATGAGCCAAAAGGTTGGTGGTTGGCTAAAGATTTTCACAAAGATAACAGATTTATGACACAAACAGAAAGCTCCATATAAATCGAGAGAAAAGAATCAGTTTTTGAACCACACATTGGCACCTTAGGATAAGCATGTGAAGTCTCGCAGCTATTTACTACTAAATACTTTGTCAACACCACATTGACTTTACAAAATAAACAAAATGTTGAAAGCAGTTCTTTTCTTTTCATATTCTTTTTTTTTTTTTTGTGGAGATTGTCTTTACAGAAGAACGCTGGCCCTCGTTTATTAAACATGTGCACAGCAAAAAGATAGGTCTGTGGTCACTTTTTGCAGATTTGGGGATTTATCTGTTTGGCCTTAAAGCTGCAGTATGTAACTTTGCACCGCTACCGACCTAAAACAACCAATCAGAGCCAGGAGGAAGGTCTTAATGCTGTCAGTCAACTTCATTTACTCGCTGCTAAATGTGTTGATGGCGGAGAAACAACTTACCGTTACAGTAAAACCATTTATCCGTCATCATCGGTGATCATGCTAGCTAGCCTGAGTAGTCACAACAGTTTTTGCAAGCTGCAGTACAGCAGAGAGCAAGGGGGGAGGAACAGGGGGGATGAGCAGCACCGCTCAGACGGTGATTGACAGCAATAACACCTGCTTCCTGGCTCAAAATCATTGTTTCCAGATGGCACTGGGAGCACTTGGAGAGGGCAGAGGAGCTTGATTATTTTTTTTTATTTTTTTTTTATTTTTTTTTTTTTTCACAGATTATCTGTCTCATACCAATCTGTGGCAACATAGTGACAGTTTCAACAAATATGTTGAAAAATATTTTTTATAAAAGTTACATACTGCAGCTTTAAGCTTTTAGGCTCAGATTGTTTAAGGGAGTTCCTGCCAGTGTAAACTTGCAGATCAGCAAAGAAAATTAAGCTGTCTCAGAATTATTAGTAGATACTGGTTAGTGTGTGTGTCTCCAACATAGAACCGGTAGTTGACCGCTTTTTTTTTTGCTCATTAATTTTTATCTACTAATGAAAAACCAAAATAACATAACTTCAGGACAGTTTCAGCTAAACAACAACTTTGGAGTCTTTATGGCGTCATAAATACAAAACTCTCTGTCTACCGCTCCATTACCATTTGAGACTTGCTAGTATTACTTCCAATGAGTCATTCTGTGATTGGAGCCTCTGATTCATCTAACAGGGTAACGTTTACAGGGGATGCTGTTCATAGTGTTACTGCTCCTGCAACAAGGCCATCCGATGTGTTTAGAGGCTTGTGAACCTGCTGTTCACCACATCAGCTGCCCGTGCTGAGAGCTCTTAAAAACTGAAATTTGATGTGCTGCAACACACAAAGATCTTGCAAATGGTAGATGTTTTAGTGGTGACTCTATCTAGCACAAAGAAAATTTATTTACGGGGTATTTTTTCTGTGCAATCTGTACAATTCAGAGGTAGGCAGTAACTAAATGGTTTAACTATCTTGATACTTGAGTATCTTAAAAAAAAAAAAAAAAAAGTAATTCTAGGAGTAGCTTGTGTTATTTACATGTTTTACCCAACTATTCTATCCCCTGGCAGGCACTTTATGACAGCACCAAAGGGTATGTTGTATGCTAGATTATCCATATCGATATTATATTGGCAGTAAACATTAATTTTGATTAATGCCATAGATTTTATTGAGATAAAAATTTTAACACACCTTTTTTTTCTTTTTTTGTTTTTGTTTTACACATGAGTCCTAAGACGGAACTTTTGTATTTTGTTTCTGGTACACCTGTACATCTGACGTACAAGCAACATCCGCAAACATCGATGGACAATAAAGCCGCTTTTCTTGGCCCACCGGGGTTTAATTTTTGCTTCAAAAAATGATTTGATTGGACAATAGAAAAGACTATTGGTGTGCAAATTGTGTAAAAAGGAGTTGGCTTATTACCAAAGCTATTCATGCCTAAAATGCCATCTCAATGCAAAACACGTTACAGCAGCACAGACGTCCCAACGCTAATGTCAGTGTCCACAGTTCACATTTCTAAAGAAGTACTTTTTCCAAAAAGTTACATTAATGATCAGGGGTTTCTGAAACAAAATCTGATGGTAGAATCACCTAAATAACAGATTAAAAACAATAAATATCTTGTTTATTTATGCAATAATTTAGCATCGAAAAGGAGTTTTAAATTAAAAATGTTGCTTTTTTGGTCAATATATGGTTTTTGATTAAAATGTGATTCATTCTGATTAATTACAGACCCTGCAATTAACTCAGTTAAAAAAAAATTTATCAGGTCCCACCACTAACTGATATACAGCTAAAGTTATAAAATCCTATTTCTTAATAATTAGATACTGTCGCAGTCTCATTCAGCACTTAAATAACATTCTTGACCTTTTTTTTTTTTTTTTTTTTTTTTTTTTTTTAGCTATCATACATTGAATAAATAATCTGACAAAAATTCCAGTAACTTCTACACTAGTGAGTTTTCAAAAATATTGCTAGAAAATATATCAAAGTTTAAAAGAAAATAATGATAGATCTGAAACATCTGCCAGAGGGTAACTGTTCAGACAGATGGTGAGCAGGGTGAAAACAGTCTCTTAAGACGTTGGCTCTACAGATAATATGACTGCTGTGTGTAATGGAGGGGAGAGATCATCCTGTGATTTTTGCTGCAGTCTTCTTTGAAGAGTTTTTTTTTTTTTTGTCAGCAACAGAACATCCAAGGTACCTGACAGTGATGCTGTACATTAAAATACTCTCAATGGTGGCTCTGTGAAAGGACACAAGCAGCTCATCACTCAGGATGTTCTTTTTGAGGATTCTGAGAAAGTGCGGGCACCGCTGGGCCTTTCTGATCACTGCTGAAGTGACCAGGTGAAATTGTTGCTGATATTAAATTTTAGGAATTTTAATGTCTTACCATAAACCTGCCACAAAAGGCAATTAATCAGTTGATCTCATGATATAATAAAATGAGTTTAATCATTTCCATTCTGATGATTAATATGTTTTGAAGGCCAATTTTGTTTACAGAGGCTTCATAAAACATTTTATTTATAGTTTCGTGTGTTTGTGGTTTTTATTTCCTTTTTATTTATTGTTTTTGGTAGTTTTATTTGGCATATTTAAAATATGTTCCAGTTCCAGTATGTCATGTTCTTTACAAAATTAAAGTTTATTGGTCTTTGAGAGGGCGAACTTGCATTTTTATGCCATTATCAGTATATTATTTGAAAATGGTCTCAAAACAACAATGTTATTGGTTATTGCAAAGATTTCTGGGACAATTTCTCGGCGATTGAGAAACGATTGCTTGCTGGCGGCGTGGCCTCTGTTGAGGTTTTAAATATTATCCAATCCCTAACGTTTGCCCGTGATGTAACGCCAGTTCAATGCAATGAAGCTTACCAGGTATTGCCTGACTGTAAACAACCATCCTCCACTGTGAAGAGAGAAGTGAGAGCAGAACCACTTTGTAAGTGGGAAAACTGAAAAAATTAGCTATGTCCAATACTTATTTTCCCAACTGTAGATATTACTAGTAATCTTTATGTTAGACTTCTTTTCAGCTTTTACTTTTCAGCAGTGTTAGCATTGTAATAACATCTTTTCTGACTTTCAACAAAACTTTGCTCAGGAAGGTAAGTTGGTTTATTCACCCATAATCACATATTTTGATCAACAGTCAGGTCTCTGAAATCCCTGAAATGGGCTTGAATTTAAGGACTCAGAAACTGAGGAGTATTGCTACAATCTTTTTTTTTTTTTTTTTTAAAGGCAGACCAGTAGATTGCAAAGGTAGTGTAAAAATCAATCCTTTATCTCACCCTGGAGCCTGTTTTCCTGCTGGACATATATTTTCTAAAAACACAGTTAAAGATGAGGGAATCATGCAATTATGTCTTCAGAGATTAGATTTTGTGAAATCCCATCATTTCTAACTTGTATCTCTAGATGCAGCATTTATTTCTGTCTATGTTTCATTTTTTTTAATCTTGCTGCTGATAGAAAAACCAGTTGGAAGCTTTGATAGAAATAAGTTACATATCCAGTTTCTTTTAACAACAAGCACACAAAGACAAGACTTAGAATTGGTTTCTGCAATTTCAGATGAAAAGATTAAAATAAAGAATAGACAGGTGATTTTGAATTTTCTTGACTTCCAATTTGAAATAGGCTTCCTGCTGTTGCAATTTAAAGAGAAAATTAATAAACTGCATGGTGGTAAGAGACAAATGTGTGTTCAAACCACCAGAGAACAAAACAGTCTGTTCTTGACTATAATCTCTACCCACCCAGGGGAAAATATGTATACACGCAATAAAATGACAGCCATACATCAAAAGATGTGTATTTAACTTCAAATTGTTGCATCCTTTTGCTGACTGATTAACGAGGGAAGATGATTTAAGAAAGAAAGTAAGTTGGAACACGAGAATAAAAATAAAGTTTTCAAATGATGAATTTACTGGAGAAATGTAAAACTGCTAAACTAAATGCAGCTTTTTCTCACATTTCTCATGGATACGAGTGTTCAATTCAGTATTTTGAGCTTGGTTGATGATTTACCTGTGAGGACTTCTGCAAAGCAGATGGTTTTTTATTAAACAGAAGATAGGGAATAACTTGCTTAAAACATGCTTGTTTTCATTACAGTATTTTATTTTTAGATGATAGGCCATTGATCTCATTTTCTCCACATATATTGAAGTTTGTTTTTTCTTGGCCATAATCTACTGTTAAAATTGTTTGTTTTTGTGAGATACCAAGTTAATACATAGAACAAATTGCTTTCTAGAACTGATTTCAAAACTAAATAAAATAAGTGTTTCTTTTAAATAATAAGAAATAGAACAATCATGCCCCAGTTTTAGTGTGAGAACATCACTCTAAAGCTGGGGCTGGGCTACACAAATTGCTGCTGGTTTCTGGCTTGTTTCCCAGCTTGGGTCCACATGTAAATGGATATCTGGGAAAAACAAATACATTTTTGTGTGTTTTGGCCTTGCAGCCACACAAAAATTCAGTTTAATATCGCTAAAAATGATTATTTATAAAAACTCAGACCAAAGTGGAGATATTTTAAAAAGTCTGTATTTGTGTTTGTGTGTGAACATGGGAATACAGAGATATGGGTTCCATGCATTACAGTCTGTGACAAATAATGCGCCAATATAGTCACATACTTGCTTTGACATGATTCCCAGTTGACATTGTTTTGTGTTTTACGAACTTTATACTCTGGTACTCTATTTAAAAGTAGTTAACATATATATCTGTCCACACAAATAAACCTCCTGGAGCCATGTTTAATTCCTAACATAAAAGTTGTTGTTTTAAAGCAATCTGATTGGGGGATGTAGGTTTTAGCTTTGCCCCCTATGCATTTGGCATGTTTAAAACAATGCTCAGGGGCGTATTTATGCAGGTTCATGTGGATGAAAATCTTTCTGAAACCAATCCCATGTGTACGACATTATTTTTTTTTAGACGATGCGGTGGAGATATTTGTTTTTATAAAGACCCGATTAATCTGTACAAGGCCTGAAATAGTTGTGGTCAGTCAACAGGGCAAGTTGGGGGGGCGCTGTTTGTGTGTGACATGGTGAAGACTGGGATCTGTAACCATGAGAAGGGAACTGACCTGAGCTAACCTCAGTCAAAGTCAAGCAAACACGGTTGAATTTTCTGAGGCGGGTCTGGACCCAGTCGGGCAGAGTGAAGTGATCTCCGGTGCAAACTGCAAACGTGAGACTTGGATACTTAAGACAAAAACACAGTATGTAAAGAAGGACCATAAAGAAACAAACCAAATTATTCACATGTTGAACGTAAAGATAATATAAGAAGAATAGGACTTCATTTAACAAACTGAAATTTCTGAAGCAACATTTTCTACATAGAATAGTTATCATAAATCCTTAATGTTTAATTGACTCTATTCTGCCCAAACATATTATCACCCACCTTTTCTCATATTAACCTCCATTGTGCATCATCTCAACTCCTCGCTCTGCCAAAGAAGCCAAGCTGACTAGTATATGAAATTATACCTAATTTTATCCACTTTGACAAAATATTTATTTCATCTGAAGAAAAGTAACCCAGATCATGATGTTGGCACCACAATGTTTAACAGTGGTGTGGTGTATTAGTGAGGTATTATCCTGTTTCTGTGTTAAACATACTCTGTGAAACTTTGGCCCAAATGATCAAGACTGGTTTCAGACCATAATGCGTTCTTTAACAGTGTTTTGGTAGAGTTTAGCCAAAATGTTTCTTTTTAAGAAAATTGTTTTGTCATGTAGAACAGATATAGAGGGTGTTTTCTTACCTGATAGTCCGATAGACTCTGTTCGACTGGAAACCAAAATTGCAACATTGTTATATTTTCAGCTGGGACGGTTTGCTTTCACACTGCACTGTGTCAAATGAACCAACCCCTTTGGAAAAAAAAAAAAATGTTTTCCTCCTCAAAATGGAATGGTGTGAGATTTTAGTGGTTGCAGGATTTCACTTTTGTTTTTGCCAAAGGACCATGAGCCATTTCTCCCACTAGCACTAGACTCGTGCGTTTGTTTTGGTTGTATTTAATCAGAATGGCCAGCTCTATGGGCCACTTTCTGCTTTTGGAGTGGTCTCCAGTCCACTTGAATTCCCACATGCATTCAAACCGCATCAGAGTCCACTTCAACCGAACTGAGACCTAAGTGTTTAGGTGGACTGGGGTTGGCTTTTTTGGGCCTCATCAGAGTTCAATTGGGCATTCACACCTCCCCAAACGAACCGGACTTTCAAGACAAACGAACTGGAGTTCGATTAAAACGGACTAAGTAGGGCTAGTGTAAGTGCACCCATAGAGTCCTCTTTCTCTAAATATGTATTAAATATAGCTCCATTTGCAAATTCTTCTAATAAATTCACACCATTTTTCACAGCTTAACCTCTAGGTTTTACTAATGAATCAATAAATAATGAACTGTGTTTATGCAAGTCATGGACATCTGAGTGTTTGTATGAAAAACAACCAATGAGGCTTCTGGTTGGGATGTGAACACAGGACCGTCTTGCTGTAAGGTAATAGTGCAACCAATTGCACCAGTTTTGGGTAAATGTCCAGCTGTTTTGTCACTGTTGTTTCGTATTTTCTGCAATTATTGGGTGGAGATCTTTTTTATTCAGTCTCAGCGACAGACTACTGCATCCTAGGTACACAACGGAGTGTCATTGCAGAGTCTTCCTCCCAGTAGTTGTAGGACTAACCATCACTGCTCCATACTCAAGTGTTTTCATTACTACTGTTATTTGTACTTTTTTTTCATTTCTTCTAATTTGTCTGTTGTGCACAAATATACATGCATATTCTGTAAACCTTTTTTTTAAATTTCTCATTCAATCGAAACCTTCTTATGTGGTACTGGTTCATGAGGGAAGATAAATTCATACGTCAGAAAAATGAATGAATTATTTATGGGGTTTTTTCCACCAACAGTAATTATTTTTTGTTTAAAGAAAAGAAATTATAAATAAAATTTCATCCATTCCACTTTAAGTGGTAACAGTGCTCGTCAGCCAACCCACCTGCATGAGCAAGTCACTGGAGAGTACCTTCTCATGACTTGGCTCATTATTCATATTCATGTGCACTGCGGATACATATTGTGGGGGATGCATGTCCCTCCCCCAGCATGAGGAGCAAGAAAGAGGAGGAAAACTTCACACCAGCAGAGCAAGGGTTTGTGAGCTTGAGTCATACATCAGCACCTTAATATTAATCTCTGTTTACCTGAACATATGCAGTAGTGGTAGAGGGCACAAAGTTAATGTACAGCTAAGATGATTAATTCCATAATTAAGCATCTGGTTAGTGTAAACAAAATTTGCTTACGTTCATCACTACAGTTCAGCTCAATTTGTTCTGTATTTATTATTCTCCCTAAGTTCTCTCATGTGTTGGTATTTGAGCTTTGCAACATTTCTGTCCCTCTGTCCTTCATTGTCTTTCTCTTGTCGTCCTCTGCCGCATGTCTGCATTCACATTCTATTCTGTTTAATGCACAAAACTAATGAGCCGCAGGAAGCAGTCACTGTGACATCAGGGCTCTGCACTTCAGACTGGTAATGCATTATACATGTTGTGCACTCATGCAGGATCACATTGCATACAGAACTCCGTACACCTGTAATTTAGCACGTGTGTACTCAGGCTAACAGGCTGTTTATAAGTGTATTTTGGAAGAAGGATTGAAGCAGTCAAGACTGTATGTGTCATAGGTTTTTTTTTTTGTTTTAGGAATTTCGCTATCTTCTCTGTTGCTAATTGACCCAGCTGCTCATTATATTTTTTTTAAATATATTGAAAAGTTTCCTCATTCCTATTTTCTATTGAATGTTTTTGTTTGGGGGGGGGGAATGCTATATGATTTTTTTTAATAGGCTCTACAACAAGAACAAGACATGGGTTAATGTTTCTTCTGAAGCACTTTGAAGATAAATATAGAATCCTGGTTAATACATGAGTATTACTTCATATTGCTCTTAACACTATTTTAGTTTAAGATTTTGTCTGTCAAAATGTCATCCTGAAAGATAACAAAGTGTCTGTCTGCATCAGCTGCCTGTGATTGTGGGCCAAATTTACTGTATTCTAGAATTGTGGCCTGGGAGCCACACAAAATCACTCAGAGGGTCACTAATGTGCTGCAATTTGGACTTCCCTGTCATAAATACCAGTATTCCAGCTGCTTTGATTTGCTATTGCAGGGACTATCAAGCCGGAAGAGTAGAGGCGTTAGACTGACGCAGGAGGAAGGTGGGAAGTATTACTCCTTCTAAGTCTGAAGAACATTCTTGTTAGAGGTGAGGGAGAGTGATCCTGGGAAGTGGGCAATCAGATGTCTTTGTGGATCCTGAAAGCTGGCTTTTCTACAGAAGAACTGGATTTGATTGAAGCAGGGTGGACAGGCAGCTGATAAGGTAACCTGACAGAAAAAGAAAGGATCAGCAAAGGACAACTGTGAAAAAAAGCAAGATTTCTAGTATGTTTGTTCACAGCACAAGTGAATTGTGGTTTGAGGAATCCAATCTTGAATACTGACAATAATTCAAAAGGACAAGTCTAGGAGGCACAAAGGAGAAGTAAGTTAAATAAATTGTATTTCTTACAAGGATAAAGAAAAGGAAAAGAGGAGGCTTGACTCTACCACGTGTTCACAATGTCTGGTGTGTTCTTTGGTCTTCATGACACTGTTTGTTCACTAATGTTCTTTAATAAAGCTCTGGGGCCTTCATAGAAGAGTTGGAATAATGGTGAGGTTAAGCTACAGACAGGTGGGCTGTATTTACCAATTAGATGACTTCTAATGGGAACTGTATGGACTAGATTTTATTTAGGGGTATCAGAGCACAGGTGCTGCATAAACAAGTACATCACACTTTTAAGGTTTTATTTAAAAAGAAAAAAAAGGGGGGATTATTTCTCTTCCACTTCAAAGCTTATGCTCTACTTTGTGTTGGTCTGTCTCGTAAAATCCCAAATCTTTCCAAGTTACTGTAGTCGTGAGTTTGATTTCATTTGTTATGAAGTTCTTTTTCTTCTTTTTGTTCCTGCCTTTGAGGGAATGTGTAGCTTGTTACAGTGATAGAGGTGGCATCATCTATTCTGACTGTAGAAATCTGTGACTGGGTGTTGCACTGGATCATTTGCTGTTTAATCAGACCTGATCTGCAGCCTGGATCATCCTTTAATAGCCACTCATCTGTGCTCTCTTAACCTCCTAACAGATTGTCTTTTATCTATGAGGGTGACCTCTAAACACACACACACACACACACACACACACACACACATACACTCAGACGCAATATAACTCTACGTTGCGATAAGGTCCTCCAGCTACATGCCATAAAACCTTCTCAGACACACAGTCACAAGTTTATAAGGGGTGCAAAGGAGGGGGAAAGGAGAGGCAGCAAGCTTTTCCACTAACATGTTTACACCCACATACACCTGCTCAACATGATAGGAATTCTTTGACATTTATTTCCGCCATAAAGCCAATTGCATGGTGTCAGTATAATTTGCATCCCTCGCATCATTTCAACACGTCAATATCCTGCAAGTAATTAGCGTTTTGTGTCAGATTCATTTACATTTGTGATTTATTTTTGAATTTGGAGGTTCACAGTCATAGCTAGTTGACTCGGCTGCTCGCTGAAAACTTTATTTTAGCTTTTGAAGTGCCTCAGCAGTGACCTGCTCCTTACTCTGTAGCTATAAGTGGCAGTGCAGCCAGTTAGGTGAAAAGGTTGGAGCCATAAACATAGGAGTGTGAAGAGTCTGTCTGAGTGTTCGTCACTATGAAGAAGCAAACAAAAACAAGATGTGTGTGTGTGTTGTGTGTGTGTGTTTTAAGGCCAGTTCTTTTGAAGTAAATGGCAAATTAGAGAGTACAGTGTAGGGATTGCAACCTCACTCCTTGAACATTTACAACCACAAACTGCAGTGTATTTTATTAGGAGTCAATGTGATAGAGCAACACAAAGTAAAGACTAACTGTAAAGTGAATGAAAATTATTTTTTAGAGAATTTATTACAAATAAAATTCTCAAGTGTGAAAAGAGGGCCCTTTCTAGGTTACCTATAATAAAACAGCACAACAACCTTGAGAAGTAACCTAACTGGACAGTGTGTATGTGTGTGTATCTCTCTCTCTCTCTCTCTCTCTCTCTCTCTCTCTCTCTCTCTTTATATATATATATATATATATATATATATATATATATATATATATATATATATATATATATATATATAGATAGATAGATAGATAGATAGATAGATAGATAGATAGATATCTATAGATATAATGTGTAATTTAACCTTAGTTTGAAAGCAGGTGTTCAGCAAAGGTCTCAGAGGTTTCTTAGAAAATATTTGTGAACAAACAGCATCATGAAGACCAAGGAACAAAGCAAACTGGTCAAATTTATGGCAGGATTAGATTATAAAACAATATCCACCGTCTTTGAACTTCTCACAGAGCTCTGTTTAATCCATCTTCTGAAAATGGAGAAGGTAAGGCTGAGCTGCAAACCTATCAAGACACCTTAACCTACCACCTCACCTCCAAGCTAAGCAAGGAGAGCATTAATCAAAGGTGCTGACAAGAAGCCAGTAGCACTTGAGAGCTTTACAGTTCCTACGGAAAAATCTGGTGACAGGATGCTTGTCAGTTGTGCAACCCTCAAATCTGACCTTTTACAGGAGTGGCAGGAAGTCATGTTTGGAGTTTGCCACAAAACATTTAGCTGACATGGACAGACATCTGGAAGAAGATAATCTGGTCATATGAAACCGGATTTGAACAAGTAGGCTACTGTGCAAAATGCAGTGTGCTGTGGTAAACTAACACAATGCATCACCCTCTATGTACCATTCCTACAGTGAAACATGGTGGTGGAAACATCAATATATTCAGACATTTTCTTTATCCATTCTTATTGCTTGAGCTGGTTTCTAAATGTGCAAAGATTTTAGCCTTCATATTTTTAAAGCTGGTATGGATGCAGGAAAAGTCTACAGATATGTTTCAGAAATTTTTTTAATTTTTGTTTGTAAACATTTGACAACAGTGTATAACTTCTATGTAAGAACTGTCACATAATATCCAAATAAATCCTATCAAAATCTTGCATTGTCATAGTAGGTAAATGGAACTTTTACTTTGAAATTGGGGCTTTTGGCATGAAATTGGTTTCTTCTTTTGTGGTCACACCTCCTGGGAATAAAGCCCGAGTGTCTACCGTTGCTCTGTCTCTTGGTATAAGCTTCCACTGAGAAAAGACCTCTCATCTATCTCTGTCCCCAATGAGACATCACATCACATCACATCAACAACTTAATAGTGATGGTTGGTAGAAAACCTTAACATGACTTCCAACACTCCATATCTTTCAAGAAGCCATTGCAAGCCTTTACTTCCCCAATAAGTTCACACTGTTAAAGGTTTGCCAGCAGTAGAGCTGCCAATCCTTTGTTTTAGTTTCACTGGGAGCATAAGTTTAAATAGCATTTCTTCAATAACTAGAAATTTCCAGGTACCGGCAGATTCTGAAAAGAAAGAAAGTGGCGTTAATTCTTTAAAGACAGAAATAACTAAGTACCTTTTTCAAAGAACACCAGAAAACCAAATGATGATTTATGCAAACAAAGAAATGTACCCCTTGTTTCTTTAAAAGGCAAAATAAGATACTTATAAGAAACAAAGTACCTGGGCATAGCATTGGTGCTAAACATTAGTATTGTAAGGATATTTAACTTGACTTAGCATGTTTTGCTATTTTAACAATTGCAACTGGGAAGTTTGAGTGTAAATCAGTTAAATAAAGTAAGTGGATCATTGATCAATATTTTTTAGCTATATCTCCTTGAAGATATTTGCTTGATGATCCCTATGATTTTGATGCATTGATATTTTCCTGATGATTTTGATGATTTTCATGTGCATTTGCTTGATGATTTTAATTATTTTGATGTTTTTGATGATTTTGCTGTATACTTGACTGATGTTTTTTATGATGTGAAGCACTTTGAACTGCCTTGCTGCTGAAATATGCTACACAAATAAACTTAATGTTACTTCACAATTATGCACTGCTTTTTGTTGGTTGATCACAATAAATCCCAGTAAATTACATTCAAATATATTGTTGTACTGTAAGAAAATGTGGGATATGAAAACTTTAGCAAGGCACATTTGTTTAATTTGTTACCATAGAAATGTAACATTTTTATGAAGAGACTGACAACATTGCATAGTTTAGTTTTGCCATTTAATTGACAATCAATATTGCAGAGATTGCAGTTGCCATCTGTTCTTATTGTCCATCAAACTCAGTGTGATCTTTCTCAAATTGTTGCTATGTGAAATTACAAGATTTTGGCTTTGGCAGTTATGAGTGTGCTCTCAGAGCATAATGAATCTATTTTTCTGAAAAGCCTCAGAATGGGTTTTCTCCATTGTGATGCTCTGCTGTTCCTCTGTTCTAGCTTTCTCAGTTGTTACTTAGGACTTCATTTTATTGCACTTGGCTTTGATTTTAGCACAAGAAATACTCCTCAGTTAGAGAGAAAACTATAATTCATGTGCTTCATTCTCCTTTTTAAAAGGTGATTTTGACTAGTTCCGCCTTGCTGTTATATCATCCACTCCACTGAATCTGGGAACTCAGAAGCATGTTACTGTTTAATGCCTAACTTTAAGTGCTGTAAGTGAAATGTTAAGAGGACCAGGAAGGATTTTACATTTTATTTTCTCTTTCAAACCCTTGCATTCAATCTAACAATTCCACTTACAGTCACGGTTAAAAGAAATTTCATTCTAGTTTAACTGTTTTTCACATCAGGACATAACCGTTACAAGCTTCTAAAATGATTTAAATTTGACTTCAGATGAAAACACACAATAGATCCCACAAGTTTATCATTTAATGAACAAAAGCAGATTGAAAATGAAAGGGCTGTATGTCAAAGTCCTCTTTTGGGTTTAAGAGGGAATTAGCTAAAGTGGCTTGCAAAAGTATTCATACCCCTTGAAATTTTCCATTTTTTTATAATTATCCTTAATCATTAAAAAATAAATACAATTAGATGGTGACATCACTGCAAAACCAACCCGTAAGACCTGAACCCAGTAAATTGCTTTGATTTCTAGGGCCCTCATGCCAGTACTCATACAATATGCAAAATGGAAAGGAGGGAATCAGGGGCGTCACACTCCCAAGGTGTGATTGGATTTGATGTTCCGCAGAACGTGCCTTATTTCTGCAACTCTGAACCAGCATAAAAAACATTTTTAAATGCCAACATATAATGCAAGATGGAAAAAAACTGATTTGTATCCTATATTCTCTGTTTTCATTTAATAGATAACAGTGTGGACTCTGGTATGGTTTTAAGATTTATATATATATATATATATATATATATATATATATATATATATATATATATATATATATATATATATATATATATAATCTGGTAAACACCAAATCATTTTTTAATATGCCCTGATATGCAAAACACTAGAGGTGCAAGAGGGTGTCTTGGAACACTTTGGCAAAACCATTAAAATATCTGTTGACTGGAAAGTACATTATCATACAACTGTGACGGGAACTCCCATAAACATATCTGCAATTAGACTATGCAGGAAAAAGGGTGTTGTACAATTTATAACTGCACTACCTAAACCAGGGCGCTGAAATAACCACAAACCTTTGTATCAAGAATTTAAGCTTTTTGTTGTAATTTAATCGAGTTATCATGCAAATCACGGAAAAGTGAGAAAGACATAAACCTGTGCCTGAACTGTGACAGAAGCATCATAAATGACTGAAAGCTGTTATACACTGAATGTATGTTCAAATAAGGTACAATGTGCACATCCTTTTCTCATTATGGTTTTCTTGTTGAAACCGTATGATTGTACAAATCCTTCATAGGTAGTTTTAATATTCCTTTTAGAAATGGTGCCAGTTCCTTCCAGCCGTTTCTAACTGAGCCAACTGAGCTTCAGCTTCTCCAAACTAAATAAGATCTTGTTTTGTTCCTACACAGATGAATAGTAAGGTGATTTATTTTTTTACCTGGACTTTGTGAAGTCACAGTGTTCCCTGCATGTTTCCGTAATCAGTTCATTTTTGAGGCGCAATTAGATCTTTGGGACAAATTTCAAGAAATTCATTCTCTTTTTTTGTTTTTGTTTTGAGATGCATTCTTCATTAAATTAAAAAGCACTGACGTACAAATAGAATATTCCAATAAAATAAATAAGGAAAGTTGTTCAAATTGGTATTTTTTCACCCCTACATCTACATAAGCTGTAGATGTTGATGTGGTCTGAAATGCTGAAGTACATATTTTTGATTTAGACTTTTATCTAAATAATTTTTCACAGTGGCTTGCACAAGTTTTGAAATGCACTGAACTTTTCTACATTTTATTTGACACAAAATGCAAGTGAAGAGGAATAAAAAGGGGCATGCATCTATATTCAGTAAGTATGTTATACCACCACATTTCACTGCCATTAAAGCTGCAGGTCTCTCTGCATATGTTTCAGTTTTGCACATCTAGAATTATAATTATTTGGCCAATTTAGCTTTGCAACCTAGCTAAAGCTGACTGAATGGAGAAGAACTCAAAAGAACAATTTTCAAGTCTTGGCTGGTACTCTCAATTGGACAGGGGTCTAGACTTTGACTAGGCCATTCTAACACAGGAATATGCTTTGATCTAAATGATTTGCTTTTAGCTCTGGCTGTGGGGAATTTTACGAAGGGGTATGATAGTAATTACATATGTACACTATACACTATTTGTAAATAATTGTGCACCCAATGAATCATTTTCTGTCCACTTTAATTTGCCCTGTTATTTTCTGTTGGTCTACTACCTATAAAATCCATTAAAGGTTCAGGTAAAAATGGTTTTAAAAGTTGCTGTAATTTATGACCTCCAGCAGAAGAGAAAGGCAAACCCAAAGTGCCGGCCTCTGCAGCACATGATGTTTGATGACAATGCTGAGAAGTATTACTCTACTGGAAGGTGACATTGACCCTGGCATCCTGTGTTTACAATAATGAACATGCTTGCAATGAATGGACACTGCAGGTTGTCTGTTTTTTTTAAGCAATATCTTTTTTATTGCAGGGGTGTCTTTGAGTCACCAGGGCTGCTCTGTCAGCGTCCAAAGTGCCTTAAATCCCAATGTGTATCAGAGAGTGGCACAGTCTGCTGTTGCATGGAAATAGATGGCACTGGGGCTGGAATAGGGAGCAGAGCACATTTCCTGCATACCTCCCCCTGTTGCCTCTACTCTCTGCCTTCCCCCCTCCCACTTGGGGCTTGTGAGCGAGAGTGCCTCGCTAAAAGCATGTTCTTCTCTCTCGCTTCTCTACCTTTGACACGCTCTCTCTCTTCTCTCTGTTACTCTTCCTCAGTCAAAGACAGGAGTCTCAGAAAGCAGCTGACGCTTTTCGTAGTTCCCACTAAGCATCATTTCATTGATGCTTTCTCTCTCTCTTTCTGTGTCTTTAAGCACTTTTTTCTTGGAACTGGATTTCTCAGCTGCTGAGGTGACATTAGATATCTGGACGCTTCGGAGGTGCAAAGGATAGAGCAATTGGAAGATAACTTTTTATGCTGCAATCAGCGTAACACTTATGTCATCGGAGGAGTGTTTGTTTTGTAATGCATAAGCCATTAGGATAATTTCCCTCCTCACGACAACTGGAGAAAGACCCCCCCTCCTTATTTTTTGCCTTTATGTTTAATTTCTGAGTCTTTTCTGATGGGATGTATGGGGACTTTTACGGTGTAAAATTTTTGCAGTAAGTGGAAAGTTTGGGACGAGGCATAGCTGATGGAACTGCATCTGTCTATTGAAGCTTTTCTCCAAGACAGTCCAGGTATGAGTATTTAATATCCATTTGTCAGTTTGCAGACAGGTTTGTCTTGTCCTTTGTAACATCTGTATAAGCATGCACCAAGGGAACATGATAAGTCTATTAAAGAGTGATGTTAACTAATACTGAATTTTTTCTGGTTCTGTTTCAGTCTGAAAAAGAACTATAGCACAGAGAAAATGCATTTGTTCCTCTTCAGATTTCTTCTGTTTTTGCTTTTCTCACATTTAAATGTGAAATTATGAAACTAAGTTTAAGGTTAGACAAATATTACCTGATTGAACACAAAAAGCAGTTTTCTAAAGATTACTTTTTGGGGAACCTGTGTGAAAAAGCCTTTTGCCTTATAATTAAGTCATGAATTAATTTAGATTAACCACATTTGGGTTCAGTTTCATTAGCTACAATCAGGCCTGATTATTGCTAAGCCTGTAGATTCAAATCTCTTAAGTAGAACCTGTCTGACAACATGAAGTAGGCTAAACAATCTCAAAAAGCAACACCGGAAAGAAAAGAAAGGGTTACAAATCAATCTCTAAGGCTTTGGTACCGTAGAAAATTACAGTGAGAGCCAATCATCCACAAATGGACAAAACATAGATCTGTAGAAAGCCTCTCAGATTTAGGCTTGAGTAGCTCTTCTGTTTCTTAAGGATTCAAGACTCAAGTCAGACTTGAGGTTTCAGACTTGAATCTCCATAAAAATTGTAATCTAAAGCTGAAAGGGATGAAAAGAAGCTGGTAAGTAGCCACAGACCACAGCTATTGCCTGGAAGCACACATTTTCCTGTGAAAGGGCGCATTTGATTTATTAACAAGGGATTTTTGTGGACTGTGGGCTTGTTAGCTGTAGCTTTATAATGTCATGAATTGTTGTTTGGAGGGCCTAAATGCAGCAGCAAGCAGAGTAGATTCAAAAGGTATTTAATAGATAAAAAGTCAAGGACTTGAAGAACGTCAATGGGAAAAAAAAGTAATCAGGAAGCTGAATGGTTGAATGCCAGAAGAAACTGGCAAATAATGACTAGGTCTGTAAATATTAGGGAAATAATAATAATGTATAGTAATTGTTGGGATGCTTCATTGGTGAGTGATTGGCAGAATGGGTGTCAGCTGTGAAGGGAGCACGGCAAGTGAATCGTAAACACAATACTTACGGCTCGAGGGAGGTGGCGTCTAAAGTCAATCCTCAAGGGCTGGTATCCTGCATGTTTTAGTTCTTTCCCTAATTCAACACACCTGAATGAAATGAGGGTTTATTACCAGCCTTATGCAGAAACTTGACACACTGAGGAAGTTGTTGGACCATTAGAACAAAACTGGCATGACAGCGGTCCTTGAGGCCTAGAGGTGGACACCCATGCTCTAGGGAATATGTGTACAAATCACAACCCAACACAAGAATTAGTACTAACTCAGAATGCAATATAGAAACCAATAAACAGGGATGAAAGGGAAACAGGACAGAGAGCTTTATGGAAAGACAGATAGCTAAATTTAAAACAGGAGCAATGGTTTAAAAGAGAAACTAAACACTACAACACAAATAAGAACGATAACAACAAAACACAAGTCTAGTTTGTCTCAAAGCTAAAAGATGAACTTAATACAGAATGCCAGTTGTAACCATAGGATGATAACACATATTGATGCAACTATGGTTCAGTGGTATGGGTAGTCTTCTGGCCATCAGAGGTTTGAGTTTGAGTGCAGTTCCCCGATCGCATGTTGATGCCTCCTTGAGCAAGGCACTGTCATTACTGTGTGTCGGTGTAAATATGGTTGAATGTGACTTGTAGTGTAAGTGTTCCATAAGTTTAGTCTAATTCTTTTAAAAGATAATGACAGCAGGTAAGATACTAACAGCTCAGAACTGCTCTCTATGTCAAGTGAGTTTACAGTAACCATATAGGGAAGGGAAGGGAAGGGGAGGGAAAGGAAGGGAAAGGAAGAGAAAGGAAGGGAAGAGGAGGGAAGTAAAGACATTTTGAAGGTCGCTGAGAACAACAGTCATTGGTAGAACAGAGAAATTAAGTTTCTAATTTGAATGGTATTAAAGGGTTTATTTTGGCTCACTCCTCCATACAGAAACTATTACCTGCCTCTTGGCCTCCTCCAGATCTCCTGTACACGATGGGGACTAGCTAGACTTTTCATGACCTAAATGTGACTCTTTCACCATTATTTTGTTGTTACTCATCCTTAAAGACCCATTCACATCCCGACTTCAGCAGTCTTGTTGAGGGTAGAAGGTTTCATGCAAGCTATCTTTCCTAATTCATGGCACTTTCATCTTGATGGCCGTCCTGAGTTGATCCCACAGAGCTTGATTTTGGTGTAGTCTGAAAAAGTTTAAGAGATGAAACAACAAGGCTGCAAATGTTTTCACACTCTTAAACTATTACTTTTGTTGAACTACCTTTTGGTTAAAATTTCACATTCATTTTTCATTGAAGGTGTCTGTCAGCATATCAAATCTTGACTTAAGATTTTTCCTCTTTATTTTTGGTCTGGTAAAGTCATTCCTTTGTTGATTTAGATGTATGCTCTGACTTGAACTGTGATGCTGAAAATAAACTCTATCTTCAGCTCCAGCTTTATAATACACACCTTTTGGGTCAAAACTGACTGGTATTGGGAACTGGACTTAGGCCTAGCTTGGCCAAAAGTCTAGTTTGTCTGAAATAACCCCAAACCACGTTGCAACCACCACTATAGTTCACTTGTGTTGTGTTAGTTTGGGGATATGATGTTATTTTTTGCCAAACTGGGCTTTTGGAATTGTGGCCAAAATTTCATCAAACCTGGAAGGATTCTTTGGAAGAAAGGCTTTGGTCATGAAACTCTACTACTTAGTCCAGAGATAAAGAGACAGCAAGAGATTGTTGTCACATGTAGAACACAAGTACTAACCAGAAATTCACACAGTTCCTTTAGTTTTACTGCATTACTGACAAAACATTGTAATGAATACAGTTATTGGCTAAATAATACATGCAGTAAAATTGTTCATTTAAAGAACACAAAGATCACATCATTGTAAACCACTTCATTTAGTTCCTACTGAGGATATGACTAATATTCAGGCCCCATAGTTTTGGAATCCTGCTTAAGACTACATTTAATTAGTAATGTCAACATTTCAGAAACTTCAAGGACAGGCTCCTTTTTATCTGGGACATTCAAATATATTTTTTATTATTTAAATAAGTGTCAAGCTAATTGTTATGAATAATGTGCTATTTTCACAGCCTAATTTATAATTGCACGAACAAAATAAACGCTTGATCAGAGGAAACTGGAGGCTTTCTGGCTTCAAGTTCTCTGAAATGAGATCGAGATTACCAAATGACAAATGAAGATGGAGTCTGACAAGACATTTTGCATATAAAGCAAGCTTATCTTTTCAATGCCTAATGGCTTTTTCTGTCAAAAAATAGAGAACAGGACTGACAGAATATTTGCCAGTAATGTTCTTCACTTTCTATATAAGATGTCCTCCAACTAAGAGGCAGCTCAAGTATAAAAACAGTCACTGTCTGATACTGAATTAGAATAAACTTTTCTTGCTTTTGGTTGAGCTAAGAACAGATGTTAATATAGTTTCAGAATGTAAGCTTCTGGTTAATTTGCAACTTTTGAGTTTATTGGAGGCAAATGTGAATATATTTAAGGCAACTCAAAGTCACCATTTCCTTGTGTGACATAATGGCAAAATTAACCAAAATATCTGGAAGACAACTGCAAACCTGTACAAGTGTAGTTTATCTTTGGGTACAATTTCCATCTGTTTAAACATTGAAAAATAAAGGGAATGGAAATATAAAGCCATCATATTGCTAAGCAAGGAAACGACTTCCATTTTCCAGAGACAAACATGTTTTTGGTGTAAAATGTTTGCATTTTATGTTTATGTTTGTAAAATGTTTGCATAAGCCCCTGACCAAAAGCAAAAGACTGTGTCAAGGTGCTGACTGAAGCTGGTAAGAGTGAAGCTGGTAAGAGTGTAATTATCCCCTGTTTTTAATACTGTAACGACTCACAGGGAGGACCCGGAAATTCAACCACACACAGAAGTACGTAAAGGAAAAACAAGTTTATTTAGTATCGGGAACTGGTAGCAGCTCAGGAAGAAACAATGAAGGACTCCACAAGGGAATCCAACGCAGCACCAGGGGCTAGACGATAATCAGGCAGAGGTTATACACAGGAAGGCAGAGAGAGCAAACTTAGCTTGAGGGACAGGCAATACTCGGTGGTCATGAAGCGGAGCTTGAGTCAAGGTCCAGAAATCCAGAACCAAAGGAATCCGTAACGGGCTTGGCAGAAGGGGAAGATCCGTGGACGGAAAGGGGTTGAAGAAACACAAGAAGGCAAGGCATGAAACGCTGGATTTCTACTGGCTTCTGGCTGTCGATAATCTGGCAGGGAGGCGGAGTCTGAGAGGTGTTTAAGAAGGACGAGGCCCAGGTGGAACAGGTAAGCAATCAGGCATAGCAGGTGAGTAGAATGAGTGCTAATTACAGCATGGACAGGACCGAACATGAATCATGACAGTACCCCCTCCTCAAGGTCCGGCTCCAGAAGGACCACCTGGCTGGTCAGGATTGGACTGATGAAACTCCCTGATAAGGGATTTGTCCAAAATGTGTCGGGCCAGCACCCAGGAGCACTCTTCAGGCCCATATCCCTCCCAATCCACCAAGTAATGGATGGACTGACCCCAACGTCTGGAGCGAAGGAGGCGGCGCACCGTGTAAGCGGGGCCCCCATCAATGATCCGGGCGGGTGGAGGGGGTCTGGAGGAGGGAACCAACCGTGAAGAGAAGACAGGCTTGACACGAGACACATGAAAGGTGGGACAAACCCTGAGAGTCCTGGGGAGGCGGAGCCGGACAGCCACTGGATTGATCACCTTGGAAATCGGGAAGGGTCCAATGAAACGAGGGGCTAACTTCCGGTTTTCAACCTGCAAGGGAAGGTCCTTGGTGGACAGCCAGACCTTTTGCCCTTCGATGTAAGTGGGTGCCGGAACTCTGCAACGATTCGCAAACCTGGAGCAAAAAGCAGAAGACTTTAGAAGAGCCCTGCGGGCCTGAAGCCATACCCGCTGGCACTTAAAGCAGAGGCATCAGCAGAGGGAACTCTAGTGGGCTTCTCTTGAAGGGACAAGACTGGAGGCTGGTAACCATAGACTGTGTAAAAGGGAGACAGACCTGAGGAACTAGAGAGAAGAGAGTTGAGGGCATACTCCACCCATGGAAGGTTCTGTGACCAGGAAGAGGGATCATGTTCACAGAGCATACGAAGCTTAGTCTCCACTTCCTGGTTGATCCTCTCCGTTTGCCCATCAGATTGAGGGTGGAATCCTGACGAGAGACTTACTGTGATGCCCAGGAGACCACAAAATTCTTTCCAGAATCTAGAAATGAACTGGGGTCCTTGATCAGACACAATGTCAGTAGGTAGACCATGCAGATGGAACACCTCACGGGTCAGAACCACTCCCAGCTCCTTAGACGAAGGCAGTTTGTGAAGTGGTATCAGGTGGGACATCTTAGAAAATCGATCCACGACTGTGAGAAAGACAGAATGGTTATTGGAAGAAGGTAAGCCAGTAACAAAATCCATGGATATGTGGGACCATGGGCGGTGAGGAACCGGGAGGGGCTGCAGAAGCCCAGAGGGCGGTCGACGGGATGGTTTAGCCTGACAGCACACTCTGCAAGCCTTGATAAACTCCTTTACGTCTTGCAGCATAGTCCCCCACCAGAAACACTTCCTGATCACAGCTAGGGTCTTAGTGACTCCCGGATGACAGAAAAGTTTAGACACATGACAAAAGGATAGTACCTCAGGTATTAGCTGCTCAGGGACAAATAGTCGATCCTTAGGACAGCTCTCAGGGATAGGGCTTTGCAGATGGGCCTCTCTGATTCTCTGCTCTAGCTCTAGCCTGGAAACTGCTAGCCGCGCACATGAGGGGAGCACATAGTCCACCTGCTTAGCCTCTTGACTCTCCTCCATAGTCTCATGCAGCCTGGAGAGTGCGTCTGGCTTAGTGTTCTTACTCCCAGGTCTATAAGACAGTGAAAAATTAAAGCGACTGAAGAATAAGGCCCACCTGGCTTGCCTGGGGTTGAGTCTCCTAGCAGACTTGAGGTACTGCAGATTTTTATGATCAGTCCAGACCACGAAGGGTTCCTTAGCTCCCTCGAGCCAGTGCCTCCACTCCTCGAGGGCAAAGTTTGACTGCCAGCAGTTCCTGGTCACCGACATCATAGTTGGTCTCTGCAGAAGACAGCTTTCTAGAAAAGAAGACACATGGGTGAATCTTCTCATCAGTGTTCCTCTGGCTGAGTACGGCTCCCACCCCAGAGTTAGAAGCATCCACTTCTACAATGAATTGGCAAGAAGGGTCCGGTGCGCGGAGGACAGGAGCGGAGGTGAAGGCCTTTTTAAGGTGGTCGAAGGACTCAGCAGCACTCTTACTCCAAACGAACTTGCACTTGGATGAAGTAAGAGAATGAAGTGGAGAAACAACAGAACTGAAATTGCGGATGAACCGTCGATAGAAATGAGCAAACCCCAGAAACCTCTGAAGTTGTCTACGGTCTTGTGGGCAGGGCCAATGCTTGATGGCATCCGTCTTGCTGGGGTCCATGGAAATCCTGTTAGGAGAGATGACGAAACCCAAGAATGAAGTGGACGATTTGTGAAACTCGCACTTTTCTGCCTTGACAAACAGGTTATTCTGCAGAAAGCGGAGAATGACAGAATGGACATGAGTCTGATGGGCAGTGAGATCCTTAGAGAAAATCAAGATGTCATCCAGATAAACATAAACAAAATGACCGACCATGTCCCTGAGGACATCATTGACAAGAGCCTGGAACACTGCAGGAGCGTTGGATAGGCCAAAGGGCATAACCAGGTATTCATAATGGCCGGTTGGAGTGTTAAATGCCATCTTCCACTCATCTCCCTCCTTGATACGGACCAGATGGTAGGCATTTCTGAGATCGAGCTTGGTAAAAACTGTGGATCCCTGAATCAGGTCGAAAGCAGTGTTCATTAGGGGAAGTGGGTAACGATTCTTGATCATGATATCATTCAATCCACTGTAGTCAATACAGGGTTTCAAAGAACCATCCTTTTTGCCCACAAAGAAAAAACCTGCACCAGCTGGGGAGGATGAAGGGCGGATAATGCCTGCCTTGAGAGTGTTAAGATTATATCAGTGTTTCTCTCACTGATATAATCCCTCATGGCCTTATCCTCTGGGCCAGAGAGGGAGTATAGACGGCCTTTGGGAGGAAAGGTTCCAGGAAGCAAATCAATTGCACAATCATAGGGCCAATGGAGTGGAAGCGATGTGGCGCAGTGCTTGTTAAAAACTTCCCGAAGGTCATGGTAAACAGCCGTGGTAAACTTGGATAGGTCGGGATAGGTCTCCTGTCCCGAGATAGGAGCAGAATAAGGGACTGAAGCTGCTAAGAGGCAAGTGGAATGGCAAGATGATGACCAACCCAACACCTCGCCCTTAACCCAGTCAATGTGGGGGTTGTGTTTTTTTTTAGCCAAGAAGCCCCCAAAATGACAGGGAGACCAGGGGAATTTATTATCAGGAAGGAAATAAGTTCATGGTGATTCCCAGAAATACTGAACTTAATGGGACCCGTTTCATGGGAGACCTGGTGAAGAACATGGCCGTCAATTGCCAAACATGAACTCAGTGTCCGCTCCTGAATCTATAAAGACCGAGAGATGCTTGGTTTGACAGTCAGTTTGGAGAGTAGCCTGAACAGAGAACAAAGAGGATTGCCATCGCTTTTGACTCAGCAGGAGCCTCTTACCTCCTGCTGAGCCTGGCCTTTTAACTGGACACTGACTAAGTAGGTGACCCTCTCCACCACAATAGAAACAAAGGCCTCTCTTAAGTCTCCACTCTCTCTCTTGTGGGGAAAGGCGAGTTCGACCAATCTGCATAGGCTCCTCTCCCGGAGAGGTGGGTGAAGAACTCAAAGGTGGAGTCGTGACTAGTGGCTGTGATCTGGGAACAGATTCAACATGGTAAGTACGACTGAGGGAACTCCTCTCCAACCTTCTCTCATGGAGCCTAGCATCAATTCTGGCGGCCAGAGTCTCCAGTCCCTCCAGACTCTTGGGAGTATCACAGGTAGACAGCTCATCCTTTGTCTCCTCACTGAGACCCTGATATAATGCGTCACATAGTGCCTCATCGTTCCAGTCACTTCCTGAAGCAAGAGCATGAAAATCAATTATGTACTCTGTTACTCGCCTCCTGCCTTGTTTGAGTTTGAGCAACCCACGTGCAGCCTCCCTCTTAGGCAAAACAGGATCGAAGACCCTGATTAGCTCCTTGGAAAAGTCCTGGAACCGATAACAAATGAAGGAGTCCCTCCGCCATTCTGCAGTCCCCCATAACTTGGCTTTTCCCGAAAGGAGGGAAATAGCATAAGCTACCTTAGCGCGTTCAGTGGGAAAAAATGATGGTTGAAGTTCAAAAACAATTTCACACTGAGTATGAAGGGACGACACTGACTCTGCTCACTCTTAAACACCTCTGGTGGTGACAGGCGGGGCTCATAAATGGGCGAGACCTGGAAACCTGACGTAGCAACTTCGAAGCCAGGGGGAGGGGTACCCTTAGGGGAAGGAGAGGAGGGCATCCTAACAAGCCTGTTTATCATGTCTTGTATGTTTGCCTCCAGGCGGTTAATTGCGCCTTCAACACTAGAACGCCACTCCTGTGTGGGTGACGGGTCCATAGTGGCCAGATTATTCTGTAATGACTCACAGGGAGGACCTGGAAATTCAACCACACACAGAAGCACGTAAAGGAAAAACAAGTTTATTTAGTATCAGGAACTGGCGGAGACTGAGAGGTGTTTAAGTAGGATGAGGCCCAGGTGGAACAGGTAAGCAATCAGGCATAGCAGGTGAGTAGAATGAGTGCTAATTACAGCATGGACAGGACCGAACACGAATCATGACAAATACATCATGTAGTCTGTTGAATCTAAATTTGTTTGGTCATAATGAGCATCATCACATTTAGAAGTGAAAAGGGGAAGCTTGCAAGCCTGAGAAAAACCATATCAACTGTCAAGTACAGTGGTGGAAGAATCATGTGTTGTGGGGGTTTTGCTGCAGGAGGGACTTCACAAAATAGTTCCTGTCAAAAGGAAATTATGTGAAAATATTGATGGAACATCTCAGGAAATCAGCTAGAAGGTTATAGCTTAAGTGCAAATGGGTCTTTCCAATGTAACATAAACCTAACCCTAAGACTCAGTAATAGCAGTTCAGGAAGAATGGGTCAAATTTACAGAACTATTATGAGACGTTTGTAGAAAGATGTCCAACAATTCATACATTTGAAATAAAGTGTATCCTGGCATCTAGAAAACAGAAATCATTTCGCTTATCCAATCTGAACTGAAACAACTGAAACTTTTTATAGAATGCGTGTAAATATGACCCCCCTTTGATTTTTCTCTTTTTTCCACATGCAGGAATGACCACAGCATCCATGGAGCCTGTAGGAATCTTGGTGGAAAGGGGCACTAATGCCACTGACCCTCCCCTGAACTCTCATCAGGATACTGCTGCTACATTCACCATTGGCACCATCCTCTCCATCATGTGCTTTGTTGGGGTTTCAGGGAACATTTACACTCTGGTGGTCATGTGTCACTCCATGAGGACGGCAGCATCAATGTACATCTACATTATAAACTTAGCTTTAGCAGATCTGCTGTATCTTCTCACCATCCCCTTTGTGGTCTGCACACACTTCCTGAAGGGATGGTACTTCGGAGACACAGGGTGTCAGATACTGATCAGCATGGATTTTCTGACCATGCACGCAAGCATTTTTACGCTGACTATAATGAGCACAGAGCGCTACTTTGCGGTGCTCAAGCCATTGGACACAGTCAAGCGGTCTAAAAGTTACAGGAAAGCTATTGCGGTGCTGGTCTGGGTAGCCTCTCTAATCCTCACCTTACCTATGATTGTGAGCATTCAGCTTACGACAGTTGGAACTAAGCCAATGTGCCAACCCACTTTAACGCCACTGTCTTACAAGGCTTACATCTCCTTTCTGTTTTGCACAAGTATTGTTGCTCCAGGACTGATTATCGGGTATCTCTACATCCAGCTTGCACGGACTTACTGGATATCACAAACAGAAAGCTTCAAGCAGACCAAGAAACTACCTAATCAAAAGGTTAGTACTTAGCAAATGATCTATTTTGTACCTTGCAAAAGGGTTAAATTTTTCACATCTTGCACAATTACAACTTAAACCAAATTTTGACATATTTAATTTTGATTTAGGATGACAGAACACCATAACGAATAACAATCTGAAAAGTTTGGCATACATTTGTATTGAGACCCTTATAAATCTGGTGCCCCTAAACTAAATGAAGTACTAAAGGTTTGTTAGAGAATATTAGTGAACAACCGGCATCATGAAGATCAAGGGACACAGTGGGCGGTTGTGATGTTTTAAAGCAAGCTTGGGTTATGAAACATTATAAATGAAAAGGGGTATGGCACAACTGCAAACCTACCAAGGCATGCCTGTCCACCCAAATAGACAGGTCAGACAAGGAGAGCATTAAGGATTAAGGGAAGCAGCCAAGACCCTTCATGGTGTCTCTGCATACTTACATTAAAAGGAATGTGCAGCTGAGTAGGTTAATTTAGAGAAGAATGTACAAGATGTGCATGGATGTATTGGTGTATAAAAAACCAGACTACTAACAAGAAGCGAGAAAGACTTATTGAGCTTGTTAGGAGCAGTGATGGTTATAAAGTCTTGCAGCTACAGAGGGGAGGGATCTGTGATAATACTACTTTGTGCTCCTAGGATGCAGCAGGCTGTCACTGAAGGAGCTCTCCAGTTCAGCAACAGTCTGACACTGAAGGAGCTCTCCAGTTCAGCAACAGTCTGACACTGAAGGAGCTCTTCAGTTCAGCAACAGCTTCATGCATGGGGTGGGAGACACTGTCCAACTGTGATAATTTTTTAGTCAGAGTCCTTCTGTCTCCCACCATCTGCACTGGGTCAAGGGGACATAATTAATCATTCTGAAGATATATATTTTATTTTTAAGAATATATCACATCATCACAGTTGTTTGTGGTTGTAAGGGATTGCTGAAATATTAATTTGACGCCTAGTTTTTTCTGTTGTGTTCCTCAAGGTGCTGTACCTGATTTTCACCATTGTGCTCCTCTTCTGGGCGTGTTTTCTGCCTTTTTGGATCTGGCAACTCCTCGACCAGTTCTGCCCCACCTTGCCCCTCTCCTCTAAAGTCAAACGCAACATCAACTACCTTACCACATGCCTGACATACTCCAACAGCTGCATCAACCCATTCCTCTACACACTACTCACCAAAAACTACAAGGAGTACCTGAGGAAGCACAAGAGATCTTGGGCAGCTGGCAGCTACTTCAACAGACGGAATCGTTTTCAGCGGTCGCCTCGCAGGTCGCCGTCTGCCAGCAGTCAGCAGTGCACCGAGAGCTTCATGCTCACACATACAGCTTCACTGCGAGCTCATAATAGCAGCTTGTGAGGTAGGAGCAGCTTTTTCTGGCCTGAATTTGTGTAAAGTGTGTATATTTCCCCTTTCAACATCAATGTCTTTCAACAACAAAGCTATGGCAACAACTTGATGCTTTAGGTCTTGCAGATATGGAGTTTTTTTGTGATATAGACTGTTCAGGTGCAGAGGATACTAATTTTTTTTAGGGTTTGAAAAACATTAACGTTCACATTCTCTACTTTATCATTTACTGTCCAAGCATATCAGTATGAGAAAACCGATGTTCCTTGATGTTGGTCTAACAGAAAGTCAAGGTGGTTCAGGATTAGAGAAGCAATTAGCGGTAGACAAATGAATTTAAAATCATTATGTTACATGATTTAAATAGTCATGAATTCAGATTAATTTTCATAATTGACTACAGATTAACACAGTTCTGCATTACCTACCACCTTCTTTTTGCTTTTTTTTTTTTTACCTAAGCACTTCGATCATCAAACATGTATGTTTGTAAAATGTAAAAAATTGAAACAAACATAAGTCTCTATTAAAAAAAAAAAAAAAAGAAGAAGTAATTACCCACTATGTTGAATCATGAAGCAAGGTTCCATTGTTTTCAATTTTACTTGACAGACCCAGGCCTCACTACTACCAGGCCTATAGAATCAATAAATCAATAAATAGAACTACAACATAAAGTAGACTTGAAGATCTCCAAAAGCAACCTGATTCTCAAGAAATCTAAAAACAGATGAGAACAAATTGACATCTTTAAATCTGGAAAGGTTTACAAAGCAATTACTAAGACTTTGGGACTGTAGCAAAACAGTGATAGCCAGAGTTGAAGAACACATGGAGTGGCCAGCCCACTAAAACTACTATAAGACTGTATCCACAACACAACTAGAAAGTCTAATAACCTAAAACAAAATGTAGAGCACTGCAAACTTCACCTCAATCCGAGTCAGAACTAAGATTCAAAAATCAGAAAGAGATTTTGCCAAATGAACATCCATTAGAGAGCTTTAAGGTAAAAACTGCCACGAACCAAATGGAACACAAAGGCCCATCTCATATTTGCACAATGTTTTGATGATCAAGAATTTTGTGAACGAAAGAGGAATTAATGTATGTAGTATTTTGGAAGGCATGCTTCACATTACATTTATTGTGAAACTAGCAGAAGATTTAAGGATTTAAGAAATTGTACAGACAGTCAAACATAGTGGTGGTAGTGTGATGGTGTGAGGGTATTTACAGGACCAGGATGATTATTTGACAGAGCCATGAATTCTGCTTTGTAACAGAAAATCCTAAACAAAGATATGTGGGTTTCAAATCATGACTATCAGAGTCCAGCTCTGAATGGCACAAAAAAACAAAATGTAGAAGTGGCCTCGTCAAAGTCTGAAGTTAAATCAGACTGTGTTGCAATCTTAGATAGGCTGTTAAATCCTTCAATGTAGCTGAATTGAAACAACAGTGCATTGTAGAGTGGGCAAATATTCCTCTCCAGTTATTTAAAAGACTCAATACTGGTTATCAGAAACACTTGATGGCCCCAAGGGTGGCATAGTAAACTTTCTGGTTGAAAGGGTGATAACTTTCTTCACAGTGGCACAGGTTGATTTAGTCATTGTTTTTCCTTCAGTAAAGGAAATC
This sequence comes from Anableps anableps, assembly GCA_014839685.1. Lineage (NCBI taxonomy): Eukaryota > Metazoa > Chordata > Actinopteri > Cyprinodontiformes > Anablepidae > Anableps > Anableps anableps. The sequence continues at coordinate 7,440,421 of CM026084.1, forward strand.
ATCATTTGAAAATCTTTTTTTCTATGGACTTAGGTTATCTGTATCAGATGTTAAAATTAGTTGGGATAAACATTTAAGTTTAAAGAAAAGGAAGGGGAAATCCCAATGTGGTCTAAAAATGTGTGCTATATTTTGAATATTTCCATTAAAGAATACATTAAATGCTTCTCTTTAAGGCAAACAATTATTCTTTGGCGATTTAGAGTATATCTTGGGTTTTTCAATCTCCCGCAAACCTTGCACTGTTTTGGATTGCAGGCTTTAAAATGGGTAACTCTATGACAAATTCATTATCGATTTCTTAGTCACTTCTTGCATCTCAAGTAGAATCATCTAGATGCCTTGATCTGTTCACTTTTTAATTAAATGTCATTATTTATTCGCTGTACTTCAGAAATGGGATATCAAACATTTTATGCTTTTGTTTTATATTGATTTCATACACCTTTTAAGGTGGGGTTGGGTTGGAGGGTTGTAATCACTCAAGAACTGAATGCTGTAAGAAAATCGACACCTTGTTCCTTTATTGCACTCTGAAGTTAAAAGTTCAGATTTTCAATTTTTCATTAAAATCAACATCAGTAAAAACTGAAAATGTCATATGAAGATTTTCCTATTTGAGGATCTTTTATTTCTTAGTTTTTATCCTTATTTAAAGTTCTTTGCAGCAGTTCTCAGAACCCTTTATCCTTTCCATGTTTGTTACAGTACAACCACCAAGTTCAGTGTATTTTATTGGAATTTATGTATTACACTCAACAAATTAGCACATATCTTTTAAGTGGAAGGAAAATATTACCTGATCATTAAAATATGTTTAAAGAGTGTAGTGCCAATTTATATTCAGCTCTTCTGTGTCAATCTTATGTGAAACCACCTTTGACTGCAATTTCAGAAGTAAGGCTTTTGAATTAGAGGACAAGTAGAATAACTTCAGTTTAGCCAAACTGGATAGAAAGCATCTACTGGTAACAAATGTTACTACAAATTCCCCATTGGATTTAAATATGGACTCTGACTGATTTATCTTAACATGGAAAGATGATTTGATCTAAACCAGGGGTGACCAAGTCCAGTCCCCAAGAGCTATTATCCTGCAACTTCCAGATCCATCTTTGCTCCAACATACCTGAATGAAACAACTGAATTCACTCATCAGCTTTCAGTCTTTCTGCTCTCTGGAGGCCTGGCAATGAGCCATTCATTTGATTCAGGTGTGTAGGAAAAGGGATGCATCTAACAGTTGCAGAACAGTACCTCTCAATAACTGGACTTTGGCACCCATAATCTAAATTATTCCAGCGTTGCTATTGCTATATGTCAAAAGTTGTGTTCCTATTCCAAGCTGAACTTTTGCTTGAGTATCAGGTCCTTTGCAGTCATTAGCAGGTTATCTTCCAAGATTGCCCTTTGTTTGGTTCAGTCCACCTTTTCATCAACTTTGACCAGTTCCTGCTAAAGAAAAATGTCCCCACAGCACCCTCTCCCACATGTTTGTTGTGTCTCCTACGTGGCTTGTGGCAAACATTAAGATAGACTTCTTAGTGATTTCTTTTTACCACTCTTTAATAAAAGCAAATTTTTGACTGTGTGACAAAGAATGATCAGATTGTCCCACCTCTGTGAGCTCTACACACTTAAGGTTACCACATACTCATGCGTACTGTGCGTATTCTGTGAGCCACGCAGGGTTCGTGGGTGCTGTCCGCGGATGGATGAGATTTTATAGTCAATCGTACTGATTTTCTAAATTTCTTGGGACAAATTCCTTAATTTTCCACGATCTGAATGGATATGTGCACTAAACATTCTTGCAACGTGTTGTGCTTATCAGCACAAGACGCTTCGATGCAAACAGCTTCCCTGTGAGTGGTTTACTGTGGGACACTGTCGCAAAAATTGACCTTTGTGTGGGCGTGTTGGGTAGACAAGTCTAGCGGACGTCCACTTTGAGTTCGCCTCAAGTATGTGTGAATCTCTGCAGAGTTAAGAGTGCCTGAGTATGTGGGGGGCCTTTACCCAGCACTGTGAGTTTTATTAAATGTTGCAGGCACTAAGTGCAAATTTAATTTTCATGTGGAACATCCAAATGACAATAAAGAAATCTTGACAATTAGATAACAAAAATGACATCTCAGCAGATCTCTATGGACATTCAGTGGTTATTATACTCTTTTGTCATCTCTGTTTCCCTGGTGTGCCAGTGTTACACTCCTGAGCTATCTGTCAGGAGAGGATGCTGATCCAGATACTTCATAGTAGCTTAAATAATACATGTCTTATCCATTGGTGGAAACTTAAACATAATGGTTCCTTGTAATTTAATTAAGTCACTAGAAGCAAATCCAATAAGCTTTAATGTGTCATTGTGAAAGCCTTGTCTTGATCCATGAATACCGCTTCAAGTGCTAATTCTGTGAAATACTATTAAGATGAGATTAGGCTTTTGTAGCCAGAGCTTCTGTGATGATGTAGAAGTGGTTATATCTTAGCTGTGGATGAGATTCTCCCAGGATGATCCATTTGAGTAAAAACTTTGTTCTTCCATAATTTTAATGATTACATCACATGGAAAATGGAGAGAACGCTCTGGTAATAAACTGTTTATTTGCATAAAAAAAATAAAAGTAGAACACCTTTACTATAATTTGCATTAGGTGGTGCTCCATTGGTCTCCACATCATAACTGTCTATGAGGGTTTTCCATAACCAGAAATACAGTGGACCCTTGGTATTCGCAGGGGGCAACCCAAAAAAAACCCAAAATACCAGAGACCACCATTGAAAACATGTGTAGCTGCCTATTTTAATAGTTCACACACCAAATATACCTTAATATGCACAGTGGAAACCGTCTTAGCACTACGACAGAAGCTAACATCCACTTTCTCCACTCTTTGGGCTACAGCCCATTAGAGGAAATCGCACTCCTGGATTGGTTGCTTTGCAAACACCAGCCAATAGTGTGTCAAGCAGCATTGCACCTTGGTATGTTAGTTTCCCAAGCTGCATTTTCTTTTGAGTATTTTATACGAGCCCAACAAAAAAAATCTGTGACTAAGCGGGTTTTCTGTGAATGATTTAAAATTACATTCTACAGGAAAATCCAGGAATAACGAATTGTGAATAGGTGGGTGTCCACAGTATTTAGGAGTTTAATTGGTCTGTGGAAAACCTTGTGTTGGATGAGCAGGACCACCTTGCTTGACAGTTGGACTGTCAAGCAAACTGTTTTTGGAATGGATAAAGATGGTTAACAATAGCCCCCCTATAAAAAACCCAGACCTTTAACCCCTTTCAATATCATTACATACATGTATGGCCTTCACTGCTTGCCTGCAATGAAAACAAATAGTTGCCCTTCCACAAACATAATTTGGCTAAGGAAATAGAGAGAAAAACAATTGACAAGGTATAAAAACAAATATGCAAGACTGCATTGATTAGATTGTGTCATTTCAAAACTATAAAATTGGCTCTTAAAAGGTGGCAGGTATGATACTATTTATCATACCTACATGCAACTTCCTGAAAGGGAAAAAAAAATGAAAAGACATATTTGTTAGTTGCTCTCTTTTTGAAGTTATCAGTGTCTAGATGGGAATCTAGCAGTGACCAAAATGTGGCATTTTTGGGGATATTTTTTTCAAAGATAAAGGATTATTTTAGCTTTCTTTTTTAGCTTTAGGTGCCCCAGTTTCAGATGTAGAAAAAACATTTTTCTGAATTTATTCATGCACCCTCCAGTTATGACTCATGCATAGATTAAAGGGCTTTGTAGGACACTAAGGTTCCCTACAGAGAAGGCAGAGTGAACCCCTGAGTAGAATAGAGGCAGAAGAGCAGAGTGATAATAAATGGAAAGAACACAAAGGAATGGCTGTACAGGTGGATCTGACAAACCTTAAAAAAAGCAGCTGAAGTAAAAGACAGGGTCTGATTAGATTCTGCTGCAGGGTCCTAAAATATAAACTTATAAGTTTTATCAGAACTAAGTCCCTGTGGACAAAGCAGGCCATTATAGCTGATAGTTGTTTTATCAGTGAAAGCTTACAGAAGAAACCAACCCACCCTGTGTTAAACAGTAATATCGCTGCTCAATGTGCAGAAAGGCAAACAGAACAACAAATCCAAAGCTTTCAGTCAGCTTGAAAGTATGTTGTTTCTTCTATAGCTTTGTTTGCTGTAGTTTCTGTCCATGCTGCCTGTTTTATTTGCCTTCTGGAATACAATGTGCTGGCGCCAACCTTGACTCGTAAGAGCGTGGAGCATGGCTTCATATTTATTTTTGTCCACACATCCACACCAATCCATAGACACAGGAGGACTACACTTACTAAAGGGATGTAACAAATTTAATGTTGAAACCCCACAATATTTCTCATCTAAATTAAATGTGTTTCACGAAAAGCTATGCAAATACTGTCAGCATGTGACATTAGAATGTGGGCCAAGGAGTCTTATTTTGAAGTAAGTAGGTTTTAAGTTGCCTTGTTGTTCTGGAGACTCGATGGGTCTGTCACCAACACTTGGTTACATAAGAACCCATCCATCCATCCATTATCCATCACGCTTATCCTTGGAGGGTCATAAGTGTGGCTTGTGCCTATCTCCAGCTGTCATCAGGCGAGAGGCGGTGTATACCCTTGAACAGGTTGCCAGTCCATCGCAGACATAAGAACCTTCCCTCAATTTTAAATTGTTGATATGGCAGCATTTTGAGTATCCACTAGAAAAAAGTAACCAAAGTTGTAAGCAATTTGTACCACTGCAACAGGCTGACCATTACTGTCCCAGGAATTACTCGATGTGGATCTCGTCTGCAATTCAAGAATGCTATATACAAATTTGGCCTGCCAGCACAGGTGGCTGCAGATGGAGATCCCTTTTATTTTCTTAGGTTTTAAACTTTCTTCCCACAAATTTAAATCTTCTTACAATTGAAAATATTTGTTGCAACACAAGGTATTCATCTTTTAATATCCCCACATTTTGCTTTCTCTTTAATTGCATAGTAAATTGGATCTATTCAGTGACTTTTACTCAAATGCAGACTTTGATTTAATCAATTTATTAACCTTGGGTTAATATGTCGTCGTTTTTTTTTTTTTTTTTTAAATGAGTTGCTCAAATGCGGTACAGAGGATTAGGGTTGGGCAATATGGATTTAAAGTTTTATCACCATATTTTGTGCTACTATTATGATAACGATAAGAACTAGTCGTTACTACTTTTTTAGGTAACTTTAAGTATGGTTGTGACTGCATGACACAGCAATCAGCTCCACAAACACAAATACTGCTCCTGAAACGATACAATAAATGCCCACCCCCGCAGAGGACCCCCGCCCATTCATGGTTCAATAATCGTGGATTCACCTATTTCCAGATTATTCTGGGAATTTAACTCCAAATTCACAGCAAATTCACCTGTTTTTTTAAGAGCAGCATACTCAAAAGAAAATTCAGCTTGGGAAGCTAAAATACAAAGATACAATGCTACTTGGCATGCTATTGGCTGGCATTTGCAAAGCAGCCAATCCAGGAGTGCCATTTATTTTCCTTGCCCCTGATTAGTTGTAGCCTACCCCCAAAAGCAGACATATGGAACACAGTACATATTAGCTTTGGTAGTATTGCTGAGACGGTTTCCATTGTGCAAAATAATTAGGTGTGTGATGATACCTAAAACTCACAAGATGAGACACAATTCTCAAAATTGCCGCAAAAAGGCCTTTATTTTTCATTTTATTGATTTTGGCATGAACAAAACAGTATTTTTTTATTTTATTTTATTTTATTTTTTTTACCGATTTCTTTTTATTTCGTATGACCTCAGGACATGCTTCAATCAGGGCTGCAGTTAACAATTCTTCTATTGATTACGATAACGATTAATCGGATAAAAAAAATGTACACATTCTGCAGATTTTTCATTTAACCACTTAAGCTTATTTTATATTATATTAGAAATGTAATATACTGTTGATTATTTTTTTGATTCACTGATTAATTGGATAGCAAAAGGTGCTTAATAGACATATTTATTTATTTTTACAGAATTTGAACTGGGCGAAGCTACTATGCCACTTGAGGAGTTAGTAAATATTAACAGACAAAGAAGGGTGTTTTTTTATCTTATACACAAAATGTATATATTTTTGTACAGTTTTGAATTAATTACAGCTGAATATATTGTTCTTTCAGCAATTTGCATTTTTTGAGTCTTTATACTCCAGTTAACAGTAATCGATGACTAAATTTGTTGACGATTATTTAAATACTTGATTCATCACGATTAATCAGATTATTTTAATCCTAGCTTCAGCTATGCATGGTCTGCAATATAACAGTTACCATTTCCCAATTGCTACTGATAGCATGCACTGTGATTGTGATGTAGCTCAGAATGTCTCAAGACATCCAGCCGTTTGTTGTAATAATGATGCTTTCTGCCTCTTTTACAGTCCAAACAACTTGCAGTGCTTACATATTGTTAGTGTTTTGTGTGTCACTGTGTCACCATGTCATCATTCCTACTGGGAACCGAAAATGCTGCCAAACAAATGATTTAAGAGTATGTGAAACCTTTATTGATTTGGGGAAAAAAACATAAAAAATTACATCTTTAATATTTTCAGGCAGTAGAATCACTTCAGAATTAGACAAACATCACAATACATAGATTACTCAGGCCTTGATTTGAATGTTCTACACTTTCAGATTTAAAAGAAATTGTGAAACATTTACATACCTCATCTCATTCTCAGGAACCCAAAACTCTATATTGTCTGGTCCTATGAGATGGATTTAAAGTTACATTACTAACAATCACCAAATAAATTCATGGTCAGAAAGAACACGAGTTATCATCTCCTGCAATATGTGGTGCTACGTTATAAACAGACATAATCCATTTAATAGCAGCTTAAGTATTTTTACTTTCTTGTTTTTTGTTTCTCACCTCATCTATGCCATGGTTTTACTTGTAAAACACCTCATATACTTCACACCACGATTAGTTTTTGCAGGCAATAAAACACACAATCCATGTTTGCGAGATTTGTTGGCTTAGTAAAATCCAGACAATGTATGTGCTGTGATTTTGATGGGTAGGGGGAACTGTCTCATGCCTGCACTGGTTCATCAAACCATCAACAGTTTCTCTTTGCTTCACTTGAACCACTCTGCACCCTTACCACCAATGGATTTAGGTCTTCATACAGCAGGAAAGAGATGTCAGTCTTGCAGGGTAGTTTTTTAAGGTGTTAACTGTAAAACTTTGATGAGACTAAGATTGAGCTTTTTGGCTACAAACACCCTAGGTGAGCCAAGCATGAGACAGGATGAAAATGGGGAAGAGTGTCTTATTTCCACTGTAAAGATGTTGTTTCTTTGCCAAAGGCCCAGGAAATATTAAAGTATAAGGCATCATGGATCATAGTAGTAGATTTTAAATAAAAATAAGTTGTCACTGTTTTTTTCCCTTTTTTTTTTTTTTAAAGATAATGAACTAAAACATATGGTCAGAAGATGTTGACCAGACAAAACATTGGCCTTCTTCCAGTGTGGTGGACAATCTAGTCTTGGATCAAGATAAAAACTGAAAGATTCCAGGAATATACAAAATACCAACAAAGAGTGTACCAACACCTGTGCAAGTGATTTTGATGAAATTTTATGAGATTTTTTCTTTTCAACAAACTTGGGAATTGCTTTATAAATGCTTACAACTGCCCATTTTAAGGACGTTTTCACACCTGATAGTCTGGTAGACTTGGTTCGATTGGGGACCAAAATTGCAACATATGTTATATTTTCAGCTGGTGCTGTTTGCTTTATCACTGCAGTGTATCAAATGAACCAAAGCCTTTGAAAAACCTGTTTATCCCCTGGCCTGTGGTGGTACTGTATCAAGAACCATGGAAGGAAACGGCATGAAAACCTCTGAAGAAGACACAGAGTGCAACTTCCTTCTTCATGAAATGTAAACAAAAACGTAGTGGCGAGAGATTTTAGCATTTGTAGGATTTTTCTTGTTGCTGGCAAAAGACTTTGAGCCATTTCTTCCACAAGCACTTGGCACGCACCTTTGTCTTGTTTGTATTTTCCCAGAATGTCCTGCGCTGTAGTTCGCTTCCTGCTTTTGGAGTGATCTCCGGTCCGTTTGGCATTCAGATATGCATTCAAACTGCAACAGAGTTCACTTCAACCGAACCGAGTCCTACGTTTTTAGGTGGACTAGAATTCACCTTTTTGGTCAGCATCAGAGTTTGATTATGCATTCATACCTCCCATCACAATTTGGACTTTCTAGGCAAATTAACAAGAGTTTGATTAAAGCGAACTAAATAGGGCTGGTGTGAATGTACCCTAACAGTTCAATCACCAAATATACCTTGTAATGCAATAATATGCACAGTGGAAACCATCTTAGCACCACCACAAAAGCTAACCTATGCAGTCTTCTTTATCTCCACTCTTGGGGTTACAGACGATCTAGAATGAATGGCACTTCTGGATTGACTGCTTTGAAAATGCCAGCTAGTAGCATGTCAAGTAGCATTGCATCTGGATATTTCAGCTTCCCAGGCTGCATTTCCTTTTTTAGGAAAATTTTTTTTAGGAAAAATCCATGAATTGGCAAATATTTTGGAATTGCGTTTCACAGAATAATCACCATATAGGTGAATCAGCGAACATGGAACCACACATAGGGGTCCACTGTATAATAAATGTGTATTTATGTAATAAATATAGATATGTATGCTATACATTCTATTATATTATCATAAGGTACTCAGAAAAGCCTACAATAAACCCTGAAATAAGAGGAGGTGTGATTTAATAGCTAATTCATTCTTCTACCCCCCTACCTTTCAAACATGTAAAATAACCTTCTAAATGTTAAGTTTAAGTATGATTTTGCTTTCAGTGACTTTTTAAGAATATTCTTATGTTGTCTTTTAACTATTAATTTACATATCCTCAGGATAAAGGTTAAAGAAATGCATTTTTCAGTGTAATGTTAGTCTAACACAATCTTAAGGCATTTTACACATTTTTTTTGCCTTGTGGATTTAGGGTGAGGGATCAAATCTGAACCTCTTCTTGTTTGTCATGGTGATGGACAGGCTGGCTGAACAGATCTGGTCAGGCAGGACTCCCCATGGGCTGTTTGCAGATAACATTGTGTTCTTTCGTGAGAGAAAAGAGAAGGTGGAGGAGAGCCTGGAGAGGTTGAGGTATACACTTGATCAAAGGTGATAAAAGGCACTAGAGGTGAGACGGAATGCATGTATGTGAATGAAGCAGAGTGTTTTGAAAGTAGAGGAACTCATCTGCCTTTGGTCATACTTCCAAAGCACTGCTCAGTGCACAAGAGAGGTGAGGAAGAGAGCAGAAGTGATGCTAGTTAGGGAGGATTTGTGACAGAATGATGGCTGCAACAATGAAAAGGAGTTACTACATGGTGTACCTGCTGTAACATCTGGCTTGGAGACAAGTTAGCTCTGCTGGAGGTGGAGGAGCTAAAGATGGTAAGATTTTTATAGGAAGTGACCAAAATGGACAGGATTAGAAATGAGCAAATTAGAGAGATAGCTCAGGCTTAACAGTTTAGGAGATAAAGTGAAAGATGTCTGGATGAGATGGGTTGGATATCTGCAGATGCTAAAATAGTGGATATATTGTACTTAGGATGTTGGACAAGGAGGTACCTGGGAGGAAGAAAGGATCACAAAGATTAATGCAGGAAGATGTGCAGAAGGTTGATGACACAGAAGAAAAGTGAGCTGTTTAGCTCACTTAACTTCCCCTTAATATATTTTTTCCAGATAAATTCTAAAGCACTAATTTACTTGGGTGTTTTGTAACTTTTTAGTTGAATAAAGTTTGACATCTATATTGAATTTTAAGATATGGTCACAATTCTTCAAGTACTTTGACATTTATATTTATATTCATGCTCCTATTTTGAAGTTCCATTTTCTCTCCTCACGTTCTCCAGCAGTGATATGGTGCAGCAAATAACATTTATTCTGTACCCAGAATGCATCACTGTAGTTTAAAGTCTACTGATGTTCTGTGTGCTTTCTGACCCTGTCGTGGTCAATTAGGCAAAATCAGTTACAGGTAGTAATATTGAGCAACTATAAAACTGAAACCTTGAGTAAAAGGTCTGTTCCAAAGAAACACTTCCTGAAGTGCAACTGTACAGGTAGGTGTCCAATAACAAATCTGAGCCTGTGAAGGGTGATATACTATTTTGTAGAATGGTAGAATTAAGCACTTTGGCATTAGCTTCCACTAAATACAATAAAGCACAACTAACTTTTTAAGTTAGCTGTGCCCACTTCCATTTTTTAACAATGAAAATCTGGAAATGTGGCACAGATATGTATTTAGCCTTCAGTTCTCAGATATACTTTAATAAAATCCAGTGCAGCAAACTGCCCTGGGAAGTCATCTGATTACAGTCCTCCAACTAACACTGCACATTACCCCAAACACACCATCCCCCACTTCAGCAGGGAAGCAGGTAACTAGTTGATGTGACAATGGATGGAAGAAAACTCGACGAGGTGGAAAAAACCTTAAGTCTGAGGAGGAGTTTCAAGCAGGACCCTAAACATACAGCTGCAGCTACAATGGTTAAGATCAAAGAATATACCTGTATTACAATAGTCAAGTCCAGCGGTCTCAAACTGCATTACTCGAGGGCTAGAGTCCTGCAACTTTTAGATGTCTTCTGCTTCAGCACACCTGGCTCCAGTATGAACTCATTAGCAGAGCACTGTAGAGCTTGAATGCATGCTAGTGAGCCAGTTTCACCATGTAATTCAAGTGTGTAGGACAAGGGACACATCTAAAAGTTGCAGGACTCTGGCCCTTGAGGAATGCAATTTGAGACTACTGGTCTAGTCAAAGTCCAGGCTTATGTGTCATTTTTCTTCCACTTTCCTTTCAACAGTTATTCATTACATTGTGTTGGTCTATCGCATAATATCCAAGAAGAATGTGAATTTATTTTTTGTAATGTGGCAAAATGTGAAAAAGCTGAATGTGGAGTACTTTTGCTTAGCACTGTACAACTTTAAATATATTTGTTTCCACACGTGAATGCACTTAAATTTTTATAAAGCAGACCGTTTTATTTTGTAGAAGGGCATAAAATGTTAAACACATTGCCAGCTGGTTGGAAGGGAACACACGAGTTACCTTATGTACATGACATTTATTATACGAGCTTGAAAAGGAAAATAAAAGGAATTGTATGATCCAGGGATTTTTTTTTTGAAAACACCTTGTTACCTTGTTAACTGTACATGAAATGTATATCTTTCCACAGTGGCAAAAGACAAAAATAACCCCTTTAACAAATGGAGTTATTCCATTCATATAAAACATTCATATTCCCAGTGTGCAGACATTTACTCTTCATGTAGATGAAGTGTCCCAGGAAGCTACAGGGCATATGACGGAATGCCGGTTTTTGTTGCTTGTTCATGTTGTTGTAAAATAAAAACCTCACAAGAAAAGAGGTCAGAGGAAAGGTTTGTTTAGTGTATGGTTGCAATGTATTATATCCATGAGGAACAGACATAACATTACATTCTGTCTGTGCATACAGTACAGTTATGATAGGTTCCGCTCTCGACCTGTTCTAAAAATACAGTTATATATCTTGCATATTCATTGTTACAGTGGGAAGCCTGGGCGCTTATTTCTTTCCTGGTAGATAAGATGAGGAAATAAATCAGCAAAGCCAAGGGTGATTTTCAAGAAAGCATAATGGAATCTTCAATATACAGTGTTAAATGAACTTTTCTCTGTTCCATCTTGCCGGGGGAAAGTGGATAAATTAAGACATACAGTCTTCTTTAATGCATTTGTTCTACTCATATGCATTATTCATTAACAGGGCATAAAATGAAAGTTTTACAGGCGTAAATGCAGAGCCTCCCCCTCAGGAAAAGGTCAGATCCCTGTGGGCTGTTAAGAAAAAGCAAACCAGGAAAGTAAATAAGAAATTAAAAGCTGAACCTAAACAACACGGTTTGAAATGTTACTCTGTTTGTTTTGCTCTGGGAATGCCAAGGTTGACCTGAATCAACCTGAATCACGGCTCATTACCAGGCCTCCGCAGAGCTGGATGACTGCTGGTGAGGGAATTCAGATATTTGATTCTGGTTTGTTGATGCAGAGATGCATCTAAAAGTTGCAGGATGGTAGCTCTCCAGGACTGGACTTGGGTACCCCTGGTCTAAAGATTCATGCAGATCCGGTTCCAACTTTCAAGATATCTCTCAACTAGTTCTGGATGGAATGCCATATAATTGGTGATTTTTCAGGGAAAGGACCACACCCTTTTTTCGTAATATTTTTACATAAGCATTTGTTCAGTTAAACATGGTACTTTTGTTTTTTAGTTGTAGTTCAACTGGAGTAGACGTATTGCGATGGCAGGATGGAGCAGGAGATGGATAGATGGATCTGATCTTTCTCTGCTGTAATCCAGACATTGCTCTGTTCTGTCATGGTGAAGAAAACACTGAGCCAAAACATAAAGTTCCTGATTTACCAATCTCTCCATTTTCAGACCCTTCCTTATGACTATGAAAAATGGATCTTGACTGAAAGAGCAAGATCTTGGTTCAAGGCAAACATAATGAGCTTTTTGCTATAGGTTAGCCTCGAATCACCATCAGAACAGAGATAGAGCTACAAACCTCTACAGATAGATCTCTGGAACTCTGTTATCCAGAGAAAGCTCATTGTAGAGCCTTTGCTCCTCTTTATTTAAGGAGTCATCTGACATGGTTTGGGTATTGTTGAGTTAAAAAAAAAAACTCTACGTGCTTGTTTATCTTCCATTGACAATTTACTGATGACTCAATGCTTAGTTGTGCAAGGATTTTGCCTTTGTTCAATTAACTGAACTCATTAAGGCGCACATAATATCCCAGTGGGGAAAAAAAAAACAAAAATCAAACAATGCATGTATGTTTCACACAATAGATGACATGAAACAAAACACAATTGATTATAAAAAGAAAAGGTGGGAGCAGTCCATGGTTAATCCTTAGAATCCTCTTTGATGGTGCATAAGTTAACCCCCTCCCTTTCAGTGGTGGTCAAACCTCTCCTTGTTCATCACATTCTCTGCCCTGTAATTATCTTATCTTGTGTTGTTGCTGGAGTTGCGTCACCATCCATAACATCAGTTTGTTGACGTAACTTCTAGGTTAATGACACATTGTGTTCTATGTCAGATTATCACACCCACTCACCCCAAAAATGTTTTTTGTTTTTTTACTTGACCAGCATCTAATCAGGATACATCTTGAGAGCTTCTCTTTGAAGATTTTCCAGGGATTCGAACAGAGGGGACATTAGCATGATCCACACTTCATTGTAGGAACTTGTCCCTTATGGGCTAGGAATGTCTCCCCCAGATGAAGCTATGGAGGGATGGAGGTATTTATTTATTTATAGTTTTTCTCCACCATGAAGAAGGTCACTGGCCTTAAACTGATGCTAACTCTTTAATGGTTCTCATTAATACAGTAGGTGAGAAAGATAGGCATATTAATAAAAAGCATCTCATGGTGGGCTTTAGTTTTCCTGTCAGGTGTACAATATTATTACTATGGAAGACTTCTGTCCCACCCACTAATACTCAATGACTTTCAAACATCATGTCCTCATTCAGTCTTGAAAAGATTTGTTTTCTGTTCAGACTTGAAACCACAAATTTCAAAGACCTCATCTTATCAGATTTATCATTTCAAATTGCTGCTTTGACTTAACACAGAATCATTCTTTTTTGGCAATAGATATATCCTCGGGGGTGGTTGGGTTTTGGTTTTGTATTTCTGGAAAAAAGTTTATAATAAATATACGAAGGATGAAAAACTTTTCACCGCAGTAACTGCTGCTGACTGATGAGCTGTTTCACTTCGTGAAAGCACAAATATCATTGCAGCAGAAGCAGAGAAATGTTTGTTTTCCTTCTTCTTTTTGTCAAAACTCATTGGCAATAGTCAGAGTGGAATTTGACAGCCTACTGTTCTGTTAGGAATTTGAGTTTGTCATGCTGGTTGTAGGTGATTTTGCCCGAAGGTTTTTGCCTCAAGCAGGTTCAAGAGCTGCTATTTTCCAGCTTCTCACTGACATATTGGGAGCTCCCTCCTAATGACAACATACAGCTTCTCTTCTTTACAACTCAATAACTGCAACTCTATAAACTACCAAATTGAGCTCATGAAAAGTTATATTTAATACTATAACTTATTTTTTAGAGCAGTTGTTTTTTTTTTTTAAAGTAAAATACTCCAATTACATAGCCACATTTCTGCTGCTTGTCAACATGTAAAGCACTATCATGACTGGTATGCTCCCATTCCGACACAAGTTTCTATTTATAGGCTTGGTGCACAACCTGGATTGCACTTCGCTGTTGATGACAGGCAATTATGCACTGTGTTGTGTTAGACTATGAAGTAAAATTCCAACAAAATATGTAATAGTTTGTATCTTGTGAAAATGTCCAAAATGTTATATTTTTTCAAGGCACTGTAATATAAACATATCATTAGTTTGCATTCAGTCTTGTGTCAAGCTGTTTGGTTAGTAAGGTAGCTTATAGTAAGGTAGCTTGGTTAGCCTGGCCATTGCCTTCCTATGCAATCCCACTCGATTCTCATCTCTCTTCTATGCTCCCTGGGATTTCTTCCATTGAGCTGGATTTCTCCTGTAGAAATTCAGTTTAATTCTGTGTTAGAATTGTAGTCTGCCTGTAGTTTGGCAATGGGGGCTGAGGAAGTGAACAAAGCCATTCAGTCTATGTTAGCCACGCTTCCAAATATTCAACTAACATTAACAGCCAGCTTGTTAAGCTTGGCACTTCTCTCTTCACAGTGGGGGATGGTTGTTTACAGTGCAGGCAATTTCTGGTAAAACTCTTCTTTATTCATCTGATAACATGCAACATGAATGTGGAGAAGCTGAGTTATAACTCCCCAAAAGCCCTGCTTGAGAAACCCATAATAAGCAGAAATAAGCAAAGGAGGGAGGCAGGTTACACAATGGACAGGTCACCAGTCCATCACAGGGCGACACAGAGACACATAGGACAAACTATCATGCACACACCTCTGGACAATTTAGAGACTAATTACCCTAACAGAAACTCCAAATACTGCCTATTATAACAGTATGATTACTAACAGAATAGACAGGTAACCAGAGAAAAAAATAATATAAAAACATGCAGAATACTTAAGTTTAGAACTAAATGCACAAGAAATTCTAAAAGTAAGAAATTAAGTATGGAAAGTTTATTGGTTTTATTGGACAGAATAAGCAACACGATTACTCTCCCCCAAAACACAAAAAATGCCCCTACTTCATAACAAGCCATTGGTCCAACAATGCCCATATTAAAGCAGCTTGTGGTTTGGCTCTGTTGATTCTCCCTTCATGTGTAGCTGAGTGAGAACCTTTTACTGTGTTCGTTCTTTAGGAGGGATACTCACACAGGGCTGAACAGGGAGGATTTGTTGTTCCAAGGAACAATGATCTCATTTGAGTGTGAAGCTTGACCTGCTATACATTTCCTATGATAGAGAAAAATTCAGCTGCCTTATCACATACATGCAACTTTGTAAAATTCTTAACAAATATCAGCCTAAGATCTTTTGGCATGAGATCACTGGCTATTAGGATGAGATGATATTTCTGGTCAAAACAAAGTCTCATGAAATACAATCCAGTTACTTACTTCATCTGTTTAAGATCATCGGATAAATTTTAATATCCACAGTAAATATGTAATACACAAAACCAGTTTCTAATTAAATATTTCATGTAATATTTAATGTAATTTTTCCCTAATAAACCTAATAGCTTGTTGTCCCACACTTAGTGTCAACAACTGCCATGGAGTGTTTGTGATAGCTGACAGTTCCTTAGATAAAAGACTTTTTAAACAGATTTGAATAATTAACTGAGCTTAATGCTACTTGAATTAATTGGAATGTGTGTGTGATTGAACTAAAACTAACTGACATTTTTAGTAAAGAGCCTCGAGACGACATTTGTTATAACTTGGTGAATAAACTGAAGTGAATGAAGAGCTCTGCATGGTTGGGCCAATGTAACAAAATCGGTTCTCACTGCTGGCAGTTGCATGGCAAAAATCGTGTCATTTTGTTCTCAGTCTCATGTGGTCCACCCCCTCGTCATAACTCTCATGGTGAACTTTTTGCCCCCCTTCTGCATGTAAAGCTATTGTGATTGTTCAGAATTTTGTGGGTTTGTTTATGCGCAAGAAGGCCCCAACAACACTGTTTTCCATCCAGATAGCAGGATGGATTATTTTGGCTATTATTTTGAACCAACTGGCTGATAGAAAATATGTACTATTGGATCAAAACGCTATATTCCCCCTGCTCGGTTCTGGTCTGATGCAGTGGGTCACTGGCCTTAAATGACCCACCGACACCTTCTATTCTTTTTTTTGTTTGTTTGTTTTGTTTTCGGCTTCCGTTAACATGGAAAATAAAATGAGATTTCCCAGCTTGTCAATAATTCTCCTCCGCTGAACTTGTGAACTCGTAATAGTCTATCTTCTCTGCCATGTTCGCTATGTTTACTGTACTGACCTAAACCATATATGGCAAAACACCATGACGTTTACTGCGTGACTTTTTTTATTCTGCAGGTCTGGACTCAGATTTCACTTGTGGCTCGTGGAATTAAACTCAACTCTCCAAAGAATGTGATCAATCATAGTAAAAAACATAATTTAAATCATAATTTAAGGGGAGCATTACGTTTCTTTGAAAACTTTTTTTTTTTTTTTCTTTTTTTACTCCGGTAATTTTTTTCTGTTTAATGATCTGACACATTTAAGTGTGACCAAAAACTAAAAACACAAGAAATCCTTAAAATTGCTCTACACTGAACCAAGACTCTTTCGAAAGAGATCTGAGCTTCAAAAAAGACGTCTATTTTATTTGTGAAAACAGAGAACGGGACAATTTTCTGTGCTTTATTGGAACCATAATCAAACAAGAAAAGATTGACCTATGTGGGTTCTTGAGTCTTTCTCCAGTAGACAAATTCATCTTCAAATTTCTAGAGTTGCGGACATAAATTGCATCTGTGTCTGTAGAAATATGGATTAGAAGGCAAAACCATATTGTTTCTGTCAAAAAGAGAAGTTTGATGAAGATCACTTCATGACAGAATATAGCTAAGGTTACTTATTCACAGGTCATTCTGAAATGTGCACACTGATTCCTTCTTGCTTACTCAAGAGAGAGCAAGAACCATCGATCTTCTTCCCAGAGAGCTGATTACATTGACTCGACTCCTTTTTGGGAACTGCAGATGAGAATTGCTGATCTTTTTAATCATAGCCGATCAGAAGCTTTGCCGGCGATAGTTACAGGCAGCATTGTCTCGGAAACTATAGACTGCAACTGATAAATGTCCTAACTCACCCTCCTCTGCTGTCAAACAATATCATAAGGAGATAAAAGGGGTTTGAGTGCCTCTTTATCTTTGTTCATGTTAATCTTCTGACCCTACTTTAAACAAAAGTCTTGAAGTAATGAAACATGGTTTCCAATTATGATCTGAAGCACTTAAATGCAACACATGCTCTTTCCTTTTCTTTTGGGGTCACACGCTGGTTTCCTCATGAGATAAAAGCTCATAAAACTCAGTACTTGTGTATCATGGTGCTCCTATACCCATGACAGCCTTTACAACCATAAGAGTTAAAAAAGCTCCAACAGCTGATATCAAATGATTGGTTTTGACAGGTAGAGGGCAAGTTTTAAGTTTAAGCACCAGCACTCCTGGGTTTGTATGGGATCAGGTGGTGATATCTTGCAGTTGGTTTGCGTCAACCCCCTTTGGTGTGGTGCTGTTTGTGTGGGAGCTGGGTGGGCACCTGCAGGGGGGCTATGGCTTCCAGTGGATATGTTGGGTCAGCCATGGGCTGCTGGGGCTGTGCAGGGCTCTTGTAGGTGTTCAACCTTCTTGACCTCCTAGGGGCTAGCTTATCAGGTAGGGCAGCTGTGTGCCCTCTCTTCCCTGGTCCCTCTGAGTTCTGGCCAGTGCCTGCCCAGTGTGTTTGGAGCTTGGGGCAAGGTTCTCCCCTGCTTGGTGGTAGTTTGTATTGCCGCTTTGGGGTGGTGGGGCTGGCCCCTATAGGCAATCATCTTCTCCATGGGGTGTGCCTGAAATGCCACAAAGAGGACACATTTTTAAAAATGTTCCAGGTTCAAATCCTAGCCTCGAGTGTTTCTGCATGGAGTTTGCATGTTCTCCCCAAGTATTGCTTGTACAGGTTTACTTGGAGAACTCCAGCTTCTTTCACCAGTCTTAATAATAATCTAACAATAGTCAATAATCTAACAATCACCATGATTGTTAGATTATTTGGTTACTCTACATTACTCTTAAGTATGAATGTATCCATATATAGTTATTTGTCTCTGTTTATGGTTGTTTGTGCCCATTGACCTGTGATGGACTGGTGACTGGTCCAGGGTGTAGCCCAGCTTTTGCCTAATATCCTCTGGAGATAGGCACCAACTCTTCCATGATCCTCTTAATATAAGCTGGTATGGATATATGGCTTGATTGATTGGAGTTTTTTCCACTTCATTATTTTGTTATAAATACCATAATTTCTGTGGTTGTAACTAGTGGTGGGACTAGATTAAAATTTTTAATCAAGTTTATTGCAGGGTGTAATTAATTAATCACGATTGATCACATTTTAATCAAACTAAATAACAAAATTATTGAATATTGAATAAAAATGCATACGAGCTCGACAATAGCTTGTTTTTATCTGTTATTTAGGTTATTCAATCATCGGATTGGTGTAAAGTGCTATTATACCAATGCAGCTTTCAAGTGTTTCTGAAATTAAAGCTGTGTATTAAAGCTGTGTATTAGACAATATAGGACCTCCAGTCAAACTCCTATGTAATTCCCCTCCAAATCCCTCCCATGTGAAGCATGTAAGGGGGAAATCCCCCCCCCATTTGAAAAAAATTATTTCAGGCTCAGAGATCAAGTCCTGGGCCAAGTTGTAACATGAGAAAATGTAAAAAAGTTGTAAAGATCTGAACACTTTTGCAAAGCTCAAGGACATTAGGTGACAACAAAATGTTCAAACCCTGGCTCATATTAAAAAAAATGTCCTTGACAATATGACTTAAAATTTTAAGGTGCTCCCCATACAGCTGCCACAGCACAATGAGTCCTGCATGTGAGATTGAAGCTACAGCTGTTTAAAAACAGACATGTGATTTGAGAGGCCTTACGGCACAGCGACTTTATCTTAAAGTGTCATATGGCTGGATGACTAAGTCCTTGAACAGGTTTCCAACCTCTGGAGGCAAACTGAAGGGAAAGAGATAAATGTAAAATGAGTATGAGCAGAAAGGGTGAGATTGTGTCATATGGTTGAAAAGCAGAACTCATGTCATTAAAAGGTGATTTTAAAGGCATGGTTGGGGGGAAATTCTCAGTGAAAATGTAAGGAATGCCACTTAGTAGAAAATTTATGGTTGTGTAGTTGCACTAAAGTGTGTGTAACTGACTAAGGACAGCTGTGTGTGTTTATCGTTCTAAGCTGAACACATGCTTGTAAATACTTACTCACTGACCCAGGGCAAGAGTGTCTGCTGTCTGTACACAATATGGCATTGGACCAGAGGCTGTTAAAACCTTACGCAAGCACCAAGGCATTAAAAAAAACAACCCATACTCCTTTACTCACTGCATTTACACACTGTACAGGAGCATCTTGTAATCTGTCACCTCCTGCAGCTTCGTTTTGGGATTCTAAAGAGATTTCAGTGGAAATGGTTTCCAATGCAGAAGCCATAAAGTAAATTTTGCATTTTAACAGGTTATAGGGTTTATTTTTCCTTTACTGGTCTCAAAATAGAAATTGCCTTTTGGACCATGAAGATTCTCAGCTTCACTCAATGTGACTTGTAGAGTGTGAGTAGTGCTGCAAATGTAGGGTTATATAAATATATATATTTTTTTCCAAATTCTGTTTTTCCCATTTTATTATTCTGAATTCCATTTTTTCCATTGTGACTATATTTATTGAGCCAAAAAATGTGCAATTATGCAGTGAATGAAATATAATAAAATCAACAGCCAAGGAGTAACACATTTAATGACTGTAATTTACTTTCACAAATAACAATTTTGTTGTTCAGCAGAACACTGGATACTTTTGCAAGGTGTTGAAAGTCCTGTCATTTGTTTTAAAAAGCAAAAAACTTTGAGCAAAACAAAGAATCTCACATATTTGGCATTTAAACAAACAAGAAAACTTTGGAGTTTGATTTGTTTTTAGTTGTTTGTTTAGCTCTCATGTTCCTCGTCATTGCTTGCTGGGTTTTTTTCCTATCTGCCAACCCCCACCTGACCAGATAACCGCAGATATTATTGTGTTTGGCCAGTTAGAGGGCAGACAAGAACTGGGAAGGATCATGCTGAACAAGTCTCTTTAATGATGAACAGAAAACTTTCATCGATGAATGGAACACAAAAGGGAGCCAGGGCACAAGAGTGTTTTTGGGTTTTGTTTCTCTGTTCAGTTCTTAGTTTGAGTATCCAGTTACCTTTAGATTATGTTTAATCATTTCAGTCTTTTCTTAGAATTATTTCCTTCCATCCAGTTTTCTCCTTGTTTCTTATCATCCTGTTATATTTATTAGATAGGTCATGTTTTGGTTCAACTTTAGTACAATCTTAGTTATCCTCTGTTTCTGTTAGATGTTGCTTCTGTCATTTCTTTGTATTGATTCCTAAGTTTCCCCAGTCTAGTTTATCCCTTTGGTTTGTCCAGTTCTTAGTTTGATTATTTCAGTCTGTTCTTAATAGTTCTAGTTATTTCCATGTGTCTAGTTATTCTCAGTTACATTTAGATTATTTTCCTTGCTTCCCTGTTAATCTCCCTCACCCTTGTTGCCATTCTCTCTCTCCTCAGCGCCCCTCTAGTTAATTGCCCACACCTGCAAACGTTTAGTTAATCAGCCCCAGCCGTTGCTCCAGTGTTCACTCCCTCAGTATTTAAGCTCCTCTCCTTCAGCCACTTCTGGCTGGTTCCTCTTGTTTTCTCCCTGTTAAGCCTCCTGTTACTTTGCCTGACTCCTTCCCCCAATTCTCCCTTTCTCCCAGGATTTATGTTTTATTTTGCTCTGGCTTTCTGTGACCTCCAGTGTTTTTGTTGTTTATCATAAAACCCACAACAACTACTCTCTGCCTCTCTACACTTGGGTCCGTTTCAACAAACACCAAAAAACATGACGAAGAGAAGGAAAACAGAACTTAGACTGGGAATCATGGAGCAGATTGAAGATCCAACAAGTGCAGGAGGAGAGAGAGAGAGGCTTAAATGCTGAGGGAGATTTGGAAATGACAAAAAGAACCAGAGGAGCTAATTACAGGTGTGTGGATGTAGCTGAGGAAGGGAGCAGGTGAAGGCAAATGATTAACAGCTGGGAAGGGGAGAAGAAAGGCAGGCAGAGGGTGAAGTAAATTGATGATGGATTGAATATAATTTCTTATAATAGGTGCTGTATAGTATGGTTTTTTTTTTTTTAACTTAATTGTGATTCAGTTACAAATTTCTCCCTTATATTCTCTGCACACACAGGCCTACATACACTGGGCCTCTTCTGTTATGAGTTTAGGTTTGTTCATTTTCATTTTTTAATTTTTAAAAATAAAAGCTGTTTCAGCCAGGTCCTCAAAAATATGTGATTTTGATATTTATTCCTCCAATGCTCCTTGTCACACGTAAGATGTGTCTACAGATTGGGCTTTTAAAAGAAAGCTCCTGCATAATATAGTTTTCTGAGCTTTCATGAGAGTTAAGCTTTTGGTCTACATCAAAAAAAAAAAAAAAAAAAAAATGCTGACACTACAAAAATTGGACCACAGAGCAGTGTAGCTTAAAAATACTTAGAACTAAATTGGAAAAATGAAACTTTGGTTAGCTCTGAAGTCATGTGGTTCAGAGAGTCCATATTTACCTTACCCTAGACGGACACATAAGACCAGGGAGACCTAAAACAACACACCTACTATACAACAACAGCTCAGGGAGCTTTCACACAGGGACTAGCTATCATAATGTCCAGGCTTTACTCCCTTTTTGTCCTAGATAAGACTCTGTGTGCCTGCTCAAGTCTGTTTTGTCAGAAATAATAGAAATAGATGTAGCATTGTAAATACCCACTAAGCAACTTGAAGGACTTGGATTTAGTGTGCTTATTGCTAATTTATGAAACTTAATTCAGAGCTGTAGCTTCTATCCCCTTGTTTATATTGTGGCTAATATGCCTAATTTAATTAAGAACAATTAGATATTAGGTTTCATGTGCGCAACAAGCCCTTAGAACATCAGACATGTGACAATGGATGACATGGTATCATGGGGGGTGTGTGTGTGTGTGTGTGTGTGTGTGTGTGTGTGTGTGTGTGTGTGTGTGTGTGTGTGTGTGTGTAAAACATTTTGTTTTATTTCTAACCAGATTAAGAACCTGTCTACACTAACATGGAAATTTAGAAAAATTATTTTTTCTGACATTTCCTTCTCTCATCAATATATGAAATGCATTTCTTTTTAAGAAAGACATAGAAGATTACCTGAATATTTTGAGAGATTGAATACATATGCTCAATTAAGTGATTTATATCAGTTTGGTATTCTGAATCAGTCTTTACCCTGACTGTGTCATCATTAAAAGTTATCTATGTTCTTCTCATTTGCTTGGCCATTGCCTTTCTACGCAATTCTATTCGATTCTCATCTCCCTTCAGCGCTCCGAGATTTCTTCCATTGACCTCGATTTCTCTGGTAGAATTTCTGCACTGTTTTAGAATTGTAGTTTGCTTATGGGTGTTGCTTGGCAATGGCAGTGGAGGAAGTGAGTGAAGTCATTCAGTCCGTGTTGGCCATGCTTCCAAATATTGAGCAATTAAAGTCAGAGCATAAGGGAATATTTAAGATATTTTATTGCTGGCAAAGATGTTGTTCGGTGAGCACTTCTCTCTTCCTAGTGGGGGATGGCTGTTTTCAGTGCAGGCAATTTCCAGTAAGCTTTATAGTGTAGCTGGTGGATTACATACGTCACGGACAAATATTAGTGATTGGATAAAATCAGATCCAATCGTGTAATACTTCAACAAAGTCCACGTCTCCAACAAGCAATCATTTCTCAGAAGCTGAGGGTCCAGGCCCTCTGGGCAAAGCAAAGTATAAATAAGGGGCTGGTTTTTACCAGGCTATCTACTCACAGCCTATTGTAAGGAAATGTAAATTGGACTGATAACATCTGCCACCAGGAGATCATTTAAAGCCCTTAAGGACCCTGTGAACACAAAGTTTTTGCTGCACTTTCTCGTAACTCTGGTATAGAACTCTAACAGCAATACATCCCCACATTTTCTTTTCCATTCATGCATTATTTATGCAGGGGAAGGGATTCATCTGAATCTATTGTATTCATCTGCAATAACCTCCCCCTCCCTTAATGGTCATGCAGGGTTAAGACCTGATACCTTCATCTTTCAGCAGACCTTCACTGCCAGCAAGAGAATGTTTTATCTTCTGAGACCGGGAAGATTCAAAATGAGCTGAGTGCATTCTTTAAACATGTTCTGAAACAAGCTTCTCCCTCTTCCTTTGTCTTCCTCACACCACAGGTTGTGAACCGCAAACAGTTTAGATATGGTATCCAAGGTAACAATGAGCTCTTCCATAGTGGTTCATCAAAACCCTGTGTTGTGATAGTGTGGGGTTGTTTGCTGAGGGATTCGCACTCTGCAGGAGCTGATCTGGTGCAATAAATCAGTCATATAGCGGCCATGAAGAGCAGATCCAATCAATAGGACATCTGGATGTTTGCTTACGGAACAGAATGAAAGCATAATGTTGCTCTGCTGCTTTTCCTTTATATTTCTTCAACACTTTATCTGTGAGGGCAGTGAATGTGTCATTGATTCTTGGCTACAATGAAGATGTTTTTAGTGCTTGGCAAAAGTGTTCATAAACCTTGAATTTTTTTCAGAATTGATCATGTTACATCTGCAAACTAAAATTTATTTTATGGAAATTTTGTGATAGACCTAGACAGAGTACTCATGGGAAAGTAAAGGATATATGATTCTCATTTTCTGTTAAAATATCTTAAAACTGGTAAACATATTTATTCAGCCTTCTTTAACCAGACACCTCCTAATAAAAGCCAGTGCAACCTGTCCATCAAAGTGTCAGAGCATGACAGTATAAAACCAGCTCCTCTATGAAGGCCCCAGAGATTGATTAGAGAACTTTAGCTAACAAGCAGCATCATTAAGACCAAGGAACATGGCAGACATGTCTGGGGTTAAGTTCTGAGTAAATTTTAAGCCAGATCAGGTTATTAAAGAGCTTAGCTTTTACATCTAATAGAGCACTATTAGTGTGGTAAGAGTATGGCACATCTCCAAACCGACCAAGACAAGACCATCCACCTAAACTGAGATCTTTTAAAAAAGCATCCAGGCTAACAATGGAGAAGGCATCGAGATCCATATGTGATCTGAATCAATCTGCTGACAGGAAAACTTTTGATTTTCATTCTATTTTTCAGTCTTTTTAGAGAATTTGGAAATAGAATGCCTGTTTTGAAAGACACCCATAAAGAGTCATTTGCAGTTTGCCACAAGGCCAGTAGGAGACATTGCAAACATGTAGAAGAAGGTCCTCAGTTTTTGGTCTTCATGCAAAATGCCATGTGTAGCAGCAAAGTAACCCTGAACATACCATTCCCACAATAAAACATGGTGGTAGCATCATGGTGTTTGTAGGAAATTCCTTCTGCAAGGACTGGGGAGCTGTTTAATGGGATAATGGCGGGGAGTAAGGACACGGCAATCCTGGAAAAAAACCTGCTAGAAGCTGCATAAGCCTTGGTCTAAACTGTCACCATCTATTGGTTTTTGAATTCCTATGTGTTCTTATGGTTGCATTTGTTTATTTTGTGTTTGTTGATAATTTGTGTTCCATAGTTCACTCCATACCTTCCTCAGGTGTCTCCGCTTCCTGCTCTCCTTTAGCTGTTTTTCATTTACTCACCTGTGTTTACAGCCCAGAGATCACCTCCACTTCATAAATAGCTCTGGGTTATCTTAGTCATTGCCAGATCCTGTGCTGTTGTGATCTGAATGGGCTATTTTTAATAAATAAATCCAAAATAACCATCATCCTTCTGCACTATTTGATGACATACTTACAAAAATGCACACCACACTTAATTTGTAAAAATAAATAAATATAATGAAATATGGGGCTGTAACTTGACAAAATGCATCAGTATTCAATGGGTATAGAGTGCAGAATATTGCAAAAAAAAAAAAAAAAGTTCACTTAATATCTTTATATTTCTGTTTTAATAATAAAAAGATATCTAATACACATGATGATAAGGTAGTTCTAAAAGATTAGATTACTTTTGTTGGAGACACCTTGGCGTTGTTTTCAGAGAGAATCTCATCTCTTGGCTGAAGGAATGCATGAACATTAAGGAGGAACTCCTTTTTCATGCTTTTTTCATTTTAAATGGAGATTCTTTTAACCTGGATCTCTTTTGTTCTCCTGTTTGGCTCCAAATCATTAGACTGGGAACAAAATCTGGAATGAGAGAACTCTTGTGGCGATTGAGCCAAAATGATACGCCCCTCATTTAAGAGCTGATTCCCTTTGTCGAGGTAAAAGGGGCCAGGTTTTGTGACCGACCGGCTACCAAAGAGAAGAACAGAAAAATGCCATCTGACATGACAGTTTAACCTTTTCTTCACATCTAACCTTGTTTTTCATCTGGGATTTCCTGTTCAGTTTGATCTAAGATGAAAGGGAGAGCTGTCAGTTCAGCTATGCTGGTGTTTTCCTCCAGCTAATTGTGCAGTTACCACAGAAACACCCACAGTTTCTGATCTCTTCTGTCACCTTTGTATGCTCTCCCCCTCTATGTGTACAATGTTTAGCAAAACTATTTATATCTCTTGGTGGTCTTACATTTCCTCATGTTACAATAACAAATTTCAATGTATTTTATTGGGAACTGAAATGATCATCTAGCAGAAAATAGTGCATAATTGTGATGTGGAAGAAAAAGGATACACGCTGTTAGCAAATGCAAATCTAAAAACTATTGCATGCATTTGTTTTCAAGTCAAACACTCTTTAGAGCCACCTTTCGGTGTAATTACATATGCAAGTCTTTCTTTTGAGATATTTCTCTACATTGAGACTAAACCTTTTTGACTCTTTTTTTCAGAATAGCTCTAGATTGGCTAAATGGCAAATTTCAGTCCATCCGTTTCCCTTTCAACATTGAGATATTTTGTCCCTCCCTACAAAGGGTAAACATTCCCACAGCATGATGCTGGAGATGGTGTGTACAGAGGGTTTTCCAGTTTTAGTTTTGTAATCCTTTGTCTCCATGATGTTTGCTTCTAAAAGACATCTGGAACATTTTAGAACAGCTATACTGAGGTTGCATTACACACCGTTGGACTTTAATGACAAAGGTTACTGACTCTGGTGGATTTTAGGGTCTCAGAACAAAATGTGCTAAATACGCAGTAAATTTTTCAGATCTTTATTTGTAATGCATTTAGTATGGTGACTGAAAAGTGCAAACACACAGCAAAACGTGTTGCAAACAGGTTTAAACATGGAGCAAATGGTAAAACGCGCTGCAAACACATGAATGATGCTAACTCCAAAACACAAATGCGGAACGCGGACAACAAAAAAATGTTGGAAACACAAACATAGAAGCAAAAACAATTTAAAAAAAAAAATAAAAAAAAAAATAAAAATAAAAAAAAAAATAAAACAAATACAATTGTGGTTGCACAGGGAATTGTTCCATTCCCTGTGCAACCACAGGGAATGGAAGCAAAAGGGAAATGCCGCAAATTGCAAAAACAGCTGTCAATACGAAAAGCTGCCAACTTGCTCCACAAAATTAAAGTGCTCTAGACCACTAGGGGGAGTCTGGAAGAGATAATTTTACCCATATAAATATACTGATGTAAAATGATATTGTAAAAGACTGTGTATTTCAAAAATACATGAAGTATAACACACCTTTTCTTCCTTCCTATCTACATATCTACGTACGTATGTAAGTATATACTTACATGCATACATCTTTCTTCTGGATATCCCATTAAATCATGACATCCTGTCTTTACCATAGACATGTATACAACTATGGTCTTGCCTGAGAATCTGATCCCACACTATTTGTACTTCAACTCCCCGTAGTGGTCTGGAGCACTTTTGTTTTGTGGAGCGAGTTTGCAGCATTTCATGCTTATTGCTGTTTTTATTAATTGCAGCGTTTTCCCTCTTGCTCTTATTTCCCGTGTTTGAAACATTTTGTCTGTGGTTGCAGTATTTTTCATTTGCATTTGTTTTGTCGATTGTATGTTTTTGCTCTTCTATTTTCTGTGACTGCAGCATTTTTTTTGTTTGCCTTTTTTTTGTGTGTGTGTTTTGGATTTTGCATCATTCATTTGTTTGCTGCACATTACGCCGTTTGCACCAAGTTTGCACCTGTTGACCATCGTATTTGGGGGAACAGTGTCATTTTCTTCCCACTTTACTGTTGCACACTGTTTTGTGTTGGTCACATAAAATCCCAAAAGGATGTATTAAAAGGATATGGTCCTAATGAGACAACATATGGAAATGTTTAAGGGATGCTAAAGCTTTTGCCAGAAACAGATTCTCTCATTTTATTCCAACTTCCTCCCAGTCCAAAGAGTCCATAAACATTAATGTTAACTTAACGGCCTATGATGAAATGTTTGTGCAATTAGAGTAGAGTGATCACAAGGTTGCCAGTCTCTGTGTTGGCTCGGGTGTAGACTAGCATTGTCTAGAGTTTTAATCCTGTGTCATCATCATTGACTGCTGGGATGGGCTCCAGCTCCCCATGTGACCCTAAACAAGACAGACAAGGCACAGAAAAAGACTTCTAATGGCGTCATTGTCTAAAAATGCTGTTCCAGGAACTCTGGCACAACCAGTAAACAAGGAGGGGAGTATAACAAAAAGGCCAGCAAGTAGCTTTAGCAAACTACAGACCAACTTACTGTTTAAACCAGTTGCATGTATATAGTTATCATGCTGGCTCTTAATGTCTCTCTGGTTCAGAATATTTTTAAAATAATCAAAAAACATGCAGTTTCACTTTATATCATCGAATTTTGTTGATGCAGCATTGCATTCTAACTAACCTGAAATGTTAGTTTAAATGTTAGACTCAAAACCCTAGTGAAATGGAAGGAGAAAATGGAAGAAAAGGCAAATCCATCCCTCTGACTTAGTACTTTTCAGAACCACTGTCTCCACTATTATATCTGCAAGTCTTTCAGGTTATGTCTCTACCAAATTTTGTTTTCTAGATGATCCTAATTGATATGTAATGGGTCAATAAGGTATTTATTTGGAGCAGGAACTGGTTAAGTCATCTTATGGACTAACCAACTGTTGAAATGTTGTCATGCTGGAATTTGAACTTCCAATGCTAGCTTTAGCAGTTTTTCCTAGGTGTTTTCATGCAATATATTCATAACATTTTCCCAAAGAATAACAATAATTGTTTAAGGAATATTCTTTTTTTTTATTAAGTAAACTTTTTTTCACACAAAAAAATCTGTTTTTAAAAATGTTCCTATAGTTGGGGTTAAAACAAGCTATTTTGTCTTGATGAGTCATGTTGCTCTTGTGGCTCTAAACAAATGTTTAGTTGAATCGAAGGAATCATTATTGTCATGGTTTCTTTCTCTTTTTTTTTTTTAACGTGTCCTGTCCGGCAGTGTGGCACTCAGAATTGTCGTCTGAAAATCAAGGTAAGGCCCAACAGATTTGCTTTTACAAGCGGAGCATTATGGCTTTTGCAATGATGTTCCCCTTGGTATATATATATATATATATGAAACTTTATTAAAAATTGCTTTGGGTTTATTTCAAATGTAATGGACACAAAGATGAGGAAAAAGGGGGAGAAAGGGGAAGAGGGAAAGATGGAGGAAAGGTTTAAAGAGGAAAAAAAGGAGATAGAAGTAGAGGAGTGAAAAAAAGCATAGGGATAAAACAAGTCAACACCCTTGAAGTCTGCCTCGAGACCTGTAGAAAGAGAAAAAAAACAGAGAATCCACAACAACAAACAGCATATGCATGTATAATAACAGTTATAACTTAAATGAAAAGTACACAGTACAAGGTAATACAAGAGGTATTTAGTGGCAACTGCAGCCCAACTGAGAGTGTATTTGACAAACACCTGAATCTAGACATCGAAACTAGTTATGGTTTCTGACCCCTCATCTAGAACGAGTCTTTGTAGAAACTTGGGTTGTGTGAGTTACTACACACACAACCCAGATAAATTTTCTATTTGGGAAGTTTAACCAAGATTTAATTAAATTTATCTATGCTGTGACTATGTTTTTGAACTAGATTTGATGCTATCAGAGTAAAGGAGGGCTAAAAACAAACAGATGCCACACTTTTCAGATTTTTATTTGTTAAATTAGAAGTATAAAGAGAAGTTAACATTTTTTTTCCATTGTGTAGGTTATTCATAAAGTCCCAATAAACCACACTGAAGTTTGTGGTTGTAACGTGACATGAAATAACTGAAGTATTGTGAATACTTTGAAGTAAAAACCATCTTGAGTTAAAACTTAAAAAGCATTTAAATTACAACCTAACAGTATAGAGAAAATAAATATATTAAACTGCATACAAATACAAGCAGAGTGTTCAGAGTAAATAGGCGTAGTTTTAAGAAGAGCACAGCAGATTAAAGAGCAGTTGTCTCTGTGAACACAGGGTCTTGTTAGTCTGTATCAACAGTGAATTGCAAAATCTTATCACATAGCACCCTGCTGGTGCCTTTATTCGCTCATGGCCCCGCAAAAATAGACCCGTGTAAATACATGATGAATAGAGCAGACTGTGGTGCAGCTTTATGATTCACCCCAAGATATCCCAGATGTTGTAAGACTCCAAGGTTTTACTGAAAAGGCTTTGCAGCGATCTATAATAAATTCTATTCTGTTCAATGTATTCATGCAGTACCGAATTACAAATTATGTCACCTAAGGGCAATTTTAGTTGTAAAGTCAGAACTTTTAGATATCAAAGTGAGAAACCAGTCAATTCTTTTTGCCTAACATGCAGAACAGCAATATTGGTAACATCAGTAACCACAGATCAGAAATGCACAGCTCCAGAGATGACTTAAGAAAACAAACACAAAGAATGAAAGGCTTATGACAAACTACATGTTTTATGCACTTCATTGTGTTGGTCTGTCCCATAAAATTCAGATTTAAAAAAATGTATTTTGTGGCTATAACGTGAGAAAATGTTGAAGTCTTAAAGGTTGTCCAGAATATTTATCTTAATTTTCTCCATCTTTCTCTCTTCCTCTTTCCCTTTTTTCAAACTTAATTTGATCTAAAACATCTGTGTGACAGAAAAGCAAAAATAGAAACTTTTAAGTGGGGAAATACTTTTTCACAGCACAATACCTGTTGATCAGCTTTAAAATTGCCGATTGTGAATGTTATTGAATCGGGTTTACGTAATTTCAAACTCATGAAACCCTTTAACAGTCTGAGCACTTTTTAGATCAGAAAGGGTGTACGCTCTCCAAAGTGAATACTATATAAGGAGGTGATTAGTTTCAAGTTTTTAATGTTGTGCAATTACCCTTCAAGACTTGGGGGGAAAGTCCAACAAATTATCATCAGAACTTGTAATTCAACATGACAGAAGGCCATGCTTTTAGACCATTCTTTGTCTGTTTGCAGAGATAATTTAATGTTTACTCATCATAGTGTAGAATTTTTTTCTTGACACCTCTTTTGGGATGGTATTTTTGACTTTTGCTTTGTAACCCGTTGTGAATGTCCTCAACAGTCTGATTGTCTACAGACATTGTACTTGTCACAGTCTGATCCCAACATGTCATGAGGAGCCACTCAGTGCTAGTTTTTTTTTTTTTTTTTTTTTTTTTTTTTTTTTTTTTTTTTTTTTTTTTTTTTTTTGTACAGGATGACAGACTTTTTGTGTTCTGCTTTCCTCCATAAATCAAAACTTTGGTCATCAGTTTTGACAGAATGATGTAGGAATAGCAAACAGATTCCTATTTGCTTGTTTGCTCTGCTGCTCTAGCTGTCTTTCCCCCTCCTTTCTGACCTTCACCTTGTTGTTACCTATAATGGGTGTCTGTGCTATAATCACTGTTATGTTCACACCTTAAAGGGTTCATTTAAATATGACACCGCCTTCGTTTTGATGTCTCATTTCAGCAAACTGAGGGACCAAGCCATCAGTCAAACTTAAACATTCAATCTACCTTTGCGAAGGATTAAATACTATAAACAAAGTTTAATCAAACACTGCGAAACTTCGCTCATGCTTTATTATTAAACATCTTTTTGTACTTTTTTAAATTTGAACATCGGTTGCACTCCTTCCTAAAAGGTAGAAACCTTAAAGCAGTGATGTCCATTCTTCAAAGGGCAGTCTCCTATATGTTTTAGGTGCTTAAAATTTGCCAGAAAAATGTAATTAAAATTCTGATTCAGTAAAAAAATATGTTCTGCAACTTAAAAAATGCCTATTTCAATTCAAATCTTAAACTACCATTCCTTCAAGTGATTTTTTTTTTTTCCCCTGAGTTGCATTATGTTGGCTTCCATAAAATAGAAATGTGAAACTTCTGCACTTTGAAAGTGTTAAAATTGATCATGCATTTTGATCACAGACCAATTGATGGTCTTTTGGTTTCTGGGAATAGTCCATTTTTCCTATTCACCTATTTCAGTTAAAGATCTATGCAGGTGATTTTTGGCTCCCTAAATAAAAAATAAATAGATAAAATACAAAGATAAGACAAGAATAACTGTTAGTTCCCCAGGGGGAAAATTACATTTCAGTACAGCCTGTCCAAGAGAAAAACAAACATGCATGGGTAGACATGTGTCTGAGTCTGCAGCCATCTTGGGAGGTGCTGCCCTTTCATTAGAAACATTAGAAGAGGAAAAAGACCACATTGTGTAAGATGAGGAAAAAAAATCATATTTCACACTTTATCCTTGACAGGATACAGTTTGAGATTGTAAAAAACCTTGGCACAAAAAAAGCAACATACAGACAACAACATACATAAACATGTATGATGCTGTCAGCATCAGTCGCCCAAGTGAGCGACACAGCCGCTTGGCTCATCTCATCCGACCTAGGTTACCGTACTGGTGGGAAAGACGAGGGGAGCCAGACCCCCCTGCCCTTAACTCACCATTAAGGGTAGGGGGTGTTTATACCTATTAACGTGTGTGTGTGTGTGTGTGTGTGTGTGTGTGTGTGTGTGTGTGTGTGCATGTGTGTGTTTATAAGTAAGTCTGTGATACACTGTCTCAGAAGTCATTATCCTTGATCGTGTTAGACATCCAGGAGAAATTGAGATAGCCAACCTTCCAAGGCTGACACAGGAGAGCCAGATTGAAATAACAATTGTTTTGGATCAGGCCGACTGCATTAATTTTCCATCTGTCTTAAAGTCTTACTGGTACATCACAATGGTGAGTCCAGACTGCCAAATTTGTGGTCAATTCTGCCAAATCCTAGCTAGCAACTTCTCCAAGGTCTATCCCCTTTCAGTGAGTCCAGGAATGGTAACCAGCCTGCGTTCCTGTACAAGGATCACATTCAGTTTCTGACTGTGCTCATGCAACATCTCAATCTGAGTGTTGATCGGTCGACATATCCCATCAAACATGTCGGGCAGCTTCATAATGGCCAGAACAGCTGCTGACGTTTTCCAAATTTCACAATATGCCAGGTAACCGCCAACTCCAAAAAGCAGAAATCCAGTTATCAAAAATCCAATAATGTACACATCTTGAACATCCTTGACTGACAATATCGACAAACACACAGTCCTCCTGGCTTCTGCCAGGAGTCCATTGTGTACCCAGAGAAAAATGTCCCGTTGGGACAAGAGGGTTCCAGTTTGCCCTGTCATTTTGTTGAGAAAATTTGATCAGTTGCGTTGAGAGACCAGGTCACCAGATCCATGATTTGCAATTCAGAAGATATGCAAAGAGAGGCTCAAAAAGACAAGATAGGACAGAGAGCTGAAGCAGGGAAGAGCAGGAAGGGTGCAGGAGAAAGGGAAAAAAAGTGTCCGCCTTCACCGAGAGCAGGAGGAAGAAATACAGAAATTCGCCTGTCTGTGGAACAGCTCTTTGAGAACAATTGATCTTCTAGACCTTTTTGTGTTGGTTTGGTTTCAGCTTTATGCTACCAGACTAGAGTCAACTAAATTTTGCACATGGACATTAAGGTGTGCTAGCTCAAAGTCTTCAAGTTGTTTGCTGACAAAAATATTCTTCTGCTCTACATTTTAGAGAACATTGGTTGGTTTAAAATGTTAAATCAAAGAACTGAATCACAGTTCATACAATGGGATAAAAGTTCCTGCTTAAAAAGAAAGGCTTTGATAGATTACTGACAATAGTCTGAAGAGAAGGTCAAACTAATTATGTGAAAGAATTTTAAATCTTATATCAGGTCAAATGGTAAAAATGGGACTTTAAATGAGAGGGCAGCTCTAATATGCCCTTTTCTATTGACTGATGACCTGATTTGAGTGCTGAGAGTCTGGCATTAAAAACTTAAAGACTAATAGTAAATTTGTCAACATTTTCAGGACCTTTTTAAACTTTTCTGCAAAGAGGTTTTCAAGAGGTTTCTTGAATCTGCCCATATTGTACTCTACCAACACATCATAGGACTGGAGACCAAACCAAAACTGCAAATGGAAAATAGTTTCGATACCAGTGTGCAAAGGGTGCAGCAAAGTCTACTACACAAATTTCCCAATGGGACTGCTGTTCAAGTATTAATCAGGCCAAATTGTACATAGCCTCTGAGATTAGAACAAATTGAGTATGAGATTGTTTGTATATGTTGTGAGTCTGAAGTGCATAAAAAAAAAAATTACCAGCGCCCCATGAAAGAAAGCAATTATAAGTCTACTATACATTTTGGATTGGCTTTAGCAGGACTCCTTTATTCTGTGCAGTTTGTTCATTTTTGTTGAGGGAAAAAGATGTTAGGAGGTATACCATTGTTGAATTGTAAGACTGTGTTATTGCCAGTGAAAAATAATGTCTAGTATTTAAGAGAGATTTCAATTACAATAAGTATTTACAGCCTCAGTTGGACAATGAGGTTGTATATACTTATGAACAAAGCAGAAAGACTAAAATGCAAGCCTTCTTGCAAGTGTTTTAGAACTTTTATAAAAGCAGAAGTTTGCTGCTTTGGAGAACTCATGTTGGGTAAATCAGTCTCAGCAGGAAGGATATTTGCAATGATCAGTCCAAAAGAAGTTTTCTGAACATTTCTAAACTATTTGCACCCATCATACGACAGTGAGAAAATCTGTCCACCAGTGAAAACAGTTAAGACAGCTGGGAGTCCTCACAAGAATGGACTTTATGGGGCTCTTTAAAAGGACAATATTCATTAATCTGTTCGTTAATCTTTGACCTTTTTGAAATCAAATCATTGGGATAACTGGTCTTGGAGAAAACCCAGAAACCCCCTCTCTCTAACTAATTCTTGGAGCTCCTAGTGTGTTACTTGACCAGAGGGGATTTATCGTCCCTCCAGCAGGTTCTCCTGCATGTGAAATATGCCTAAAAAAACTCGGGCAAAAGCCTAAGAGCCCTCCTGTGCAGATGCCCGAACCACCTCCGCTGACTCCTTTTGAGGAGTAGAAGCAGCAGCTCTACTCGATGATGGAGCTCCTTTATTTCTAAAGCTTAGCCCAGACAGCCAATAGTGGCCTTACCCCTGACCCTAAAGGCCCCCCACATACTCTGAGTCTGCATCGAGTCCACCTCAGGTGCACGCAGACCTCTGCGGAGTGAAGTACGCCAAAGCCAACGTCTGTTCAAAGGTAAATTTTTACAACTGCATACACGTACTCGGTGTTGCACAGTAAACAGTTCGACATGAACACTGTTTCCCATCGAGCAGTTTTGTATGCGACACTGAGCTGATAAGGTTGAGAGTAACACCTAGGCTCCCACTCTGTGCCACAGGTGTGCGGTGGCTGCCCTGGTGGAGAAGAATCCCTTAACTCACTTGAAAGCTGCTGTAGTATTTATTCAGAATACTCTCAGATTAAAGATCTCAGATAGCTGGTTCAATTTAATTATGGTGTTTACAACTACTTCAACAGTGAGGAAAACTATATGCCCAAGGTTTAAATCACTCACACCTTATTAAAAATGATGACTAACAATGTTTTCATTAATGGGCAGCACCTGTGTGTGATCTTTGAGAATAAGCATGGGGGCAATCCAAATTTATCTGTACCAGGAAAATGTAGTTTTTAATACATTTCACAAAAAGTTTCAAATGCTTTTTTTTTCTTCAATTTTAGTTGGTTGGTTATATCACCAGAATTTTTCAGTATGGTTAAAATTCATGTTAAATATTTATATTGTCATAATATATGTTTTAGTTGGACCGGAGTGCAGGCTGACCAGAGGCAGAGGAATGAAATTTAAAAAAAAAAAAAAAAAAAAAAAAAAAAAAAAGTTGTAATGATAAATACAGCCTTTACAAGGATTGGCACGAGGGGAATGGAACATGGAACTGGGTTGTGTGTAATGAGAGATACAATCACTGAACAAAGGAAATCAAGAAGCTTGAATATTGAGCAGGAGTGAGGAGGAACATTGAAACCAGGTGGGCCTAATCAGAGGAATGCAGAACAGCTGGGAAAGAGTGAAGAACGGGGAAAACGAGGGAAGAAGACGAATAAACACAGGAGGAGGACAAACAAAAAGAATAGAACACATGGCATGGAATAAGAAATCAACACAGAGAAAATTAATTGAATATGGCAATACCTAAGTACCGGTGACGTCCGGGGAGCTTCATGACTAGTGAGACACCGACTCCATCAGAATTGGATGTACAAATCCATAATCCAATACAGAAGCTTATATTTCAGTTTTGACCTCAACTGATTGAAGCTTTTAATTGTGCTTTAATCAGTTCCATACAAATTAACAATTATAGCAAGAAAATAAAGAATATCTAATAAAAGGTTAAATTAGATTTTTTTTATTATTTGAATGATGTCTTTGGCTGACCCCTTTCTTTTCTGATTAAAATTAAAAATTGTATATGATATTACCTTTATTTTTATATGAAGTCCATGCACCTATCCTTCTCCACAAATCTCTCTCACTGTGTAAAAAACATCCTTGTCTCTTCTTTTGCTTTCATTTTTAAAAATCTTGCAGCTTTAATGGGGCTGATCACCAAGGAGGAGACTAGCTTTGAACGATTCTATTGTGTTTTTTGCAGTTTTCAATTGTTTTCAGTCTTTTCAACGGGTAGAAGAAGAGCTCCTGTGGCCTGTTGTGCTATGGGGCCCAGCACTGCCCTCTATCAGTGAGGCACGGAACTGAACTGCCTCACCTTGTGCATTTTCACTGAGCATTTATTGACTATCACAAAGACTAAATATGTCACTCACATTCATTAAATGTATTAGACACACTGTGCAACATCAAAATATGTAGAGCATGTGTAATTAAACAAGTATATTGGCAATATAAAGAGAGAGCATTGGGCATGGACCAACTGCCTGCTTCATTCACTGTGTGAGACACGGCACTACCACAGGTGAGGCACAACTCTGCGCTGCCTCACCACAGACTTCCTTCATGTATTTGAACAGGCAATGAGAAAATTCAGCAGTTTTGACCATAAAAATGTTAATACCAATTAAAAAAAACTGATTTATAGAAAATTCAGTAGGGAAAGTTAATTTTTCTCTCATCATTGTTGACATCTATTTTACTTCTCATGTACCTATTTTACTTGTCAGGATTACAAGTGAGGCAGTGCCTCACCTGCCTCCCCTGACTGCACGTCACTGCTAAGTACCAATAATACTCAATCCAAAAAGATCACAAATGAAAAACAAAAAACTCCAATTAATCATGACATGTGTCCAAATACACAAAAAACGTAAAACAATTCATAGGTAAACATATAATTACTGAGTTCAGATTAAGCTATGATTTATCAATAATCTGTGGAGAAAATATTTTTTCCACAAATGTACAATATTCATTGGCCTTATGTATTTAATATTCCAAGTTACTCCTATGTATCCATTTGGCAAAACAGAAGGGACAGCAGCATGAATAAGGGGACAAACAACTTGCCGGATAAAACATAAAAGGTATCTTAAGTAAGTTAATAAGCTTTAAACAATCTTGTTTCACACACAAATTTACAGAGAAGAGGTATGGTTAACAATATGGTAACTGGTTGAAAATAAAGCACAACTTCAGGACTAGAGGGCTCTTGTCAGTTCTTTTTCTGCCCAGTATTTTAAATTCCAAAATGTTGCCTCCAGTGAATGTCACATCCCTGATAAAGATCTGTAAAAGATTTTAAAAGAATAAATGCATGTAACTGAAAGAATGGAGCTCTCACTGTTATTGATGAGTTTCCTGCGATATCTTTTCCTTGAATGAGAGCGGTTAAGATAATTTCATCTAAATCCATTCAAAGACCCCATAAATGTCCTGGTTTGAGGGGCTCGTTGAAGTAATGAGAATGTCTGTATGCATAAATGTAACTGGATACCCTTTTAATTTTGACACCACAATATATGAAAATGCCTATCAGTAGTGTTAAATTTAGGACCATCTTAAAAAATACCAGATTAAGAAGGAAAAAAAACAGTCTTGTAAAAGCAAAACAAAATGAAGACAACAAGGTGAACTGACTAAGCCAAGACTGACATCCGACCTGTGAAATTGCACATGAAAGTCACTGGCACAAACTCATCCTCAACATGGCCGCTGCTACATGCTATAATCTTCTAAGCTTACATAGCTCCATTAATGAATCCTAACACAAATATATTGATGTTAAGATTCTGATCAACCTTTTTTCTGACCACAGCCAGAACCATAGGATTGTTATTGTTGAGAAAAACTAAATGGACACTACTTAAGCCATGCTTTCACAGTCTCATTTTGTTTCCTTACTTAAAGCTGCAGAATGTAACTTTTATGAAAAATATATTTTTTACATATTTGTTAAAATTATCATTATGTCGTGACAGTACAATATAAGACAGATAATCTGTGAAAAAATATCAAGCTCCTCTGCTTTCTCCCAATGCTCCCAGTGATAACTGCAGAAATACACCACTCAGTCAGAAACAACCAATCAGAGCCTGGAGGAGGGTCTTAGTGCTGTCAATCGCCCTCATGTACATGCTGCTCACTCACTCCCCCGTCTGCTACATTATAGCTGGTTGGATAAACCATTTTCCTGGAACGGCAAGTTGTTTCTTCACTATTAGCAGATTTAGCAGCGCGTACACGAAGGTGATTAACAGCGCTAAGACCTTTCTCCTGGCTCTAATTGGTTGTTTTAGCTTGGGAGTGGTGCATTTCTTTAGATGGCAACAGTAGCTCAGGGAGGAGGTGGAGGAGCTCGATCTTTTCACAGATTATCTGTCTCATGCCATACTGTCATGACATGGTGACATTTTTTTACAAATATGTAAAAAATATATTTTTTTTTATAAAAGTTACCTACTGCAGCTTTAATGAACATTTGACCATCTAGGGATGGAAGTTCAATGGTCTATACACAGTCTGTTACTGTCCCCAAGTGTCCAAGTAATTATTGGCCACTTGGGGACAGTAAGATTTTCAAGACATTTTACAAAAAGAGCATCCACTACTCCACAGAAAGTATACAAAAAGGTTAGGGTGTTTAACACACTTGAGGCCATGGAAAGCACAACAGTTTTTAATCTAGTCACAATCAGCTGCAATCAAACTGAAGTGCCACTTTCAACCCATCCAAATTTTAGTCTCTGGAACTGTAACAAGTATCAGAGGGGAAAAAAAAAAAAAAGAAAAAATGATCTTGTTACATGTTTTTTATGTGCAACGGCAGAACATTTCTATTGGAGTATGTATATTTTTCCTGATCATTTCGTGAGCATATTTTGAGATGATGAAATCAGAATACATCATTCTGGTGTGTTCTTTTGTTTTGAAATTAATCTTAGTGAGACAAAAACAATGAAGATTTTAACCCTTGTAGTTTTGCATCCAAAGAATCTTCCTGAAGTTTTTATACAATACAAGTTGCTGATTGAGTTTATGGACAGTTTCATAAAATGACTGTTGTTAAATATCAACAGTAAAAGCTGCCAACTGGCACTATGAATTGATATTCGTAAAACCTTTACTATTTTCACTGCTTTAAGTCAAAACATGTTTGTAATTTGGTGTTTACGAGTACAAAAGTGATATATTGCCAGACTGGGAGAACAAATTTAAGCCACAAACTGTATGGTGCTATTTTTCACACTGCACACCACATCTCTGAAATGTTCTTGTTAAGTCCAGGCATACATTGTTTATGCTTTGTCATATTCATGTTTAGCCAATCACACAATACCCCTTCCCTTCATTGTCAGTATAACAAACATGTTGCATTCCTCATCCAGTGCTGTAAATAGAAGCAGATGCAAGTGCACTAATCAAAGAATGAAGAAAGAGCACAAATCAGCATGCTAACTTTGCTATCAAAAAGACATTTTTTCCATAATAACAGCTCAGTTTTTTTTTGTTAAAAATCGGTTTATCATCAGATGATATATCCCTGTGGGTTCATTACAATGTGCTCAGCTTTTTTGAAATATAGTTTAAAAGAAGCTATGTCATTTTTGCGTTTATGTGTTTTATGTCTTCACTAATGAATGAGTTACACAAAATATTAGTTTTAATTATTTTTGTGCTCATGTCCCCGAACTATTTTGTGAAAATGACAGAAATTTTCAGTTTCTTTACATGAGTGTCTTAAATTTTCAGGAGTGGCTCATAATTCAAATATTCGAGTGAGCTATGTTGCTCTACAACTTCTGATTTTGAAGACATTAATAAATAAATCTCTGACATATTCTTTCTCTCATTATTGTGGCATTTATCAAATAGAAATAATTTTGGTCATTTTAACTGACCTAAAACGAAAAGTTTGGTCTGATTTAACTTCAGACATTGAAGAAGAGGTGCATGTGTCTTTTGCAAATTGCAAAATTATGGGTTTTCTTTATAGGAAAGCTCTGGAGTTTGTGATGCTTCTCTTATGGCAGCTGAACCAAGCTCAGCAGAAGGCATGTGTATGACCACACAAGCACTCAGAGAAACTCCCTTTTTCTATTTCTACACCTAAGAGCTTTTGACATCAAAGTGCTCCAAAATGGCAACAGCGATAAATGGGTCTCCAGCCAACTGGGCTGAAAACAAATCATCTCTTTGCCAACTACTGCCCCTTACATGGACCTTATAGCCTCATCAAATACTAGTACACACAACTAGCTTGAAAACTGTGGAATGGACAGCAAGAAAACAACTGTACAAAAAGACTGATAAATGAACACACTTTAAAATACTAAAGAAAACATGCTCATAGAAGGGAGTTAAAGTGTACAGTGTGAAAGCAATTTCTCACTCTTCTAATAGGAGTGAATACAAAGCTCGAAAAAGATCCCAATGGTTAATAAAAGGTTATTTGGCATCCATCAGAGGCCGGGATTAAAATTCTCCCACAAATGGTTCTCACAGACTAATTATACAATGAAACTCTTGACTCTGAGAAGCACTGGGCTATGATTATAAATAGAGGGCTTCCCAGGGGCACATGCACTATGAAAACACTAATCAGAATTCCCAAAAGCACGCAAATTAATCAGAAATTCTACTGTCTCTATTGGAACATAAAGCCAAAGAAAACAAAGTTAAAAAAATAAATAAATAACATCCTGACAAATTACCGAAAGGGGAGGAAACTTTTATGCCTCAACAAGTCACTTAAGTTTTCTGTTAAATTTATAATTGGGTTTGATTTGTTTGGGGGAAACCTTGAAATCATTCACTTTTTTAAAAATTAGAATTTACACTCAAGTTTTACTTTCATTTACCTTTTTGAGATTCAGTCTCTGTACCAGTTTATAGTTTAACGTACTACTTTAAACTCCACACCTGGCTGTCGTTCAGTCAGCAACTCTTGAGCAAGTAACTCCTCCCACTGCTGCCATGTCCAACGAAGTCTTGCTCAGCGACTGAGAAGAAGAGACCCTCCCATCGAGGACTTCGAACCTGGGATTTTCAGTCATAGACTCCAAGCGATTATTCTTTCATAGCGACATTTTATAACCTGGGTAGAGTCACTTCATAGTCCACAGAGAGATGCAAAACAAACACATTTAGGACACTTTTGAAGGGATGTGCGACTGTGGTCAAAGCCCAGTGTTCTAGATATTGATCATTTTAGAGTGTTTACACTGTTAAATTGTGATATATTAAATTTAAAATCAGAGGAGGTTTGTAACAGTAATTTGATGTGATGAAGTAACTGATGTAATTTAATGGATATAGATTATAACTAAAAGAATAAGATTCCAGATATAAGCGCCTAAAATCAGCTTCCCTCATAGGGTGGCTGGACCCAGCCTTACATGTGATCCTCAGACGAGAGCTGTTGTTCCTCCACATTGAGTAAGATGAGGAAAGTCCGACACGGGCTCAGATCTATGTACCACTGGGTGGAGGCAACCTGATCAGATGCTTCCTTTATGTCTCTCTCTTTGAACACCCACCAGGGCTCCCCCTGGTGGGTGGGGCAGACCTAGAACTTGCTTGA
Organism: Anableps anableps; assembly: GCA_014839685.1. Lineage (NCBI taxonomy): Eukaryota > Metazoa > Chordata > Actinopteri > Cyprinodontiformes > Anablepidae > Anableps > Anableps anableps. The sequence continues at coordinate 7,482,328 of CM026084.1, forward strand.
GGGCCTGGGAATGCCTTGGATCCAACAAAATGACCTGGAGAGTCTGTCTGGATGTATGGATAGACAATTGTATGTACATGTTGATGGATGACCAAACAAGGTGACTGGCTGTTCATTCTGCATGGTGGTAAGACAAATAACAGAGTGCGAAGGGAAAACTGTTAACTGTTAGAGTAAACATCAAGTTGCAGTGATCATCAAGTTTCCATAACAACCATATTTTAAACAATATGGCTAGAGTAAGACTGAACAAAAATCAAACTCATTTAACATAAAGTACCCCCTGTAGAAAACAAAATGTCAAGATATTTGTTTTGTATCTCATGGTTTAATTGGACAAAATTTAAACTTACAGCAAACAGACTTTTCCATTCCATGCTAGGCTACGTTCACACAGCAGGTCTTGATGCTCAATTAAGATTTTTTGCTGAAATTCGTTTTTTTGTTTTTTTTTTTTGTTTTTTGTTTTTTTTTGTTTTTTTTTTTTTTTTTTTTTTTCATAATTATAAATTATGCGGCCGCAATCAGACTTCTGCGTGAACGGTTTATGTCAACAAAGCGGCCAGCATGCACAGAAGAACGTAGATGTCACACAGCAGCACACTGTTTATGGACGTAAAAATAGATAGCGCCTCCATGGATTGATTTTTAAAGTTATTCAGCAATGGGAACCGACAGTATTGTCAAAAGATCATAACAAGACCGAAGGAAGCTGATGAAAGAAAGCACAACTAATAGTGATAGCCTTCATGGTTTGCTACTTCTGTAGAGAAGTCTGTTGGGATGTGAAGTCAGGCCATATGTGCTCATGTTAGCATTCAACATGTTCATGGATCATCAGAGTCATATTATAGCTCAAACATGAAAAGCTGAAGCTTCTTGTATCAGGAAAGATTCTTCTGTCAAAACTCTATTGCTCAAGTAAGAAGTCTATCTGACTGGATGGAAATGCTTCAGAATCCATGTTTGAATTAATTAAAAGTCACTCATTAAGTATCGTGTTTACTGAAGCTAACAAATTACTCTGATTGAGTCAGCCCCGCTGTTCTCACCATCTGCCCCTGTGAGATTGGGTAAGCCGGATGTTCACTTTGTAGCATTGCTAGAGGTTTTTTAAACTTTATATTTCAATGACGTCTGCCTAAAAATTACTAGTATATTTGTATCCTTTTGGTATGTTTTTTTTTTTGTTTTTTTTTAAATTGTACAGTTTTTGAAAGTTAAATGCACCTTTGGCTATTTACTTTCACATTTTTGCACATATCCCTGCCAGGGATTTCTATAATTGTGGATGGTCCTGTTTGTCTAGTTGATGTTTTCTGATGTGTTGCATATGGTATCATAGTTGAGCTTCCTTTACTTGTTAAAATGTTTGTGAAAGTCTTCTTTCACGGTAAATAATTGATTTTGTATTACATATGTAAAACTATTCACGTTGCATACATTAAATAGACAACTGCTGACAGTTCAAATTCAATTCAAAAATACTTTATTTATCTTAAAGGGAAATTAAATGTTGATGTAACTCATTTAGTCAAGGAGTTATTATAGACTGTGATGGCTGTGGGTAGGAAAGATCTCCTGTAGCGGTTCGTTTTACAACCAAACTGAAGAAGTCTTTGACTGAAGAGACTGTTTTTCAATGACAGTCTGATGAAGAGGATGTCTAGGGTTGTCCATAATTTTTTTGATTTTATGCAAAATCCTTCTTTGTATCATCAACTAGAGGTTCCACAGTTGTCCCCAGAATAGAACCGGCCTTCTTTATCAGGTTGTTGAGCCTTTTTAGGTCCCTGGCTCTGATGCTGCTGCCCCAACAGATGATGGCAGAGGAGATGATGCTCTCAACAACAGACTTATAGAAGACATGCAACATCTTGCTGCAAACTTTGAAGGATCTTAGCTTCCTCAAGAAGTACAGTCTGCTCAGTCTTTTCTTGTAGACGGCTTCACTGTTGAGTCTCCAGTCCTGTCTGTTGTCTAGATGAACACCGAAGTATTTATATTCCTCAACCACCTCCACTTCTTCTCCCATGATGGAAATAGGGTTTAATCTGACCTTGTTTCTCCTGAAATCTGACAATGACAATGGTCATGTCCCTAATTTGTAATGGTATATTTTAAGTGTTATTGAGGGGGTTAGGCATATGTGTAATTGTCCAGTGGAAGGGATTATGATTTGCCGAAATTGGACAAAAGGATGACTAAGAGCCACAATGAGCAGCTTGAAAGTTTGAGGAGTTGAAGAGGAAACCTTAATTGTTGTCTTCTGTTTTGAAAGCATGACTGCTGGTCATTAGAGAGTATGACTGCTCTCAGGAGTTTTCTGTTTCATGTTAATTAGCTTAGTTAAAAACAGTTTTCTGATGTCTGCTGGATTTACCCTTGATCTGTCTCAAGATGCTCAATCATTTGGTCCAAAGCAAGGACTTGTTTTACTCTCTAAAGTCTTGAAGCTTCAAAGAGCAAAATAGATGTTTTATATAGACACCATATAGATGTTAGCTTATATCGTATCTCTCATCGGCTTTAGTTGACATGAGTTACTGATTCATCTCCCACCAAGCTGCCTTCTTCTTCTATGATAACCTTTAGAGAAGCGACATTGTGGGGAATGAGAAAAAAGTGAGCTATGGACAAAAGTGTAACTTATGGCTGGTTGTAAAACAATCTGAGATAAAGAGTGCACTATGAGTCATAAGCCAAGAGGGCAATAACACCATAGCAGCAACATATTTTTAAATTATAACCTCTGTTATCAGAGAATTTTATCTATCCATCTTTGTTTTAATTTCCTAAACCCTTTTTGTCCCTTTCAGCATTGCAAGAGCTATAGCCCCTCCCAGCTGCCTTTGGTGAAAGTAGTTCACTTCCCTGGTGGACAGGCAGTCTATCAAAAGGCCCACTGATTTTCAGAAATGTTGGAGAGCTCTACCTGCCTGAAATTAAATCATGCTGAACATAAACATAATATTTCTTTATGCTAAATAGGAAATATCAGACATCAGACAAAAGCCATTTGCAAACGGAAGTTATGCTAACCTATGCTAACTTCTCTTTTGACATGACTTTTGTTGTGGCTTTTGTTGTTTTATAACTAGTTTTATAAGTTATGCCAAATTGCCAAAGCAAAATCTTTTCATCCTTTTAAAAGACCCTGAAAATATGTTTATGCCTTTATCATATCTAGATTGTACTGCAGCAATTCCAGTATACTGGCTGTGAATACTCTTTATTGCTTCCAGTTAGTGGAAAAGGCTGCATTACATCTTTTAGCAGGTGTAGAGTTGTGACATTCACCAATAAACCTAATGTACTGACCGGCTCTGAGCCTTTTTTTTCTCTTTTTTTATATGCGCAGTTGCAAGCATTTAACACATGTATTCGCAGCTCCATGAGACGAGACAGATGATGGGGACAATTTGAAGAAAATAGCTGAGAAAAATGTGGCTCACATTTGGTGATATCATTTGACATAATTTTAATTCTCCACACTGAGTTTATGTTAGTGCCAAGTATGAAGCAGTCTAAGTGGGGTAGTGGAGATAGCTTGATTTCAAGTGAGTGGCTAGGGTTTGTGCTATGATCAATGAAGGTAGATCAGATATTCAAATATTGCCCACAAATGTTTCCGATAATGATAGGAGTTCGTCCTGTGACTGGTGGGTTGCCTGTTCAAAGCTTTGCTCTTTCTCTCAGTTGTTGTGTCCTTGGGGAAGACGCTTCACCCTCCTTGCCTGCTGGTGGTGGTCAAAGGGCCTGGTGGTGCTGGTACATGGCAGTCTTGCTTTTGTCAGTGTTCTACAGGACAATGTAGCTCACCATCATCAGTGTGTGAATGTCTGAGTGTAGTTTGAAGAGAGAAGGGGAAGACAAGCAGCAAATTACCCGAGACTGGGAATCAAACCCAAGACAACCGTGTTGAGGACTACAGCCTCTGCATATGGTGCACTTGCTCTAACAACTGAGCCACTCAGTGCCCCATTGAGCAAGCTTTTTTAATGAGTTTTTGAAAGGAATAGATTCACAAGATCAACAACCCTTCAGACCTCCAGCCCTCTCTGAGAAGAAGGCATGATCCCATCACTACAGTTTTAGCAGATTTACACTGGCTGTTTACCTCATTTCACTCTGACTTTGATTTTTTTTCCTTTAATGTTTTAGATGGATTGGCACCCATCTATTTAATCAAGCTGCTCCAAAAGAGCACTGAAGTAATCCAACCAGATGCTCTGAATGCAGCTAATGCCAAGTTTGAAGCACAGAGAGGATCAGGTGTTTGCAGACTGAAACACTCCTACCCTTCATTGGTTTACACGATGAACACTGCTGGTTTTAGATATGCTATAGAAAGAAATTAATGTTAACAGATCATTGTAGCAGGACTAAAACAGTTCAAACAAGTCATCAACTTTGCAGTTAGTTACATTTCATCTGGTCACTCTTCATAGCAACCTAGATCTATTGTAAATTGCCACTATAAACACTGAAGTAGTTTGTAAAGCCTTTGGTTATGACAGTGTGAAAGGGTGCAGATCACATTGCAGATCAATACAAGCTGTGATTTGTAATCCAAAGGTTATTTCAAGTACATCCTGTAAGCTTAGAACACTTGACTCAGCACAGCCCTTGAAAGCTAAAGAACTTAGGCAAATTAAGTCTTTGTGTGATCTGATTAGAGCAAAGACTTTCTGACACTTTGGATTACTGCAAATAAGACTTAGCTCATCCTTCCACATTTTCACTCTGAAATCTGTTGACACACTGGCTGAGTGCATGTCAGTTTGGTAGAATTTATGTTATCATCCAAGGTATGATGTAATCTAATAAGCATCCCGCCTGTCTTCATCTGGCCAAGGTAAATAGATTACCCATCTGATTTAAAATGTTAATCGAGGCAATTAGGCGTCGTGGCAGCATGTTTGGAGGGTGGGACAGGCCCGCTGAAAGACGAGCACACAGCGGGTGGCAAGAAAGAACAAATTAAGTGATGGCTGACAGATGCTTGGCTTATTGCAGGCAGATCACAAAGGGAGGAGGTTGGCGAGGACATTGCAGTTTGGCTAATGGGAACTTTACAGTGCCAAGAAATGCTAACAAACAGGAAACCTCTGCAGATGTCAGTATATAACAGAGGTCAGGATTAGGGTTTCTACTTTAATTCAACATGTTCTGCAGTTCACACTACATAAAAGATTCTCTGTGGCACCATCTGTTGTGTGCTGTTATGTTGCATCTGAGCAAATCACTGCAACTCTGCTTCAATACATAGCGTAAATTATAGTGCAAATGAATTAAAATTGTTTCAATTCCAGTTCAGTTATTTACACTTCAGTTCTGCGTTATGTATTTTTATAGCACAGCTATGTTACTTACTAATTTAAAACAACTTAAAAGAAATTTCACTTGGCATCATAGCCATATCTGATGATGTCTTACCCTTTTCAACATATCGCCTTCAGTGGGGCATCACAGCAATGCTTCTCCATGATGTCGTTTACAACCATTGTTTGGAGCATTGGGCTGAGAAGTAGTTTGTATGACAAGTTCCACCATTTGTTTGCCAATTGCTGCTGGTGGAGCTGTGTGGGGGAGGTGTGGGAGGGGGATGTTTTTTGGGGTGGGAGCTTGGCTGGCAGAGCTTTGGGTAAACAGGCAGCGCTTTGTATGAGCAAGCAATTAGGGAACCCCGAATGGCTGCCATGGGAGATTTAAGGATTTTTCAAAGATGCGTGAATGAATCAAAGCAACACTCCAGGTATATTTTTGGTGAGAGAATTGCATTATAACATGGCATATTGCTCATAAAAGTTGATTTGGCATAATACTCCCCTATAATCTACATGTTTTTGTTCTGTGGAAGAAGTCTAAGTACCAAGAGAGAGCCCATGGATGCTCAGTGAGAACATGCTGCTGTAACTTACATAGAAATAAAATAAATAAACATAGGCTAAGCAAGGATAAATGGACAGTCCTAACTTTATTCCCAATTATAACTCTGTTAAACAGCCCTGACATATTTACATGTGTACAGTTGCTATGGAAAACTGTCAGTTTCTTGGTCCCTTAATCCAAGTGTTGTTTTCACCCTGGTCTCTGCCATGTTGGCTTAATTATCGAGTTTCCTTACTACTGTGACCTTCTCACCTCATCTTTTGCCCTTTCATTAGCTCTTCCTGTTTGCTCACATATCCTTTCCCTTCACCAACCTGCTTAAAACACCCAACATTCTATCAGTGTGGCACCGTCACACTACGGCAGCTGTTTGCTAGATTGATGCTCACTTTTATAATCATCAGTTGAAAACTGCTTCATTAAGTTCCACATTTACAGAGTAGGACAGCTCACACCATACAGGCAACTGGAATGGACACAGTAACAAGCATATACAGGTACAGAGCAAGGTCATTGGCACAGACAGTAATTATTGAAAACGAACTGTGACATGTAAGTTTCACCCTGCACACACTGTGACTCTCTGAGTAAATTAATTGGAAATGCCTTCAGTTCATGTTGTCAGAGATGCATTAATTCATCTCCACACACAACAGAATAGACTAGCTTCACTATGGAAATTGTGCTCCTCTGCATGGGTGTTTCTTCAAACACTACAATCAGGACAAAAAAAGCAGCATTAATGAAAGGAGCCACTTAATAATAGAATGAGTTTCCACCAATTGGTGAAAGAAAAATATCCCAAGGATTCTTTAACAATTACAAGCTTTTATAGATTTGTGGAGGATGTGGTAAACAAGAGGATGTAGTTCATTGTTCTCCTATCTACATGTGTGACTGGAAGTGATCACATGTACTGTTCAGTTGAAATAGGAGGTCAGCTCCACAGAACTCGATCTAATTACTGGCTGTAAGGGGGGTTGAATAGAGCCTGAACCCTTGGGATAGAGGTAATTGGATGTATTTTCCTTTCATTGCATCAACAAAATGTTTGCTCTGTTTGCCCATAGAGGGTCAGCTCTGAGTCTTTACTATATTGAGCGGCTAAGATTGAGATGAATTATGTGAGGACATTCCCAGTGGGAATTCTTTAGTACAAAATTACACTGATGACATTATACAAAAAGGAATGTGGCTTTATCTGAAAAAGTTTATAAACGATGGATATGGACAAAGTAGTTTTTAATTGGGAAGGGGTTGGGAACTATACAGCAAAGAATTTAACACATGCATTTTTGAACTGCTTCATAAAACAAATACAAGATTTTAAAAAGTTCTCTCTTTTTCCATGGCAAGTGCAGGAAGAAAAGTAAAAAAGAAACATACCTTTTAATACAGCTCAAAGCTTTAAGGTGTCCTGTAAGTTCCCTTTGGGTACCTGGTAGAACATCTGTTAAGTATCATTCTCATCCACCCAAGTTGACACACAATTATACACAGCAGCACTACAGACCCATAGACAGCAGTGCAATATTTAGCTTCTATGGAAAACTTGTAGTGTCAAAGTATTTGTAAACAAACAATTTAAGTGATGCTTAGTTCATTGTAAAGAACATGGTTAATTTCATTTACATGTTTTTAGACTTGGTAATCTGAGAAAGATTGTCCACACAATAGTCAAGAACCATAGTAACCTTCACTGCTATCTGGTTAGCCACTGAACTAAATATGATGTAAAAGTCACCAGTAGCACAGGGATCAAACAAGACTGTTAAATAATACATTTTTATAGACCAGATCCCTGTTTACAATGATAACGAACACCAGCAACGTCTTCAACTACAATCAAGAATATTTACAATAACAAGCGGTATTTTGACAACTGGTTTGAGTTAAGCTAATCTTCTTTTTCAATCTAAAAGATGGTATGACTATTGATTCAACTTTTATTCTTCAATGACTCTGTATGGCTGATTACAATTTCCAGAGGGAAAAGAGAAGCAGCCTATCGAGCTATGGTGCAGCTTCACCGAATATGGCTGCGCGGCAGCTGAAGGCCACCAACGCTGCCTTAACCAGACTTAAGAAGGCCTCTCAAAATTGATCTATGGTAGCTACACATAGCCACTGCTAATCATTCCATTTGTTCGTAGAATCAGAGCTGAGGAGGAGATTCTTGACCGCAGCCAGCCTCAAACAGTAAACAAACCCCAACCCAACCTCCAGCTGTCCCAAAGCTGAAGGTGCAACTCCTCCAGGCTGTTTACCATTGCTGAGCGCACCGAGCTAGCCTGACCTGGGCGCTATTAGCTGCTAGCCAGCAGCTAATCTGCGCTAACCGACAACACACTGCCAGCTGTTTCACTGGTCCCGAAATCCGAAGTTCATCTCCCCACTGATCTCACCAGAACTGTGTGACACCTGGGCAGTAATAATAGCTTAGGATGATCAATTTCAGTGTTTTTATTGTTTTATGGTGTCGACCCATAAAGAGTCATTTTCAATCATGTAATGTGTGTTTACTAGGGTTTTCATTAAAGCTAAGGTGCATGTAGCTCTAGATGCTGAAGACGTTTTCGAGCTTCTCATTCCAAAACATAGCTTCTCCACTGGCATAGTCCACCACAGTGGATAGATGACGTTCATAAGTGGTTAATATGGTTATTTACAGTGTTTCAGACTTAAATGATATTGTTTAAAAAGGGATTATTATTTCTGATTATTTCAGACTATTTAGGACACCATTTTAAGAGTGGCAACACACGCTCATTCCGCCATTTTGTGAGTGGCAAAATGCTCTTGTTCTGCCATCTCTGCACCAATTTATGAAATTATCAATATGGGAACAGATAAATAGATTAAGAATCAATTACTTCCTCGGAATAACGTTTTATTATTGCACATTTCTGGTGTTATTGCATGAAGAATTAACAGTATATTTTGGTGTAAATTAACCTTAATTAGTTAAAATTAACACATCCCACTTTCCTCATGAAATAAATCTTGGTGCTCAATATCCATAATGACTGAACTATGACATCACTGCATCATTTTATTGGTTTTCTGTTTATCTATTTTTACTATTTTTACTTCTGGTATTTTTAGTTTTATCATCTTCATCTTTTCTTAGTAGTTTAGTCATGTGTGTTACAAGCGTAGTGAGCTGGTGAAATAAAATGTCTTCACTATGAAGTTCAATTCATTTTGTTAATAAACTCTTGCATATTTGAGACAAGTTGTTTGTGTTTATTCCATATACATGTGTAACATATTGCTGTTCAGATAACGCCAGTGCTGGACTTCATCTATTATTTTAAAACCAAGGCCTTATCGGGCAGGTATGATAAATAACTGAGACTGAACTCTTTGGCTATAATATATATCATAATAACCATTCATAGCCATAGTTAAACCTACTGAAGTACAACATTTTTCGTGCCACCATCTGAGGTTTCTGTGTTGTCATCACCTTAGCAGGTGCTGTATTGTGCTTTGGTATGATTTATTTATTTATTGTGATATTTGACAGGATTGTATTTGTGCTACTTAGACCACGCTGAGGGTGAGTGATTAAAAAAAAAGCCCAAATTTGTCAGTTTAAAGACAGGTTAGTGGTTGTCAAGAGTCTGTGGTCTGTAGTATTGCTGTTTTGTCCTGGAGTCGATTCCCAGTCTTGGGCCATTTGCTGTATGCCTTCCCTTTTTTTTCTTCTCCCCATTTCTTATCTATGCATTATTCAATAAAGACAACTTGAGCCTTAAAAACCAAACATGCAAACTTACCAAGATATCAACCACAACAACAACAACAAAAAAAAACATTTAGTGTTTCTTAATATGATAGCTGTCAACCACCTACAGTGCAATGTAGACGTAAACATCTGTCAAACTTTTTCTCAAACCTTCACCCAAGTCTTATCTAATGGATTAAATTGCTGGGATTGCTTTATGTAGCTGGCTATCAACTCTGACCAGCTGAAGATAAGCATCCCCACAGTATTATGCTGCTAGCACTATGTTTCACCATGGATATGGTGTCTTGAGAGGAGTGCTATTTTACATGTAGGGCAGAAATAATAATGCTGGGCTCGTCTGAACAGAACACCTTCTTCCATAGGTTTGCTATGTACCCATTAGGGTTTGTGCCAAACTGGAAATAGGACTTGTAACGGTCCTATTAGATTATCTTATTGGGACTCTTTCATAAAAGCTTAGACTTGTGGGATACAAGACTAATAGATGTCTTGCGGACAGATTCTGTTATAAAGTTCTTTACAGCTGTATCCCTGACCCATTAGCCGTGTTACTCGGCCTTCGTGATGCTATCTGATCACTATCTGTTCTCTAACAAACCTCTGAACCCTTCAAAGCTGGATTTATACAAAGGTAGACTCTATTTTGTATTTAGGAAACGTCTGAAGGGAGTTGGTTGAACGGGATTTTATTTGAGGATATTTAAGGCTGATTTTTATTGGCAATGCATTAAAAAAAGGTGTCATTTCCTTTCACATCACAGTGATGCACTACTTTCTACTAGTCCATCACTTAAAGTCCAAATAAAATACTTTGAAGTTTTGGATCGTTATCTGACAAAATGTGGAGAAGTTCAAATGATTAGCTTTTTAAGGCACTCTATTTATAATCTATGCATATGGCAAAAAGATTACACATCTTTTTGCCATATGTAAAAGATGTGCATGGTGCTACATTTTGATGTTTTCTTTCAACATGTGACCTTCGGTTCTGTTATCTCAATCAAAATGGCTTACTAGAAAAGCATAGTTGCCCGGCTCTGGATTTGAACAATCAAAGCAGGAAGATGAAACAACATCCTGCTGAAAAGCTTTTGTAAGAACATTGTAATGGAAAATTCTCAAGTGCAGGAAGCTTTGTTCCTTCAGAGAAACTTTGACATCATCAGTTGGATCGCTGCTGCCACAGAAACAAACAGTGATGAAAGATTGTCACTGTCCACAGCGAAAGCTTTGGCAAGTTCATTGGAAAATGACGTCTCAACATTCCAAAAACTGATTAGAATTGCACTCAGTACACTATGTGCTGAAACATGTAATCCCTTTGTGCATAAACCATTAAGTCTTTCAAGCAGAACATGATTTTACTGAGTAGTATTTCCCTACAGCTTTCAAAAGGGTTCTTTAGTGACTTTTCACTAATTACACTGATCTCAAAATCTGTTCCAGAATGAAACAAGTGATTAAAACAGATAACTGATTAACACGAAAAGATTAAAAACATGTTTCTGATTATTAATAAAAAACATCTCCAATGTGATGGTACTCATAGTGCCATTCATAAAATAGCATGAAACTTCAACAGACTTTTTTTCACTGCTAATGAGCAAAGCCACTTTAATGTTTCGGCTTTTATTGGAGGAAACAGAATCAGAGTGTCTACCTAAGCTGCTTTCTCAGCTACCTGCATATGAACAACGACGACCTCTGTTTATCTGCATCTATTCGCCACCATCATCTTAATACCAGATAATCAGGGTAGGGTTTAAGTAAATCAAATGACACTGACACATATTTAATGATGCATGTTTATCTGGGCAGAGCACGGCAACTTCATTTGTAGTCATCATTTTCAGATTCCTTATTTAAAGGGCATATAGTTTAAAACTTTCCTTTTCAGTTATGTTGTTGACTTGTATGTCATGTCTAAAGTGAAGAAGCATGTATAAAAGTATGAAAGCAGGAACTCCAAGACAGGTTAGAATGGACCCAAATGTTGCCAAAGAGTAATGACATTACATCTGAAACACTGGACTTAGGTGTCACTATGTAACATGACATTTAAGCAAAACAAATGTGGCGATAGTTAGGTGTCCAGGATGAATATGATCTCATAGGTGAAGCTTTCAAGAGAAATCTTCCTTTTGATGCAGTAGCTTGGAGAGCTAATGAATCTGCGTTGCACCCAAGAAATTAACAGTACAAATTTCTGCTCCCGTTCTGACCAGCATTATTACTCAGATATGTATGAACGTCCACTCTCTTTTCTCCCCTCTGCTGTGTCACCAAGTAGCTTGCTTTTATACTGTATGAAAGCACTGAAAGAAGGCAGTTGAAAGTCTCACATTTGTATAAGTGCCATGTGGTTGAAATGGGACTAAATGCAGACAAGAGTTTGGAAGGATCATGGTGGAGCTTTAATTATAAAAACATACAGAAAATACACACGGAGAATGGGGCATGGATTTTAGGCAGAATAACAGAAGGAAGCAGTAATGAGCAGTGCAAAACTTGGAAAATAACACTGGGTACTGGTTAGTTAATTGGGGAGATTTTTAACATCCGTGGAGGAGAAAAAAACATAGAAACTGTGGAAAGAACTAGACATGAAGGAAACTACAAACCAAGACAGAAAATATACAAACACAGATCTAGAGAATAAACCCAAAGAAAAAAGTAAGAAATTAAACTTAAAGGCATGGATATATATGGCAACACCCTTCTAACATCGATGAACACACTGAAATAAACCGAATATGGCAAGACCTTTCAAACATAAACAAATAACAATGAAATTATGAAAACATAAATGAAAACCAAAACCCAAACATGCAAGTATAATAACAATAGGTTGTTTCCCAGTTTAAATTACATCAAATAAACATTGATACAGGAAAATTGAAGATTAAAGAAATAAAATTTGAAAATAACACATGTAGTCAGAATTCTAAATGCTTAGGCTGCTAAACATTTCATACAAGATACTAAGAACCACTTGATTTCACTCCCAGTGAAGCACGTAATCTGTTTATGTCTAAGAAATATGTCTGTTGCCGACACAAAAAGTATAGTTATCATTGTCAATGTAAGAAGTACATTCAACTACTGTTCAATTTAAAAGCACACCACTCATCTTGATGATGAACTGCAGTAAGAATAATTTCAACATGTACCCAGCCTGCCCAAAATAATACAATTGACAGTTCCAGTCTATTTCTCATTAATGTCCATGGGGTAAAACATTATTTTTAATCAGATAAGATTCTATTATAGACACCCTGCTCACATCTATAAAAACCTTTTCAGTAGGCTTACACCTTTATCTACCCCAAGCATCTCTTTCTCTGATTGCCACAGCTCAAAAAATGTTGCTTCTGTGGCACTGGTCCAGAGCAGCAGGCAGGTTAGCTGATATGCACCTGTCTTCTCTTTTGATAGAAAACTTCTTATTCTGACAACATTCGTAAGTCTGAGTCCAAAACTTCACCTACCTAAGTTTCTGATTTGCTCTATGTCTATAACCCCATTGAGACTAGTTGATTTCTGATTTTGATTATCAGATTCTTGTCCTTAAGATTTTGGGGCAAAAAAAAAGGACATTTTTCTGCATTAAGCTGAATTGAAATGGTGGCCCTTTTATCTATTTATCTGATGTATACATTTACAAACTGATTATAAGGGACTGTGATCACAAGGGGAAATAAAAAGTTGAATATCATCAGCATAATTATGGTAAGATTATGTATTCTGTAGAGTTTACATTCTTAATAGGCTTTTGCATCTTGAATTAGTATAGCTAGCATTACTAAAACCACAGTCTATGAAGATCTTTTTCTTTAGTTGTCTTCCTGTTATCTACTGAAAGTCTTGCTCTCTCTCTTCCCGTCTTTGAACCACAGACATGTTGAGATTGTTGTAGAAAAAGTATCTGCTCAAATCTCTGCGTTTCCTGGGAACCTCTCTGACACTGAAAATAGCTAACTTTGAATGTCCTTTTTTCCATAATAACTTCCACATTGAAGGGTGTTGTCAGCATGACCTGGAAGGACTTAGTACAATGTATTCACTAAACAGAGAAGGATTTTTGACTTTTTAACTAGCAGGTCTTCCTCAAACTGAAAATCAGCTAATTCCAGACACCAACTGAATCCTTGGTACATCTTCTGTTTGTATTCACTTATAAATGATGCCGCTAAACTAGACTTCTATAAAATAGGGTTGATTAATACAATTTTTAGGGTCTTAATATAAAATCTGAGTGAGGAGATGTATTTAGAACCTGCAATATTTAAGGTGAAACAAAGATCTTTTTTAAACAACTTGTGGACACCACATCAAGGCAGTGTGCCTCCGACTAGGTCATGAACAGTTTCTGACAGAGATCGAGTTGAATGCTTAAGAATGTATAAATGAGCCAAATATTTACACAAAATCAAGAAGATAATACCCAAAAATGAGCCTGCTTGGCTATGAATGGAGAACAGAGTGACTGAGGTGCTTTACTTTAAATTTTTTGTCACACCTTGTTTGTTTTTGAAAAAAGAAATATCATGGATGGATATGAAGATACTCAACCATATTCTCTCACCTAGACATTGATAGCCAGGTGGAAATGGACACAGTCTCAAGCAGACACAAAACACACAACCAAACTCTCCCAAAGATGGGAGAGCAAAGATATGAAAAAGGGATGAAAGAGAACCAATAAACCCAACATCTGTTCTTCCAGGGATGATACCAGAGGGTTAAAGCACATTTGCTTACCAGGTGTGAGGAAAGAGAAACAGAAAGGCTAATCCAGGAAGCTGTTTTGTGTTTTCCATGTTATCCCTCCTAAAAAGCTGCCATTTTTTATTAGATTCAGATTGATTTGCTGATGTTTTGTAGGCATAATATGAATTAATTGCAACTCATGTGTTAAACAGCTGTGAAAGCACAGTGGGAGATTACTTCTGTCTTTTGAGTACCATAAAATGATCATCCAGAATATACAAGGACAGACATTTTATCCAGCAGGTGCCCTGCTCTTAGTACCTTGATGTCATATCAGATTTAGTATTAAGCAACAGAATCACACTAAAAACACATTTTTACAAGTAGAAACACATAAACCTAAACATATAAACCTGAACTCATACCTCTGCAGCTGAACAAAAGCATGCCTTTTTAGAGGTTTCCTGGCACATATGGCACCTTTCCACTCATTACAACTGAGAAGGAACTGTTCCTTGTTAACATGAGATCTCACTCATGAAAATTATGAACTTTTCTATAACAGAACTTCTGATTTGGGTAAAAACAGATTAATGAGTTCATCCTTGTTTGAAAGACTTTCATCCATATGCAGATATTCTAATTTCTATATCTGCTGTTAATAGATTGCATGAATCGGGATGAGAATGAGATTTCCATACTTGTCCACTTGACTGAAATATTTTCTGCTCTTTAGTTCTCCAACAGACATGTCCACTGCAAATAAATGCATCATATACATTATGATGCATTTATTTTTGCAACCCTTCACACATGAGTTAGCTCACTCATCTGTTTAGTAGAAGTCCAGAGCCCAGGGCTCTGTGTGGAGGTTTAAAACCATTTTGGTTTAATGCCATGAATGCGGCTGAAGCAAAATCCCTAGCTTGCATTAGTTGCAGTTCAGTGCGAAACCCCTACAGTCCAGTTCTGCTACATACAGTAACCTGCCAGTTTGCCTTTCAGGATCCAAGGGAGAATGTTCACTGTGCAACCCAGTAAGAAGACCTGCAACCTTTAGCAACCTCCTGTCACACACAATGAAGAGTGTGAAAATACTCTTGTACAACTTTATTAATGTATGCACAAAAGTTATACAGTTCTGTGAAAAAGTATTTGTTTCCTTTTAGATTTCCTCTGTTTTTGCTCTTTTTTGCATTTTAAATCAGAAAATATAATAGTAAATACAAAATCAGTTTTTAAATGATGATTTTCTTTACTTTCTTTACTAGAAAAGTTCATGCCTGATTATTAAAACAGTAGAACAACACGAAGATATATGACAACATGAAGGCGGCTAAAAGATTCAAAAAGCAACACGTAATGGTCCAATCTAAAGAAATTCAGGAACAGATGAGAACCAAAGTCATTGGCATCTATCAGTCTGGAAAGGGTTACAAAGCCATTTCTAAGGCTTCGGGACTCCAGCAAACCACAGTGAGAGCCGTTATTCACAAAAGGAGAAAACATGGAACAGTGGTGAACCTTCCAAGGAGTGACTGGCTTACCAAAATTAATTAAATGGAACACTTTATTGAGTCATCCAGGGGGTAATAAAAGAGTCTAGAACAAATACTAAAGCAGTTCCCTCATAAAATGTGATGGGGGGTGTATGTACCTTTGCCAAGCTCTACAGAAAAACATTTGTAAAACCAAAAGATATTTAGAGGAACAAATAGTTCAGTTAAATTCATTAACATTTGCCTGAGGTAAGAGAATTTCATTTCTACAAATTATAGGCTGACATTTAAAATCTCACACACATCCTCAAGAGTCAATTGGAATACAATGATACAGTTTTATATTTTCATGAACACACACAGATTCAAAGTTTAAACACTCATGCAGAGCTTAAACTTCTCTTCATTATCAGTTGTCTCTGAGCATTCTCTGTCTCTGTGGATAAGGCCTCAGGTACTACAAGCAGGAGATAAGAGCCTCCTATCAAATCACAGTTAATGTTGTACCTTTTAGGGTCCTTTTCATCACAGGGTGGAGACATTTAGTCCCAATTTCAAATTTGCTGTCAAGCTGTGTGGTGAAGATGATATTAAAAACAAAAATATTTTTAGATCATAATAACCACTCCATAAATTATACAAATGACAGTACTGTGGAGAGGTTTAAAGGAATAGTCCACATTCTTTGACTATTTTTACCCGCAACAGATATCTCACTTGGCATCTTAATTTCGTATAAATCAAGATTAGTTGGTCTTGAAGGGTAAACTCTAAAGGAATGTCTGAGAAGGGACCAACTAAAAAGCAGAGTTTTGCCATCTTAAAACCACTGTAGCCACTAAAATGCCTTAGCAGTTTATGCAAACTTACTGTTAACTGGGCCGGGTGAAAGCTTCTCCTCTAAATGTTGAAACAAACTTTGTCTCACTAAGCGTTATGAAGTTGCTGTCAGTATGTGACTGTCTGGTAACATAAGCTTGAGCTAATATTACGGGCCCAGGATAGGATGGTGAGGGCTTTAAGTTTTACTCTTTCAATCATGAATTTACTCTTTGAAGTACGAATGGGAGAAGCATTGAGCAAATTTTCACACAACAGATCATTTACAAACTACCTGTTGCGCTCTGCAGGAATATAACGACTGCGTAACTGTTGCATTTTGCATTTTACAATGCAAAGCTTACCATGTGCCTATAATGGGCAGCTCTAATGGATTATTTCACAGTTTTTTGTTCTATAAGACTACATTTTGTCATCTCTGGTTCCAGACACTTTACTTTAATATCAGTTACTTTTATCAGAAGCAGTGTATATAAGCCATTTTTAGTACTTATTTCAGACAGGATGAATTCTGGTAGCGGACCAACTTCTGCCTGCATTTTTCATGTAAATAATCACCTGTTGCTATGGTAAGTGGCCTGAACTTGTATAGCGCTTTATCAAATCCAAGGACTCCAAAGCACTTCACTGTACAATCAGTCATTCATTCATTCATACACACATTCACACGCTTAGCATAAACTGTTACAACACTACAGAGTTGTTTTCTGATCAGAGAGGGTCATTTCAATCCTGGCTTCACTTGGATTATCCATTAGCTTCAGCCTTCACATCTCGCTAATGTTGATCTATTCACCGAGAATGATGGTTTCATGCATAACTGTATATATGTGACCTCCAGACCAGCATGCCTACATGGAAGCAAAGGGTCTCTTGCAAAAGAAATAGAGATAAAAACATGTGGAACTATTTCCTTTAATAGTAACTTCATCAACTACATTGCTGATAGACAGACACAATTAAATATAATTTAACTAAATATAACTCTTGATTTGCAATGCATTTGGATTTTCTGAAAGTACATTATTACATTATTTATCCCAAAGGAAAATTAAATAAAGTATTTTTGAACTGAATTGAATTAGTTGTGTATTTGAGTATTTTTGAAGTGGCAGTTTGTAGGTGAGAACACTGATGTGTTATAAGCCATCTTAAAGGGACGTGACTATATTATTTGTTATATGTTAGATCAAAATTCATACCTGATCTGCCCTTAGCAGTTCTGGTAATCCTCTTCAGAAGCCAATACTTATATCTAGAGGTAGTCATAGCCAAACCATAGTACTTCATTGTATTTCAGAAGAATCAGAATCAGAATCCCTTTATTTGGAAAATTACATTCCAGTACTGCCCATCCAAGAGGACAGGTGTCTGAGGCTGCAGCCATCAAGAGGCTCCATGGGTTTTTGTTCATAAAGTGAAAGGAGTAAACATATAAGGCATTTGGTGGTCACTTCTAATGTAGATCCTTTGGCCACATCCGTCTTGATTTCTCTCTGCTGATGAAAACTGAATCACTGATCACTGGAGCAATTCTGTTTCACTTCGGGTGCATGTTTAACACACAGTTGTTTAAGACATAAGCTAAGCTTTGTTAGTTTGTAGGTCTGTAGGTCGTAGACCCTCTTTGATGTTTTGTTCACTGAACAAATTCAGTGTTTTGTATTGTTTTGCAATGTAAATTAAGACCATTTCCCATTTTTTTTTCCCTGGTAGGGCAGAAAGTATAGCAGACAGTGAGGCACGGCTAAAATAACCACATATTTCCACAAATGCATTTTGGTGTTTTTACTGTAGTTTAGCAATAACTAAACTGATTAAATGACATGCAGTGTCTGACGGTGGAATGTATTCTGCTGACTAGATAGAACTATGGAACTCTGTTGGTGAACAATATAGATGCAAACTTATTGATGCAGTTCAAAATTCAGGTTTGCAGAGATGACACCTTTCAGTAGCATGTCCTGGATTACACCATCTGTTGTTCACAAGCGCTGCTAATCCAGCTGCTTTGCTTTTGCTGATCCTCTTCACATTTCTGTCTGCTTGCATGGTTAGAAAGCCTGGGAGAGAGATGTTGGAGTCAGGGATATGATTGTACAGCCATGCCTAAGTATAAGACATAATACTGCACTCATCATACTATGTTTGGGTCCTTGTTAGCACTTGTAGTTCTTCCAATTTGTTTGCTAAAGATCTGATTTTGACCATTATGATCACTGGATGAGACAGTTTGAACTTCTGCCATCTCTTCCTCCTCTTTGCTCCTGCTCTGCATCTAAGACTCAAAAAGGTATTATTTGAACTTTAATGTTACTTAGCTGCTTTGGGTTGTAAAATAATTAAAAATAAAAGTACCTTGTTGCTGTGGTTACCTATCATATCTGTCAAAAATATTTTTTAAAAAGTAACAGCAAAACTCCTTAGTGCACAGCAGCCACAATGGGGAAAAATAATTCAAAAAAGGAGGAATAAATGTTTTTTTTTAAATAATAAATCAAAATGAAAGTAACAGAGCTACTCCTACATGATTTCTCCTTGCATGGTGCAATTGCAAAAGAACAGTTATTCTTGCAGAATCTTGCATAAAAAAAAAATCTGAACTATCTCTTTTAAGCTTTTTCATATTTTCCAGTCAGCTCAAGTTTGTTTTGTTAACAACGTTAAAAAGTTGGAATCTGTGGAGTTCCAGGAAATGGCAAAGAAACCACCTCCCAGTCAGTGAATCTGTACTTCTTCAGCATACTGAGATCCACTTATGTGTCTGATGAGTCTTAGTGATGATGGCTTGGCAAAAGAAGAGAAAAAAAGACAACACTGCCCTGTGATCATGACTATGGAAGCTGCAAGACATTCAGGCGAACAAAGGAAACATCACTAAAGGACCAAATAATGAAAAGCATTCCAATCCAAATCTTCGGCTTCACAACAAACTGCTGTAATGAAGATGGGTAGTACAGACTTGGGATTTTGTTTTCCCATCTAAAATAACTGAATAACATGACTGTAATGCTGCAGTCATCAAAGACAGGGAGAAGGGTCAGCAGCCTAAGCCTTTCAAAGCGGTCTGTGCTGCATAAATGAGACACCCTCTGGAGGAGGATAAACACACACAAATTAACATTTATATATCCAAAACACACCATCATCAAATAGCCCAATCACTATAAATGGATAACAGCTTTAAAAAAAATGAACATAATATGTGATCGATGAGTTTTGCTTAATTAACAGTTTGTATTGTACACAGATGCACTGATCACAATTTTTGTCCGATCCCTCTGATTAGTGCGAAGCTTCGACTTGTCGATGCAATTTTTTTTCCCAGTTCTGATTTTTATTTGGGAACTGTAATTTAGGAAGACAGAAGAACAGCAGTGATCTGTTTTTTAGCCTTCCTGTTGGTTATTAATCATCTATATTAATAGCAAATGCATTATCATGACACGTAAGAAAGAACTCCCTGTAAAACAGGGATTTAATGTTAATCCCTTTTAGACGAGTGTTGCAAAATAGCATCAGTCTTATTCCTGTCTGAATACAGCCATGGTGGTGTACCACAAATGCTGGCTGATAGGTATGTCTCCGAAACTAAAAATCCTTTTAGACATTTTTTTGTTGTCATTTAGTAGTCAAGAGTATGAAATATATCTCCTTCACAAAACCAAAAAGTGTGTACTTGTCTGACTACATAGATTTTAGCTGATAAACTAGGAAGATCATCAAAATCCAAGATAGGTTAAATTCTAAAATAACCTACGTATTCATGTTTTCTACTGCTGATACATCAGAATAAACAGGAGACAACTTTTCAAAGGTATTTTCAATTTTCAGTTTGTATGGAGTGTACCATATGGGTGCCGATTGTAAAGTTACACAGTCAAAAATTTGTCATATTTTCACCATGTTATTCATTAATTTATAAATGTCACAGTTTCAAACTACATATTTAATTAGTAAGCCAAATTTAGTTTCCAAACTAAACATTTAGTTTGACTAAATGAGTTTGTGGTGATTTTGCAACATTTGATAACAGAATGCAAATTAATACAATTCATATAATTAGTTATATATACTGCTCACAAAATTAAAGGGAACACTAAAATAACACATCCTAGATCTCAATTAAATATTCTCATTGAAAAACTTTATTATTAACACAGTGGAATTGATTGAGAGGAAAATAACACAAAAATTATCAATGTAAATTAAAATTATTACACAATGGAGAGCTGGATTTGGATTAATACTCAATATGGAAGTGGAAAATAATATGACAGACTGATTCCGTGTCAGTGAATATTCCTCAAGACAAGTCTAAATGAGGCTCAGTAGTGTATGTGGCCTCCACGTGCCTGTATACCTCCTGACAACGCCTGGGCATGCTCCTGATGAGACGGTGGATGTTCTCCTGAAGGATCTCTTCCCAGATCTAGATTAGAGCATCAGTTAGCTCCTGAACAGTCTGTGGTGCCATGTGGTGTTGGTGGATTGACCAAAACATGATATCCCAGATGTGCTCAATTGGATTCAGGTCTGGGGAATGGGCAGGGCAGTCCATAACATCAATGCCCTCATCATGCAGGAACTGCTGACACACTTCAGTCGCATGAGGCCTCGCATTGTCATGCATAAGAAGGAACCCAGAGCCCACTGCACCAGCATATAGTCTCACAATGGGTCTGAGGATGTCATCCCAGTACCTTATGGCAGTCAGGGCACCTCTGGCTAGCACATGGAGGCATGGAGGGCTGTGTGGCCATCCAAAGAAATGCCTCCCCACACCATGACTGTCCCACCACCAAACAGGTCATGCTGGAGGATGTTGCAGGCAGCATAACATCCTCCACAGTATCTGCCAATTTTGGTGTTCCCTAGCAAATGCCAATCATCCACCATGGTGTTGGGCTGTAAGCACAGGCTCTATATGTGGATGTTGAGCCCTCATACCACCCTCATGGAGTCTGTTTCTGACAGTTTGAGTGGAAACATGCACATTAGTGGCCTGTTGGAGGTCATATTGTAGGACCCTGGCAGTGGACCTCCTGTTCCTCTTGGACAAAGGAGGAGGTAGCAGTCCTGCTGCTGGGTTGTAGCCCTCCTACTATCCCCTCCATGTCTCCTGGTGTACTGGCCTATCTCCTGGTACCTATTCCATGCTCTGGACACTGTGCTGAGAGACACAGCAAATCTTCTTGCCACCACTCACATTGATGTTCTGTCTTGGATTAGCTGCACTACTTGAGCAACCTCAGTGGGCTGTAAAAACATGTCTTGTGATGCCTCTATGCATTACAGCACTGACAAAATAAAAAAGTGACTAAAACTAACTTAACTTAGCATCTGCTAAAACACAAATGCTTGGATATGAATTTGGTCTTTAAGTGGTTCATGTTAAATACAGACAAATTAATTAGATAGTGTTATTTAAAACTGTTTATGCTAATGTGCACAGGTGGCACTAACAAAAAAGTTGTCTCCTTGTGTATATTCTAGGGAATGTAGATCTTTATCTTAACTCTAAAGCAGCTACTGCATTGTATTTTCTATTTTGCTGTGTATGACAGGAAATTGAAAAACATTTTAGTTGAAAATGACAATATGAAGGGGCGTCTGTGGAAAATGAAGTCCTGTCATTTTGAAGTATATGTGTTGCTTTTACTGTGCACCTGTTCTGAAAAGTGTGTATACTAGTTTGGTGGAGCAGTTGTTCAGCTGCCTAATGACCAGGTATGTTACCTGTCCAAGACATAATGACGTTTGCATGTTCTCCCTGTGCATGTGTGGGTTCTCTCCGGGTTCTCCGGCGTCCTCCCACTGTCCAAAAAACACGACTGTTGGGTTAATTGGTCTCTCTAAATTGAGCTTGGGTAAAAATGTGTGTGTTGTCTTTCCTGTGCATCTCTGTGTTGCCCTGCGATGGACTGCTGTAATCCCCCCACCCCCTAACACACACACATACACACACCAACATGCTCCCACGACACTGCGAGGATAGGCAGTTATAGTGAAAGGATGGATGGATGTTGTACATTTATGTTGTCAAAAAAGAGCTTTGATTTCTCTGACAGACCATACAACGAAAAACCTACCCCGCCAACCTTTCATTTAAGTGATAGAGTATAGCCGTCCTTTGCTGCCGGTCACCAATTTTAAACGAAAAGTCATTAACAACATTAACATGGCCTATTTTATTTATCTATTCTCAAATAGAACAATTAGCAAGTTAACTGGAGGAGATTGAAGTGCTGATTGGACTGATCAGCTTTACAAATGTTCCATTGTCCCTAATTGAAGCCTGAGCTTCTCTGTGCTCCGAAAATAATTTAAATGCATAATTGAGGTGAAGGCAGTCTGGATTAAATAGCTTGATGCTACACAGTTTATTGTATCTGCATATTGGAGGGACTTCTCTTAGGAGCAGCTCAGTTTACAGGTAGTGTCCCTATGAGCAAGTAATCATGCATACGTCGGAACAAACATGTAATTGAATAGATTGCGATTAAAACTACAGAGAGCTAAAATGGCCTTTATAATTGGTGCAGACTGCAGCAGTGTTAGTTTACAGAGATGAATAGTCAATTACAGTAGAAATTCAAAGGAGAGTAGAAGGGAAAGAGAGAAGAGATGTTGAATGAAAAGTTGCATGTTAGTACTGTGTTAAAGTGGTCCTCATGTCAAGCCTATCAGCACAACTGAAAATAATTACTGTTTATATGTGTGTTGGATATCTCATTGCTAATTCACCTGCCAGATTCCGGTGCAGTATGTTGCAGAATGAGAAAGCAGTTATGTTAACACTATTTCACACAGCATTTGTTTATGAAAATAAACAGAATTTTTATAGACTAATTTTAACTCCACCTAAAAGCCAATAAGGTTTTTATATGATTTAAACAAATTTCATGAAACTACAGCCCAATAAATACAACCAACACTAACACTGCAAGCTGGAGTCCTGGAGCTGTTCTGCTGCCTTGACCAAATATAGCTTGAAGTCAAATAATCATCACATCTGGAGTGCTTTGCAAATTCATTCACACCCGTTGACATTTTTCACATGTTGTTTCTTGCAACCACAAACTTTAATCTATTTTACTGAGATTTTATTTGAAACACCAATTAGAAGTAGAAATCCTAAAGTGGAAGAAAGATGACAAAAGATTTTAAGACTATTATTATTTTTTACAAAAAAATGTTGCAATTACAGGTGAGGGTCTTTTGGTGTGTATTTCTACCAGCTTTGCACATCTAGAGATTGAAAGTTTAGCTAATTTATCTTTGAAAAATAGCTCAAACTTGGATAAAGATGATCTGTCAAATTTCAAGTATTACCACAAATTTTCTATTGGATTTAGGTCCGGACTTTGTTTAGGCCATTCTAACACAGGGATATGCTTTGATCCAAGCATATCAGATATATTGGGGTGACGGTGGTAACCATGGTAGGAGTTCGCCCTGTAATCAGTGGGTTGCTGGTTTGATCCCCCTGCTCCGTCTGTCTCTGTTGTTGTGTCCTTGGGCAAGACACTTCATCCTCCTTGCCTGCTGGTGGTGGCCAGAGGGCCTGGTGGTGCCGGTTCATGGCAGCTTCCCTTATGTCAGACTTCCCCAGGGTAGTTATGGCTACAGTCCAGTAGCTTGCCTCCATCAGTGTGTGACTGTGTGAACGAATGACTGAATGTAGTATGAAGCACTTTGGGATCCTCTGGACTTAATAAAGCACTATACAAATAAAGACCATTTACCATAGTTCTATCAATCCTACCAACAACTGCAACCAACATTTTTGTCCCTGCTGCACAAAGGTATTCCCACAGCATTGATTGAGCTACCACCATGTTTCAGCATGGGGATGGTGAAGCATCGATTTTCCAACACAAGAACTTACATGAAGGCCAGAAAGTTGAAGTTTGGTCTTGTTTGACCAGAGCATCTTTTCCTGCATGTTTGCTTTTTCCCTTATGAGGCTTTATGCAAACTGCAAATGAAACCTCTTATGAGTTTCTTCTTACCAAGCTTTCATAAGGACAAGCTCTGTAGAGTGTACGACTAATAGTGAGCACCGTATCTCTGCAGATCCTCTAGAGTTATTAAGGACCCCA
This sequence comes from Anableps anableps, assembly GCA_014839685.1. Classification (NCBI taxonomy): domain Eukaryota; kingdom Metazoa; phylum Chordata; class Actinopteri; order Cyprinodontiformes; family Anablepidae; genus Anableps; species Anableps anableps. The sequence goes on from CM026084.1 coordinate 7,507,131, forward strand.
TGACTGTTTCTTACATTAAAACAGTCTGTGGCTAGCCTTTCAGCTTAGGCAGACAGTCATGTCTCTGTAGGTTTGCAGTCATGCTGTACTCTTTCCATTTTTAGATTAAGAGGTGAACAGTGCTCAGTGAGATGTTCAGACGTTCAGTGCGCAGGATGTTGTTTTATAACCTAACTCTACTTTCAACTTATCTAAAGCTGTGTTTCTGGCCATTTTGGTTTGTTCCTTGGTCTCAAAGATGCCAATAGTTCACTAAGGTTCTCTGCAAAACCTCAGAGGCCTTCATGGATCAGCTGAACTTACACTGTAAACTGATAACTAAATGTTCAGTTAGGTAACTAATAACTAAATGATCAATTAGGTAACTACCTATTTGCATCAGAATAAATTGGGCTGAATACAAATGCCCAACACACTTTTCAGGTTTTTCTTCTGTAAAAAATGAGAAAAACATGTGTTGCTTTCCTTTTTACTTTACAAGTATTCTTTGTGTTGGTCTATCATATAAAATCTTGTTTGATATCCTTTCAATATCAGTTTTGCTTTAACTGTCAAGGAGTGCAGGTATGGAAGAAAAGAGACCTAAATAAAAGTTGGATTTGATATATATATATATATATATATATATATATATATATATATATATATATATATATATATATATATATATATATATATATTTATTTATTTCAGAGGAAGAAAGTTAATAATAAGGGTACTAAAAAGTCTTTAGGGAGGATCTGCCAAGCTTTGAGGTAAGCGGTGGTACACTAATAAAAGATTGAAGCAGTTGTTTTGTTTCATGCATCTATGAAGAAGGGAAATGAGGAATTCATCAAATTCAGAGAAGAACTTGCTGAGATTTACACTTGAGCTTCAAGATTTAAATTTCCCAGTTTGCTGAGAAAACTTATTTAAAATGTATTAAACAGATTTTTAAAGCTATTCATTCTTCTGACCCAGTTAATTTCTTGTTGAGTAACAAGAACAGAAAAACATGAGGTTAACCATAGCTTACCCAAGGCTATATGTAGCAGTTGATTTGGGGCTTCCATTGCCTATTGGCCCCTATAGCACCAGCATCTCTTTCATGGTCTCTAGCTAGATCATTTGCATTTTGTACATTTAACCTGTTTTATTTTTAACTTGTGTAACAGTAATCTCCTTTTTTTCTGCTGTTTTCCTCCCTACTTGTCTTTGCAAAGTTAAAGTCTTGACTCTAAATGGAAAACTGCTTGAATAAAAACAAAGGGAGAACAGTGGTGGTTAGCTGGTGGGTTGGGGAAAATCAGGGAATGGTTTGCCGCTTGGCTAGTAGCTGGAGGAGCACAGCTGCAGGGCAATGTTTTAGAAAGAGGACCGTGGTTCCTCCTCTCGGCTGTGAGTGCTGCTGTCCCATCCTTGGGTAAATGTCGGCTCGGCTGCAGCATGCAGCCAGCTTGGGTGAAGCTGTGGTTCTTCTTCCTTGGAATAATGGCAATGGTGTCAGTTTAGCATTGGCAATAAAGACAACGTCTCTGTTTGGGAAATCTATAATTCAAAGGTTTCTTCTGCAGAATTATGAAAAATCCAGGGTCAAGGCTTATTCCTTTGGCTGGAATAAAGATACTGGATACACTAACAGTAGCTTGAAGTATATGCACTTTAGATCCAGGGCTTCTCGTAAGAAGCAGTGTCACTCTTCTTCGCCAGTGAAGAAAGAAATGGACTTCTTATGACAGCAGTGGCTTTCTACTGGCCAGTCTTCTACAAATACCAATAAAGTGGAAGCACAGGACAAATGACTACCACATCCACAGATTCTCTCCCAGGGGCCCTAAGCAATTTCTATTTGCTTGGCTTTGGGGATAACATAGTGTTACACTAACTTTTAGTCAGTATGTTTGGATATACAGTATTTCCATACTTAGTGATTACCAGTTTAACAAGGGAGACAGTTTGTATTTAGATTTAAAGATTGAGAGGTTCATCAGTTTTCATGAACAGGTTCATCTTCTTATCTAACCCTGTAATGTCTTGCTTGTCTTAAAATTCATGACATAGACAAATGGAGGTAGAAAAGTAAGAAGTAAGCTAAGAAGCAAACATTTTTAAGGTGTAACAGACTATAAAGTGCAAGAAAATATTGACTTGCTTAAAAATTCTAAAGCTGACTTAGCTTTTCTGCAGGAAGCCAGCTTTAAACCTAAAGATCGCTCTAGGCATTGAAGGAATAGGATGAGTCCCACTTCCATGTTTTACTCTAATGGGAATTTAAAATCTGTTATGAAATGTTTTCCCTAAAGTTTATATATACTCTTCTTAACTCATACTTTCAAATCAGAAAAGCTAGTTTGAGATTTTTACCATCACCCTTACCACTGCTTCTGTTTGAAAATTACTAAGTACTGTTTTGCATTGTTGTCAAATCTTCTCTCCTATTTTTCTGTTGATGTAATAGAGAGTAATATGACATGAAGCATTAATACATGGAAGTTGAAATTCCTAAGTCAAAAGATGTGAAAAAGAACTATCATCCTCTTTAATCAAAATTCCTGCTTGGAAAAAATTGTGCTCCTCATCAACCTTGATCTCAAACTCGAATATCCATGCAAAAAACAACAACCACCACCACAACAACAACAAAACAATTAAAGGACTTGTGAAAAATGTAAAGTCAAGTGAATACTTTATTACCTGCAATGTTTCAGGTATATCACAGTTAAAAACATTTTTATTTTAACGTTTGGGCACAAGTCCGGGCAGCATGTCTTGGATTTCAGGTCATGAACAGTTTCTGTCTGTAATACACAGTACAGTAGTTTAAAACAGATGTAAAGCAAACAAAAAGAGCACTACACAGCAGAACAATCTACAGGTACTTAATGGAGCTATTATCAAAGTCAAATCATGCCAGTTACAGAATCAAAAAATATCCCTAAGAGGAGGAAATACTGGGATGTGGTAGATGTAGTGGAGCTAAGAATGATGAGTAAGCTAAAACTGCTAAAGAAGCTGAGAAGGCTAATGATTTGCTTACTAGTAGAACTAGAAGACCAACATGGGCTGAAATGCCACACAGAGAGGAAGAAGCCATTATCACAAAAGCCTTTCAGATTATGGTTTCCAAATAGATTTGGGAAATACCTTTATTACTTAAAACATGCACTGTGTTCTCACAGAAAAGAAGTGTGAGTGTTTGGACAAAATGTCTATTGTCATATTTTGAATACAAATGGGAAGCTTACAAGCCTGAGAACACAATCGTTACTGAAGAACGGGGATGTAGCATTATGTTGCATCTGTGTTTTCCTGAAGGGGACATATGCAGTTCAAGAAATAGACAGCATTGTGGGAAAGATTATTATATAGAAATACTGAAGCAACATGTCAAATCATCAGCCAGGCGTTTAAAGATTGGAAACAAATGAGTCGTTTAAATACACAGTACCACTCATCAAACTGGAAAATCAGTTACAAAGTAGCTGTAGGACAAAAAGTCAGTGTCTTGGAGTGGATATTACAAATCCCAGGTCTTAGTTAAAAGATGAATATAACACAGGTAAATTGCAAAAAATGGAGAGAAAATGCACAAGTGGTATCAATTTCGAAACATGTCATTTGTTTTTATTCACATTGTAGCAAAGATGGAATGTTGTTTGCACTCTTAATATTTATTCCTTTATTCGGAAAATACCAGTGAAATACTGTCTCTCATTGCTGATATCTACCAGTAGTTGTGACAATGTATCTTTTGTGATGATGTTGGAAGGTCTCTTTAAATGTACTTTTCATTTAACTCTGCCAGGGGTATGATTAATTTTGAACCAAATTACAAAGAATTTGTAGGCAGTTTGTAGTGCAATTGGCTAGCTGCTGCTTGCTAAAGGACTATTTCATCAGAGGCAGATAATAACTTGTTGGAATTACTCAGTACCTGTTTGAACAAAATGTACTTCAAGGCATACCTTTACTGCATAACACATTTTACTTCTACTTGAGTAATATGATTTTGAAAAACGAAAAAAAATGCTGCTCTTAACGAGAACAATCTTTGGCGACTCTCCCCACTTCTAATTGCTTCACTAAATAAAGAGCAAATATATTTTAGCCAAAACACACAGAAACAGAGACAAACCTACACTGTTTCTGTCAAGGTGAGATTTCCTGTTTGCACACAAGCGTTATTGTTTTGATGTTATTTTCCATCTGCTGAGCCTGCAGCACCATTTGGAGGTCAAGTGAATATACAATAAAAAGTAGATCTTGTCACTGGTAAACCTTTCTCTGGTCTAACATATATAAATCACCTACTGTAAAAATTGGGCTCAAAAGTGGAATGTTGTGAAAAAAATATTGATTTGGAAAGCTGCTTAAAATTTTTTTCACTGAACATGTAAAGATCAAAACAGTCAGTATGTCTACTTTATGCTGGATCTATCACTTACAGGCTTTAGCATCCTATTGTTGAGCAAGATTTTTTTTTTTTTTTTTTTACTGAGAACCTTTATGCCTACATCATTCACAATAACTTTTCTCAACAGAGGTGTTATACTCTTCTTTTTGACTGCCTGTTTTATTAATTTTCAAAGCAATATTGTAAACATAAGAACTTAGACATTAAAATGTTGACTAATCATTGAGTGAAAAAATGACAATTTGAGTGTGAAAAAGGATAGACTTAGGAAAAGCAAAATGCTCAGGAACCCTGTGTTTCCAAGGAAACTCTCTTCGCAGCTCTGTGAACAGAGTTTGGCTTTTGATTGTTTTGGGGGGTTTTTGTCAGAAAAATCTTTTCCATACTTTTGTTCTTCATCCTTCATTGTTAGTGACTTCTGAATATTTTCCAATCCTGGGTCTTTATGAATCAATGAACACAAGACTAACTCTAAACATTCCCCCTATCTAATATTATTAACAAATAAGTGCTTTGAGTTGCTTCAACCACCCAGAAAAAAGGTTTCCTTTCAGGCTTATTTTGAGTTTTGTTGTTGATATTGCAGAGGAAAGCAGTGCAAATCTGCAAGAATCCATGAAGGAAACCTAGAGTTTGACCACTTGTAGTTTTTTTGCCTTTATAAATCCTAGAGTAGCTCAATAAACAACTCTTAGAAAACTGGCTGAGCAGATTCCTCAAACCTGATAAAGTAAGTAAAAATCCTTTCTCAATTTTGCTTTTGCATACTGATTACACAAAGCCCATGTGTCACTATCAGTCCATCCTTTAGAAATTCCCTTCAAGGACTGTTGTTTCTACCAGGAACTTTCAGGTGCTGCTCATTTAGCTCCCATGTCATTTTGTACCTTTGTACTTATGGTTGCTTCATGCCCAAGGTTTTTGTACACAAAATGAAGGTATCTATCACATTCCTTTTTCCACAGACTGTGTGTCAATTTGTTTCAACCAAGGGGATGTTTTGTATTATCAGAGATTTAAAGTCATTATGCTGATACTCTACTGTCAGGCAATGTAATTCGATGACTCCAATGCATAAAGTGTTGTTTTCTATAGATAATTTGACAGCTACCACAAAGTTACATCACATATTGCTAACTTGTTCATTTGAAGTAGTAGAAAACAAAGGTCATTACCAGGGGTTGTATAGGGTACAAAAAGCATAGTTCCTGGGGAATCTTGTTTCATCTGTGAACCTATCCATCATCATTGCAAACAAAAAGAGGTTCAATATTTCTGATGTATTCCTCTTCTATATCTGTAAAAAAAAAAAAAAAAAAAAAAAAAAAAAAAACGGGCAGAGGTGCTTTACAAAACTTCAGAGAACCTTACATTGTTATCTTATAATTAAATGTATTGTAGGAATCTGCATTTCTTGAAAGACGGTGCCATATCAGAGCTGATCCTGAACAGAACTCTTAGCAGTATTTCTCAGGAATTTAAAGCATAGTTATTAGTTATTTCCTGGTATTTATAGGCTCTGAAGTGAAGGGTCAGATTTCTTTGAATAAATAACATTGGAACTTCAAATTAATAATTTTTTCTTTTCATCTTCGAGGCAGAGGAGAGCAAGAAGTACTCTGGTATAGCAATCCCATAGATAGAATCAGAAAGTGTCCTTGCTTGGACTAATACAACGGAATATTCCATATTTTCCTTTCAGAATTGGCAAGGCTAATTTAGCCTGCACAAATTGGTTCTCTGCAATCTCACCGCACTAAGAGGACTTCTCAAGATCATTTTAAAATGGAAAAAAAAAAAAAAACACCTTGGAGTACTTCAGCTTAATAATTTCACATTAATTTCTGACCATGCCATTGCCCTCTAAAGCACACATATTAGATTTTATCTCTAAGTGATCTAAAGTCTCCCAGAGCTGTAGCTTTAAAACAGTCAGTCAATCACCTAAATGTCCAGACTTGACAGCATGCATAAATCATCTTTCACTGCTCGTCATTAAATCAGGGCTCAGTTCAAAACTGTAGACACCATTTATTATTAAAGTCACTCTAACTTTACTGTATATATTTTCATATAAAGGTATTTAAATATGGATTCTAAATTTTTTTTGAAAAAAAGACTTTTTGATCTATCCATCTCTTTCCTTACCTTCTTAATTCTGTTTAGGGTCCTGTGCTGTTGGAAGTTTTCTTAACACTTATTGGGTAAAAGGTGGATCCAACCCAGACTGATCAGCAGTCCATCACAGGGCAACAAATATGGCTGATTTAGAGTAGCTAATTAACCTAACATGCATGTTTTGCATCATATTGTTCTACCCAGACTTGCATCTTTTAAACTGTGAAGTCACAGTGATTACTGCTGGAGCTGCCATGCAGCTTTCATTGTGATACTATTCCTAAATCTTGATCTGTAAATAGAACTGGTGGCACATCTTAGATCTCGTGGTTTCAAAACATATTTCAACATCCTTGTCGTCAAAACAAAGATGTGTCATTTTCCACTATCTAGTCTGTCTGGTCTGCTGTGTCTAGGTCAGAGACTTAAGGCTTCCACAAACTCAGGCATACTATGCGTATTCTGTGTGCTCCGTGGATACTGTCTGCAGACAGTGGAGATTTCATAGTCAAACGTACCGATTGCATACATTTCTTGTGACAAATTCCTTCATTTCCCACAATCTTAATGGATGGTTGGAAATTTGATGAGCTAGTTAGGTGCCGAGCAGCCATGGCGCACATATTGGTGCTGCACAGAGTGCATCAGTCTTGCTACTGTGTGTTCTTGCGACTGTTTCTGTCGACTCTCAACACAAAACACTAAAGATGTGAACACTGTTTCCCACTGAGCAGTTTATTGTGCGACACCAAGTACGCATAAGTGAGTGCTATGTTAAAATTGACCTCTGCGCGGATGAGTCTGGTGGACATCGATTTTGAGTCCGCCTCAAGTATCCGTGGACCTCCGCGGAGTGAAGTACTCCCAAGTATGTGGGGGCCATTATTTTGAAGTAAGTAAGGAAGTAGTTCTTGAGTCACTCTACTGTGTTGACAGAGTGGGCTATAGAGACTGCTTGTTGGGTTGGCCGGCAACGCTTGGTTACAAAAGCATTAAGAAAGCCTTCAGTACTTGTAAACTGGTTGTGCAATAACATTTTGGAATAAAAAAGATGACAGACTGGTAGAAAAACTATATATTTGCAAATACTGAAATTACAGCAAGTGGTAACTGTTAGCTGTTAATACAGCTATATGATTTTAGGAGAACATGACACTGTCATATTGTTGTTCAGTTTTTAAATGGCAACTTTGATCACAATAATCCGACATTTTCCTCTCATCATTGATGTCACCATCACTTTCTTTGACCTGTATCTTGGTCATTAAGGTCTATATTCGTTGTAGTATTGCAAGGAAAAAGCGGTGAAACCCCATCTTAGGGGCCAAGAAAATTATGGGAAATAGGAATGGTAATGGACAGCACCTGAAATTCTGCAGCCGTCCTGATGTTTAACAGTTGTGATATTACACACATTGATATTGCAATTATGGTGATTATTTCAGTTATAGATTAATCTATCAATTATTCTGACGATTAATCAATTAATCGGATTTAAAAAATGGCATGTTCAACAGATTTTTCATTTAAACCTTTTTATATTTGAAATACATTGAAAGATGTAAATAAACAAATAATTCAATTCCATTTTTTAAATAGGAAAATAAATATTTTATTACCTAAAACGCAATAACATAACACTCCTTTTGTGTACACTTGATCATTTGTGGCTAAGGATGCATCTGCAGCTAAAAAAATTACTTCTAACATCAACGTGAAATGATAAGGCCTTTCTCTTTGATTTACTGATACAGTGTATGGCTAAACTGTTGATTATTTTTTTGATTAACCGATTAATAATTGGATGCAAAAGGTGTTTAATAGGAGATTTAAAAAAAAAAAAAAAAAAAAAAAAGTTCTGTTTTTTTGTTTTGTTTTGTTTTGTTTTGTTTTGTTTTACAGAATTTGAACCAGGTGAAGTTAAAATGGCCACTTGTGGGGTTTTGGATAGAACATATTTACAGACAATGTTTTTTATTTTTTTTTTTATCTTAAATGCAAAATGTATATATATTTTGCACAGTTTTGGCTTAATTACTGCTCTGACTGTGTTGTTCTTTCTTTTTTTTTTTTTTGGTTCTGTGTGCTCCAGTTTATAGTTAATTAATTACTATATTAGTTGACGCTTATTTCAATGATTGATTCAACACGATTAGTTTGATTCATCGTTTCAGTCCTTTTTGAAATGACGATTGTAATTTGATACAATATGAAGCTCTTGCCACTAGTAATGCTCAAGTCGATATCCAGCTTGTAGTTTTGTAACATTACTAAACTAAAGGGCAATTTCAGTTTTTAAATAAGTTTAGATTTCATACTGGACATTTCTATACGGAGCTGAGATTAAAGCAGTTTGAAATATATTAAACCTTTGTTATATATGTTACACAAAAATATCTTTTTTGGAATTAGGACCACCTTAGAGTGAGACACTCATTAAAAGCATAACATGGTATGTAATATACTGATCAAACCTGCACTGAACTATTCAGTACTGATTCAAGACCCTTTGAAGCACAGTTTGTGACTCTTGAAACAGTTGCAATTGTTTATGGAACCAATTTTTAAATTTATTTTTCTCAAAAATCCAGTTAAAATCATAAGTTGCTGTCAAGAACCCAGTGTCACCTCTACTTTAAAACATCTTATTTCTGTTTTCTTGCTTTGCTCTGATCCCATCAACAGCCCACCACTGCTATTTAGCTTTTTTGAAGAACAGTGAGAATGAATTGGCTTTTTCTGACCAAAGTTGTATTTCTGTTCCTCTCCCTTCAATTTCCATCTGCCATTTTAATCTTTACAATTACAGAAACAAGCAGAAAAGTAAAGGAAAAAAAATACCCACCTCATGTATCAAGTTTGGATCCAAATGTGAAATACAGCAGGTAATGCTTGGGTAAAATGTTTGCCATTAAACATGCTGACATTTGGTCCTTCCTATTAACTAATGGTGCTCTTTGTTGGGTTAATGGACAATGTGCACTATCACACGTGTGCATACAATTAGGGCTTCCAGTTGAAATTGTTGCCATTTTCCCTGTCAAGCATTTTAGTGAATGTGAAGCTTTTCTGTTTATGCAGAAGTGCAGACTGAGAAAAAAAATTACAGTGAATGGAAGCTGGTAAACGTCCACTTTCTTTATGAAAATGAAATTAAATTGTTTATGTCACTTTATTAGTTTGAATAAAATGTACATAGTTGACCCTGAAAATAAAATGTCAGTTTTTAAAATGAGGGAACTATAACTTGACAAATTTTTTTGGGAACAAAAAAGAGAAATGAAAAGAAATAAGACCTTCAAACCTACCTTAAAAAGTGGTCATAAGACATTAACACTCATGTTCATCCTTATTTTCAGTGCAGAAAATATTACTGCTCTCTTAAAACATTTCCAGAACCTATGTATGGTGAAATATGAACTGAACAATAATTAGTCTAGCTCTATTCCCATTTTGGTTCACATCCCTGTTTGCACCTCTTGACTTCTATGAAATATGACAGATTAGGACAACTCACCAAACTAAAATAACACTAACCAACCTCCTGCTGGTAGATATTCTCTGTCATAATCATAAAACCACATTGCCTTATAGTTGACTACAAGTATAGTGTAGAAAATTTCTTTAAACATGATTTCATACCTGAAAAGTAATCAATAAAGTGACCAAAATTAGAGAAAGGAGCTAAATGATCAACACGCCACCAGCAACCCTTAGAGCATGAGAAGAGAGCAATGGAATGGATCAAGTGCCAGTCATATTTTGCACATTTTGTGTTGAAGAAAATATATTGGACTGGTGATGTATTTGCATTCAGAAAATAAACTATTTTCAGATTGACTGTAGGAATGGACCAAGTTAAAACCAGGGAGAACCTTATAAACTAAACATTATTATGGAACAGATACCAAACAATCAAGTCTGCATTTCCACTGATACTTCATGTCAGCATCTGAGTCTAATAATGTCTAAATGACCCGCCTCTTACTGTCCAATCACCCCAGCAAACTTTCTGCATCAGAGTTTGGGCTATCAGAGGGATTTCATTTCACTCATTCATAGTTTAGCTGAAGATATTTTACATGTGTTTTAGGTGTTTTCATATTTGTCCATCAACTGCACAAATGGCATAAATTTGTAGCCCTCAAACATATTTTTAGTAAAACTAAGTCCAGCCGTGAGCCATGTCATCCACTACAGCAGCTTTTCCCCCCTCAAATCTGTCCTTCATTGTGGCAAGGTGAAGATTGTGGGGAAAAGGAGAAATAATTGAAGGTATTTCTCTCCAAGTTTCCCTACCAAGTAACAACCATGTGTTTTGTAATGGTGTGTGTACCCCTGTTTGAGATATAAAAGCCTGAATAGGAACAGAGTGAATTGTTTTGTAAGCTTTACATAACCTGGTGAAGTTAGCAGGATATTAAGACCCTGTCCAACCGGCAACATTTTTTTCTAAAACAGGAAAGTTGTCATTCTATTATTTATACAGACACACTTTGAGTCTTGCAAGCTGACATAAGCTGGGTAACATGAAATACCGTCTGCTTATGAGGCATGGCTCATAGCTAGCTAGCTGTACTTTCAAAGCAGCATTAACTTAGTAAAAGCAATGGGTGAAACACATCTTGACTTTTTAAACAGCTTTAGCTTTGTTTTAAGCAAGCAGTGTTTTTAAGCACCTGGTGGGGGAGGGGCAGCTTCATGGAGTTGTACAGAGAACCATTTTGGCACTTTCACTGGCATCGTATCAATAGGACTTTAAACCGTAAGCACACAATGATAGATTAAAGCAAATTAACTGTAACCTGTACAAACTTTAGTACATCCTGATAGTGGAAACTGACTTTATGATGAATCAAAGTAATAAAACACATATTCTATGGAGAATGCTATGCAGGCACCCCAGAGTTCCAAATGTCATCGACTGATCTTGAAAGGCCAAGCAGACAAAAACAGAAAAACTGGAGCCAAATGGTAAATAGTTTCTAATTGAAACACGGCTAAATGTATAAAGACAAAGACAAAAGTTGTCTTTGTATATTCAAAAAAATTTCACTCTTGGCAGATGTGGTTAAACTAAAATGACTCTGCAACATGTGTGGAGAGAGACTATTTTTATTCCTTTAGTGCTGGTGAAACTGGTGAACTGGAGCAATCTTTATTTATTGTACTTCTCTCATTTACTCTTGCTGTAAGAATTTGAGCTTGAATTCTGTATATGTATTTACTATAAGCAATTTAATTAGATGTCCCAAGCACACGAAGTACCCATGGGACTTGATAACTGCTTCTTTGCTATTTTTACTTTCATGCTATTTCCAATAATAGCATCCGCTGCAAACCACTGGGATTGTGAATGAGCGTGTAAATGCGCTGAAAGGATTTGCAGCCTCTGCATTAATCTCTATGCTCTGTCTTCTGTTTCTCTGACAGAATAAAACAAACTGAAAGGAGAAGAGAAAGAAGAGGAAACAAATGGAGGAAAAAAACGAGTAAAAACAGATCCTGAGCTCATCATCAGTTGCAAGCGAAGACGATGATGACAAAAGCTACATTTTATTGTTTGTTTTTGTGCGTGGGCGCAGCAGCTGTGTTCATCCCACCAGTGACTGGATGACAATTAACTGCTACTATTTTTGACTTTCAACACAGTTTTTCACATCTGAATTGGTCACCTCTTGAACTTCCTTTGGCATGAAGAAACAAAACAGATCCACTTTAAAGGTTCTCTGCTTTACCTTCACCTTGTTTTTCATTAGGTCACCCAGCATGCAGAATTCTTCAGAAACCTTTCTATAATTGAGAGTGGAATATTGGGTTTGATGCACAGGTAATATAAGAATACCAGACAATTGATCTTATTGGATATTTTTTATTAATTTATTTTTAGGAGGAAAATATATGATGTGTATATAGATATGTATTTGGAAATATTTTTTGTCTTGTTGAAAAATAAACTAAGGGTAAAAAATAAGAAAAAAAACCCTTTGGTTTGGTTGATTATTTCTTTACTGAAACAATGCTTCCTGGAAATAAGTTTTTTGCTGTTAATTTTCACTTAAATGGTGCAATATTTGTAAGAAAAATGCATTTGTAGGTTTAAGAAACAAGGATCTCAGTAATGCCAAGTCAATGACCCAATGCTGGTCATCAGTTTGGTCACACACTGCTTTGGCATCACCTTCCACAACCAGTATTTGTTGTAAGTCAATCAATGTGATCACGCGGGTCACTCTGGCACAAACAGTACATTCAGGCTGATCCCACAAAAGGTGCAGTGGAGTTGAGCTCTGGACTGGATGCTCTCCACTCCTGAACTCTAGGGGCAGTCGCTGATTTAATCTGTGGGAGCAAGCATTAACATATGGACGGTAAGAGTTTGGTCAGTGGCCATGTTTCCATCCAAGATTTTTATGCACATTTTGAAGTATCCCATTAGAAAAGGTTGATAGAAACAGCAAAATTTAAAATAATGTCCTCAGTTTGGCAAAAAAAAAAAAAAAAAGTTTTATGCTCACTTGACGTGATTTTTGGCTTTTCTGAAAAAAAGTTAATGCGCTAAAAGGGAGATGGAAACACATTTGCTGAATAAGTTCTGCCTTGGCAAACATTTAGCTCACATGACTGATCAGCTGTTTCTGCTGTTAGAATCTTAAGAATTGCATTTCTTTCGCTACATCTCTGGACAGCATGTAACATCACCAATGCTAGCTGACATGACAGAACAATTACAACTTGCCCGACAGCAACACATTCCTGAAAACTTCTCTCCATTTTTCTGATTTGTGTGGTCCATGCTAGTTTGCAACCTCTACTTCCTATATATTACAGCCATACATAACGTTAACATTTGACAAAATTATGCTTTGCATAGCCTGGTTGATTCACTCCAAGTCAGAAGATGGAAACATGCCTGATTCACATTTTCTTTTTCTTTTTTTCTTTTTTGAAACATTTTAAAGTTTTCTCAAAATTTGCTTGACAATTGGATGGAAACAGGACTACCACTGATTTCACAACCTTATCCAGAACCCAAACACTCAACTCAGCTATTCAACCTACAGGTGCATTTTACAGGCTTTCTAGTGGTTTAAAATTAATTACTAAGAAGCAAATATTAAAGAAAATCAACCAAACACAAAGGTTTTTGATTTTTGTGCTATAATGTATGATATATGGTAAATATATAAATATGATGAAGGATACACTTATATGAGAAAACTCCTGCACTTGTCATGGTAACAAAATTCTCCATAAATTCACAAAAATTTAGTCTTTTTTATTTATCTTTAATTTGAGATGCTGAAATCATCTGAATATGTGAATATGTAGATCTTAAGTTTGACTGGTCACAGTTGGTAATATTAAAGGGCTCTGCATGGTCGAGCCGAACTGCCAAAATCAGTTCCCATTGTTGTAGTAGCATTATAAAAATCGTGTCATTTTGTTCTCACCCCATGTTGTCACAACCCCTCTGGCAAACTTTTCGTTCACCACCTTCTGTATGCGAGACTGTTGTGTGATTGGTCTGAATTATGTGGATGTGTTTGTGTATGTGGAAAACAGCACAACTCAACTTCCATCAGCTGGTCTTCTGACTATCTGTGCAAGTCCGACCATGCTGGGCCCTTAAAGCTGCAGTATGTAACTTGTTTTTATTTTCCAAATATTTTTTACATATTTGTTAAAATTATCATATCATGACAGTATAATATAAGACAGATAATCTGTGAAAAATCCAGCTCCTCTGCCTTCTCCCAGTGCTCCCAGTACGAGCTGTAGAAATACACTAATCAGAGCAAGGAGGAGGGTCTTAGTGCTTTCAATCATCCTCATGTACACACAGCTCACACACTTCCCTTTGCTCTCTGCTACGCTAATGCTACTGCTAGTTAGCATAGCCACCAGTGACTGTGGATAAACAGTTTTCCTGGAGTAGTAAGTTGTTTTTTTCACCAATACCATATTGCCGAACACGGGGATGACTGATGGCACTAAGACCTTCCTTCTTGCTCTGACTGGTTGTTTTAGGTTGGGAGCAGTGAAAAGTTACATGCTGTTGCTTTAACTGTGCAACTCATCTTAATCATTAATATACGATGCCATGTTACATTTGCATAATTTTTCTGGCCAAATACCACCTGTGTTTCCATGTGAAAGTAACATTAGCAGAGCCTCAGAGTCAATATGTGAGACTCAGTGAGTCTCTGTTGTGACTCATTTTTATGTTCTTTGACTTTCTGGGTCTCATAATTATTTGAGACCACTATATCATTTAATTAGATGGATTTGTACAGCATATGTCTGACGAGGTTGTTAGATTTTCACCACTCCCAGGATTGATTTATTTATTTTTCCCACAAGTTTATGGTGAAATGCCATGTTTCTCCTTCAGGTAAGGAATGATAATGACTTCACAGAACCTCACTTCAAAAGTAACCAGACCAAGTGTTTAAAATGTCAACTTCAAATCATGTTCAAAGTGACAACTTTTTTATATGCACAGCATAACTTTCCCTCTGATCCTAGTATATATAATAAGTGACCTCTCACTGCAGAAAGGTTAGAAAGAAAGACTGAACATTGTATTATGATTGTAGGGTGTGTACAGAAGATTTACAGGGTATTGACAAGGCTAGGGAGGATCCTGAGATGTAAATTATAATTCATACGGTATACCCTACCTTGTAGGTTTTCAGTTGCTTTTGCGTGGGTGTTTGTAAGAAAATTTTACAATACTGTTGGGCCTTTGTAGGTACCCAGCAGTAGCCTGTAGATATTTGTAGCCTTCAGCTCATATATACCCACAAGGCTACTTACTTGCATCTTAAAGGCCAATCTCTAACCTTCCATTTTTCAGCAAAATTATTGAAAAAGCTGTGTTTCAACAGTTAAATAGCTTTTTAACAATGACAAACCACTTTGACATCTTTCAGTCTGGTTTCCGTATTCACCACAGCACTGAGACTGCCCTCATCAAAGTGTTTAATGATATCCACACAAATACAGACTGTGGAAGAACCACAGTGTTGGTTCTGTTGGAGCTCAGCGCAGCAATTAACACAGTTGACCATGATATATTATTAAAGTGACTGGAGAGCTGGGTCGGACTCTCTGGTACGGTACTTAATTGGTTCGAATCTTACCTAATGAATGGGGATTTCTTTGTGTCAATAGGTAACTTCTCATCGGAGCGGACAGAAGTCACATGTGGAGTACCCCAAGGTTCAATCCTGGGTCCTCTCCTATTTAATATCTACATACTCCCACTAGCTCAGATTATAACAAGTAATAAGATTAATTACCATAACTACGCAGATGATACACAGCTCTATATTATGATGTCACCAGGTGACTCTGAACCCATCCAAGTACTAAACAGATGCCTAGAACAAATCACTGCGTGCTAAAACTTTCTCCATCTGAACAGAAATAAAACTGAAGTTATGATATTTGGACCTAAAGAGGAACGATCTAGAGTCAGTGCGCAGCTTCAGTTATTACAGCTAGAAACTAGTAATCAGGCCCGAGAGCTGGGTGTAGTGATGCACTCAGACCTGAACCTTCAGAGACGCATAAAGACATTTACAAAGTCGGCCTTCTACGACCTGAAGAACATTTCCAGGATTAAAGGACTAATGTCTCAACAAGATCTAGCGAAACTCATCCATACGTTTATCTTTAGTTGCATTGATTACTGCAATAGTGTCTTCACAGGTCTGCCTAAAAAAAAATCGATCAGACAGCTGCAGCTGATCCAAAATGCTGCTCCTAAAGTTCTCAGTAAGACCCGAAAAATAGAGCACATCACCCCAGTTCTACAGTCCTTACACTGTCTCCCTGTAGCTCAGAGAATAGACATTAAAATAGTTCTGTTAGTTTATAAATCAATGAACAGCTTAGCACCAAAATACATTAAAGACCTGTTGTCGTATCAACCTTCCAGACCACGCAGGTCTTCTGGTTCTGGGCTACTCTGCATCCCCAGAACCAGAACCAAACATGGAGAAGCAACCTTCAGTTTTGATGCACCGCTAATCTGGAACAAACTCTCAGAACACTGCAAAACAGCCACTATATTCCTTTAACACCAAATTCCTTTAAATCAAGGCTAAAAACCCACCTGTTTAGAGCTGCTTTTGATTATTAGTCTGGACCATAAATCTGCAAACAAATCTGGGTAAGATAAGTTTGGTTTTCCAAAGGGTGGATGTTTGGGTGTAAATCAATAAAATAAAGTAAGTGAATCATTTATCAATATTTTTGCCGATGATTGTCATGTGTATTTACTAGATAATTTTGATGATTTTGCTCAATGATTTTGATGTTTTGATGATTTTGCTGTATACTTGATTGATGTTTTTATGATGTGAAACACTTTGAACTGCCTTGCTGCTGAAATGTGCTATACAAATAAACTTGATTTGACTTACAGGGTACCTACAGGGATACCTCCTGCCCTTACCTCAGGGTATGTTTTTGAGGTTTGTAGGGGATTGAATATCTACAAAGTACTTGCAATACCTACCGTGTAAGTAAACTGAGGGTATCTGTTGAGATTCCCTATGGCTGTCTGTAAGTACCTTGTAGTAGCTGGAGTTTACAGTCTAATTAGGAAACTATTGGTTTTGTTTTGTTCTTCATGGGGGTAAATAACAAATTAAAATTTTAGTTTGCTTAAAAAAAAACATTATCATTGACTGTACCTTTTCATTTGCTCATCTACAAAAAAAGTCCTTCAAAAAGACCACATTCAACAACAGATTGATCCCAAATATATTGTCAAAGCAATTGCTAAAATTCATTTCCATGTTACCATGGAAATTTATTAAGCTAATGAGCGATGGATGCTTTATGAAGGTGATATATTTTAATTGGAACAAAAATATATGATGGAATTTATTTCAGACCCCACACAGAACTTATCCATAGCTAAAAATGAGATTGAAACAATACCCCTTGTCTCCTTGAGAAAGAAGCTTGTCAAAACTAGAAAAAGACATCTAATAAAATATTAATCAAATATTTTGAAGAATGTACAGGTGACAGATTCACATATCTCTGTTTTTGGTCTCTCTCTCTCTCTCTACAAAAATGTAAAATACCAGCCTCAAACCTGAAAGTAAACCTGAATGTAATATCTTTTTTTTTTTTTAATGTATTGCTTCTGTGTTCAGATTTGAATTCCTTTCCATGTAAATATGACTTTTTAATAGTGTTGTGCAATGTTATCAGCGTCTACAAATCCACCTGCGTATAGAAAAAAAAAAATCATTTTGTGTGAGGTCTCTCAGGTTTCTTTCTTGATGCTGCTGTTTTCATCCTGGGCCAGTTTGATCATCACAGCATCAATCTTGATAGGAGAAAGGATGAAAGGAAAGTTAGCAGAGCAGCTGCTAAAAACCAAGCTGTTACACTTTCATTGATTTTATTCCCAGGCCAATGAAAGACAAGCAGCAATCACTGCCTGCAATCACTGCCTGGCTGGTGCATATTCAACTAATGTATCCTCTGAAGAAATCTTGTTCTTGGATTTGGAAATTTTTTGTCTACAGGAGATTCAAAGTGGAAGGAAAGTTGCACTAATATTACAAAGGGGATTTGGAGATTTAGAAACATCTTTTGCATGTGTAGTCTTCTGTATCTGCACACATACAGCTGTACAGTGCCTTGCAAAACTCTTCACTTTCCTTTTTCTATTGTCATTGTATAACCACAAACTTAAATGTATTTTACAGGAATAACATGGGATAGACCAACACAAAGTGGTGCGTAAATGTAAAATAGAAGATAAATCATATTGTTGTAACATCTTTTACAATAAAAAATCATAAAAGTATGGTGTGCATTTGTTTCGAGCCCCCCCTGAGTCAATATTTAGAAGACCCACCTTTCATAGTTATCCCAGCTGTAACTCTTAAGGAGTATATCTCTACCAGCTTTACACAAGACTAGGCTGAAATTTTTGCTAATTGTTCTAAAACTTCTCAGTTGGATTTAGGTCTGGACTTTGACTGGGCCATACTAACATATGAATATGATTTGACCATAACCTTTTCATTGCAGCTCTGGCTGTATTTTAAGGGTTTTATCCTTATGGAAGGTAAACCTCTGCCCCAGTTTCAAGATTACCCATGTATTGATAGATTTGCAGTTATTACATACTCTTTCCATTTTCTGATGATGGACTGAACAGATCTCTGTAAGATTTTCAAAACTTGCAAAACTAACCCTTATTTAAACCCCTCCTCAACTTCTTAATCTTCTCAATCTTCTCCCCCCTCCTCAATCTCCCTCACCTGTCTGTTGTGTTTCTTGTTCTTCACGTTTCTGTTGGTTCTAATGTTCTGTAACAAACCTCTAAAACCTCACAGAAAAGCTGGATTTGGACTAAAATGAAATCACACACAGGTGAACTCCTTGTAATGATTGCGTAGTTTCTGTAGGCAGTTGGTTGCATTGGATTTAATTCAGTAGCATTGGTGTAAAGGGGGTCTGAAAGCAAACACACATCACACTTTTCAGATTTCTGTTTTTTAAAAGAAACTGGAAAAACAGACACTGTTGTACTTCCACTTCACAGTTGCACAGTGTTGTGTTGGTTAGTCACAGAATATTCCAATAAATACATCAGAGGTTATAAATGAAAAATGAAAAAGAAAAAAAAAATTCAAATTTTTAAGAAGTCTGAATACTTTTGCAAAGCACTGTAGAACAAGTGACATCAATTTTTACTTTTACACTGTAGGATGTAGTCTGCTACGTCATTAATAAACCTGCTGGCCACACTTAGAGCTGTCCACGACTGGCTAAAAGAGGTAAAACTATCTCTCTAAACTCTGTAAATCCTCCATTCCTGTATTTCATTTACTGAGCGAGAGTTCAGAATTGGATTTACCAGCTTTGTCACACAGAAAATGTGCTTCTTCTGCATTCTGCAAATTTCACATTATCATTTATGCATGCCCTGCACATTTTTTAGTATTTTTTATGAACAAATAAATTTGGATTGGAATCATAAACTATTGGTCTGCTGTTGCTGCACACTTTAATTGCTGATCAAAGCTCAATGTTCTGTAACAAAAGCTACGCAGAAGTTGCTAACATAAGCACATGCTGCATACGTTTGTATTGATTCAGCTTCTATTGGAGCAACATCAATGCCAACTTTAAATAATACATGAATGATAAATGAATAATGAATGATTTTTGCCGCTTAGCCAGTGAAAACAGTAGCACAGCAGCTTCTGCTTAAAGGAATTTTCGGTTAATCAGAAAAAATAAACATTATTATGCTGATTGTGTCAGATGATATTTTTTGCTACTTCCACTACTGCCTGTATAGCGAAAGACAGTTTTAGTGATAGAGAAGGATATTATTTATATGGAAAATCTAACATCTATGAGAGTGACAGATAGTAACTCTAATTCACAGATTTTCAATTTATTTATCCAACCTAAGACTTTATCAGCTTCTTTGCATCTTTTTATTTGTAATATGCAGCTGAATTATCCACTGTAATTTAGCAGAAAATTGTTTATTAAGGTCCAGAACTGCAACCATAACTGTAACAAATTCTTCTTAAAATGTTTAAGTCTGTGCAACAGATTATTTCCAAAACCATTAAACCAGGTATCCAGAGTTGTTCCTGGATGCAGTGAGGCTGCATTTTTTGCAGCACTCATATGGGACAATTATATTATAGTTTCTGGGATTTTGCTGCAAAGATGAGTCTCCTTTTTAGCATTTTGTGCTTTTCACAACTCATCCCCTCAAGCAGCTCATGTGTGACCGCAATGTGTGCTAATGTTGAAGTCAACATTACTGAACCATGCCACTTCCCCACTGTTAAACCACCAGACTGATTGCCTTGAGTTCAATTTCACCAGCCAGAACCAGGAATGATTGCTCCCAGACCTATAGAGTCAAGAAATCACTTACTATCAGGCAGCATGAAGTGAGCTAAGGTTTAGCTCTGTTAACCTAAAGACATCTGAGCATCAGTTTTTGGCTTGGCTGGAGGAAAGAACCAATTTTGATAAGGTTTTATGAAGATCCAACAACCAATCAGTCTGTTGGAAGCACCAAATTTAAAACTCCAGAGTTATTTTCAGTTGTAGTCCCCTCATTTGAGACAGAAATTATCACAGTTCAGCTTCAATATTGCTTTTAAGATTAGCACTGAAAGGACTTACCCTAAGAAAAATATAACAACAGAGTTATAACTATTTTGCAAAAGTATTCAAATTTTATTGGATATTAATTTTATTGTTAATTGTATACTAAGTCTGGTTTTTATTACAATATTTTGCACCTAAATTAACTTGGATCAGTTCCTTCTTACACAACACTAGTTTACAGTTAAGGTAAGAATTATTAGCCCACCAAAACTCTTAATATTTCCAAGCAGATGAACATAATGAGAACTCACCACACTGGTATTGCTTCCAAAAGAAACAAGACAAAATTTCCACAAAGTTTGATCAGTATGTTTTATTGCTGTGTGCTGAATTGTAACAAGAAAACTGAAAAATGACGAGATCAAAATATTAGCCTTCCTGTGCTTTTCTTTTTTTTTTAATTCATTCAATTAGCTTTAAAACCACACCTGCGTAATCAATCAGCACTGAACCATACATAAGGATTAACAGGGCCAGTGGCACTTGAACACTATGACTACTTTGACATTTTTAGTAAGAAGTAAATATACCATACCAAAAAAAAAAGAAATTAGTCTGGACCTCTGAAAGAGGATAGTCGATGCTTATCGTGAGGGTAAAGGCTGCTCGTACATTGCCATTTCCAAAAGTTTCATGGTGTCTAGAAGAGCTGCATCATTGTAAAGCACCAGAAGACAAATTCTGTTCTGCAAACAAACCTAGACATGGCTGTAAGTGCAAGATTTCAAAACTTTGAAGAGAAAAATAACCAGAGATGTCAACAAGGATACTCAGGTATACCAAAGCGATTGTTGCACACCTGGCCTCTACCAGAGTTGATGTGTCAAGGAAGACAGTTGTGAGAGCTCTTCATCATGGAGGACTTCAAGGTCACCATCCAAGATAAACTCCATTGCTGAAACAATGGCAGATCAATGTCCAATTAAAGATTTCCCATGAGCATTTGAAACAGGGTCATGTGTTTTGGAAATCTGTTCTTTGGTCAGATGAGACTACACTTGAGCTCTTTGGGCACAGGGATGTTGCTTTTCTTTAGAGAAGGAAGGAAGAGGCCATCAACCCAAAAAATACAGTTCCCACTTTTAAACATGTTTGTGGAGGCATCATGTTGTGGGGCTGTTTTGCTGCTTAAGGCACTGGGAACCTTGTTCGTGTTCATGGAATCATGAAAAAAGAAAAGTATGTTGGCATTTTTAACAAATAATTTAAAGAAATCTACTTTAGGACACCACTGGGCCTTTCAGCAAGATAATGACCCAAAGCATACCTCCAAGTTGGTCACAAACCTTTTGAGGGACACAAAAATCTAGGTCCTGGAGTTTCCCTCATAGAGCCCTGATCCCAAACTAATTGAGAATCTCTGGCAGGTGCTAACGGTCAATATTCATGTACAAAGATCATGCAACCTAGATGAGCTAGAATGGTTTGTTATACAAGAGTGGGTTAGTATACCTAAAGAGATGTGTTGACCTAGTGACAAACTACAGGGAGTGGCTGTTGTCAGCTGTCAGAGAGGTCACACTACAGACTGTTAAATGTCAGGAGGGCTAATAGTTTTGGTCTTGTCATTTTTCAGTTATCTTGTTATGATTCAGCACATCAATAAAATATACTGATCAAACTTTGTAGAGTTATTGTTTTTGTTCTTTTGGAACCAGTACAAGTCTCACTCAAGACTAGTGAGGCCTCTCTCACTTCAGGAATGTGTATTTACCTTCCTTCAGTATAAAATCAGACTTGGAATGTTTTAACGCCGGGCTTAGAAATCCCTTTGTAATGCATGTTAGGGTAGCCAAAAGGCAGTAAATAATATTACTTGTAAAATAACTGAAATTGTCTGTCTCACTCAACATATTGTAATAAGTGATTGTGTAGACTAATAATGAGTTAGTTGTATTTGGGTCTGACTGCATTCTCCTTGACAGCAGGACCTGAAGCTCCAGAAACATCCAATACAGAAGTGATGTTGTGATTGTCAATGAGCAATGTAAATTCTGAGAAACCTCATTAAAGAAACTGCCCTTTAAGGAATTGGTTGTGGTTGTTGTTATTAACGGTTTTACATCATTTCACTAAAGGGTTATCTGAAAGAAACTGGCCAGCATCCCTTATATTGTTGTGCAAAACCACATGAAGTTGAATTTTTAAAAAAATAAATCAGCAAGGGTTTTTTAAATTATTTTTAGAAAGGATAGCATTAAAAGTGAAATCTCAAAGTTCTAATAAAAACAAATTAGAGTGGACAAGAAAAGCATCCAAGAAAAGAACCTCAAGAGACAACACCTCCTGTAATAGACTCCTAGTCTGATTAGTTTGGTTTTTTGTTTGTTTATTTTAGTGTTTTCATTTTGGGAAATAGAATCCGATCTGAGAATGATGTCATATCCAACTTAATTTTATTCCAGCAGTAAATTTAAAGCCAGCTGGATTTTAAATGAACCTTTGTGAGCAGGCTAACCACAATTAGTATTAGCAACCGATATTGGTATACATTGTAGGGTGGGTGAGTAACCACCAAGTTTCAGATTCTGACTCCAGGTGTGTTACAGTTGTTTTTGCCTATTTAGAAATCTGAAATTCCAACTTCTGAAAACAACTGGAACACAACAGAAATTTTCCTTTATGCCAGTTAGGATTAACTCAGGTTTTCAAAGCTTTATACATGTTGTGGCACAAATGTTACGCTTATTTAAAGAGCTTACATCTACTTACTGGAATGCTGTTTCCATGAAAAGTGATGAAATGTTATAATAGAGACTAAATCCTCAGTGTTATGAAGCAGAATTAAACAGGACTGTCATTGCATTTGGTGAAGTAAGAACAGCATGTGGCCTCAGATGACAAGCATATCGTGCAAAGTTTTATATGATCTGATTTGCAGTAATAAAGAAAAATGAATAACTGTTGTAACACCTAATAAGCAAATATTAGGATCTTGTTCCTTTACATTTCGTCTCCAAAGGTTGATAGTGTCTAAGAAGCTTATGCTGTGAGAAAGAGATTGTAATTCCAAAGCATGACAAGCTTGGCAAAGTGGTTGATCATGTCAGGGTGATAAAAGAGCAATTTAGCAGAATTGATAGGATTTTAGTGGTATACTACCGTTGTACTGTGGAGCCTCCTCCCCACATGAATGGCCTTTGCTGAAAGGTAATTTCTAAAACTTTCTTGCATCTTTTCAACATTAAATATTAGAGGTGTGCAGAGATCCATCTCCACAATGCTGAAGTAATTTAGAACAATCCAGGTGGGTACACAGTACTGTCCATCCCAGTGGGTCAGACAGTCCAAGTAGGCATTAAAGAAAATCAAAAATAAGTGAATAGTCTCCAATTATTAATGAAGCTGAAGACTAAACTGAAACATTTTCTTCGGATTATATGTAAATGGGGGTGGGGGGATCTAAAATACCTGTCAGTAAAGACATGATAATAATAATAATAGCTTTTAGTTGAATAGCGCTTGTCTGAAAACTCAAAGACACTTTACAGGAATCAAGCTAAATTACAAACAAAATGGTTAAGTACATCTAACAAAATCATAAAAGGAAAACAAAAACATAGAACTGAACATTTTAAAAAAGAAAAACTAAACAGGATAACCATGAAACAAGATACAAACTTATAATTACCATGAACATCACTTATTACCTGTAAATTACATTTAATAAATACAAAGATTACTTCAGAGTCCATACAGTTGAAGAATTCAGCTCCCATTTTTTCAAACAGCCTTTAGCTATGCCTAAACATTCATATTTAAAGAGACTAGTGAGTGAAGTGTAGTGCTTTGAAAAAGGATTTTTCCCTTTAATTTTTTTTTACTTTTTTGTCACAGTTAAATGTTTCAGCATGTAGCTTTCAAATCATGCTTATTCTTGTATTCTGCAAGAATTGTTGATTGACAAATTCACTTGAATAGAAGCTCACTGATGACGAAAAGTAGGCTAAAAGATGTAAAAAAAAAAAAGACCAACACATCATGCCTTGATCTAAAGAAATTCTAAACAGATGAAAAAAAGCTCCTTCATATCCATCCATCTTGTGTGGGAGTTTAGCGATTCCAAGACTCTGGGACTCCAGTAAACCATAGTCACTCTGTTACCATATAATTGTCATGTAAATTTTAAGCAAACTTTTGAAATGTAGCAAAGAAAGGAAAGTGTGAATTAGGTGTGTTTCCATCTACTGGTTTAGAGTGAATCAATCAGGCTACGCAGAGCATAATTTCATCAGAAGTTGACGCTACGCATGGCTGTAATAAACAAGATGTAAAGGGTGTAAACTAGCACGGACCACACGTCTCAGAAAAATGGAGACGTGTCCTCCCTCCAAGCTGGAGGTTTGGACTTTGAAATTTCTCTGAGTTTCATGTTTCTAGTAAGGCACAGACCCACCAGTAGATGGGAGTGATCCACCACTCCCATCCCAGCCTGGAGTGCCTCTCGTCGGCCACTCTAGGCAACAGTTGTCCCCGTTGCCCTGGAAGTTTGGACGTTGAAGTTTTCAGGGTTTGCTACATCAGAACTTGTTCTGCAAATGTGTTTCCATCTCCCCTTTTGCACATTAACTCATTTATGGAAAAGCCAAAAACCATCTCAAGCCAAAGTAAAAACTTTTTTGCAAAATTGAGGAAGTTATCTCGAAGTTATCTTCGAATTTTCCATCAACCTTTTCTAATGCAATACTTCAAAATGCGTATAAAAAGATGAAGGAAACACAGCTAGCACCATTATCCAGAAATAGAGAAACCTTGGAACTATAGTGAACCTTCCCAGGAGTGGCCAACCTACCAAAATTACTCCAGGAACTCAACAACAACAAGAACTCATCCAGGAGGTCACAAATGAACCTAGAACTACATCTGAAGCACTTCACGCCTCAACTCACTTAAGGTCAGAGTTCATCATTCAACAAAAAGAAAGAGACGGGTAAAAATGACAGTGGTTCTAAGGTCAAAACCACTGCTGAACAAAAATAAAATGCAAACCACTACACAGATGACTGTATATCATGGTTCTCTGGTAAGTTCACAAATTATTTGGCATCTTTACCATATCTTAATAGGAACCAGTCCATGGCAAAATCCAGACAAACCTCTGAGCCAGACTAACCTTTTACTTTGCTACCACTAGTTGTTAAGATCACCTTCACATCAGTAATATATTAGATTTAGATTTAATCTTTGCAAGAATGATAAAAATGGTAACAAACTTGAAAGATTTCTTTGTCTTGATCCTACTGTCAAGGTTAACAAAGGGAATAATTGCAGGTTCTGGTTGAGATGCTTTAGAATTTAGCAGAACTGATTATTGAGTTGGATTATTACATGCAATTAGTCTGGATAAAAACTTCCAACCTTATTTGGATTTATTTCATGGTAACACATTTATTTATTTATTTATTTATTTATTTATTTATTTATTTATTTATTTATTTGCAGTGAAAATTTCCTAAATGTCATTTTCTGCTTATTGACCTTGAAAATGAAATAGATGGCTATGCTTTCTCCTAGTTAGTTGTCTTCCTAAGGAAAGAGTATGAGAAAGAAAGATCCAGGAGTAATTACCTAAGGAAGAATCATGTTTGTACACCACAGGACCCAAAGGATTTACTTGTGTTACAGTGATTTCCTTTGAGATGTCATGTCATGAGAGCTGTTTTGTGGGAGCTGCATGTTCATACTAATTTTTGCTGAGAATTTAGGCAGCTTAAAATCTGAAGAACCTCCAAGTGGATAAGAAGAATCAGTCATGCAAAACAACTTAACAGTGTATGCTACAAAGTAAGACAAGTATATTTCATGATAGCAAGGCCCCCTGCAGAGACTGTTGAGGACCCTCCACCAGTGTGGAGCTGCTGATTCTACTGGTGCGCAACAGAGTCTACACTGACTTACTGCTGCACAGGCTGGAACTCAAACTCCACTGTGATGGAGAGGAAGAGCCTGCAGCAAGTGATTAGAATGGCTCAGAGGATCATCAGATCTCTACCGCCAAAGATAGAGGAGGAGGAGGACAACTGTTCAGCCTGCCTGCATGAGCAGCCAAAGAGCATCTTCAAGGACGCCACACACCCAAGACTCTCTCACTTCCCCGCTCCCTTCACAACAGATCAGAATGAGGGCAATCACACATGATGGACATACAATGAATACAATAACCAGGTTGTCCTCCAAAAAGGTCTTCACTATGTTTTACCCCCTCAGGTCCATCAACATGGACACATCTGGATGTTACTTGGAACTTTTGACAATTTTACCAGGACATGCACTCTAACAGGATATGGTTAAGCAAACTCCACATGCCTTGGTAAGCTATGGTAAAACAGAAAATACTTTTTTTTTTCTGGCAGCACTCCCAAAAATAAATGGTTTGTTGTCATGGAGACTTGGAGACCCAAATATTGTACTTATAGGGTCACTGAGAGCTTTAGATAACAGAGAGCTTTTAGCTCCCTGACCATCCTGATCACTGTGCGTGGTGACGAGATGAATATATGTCCTGGCCCAGCCTAGAAGCCAGTGGGGTAAAAGAAATGGGCCACTGTCATATTTTCAGCCCACAAGAACCAGAAAGTTATTAAAAGTCAAAGACTATTTAGCGCAATTCAAATTCAATTTAAAAATACTTTATTAATACCAGAAGGAAATTAAAAGTTGCTGTAACTCATACAATTTTCTTCGAAGAGTTGTTGTAGATGCTGATGGGCAGGAAGGAGCTACTGTAGCGGTCAATATTACAGTGGTTCTGAAAAAGCCTCTGATTGGAGATATTCTGTTGTTGTATAAGAGTTTCATTAAGAGGATATTCAGGGTTGTCAGTAATGTTCATTTTAAGAGGAATCCTTCTTTGCACCATCATTTCCAGGGGTTCCACAGTCATCCCCAGAACAGAGCCACCCTTCTTTATTAGGTTGTTGAGCCTTTTTAAATCCCTGGCTCTAATGCTGATATCCAAAAAGATAATGGCAGGAGACATTGAACTCTCAACAACAGACTTAGAAGATATGCAGCATCTTGCTCCAAACACTCAAGGACTTAAGCTTCTTCAAGAACAGCCTTCTCTGTCCCTTTTTGTAGATGGCTTCACTGTTTCCAGTCCAGTCTGTTGTCCAGATGAACACAGAGGAATGTATTTATGCTCCTCCACCACCTCCACTTCTTCTTCTCTCATGATGTAAATAATGTTTGACTAGACATTGTTTCACTTGAAATCTACAATCATCTCCTTTATTTTGTTCACATTCAAGATAATTGATTACCTTTGATGATTGTTCCCACACCATGCCACAAAGCGATCCACCATTTCTCTGTACTTTCGTCCATCTCTGATACACCTGATGGCTGTAGAGTCATCAGAGTATTTCTACAGAGAACAGGAGTCTTGTTTTTTCACTAATCAGAAACAAAATGTGAACTTTTTACCAATCCATTCAGAATCTTTATAAAGATCCTATGAAAACTACTTGGAAGACTTTCTTCCTTAAATCTTCATGTCTCTGGTTTCATACAATTAAATTTGAGAGGTTTGTCCAAGTCCTCTGGCAGATTCCCCAAAGTGCTGACATATTGAATGTGACGTGCCATTCGCAAGTTCATTCAGTCTGGAACATTAGAGAGCTAGGGACTTAGTCTTAAAGCTGTTATTATTTTGGCTCCAGTGTTATTACTGGGAGGTGACTCATTTCCCTAGTCTCCAGTTCGTGCAGTCAGGAGCACAAACACGAACCCTGTCTTTAGGGACCTCTCTGCTACTGGCATCTATTTGTTTCCTTAATGATGACGTAAATCCCTGTTGTGTTTAAGACACAAATCATCCGTTAAAGCCAAGTCATTTGTGACCAACGGTGTCCGAAGTACTGCCCAAAGGCTATATGCAGCCCTTGCAAGGATTTTGTGTGACCTGCAACTGGAATTTGACAATAATATAAATTTGGTGTTGATTAAAGATGGTTGAAAAGGTTCATTTATATGGACACCCTTTGCAAATTTTAATTTTTTTTTTATTTTTTTTTTTTATTTTATTTTTTTTTTTTTAGGTAGAACAGTTAACCTGGTGAAAAAAAATTGTCTCAAAGTACTGAGCACCACGCAAGTTTTTCATTGGTAAATAACAGCATTGATTACTTTTATTCCAATCTAATTGTGGAAAGGACAAAAACCAAGGGAATACGACATGGGTAGAGTTTAAACACACACACACACACACACACACACACACACACACACACACACACACACACACACACACAGACACACACATATATATATATATTTCTAGGAATCAGTACTTAAATAAAAAGGACTCACTCTACGCTTTGTTCCCAGGGATAGAGGATAATTTACTCCCAAATGCAAGAACACAAACAAAACATTACAATAAACCCAATGAATCAAAATAATCAAATCTGGGTTTTTTTTACACAAGACAAACGTTTGTGAGCTTTATATGTTTTGGATCTCCAATGAATTACAACACCTTTTTACCCAAATTAGTATCATATAATGGGTGTTGTTGTTGAGAGTTCACAGGCCTTATTCGTCCACTATGAATCTCTGTCTATATTTTGTGCCTTTTTTAAATATGTCTCTTCTCCAACAAATGGTTCACATGATGGGATTACCTTCCCAGCACATCATCAAGTTCTTTGAAACATTGTGATGAAACATTCATTTGATTCAGTTAGGCTGAACCACAGAAACATTTAAAACATGTAGGACATTGACCTTTGAACAAATGACACTGGACACCACTAGAACTTTTAAATAATTTTTGGTGCCATTTCCTTCAGCCTGTGTGACATCATTAATTGTTTTTTAATAAATAGTAAAATGTTGGTACATTTCCCAAACAAAAAAATCTCAAAAGGGGATGCATGTTAGTACTGGTGTCTTACAGGAACAAAGTCCTGGATTTGAATCCCACCTGGTGAATAACAAGCAAAACTGTCTTCTTCAGTCTGAAATAGAAGAATGCTGAGGTTCTTTCCAAAGCTTTGCTGTTCTTCACCAAAATTCTCACTAATCAACTGTTTCCACTCTTCATTTAACTACTGACTCAAAACATATACTTTTAGCTGTGTTTCTCTGCAAAATGAAGCCACTGAAGCAGTTACAACTGCCATCAACTCTTAATTTTTCGTTAACATAGAAAGTACTCTTGGACAAGTGTTTTTGTGTGTTTGCTCTGTCTTTTTCATACCCCAGTTGGTCAGGCAGATGGTCGTTCACACTGAGCCACATTCTGCCAGTGGTTTCTTCCTCTAAAAGGGAAGTTTTACTTTCCACTGTTGTTGCATACTTGTTCACTCACATGATACAATCTGCTGAGTCTCATTGGACAGAAAACCTTTTAATAAATAAAAGGAATAAATAAATAAATAAACTGAACTTGACTGTATTGTTTTATAACAAATGTTGTGAATTGGTTTCTATTTAAATGAATTGAATGGAATGAGTCATCACTACAGACATTAGAAACCCAATACTATGTAAGGATCTTTAAGTTATCAGGCAGCACATCAAAAACAGAAATGTGTAGCCATTTGCATAGGACACAAGATCTTCTGGGACTTAGTCCAGCCCTGTGTTAACTGAAAACAAAACTTAACAGAAATAGAGATAAGGATTTTTTTTTTTTTTTTAGGACAATATAAATGTTTGACACCAAATATGTTCCTACAAAGATCAACTACAAGAGTCCTCTGACTGATGGAAATGACATTGACAGGGACTGAGTACACTTTTAGAGGTAGCCAGAGAGGCATAATGACCATGAAATGAAAAGAAAAGACAGGATTGCAGAAAGAGAGACATGGTGCAAGGAGTGTTGTGCACCTTTATGATTCTCCAGTGTCTGTGTAATCCAGGGATGTCCAAAGTGCAGCCCCAAACTGCAATTTAAGAATGATGCAAACATGGCCCATTAGCACAGATGCTTGATGCAAATGAGAAATTGTTCCAAACAAATTAAACTCTTCTTTGAATGAAAAACCTTAGGAACAACACAATCTATTCATCTTTGAATAACCAATTTTCTTTAATTCCATAGGAAATAGGACTTCATATTTCCATTGACTTTTACTCAAAAGAAGACTTTAGTGCATCCAACTCTGCTTTTATTTAATTTATTCAACTTGGCTAAATACAGGAAGTATGTCAAAAAAATAATGACTCAAGTTCTGTTCTTATTGCTGTGAACACACGCAGTTTTTTTCCCAATCAATCAAGTCCAAAATCATTTGGAAACTGGACACCTTTCTTTTAATCAGACAAATGTCCAAAATCCTTTTTGGGTTTTTGTTTTACAATGACAAATACATTCCTTTATGAATGCTTTATTTGTTTATTTTAAATATTGCACGCTTAGTTTATTGTTAAGTAGGTGAAAAAAAGACATTTTCAGTCTAATTTTTGTGATTTTAGTTCAGAAAAGAATGTTTTGGGGTTTTTCTGGGTCCATGAGTACTTTCGATTTTTTTTTTTTTTTTTTTTTTTTTTTTTTTTGGCCCATGTGACTTAAAGTTTGAAAACCACTGACTTGGGTATTGAGGCTGTCAGTATAGTGAAGCTAGAGGCGCTCTATATTTTTCTCTCCAATTAGACTGTAATCCAACGCATCTGCAGAGCTGCCACCAGCATAAACTTAACCACAGGAACCCACATGTGGTGGTGTCTGTAGCAAACAGCAAGAAAACCACTTATTTTATTTGTGTTTGTGTTGTGTTTAGAGTCATGAACTATTTTTGCACCGGCTCAGATTTTTTTAACATGGTGTAAATCAGATTTCTCTTAAATCACTCCTGTATCATCAGTTCTGTCCACTAGGTGGGTAGGATGATGTACTGGCCACAAAACAGCAGCAGCGAAATTGATCTTTCTGGCTCCAGTGAGGAGTTTTCATAAAGGGTCACTGAGGTTTTTTGATGCTGCAAACAGCTGACAGATTAATGGAAGGTCCTGCAGGGTCCTGTCGTCAGCTGGTGTACTTTATCATGAGGCCACACAGATACCAAGGAGATTCATTTATTATTATGTGGGGGATTGTGTTACTTTTATCACCCCTTTATCACTCCTGCACAGTTGCCTTGATTTGACAGCATTATTTCTATCCATTATAAATTAAACACCTCTCAGAAAACTAAACCAATAACAGAACTGTGCTGACAGACAGCATGATTTTCCATTCCCTGTTAGCTTTAAGAAATGTCACTTCCCACAATTCAACCACAACCTTTAATGTTATTGATTGGGAGTTTATATGATCGACCAACGCAAAGTTCTGGATAATTGTGCAGTGGTAGGAAAAGAAAACATGGTTTTTAAAATGACCCTTTCCTTCCCACCACTCACTGGTTTTGCCAGCCTGCAGATTCCCAGGTGTTCCTCATTTAGGAATAAACTGCAAAAAGTGGAACACTTGCATTTCAAATTAAAAGTATGCAAAAAAGAAGAAAACAACCGTGCAACAACTTCACAGCTTCACCCAGTGACGTGAGTTGGTTAGAGTTGATGCTCAGAGATGCTGTCAAAATTGTCTAAATTGAGCTCAAGCTACTTTGCAAAGAATGCTGATCAAATTACAGTGTCTACAAAAGCTAAGATAAAGACGTTCCCCGAAAGACTTGCAGGAAAGGTGGTTTAAGTATTGATTACTGATTGCTGGATATAAATAAATGCCAGATTTTTATATGTAAAGACTGTTAAAATTCATCCATTATTTTCTCTGCACTAACATGCCTCATTCTATCCTGAGCTATCTCTGTAGTTATCCTGTTATTAGCTTGGGCTGCTGGAAGACAAACTGACCACTTTTTTCACTCTCTTTTTCTGCTACTCTCCAATTTGCATTATCTGCTCTTGTTTCAACTGTTGACTTTTATGTTTCCTCACAGTTTTTGTTCTCTCCATAGAAGCTACATCTGGTCTGGTGTTCTGTTTTGCTGTGGTACCTTCCTGGAGGAGGGCAGTGGCTGAGATAACACTGCCAACAACTAAACATTCTCCCTCTCCAGCTATTAACTTTTTACGTTTCATACAATGTTTGTGGTTTTGACATGACAAAATGTGAAAAGGTTCAAGGGTGCTGACTACTTCAGACATCTTGATTTGTGAAAACTAAACACTTTTTAATGTCTGGAACGATTTAGAATGTAAGTTCTAAAACCAATGCAAATGCAGAAGTAGGCCTTGAACTTGATGCTTTACCTCTGAATATTTTACCCACTGTGTTTTTCTAAATTCCCCGGAAAACTTATGAGTTTGTGTCTTTTCTTGCAGCAGATGGAAATCTAATAACACACTGGATGAAAGAGGATGAATTCTTAGTTATCCATTTTCACACATTTATTTGAAGAAGTCCTGAGACTTTACAGATTCACTTTTTGATTTATTTTTTTTTCAAACATAAACATTATTTTACCTTTTTCCACAAAAGCTTCCTGGCTCTGGGAAGCAGGCAGGCAGCTTGGCAGCTCCATCAGCATGATGAACTTGCCAGCAGCCCAGATCATACCACAATGACAGCCCATTTCCTCCATCCAGCCCAAAGCTAAATGGCACCTGCTTGCTTTAAGTCTGTAAAGAAGCTGCAGAGCATGATCCTCACAAATCCAGTGGCTTCCTTTAGGGTATATCTGGAGGGCTGCCACTTTTCGAAGTTCATTTTATTCTTGGAAGCTGCTGAATGAGAAGGAAACTTTCTGCCTGTTCTTTTCCATTGAGATGATGATGCCTACATTAGCATGGTTGCAACTTTGAAGCAGATGGAGCAGATGCCAGAACCAAAGCAGCAAAGTGTGAAGACATTGGTTCAACATGTTTTCCATTAAACATTTTGGATAGTCAAAAAAATGCCTGATGGCAAATTTCTATAAATGATTATGCTTATAAGTGTATTTATTTGTGTATCTTCAAAACTGCCAATCTTTACACAGGGTTACATCATGTAGTTATAGATTAAAAAACAACTTCACAAGTATCCTCAATTCAGATAAGAATGTCTCAGCAAAAAAAATCCCTTATAAATAAATCTAACTGGAACTTTTTCAATAAATAATTTCATTTCCTTTTTAAGCTCAGAGTTTTGAGGAAGTTCTAACAAGTAATCCCTGAATTGCTGCTTCTCAGGGGTATAAATCTGACATGGCTTAGAGACCCAGTGAGGACAATGGTAAAACAGGTAATGGTACTTCAAACCTCACTTTTAGAGAACTACAGAAAAAAGTTATAGTATATCTTGGTATCACTAAATCTTCACAGCAGCCATTTAACACTATCTATCACAGCTGTAAACATGTAGTTTGCTCAACTCAACTGGGCAAATGAAATGAAGATTGAGCTCTTTATCTAAAAACACTCCAAGCTTATTCAGGGATATGTGGAAAAGCACCTTATGCCCACTTCTAAGTATAGTAGAGGATCTGTGATGCTGCGGGTCTGTTTCTCTAAAGGTCATGGGAACCTTGTTAGAGAGCATAGCATTATCCCAGAGAAAATGTTATAGAAGACTCAACACTGTCTCATAGGGAAAAAATGGTTGTACAAAGTATTGCTGGCAAGTTTACCAAGAGTTGTGCCACTTGTGCTTTTGGAAATTTTTTAACATGGGATATTTTTTCTCACATTAAATAAATCTATTGAAATGAAGCATTACATTTTTAAAATTGAGTGTAAGATTATTCCACTGTGATAAATATAAATTCATTCTAAAGTTTTTTATATATATATATATATATATATATATATATATATATAAATTAGTACCAGGGTGTCAATTTATGTGCCAACTCTGTGTATTTTGCATTACAAACATTCCTCAAGTGTTTGATAAACACAGGGGTGACGTTGTACCCTGTATTATAAAGAATATTTTAATTTCTAACAAGTTATACAGTTCTACATTTTGCTTGGTGACTCAATAGCTTTGCGTGATCTGTCTCCTTGATACAATAATATGTCCAAAGTCCTTTCATGAGAGCCCGTTTTTTTCTGACTGGCCAACTCCCAGAGGCATGACAGAACACAACTCAGCATTGCATGATTCTTCTCTGTTCTAAACAAATTAATTTGATATTCTGGCCTGATATATTCCCTCCTCAGTTGAGCCTCTGCTTGATACGATAATACCTTCTAAGTCCTTTCATGAAGGGTCAGTTTCTTCTGGTTGGCCAACTCCCAGAAGCACGCCGGAGGACAGGATCCAGCATTCATGAGAACTGCAATGTAAACCTTAGATGTTAGGAATCCGAAAACATTGAGTGCCTTTTCTTTCCCAAATAGCTGTTGGTTCCTCCCAGTTGAGGCAACAGCATTTCCTGTGTTTAAATTAGTCAAAATGTCTTTTACACGCTAAAACCAGATCAAAGGTGACTAAGAGTCTGTTGGGAATCAGACACATTTGTTATTGTAAGCTGGATTTTTTTTTAAAAACAGTCTTCTAGAAATCCTTTATATTTTCATAGTTTAAAGTTACAAGAGAAGTTTTAATTTTATTTTTATTCAATTAAACTTTATTTATACAGCCTTTTTCATACAGAATATAAAGTATGACAAAAACTGCTTCAAATATGCCAAAAACAGAACTATTAGAAATAAACCACCAAATTTAGTTGTCATAGTTTTTTTTCTAAAATGCAAAAAATAAATAAAAATATTGGAAATGATTAGCAAATTTAGTCCCATTCTCTTTTACCACTGGGTTAGCTCGATCCAGTTCACCCATACACCACAGTGTGATTTATGTATGTATTTATTTATTTATCTTAACGTGTCCAGTCCAGTCTGGCAGTGTTGTCTAAGTGTCAAGGCGAGGCCAAACAGATTTACTTATACAAGTGGAACATTACAGCTTTTGCTATGATAATCCATTTGAGATATATAATATGAATTTATCTATCGATCGATCTATCGATCAATAGATAGATAGATAGATAGATAGATAGATAGATAGATAGACAGATAGATAGATAGATAGATAGATAGATAGATAGATAGATAGATAGATAGATAGATAGATAGATGGAAACTTTATTTCAAATTGCTTCAGGTTTATTTCATATTTAATGGAAACAGAGAAGGAAAAAAGAGGAAAAGTAAGGGAGAAGGGTGAGGAGAAGGGATTAAGGGAAAGAAGGAGAAAGACAGAGAGAATACAAGTCAGCACTGTAGAAGTTCACTTCTACTCCTGCAGAAAGTGAGGAGACAAAAACACAACTGAAAAACCATAACAAACAACATATGCATATAATACAAGTTAATACAAGATGTATTTAGTGGTAACTGCAGCCCAACATTGTGTATCTGAATACACCTGAATCTAAACACACCACACCAGTCTGATTTAGAAATGAGAGATGGTTTGTCCTAACGTGATCTCTTCGGTCCGACTGATCACACCTATGGACATGAAAGGTAAAATGATCAGAATCTTTATCAGTTTTGTAAGTGTTAGAATAGTGCTGAATCTCTGTCACTCACCATAAATCAGACAAACACCAGAAAGCCTTCTATATGTAGCGTTGCAGGCGCAGAGTGCAGGTGGTTCAGACCTGTGAAAGGAAGGCAAAAGAGCTAGCTGCCAACGACGTGAACATTAGCAGGTGTTTGTTGCTCCTCACGACTGTAAACTCTTTAAATTGGTAAATTAACCACTTTATGACTGACAAAGCAGTCCTATAGTATGGCACTGATGTTGTTTTATAAGCGTCAACATTATTTTTATATATCTGGCTCACATATACATCAGGCAGGGTATTACATTCCTTTTTCGTCTATAGGATTTAACTTGGTGGTCTGTATGTTTCCAGATTTGACTCCCCACTTTTCAAAATAATCAAACACCCATGCTCATGTTCAGGGTACACACTGGATAGGTCCTCAGTCCATCACAGAAACAAATAGCCAGGGACACAATTCACTTCAGTTCAATTTATTTATATAGCACCAATTCACAACAAATGTCGTCTCAAGGCACTTTACAAAAAAAACAAAATTCAATTCAATTTTTTATACATTCCAATTGATCTTAGTTATCAAACTGTACAGTAAGCTCAGTTAATTATTGAAAATAGTTTAAAACGTTTCTAAGGAAAACTAGCCGATTGCATTCACTCCTCCTGGATGAGCATGTAGCGACAGCAGAAAAATGCTTGCGTTGACTCGTTGACTTTACAGCGATCCCTCATGCCGAGCATGCATGTAGCGACAATGGAGAGAAAAAACTCCCCTCTAACAGGAAGAAACCTCCAGCAGAACCTGGAACAGTACAAGCGACCATCTAGCTTGACAGACTGGGGCAAAGATCTAAGTTAGGATTTGAACTGCAAGATTACAGCCGTACCACCATGCTGCACAGACAGTTTGTAATATTCTGAACAAATCTGCAAGTCAGTTCATATCCTATGGACTCTGTGTAGTTCTTTCTAAAAAGCAGACAGTTTTAGTAATGATCCAGCATGGCCTTAACTTCACAAAGTCTTAAGTGTGCTGTGTTTTTTGGGATACTGAAAGTGCTGTTGTCATTTCAACCAACCAGTTTTGGTCTTAAGACTTCAGATAAAAAAAGCTTAATAATATCCCTTTGACATTTACAACTGTATCAGATAGGATTATTAGCAATACAGTTAAGCTCTTAAAATATTCTTGAATACAATGGGCCAATTCAATCTTTTCTTGAATAAGCACTTACAATTCCTAAATGGAGTTTTATAGCAATTTACTGAGTTTAAATGAGATAACTCTCTAGTGGCAAAGTTCTCCTTTGAAAGCTGCTCTCTGGTTGCTTGAAGAATGTCATTCAGTAATTTGAAGATTGCTTTTTAAAATCACCACTGTGTGTGATAAAAAACGGCTAAGAAATCAAATCCCACAAACTGAGAATCAGTTCAGAACAAATAGCTCATTTTTAATTATAAAATGAGTTTGGGGTATTGTCTAATTATGGAACATAGGCGCAAATTAGGAAACCTGACAGCTCTAAGGAGACAAAGCATTTCACTAAGCACAATGTGAAAGAATGGAAGACATTATGATTTCCATTTTTGCTCTTTTGTTCAACATCCTGTTTGTGGTTAGTGAAAATAACCTATTCAATCTTGTGTAATATGTCTGGGTATTTCTGCAGCCTGCATCACAATTTAATTAAACTGGTATTTAAAGTGTTACTTTTTTCCCTTGAGGAAAAGGTGAAGAGTAACAGAAACTCGGTCAGGTAAAAGGAGAAAGAAATTACACTGAAGCAAGAGAGGTAGAGGATACTCCTCTAATCATAATAAAAAGAAAGTCCCTTCTCCTATACTTTAAACTAATAGAAAATTACTTTCTTTTATGTACACTATATTTGCCAAAGTTTTACCTTACCCCTCTAAATATTTGACTTCAGCTGCTTCAATCACAGAGGTAGCATGGTTGCTTTGCAGAAAAACGGTCCTGGTCTCAAACCCTGCCCTGGGGTATTTCTGCATAGTTTGCAGGTTCTCACGGTACATGCATAGGTTCTTGCTGAGTACTCCAGTTCCCTCTAACAGTCCAAAAACTGTTAGGTTTACTGAACATTCTGAATACCCCTTAGGTATAAGTGTGCATGTGCATGGTTGTCTGTCTTAGTGATGGAGTGGTGACCTATCCAAGGTGTACCCCTCCTTTCGTCCAAGGATCACCAGAGATAGGCTCCAGCCACCCCACAAACTTGCAAGGTTAAGAGAGTATAGACCAGGGGGTTCCCAAGTCCAGTCCTCGAGAGGTACCACCCTGCAACTTTTAGATACATCTTTTCTCCAACACACTTGGATCAAATGAATGGCTAGTTACCAGGCCTATGCAGAGCTGAGTTACTGCTGGTTAGGGAATTCAGCCTTTTGACTCAGGTGTGTTGGAGCAGAGACACATCTTAAAGTGTCAGGATGGTAGCTCTCAAGGACTGGACTTGGACACCCCCAGTAAAGACAATTGATGGAGACGCCAATCACTTCCATGGCCACAGGTGTATAAAATTTGGCACCTAGTCATGTAGACTGCTTCCACAAATGTTGTGGTACTATGCAAGGTACCCCCAGAGCAGGGTCAGCTGAAGTTGAGGAGGTGGTTGTGCAGAGGTTGTCAGTCAATAGCTGCAAACTTTCAAACTTAATGTGGCCTTCAAATCAGCTCAAGAACAGTGGGTATAAAGCTTGGAACTAATGAGTTTCCATTGGTTGAGCAATAATCCTTACATACAAACTGATATCATAAAGTGTTAAGGAAAGCATTGGATGAAATGATATACAGCATAGCCACCAGTGAACTCTGGAACAGTGGAGATGTTTTTGCTGATGTGATCAATTCTTTCTTTCCATTTGGTAGTCTAATGGATGATTCTTGGTTTGGCGGGTGTTAGGAGAATGGTTCATCCCTGACTGCTTTGTGTCACGTATAAAGTTTGGTGCAGAGGGGACGTGGACCTGCTTTTCAGGAGGTGGACTCAGGCCCTTAGTTCCAATGAAAAGAACCCTAAATGCTGCAAAAAACAGGAGATTTTGGACAATTTTATGCTTCTGACTATGTGAGAACAGTGTACAGATGACCCCTTCAGTTCCAATATGAGTGTGCAGTGCACAAAGCAACGTCCATAAGACATTAACAAGTCTGGGGTGGGAGACCTTGAATGGTCTACACAGAATCCTACACAGTCATTTCCAGGATGAATTTGAACAAGTGTATCACAGCTAAGATTCACCTGAGAGGAATTGTTCAGTCTGGGAAACATTTTCAGGAAACACTGATAAAAAGAAAGACTGAAAACTAAAGAAATGCATAAAAGTTGCTTGACAGATTTTGACAACTAATTCAACATTTCTGTTTGCAATGACTGAAGCAGTGAAATGAGAACTATTTGTTTTGAAGGGAATGACTTTAATAAGTATAGTTCATTTTGACTGACTTGACATAAACAACCGATAATGCAGAAAACTCTATGGAAGGAACCGATGCATGTCCAAAAAGGATTTGCAATTTGTTGGAAGTAATTAGAAACTGCTACTATGATGAGCACAAAGGACTAACTGTTGTGGAGGTTGAACTAACAGAACTTGGTTGAACTATGAGAACTTTATTTCTGATCAGAGCAATGCACTAAAGAAATTTGAAAAAAACTAATGATAGTGAGAAATCTGTTGTGTGTTTCTGTACACTCGAGATTGTAAATACATCATTTTAGATCCCAGTACAAACCAGAGGATTTTTGTTTTGTTTTTTATTTTTTACCTCTGCCACACAGAAGCCCACATTCAAACAGGGTGTCATTTATCTATATAACACACAAATCCCACAAGTCACACCATGGAATAAAACAGAGAAAATCAGTATCAAAACTAAACGTAGCTGTCTAAACCCCCTGTCATTCATCCCAGGCCCTGTCTGTGACTATACTGATGTGTTCAGCTTGCTGCATATTCTTTCTGGATAGCACAGGGAAGAATATTGAGCTTGACATTTTGTCTTTATGTACAATTTAAACTTGACAAAGGGAAGAGGAAATTGATGAAGCCACTATTAACATTGACAACAGGATTACCAAACCATGACTGGTCAGTGCTTGGCACATTTTTGGTCGGTTCTTCTTTAACACTGCACAGTCACAAGCAT
Source organism: Anableps anableps (assembly GCA_014839685.1). NCBI lineage: Eukaryota > Metazoa > Chordata > Actinopteri > Cyprinodontiformes > Anablepidae > Anableps > Anableps anableps. The sequence goes on from CM026084.1 coordinate 7,547,446, forward strand.
CCATTATGAAATTATACATGTAGCCCACAAAGCTAGCAGCAGCAGCTCTTTTTGTGATATTAGCTTTAATTTATTCAGAATCAACAACGGAAGTCGATGAGGTCCTTTTATCTTGCAGTTCCATACCACATAAGAGGGTTTTTCTTGCAAATAAGCTACTATTTATACAGAAGCAAGCTGCTAAGAGAATGTGTGCGCCATACAAATGATTCTGACCATGTGTTTGCAAGAGCAATTTAAGCTTGATTTGGTAAAGTGGAAATAAAGAGGACAGAATTTAAAAGGAAATCAAACTAGCTTTCACAGTCATAGTAAAAAAAATAGAAAAAAAAAAAAAAAAAAAAAAAAAGAAAGAAACATCTTATTTATGCAGCATTTTGCACAGAACAACCCCATATTAAAAAAGAAATTCACATCCAATAAACCCAAAAAGGGATAAAACTTGGGCTGCGGAGACTTGCAGACATAATCGATGATCCAGAATTTAATAATCTATTGATAGAAACATTTTTATCCACATCATTTTAGAAAATTACGTGTTTGGTTTTCTTGAAATTAACAGTTACAACTGTTCTTCTCCAGAAAGACCTCTGGCGTCAGTCTGTAGCACTATGTGTCTGTATGTGTGCACTCTACTCACATCAAATGCAAAGATTGAGAAGTATGTAGTTTCACCTTCTAACCATCACTCATTTTTTAGTGCTACGTGCTAAGGTAAAGGGCAACTGCACTTCCTTCTTGTTTTCCTTTTCTTGTTTCCTTAAGTCCAGTGGTCTTCTATACTTAAAGTGTAACTAACCACCATGTGAAAACATAACCCTGTCCCTGGTAAATGTTGAAAAATTCCACCAAAGTGAGCGGGGCCAAGAGACGGCCAAATGTGATGATGAGTGGAGGAGGTAAGCCAGGTTTTCATCAGAAAAAAAAAAAAAAAAAAAAAAAGCACTGCTGTCAACTTATCCACTTTGTCGCTATGTTTATCAGCTTTCCAGACCTCTCTAGCAACTTTTTTTAAATCAAAAAACCAACTAGTGATTAATCTAGCGATTTTTTTTTTCCTGTGTTCTTGGGTACTTTTATGGTATAACATTTCCACACAAAAAAACAAGTCTTTAACATGCAACAACATATTTTTTTTCTCTCTCACTGAATAATAAGAGGTGAATGTGGTTTAAAAATTAAAATTAGTTTTCATTCAGTATATTCCTTTATTAGAGTCATGTTTCCGATTGCTACTTTGCACTTCTAGAGAGCTTCCCATTGCCGCACATGGAGAGGGGTGCGCATGGTGCATTTAAAACCATTGGAGAAATCTATGATAAACATTAAATTACCTTTAAAATAAAAAAAATAATAATAATAATTGTTACCTTAAGCAACTACGCTGTTATCTAACAGAAAATAAATCTTGTATCCAAAACACACAAAACAATCCCTTTATTGAGACATAATGATCTTCTCCTGTTGCAGGATTGTTCTGATTATTTTGCAAAAGCCATATGAACAACGCTATAGCAGCTACAGTTTTACATAAAGTATATATATATATATATATATATATATATATATTTTAAATAATTGGCAGGGGAAATGATTTTCTAAGGTTTGGCATTGACTGGTTCCCTTTGCTGTTTTAGAAAGTTTACCTTACTGCAGTGTATTTCAGGTCAAAGTTTAATGCTGCGTTCAAACCGAACGCGTTTCGCGCATCAAAAAGGCGTCTGACGCCAGAAGTTGGACGCTTGTGCACTTCAAAGTCGGACACTTGTGCACTTCAAAGTCGGACACTTGAATCGCACGTCGAGAGCAGCCCCAATACTTGACTGCTTTACACGGACTCTTCCACCTACTGCACACTTCCTCTGAATAAATACATTAATTCTTCAGCGTTAAACTAGTAGTGGCTGGACGGATCTGGCTAGCTTAAATGGGGGGGGGGGGTAAATGTTTGTCATGGTAACCATGTTTTGGCCCAAGATCCTGACTCCTCGCCAGTCCTTCTCCAGGCAAGGTCCTTTCTATTCCCGTCTCTGTACTGATAGCTTGATTGGTCATAGATGGGCTCTCGGTCCTTCAGTCCCATAGGGAAATGTTCCACGATGTCACATAGCATTGTCTCTCTGATTGGTTGACGCTTCACGTCCAGCAGCGAAAGTTCAGATTTTCCAATTCCCGCGCCTGACGTGCTGGACGCGCTTGATGTACGTCGAACGCTGGAAATGTTTCTAAACGCGCCGCACTTGACGCGCAAAACACGCTACAAGACTTCTCGGTGCCCATCACATCCACCATTGACTTTTAAACCAGACGCCCCTGATGCTCAAATCGCGTTCGGTCCGAACGCAGCATAAGGAAAGGAAACTGTAAGCCAGTTATGAACTGACAGAAAGGACAAGATTATCTTTCCTGTTTCTGACTCCGAAATAACAATACAGGCACGCCTTCTTTGAGACAGGTGCTTTTAAGACCGTGAAAACTACAGAAATAAAATACTAAGGCTTTAGAACTTTATCAAGTTCCAAAAACCATGTGCTTTATCGAAAAATTACCTCGTGGCCGCCTACCACTTCAGAGGTCCGAGGTAAATATTCTCAGTCTTGTGCATTCTAAACATATAATAATTACAACACCACAGATAACAAATTTACAAAATATTTCAACACAGTAATTACAAAATACCTTTTATAGAAAGCAAGCTAACCAAGCTGCTGCAAATCGCTCGCAACAAGGCTTTTGTGTGTTCCCGGCACACGCAGGTCTCGCAGCCTCTCATGCTCACACATAAATCTCGCGACAAGAGCGACAACAACAAATAGTCTTCTGTGACAAAATAAATGCATCTTATACATAAAATAAAACATTTTCATGTGAGCCACAACAAAATAAAACCAAAATATTTTAACTGCTGAAAACAAATATTAACTTCTTCAATGCAGAAATCCTTTTAGTGACACTTGCACTATTGATTGCCTTTTTGTCTCTTGCTAATTGTTGTGTTTCTATTTGTATCCAGGAAGGTTTTCTTCTGGATTCAACATCTCATTAATGTGAAACAAAGATTTCCCTGCTTATCTAACCCCATAAAAAAGGAAATGGATCAGAGGGAAGCCTCCTGACTTGTTCAGTCTTTATAGTTGTTTCCTGAACATTCTTTTGATGTATTCAGATACCTTTGTACACATAACAGGGAGGTTTCCTTGAAATGTGCTCATGGTTGAAATTCTCCAGTTGTTGAGTAATTTCACAGGACAGTCTGCTTAGCACCAAACTCCATAGCAGGTCATCTAATCAAATAACTGTAGCGGGTGACATTACACCTCTGCTGGCTGTCAGAACATCTATTCTTACAAAATAACCCAGAAGCAGTGTCAGCCTGTGCTCTTGTGATACAATCTAACCTGACATTCGCTTTGAAACCATGAGGCTTGAATCTAATGTATCTGACCGAGGGGAAAAGGCCATAACACTCTTTGTGCTTCAACTTAAACTGTAAACTTGAATTTTTTTGTGCAAATCCACAGATTCTGGATCAGAAATTGGCAACGGCTGTTTTTTTTTTTTTTTTTTTTTTTGTTTTTTTTTTTTGTATTCATGGTATATAGTCATATTCTATACTTAGAATATACATTTTACATTAGAATATACACATTTGTCTTGTTTGCCAGCTAAAAAGTACCTTTTGAAAACAACAACCTTTAAGCAGGTATTAAGCATACTTTTCATTAGGCCCACATTTCTGTTTTTAAAAATAGATCTGATGTAATATTCTAATCTTAAATGTTGTGTTTTCATTAGCTGTAAGTGGGAAATAATCATGAATAAGAGAAATAAAGGTGTTAAAATATCAGTCTTTGTCCTGTGTTTCACTTGGTGATGGAGTTACTGAGATAAATCAACTTTTCAATCATAATTTATTGAATGGGTCTGTAGTTCAAGATTAGGAGCAGATTTTCTCTTACCAAAATACTGCTGGGTCACTGGTAGTCAGAGAGGAGCTGATAGTATGGCAGCCTCACTTCTGTCAGTGTGTCCCAGGGCAGCTGTGGCTGCAGTGTTGTTTCCTTCCATCAGCCTGTGAATGTGTCAATGACTGAATAAAGCGCTTTGGGGTCCTCAGACTTGATAAAGCGCTGTACAAATTCAGGCCATTTACCATTTACCAGCAGATAACGCTCTCGGCCTCATGTGTCAGAGTGTTTCCAGATAAGTTTGTTTCAGAGAGTGTAGCTAACGGCTAGTTTAAGAGGTTAAAAGTCCAAACAGGATTTTATTGCTTTAAAAGAACTCCAAACAACAAAACATAATAGCACTTTATAGGAATGTTGTTTAATGGACCTTTTAAACTCTTGTGACATTTACATTTGATGCTTATTTACAAAGAAGGTAATGAGAGTAAATAGTGTATGCCACCAGTGAGCTGCTTGTTACCAAGTAATTTGGTGTTAGATTCCCTAACCCACAAAAACACAATTTTAATTTTGAACAGGGCTTAATTTCAGGGAAATGAAGTGGTATAAAGCATAACAAACCACAAAGAATCCAGATAACAGAGTTACCCTCACAAGGCCCAGCTGCTTGTGTGACCCAGCAGCCTGAAATGAAGTGTTACGTAAAGCAGTAACAATGTCATTTTAAGATAGCTCAGGGAGAAGTGGTCCTGCAGCAACAGTGAAGCTAAACTCAGTTTGTGGTTTGAAAAATTGTGCTATATGTCAAGTGAAAATGCCAAGAAAAGTGCTTCTGTCAACTGACATGTTAACTGTTTCAGAGTCTCCTAAAGAAGAGATGAATTCCCACCTGCCTTGACCCAGGCAGTGTTCCACCACATTTGCTCAAACACAGCATGCCGGGCTCTCTTTCATCATACTCACCGTATGTTGCTGGCAGCAATGGAAATAATGGAAATACACTTCAGGTTGTATACCCAGCTGAGTGCATAGAAGGTACATCTGAAACACAGTAATCCGTTTAAAGTGTCCAACGTCTTTATGTTATGAAATCCAGCTCTTTGAACATACAGAGGGAATGGGATTGTTGGGACAGAGGCAAAGGTGCTGCACTGATCAACTTCCAGCCAGTAGAACAGACATAAAGATGGAGATAAAAGGCAAGCTGTGGAGGTCAGCTTCCTGTGTATTTGGACAATAACCACCTGTTTCAACAGTACTGGAAATTTTTAGATCAGTAATCAAGTACAATGAAACTGATTTGGTGATCACGGCTTTACTTTATCAGAACTTCGATGCAGTCAGTAAAGAAAACCGCAAAATCAAATGTAAAGGGTGTAGTCCTATTAGTTGTTTTACAAATTAGGAATATGGTTGTGATCTAGCTTTTTAAGATGCGTTAGACTTCTTTTCATCCTCTCCATGACGCAGCAATATCTCTGCTCAATGCAACTTGATTGTTTCCATCCTGGTCCACTATCTTGTCATTTCTTGAAGTGATTATTGTAACTCTCTTCTCATTGGTCTGCCTAATAAATCCCTCTGGAAACTTGTTGCCAAAATCAGCCTCCATGCAACTTAGACCAGGAGTGTCCAAAGTCAGTGCTCAAAGGCCAGTTTCCAGCATGTTTTAGCTCTCTGCCTGGTTCAACACCGTGGTGGTGACAGCTTCCTCAGCATGTCAAGGTTCTGCAGAGGTCTACTAATGAGATATTGTTAGATTCAGCTGGATGGAATCAGGGCGAGAGCTAAAACATGCAGGATCCCAGCCCTTGAGGACTGACTTTGGAGACCCCTGACTTAGACATTTCTAGTCACAACCATTATTGATTACCTTTGAGTGCCCCCCAGAGTTTAATACTTGGACCCCTCTTTTTTATAATTTAAGTTTCATTCTCAGACATATAAACCTTTTCCCCTTTGGAATATGTTAACACTTGAATAAAAAGCCCAGGGATAAAGGTGAATGTGGGAAAAAAGATTCAATATAAAAGGCATAACCAGCTTTGAATAAATCCTCTTTTCATTTTGTTGGTGTTTGTTGACAACTAAAAATATTCACCTTTTAATATTTACGTTAAAGCTGATTCACCCTCTGTGTGTTTTGTTTTCACCAGAGGCATTGAGGTTCATGAAACACTGAAACACAATCAAGAGATTTGGCGCTACTGTTGTGTCCCATTTTTACAGCTTAAGTTTTGCTAGATATGTCTTGGTGTATGTGTGTTTCTTTTTTCTATTTCTCACTCCTAGTGTTTTTGGGATGCCTCTGAGCTCTATCACTCTTTTTTCCCCATGTGTCTTTTTTTTGCAATTCAGTTATCTTATATAGAGAAGCTGGTTGTCTACATGTGCCAGGGCAGCTTTGCTCTCCAGAAAGGATACCTCAAATTCTATCACTCTAACCACAATTTGTTGTTTTTTTTAAATAATTAACAGGAGATGTATGTTGAGATTCAAAAACATTACATAGACATCTAGTCAATACAAAAATTACTGGCAGCAACACAATTGTGTTTTTTGTTCTTGTTTTGTTTTTGTTTTTGGGGTTTTTTTTTTGTTTTTGTACATGTTTCTCTTATTAGTATTCACTGTTGATAAGAAACTTTTGGCTTCTGAATTGTCATTTGAGTTTCAAGAACTAAACAAATTCCCATTGGGAAAATTCTGAAAAATTTCCTACCTGAGAGCTGAAAAATGTCTAATGAAAATACAAATCTGTCACCAAATTGTCCCTCTTTATTTATGACAGTGTTGTTGAGCAAAAACAGGATGAGGCTCACTCTCATGCATGAAAGGTACAACACATGGGAAATGCTTCATTGTTTGTCAGTCTCTCCTTGGTGTTATACTTGGATAAAAATAAATCCTTTGCTTTGCCTTTTGTTAAAAACCCTAAACAGAATATTGAGCAAGCTTTACACTGGTGGCAATGCAATTTTTTCATAAGTCATCTGTTTTTCAGTATGATTACACTGAAAGACTGACTTTAGTTGAAAATTTCCACAGTTTCACTTGTCATGAGCTTTTAAAGAAATGAAGTTGGCTGACACATGGAAACATAGAATGAAAATTGTTTTTTGATATCAAGCAATCTTTTCAGGTAATGAAGCTTTTTGGAATGAATCAAAATAAAGTAGTGATTAATGGATTAAAGGATTAAGCATGTTTTTTTTTTTTTTAAACTGAGCTTAATTTTAAAAGCCACAAAAACATAGGTGGCTCTCGACAGCGGCCAGTGCCCAATAGAACTGGCTCTATGTTATATGTAAATATGTTATATTTCTGAATTTCTGGAATATTTCAAAAATCTATTTTTGTTATTTTTCACATCCATATTTAAATTTTGTTGTTTATTGTACATGGTTTAAACATTTTTCAATTTGCATTTTTTTATAGTAAAAGATTTTAAAAAAAAAATAAATAAACTGTCTCTTGCCCCTGTTATGGCCAATGCCAATGTGCTGAAGAGATAATACTAAATCAATTTCTTATGATGGTATGTTCTGGCCCAGAAACCATAGCTAATTGGTCCCTTGGGACAGTTTCACTTTTTATCTTCACAGTTTTAAAATAATTTAAAAAAAAATAAAATAAGGTCCACCTGATAAATTTGGTCAAGAACCACAACTGCACACCAAGACCTGATTACTATCAGACCAGCGAAATCAAGAAATACCTTAAACAGAACCTACCTAACCACCTGAAGTAGGCTAATTGATCTCAAAAAGCAACATAACATGCTCAGATGTAAAGAAATTTAAAAAAGGAAAAACCTAAAGTCTAGAATGGATTACAGAGTAATTTCTAAGGCTTTGGGAATCCAGAGAACCCAACTGAGAGGCATTATCCACAAATGAAGAAAACATGGAACAGTGCTGAACCTTCCCACAAATTTTGACAATATCAGTGTTCGTGATTGAACAATTACAAATTAACTGGCCACCTACAGCTCTCACAGCTGTTATATGAAAGTATTGTCAAAGTTCCTGCCTTCATCACAATCTAGACATACAGACACTCTACTTTTAAAACAAGTTCTTTACAAGTGCTTTATGATAGAAGCTCTCTGGTTTCTGTTTTTCAACAGCTTTGAAAAGACATCAGTCAAAATGAGCATAGAGAGACTATGTGGGTGAAGTGTATGGTCACGATCCAATTTAGTCTAAACCCCAGCAGATGTCCCATGCTTGCTTTGGCTTGTGGGTGGAAGTTTAGCCAAGGTGTAATGCTCACACTGCTGCCACCAATCCCTGATGGGTGCCTAGTTGCACATCTGTCTGATGAGTTCTGTGGTCTTCTCCAATCCCTAATAAGCATGGGCTATTTGCAAGTGCTTTATCACCACTTTCAGAACTCTTTGGAAAATCATTTGGTATTCATTTTCACCTCCCAGACAGAAGTGTTCAGCAGCTGATGTGGTGGCTGGGGGCGTTCCTAAAAGGGTATCAAAACTAAAATTCGTTCTGCCTGTTCCATAACTAGTTTAGCAATTAGAATCTGCCGAGGTAAGCACCCCAGTGCTGTTCAGTAGCTCCTCACTTGACTGTCTGTTACCATCACTGATTGCTTGGCCCATCATGTACAGTTTGGACTGGTAATAATAGCCTCAGTCACTGAATACATCTAGGTATTAGATTTAGGGATAATTACTTTTTGGGCCTTTTTTGGATCGTTTTCATCATTTGAAAACTGCATTTTGCATTTACATAGGTTTTCTTTGTCAGAGAGTGTTTATTATTTGAAGATCTGAAAAAATATAAAGTGGCAGAAATAGCAAAAACAGAAGACATTTGCATTGTTCACATTACTGTAGGTATAATTACTCTTGATTATAATCTATAAACAAAGTGAACTGTCAGCAGGTAAACTGAAGCAAAATTTGAGTCAAACCTTCTAATCACAACTAGATTACTAAAAGATAAAGCTGTACTTTATTTTGTAAATATTTCAGATATTTTATATTTTGTGCAGCAAATGTTTCACCTATTATTTATTTTATCCATGACACCCAATCGACACAAAAGCCACCTTGATGTGTATTACTATGCAGCATGATTACAAAAGCTGTAAGAAAAAACTAAGCAGAGTTATTCTGTCATTGTCAATGGTACTTTTTAGCTGTTCATAAATCATAAGGTCCTTGAAATGAAACTGTGCACTTTTTTGAAGGACAATGGGTTTGCATAATCTAAATTCAGTTTCATCAGCCCCTTTTTTTTCATTTTTGAGCTGCTTTTTATGTTTTTGAAAGATGCCCCTGACAATAGTAAGTGTCCTCTGGGGAGAAGCCTCCACAGGACTTCAAAACTGTCAGCGGATCATGAAGGGCTGGACGATTTCCTTAAATAAAACCACTAAATGTCACCAGCTTTCTTATGTCATATCCTGTCAGAAAAACCTCTTATGAGTTGACACAACCTCTCTCAGTCAGATCTGATTCCAAGGTCCCTTGTTAGAAAAGATGTCTCCTGGAGAACCTAAAATGTACATTATGGAAAAAATGATCTTGATGCCAGATGAGACTGACTATGGATAATCAATAATTGGGTTACCACATCTATACAGAAATGTTACTTTGAAACCAGGCAATGCTCCACCGCTGAGTTTTAACTGATTAACTGATATTAATGGTACACAGAAAACAAAACATCACGACTTCAGCTTTAAACATTGAACACACTGAACTGCCAAGTGTTTCATGATTATCAAAGAAATTTATGTATCAAAGGTAACATGTGCAAATAGAGAATGCAGTTTTCAAATGATGATTTCATTTATTATGGTGACAATGATGAGAATAAACACAGCCCCATCGAGGTTGGGATTTACCAGCATTGCACTAAGAAGTAGCTCATATAATGAGCTCAGCAGATGCACAGTTCCACCAGGTGTTTTCTAATTGTTGATGGCAAGTCTGACGGAACTGATCGGGGAAGTTGTGGGGGAGGGGTGCTCTGTGAGGCACAAGCTCGGATGCTTGGAAGCTGCAGCTCTGAGGAGGAGCTGCACCCCGAAGGTAGAGCTGTATTCCCCCCAGGTGTTTTGCGCAGCTTAATTGCTGCCAGGGAAGATTAAAGGATTTCTCAAACATGCATGTAAGACTCAAGGCAACACTCCAGGTATGTTTTTGATGAGGGAATAACATGATGCAAAGCTCAAAAAAGTCAATTTTACATAATACTGCCCTTTCAAACATACTTGTCCTTAAGGCTAGGTGTTGACCTGTAGTCTTGGTATGATTCTTTCTCTCCTCTACTTCAATCTCATTCTTTCCCTTCAAACCTTTTCCCCACCTTTCTCTCTTCCTTTCTCCTTTCTTGTTTGTCTTTGTGTCAATCACTTTTGAAATAAACCCTGAGCAAGTTCTAATAAAGTTTCATATATATATATATATATATATATATATATATATATATATATATATATATATATATATATATATATATATATATATATATATATATATATATATATATGCTACCCAATGAAGTGGCTGGGTAGCTCAATGGGTAAGTCACCCGACCTTCACCTGGGAGACCGGGGTTCGAATCCAGGCCGGGTCACTTAGTTGAGATATCCAGTGTGGGTCCTTAGGCAAGATCCTTCGCGCTACTGCCTACCTCATGATGAGTGACAAAGGAATACACGCCATGCTGGCTCAGATGTCGCCCGGCCAAACAAGGTCTGCGTCAGGTGCTGGGGAACCAGGGCACCATCAAAGCTGAACGAGGCAGCAACTGACCTGAGAGGTAGGATCGTGGCCCGAATGAACACCAGGCAATCCCGATGCCAATTACAACAGCTGAGTGAAGTACCATCAGAAAGTCTCATTGAAGATGTGAATGCAGCATTGAGAACGATCCCTACCAACACCATAACGGAAACCAATGAGCTGGTGTACAACTCAGCATCAGTGATCCTTGAGATGCTCGGCTATAGGAGCAACCATGAGATTCGATACCCACCATGGATACCAACAATACCTGAAGCGCTCGAAACTGCCAAACAAAGGCTCCAAGCCTTGGCCAGTCGCCTAAAGAGGTACACAAGAGAAAATGAAGCCAGGAGGATTAACCGGCTCTTCTCCACCCAACCAGCTAAAGTGTACTCTCAACAGCAAGTGGTCATCTCTACGAGATGACCACACTGACCACATCTCTACGAGATGACCAGTAACTATCACAGTGGCAGATGTCCAAGAAAGAGTCTCAGGTCCAGGCTAAAGAAACTCACTGCCCTCCATGAGCGACTGGCAGCTCAAATGAACCAGCTGCTACAAAGTGGGACTCACCCTGAATGGTTAACTGAAGGGCGCACAATCCTGATCCAGAAGGATCCCTCAAAGGGTTCGGTCCCATCCAACTATCAAGCTCATGTCAGGCATCATAGCAGCTAAGATAGGTGGGCACATGGATAAATACATGAGTACAGCACAGAAGCCACACACTTGGATCATTGAATGCTTAGAGATTAGACTCTAAGAGCCTTCATTGCAGCCTCGATGCACATCGAAGCCAAGCCAATTGCACAAGTGTCCATCAAATGTGGCATATACCAAGGAGACGCTCTGTCCCCACTGTTGTTCTGCATAGGTCTGAACCCCCTCAGCCAAGTCATCAACAAGACTGGCTACGGATACCGACTCAAGAACGGAGCCACCATCAGTCACTCTACATGGATGACATCAAGCTGTACGCTAAGAGCAAACGAGACATCGACTCACTGATCCACACCACCAGGATCTACAGCACTGACATTGGGATGTCATTCGGACTAGAGAAGTGTGGTCGGATGGTTACACAGAGAGGGAAGGTCATCCGCACAGAAGGGGTCTCACTCCCAGAGGGAACAATAGCAGACATTGAGGACAGTTACAAGTACCTGGGAATACCACAAGCAAATGGCAGCCTCGATGAGGTCACAAGGAAAGGAGCCACAGCCAAATACCTCCAACGAGTAAGGCAAGTCCTGAGAAGCCAGCTCAATTGCAAGAACAAGATCCGTGCGATAAACAGCTATGCCTTGCTAGTAATCAGATACCCTGCAGGAATAATAAGCTGGCCAAAGGAAGAGATAAAGACCATGGATGTTAAAACTCGGAAACTACTAACCATGCATGGAGGGTTCCACCCTAAATCCAGCATCCTGAGACTATACGCGAGCCGTAAGGACGGAGGCAGAGGACTAGCAAGTGTGAGAGCCACTGTCCAGGATGAAACATCCAAGATCTATAAATACATCAAGGTCAAAGCCTCAACCGACGATGTGCTCAGCGAATGTCTCAAACAATGGGGACCAGAGGATGAGGTGCTGGAGGAACCATCATGGGAGGATAAGTCCCTACATGGGATGTACCACCTACAAATAACTGAACTGGCTGATATTAGGAAATCCTACCAATGGCTGGAAAAAGCTGGACTCAAGGACAGCACAGAGGCACTCATCCTGGCTGCACATGAACAGGCCCTAAACACCAGAGCAATAGAGGCTCAGATCTACCACACCAGACAAGATCCAAGGTGTAGATTGTGCAAGGAGGCCCCTGAGACAGTCCAACACATAACAGCAGGGTGCAAGATGCTGGCAGGGAAAGCGTACATGGAACGTCATAACCAAGTGGCGGGCATAGTGTACAGAAACATCTGTGCAGGATATGGACTGGAAGCCCTGAGATCAAAGTGGGGCACACCCCCAAAGGTGGTGGAGAATGACCGAGCTAAGATCCTGTGGGACTTCCAGATCCAGACAGACAAAATGGTAATGGCGAACCAACCGGACATCGTGGTGGTGGATAAACAACAGAGGAAAGCCGTTGTGGTGGATGTAGCAATACCAAGCGATTGCAACATCAGAAAAAAGGAACACGAGAAACTGGAGAAATACCAGGGCCTCAGAGAGGAACTGGAGAAGGCCTGGAAGGTGAAGACCACAGTGGTGCCGGTGGTCATCGGGGCCCTCGGGGCAGTCACCCCCAAACTGGAGCAGTGGCTAAAACAGATCCCAGGAACAACATCAGACATCTCAGTCCAGAAATGCGCAGTTCTCGGCACAGCCAAGATACTACGCAGAACCCTCAAGCTCCCAGGCCTCTGGTAGAGGACCCGAGCTCAGAGGTTGAGAAAGACCACCCGTGGAGGGTGAGAAGGGAATTTTTTTTATTTATTTTTTTTTTATGAAACTTTATTAGAACTTGCTCAGGGTTTATTTCAAAAGTGATTGACACAAAGACAAACAAGAAAGGAGAAAGGAAGAGAGAAAGGTGGGGAAAAGGTTTGAAGGGAAAGAATGAGATTGAAGTAGAGGAGAGAAAGAATCATACCAAGACTACAGGTCAACACCTAGCCTTAAGGACAAGTATGTTTGAAAGGGCAGTATTATGTAAAATTGACTTTTTTGAGCTTTGCATCATGTTATTCCCTCATCAAAAACATACCTGGAGTGTTGCCTTGAGTCTTACATGCATGTTTGAGAAATCCTTTAATCTTCCCTGGCAGCAATTAAGCTGCGCAAAACACCTGGGGGGAATACAGCTCTACCTTCGGGGTGCAGCTCCTCCTCAGAGCTGCAGCTTCCAAGCATCCGAGCTTGTGCCTCACAGAGCACCCCTCCCCCACAACTTCCCCGATCAGTTCCGTCAGACTTGCCATCAACAATTAGAAAACACCTGGTGGAACTGTGCATCTGCTGAGCTCATTATATGAGCTACTTCTTAGTGCAATGCTGGTAAATCCCAACCTCGATGGGGCTGTGTTTATTCTCATCATTGTCACCATAATAAATGAAATCATCATTTGAAAACTGCATTCTCTATTTGCACATGTTACCTTTGATACATAAATTTCTTTGATAATCATGAAACATATATGTGTCAAAAAAACTAATGGAAGAAAAGCAGTATTATGTTACGACAGGTTACAGAGATGGCATGAGTGTACAGATAGCAAAAATGCAAGATAGAAATTCAAACACAATAGCTTCTGGACAGCAATATGGAAAGAAATATGTCCTTTATATAATACATCTGCATTAGAGTGATATTTGCAAAGATTAGATTATAAACGTGGAGTTTACTTTGAAAGCTAAATATTTGATTAAATACACATGTTCATGCAAGTTCATAATAATTTCTATGTGAAAACCTTTCAGAATATGCAGAATTACAAAAGGTAAAAGTGTGGGGCCAAGAAAGTGGTTTTTGTATGCTTTACAGAATGGAGAAAATGATCTGATTCTCTGAAAACTGCTTGAAGTCCATACACTGTCAGAACACTCTCCTTTCATCTCCTCATACGACCATAAAAACCATGTGTATTTCTCAGAGCCACATGCAACTTTCCATTGATGCTTTGATGGTACAACTGGAGGAGCAATGATTCTGTAAGGCTAACTGTTTTATTTTCTCATAATCCTTTATTATTAAGTTGCACTTATTTCCAACATGCACTTCTCTCAGCTCAATTCTCATTGTTTTGCTAACCTAATTTTCCAAAGCATTCTTTGAGGATTCCAATAAGCTGAGGGGTTTTCAAAGTAGAATACAAATTCCTGAAAGTTTTGCGAATTCTTTGACTCAACACAAAGTGTGGGATCTTACGGTTGTTAAAATCTATTGAAAATGAAGGTCAGCCAACCTACAACTTGTGTAAAGCACACACAAACCAAGCTGATAAGACGCCTTTGAAAGCTGGTACAAAGAAAATAGCTTTTCATGAAGCCCTTGAGGGCCCCATTTTGATTTTTTCTGTCTGAGGACTATCCTTTGAGACAAACAAAAGGAGCTTCAAAGTCACTATTAAAGACTAGCTAAGGAAATCCCAGGAGAATCCCAAACCTTGAGTGATTGGAAAACCTGGACATTTTAAAAGGAGGCAATTAATTTAAAAAGGATGACACCAATGCTGAGTGGAGTCCATTTAAAAGGGAAAAAAAAACTTTACACTTTTGAACCAGTAGGCATTCTTTCACAGATGCTAATGGCTTCAGTCATGTCACCCTTTTCTGGTGCTACTTTGTGAAAATATAATTTTCTATCATTACTTGTGTAAAAAATGTCCAGTCACGCTAAACAACCTCAGATTTTAATTAGAGATGGTGCCACACAAAAGTTTTCTCTCCCCTTAGAACTTTTTCACATTTCATCACACACCACAACCCCAAAAACATGTTAAATACATTTGTATTTAAGCCCCTGATTTATCCATTTTTCAAATTCCCTTTAACTGGAGTTGCAGCTGCAAGTCTTTTATAGCAAGTCTCAACCAACTTTACACTTCAAGAAATTGAACTCTTGGTCCATACTTCTTTTTAGATTAGCTCAAGCTCTGTCAAATTAGAAAATGTTTGTGAGCATCAATTTTCAAGTCTTGCCAGAAGTTCTTAAATACATTTACACTATAACTCAGGGAAGTGCAAGTCCAGTCCTCAAGAGCTACTACCCTGCAACTATTAGATGCATCTTTTCTCTAACACACCTGGATTAAATGAATGGCTCTTTACCAGACCTCTGCAGAGCTGAGTTACTGCTGGTGAGGGAATTCAGCCTTTCAACTTGGGTGTTTTGAAACAGGGATGCATCTAAAAATTGCAGGATGGTACCTCTCGAGGACTGGACTTCTGCACTCATGCTGTAACACATTGATATGCTAGGATTTAGAAATAAAAGGCTCAAAGAAAAGGTATACATGTGAGGTCTACCTTGTATTGGTCTATCATGAAAAAAATGTAATTGAGTTAATGGCTATATCTTAATAAAAAATTAAGTTTATTTGAAGGGAGGTGTTAATATCTGATGGCATATTTTTGTTTATAGCTAGATTTCTGCAAAATGTTGGTAATTTACTTACCTCATTTCTCCCAACTTTTGCTTGTGATGTCTTTCATCCCCACCAGGAAAAAACAAAGTTCAGTACTGACTGAGAAATTGTGGCCAGTATTATAACTTCTCCTGCTGGGTCCTCGTTAACATCCTTGTGCTTGGAGCTTTTGAAATGCTTTCGAAAAACAGCAGCAGCAGTAAGTGGCCAGGCTGTTTTCCAGTCAGAGATGTGGCAGCAATCCAAAAGAGCAACTGATAGCTTAAGCAGGCCCATTAAAAGGCTGATTGAAATGTGCTGATGAGCCAAAACACCATGACCTCTGCTTAATATGTTGTTGGTCCTCCAATTCCCCCACACACAGCCATGATGAGGGCTGGTAATGACTGTAGCTTGCTATAATATAGTGCAAGCTCATTGGTCTTTTAGTACTAACGTCCCACTGTTCCACGAGACATTTCATTTTATAGATGTCCCAAACTAAATGCCCAGCCACTAGCAATTTGGCACTTGTCATTATTTCCTCCAGTATACAAGATACAGAATACAGAGTGAACTTCCCAGTTTTAAACTTTGATGATTCGAAAAAAGTTCTCCCTTACAAATGGAATAGGATCTTTTTTCTTTTTTTTCTTTTCTTTTTTTTTTTTTTTTTTTTAACACATTCTGTCCAGAAACGTGGCACTAAAAATTGTTGTCTGAGTCTCAAGGTGTAGCCCAACAGGTTCAGTCAAGTCCTGAAGGGCAATTAATGTTACAGCAAATATAAGAGAAAAGAAGATATAAAAACTAAAAGACATATAAGCAAAATTGTAAAAATGAGGGACAATACATTGTGCCAAAACAACCTCAAAAATCAGTCCAAACAAGATAGGTATCAACCATGAGATCATTGTCAACCAACAATTACTACTAACATCAGTACCATATGTTGAATAAATAAAAAAGAAATCAGCCAGATTTAAAGTGGAGCATTATGGCTTTTGATATAATGATATAATTGTTCCACTTGAGATTTTATATATATATATATCACAAAATTAAAGGGAACACTAAAATAACACATCCAAGATCTCAATTAATGAAATATTCTCATTGCAAAACTTTATTATTAATACAGTCTGATTGAGAAGAAAATAACACAAAAATTATCAATGTAAATCAAAATTATTACACCATGGAGATCTAGATTTGGATTCATACTTAATATGAAAGTGAAAAATAACATGACAGACTGATTCTGTGTCAGTGAATATTCCTCAAGACAAGTCTAAATGAGGCTCAGTAGTGTGTGTGGCCTCCACGTGCCTGTATAACCTCCTGACAACACCTGGGCATGCTCATGATGAGACGGCGTATGTTCTCCAGGGGGATTTCTTCCCAGACCTGGATTAGAGTATCAGCTCCTGAACAGTCTGTGGTGTGACTTGGTGTTGGTGGATTGACCGAAACATGATGTCTCAGATGTGGTCAATTAGATTCATGTCTGGGGAATGGGCAGGCCAGTCCATAACTTCAATGTCCTCAACATGCAGGAACTGCTGACACACTTCAGTCGCATGAGGCCTAGCATTGTCATGCATAAGAAAGAACCCAGGGCCCACTGCACCAGCATATGATCTCACAATGGGTCTGAGGATGTCATCCCGGTACCTTATGGTAGTCAGGGCACCTCTGGCTAGCATATGGAGGGCTGTGCGGCCATCCAAAGAAATGCCTCCCCACACTATGACTGACCCACCACCAAACCAGTCATGGAGGATGTTGCAGGCAGCATAACGTTCTCCACGGTGTCTCCAGACTCTGTCATGCTGACCCCAATAGGCATCCCCCGTTGTCCGAGAGGGAGGGAGGTCTAATACATCCACCCAAAGACAGGTGGCAGTAGCACCACTGGGGACCAAGGCCATGGACGGGCACAGAGCCCCGAAAACCAACCGAGACCGGGAACAGTGATCCAACCCCCCAGAACCATCCAGGCCCCCAAATCCAACTACCAGTCCAATATTTATCCATTTCTGTTACAGCCAACAACTGCAGAGTCATCTGAGTATTTCTGTAGCGAACAAGACTCTGTCTAGTACCAATAGTCTGAGGTGTACGGAGTGAAAAGGAATATAAGTTTAAGAAAACCTTCTACAGATGAAATTGATATCTATCTATAGTTGGTTTTTGTGAGAGGATTACCTGCTCCAGCGGCATATTTTGAGATTCAAAAAATATTCTAAGTAGTAGCACTTCTTCGTTTGTTGTATTTTGCATGAAAACAGTAACATAATCTGTTAAAAATAGTCGTTACTGATTGCTCAGATCGCTATGCCAGACTTAGATTGTCATTATAGGCTTAGGGTGGGTACTAAACCTTGACTAGTTGAAAACTTAATTTTTAAAAGCAAGCAGAACATTAGACACATCATTGTTTGCTGCCAGAAAGGGAAGCACAAATTTAGGAAATAATGACATGTCGATTGCCATTTCCTCACTCTTCTCTTTCTTTCCTACTATCACAATGACTCCTCCACCCCCTGTGAGAAATAAGCAACGAAGTCTACAAAAACAAGCCCAAAATAAGTGACTCAATTCCTACCACCTCTATGCCCTCATAATACACAAGTTATTGGATATCTCTATTCGTAATAACTTCTACAATATCCCCCAACCTTTGCTCCAAATAAAGAGCTGTAGCTTCAATAACAGGAGCTCAGACTTAAATTTGGGGACAGTAAAGTTAGAAATTGCAAATCTATTATACATGTATAAACAACACTTCAAAGTTACTAAGTTTGATGATATTCGAAACTAAGAATTGCAGCAATTAGCACCTAACCACAGTTATCAAAAGTGAAATTACTGAATATTTTATTAATCTTCACTTAAAAGTTGCATTGATGTTCCTTTTTCCTCTGTAAACTGGTTGACTTGCGATGTACAGACATCAGTGAGAGTCTTCTTTGAATTTAGTGAATAAAAATTAGTTTAAGGGTATATTCAGACATTTGGTCTGCTTCTACTGGACCAGCGCTCGTTTCCCCCATTGGTCTGGACCTTTTGTGCAGGTGTGAATGCATTCAGATGAACCCTTGTGTTGATCAAACAACCAGACCGAGACTCAATGCCAAAACCTTGACAAGTAATTGTTGATGTCTATGAGCCCATATATAGTTATTACAAAAAGCAGTTCTTTCTTCTGGACAAGAAAGGGCTCTCTGGAAAGAGTTTGTGTCAGTACCATGGACCCCAGTATACGTGGATTTTTCTGTGGATCTTAACGCCAAATTATTTGCAGAATATTTGGCTTTTCATGGACTTATCTAAAATATTCAAAAGAAAAGGCTGCTTGGGAAGATGAAATACCAAGATCCAATCCTATTTAAAATGCTATTGGCTGGCATTTGGAAAGCAGCCAATCCAGGAGTGCCATTTCATTTTCTTGGGGCTGATTGGCTGTACCCCCAAGAGTTGACATAAGGAAGACTGTAGATGTTGGCTTCCGCGGTAGCGCTAAAATAGTTTTCGCTGTGCATATTAATGCATATAAAGGTTTACTTGGTGTTTAAGCTATCAAAATAAACAGTCATAAGCATTTTTAGAGGGGTTTCAAGTATTTGCGGATTTTAGCTATTTGCGGGCATTCCTAACCCAGCAAATACCAGGGGTCCAATGTACTGGTTTTTCCAGTGCCAGACTTGGTGAACACTGAGATAGTGATAACAAGCACGAGCATCAGTGTAGGAGTGGAACCTGTTTGGTGGAACAACCTCCATCAAGGATTGCACATTTTATAAACATAGAGTTGTAGATTATATTTATATTTTTAAAAAATTGATTTTTTTTTTTTGTGAAGTCTGAATCTAGTTTCTCTTTAAAATCTGAATAATAGTCTTCATTGTTTTAATCCCAAGCCTATTTATTGTGTTTTTATGTTTCCACTTGTCATATTCATCAAACAAGGGGAAAAAAACTACAAATATGGTCGTACAAGATCAAGATCTCACAGAGAAATCAAGCTTAGCTTAGCTTACCCTTAAACTATTTCAAAAGTTGTACCTTCTGAAAAGTAAAAGCCATTAAAAGTGTAGAGAACTTAATGTAAATGCACTACTGGCATCTTCCCCAGTACAAAAATGTCACCACAAGGTTGGACATGATGTGTTACATTTGAAAGCCAGAATAAGCAGCCAAATGCTTTTAGTGCCCAGACAAAAGGAGGCAGGTCAAGTGGAGTGAGTGTTCTGCACTTTACTAAGTCACTATTATTAAAATGCACACGTGGCTTCAGTGGCCTTCAAACACTAATATGTTGCTGTTGTTGACCACCAAGTGTCAAATGAGAGTGTTTTCTGGCTTGACTAAAGCAGTTGGATGAGGGTGATCACACACTATTGTGGAACTCCTGGGAGTGGTCCTGTCCTTGCAACAAGGAGTGGACCTCTGAAGTGGAGTAGAGGTTGACAAAAATACAGCTTTCCCAAACTTGCATAAATCGACCCTTCTTGCACTGTCATGACCTCACTTTTGCTCAAAGGGTTGACTTCCACTCCCCTTGCTCTTTTCAGAAATCACACAGCGATGAGCAGAAGGTATCTAAACATACATTCACACCTACCCTGTTTAGTCCGCTTTAATAGAACTCTAATTCATTTGCTTAGAATGTCAGGGTTGTCTGGAGAGGTGAGAATGCGCAATCGAACTCTGATGCAGACCAAAAAAGCAAACTCTGGTCCGCCTAAAAACCTAGGTCACGGTTCTGTTACAGTGAACTCTGGAGCGGTTCAAATGCATATGTCAATGCAACTGGACTGGAGACCACTCCAAAAGCAGAAAGTGGACCATAGTGCAGGGCATTCTGGGTAAATACAACCAAAACAAGCGCTAGTGAGAGAAATGGCATGTGATTATTTGCTAAAGACAAAAGAGAAATTCTACAACCGCTAAAATTTCACGTCACTACATTTTTGTTTACATTTCATGAAGAAGGAAATTATGCTCAGTGTCTTCTTCAGAGGTTTTTGTGTCATTTCCTTCAGTGGTTCTTAGTGCAGTGCCCCCACAGGCGAGGAGGTAAACAGGTTTTTCAAAGGGTTTGGTTCTGTTGACACAGTGCAGTGTGAAAGCAAACTGCACCAGCTGAAAATGTAACAAATGTTGCAATTTTAGTCCCCAATCCAACCCAGTCTACCAGATTATCAGGTGTTGAAACACCCTAAGTCTTTTGTGATAGGGAGTAACCTCTTTTGGAACAGATTATATTAGACCCAATATCGTGGGACTCTCCTCAATAGCTTTTTGCTTTGCAAGAAATACCCAACTTTACCCATTTGGTATTCCTGTCACAACTTACTGGTTAGTAATAAACTCTCTTGAGCATATGCCATGATCCACCTATTTGACTACTCCCTGCCAAGTCAGGGATTGCTAAACTTGAACTCCCCCACAGAGCTCATGTAACATCTCCCCATGCTCAGCAGGTGAAAACCAACTCGATTAATGTGATGGATAGTGCTCTGCATCTTCTTATCTGAGTCTTTACTGTAGTACGATTGGATGCTTTGCATGAATGATCTGAATATTGCAGGGATGAGGCACCCCTGCTTTAATCTTTCCTTGCTTTCTCTTTACAAAGTAGCAGGATATTGCCTACACTACTAAATGAAATATGTTTAAAAGGAAAACCTTAGATAAAAAGAATGGCCAACAGCAAAAATAAAACTAAAGGTGAAGTCTTTGAACTATGTGCTATACATCTCTACCTCTGATTAAAGATGTATGCCTTAGTAAGAAATTCAATACAAGTTTGGAAAAAAAACTCTGTCAGTCATAATTCTCAAAGCATTACTATAGGATTTCGTAAGGGTTATGGTTTCTTAAAATCTAAGCCCTAGTGCTGGAAGACTGTCTGTAATCTCCTGACAGTCAATAGATATCCTAGTGGGAGGCCAGCTCTTAAGCTGAAATAAAGTCCATCCAAGGTGGTTCTCGCACACACAATGCTGTTTCTATTCATTTCAAGTGCCTCAGAGCAACTCTAATGGTCTAGTTTTGGCTCTAAAATTGAATCAAGATTCTTTTAGGATCTTTCTTAAAGTAAGTAAATTCACTAGAATTGTTTATTTTTAAAGATTTTTTTTTTTTCTTTTTTGCAAACATTTATAGGTATGGAGGGTTTTTTTTCCCCTTTTTACAAGCGTGTTGAGTTAAAAAGTTGCTCTGAAACCACTATGTTGGACAGGAAGTTATTTTAATTGTACTTTTTACTGAGATAAGGAGAAAATAGCAATTAAATAAACACATTTAATTTATTTTGAAACTAACCTTGGTCTACAAAATATAAAAGAATCCAATTACACTAGCCTGGACTAAAATGGAATAAGGTTATCTCAAACACATCAAGACTATATAATATAACTAAATTTTATTTATCTTGACCGGAGGATAATACTGAAGCAGTCATCTTTTAGATGTAGGAGATCGAGTGGGAGCAGCATCAGTCACATGTCCAAACATGCAAGCAGCACCAGAGCTTGCATGAGAAATCTTTGGGACTCCTTGGTCAGCAGTGCCCCTCTCCAACCACTGTTCAGTCTCCACGGCAACAACAGTTTACTGGTTGTTAAGTGGTGGTAGTCTCAACTACTTTCATTACTACATCAGAGTTTAAATTACAGCATCATTAGGATATTTCATGGCAGGACCCAGAAGGTCACATCTCTGTTCTTTTTGGTGAACAAAAAATGTGGCTGATCACAGTTGATTTATGAGTTTTTTAAAAAAAGGTAGGAGGGGATGGGGGGTTACTTTTTTGTTTTAGGACAGAGTGGTTTGGATATTTTTTTTGTCCTAATAAATTAAACCATCTTTTAAAAACTTGTTTTTCTATTTAGTCAGACTCAGGATTTCTTTGTGTGACATTAAAATGTATTGATTCTCTAAATAATTTCAATGCCAAAAAAGGTGAAAACACTGGAAAACTGTAAGGATGCAAATACTTTTTCAAACCACCATCCTAAAAATAATCTCACAGTGGCTTAGACTGCATGGAGATACATTACTTTAAAACACAAAAAGTAGGGCAGCAAAAAGTCCAACTTTGCTGCCACTATTTGAAAAATGAGCCCGAATTTCCGTGACACGTAGTACTGTATAACTGTACAGTTGCTAGGCAGTCTGTCATATCTCATGAACAGCAATATCTCAGGTAAATATAGCATGCAGGGAAGCAGGTGTTATCTGAAAGGAGACAGTGACTGAGGTTGTTGCTGCTCACTAAACTCCCACATCCTAATCACAACAGACTGGCTCAGTAACAGAAAGGAGACAGAGTGCATTGAACCAAACAAAGAGACAGAACATCTCCTTTTGGATGCAACATGTGGGATACCTTGGAAAAATTTCTATAGAGTAACCTGGAGAATGTATATCTATGGTTTTCTCTAGGGATTGAGTTGGCTGGATGATTTCCTCACAGACTACCATCACCAGCTTTGTGTGGTCATCGAGTTTCTCTCCTGTACTGAGCATCAAATGCATGTTTATCCTGAATTGCATGACAAATTGCAGAAAGGGGCATGGGGGCCCTATGGTATAATGGAACCGAATTTAGTCACGGAACTGAAAAAAAAAACTCCAAGGAGGACACGGGGAGAGCAGGATTTGGAACCAGGGCAGGGTAATGGAAGGAACCAGCAATGAAAAACCCTGGGAGCTTATATACAGAGGAGATGTGATAAATGACTTGGTAACTAGGTGAATCTAAATAGTGGACTGTCAAACAGCTGTGAGAGGAGAGTACTGAGCAGGCAAACTGAGGGAAAGAGATTAAGTAACACTGAGTACATAGGGAATTAAACTACACTAAAGGATCAATGAATCAAAAACAGGAAAAGCTCAACACTACCATGCTAAAATAACTCAAAATGCACAGAGAACAACACAAGAAATATACTAAATACAAAGGAATTAACTTGTATGGTATGATCCTACTGACAATAATAAGCAACAGGGAATGAACTGAATTCGGCATGACCTCACTAACATAAATAAATCCAGAAATAATCAGTACACAAACACCCATGGATCATGACAGTGTTATTTCTTTTTATCATACAGAACTTTCATAAAGAACCTGCAAAATATAGGAAGAAAAAAAGACTTGTTTACTACATACTCCCCTGTCCTTTGTGGGGGTTGTTTTCACTATTTTTAAATTTAAAAAAAACATTTTTGTGAGACTACAGAGTATTTCTTTTCATGATGTTAGAATAAAGTATTTGTATCCAAATCCAAATATTGCTTGGCAATAAGAAGCATTAAGGAATAACCACATGATAATATAAAGCTACAGGCAGAAGTTTACATATTCATTATGGACATGGATGTCATTTTAATTTGTAACTTTTAAAAATTTTCATGAAACCGCTTTTTTTTCCCAAAATGGAGTACAAAATACAACATCAATGATTTTCAATGGCACTGATTTTGCGTAAAATGTACTGTGAATAATTTTGTAATACATAAGAGGTCTAATTTACAAATACAGGTTCAAATACTTCCAAACTGCCAACTAGATCTTTCAAAAGGTTGTGCTGAAGGATCAACAGTGTCTTTATCTTTAGTGATTGGGATTAAGTGAAGTTTCCATTTGCTAAAATGGAAAGGATTTATTTGACAGTACTCACTGGATAGACCAATAATCAGAACAATGAAAAAGTCTGAGAAACTCAGTAAAGATCAAAGGAGAATAATAGATTTACAGAAGTTTTTTTGCAGGCAGTGCACTTGGAAGTAGACCTGAGCTCTCCCCCTCAGATGAAAGGGAAATTGTTTGTGATGTTGAAGAACTACTCAGGAACCACCAAGGTTCCATCCTGCCATGAACTGGACACTGCTGGAACACCAGTGTCAGTTTCCACAGTGAAGCCAGTTCAACATAAAACTCAACACCTTCCAGCTCCACTGAAATATACAGCTCCCCACATGGATAAGCTAAATGCTGTTCTTCTGGACAAAGACTCAGACAAGACAAAGACTGATCATATTTTGTGATAGGACATTTGGTACCAAACACCAAGGATGATGATGACACCACACAGTGAAAGGGATACTGAAGGATTATCTACTTATTTTTCAACATCACCTTGATTCAACTCCTAAATAGTTTAAACTTGAACACAGCTGGGTGTTCCAACAGGTTTTGAAGTGGGGAAAAACATTTAACATCTAGATTGACTTTCTGAAAGCCTTACACTTGTTAAAAAAAAAAACTTGGGATGAAAGGCAGGACTAACTATTTGAATGAACTCTAGCTATAATAGCAGGAAGAGTGGTCAAATATCCATCCAGAAATTTACCAGCGGCCTGTTTATTGATACATAATAAGGCATGTTGTTTGAGTGCAACTTGTGCATAGACATTTAACTAAATAGGTATTTGCTGGGTGTTTGTCGATATATGAGTCTTTTTTGAACTTGTGTGGATTAGAGAAAATGTACAAAGAAGGTAAACTTGTGCAGCCAGCTGTTGTTTTTAAATTTTTGCATTTGTTGTATTATCCTTCCACACTGGAAAGGAGAAATACCACAGTTTTTATGACATCTGTGCCAATAACTAATGAATGCAAGCTTCTGATTACAACTGTTTGTTGTACTACTTCAGTAACTACTGTACCATATTTGTTATGGAGACTCCTCTGGAGCCTCTGGAGATGATTGGGCAAAGACAGATGTTTTATAAAAACTAAAACATTACAAAACACCCCAAGCATTCTCTTCATCAGATTTTCATACAACAGAGGATCTCTACAGGAGATCCTTCCTGCTCACGGCCATCACCATCTACAACAACTCTTTAAAGAATGTCAGATAATAAACAAGTATTTTTGAATTAAGCTGAACGTCTTTCAACCAGGTATCTAAAACGTAACTTGCTATTTTATGAGGTTTCTATTCTTGTTTGTTGTGCTTTTGGAAAGTATAATTCTGTAACACCAACACTACCAAAAGCTAAAGGGCAAAAGCAGGAGTTAATCTGAGACTCGGGTTTAGAAGTTTAAGAGGTATGACAGTGAAAAAAGGGAAGGTCTGCAGAAGTCAGATGTATGCTGTGGAGTGAGCCAGAGTGGATAACAGAAGGAGAAATAGATAGCACAGAGGATGAAGTTGAAGTTGAAATGTAATGGAATTATTCTTAAAAAAAAAAAAAAAAAAAACCATCAGGGAAGTACAAATCGAAAACAAGCGACTGACAGGAGGGAAAAAAATACCAGAAAAGAGGCTGAGGGCAGACTCAGGGGAGCAGAGAATGTTGGAACAAGACAAAATGAAGCTGAGGATCAAAACAGACTAACAATGTTATATCACCATCTACGCCATCCATGCATTATTTCTTTCCTTGAAAACTCCGGCTAATTAAATGGATTCAACCCAAATGGCCCATGAAAGTGTAACCAAAGAACTAACTACTTTTCTCATATTTTGTTAAACTGCTGAAAAACAGATTTCATGCTAAGTAGAAAGAGGGTTACTTCTTTATTAAAAGTCTTTTGTCTGGTGTAAAAATAAGTATCTGGATTGTTTTATTCATAAAGATTACATGTCATCTAATATTTTTATTATTACTTTTAATGTGTTTTTGTACAAGCACATTGTGAAAGATACTGTTACTTGTAGCTCAAACCATCCCTGTGTCAAGGTTGTGCACCCTATAGAAGATGGAACCTGAAACTGGTAAGGTTGTTTTAGTTTAAAACTTCAAATTAAGAAAAAAGCAGAGTAAGGTAGAAACAGTGGATGGGAAAATGAGTAAAAAAACTGTACTATAAAAAGAAAAAAACTGTATGAGATATTTCTTGAATATGATCTTTGATATGATATGAATCATCAGACGGAATAAATGCAAAAAACATTTCATTTTTTAAATGATGACTACATTCATTAAGGAAAAAAGGCACACAAACCAGTCATGACTAGACTTCTTTTGGGCAAGTCTATATTTGAAGCTGGAAGACACTGATAAAGCTCCCCCCACGTTTAAACAGATTGTACCGCAGCATTTTGGGCACAATGTGTAAAAAAGGAGCCATGCCAGAGAGAGACTAGATTTGAACAGGCTGTCAACACAGAATACTGCAAGTGACTAATCATTAGCTACTAGCTACGCTAAAGTTAGCATCTACTTCGTTGCTTCTTATTGGTAGTGTAACTGACAGTCTGCATAAACCTATATTTAAGGTTGTCGCAAAACAACACCAGAGTTCTTGCCAGACAGCCAAAGCAACATTTATTATATGTCAAGCAACTGTTATTAACCGGTCCAAAATAAGAGTGACAACATAAATGCCAGATGTTTAGTCCAAACGGGGATCCCATTAATGGAATATTTTCTGTCTTTGACCAGCTTTTTTAAACGATGATGGAATAATATGAAGGCCATCCGTCATTTTTGACAGATTACACACACCTGACCACTTGGTGGTGACTTGTACAACTTTGCACACAAAGTACATTGCAGAGATAAACTAAATCAATCAATAAAAGAAAAATTCCCATCAGAGCCTCATCTCTGACTAGGACACTGACCTCAAAGCATCTCACTATCTGGGTGCTGATGGTGGTGGATTAAAGAGTGATGGACTGGAGGCTTTGGAGCGCATCTGGTGCAGCTGAACCACTGCTGCGAGATTCTCTTCCTGCTGAGGGGAGTGTCTGCGGGATCAGGAAACCCCTCGTTCAGAGAGTCTTTCTGACTTCTGACCACTTCAGTTGGAGAAATATTTTCACGGCAGAAAAAAAGTTAAATGTACTCATCTGCTTGATGTGTGATGACACCATGTAGATAACCACTGACTTAATTGCAAGCTTTTTAGGGATGACAGAGAAGAGGTTAATGCTGTTTTGGTATGAAATATTCAAAATGAAGATGGTCAAACCTGGATAGAATTATTGTATGTTGATTGTTTGGGATTTCTGGGGAAAAAAAGGGTTTTAGTTTCATCCCATAAAGTTTTATCTCATAAGATGGATGTATCTTTTAAATACATCTGTTGACTATCTAAGCTACTAATATACCTTTATAGGGCAATTGTGAATGTGTAAATGTGGTAGCACCAACATTACCCATTAGATGCTTAATCAGCGACCTCAATCATCAACTCAACAAATCAAACAAATCAACTCTGTTTCACAGACAGAACAATGAAGCTGCAAATCCCAAATCAGCACACCTCCCACTTCATATCAATGTCTTGACCAAACAAGTGTGGTCTCAGGAAATGACCAGAAGACCTCAATTATTCACCCCTCCAGTTTCACTGATTGGCTTTAAGGAGTCACAGACAGTAGCAGAGCTAGAGGCAGACTAATTCAAAGTTGTTCAAGGTTCAACTGACAGAAAAGATAGATTTTCTTGCTGATGCTTGTGCATTGCCTCTCTCTAATGTGGCACTGGGTGAATCACAACAGTTAATATATAAACTGAGTTACATAGAATGTTGAGTTAATTTAATACCTATCTAAAATTCACATTAGCCAATTTAGACTTGAATTTGTTTTTGTGTTTTTTAAATGCCAATAACCTGCTAGTATATGGGAAAAGGCAGTAAATCTATAAATCTATAACTATCCACATGCTTTATCTGCTTATCCTATAATAATGGAAAAAAAATCATTTGTATCGAGGCGACATGTTTTTGTTTCTCTTGATTGAAGCAAACTGAAAATATACCAAGCAGTGACTTTAAAACCAAAATGTGACTTTTGTGTACCATTACACTCCTTTTGGTTAAAGTTACTATCATTCTTATTTAGTACCCTGCTGTTACCATGTTATTACTTGTGCTTACACACATCTTTCTGTGTCCGATAACCCTCCACAACACTGGGAAAAACTTGAAAACTCAATTCTCCTTTGCTGTTCCATGCCACCTAGATATCTGACTGTCCTCTGCATGGTTGTCCTCTAGATGCTATGGGGTGATTACCTTTTTCACCTTTGTGACAATGAAGCATCTAAAACTTCACAGCTATCATCTGTGGTGTATATAACCATATAAGTGTAACCAAAAGTTCCTGTCCCTTTATGACTCTCTCTCTCTTACTTTCTTTTGCTTCTGATAGAGTCAGGAAGAAACTTTTCCCCCTTTTTCATTGTACACGAGTACAGAGAGCTGCCAAAATTGGAAGAATGTCAAAGGAAGACAATGAAAATATTCTGTAGCTTCTGTCAGGTGTGTGCTGGTGAGGGTCTTGAGGGTCTATGCACAGCTTGTTCTTCAAGATGACTTCCAAACAATCTGAATAATGCATCTCAATTATTCTCTACCTCTCTGCAGCATCAATCACATCACGGATGTTTATTCTCAAAGTGAAACAAAACAGACTGGAACATACAAAAATCCTTTTTGGGGCAGCAGGATGAATTGTGTCCAAAACAAAACATTTCATCACAAATCTGATTTCTGAGGGATTGTAAGAGCTCTACAGCACTGATATATAATTTACAAGTGATGCGTACCATGCATCTCCATCTTCCCTCACTTTGTCCCTCCAGGCTGCAGGTGTGGGAGCAGAGCTTTAATTACACTGAGCCTGTTGGCTGACTCAAGTGCTGCCCGAACAGCTACTCTCTGCCCTCCGAGCCACAAATCCCCGCATCGCTGTGCCACTTCTCTCACATGAGTCACGTCTTCCATGTATTATTCTGGACCTTTTGTTTCTTTCAACATTTGACTTTTTGCATTTCAAAGGAACTGCTGGACGACTATTAAAGAAGTGAACGGGTGTTTCATTTTTCATATGATTTCCGCTTGAATCGTTTTTTTCACAGGATTTTTTTTTTCATGTTTTGACTGTGCTCCCATTTACAAAAAACACCTTCAGATACTGAAAATTGTGAACTATAAACCGAACGAGGTGAAGATGTTCATTTATGCTTTTATTAACTTGGCAGACAGTTTTATGACTCAGAAGTCCCCACTGTGTCATCTGCCATCTTTCTATTTTCCAACTGTGCTTTGCATTTTTTATTTCATTCCTTTTCATCAGCAAGCTTAGACTTCAAGTGCTGCAATTTCCTCTCCAGTTTACATCTAAGACTGCATCGACTAAGCTTAAATTATAAACTTTAATATTTTTAGCTTTTTCCTCTCTTTTCACCTTAAAAGAGTAACAGGACAGCCTGATCCCTGAGAGATATCTTACTTTGCCATACGCTCTTAATTGGAAAGAGCTTTTATTAAATTTCCACACCAACACACAAAACAGAAGAACACCAACTGGGAATGCACCAGACATGTCTGCCTCAAAATCGTGACAGAGCTCCATATAAACCGAACATAAACAGCCGGGTCGACAAAAACTTGTGACTGTCTCAGAGCCAAAAAGTGGCATGCTGAGAACTTTCATTTATTGGGAGACATTGCTGTGACGTGTGTCTTTGGCTGATGTTCGAAGAACAAAGAAAGACCACCAGCTGATCCAGCTGCAAGCTGTTTAAGGTTATGCAACAGAAAATAGGCATCGACACCTCCCTCCTCTGTCTGAGACTAAACAAATAATCCCTGCCATTTGTTCAAAAGTTTACATCAGTGTTGTTAGCACTGCCATTTTGAGATAAATACAAAGTCATATTTAGTGTAAGAGTTAACTTTTTCACTATAAAAATTAAATGACTTTCTGTTCTGTCCCTTTTCATCTATTACCACTAAATAACATCAAGTGTAGCCAATTCTCATTAGAAGTCATCTAATTAGTAAATTGAGTCCACTTGAGTGTAATATAGTTGCAGTGTAACTTCAGAAATCTGAGGTTTGTTGGAGAAGATTGGACAAACAGCTTTATAAAGACCAAGGACCACAGTGGCAAGCAGAGATTTTAGACAGGGTTAAGTTAGAAAACAATATCTCAGGCTTTGGTTTGCTTTCAATCCATCACCATGGAAAGAATATAGCACAACTGCAAACCAAACAAGACATGACTTTCCAGCTAAACTGACAGACTGGATGAGGAATAGAATAGAATAGAATAGAATAGAAATATCCTTTATTGTCCATTATGGGACAATTTCTGTGCAACAGCAGCAAAGTGGCAGTGACAGGCAATAACAGAAAACAGATTCACACAAAGAATATAAAATTTAAATATAAAAACAGAATAAAGAATAAAAACTATTTTACAGTAAGGCAAAATTTCAACATGAATATGGTGTAGTTGTAAAAAATATTCTCAATGCACACAAGAGAATATTTCAGAAGCAGCCAAGAGGTCTGAGATCACACTGGAGGTGCTACACAGATCAACAACTCATGTCAAGATTATTTGTAGAGCACATTTCAGCAACAGGCAGTTCAAAGTGCTTTACACCACAAAAATGTACAGTACAGTAACCAATTGTGAAATAAGCAATTCACATTGCACCTTGTCAAATGCCATCATCAAAATTATCAAGCAAATATACATCAGATATATCGATCAATAGCTGTGTTTCCATTACAAAGGTGTACAAATCTCTGTGGATTTTCTGCTAATGTCCAGTAGTCTGGAAAGTTGATACAACAAATTCAGGTGGTATAATCAGACAAGACATATGCCAGTGTTGCACACCAAAAATCTATGCTTTCAGGAAAAGTGGCTAGATGAAAGCCATAGGGAGAACTGGGTACTCACTTAACAGAGTCCCACAAGGGTCTGTACTTGGACCGCTGTTATTCAGCTTATACATTAATGAACTCCCCTCAGTTTGTGACAGTGTAGATATCCAATTGCATGTCGATGATATTCTCATCTATGTACACAGTAAGAATAAAAAACAAGTTGCTTCGAGAGTTATTGATGCCATGGTACAAATAGCCACTTGGAATAAGCATCCCTGCCTTCTATTAAATGTTTCTAAAACAAATGGCATGTATTTTACTAAAAGATCACTAAAAGACCCAGGCATATTTATTTGCAGCGATAAGATCACATTGGTCAAACATTTTAAATATCTTGGGATTGTGTTTGACGCTAATTTAACATTCAGATCTTATGCTAAGAAAATAACAAAAGCACTTAAGTTTAATCTAGCAAATTTTAGGTATGCAAGATACTGTTTGTCAAACTTGGCTGCAAAAATATTCATGAATTCTATTATTTTGTCTCACATCACTTGCTGTTTAATAAGTTGGGGGCAGGCAAGCTCATCTACCCTAAAGGCTGTTGAGATACTTTATGAACAGACATTGAAGAGCTTAGATAAAAAGCCTGTAGGATACCATCATTGCAATATTTTAATGAAACATTTTCTGTTGAGTTGGGAAAGTATGACCATGTTTGCAAATCTCTTTTTGGTCTTTAAAATTTTGCATAATCTTGCACCTCCTCCACTTGAAGCACTTGTCACATTGTTGACCACCAGAGCTACTGCGACAGGGGACCTTGCTGTACCTCTGAGATGTAGTACATTTAGTCAGAACCCATTTTCCGTGAAAGCTTCTCACGACTAGAATAAAATACCAGAGAGCGTAAGAATGTATGAGTCTTTTAAATAATTTTCTACTAACTTAAAAGTATGGCTCCGAGATAATCAAGTATTCAGGTACTGATCATGTGAGTCTTATTTTCATTCTTTTTTGATGTGTTGTTTTTATTGTGATGAACTTTTATGCTATATGGCTTTTTATTCTTTTAAATTTGTAACTTGGCATGTTCTTTTTAGATAAAAAAAAATAGCTTTTCATTTACCATTATTATTATTCTCTTTTTTTGGAAGAAGCTTGTTTGCAATTTGTCTGTATTGCACTGTAATATACTGAATTTATATTGATTGTACATCAATGGACAACAGATGAAAACGAGCCTTTATGGCTAGTTCTGGCATATTATGTGCTGTGCAATGTCCCTTTTGAAATAAATAAACAACAATAACAACAAATATCCATGAAGGTTCTGGAGGGAACACAGCAAATGTGTGACAGACCATGTTCTGGTAAAGATGGAACCACAAATGAAACATTTGCTGCACATGAAAAATGTCATGTGTGGCTTGTAATTAAAGCTGCTGACCACGCTGTACCCATGGTGAAACATGGTAGGTGGCAGCAACAGGTTGTGGAAAAAGTTTTTCTGTAGAAGAAACTGGGAAGCTGGTCAGAGTTGATGTGAAGTTGGATGGAGCTATATACAAAAGCTGTAAAAGATTTGAGACTGGGGCCAGCAAGACAACACCCCTAAAGACAGTTCAGAGAAAGACTGGCCTAGTTCAATTCAAAACTTGAATCAGATTGAGAATTTGTGGAAAGACTTGAAAACTACTGATCACAGATGCTCTCCTTCCAGTTTGACTAACATTTTGCAAATTAAAGTCCAAGAGCAGCACCACCACCAACTCATGCAAATATCTTGTCTATTATGTCCACCACCACAATATCCGTTTGGTTTGCTATCTGTCTGAATCTGTAAATCTCACAGGTTTTTACCCCTGCCATTCTTACCAACCTTTCTTGCTGTGTTCAACTTTGAATGTGGGACTTGTAGCCCATACTATCAAGAGTTTCTGTCCATTATTAATTTGGATATGGTGCTATGATTTTTTTTTCTTTGCCTGGCAGCATCTTACAACCAAGCTATTAAGTGCTGCACACTTACAGGCATCTATGCACGACCTAGATCCTGCTTCTTCTAAGAGCTGAGCTTCTGCTGCCATGATTAGTCCCTCTGTAGTCCAGCCTTCTCTTGCCAGAGGTAGGGTTACTCTATCAGCCTCTTCCCCCATCTGTTGTTAATAGTCCATGCCATGCTGACATTGTCATTTCATGATGGTTGCCTGAGATATTCACATAGCACTTCACTGTTAGGCCTATCTTCTAGATCAGTGTTGTCCAAAGTCAATACTCAAGGGCCTGTGTCCAACATGTTTTAGACATTTCCTTGCTTCAACATGCCTGAATCAAATCAATAATTCATTAGCATGTTCTTGCATAACTTGATGATTTGCTGAGAAAGTTATTCAGCCATTTATATCTGCTCTGTTGGAGCACATCTTAAACAAGTAAAACACCAGCCCTTGAGGATTGGAGTTGGAAATCTCTGTCCTAGATGTATTCCAGGATTTTTGCTTTCATCCTGGATGGAGCTTTTGAGGCTCTCTTGTCTTGGGCCTCCCTCCTTCCACCTAGTGTCAGAATGCTTAATCAGTTGTTTTTTTCAGGACCTCCATTACTCTGTATGTTTCTAGTTATGGCGGATTTTCTTGCAGCCTCTTTATAAGTGCCTTCTTTGTTGGGCATCCCAAAATATTTGTACCTTGTCCTGGGAATCTTCAATACCACCGTCCTGTACTTCAACTCTTCAGCTATGATCAAATTGTCTCTTTATACGATCTATGTCACCTACTCTATAGTGTTGTTCTCCAACAACAACTTACAAACAATAGGTGATAATATTACATTTCTGATCTCCACCATATGGTGGGAGTATTTCTGAGCTTCCAACTGGTTTGTGGGTGGTGAGAAGCAGAAGCACTGTGTCCATCTGCCTTCTATTATGCTTTGCACAAGCTGCTATATGGGGAATCATAGTAGCATTCAATGCAGGCTCTGCGTTTTATGAATTATTTGGATAGAGAAGCCTATTAAAGGCTATTTATATGCATTTTTGATATTTCAAAGCTTCTTAACATGGTTCTGAATTCAAAGCAAAATCAGATTTTCTATGTTAAAGACCTGTTACTTTTTTTCCTTCCTAAATGGGAATCACACCTCCAACATAGGAGTGGAAAAAGTTTGGTTTCATCTTTCAGGTTTCAATCCATGTGCTCATGTGTTAATAAAATGATTTGGGACAGCTTCAAAGTCAAAGCTGAAACTCCATTTATCACACTCTTTACACTCTTACCATTTAGAACTGTCTTTTGCCATGACACTTTCTTTCTTAATTTTCAGTCCCATATAGACAGTTGCACCCATGACAGACAATACCATGTATCCAGCAGTGATTCAGCCATACCTTTGTGTTCACAAGCAGACACATGAGATGATATAGTGCTGCCTCCCAGCCAGTCAGGCAAACCAAGCAATACACTTACAGCCTGTAGTGTCAATTGACTGGCAGGCACAGATCAGCACCATATCCACTGTCAGAGGTGTTTAATAAACTATTTGCACATCCTTCAGATTCCTTGATGCATTTCTGATAAGTCTGTCCTCTGAGCTCTAGTAGGATGCATGTCGATACCAAAAACTAGATCCCTGAAAAGAGGACCGTTACAAGGCTTTGCAAATTCCTTCACAACCCTTGAACTTTTTTTTATGTTGCATAAAAAGTAGGAAAGTTGCATAAAAGTTTGCAGTTGCAAACTTTTAAATTTTATTAATGTCTTTTATTTACATTTATTTTGTAGAGCAACCTTTTGCTTAGCATAGTGGTGTCACCACATTTAACCGCAGGGTGGGGTTACTGGAGGATTTTTCCTCATGATGTCCAATGTTAGTATTCCACTACACATGCAGGTTTGTCTCTTAGTTCAATCCTGGCCTCAGAGAACCTAAGCACCTTGTTCCACAGGTTTACTATATTCCCTGTGGCAAACTGGAAACAAGACTGTCATAGCAGTAGATAATTTCTCTAAATAGTGTGACTGGGCTAAATTTATATTTACAAATTAAATACTAAGAGAAGATAAGTTTATTTGTATAGCACATTTCAGCAGCAAGGCAGTTCAAAGTGCTTCACATCATAAAAACATCAATCAAGTATACAGTAAAATCATCAAAACCATCAAAAACATCACAATCATCGAGCAAAATCATCAAAATTATCTAGCAAAAACACATGAAAATAATCAAAATCATCGGGAAAATATCAATGCATCAAAATCATAGGTATCATCAAGCAAATGTAGTTCAAAAATATTGATCAATGATCCACTTACTTTATTTAAATCATTTATATTCAAACTTCCAGCCTTTGGAAAACGAAGCTTATCTTACCTGGATTTGTTTGCAGATTTATGGTCCAGACTACTAATCAAAGGCAGCTCTAAATAGGTGGGCTTTCAGCCTTGATTTAAAGACATTTAGTGTTTCGGCTGTTTTGCAGTGTTCTAGGAGTTTGTTCCAGATTAGTGGTGCATAAAAACTGAAGGCTGCTTCTTCATGTTTGGTTCTGGTTCTGGGGATGCAGAGCAGACCAGAACCAGGAAACCAGAGTGAGACCTGACAACAGGTCTTTAATGTATTTAGGTGCTAACCCATTCAGTGATTTATAAACTAATATAGTAGCCATATTCATTCGTATTCATAAAAAATGACTGTGTTGTTTGTTGCATTATTATCTTAATCTTAATTCAATCAATTAAGATTGATCAATTCCATTTTACTTATTTCTGTATAAATACAATCAGCTGAAAATTACTAAGTAGAATTTAATGATATATAGAATTTAAATAATTTAATGAATTTAATGATGATCAGTAAGGTCAAAAATATTAACTAATTAATTAATTCTACCCAATGGGAACTCCTTGGTTTTAATTGCTATACACTTCCGCCTCAGGAATTGCACCACACAAACATAATTTAATCAATAGTTTTTACTTGAAGTTCTTAAAATCTATTCAATTATGTTAATCATCACTTTGTTGCTATAATTGTTTTAGGTAGAAAGTTGTCACTTTTCTGAGTGCACATGCAGAACCACTCACAGACAAAAGTAAAAGTTTAAGAAGGTTTATTTACAAAGAATAAAAATGTGCCATCAGGGGGAAAATCCGGGTAGTGGTAGGTTTTCTTGATGGCATCTGGAACGGGAGGAGAACAATTAGATGATGCGAGGAGGAAGAGGGTTTGCAGTGGGAGTAGAGTGGAAGAAATCTTAATAATTGTCCTGAGCAAAGTGGGTGTGGGTGCAGCACATGTCCATCCTGAGGTTTGAGTGGTAAGATGATTGTGTGGATCAGAGCATGAACAGCAGGTGTTTGATAGTGAAAGCGGGCAGGCAGAGACAGAATGAAGGAGAAGCTACAGTTGAACGGCAAGGGTAAGCAGAAGAAGGAGTCCAGTCTGGGGTAAGCGGAGATGGTTTCTGGGACCAGGAACTGCAGGGCAGGAGAATGAACTGTAAGTTCACAGGGAAGCAACAGGAAAACACTGGAGATCATAGCACAAGTGGTCTGGCTTGACTCTACCAACAATGTCAGATCCTCAGGTGGAGAAGAGTCATCCCACAGCTTCTCTTAACCTCACCGTCTTGATGAGACAATCAGTCGCAGGTGCGTTAGGCAGCAGAGCGGCAGGAACACCCATAAGCAGAAGTCTGCTAAGGAAAGATGCACACAAACCTCAGGATATGACAAAGACTTCTTATGGCTTTCTTTCAACAAATACTTTCTTCTTGCAACTGTTCCACAAAGGAAAGGTGTACATTCTTTTGGAGAACACTAACATTTGGAAACAAACACAAAGAAGCAATGCTCAACTCTCATCTATGAAATAAGATTTAGTTTCTTCAGTCAGCTGGTGGAGACAGATTCAAGATGATTTATGCGCTTAGACAAAATTTAAAAGCATAGCACAGAGAAAAAAAAATGTTGCTCCAGTATTTAAATATAATTGCCTGAGATATGATGCAGGATAACAGAGTAAAAGTTTCTGGGAAATAGGTAGCTGCTGATGGTAGAACATTTTGTTTTGAGTGTAGTGTGAGGCCAGGACATCTGGGGAAGATTACATAAAACTGCAGCTGGGTTTATTTCACCTTTTATTGATAATCTGTTCCTTTCAGTCACAGCTCCAGAGAGCCACAGCAATTTCTAACTTCAAAGGTTTTTTTTTACTAATATAATCCCAAACATCCTGCAATCCACTTCTTAGGTAAGCATTAGCTTTGATTTTTTTTTTTTTTTTTGTTGGATGCAATAATAAGAAAGGGGAGAAATTTTGGGGTTGTGCAAGGAGGATTCAGTTAATAAAGTTGGCTTTTAGAAATACATTCCTTTGATATTTGTCAATTCTGAGAGCCAAGGTTATGACCAGAGTTTTGCCTTCTCATTTTTTATATTATATGTCATAACTAATAGCGCTGAAAAACCAAATGTGCTCTTAGTCATACTCTATAATTTCAAACTGTTTCTAATCTGCCTAGCATCAATAATCGCAGTTTTGCCAACTGTCTTTAAGTTGAGAAAATAATGAATCTGAGCAGAAGCTAATAAATGTAATGTTTCAGTGATGTGACACAGCACAAAGTTTAAAAAGTTCACTGAAACCAGTGACGGTGAACCAACTAAGCAGAGAACTTGAACAGGACCAGCAACTTTAGGTAGACTTGAGGAGATACACACATATTAGGCCCAATGTAAAATGGTAAATATCAAAACACACCATTACAGTATAATGGTTACCAGCAGGAGGAAGGTCTACAGTACAATGATTGCTGCAGGAGTGCTGAACGTGTCACAGAGAAGAACTCAAAAAAAATTCAGGTAAAATCAGATATCTATAATTCCAAAGATCAAGTCGGATAAACATTCCAAAATCCAGAACCAGGGAGGCAGTTAAAGAACTTCCACATCTACGTCGGGCCAGGAAAAGGAGAGAAAACGGGTCAATTTTACTAGCAAAATGGCTCACAAAATATAGACCAGAACGCTGTTATAGGAAGGCAACAAACGATCTGGCAAGTGGCTGAGGAGAGCGGGAAGTTAAACAGATACAGGTGGAGGTAATCTGTAGAGCTAGGTCAAAGGAAGGATGCATTCATGGCAGGCTGGGAAAATACAGAGCAAGTTCAAACTATGACAGGAAAACTCATCCATCCATCCTTCCATCCAATGTCTTGCACTTATCTGAAACCAGTAGCAAGGGTCATAGGCCTGGGGGTGGGGGAGCTGTCAAGCTGATTCTGGGCTGTTCTAAGGAGTTCCCAAGCCAGAATGGGTAGATAGCCCTTCCAGTGAGTTCCCTGGTCCATCACTCCTCCCTGCTGGATGTGTCCAGGAAACCTCCAAAGGGAGCCATCATGGAAGCTTGCTGGGGTCCTTGTTTATAATGGACCCGTCCAGCCACCCTATGAAGAATTCTGATATCCACTGCTTGTTTTTGAGGTTTTATTCTTTTGGTTATGATCCATATCTAATATCACGGATTGGGGTCAGAAGCTAGACAGATCAGCAAATCGAGACTTTTGCTTTTCGGCCCAGCTTTTTCTTTATCAGTGTAGTAGTGCTGGCGTTTTGCCCTGAAAATTCTGAGATTACACAAAAATTAAAGTTCCTAAAAATAGAAAGAAAATCCTTCTCTTGGCAAGGTAGTTTAATGCATTTAAGTGGTATAAGTTCTGGATTTCCTTCATTAGGTGTAATGCAAAATTACATGACAGGATTACATCTTCTCTTTATTGGTCTCTGGCACCACAATGTAACTTCAATCTGTCTGCCAAAGCAACATGTGTAAAAATGAAGCAGGTGCTTATTACATAACCACACAGAAGTGAGTAAGAGCAAAAGTATGCATACAAAACAGCATTTCTGCTCTATGTGCACAAATGGGTATTGGCCATAGGTCTGGTATGAATGTATGAGTTACCATCCCTTCATACTATCAGCTGCTCCACATCCACTGCTCTGTGCGTTGACTTTCCATCGACTAATCCCTTTTAAACACTCCAGTGGGTTTGGAAATGAAATAAGGGCTAAAAGAAGCAGTCTCCTGCTTTTATCTGACTGAATGTCAGATAGTTAACACCACAGAAGAAAATTAGGGTTTGCGGTGATTAAGATGATTCCTGAAATTACTTTAGAAGCTCTTCTGGTTGTAACTGCATCTGCAGTGGTGAGAAAAACTATTTGCCTCGTATAGACTTCTTCTGCTTTTGCTCTTCTTGCTGACACTGTAATATTTCAGCTCATCAAACTAATTTTATAAGTTGTCAAAAATAACCTGGGGAAATACAAAATCTAGTCTTCAAAAGATTATTTCATTTATTAAAGGAAAAAGCTATGCACACCAACCCAGCCCTACATGAAAAATTCATTGACTCCTTGTTAAATTGTACATATAACTTAAGTGTGATTAATCACATTTTAAGCAAAGCTTAATTCATTTCACTACCCACACACAGGCCCGATTACTGCCAGATAGATAGAACCTTTCTAACAACACGAAATAGGTGAAAATATCTGGAAAAGTAAGATATGTCCCACACTAAAGTAATTTGAAAAAAGGTGAAAAACAATGTCACTCACACCTGTCTGTCTGGAAATGGTTACAAAAACATTTCTAATTCTTTGAGAATCAATAGAACCACAGTGAGAGCCATTATCAAGCAACTGGAAAACGTGGAACAGAAGTAAACCTTCCCAGGAGTAACCAAAATTATTCCAAGAGAGCATTAAAAACTCATTTAAGATTTCAAAAAATAACACAGACACAAAATAACACTGTTCACCACTTAACAATGAAGAAAGAGCATCCATTGCAGAGTTCAAAGTCCAAAACCAATTCTTACCAAAAAAAAAAGTGAAAAAGAACTGAGAGAAAAATCATTCCATGCATTAACATTTGAGCTGCTTAAACATGTATGTTATTTCCTATAAATTTAAAAGCAATGTAGATTAGTTTTTACTGCTTTTAATTCATATTATTATCAAACTTAAGTAGTGGGTGCAAAGCACATACCTAAATCACAGGATACTGTGGTATTTTGTGCAAAACCTGTCTTCAAAATAAACCAAAATAAATGCTTTTGGGCGGCCTATTCAAAGTCTGTTCTTTCATATTTCTCTTTAACAGGTCGTTTATGTTAAAAACCCTCCAGTGTGGCTTAATTAGGACAACTTTGCAAAAAAAGAGTGGGATATATTTCCTTTACAGTGACTGCAAAGACTTGCACCAATTACTTTTTAAAATAACTACAGTTTGAAAACTTCTGTTTGTAT
The DNA here is from genome assembly GCA_014839685.1 of Anableps anableps. Classification (NCBI taxonomy): domain Eukaryota; kingdom Metazoa; phylum Chordata; class Actinopteri; order Cyprinodontiformes; family Anablepidae; genus Anableps; species Anableps anableps. The sequence goes on from CM026084.1 coordinate 7,588,112, forward strand.
TTACACAGATGACTAATGGTAGTATTAAGCTTCAACACTGTCAGCTAAGTAAAAGCCATCATGAAAGCTGTTTTCTGCAATTACTTGCTAAAAGGTCTCCACATTCGAGACAGCTTTCTATTTCATCAGCCATACAAATTCAGATGACAGCAGTAAATGCTCCTCTCACACCAGGGAATGTCGACTCTAACAAAGTGAATGTACAGCGAGCAGGTATCGGCATAGTTCAGGTTCCGGTTCTATGCTTTTCTTGACTCCTTATTGATCCACGTGAGCTTCCCATCCTAATAATCTCATCATTACCAAATCATGGATGGACATAACCTTCAATCACTCTGAAAATATAAAGAAATTAGACTTCATGTCCCAGAGCTGAGTTTATTAGTCTTTTGGGGGCATTAAGGTAATTAAGCTGGAACTGAATATTAAAGGAGCATTCATGTTTCAATTAGCACTGGCCAGTTTTCTTGTCTGCCATGAAAAGCATGAAAAGGATTTTTTTATTTATTAGAGATGATTAAATTTTGGTCTTATCTGACAAGAACATTGACCAGTTTTGCTGTTTCTGATGAGAAAAACATCTCCACAGCATGATGCTACCACTACCTTGTTTCGCTGTGGTGATTGTGAAAATGATGCTGCCCGGTGCTGGTTCTCCTCAACACATTACATTTTGCAAGCAGGTCAAAAAGTCAAATTTTGGTCTCAGCTGACCAGACCGCCTTCCTCCATTTATGTGCATTTTCCGCTAAATTGCTTTTGACACACTTTAAGATGGATGCTTCATAGCTTTCTTCCAACACTATTTCACCTCTTTTGTTTTCCACAGTTCAGATTTGTGAAGTGAACAAAAAAAAAAAAAAGTTGTCACATTGTCAAATTCCAACACCTGACTTTATACCTGACATGTCTGCCATTTTCATTGGTCTTTATGAAGCTGTTTTTTCAATTATGTTTTCAAACAAACCTCTCAGGCTTTCACAGAATATCTGGATTTACACTGAGATCAATCACACACAGGTAGAAAGCAGACAAAAGGGAGCTGAAAACACATGGCTATAAAACTATCATTTTACTCCTTTTGCTTCACGATTATGCTTTATCACATTGAATACTGATCAAATGAAGGACTGCAGTAAATTAAACCTGGCAGACTCTCTCCATTATCCATTATCCATCCCTGGGTCCATGCCTCCCCTGCACCAATTAGCGTCCAAGATTCTGGACATAAGACTTGCAATCTATGGTTCCATAAGCCCTTGTATACTGGCCCTTTGTATACTGGGAAACTGGCAGCATTACACTGGCAGAGCACACCTGGTCAGAAATCCATGCCCTGGAATCTGACTTTTGATCCCATTATATCAGATCTTCAGCCAACACAGGTGCCAAGTAGCCTCAGGCCGGGCCAGTAAATATCTTCTGTGTTTTCCACTAAAACCTAATAACCCAGCAAGTCCTGATTTGCCAGAGCTCAACAGGTTTCAATAAAATTATAAACGGTGTCATGAGATTCAGTTCTCCTGAGAGGAAAAGACAACAGTAAACTGTGATGACTTTTCTAAACACAAAAACATTACTGATGAATATGCTTTACATCTGTAACATTACCTTTTAATGACCACAATGAATTTTAAACCTAACTAGGTATGTACCAGATGTTCCACAGCTTGCAAGGGATATGCATATATATGTATGACAAACAACAAATATCAGAAACTCCACTAGGGATAATCAGCAGAGTAAAATTCATCTACTGGAAATCAGCAAAGACTGAGCTACAAATCCTAATCTGGATTAAAAAAAAGGCAAACATAGATAAGAGTTAAGATTATCAAAATTTTAAAAGAAACAAGTGGAAAAGGTTTTTCCTCTCACTAGAATTCTGCTTAAACATGTAAAACAAGCCACATGATTTCATACTTCAACCCCAACAATGACAAAATATCCTAGCTCTGTTGTCTAGACTTTATCCTTTCAGGCAGTTTATGTAATAAGAAAGAGTATATGCCAGGTATGATGATACATCCAACTCACAAGACATGGCAAAACACAACATTTTTTTACTGATGTTTCTGGGAAAACTAAAAATCCTAAATTTTATGTTGTCACTAATAGATTCAGTGAAGAATCTCTAAAGAATCTCTGCTCAGTGTTAAATAATTTAGTTCAGATTTTAGTGTTACGCATTTTGTTTTTTGTTTTTTAAGTTCCATTTTCCAAAACTGGGATACAGCCCTTTAGTTTAGCACTGATAGGAAGTTCTGAAGCAGATGCCAAGTTTAGCTTTATTGGTGGCTAACAGCCAGTTGTTGCATGCTCTTTGTGCTAAAAATCCTTCCTATCTTGTCTGTTACTCTGTTGTTGTTGTTGTTTTTTTTTAACCAAGTTGCTAAAGTGTTGCTGAATGAGTGATTTAAACGTGTTCTTGGCCAGCCCAACTGGAAGTCTTTGTTAGCCGACATGGTTAACGCAACAGGGCAACTCAAGATCTACTTCCTCTCTTGCTTCAAAATAAGAGCCTCAAACATGCACTTAACATCTGTGGCTCATCATAACACTTTATTTTTACTTGACCAGATTAAGTCAAATGCGGAGAGAGTCCTCTGTGACACATATTTTGATTTGATGAGAAATATTGTGCTATTTTTTTTTCCAGTAACATCTTTATTTATTGTCATTACTCTTAAAAAACAAGCGACAGCCATCACCGATTACAAATCCAATCAGGCTTTTTGAATAATTCTCTGTCTAGGTGGTGGTCTCAGTATTATTGCCTCTTCATACTACAATACAAAATGTATGTGGTTTTGAATTAATATAATGTCATAATGACTGTTCTTTATTGTCTGAGATTTATGGGAAACAGTCTATATGGGGAGTGTGATTCATATGTACTTGAGTAGATGACAGAATTAACATATCTTTACATATCATCAAGTCTTTCCAGAAAGCTAATCTGAGGTTTGGTCAAGTTCAGGGTTAGACCACAATTAAAGTCTCCAGCAATAATAGTCAATAGTTATGGTAACAACTAACCTGAATAAAACCCTGTTTAACTTAGAAAATGTAAATTGCTTCACCACCCTCTCCTCCTCTGTATAATGTTATCAGTCCAGCAGCAGGCAGCTGTTCTACGTACTGAGGAGGATCAACCTGACTATGCTCCAGCACTCCCTCATTTCACCTCGCTCTGCTACTAAACACAGAAAAAAAAAACATTTCTAAAGTTCAGCAGAAAGGATTTTTCTTATTGACATTTTTCTGAGTTGGGTCTTTACAAAGGAACTTTTCCACACAATTTAAAACTAACTAATTATCAAAACAGAGTCTCAAGCTTGGTTAAGTCAAACCTAACATTTCTTTTCAGTTGTGAAAGTAATTAAGCACATTACAATACATAACATGTAATTTAACACATTTACATTTACATTTCTTTGTTTTACATTATTGAAGATGCGAGAGTGGCTGCTGTTGGGGGGATCGATATGATTTTACTAGATTCTGCTGAATCAGAGCTGATTCCCATGGATCAGAGCTCTTACAGATAACAGCAATGCATGACAAAGAAACAAAATGTGAAAATGCCATTTGAAACAGATAAATAGCTAAATAGATAGTACAAATCACTGTCCAGGGATAATTATGTACTGTAGAAGGGGTGCCTGCTGATGGAAAATCCTACTTTATTTTAAGTTAATCTGATTCACCAAAACTGATGTCAGTTGTGAACTAAAGAAGCTTGAACATTATACAGTATTAGTTGAAGAGTAATATTTTCATTATTACTCTTCTTTATTCATCTTTTTTTATATTTCTTCACTTGAATGGTACAGAAATGGTGTCTAAATTGTGGCAAAATTTTGAAAATAAACTTTCAAAAACAGGAGATTTTAACAAGGCCCAAGCTAATGCATATAAAATGTTGAAAAGCCACTCTCTGGCTACATTCACATAGCAGATCTTCATGCTAAATTTAGATTTTTTTTTCTGAAAATAGATTGTTTTTTTTTGTTTTTTTTGAATGGTCCTTCATTCTACTAATTAAATGTGATAGTAATCAGACTTCTGTGTGAACAATTTATGAACCCAAAACAACCCACATGCGCAGAAGAATATTCACGTCACACTGCAGCGCACTGTTTAATTGCAAGTCAAAAATAATGGATAGAGTCATCCATAGATGACTCCATCCATTATTACTGACAAATTAACTGACAATATTGTCACAACACCAGAACAAGATGAAGGAAATACATTTTTCAAAAGCACAACTAATAGCAATAACCTTTTGTGGAGTTCTGCAACTTCTGTAGAAAAGTTTGTTTGGATGAGTAGTCAGAGCCAGGAGTGGTGGGATTGTCATGTGATACGCTTCAGTGGAACAGACTTCTTTCATAAGTTCATACTTGTAATTTCAGTTATTGTTTACATTCAGGTTTACTGTGTCTGGCTTTTTCTGGTGCAAAACTCTGATGAATGTCTTCCATCAATGATATAAATGTCAGATAAAGTGTGGCATGACCATTCTGACTACAGACGCTTTGAAAACTATTGGATACACATCTGATATGGGGAAGTGGCACAGGTGAGATTTTTTTTGTTGTTGAAAAGATCAGAATTGGGTCTTTCAGACTGCCGTGAAAAAGTCAGATATGGGTCGCGTTTGCCTGCTGTGTGAACGCAGGCTTAGTCTCTGTCGTACGAACGTACAGCAGCCTCTTACTTGTGGGTGTCAGTGGTGTGTGTGTGTGTGTGTGTGTGTGTGTGTGTGTGTGTGTGTGTGTGTGTGTGTGTGTGTGTGTGTGTGTACCCACAGCTGGAAACTATCTATTCTCCTATCCAGGGGAAGAACACAATATCTGCTTCATTATCACTTTCAAACAATTTTTAAATGTTTAATTTCAGTGTAGGTGTCTGATGATCCGCAGCCCTGCTTCCCTGTGCAAACAACACAATCTGTGGCAAATTCACACGCAATTAAGAACCCTTCGCAGCTCACCTGACTCTTTTCAAGGCATCGCTCTGCTGTGTTGAGCCAGTTTCCATGACAGAGCCATATAATTACAATATACAGAGCCATAATTCAGATTACAATCAACATGTGAATGAAATAATAAATATATATACTACACTCAAGGGTCCACATGTCAATCTAAAGTGTTTTTCTCTTCAAAACTTTCAACAACCAATATTTAGGTTATCATTGATTTATAGACAGTTTAACCATTTCTGTGGAGAATTAAGAACTATAGGTAGGATAATTGGAGTGTTTCAAACCCAGTGGTAAATGTTAATTGCTTTGTTAAAGGTGAGCAGTAATTGCATTTCTGAATTCTAACAACCAGAGAAGAAATGGGAGCTTAAATAACATGTTATGGTGCTGTATCCTTTCATTACTTGTTTCATGACATGCAGGTAATCAGTATCCTACGGAGGTGGTCTGAATGCAAGGTCTTTTTTTTACTTCTTCCATACCTTAAATTACATAAATAACATGTGGCAAAGAGAGACTTCCATTAGCACCAAAAGTCACTTTCACACCTGTCACACTAAAGGTTTTGGCATTGCATGAGAACAAATTTCACAATGGTTCAACACAGAACAGCTGAAAGAATAATATATACTTCATGAAGAGTAACGCTGTTCTCAGAGATTTATTTTAAATTAGTTTTATCTCCCTCCACAAACTAGTATTGAATAAAACAAAAACGGAACAAAGTAAAATATTAGACTGAAAATGGCAGATGAGCAAAAGAGCCATGAATCAGAGATGTTCACAAGTCATTTCTTCTAAGTCCAAGACAAGTCTCTCTCAAGTTTTAAAGGGTAAAGTCCAAGTCAAGTCTCAAGTCTCTAATGACTGAAATAAACAGTTTATCACCTCTAATCCTGCTTGGCTGTAGGTTAGGATTCCAAACTTGTACTGTTTGTCTTAGGCCTAAATTAGCACATAAACGTTTGTTGACTATCTTTCAATCTTTTAATATTTCTTGAGAGTTACCTTTTGTTCATGAAACATTTTGTATACCATCTGAAAAAGGCTGGTTTATATTATTTTCAAAAATGATGAAAGCAATATTTACACTATTAGAAATATAGATAGGGATTTATGCTCCAAGAAAAAATATTGAGATTTAAGAGATTAAAACCTGTTATTGTTTAATTTCTGAATGATTTAAACCAGGTATTTTTGGGAGTTTGCAATGAATAACACCAGTTTACACTGTCTTCATATTGTCTACTCCTTCCTTATATATCACACTAATTGGGGTGTGCAGGGTTTTCTTTTTACCATTCTGACCTGAAAAAATTTTTAATTCAGGAACTTATTTTCTAAATCCAGATTCAAAACCTTTGTTTTCAGTTCTAAATAGTAAGAATTGCTTAAATGTAAGGTAGAAATTACAACAAAGTTACAGAAGTAAAGTGTGGTCAATAAATAAATGAGTATTAATCTTCTGATTAAAAAAAACAGAAAACGCTTTGACTTTTGTTTTCAGTCAGAAGTGTCATTGTAATGTTGCAGCGATCTTAAAAACAAGCGATTGTTGGAGATGAATTATGTTTTTTTTTTGTTTGTTTGTTTTTTTGCTCAGTGCCAGTCATACCAAAAAAGCAGAGAAAAAAAGTAATTTCAAACGTTATAATGAAGTTGTTTTCTTTTTTCTCATTTTTCCTGCAATGACAATACTGTTTCTTTTTAATTAAAGGTCTTACAAGTCTTCAGTCGAAGAATTTTTATTTATTCTCCTCTTACTGAAAAATATTTTGATAGAAAAAAAACAATAAAAAACTATATAAAGGAATAACAAATTTTAGGTTTGGCCACAAATTCCCAAATGATTCATCCATATCTCTGTCAACTCTGAGAAGCTTCTCTGTCCATGCTAAAGAAACGCAATCCCATAACATGAAGCTGCCACCATCTGGTGTCACCGTGGAGATGATGACCTGGAAGGTTTGCAGTTGATCCGTGTACTCTTTCTGTTTTCAGATGATGGATTAAACGGAGCTCTGTGAGATGTTCAAAGCTTGGGATATTATGTTACAACCTAATCTGCTTCAAATATCTCTACAACTTTATCAGACGTGATCTTCATGAGGCTGTTTGTAACCTAACGTTCTCCAACCTCTGAAGTCTTGACAGAACCTGATTTATACTGAGATTCCATAACACACAGGTGGAGTTTATTTATAATTATGTGACTTCTAAAAACAGTTGGTTTTACTTTTTTTTTTATTCAGGGAACATCAAAAAAGGGGACTGAATACAAATGCACTTATTTTAAAATCTTTCATAACCATGCATCCTTTTTCATTTACTTCACAATTTTTGTGGTACCTAGTTTCACTCTATCACATAAAATTGAAATAAAACTCAAAGTTTGTGGCTTTAATGTGACAAACAGTGAAAAACTTAAAGGAAATATGTGAGAATGGAAAAGCTGCTGAACATTTGACCTGTGAAAATGATCAGCAGCTTACTTTGTGGACCTGGATAAAAGCCCCAAGAAACTGAACATCCATAAATCTAGTTCACCTTTACACCTCTTCTTTTCATTGTACCTCTATCCTCCTCTTTACCTGCAGTCTATTACTTTACTTTAACAGCTTAAAATAACTGGACATAAACACCAAAGGTGCAACAGCACTTTTCCCTAAAGGACGTTCTGACCGAATGCCCTCTAAAAGAAGGCTGAGCAACATCCATCATAGAGAAGGTTTACAATATACAGTAAAAACAACCAACAAGCCAAGTCATCAATCAAAACTGGACTTAGTTTCAGGTCAGAAAAATGAACCTGTCAGAAAATGATTCTCAAAATAATTTTCTCCCATCAGAGTAAAATATTAACATAGCATAAAGAGTAAAAAGGTCACAAGTAATATTAATATTCTTTAACTTTCAATCACAAATTGAAGTTTTCTTTTTCTTTGTTTGTTTGTTTGTCTTTTTTTGAGGACAGGCATTTGAGACAAATTGTGTTTTAATCTACATGTTTTATTCGTTAAATAATATAAGTATAGAAATAAGGTTGGCTTGTATGGCAGGATTTGCCAGCAGTTTGAGTTTTTGATTTCTGGTCAGTTGTTCTGTGAAACCTTTACAGATTCCCTTAAGAGATACTTTAAATAGGTGGTATTATGCAAAATTGACTTTTTTGAGCTTTATATCATGTTATAATGCTATTCCCTCATCAAAAATATACCCAGAATCCTGCTTTGATTCTGTCATGCACGTTTGAGGGATCCTTGAATCTCCTGCGGCAGTCATTCAGGGGTGCCTTAACCCCTGCTCATACTATGCTCAATCTATTTACCCAAAGCTCCGCCTTGAAGCTTCAGTCCCCAGCCGAGCTCCCGCCCCACAGAGCCCCCTTCCATTGCGCCTCCCCCATACTGCTCCTCCAGACTAGTGGCAGCAGTAATTAGCAAATACCTGGTGGAACTGCGGGTCTGCTGAGCTCATCATACGAACTACTTCTCAGTCCAACACACCTAAAAATTGTTGTAAACAGCATAAAGGAGGAGCATTTTTGTGATGACGTGCTGAAGGAGGCATGCTGGAAAGAGTAGGAGCTTCCCAAAGAGACTGAGGCCAATTTCAAGGTGTCAGATACAGCTATAATGCAAAGTCATATTTCTTTTAAGTTGTTTTTGATATTTACAGTATTTTCATAACTGAAGGTAACATAGTTACTTGATTGTGCAATGAAATAGCACTATGTGCCTGGAAATTACATAATACCCTCTCTTTAGGTTTATTAGCTAAAGATTCACGTGTTGTTGTTGCGACCTGTTACAAGTATGATTCATAGCCAGACACCAGCATCTGGCAGGGTTCCTGAGGAATCTTAGTCCACTCCTCATGACCAAAGGCTTTTATTTCATGTATAGTGCTGGGTTTCAGAGATGCAACCTGCCTTTTTCAAACCTACCATATATTTTTTGTAGAGTACAAGCAAGGCAACTATGATGGCCCTTTAAATATCTTCCAGGACTTCTTCTGAAGCCAGGCCATGGTGGATTTTCAGATATGCTTGGGCTCAGTACTGTTTGAAGGTCCAGTCCTCAGATTCCTTTCAGGTGACATGACAGTAGCTGCATTTCAATTATAAAGCTGCGCAAAACTTTTTCGATATTCTGCTAATGTCCAGAAAACACAATTTCACAATTGCCGTGTTTCCATTAAATAAGAAATACAATTAAAATCACATGTGATTAAGCTTGTTCACGTAATAAGTCATTAAAAATCATGGTGACAATCACTGTAAACACTTAAGAGATATATTTATGTTTCAGCCACGGTACTAGTACTCATCATCAGTCATCAGAGGAGACGTTACCGTCTTATTCAGGCGTTGGCGCAACCAGCTCCTTATACTTGGGAGCAGCTACATATGTGACGTTTTTGGGAAATTGTTGTCAGCAATTTTATAGAAGAGCTATGGAATCAATACTTTCGAATGACAAACTCAACTCTTGATGATCTTTGTGATGATGTGAGACCTTTGGTGGAGCCAGCTGTGTATAGTCCAAGGAGGCCAGTGCCCACAAATAAGCTCGTTGATGCTATATACAAATTGGCATGATTCAAAAAACGTGTTTCCATTGCAGTTTTGCGAAATACACCAATTTCAATATGGCTGAAAAACCACCTCACCCTCGCACAAAAAATTTTTCAAATTTTTTCGAAATTGGCATGATTCTATTAAGCAAATTTATTTTCGTAATTCCAATTTGTTCAATTTTATTGTCAATGGAAACACAGCTATTTTTTCCTATGAATTCTTCATTCTTGGTTGAATCCATCACTAGAAATAATCTTTTTTTTCCCCCTGCGTGTGCTGCGGTCTTCTTTCTCCAGACACACCACTGATCCGTCAACCCAAAAAGTTGCGGTTTTGATTCATCACCGTAGCAGTAGACAATCCCCAAAACTTTTGGTTTATTTATATAGCTGTGTGCAAACTGAAGCTGAATTTTGTTGTACCTTTGGATCAGTTGTGGTGGACATCTTGGAGTTCAGACATGGAGTCCTGTGGAGTGTCCCCAGTGTTTGCTGCCATCAGTTCTTGCAGAAGGTCTTTTTCAGTCAGCTGAAAGGTTGTTTCTGCCAGGTTTAAAATGGCGATTACTTTTTAGCATAGGGGCAGGTTGGTTTGGGTAACTTTTCTCCCTTACTAAATGCAATTATCATTTGAAAACTGTGCTTTTGTATTCATTCAGTTTATGTGGCTAAGAGCAGACATAATTGTGAAGGAATAAATACTTTTTCACAGGACTCTATACACAGCTACTGCTCTCTATGATCATATGATCATAGGTCGTTTTGATAACATCTCTGGGAGAACCACATCTCTTGTAAACACAAAGACCCTTGAATTTCAGTGACTTCAGTGGAAAATCCTTCTCGACAACCTGAGCGGGATATCGATCAAAGTGACTCCGCTGATTGAGTAACTGATGAAAGCAGTGTAGTTAGGTGAACAGAATGATGGATTTGGGGTTTAGGGGCTGATCAGTGACATGGTGTTTGACTAAGATAAAAACCAAAGTGCTGGAGTAGATGTGAGAAGGAACAGATTTTCAGTCGGGCGTGTGAACATTAAGCTTCTTTCAGATGTGTCATGCCAACCTTTCCATTTTCCGATGTTTAATGCATGTGTCAACTCAGTAGGCACCCTGGTGCTTTTTCTGTCAGAGCTGACAGCACAACCCAGACACATTTACACATCTCTCTGGTGCAACATTATTCTGAATTGCTCCCGTGACTTTAAAAGCTAGCTTCAGTTTGGACCTGTTCTGTACTTCAGGAAGAAAGTAATGTTGCATGATGACCAGAACAAGATCCTCACATAAATGTGAAAATGTGTTGATGAAAGCTTCCTTCTGAGATTATTAGGTGCACCACGACTGCCCTGTGTTCTTTCACAATAACGGCACAAAACAGGAAAGACTGTGCTGAATGTGTGTCTCAGGCTCATGCTATGAAAACCAAGGTTTCTCTTGGTAAAAAAGCTAAAGCTCAGTCAGACTGGATGGAGAGCCAGGTATGGACTTTGACTGGGCCATTCTAACAAATGAATCCATTGTAGCTTTGTCTGTGTGTTTAGATGAAGTTCAACTTCCACCCCAGTCTCAAATCTTTTGCAGCTTCCAAAAGGTTTGCTTCCAGCATTGGCTTGTATTTATGCTATGTTCCAGTTGTAATTGGAACTGGGAAACTCCGACTTTCCAGTCAGAAAAATCAACTGGAACACTCTTCGAAGTCAGACTTCCCACTCAGAAAGTGGGAGAAACTACCCCACTTGCGAGTTGTAAGGCCAACTGTGCACTTCAATATGGCCGTTCCTTGCATCAACATAGTAAGCTGTGGTTTAAATGTTTATTTTACTGGACAAACGTGTAAAAGGTCATCAATAATCACTGTTTCATGTAGCACCTGCAACTGCACACTGAATGAATTAAAAATGGTGTTTTCTTATGGAAAGTAAATCTTAAAATGATGTTCGTAAGAGATAGTCTATGGGTGCTGCCATGTTGAAATCTTGACTTCTGAACTGGAACACAGTTATCTTGGGTGTGACATCAAACCCAGCTCCAGGTTTCAACTTCTAAGGTAACTGAAACACAGCATTGGCTCCATCCATCTTGACATCAGCTCTGACCAGCTTCCCTGTTGAAGGAAAGCATTTCTGCCAGCACCATGATTGTAGGTACGGTGAGTTCAGAGCAACGTAAAGTATGAATTTTCTAAATTTTTTTGCATGGAGACACAAAATTAAATTTTGGTTTTAGATAACCAGAATACCTACTTCCACTGTCTGCCATATCCTATAAAGAGGATTCTGGCTGTCTTCTTGATAGTTTTCCAAATACCAGGTTTTTTGGGTGCATGACTGATAGTTGTCCTGTCAACTGATTCTCTCACCTGAGCTGTGGATCTCTGCAGCTTCTCCACAGCTACAACAGGCCTCTTATCCATTTTTCTCTAATTAATGCCACATTTCTCCAGATGGCCAGTTTAGGTGCCTCTCAAGCTCTAACAGTTACACTCTGGTGTAGTCTATCCATCAATTAGATGTCTTCTGGAGGCAATTGGTTGCTCCAGATCTTATTTAATATTTTAGGAAAAAGAGGTCTGAAAATAAATGCATGCCATACTTTTCAGATTATTATTTACGAAAAGTTTTGAAAATAATTTATCGGTTTTCTGCCCCGTCAAAGTGAATGCTCAAGTTTGTCTTAATCTGTAACATAAATCCCAAAAAGACACAGAGACGTTTGGGATTCTAGTGTGACAAATTTTGAGGGGTGAATACTTTTGAAGGGCACTGTAGAACAATTTCACTAAACTTTGAGCATAAGACTTTCAAACTGTTAAACGGATGGGCTCACAGCTTGGTTCCGAAAAAGTTCTGCTCTGATTAATAACATTTGTACCTCACTGGATATAAATTGTGCTGGTCTGAGCTGTATAAAAGCTGCGCCGAGCAGAGCACTAGAGCTCATTTGAAGTCTTCTTTTGATCAGGTTGCCTGTGGATATGACACTTATTAGACTAATCATTAGACCGCCTCACTGCCAGCCTTCATCCAAGTCTACTAATCTGCAGTTTGGGAAGAGAAAAACTGTTCTGCTGCTTCAAATCACCAGGACATCATATACAGAGCCAGAAAGCTCTAGAACAAGAGATGATGAGCGAGGCCACAGGCATGCAGCACTTGATGTTTCCTGTTAAAGTGATCTACTTTCCAAATCCAAACCAACCTTTAATAGCCCATTTTGGAGGATGTTTACAATATGAGTTGCTGACAGATTAAACTGAATAGAAGAATATGAATAATGATTTAATTAAGCATCTCTCCAACTTTCTCCCTGACTTCTCTGCTCTGTTCCTTTGTCTGCATGATGTTTGTTCAGTGATGTTCTCCAACAAACCTCTGAGACCTCTGAGATTTACCCTGAGGTTCAAATACGCACACATGGACACTGTTTTCTAATTAGTTCACTTCAGAAGACAACTGGATACACTGGATATTATTTAGGGGTATCAGAGTAAATTAGGAATCCCACACTTTCAGATATTTATTTATAAAAATATTGAAAGGCACGTTTTCTCTTCCTTTTATTTCACAATGCTGCTTTTTCTGGAGTCTTGTGGTTGTAAGTAATGTTATGAAATGTAAAATGAAATGTAAAATAAAGAAATAAAATAAAATGAGGGTTATAAATACTTTTGCAGTGCAATATAGCAGGTAAAGGGTAAAGAAAAATTCTCAACAGAGACAAAAAATATCCACATAAAACCAGACAGGTTTCCACGGTCACTACCAGAGTTGTAGAGCTCTGAAGGGCTTCCCTCAGCCTGTGATATTCAAGATAACCAGTGAAACCATGGATGACAGACATACGAGGTGCTGACATCTCAGCAAAAGCTAACTGGTTGAATAGCCTGCTGATGTTATCTGCTGTGGTTATTTAACATGAAAAAATGCTTCGAATGTCAATAAAGTCTTGACTCCGTCCTACGTGACGGAGAGGCAAGGATTTAATCACCTGCAGTTAACATCTTTTGTGTCAATGCTTTGGAAACAATATCTGATCATTTCCTGGCATGGGGCAAAACATGTTATTTCCATTGCAGGATGCCTTTCTTAATAGACAGGTGTAGGAAACCTGAGACAGTAGCAGTCTAATAAATCTAGTACAGTATATTGTACAGCTGTGTGTGTGTGTGTGTGTGTGTGTGTGTGTGTGTGTGTGTGTGTGTGTGTGTGTGTGTGTGTGTGTGTGTGTGTGTGTGTGTGTGTTCTGTCCATCTGACAATTATGTTCTAAGTTAGGCATTTCCTGGAAATACAAGCATGTTTTACAGCCACAAAATAAAAATGACAACCCTCAGAAGGAATATTCCCTGTGGATGGGAGATTCTTGGGGTCTGTGTTTTGGAGCGTGTGTTTGATGTTCATGTGCCGGTTGGGGGTGGCACATTGGTGGGGAAACTTATTTGGGGCTTGTTGAGGGGGGAAGTCCATGAAGTTGAGTTGGAGTTCACAGGGGGGTTGGGACTGTTTTGCCCTGGGGCTGCTCTGTGGACTCTATCTGGCCTCATCTCCGGATGGGGTCGAGGCCGGAGTTTGGGCACCAAGTTCAGGCTGGTGGGTTGCTCTGCTCCTGCAGAGGTTTGGGTGGTCTGCTCTTCTCCACCTAGGAATGAAGGGAATCACTTCCTGGGCCCGGAGACAGGTTGCCACTCTGGGGAGATGTTATGTGGAAGTAACGTATCTGGGAGTACAGAGTGTGTGTACGACTTCCATTTTTGTGTGTGTTTACATTGGGTGTGAATGTCTGTGTGTGGAGCATGAGGGAGGGAATGTGTGACTGTGTCTGTGTGTGCCTGTTTAGCAGTCAGGTTGGGTTTTGGGTTGTCCCCTCTCTCAGATCATCTTGGGCCCCCCACCAATTGTGGGGCCTACTTCCCCCTGTCGCACTCCACTCCAGGGGCTGGTGTGTCTTCCTGCTGGTGCGTTGGTGGCTTTTGGTGTCCGGGGCTGGGTCCCAGGCCTCTGCTAGGGGGGGTAGGTGTGCCCTCAGGGCTCGGGTCTCTATGTCCGTGGCCAAATCTGTACAGCAGGGACTGTGTTGCTCGTCACTGCAGCCCCCTGGGGCAAAAACTTTAATGCTCCACTTGTGAAAGTAAATCTGTTGGATCTCACCTTGACACTCAAACAACAATTCTTAGACCCACAATGCCAGACAGGACATGTTACAAAACCACCCCAAAAACAATATTCTAATTTGAATGTGTACAGTTTTGAAATAGTATCTATAAACCTTCAACTTTTTCACCTTTTGTCAAATTACAATCACAAAATTCTGTGAATTTTATTGGGATTGAATGGGAAAGCTTATTTTTCATGAATATCTGAACCCTATCCATCCATCCATTATCCATCATGCTTATCCTTGCAGGGTCGCAAGGGGGCTGGTGCTTATCTCCAAAATTTGTTATGCATTTTTTTCTTTTCACCTGCTCAGCACTAAATGAAACATGCAATATTTAATGAAACAAAGTCGAAAGTAATAAATTATTGTAGGTGTGAAAAAGGCCCTAAGATGTTTGCCTTGATAAGAGAAAGATGTTCATTTTTCAAACTTTGTGGGCCAAATGTTCTGTATTTTGTTTGTTGAAGAAAGTGTTTTTAGTTCATTCCTGGCAACAAGAACAAGAACGTTCTGTTACCATCCACAGGGGGACAGATGGTGATGGCAGCATTATGCTGTGGGGAAGTTTTTCCATCAGTAGCGACAAGGATGCTGGTCAGAAGAAAGGGCAAGAATTTCAGTCTGTAGCTGTGCAAACCTGTGTGCTTGTGACTCGCTGTATTTTGTTTATTTTCTGTTTCCCTAGTATATTTTTTGCAATTAACAGACAACTAGGTTTACACACTAGCTTACTGTATGTTGTGGGAGACCAACAGCATGGAAATCTGTACGTGGTTTTTAAGGTAGTATGTGGTATAAAAACAGTTTCTCATAAAAATACTAAAACCTTAGAGGAAATACTGAACGAACAACCTGGTTTTTTCAATTAATTTATCAATCTAGTTTTAACTCATCCAGATGATACTGCTGAGATTTCTTCCACCAGCTAAAAGCAAACTCTGCTTTTGGTTCCAGAGCACAGAAAGTTTTTGCAAGACCTGCCTTGATGCTTCAGTCAGCAGCACCACCACTTGAATACATCACTTGCTTGCAGAAGACACATGCATTCATTGTGGCAGCATTCAAAATGTAGCCTCTCATATTCAAAGGTTTGGAGAATGTTTGAGTTGCAAATGATTCTGTATGCCAGTAGTTCAAGTCAGGCTCTACTTGGAGGGTGAAAGCTGCCATGGCTGCATATGGGAGCTTCAAGAGATGGTAACAGGCATGAGCAACACTAATGATTTGGTTTTGTTTGTTTTTTGTCTTCACATCCAAACTTCAGTGGATTCAGTCATTCACAAGTCACTAGAGATGGAATTAAGGCTCTTTGGTAACTAATAAATGTGACTCTTCTGTTCACATTTCTTCTCATCTTCATCTGGCAGCGGGGTTGTTGGGAGCAGCCAGCTCCTCCCAGGCTTTCTACTCCTAAGTGATGTCACAGTGGTTCTTCCCCAATAATCTGATTTAAAGTTAAAAAGATAATGAAATATTTTGATAATATTTTGAAGTTGATAATATTTTTCCTTTCTCTGTCTTGTCAGTCACCGGAGATCTCAGATAATTCCAGAAGAGCAGAATGCAGAGACTGTTATACTTTACTATTATTGACGCTGTTACTCAAAATATGGACCAATGCTGCCGCCTGCTGTTATGTTTTTGTATACTGCTTCCGGTGCGTACAGATAAAACGTCATTACATCATGAGTAGCATTTTGTACAGTTTTGAAGATGGTGCTCCATGAGTAAAAGTGAGCATATACTTAGTTGTTTTGGGGTTTTCAATAAATATGCCAGAAAAGGCTGAAGTACGCATTTAACTGCCAGAGCTTGGAAATAAATTCAGGAGCAGTATCTCATTTAAACAAGAAAGTTTCTTGGATTACCCAAGAATTCTTCTAAATGACATCTAAAAATCCCAGAAGGTGTCACTGTTTTACTGTTATGACCTTTATCGTTCTTTATTATTTAAAAAAGAATATATTTTGGTTTTAACGAGACATAAATCTCATCATAACGAGAATGTTTTCTCGTTAAAATGAGATACTGCTCCTTAATTTATTTCCAAACTCTCGCAGTCAAATGAAATTGTATTGTCGATATCTAGCAACACACTTATTTTCGTCCCTTCACACCATCAACACCTCTGCACAACACTCTGATCAGCCCCAGGAGGTGGAGCACCGACCAGAGGAAAACGTTTTGGGAGGAGCAAGATGCACAGATTGAACGAGGCTTCTGCAATTTAAGGTGGTTAGCCTTGAGATTGTTCGGGTCTCCACTGACATATTACGCAAGAACTACTAAAATATAAGATTCGTAGGATGGCTAACAGATCTGCCTGACTAATTGTGTCACCACAACTTCTTTTTGACAGTTTTCCTCCACTACTTTCTTCGACTCAATTTCGTTTTTGTGCTCCACCATCCAACTTTTGCGGAGGGACGAATATCCCTCTTGGCCAGGGAATGTCCTGGGATCCACAGAGGGAATGGATGGAAACTGAACTTTTGGGGTTTTGCAATTTCTGCTTGGTCTGACAGAATTTTCCTTCAGCTCCAGGGAAAATTGGAGACTGGCCTAAATCAGTTTCGCTTGTAAAAACTTTCTCAGTGTGGAATGATGGACTTTGCTTTATCTGGAAATAGATGGTTATCCTTGGCCAGATTGTTGGGCTGTAACACAAGCTTAATTGCT
This sequence comes from Anableps anableps, assembly GCA_014839685.1. NCBI lineage: Eukaryota > Metazoa > Chordata > Actinopteri > Cyprinodontiformes > Anablepidae > Anableps > Anableps anableps. The sequence continues at coordinate 7,605,526 of CM026084.1, forward strand.
GATTTCTTTCTGCCTTGGAATTGCGTCGATATACTCCATGTTCCAGAGCAGTAAGCTGTCAAAAACCCTGCTTTCACAAAGGTGTTAAATTAGCTGCAACTGGAGGCTAAATACTATAAATGTCCATCCTTGTTTCTCCTTAAGACATTTCCACACAGAGCGTTCCCGTTTTGATGTCCTCTTTGCTTTATAAATACTGACAGCGTGGAATCTGTTGTGTGTGTTTCCATGCTCAAGGTTAGACTTCAATAACTGCTGAAGCTGGGAAAGAGCAGATCATTTTAATATGCCTTGATACCTATTAGATTGGGATTAAAAGAGGACTTACTTTCATTTCATCATGGCAATGCCAGCATTGCAGTCCTTGGAGAGATATTACTTAGTAAAAAGTTTTTTGTCTTTTCAAAACTAGCCTGAGAGCTGGAAAAGAATCTATTCTGCAGCTGCACATTTGTATTTGTGTGGATCAAGCATATCATAGCTTATGCATGCGGACAGTATCTTATAGCACTCTGGCATTACAGCAGGGAGCCATCTGGCTCGGAGGGGAGAGAACAGAAAGCTGACTGGAAAGACAACAAGGAGAAGAAGAAATCAGCACTGTCAGATTGTGACAATAAGTACATGGGGGAAAAGTGTTTTGCAGTGCTCCAAACATAAAGTGAAGCTTTTTCAGTTGAAACCTCGATGCAAAATTTGGCAAAATAGAGGTTGTAATTATACTGCGAACTGCAAGCATAACCAAAGTGACTTATTTGCTATGGTTCGGAAGCTTATACATATTATCTTGTTAGAGTCAAAAGCCTTCTGATACAGGGAAAACAGTAACTGCTCTCACTGTGCATCGTAGCCTGCCAAATATTCTTTTTCTGCTGATAAACGGAATAAATTCATCAAAGTGTGGAGCGATATAAGAAATATGACTAGGTCATATATAGGTCACAATTTTTGACTGAGTTACAGAGTTACAGCCCTGTTTTCTTATTTGTTTTCTTGATAACAGAATATCAAGCTATGTCTGTATATTCAATATTTTAAACCAGACTCTCCTGAATAATGTAAGATCCACTGAAGTTAGGGCTCTGCTCAAATTATTTCATCCCTGTACCTCAGGAGTCAGGTTTTGATGTGATGGATGGCTTAACATGGAAAATCCTTCATGAACCAGGAGCACCACAGCTAAAGAGAAGAACCTGTCTCAGGTACTCCGGACAGTGGAGAGCATTCAGTAGGCTTTGTTACTGCAACTTAGAAAAAGAACAGATTTAAAGAAAAACTTAAAATACACCGTAAAAAAAGAGAAATAGCCATATATTTATTCTCTCTCCGACATTAAATTAAATTAATAAATAAACAAACAATCTCTCCATCAATAGTCTACACTCGCTGATACTTGCAAGGTCTCAAATGGGGCCGGTCCCTATCTCCAGTGGTGGGGTACAACCTGGACAGGTCACTAGTCCATCACTGAGACAAAAACCAAAACACATGCACATGTACCATTATACCTAAAGACAATTTCCAGAGACCAGTCACTCAATAGTTGTGTTTTTAGACTGCGGGAGGAAGTTGGAATACCCAAACAGAACACATGCATGCAAGAAGAGAACATGCAAATGCCATGCAGAGAGAGCCAAAGCTGGGATTGAAAGGCAACAGTGCTAACAACTGCACCACTGTATGGCCCAAAAATACAAAAAGCCAGTTATCATATGATGATTTCATTTATTAAGTGACAGAAGATATCCAAACCAGCCTGGACCTATGTGAAGAGTTACTTGCCCCGTAAAGCTAACAGCTAACTGTGCCATCAAGAAATGCTAACGATTGCCATCAAGCGTTTGCAATAACTGGCAAACAGTCTTTTGCCCAACTGCATAAGAATATTGGCCCAGTCTTATTTTTTAATTCAACAACATTGGACGGTTTTCAAGCATGGATGGCTTGTTTAAGGTTTTGTCACAGTATCTCAATCAGATTTAGGCCCAGACTTGACATAATCACTTCAAAGCTTTGCTTTGGCTCTTCCAAATGGACAGTGACCCTGAACATACCACCAAATTAATTACAAAACATCTTAAAAACAAGAAGGTGACCATCACAAAGCCCTGATCTTTGGACAGAGCTGAAAAGATGTATGTGAGCAAGTGAGCCTGCAATTTTTACTCAGTTGCAGCAGTTCTGTCATTAAGAATGGGTCAAAATTCTAAAAGACTATTGTGTGAAGCTTGTGGAAGGATATCTGAAACATTTGACCCATGTCAGTTTAAATAGCAATTCTACCAATTTTGAACAAATTGAACATGAACTTCTGAATTTGAAGAAATGTTTTCAGAACTCTCTTATATTATTTTATTAGTTTTTTAGTTTTCTTTCCTTAGCCTTTAATTAACAAGGAAAAAGATCAATTAGATTTAAAAATCTCCTTTTCAAGACAGCCCTGGACAACATTTAGCAAGTGGAAATAACTGTGATAATCCTACTGACCCAAAACAACAAACATTGAGTCACATTTGATGAGGAAATGAATGGTTATGTGTCTTTTTATACTTTTAAATGGTTTTAACTGTGAATATATGATCTCGGCTGTCTGAGCTGGAAGACGTCGTTCTAAAAAAAATTCCACTTTTTGATTTCTCCGTCCTGGACATCATTTTAGACTAATAAATCAAACCCACTAAGGATAAGCCCTAATGCTTGTTAAAATCCCACTCCTTTATTACTCTCAACTCAGAACCATTTTAGACTGTTGATCTGAACACGCAATCACCTATTCAAAAGGAAAGCTGCCTGTGTAACCATGGTTACAAAGGCCGAAAGACATATGAAATATAATATGCGATTATTTCATATCAGAGCTAAGAATTTCATGCTGAAATACTCTGGCAGCTTGTTGAATGAGTGTATAAATGAATGTTGGCGCTGTGTAAACTCTTTACAGGTGATAAATGTTTAGCAGAAGCCATTTAAGAGAAATGACAATAACATTTTTAGAAAATTAAGGCATAGTATAAATGCACTGTACAATATTGTTGATATATGTGTCCACATGCCTTGGTGTTAAGCAGAAAATTATTCAGCTATCCTTTCTTTGCCCTCCTAACCACAGTTAATGCTTAGACTACATCAGCAATTACTGACTAATGCCCCTGACTTGCTGTGGTATTAGCTGACCAAATTTGTATGGTGGAGAGAAGGTTTCACAAAGCTCTTCTTTGATCAAGCAGGACGTGTTATATTCATAAGCTCTATATAATTGCTGGCTAAATTGTCCTCCATCGCCAAGTGGGACTATTCTGGGATTTAAAGATCTGCAAAGGTTTCATCTGACAGTTTAACCAGACCTGGATGGGGTGTGAAACCTGTGCTCTTTGAAGTGTTTGCTGTAGACTAGAACGATAAGTTATTTATAATCCCATTACTGGTGTGTACCAGCTGTGTATCCAGCTCAGTGCTTCACAGAAAAATTTGATTTCTTTGATGTGAAGGCTGCAGATTGTGTACGTCAATACAAAAATAAACTGACTGATACAATAAATACCATCAGGGGTATCAAAGTAAAGGGGGCTGAATTCAACATTCAATACTGCACATTTAAAATTTGAGCTCATAAAAACTTTAACAATGATCTATTCTTTTCTTTCCACTTCATAACTCTTTGCACTGCTCGATGTTATATAAAATCCTAATCAAGTCGAATCTTATTAAATTAAAATGCTGTGGAAAAGTTATTTTTTTTAGGATTTCAATTAAATAAATCAAAAATTAATTACATACAGTGATCAATTTAGCTCACAGTTAATGACAAAACAAATTTTAGTTCCTTACTCTATGAACTGAATTACTTCAATTAATTATATTTTTGAGGCTATTTTAGTTTACTGAGAGGCTCTTTCGGATTATTGTTAATGCTCGGACTTCTTCCTTCCCAAAGAAACCAGGAAGCTATGAATAACAGATTCTTCCACACCCTGATCAATTGACCAGGTTAAATAACAATAACATAAATAATTCAGTTACACATGTTTTTTAAGAATGTAAAGGCTGTCAATAATTGCTGTACCACTTGTATATTCAACCCTGCCATTTTAACTCTTAGAGAGTATAACAGCTTGTTGTCCTCAGGGAAAAAATGTTAATTCATTTCCATACTTATGATCTAACTTGCTTTGTTTTGGCACCTGTCACATGATTACTTGCAGCAAGCTCATAACTGTACTTTACCAAAGTTAAAAATACCACCTTATGTCAGAGTTTTAAACTTTAGCAGTAAACGTACTGCAAAGTTACACTGAATAATGTTGAATGTTTTTTCACCTGACTTGTAATATAACATCTAAGTGACTGGTTCTGGTATCCTTAAGCAGCTGATGTGATCTTGTTATGTTCATGACTGTTTGTTAATACTGTTTTATTTCCTGCTGTCAGAACTGATTCCAGCAGAGTGATTCCAGGGTTGAAATACCACACACACACACCGAGTGCCAATTAGCTGTTTTATTGCCCACTCAGCCGAGGCACTCCAGAGCAGGAAATTTACAAAAAACTGGAGAAAAGTGACTGTTCATGTTCTGCTGCAAGGACTCAAAATCATTGGTCTCCAAATACCATGTCCATTTACCCTCAGGAAAGGATTTTCAATTTTTGTTTTGACACATTTTCACCCACACCTTTAGAATGCATTGCCTTAGATATGGTTGAAATGAACATATAGATATTCCTGGATGTATGGTACTATTTTAAAATTGAATATTTTGCTTTATAATGAGAATGGTAACTAACCCACGACACTAAAAAAAGCATAAACTCAGAACATGTCAGGGTTTGGGGGGTGGGGTTAAAGGTTGTTTTGAAATTTCATTCAATAAAAGTAGAAAAATAAGTTGGATGCAGCAATTTTCAAAAAAAAAAAAAAAAAAAAAAAAAGCTAACTACTTTTGTTCACATTTCATGGAATCGACACTAAAATGTTTTACAATCCAGAAATCTGCAATACCCTTGGTATAGAAAATACTTAGTCTAATTTTCTGCATGTAACCTAAACTAAAACATGACATTTCCGCAGTTCATTGATACATATATAATCTAGAATCAAAATGAAGATGTTTAAAGCGTTGGAAGCATTGTAAAACAGAGAGTATGGAACAACTGCTAACCTACTGAAAATACGAAGTTGGGAAAGAGAGCACTGGTGTTGGCAGAATCATGCTGAAGTTATGTGTCTTTTTAATCTGAAACAAGGAAGCTGGAAGGAGTCAAATACAGTGCTTTACAGAGGCTAAAAAAAACTTGAGGTCTGGATGGATGTATCCTTTTCCTCCCAGTTCCTGAAAATGCTCTGCTTTGTATTAGTTTATTGTAACACACACACACACACACACACACACACACACACACACACATATATATATATATATATATATATATATATATATAAGATAGTATGCTCAGTGGCTCATTCTGTCCATTTTACTACAGACTGTCTTCCGTCTCCAGTCATGTTTACCTCAGGATAGCAGTCAAACTTGTATTTTGCATTAAAAGTGGCAGTATTTTCATGTTTGCTCTAAATAATTAACACTTAAATTTGACAATCTATCCATCATTTAGATCTGGTTTTATCTGACATGCTGGTTTTGAGTTTGAGGTCATTTGGGTTCTTTTTGTATTATTGATGATTCATGTGTTTGGTCATGTTTTGTTTTTGTCATTTTTTCACCTTCCTAATGTTTCTTTTGTGTTTGGTTCATAGTCTTTTGTGCCTATGATCTCTGTATTTCCCTTGCGTGTACTGGTTTTTAGCCCCTTCCATTCCCCGTAACTAAGTTCATGCTCCCTCACAGCTGTTCATTGTGCAACTAAACAGACTCACCTGTTCATCATTCCAGTAATCACTTCTCCTATAATTTCCCTGGTTAGTTCTCTGTCTTGGTCAGATCCAGCTGTTACCATTTCACATCTTGTCCCTCTTGTTCACTGTCCATGTTTCCAGTTGTTTTTAAGGGTGTGTTCACACCAGGAAAGTTCTTTGATCCAGGGGTGGACTGGCATAGGGGGCTGCCGGAGAAATCCCTGGTGGGCTGCTGGCTTAGTGGGCCGGTGGTTCAGCCCATGAACCACTGGCCCATGGGCTAAACCACCGGTTCACCGCCCTGCATCTGCACAGGGCGCGTGCAACAGCAAGTACGCAAGAGGCGACAGGCACTGATGTTTTGCTGGGCCATTGTGCCCCAAACAATGCCATATCAAATGGCTTCTCTTCCTCTCCTCTGCTCCAGTCAGGCAGATCAGCTCTGCTGCGCTCGGCCGCTGAGCTGATCTGTAACACATGAACATGTGCTCCAGGGCCGGCCAACTGAGCTGACAATGAAGAGCAGAGATCAGCAAAACTCATCCCAGTAAGCCCAGGCTACTAAACCAAACAGTGGCGCTTATTAAAAACGAAACATTCACAAAATAAGAAATGCCTTGTCCCCATTAGTGCCACATAAATTAAATCTCCATTTGTCTCTGGCATCCAGCAGAGAGATGTGCAGTGCAGCGGCTCTAGTTCCTCATCTCATTCCTCCACGGAACATTACCTGTCAATCACTGTCACTAAAAGCAACATTAAATAAGGTGGGCCAGTCTGTTAGGAACTCCTGGGCCACTCTCCCCCGCCCCCTTCCTCCCCTCTTTGGTTCGCTTGTTTGGTCCAGATCAAAAGTGGGTTTTTAAAAATTTTTTTTGTTTGGTGTAGTTTGCTTTCACATTGTGCTTTTTTACAGCTGGACTTGTAAACAAAGCCATGCCAATGACGGTCATTGCTTATTGGACAGAAATGACAGTGCACAGACCTGGAAAAACAAACTTTGAAAGTCTTGCTTGCTGCATCTCCGTTGTGAACATTTGTGCTGTTATTACAACTGCAATGGCATTTTGAACCTGAAGACCAGTTCATACAGCACAGGTTTCGCAATGTGATATTTCTAATTTGTACTGGTACTGAAAGCTGAATGAGATGAGATGCTCTGCATGCCCTGACCCACAACATGCTTCCAGCAGCATTGCTAAGCAGAAAGTGGCGGGTTTGGTACAATTTCAGTACATGCAGTAGTAGTGTTTGCAACACTGAAGGGCTCATTTTTACCATAATGTCCTGCAACGGTGGCTCATGAAGTCCAAAAACAAGTATATTTTCTGTAGTTGATTTGGATTGAGACCAGTCTCTATTCACACCAGAGGCAAACCGCACCAGAGTTCATTGGGAAGTGGACCGACACCACCTGAAAAAGTAGGTCTCGGTCCGGTTATTTGGTCAACACCAGGGTTCGCACTGGTGTGTTCACACCTGGACAAAAGGTCTGGACCAATGAAGGAAATGAGCTCTGGTGTGTTTAAGGCGAATCAAATGTTTCAGGTGTGAATACACCTCTAGTCTGGTTAAAATTCCTCAAGTTAAAGTAAAAGAAAATTAAAGGCAGTTCATTTATATCCTTTTGTGCTCAGCCCAGTCGACATGCTTGTCCATCCTCTCCAGCAACACGAACACTGATAATCTGTAAAGGTTAGAAAACACAGTTTTTTGAAGATGACCACCCAGAAAAACTTTGAAATGATTTTTGGTGGTTCTTTTCCTTTGAGCATATGTGACTCCAAATCCATCCATCTATCTTCTCCAAAACACACTAGCAAAATGCACCCTTCCAACACAATAGTATCTACTTACTTTCTCCATTTTTACACTTTCTCCATTTACAGGTTTGCCAGCAGATAAATTGCTGAAGCATTTGCTGGAAAATACATTTGACCCTTTTCCACATATAATGACCCAAAGATGCCATTGATAAATATATAATAATTTGCAGGCTTTACACTGCTGTTAAAGATAGCAGTGTGATACACTGAGTATCTCTCATATCTTCACAGTGCAAGCTGTGTGGGTAGAAATGTTGCGTTTAATGCTAAATAAACTCAGAATGATTCCTTTAACCTCTGTGTGCAAGTCTTGTACTTCCCTCATTATTTGAACTTACTTCCACAGTTTACTCTCCATTTGTCTTCACCCCCACATTCCCATACATGTGGAGTTGGTAAAAAGAGTGGGTCAGCATAGAAAATAACTAATTACAGCCTGTTACTCATGAATATGGTAATAACAGTGTGAATGAAAATGGGGTACATCCATCATGCATGCATCTGTTTCACTTTGGCAGTCAAGCTGAGGAGCAGTGTTACATCACAAAGGACACAAAAAGTACACATTTTAATTGGAGTCTGAATGTCTGAAATTGCACTGGCCAGTGGCTTGACAAGACTGTGCTATAAATGAAAATGTTATATTGCTCTGAGATTATCTGGAAATGAGGCAGGGGAACAGAGAGTGGGTGGTGTCATACGCCAAATAAATGTCTTAATGACCTGCCTTCGTTTTCAGGAAGTCTTTTTGAATTAGCATAGATTCCAACTTTCCAGCTGTATTTGAAATAAATGAGAAGTAGAAGAACTTTCACTTAAAAGCATGATTTTTTTTTTTCTTTTATTTTGGAGCTAAATGTGGAGTTGTAGCTCCATTCTCTGTAAAGAGCAAAAGCTTGTCGATAGCAATTAACAGTCTCAGCTTAATTGTCCAGGGAGGAGAAAATGTTGATTAGCCTAAATGCACATGAAGCAGTGGCTTAAGAAGGTAAATCGTGATCACTTATAGGCAGGGACATGCACAGGTAGACACTAGGGGGTGCTAGAGCACCTGCCCTTTTTCTTCTTTGGAAAAAAGTGCCCTTTTGATTTTTTTTGTTTGTTTGTTTGTTTGTTTGTTTGTTTGTTTGTTTGTTTGTTTGTTTGTTTTTTACAGTGAAAAATGTGAGGCACTTTTCTGGATTTAAAAGCATATATTACCAGTGCTCCACATTTTTGTAATTTTGCCTGATAAAAAACTCCCTCCACGCCTCAAACACAAACGCACATGACATGTCCCAGCCTGAGCGTGTTGTGCACCAAATGGACAGTTTTTGAAGCATGCTGTATGCACCTCTCCTCTCCTCCGCCATCCGACAGAGCCCTGCCATGGCAACGGGGCAGCTAACAATCCAGGTAACAAACAAAACGAGTGCATTTGCCTCCTAAACTTCAGATGCAAGACTAAAACTTTACTGGCCTCAAATTTGTCTAAGCAGCGCAACCGATCAGCGGCATACCCTTCCCCGCTACATCTTCTATAGCTGCCACCGACTGCAAGCAGAATGTTTAAAATGAAGCTTTTAGAATACATTTAAATGTAAGCTGTCTCATAGATGTAGTTACATTTGCTATAATAATCTCTGATGACTTCCTTTTGGCAGTGAGATTTAGAAAATTGTGCAGAAGGCGCAATCAAAAATCTTTTGGCAGTTCGATTTGTCGTACAATGTGCCCTTTTTTCCACTTAAGCACCCGAAAATGTCTGTGAACACCACTGTTTGTAGCAGGGGTGCCTTAAGTCCAGTCTTCATGAACTAATATCCTGCAACTTTTAGATGCGTCCCTGCTGTAACACACCCAAATCAAATAGCTGAATTGCCTCCAGCAGCAGAGGCCTGGTAACTAATCTTTTTTATTGTAAATACAGTAGAGAAGTTACTTCTGTCTGTTAAACATTTCATTTGAAAACATAAATAAGACCAAATGAGCTGGGCACAGAGGCCTGCATCTAAAACTTGCAGCACGGTAGCTCTCAAGGACTGCACTTGGGCACCCCTGATTTATAGCAATGGTTGAAAATAACTGATGCTGCCCAGCAGCTCTGTAATGTAGTTATAGAGCTGCTAATCCAAAGCATGCAGCAAGACAATGATTTGAGTGTGCTGAGTGTCGCCAAGTGAAAGATGTGTACTGGATGCATATCCGATATTCTGATGAGATTAAACAAGAGCTGTACGGCAAGGGTGAATTGTTTCTGGAGATTAATAAATAAATTATTGTTATTGGAAATATCCAGAAATCTCCCTTCTTTTTATTTTTAGCAGAGGTTGTCTAATAGAAAGTAAAGAACGTATACCTTTGATGAACTTTGATTAATTTAACTTTGAGTAATTGACTGATTCTTTGTTACACATTAATAATAATAATAATAAGAAGAAAAACAAGAAGAATTTAGAATCATCTTTTATTGTATATTCCATAGTTTACTTCATTTTACATGACAGTTCACTATATGTTTAGTTTTCTTGTTTCTATGACTTAGACTGATTTAAAGAAACTACTGACCAAAGTATAACAGAATAATTTGCATTTTATATTAAAAGAAGCTTTATCTGCAAAACCAGACACAATTAGACAATTTCTTGGAGATCAACCCTAAAGGACAAAATTGCGTGTTGATTCCCTAAGACCAGAGTTTGATGCACATTCTGACATTTTGTACTTGCAAGTGTTTAATCCTTGTCTCTTTATCTTGTCCATTACACATATTATCCAAAGCTGTTGCTGAATAGGAAATTAGCCCAGATGAATGTCTTAATCAATACAAATGCACTAGAGCAGGTCTTTTTTTAAACTGCCCATCTACTCAGAGTAGAAAACTAACTTAAAAACTGGAAAGTGAGGCACATGAGGAATTTCAATTGTGCTGCACTCAATATAATGTGACTGCCAGATAATTGCTGGTGGCTGAGTGCCATGAAAGTTTCAATCGTTAGACTTTTTTTTTTTTTTTTTTTTTTTTTTTTTGGCTTGTCACCACAAGAAAACAAAAACTTATTGACCCCCGCTCAATGACCAACCACCGCTTTGACCAGTCTGATCTGACTCAGAAGTTTCTCCACATTATGTCAAAACACAGCTGTGTATTTTATTGGGATATTACGTGATACACCACTAAGTAGTGCAAGTGACTTCTTTCATTTGATTTTTTTAAATGAATAATGGAAACATTTATAGCATCCATTTATATTTACAGGTGTAATCTGGAGTATGAATCCAACTGTTCTTTGAAGGCATTAGAGGTTTTTTAGAGAACATTAATGAACAAATAGCATCATGGAGATAAAGGAACTTAGCAGACAGGTCAGGGAAAACGTTTTAAAGAGGTTTAAAGCAGGCTTGGGTTAGAAAATAATGGCTCAAGCTTTAAGCATTTCATTGACCACTGGTTAATCCGTCATCTGAAGATGGAATAAGTACAGGATGAATGTAAATGCAGTAAGACATCTCAACTGAACAAAATACTGCAAGACAGACAGCATTAAGGGCTCTGCATGGTTGAGTCGAACTGCCGAAATCAGTTCTCATTGTCTCAGCTGCGTGATGAAAATCGCATCCTTCTAAGCTTCATGTCGTCTGCACCGTCATGTCACAAGTCCCCTGGTGAACTTTTCACCCCCCTCTCCATGCGAAATGATTGTGTGATTGGTCTGAATTGTGTGGGTGTGTTTATTTATATGGAATTTCTCAACAACACAGCTACATTTGTTGTAGGCTCCACAAACCTGGTCATTATGGAGGAATGGCAAGAAGAAAGACATTGTTGAAAGAAAAAAGTAGGAAGTCCTCTTAGCAGTTTACCATAAGCCATGTAGGGAATACACCAAACATTTGGTAGAAGTTGTTCTGGTCAGACCATGCCTCTTCTGTGTTTCATTGTGAAACACAGTGGCAGTTGATGGCACGACAGATGGAACAAAATCAAGGACATGACTGAGAGAAAACCCACCAGAGGCTGCAAGTGAATTGTTCTGGTGTGGAACTTTATCTTCCAGCTGAACAATGAGCCTCAACAGACTGCCAGTCGCCAGTCACAGTTAAACCATTCTGAGCCATGGAATGGTTTTGAGCAAAGCCTGTGTTAGAATAGCTCAGTCAAAGTCCAGCCCTAATTCTAACTAGGAATCCATGATAAGACTTAAAAATTGTTGTTCATGGATGCTCTCTATCCAACCTGACTGTGCTGAGCGATGGCCAAAATGTCAGTCTCTAGAGTTCCAAAGCTTTTAAAGACACACTTTGAAATACCTGCTGCTGTAATTACAGCAAAATGTAATACAGCAAAGTATGACACAGACTGACACTGAAAGAAATCAACTTCACTTTTTTTTAGGATTTTTATTTGTAAAATTAATTAAAACCATGTATCATTTTTCTTCTACTACACTTATGCATCACTTTGTGTTGTTCTATCAGATAAAATCCTAATGAAATACACTGATGTGTGTAACAGGTTGTAAATGTGAAAAAGTTAAAGTGGTATCAATATTTGCACACATCCCAGCTTTCTGCTTTAAACAAGAAGACCGACTTAGAAGAATGCATAGATAAGTTAATGCAGGAACTGACAGGGCTGTTACACTGCTTCAAATAAATTACACTCCTGGCTCAGTGATTAATTCCATGGTAGGGTCACGAGTGAAGAGGCAGGAATACATAATTCCCTATTTAGCTGGATAATTGCTCTGAATTATTATATCGTCGTGATTTGCCAATCTCTGTAAAACAGTGTTGATGAATGTGATGTACAATGACAATTGAATATTATAGAGAAAGTGGCCAATCAATAATGTTTTCATATTACAAATAAAATCATTCTCAGTCAGGAGATTCAAGTATTTTTGCATTTTGTTTCCTGGGGTAAGACTTATTATAACATATCATAATAGTTATAGGTAATAAATGTTGGTGCTGAAATGCATGTGTCCCTAAGATGCCGTCCTTCTATCTAAGTGTATAAGTGTGGGGATGTAAAGTCAACCTGCCATTATTACATCTATAAACTGACCAGAAAAATAGTAAGAGAGCTGAATGACAAGGAAGTGTGGACTGGTTCAGGGTCCCTTCAGCGCTACACTCTTTTCTGTATTTTAGTGAGAACTGGAACCTGTTTTTAAGATAAATAAGTCAAACCAACTTAACAGGTGATAGTTTAATACCCATGTTTAATATGACTTTAAGACAGAAAGATGTTACTGAGGGACATCATTTTTGTCTAGCATTAGAGCCAGAGACATGAAAAGGCAGTCCCTCCAGGAAGTTACAACGTTGCGATCACAACTATTAATCCAAATTCACTCATCATTCACAAATTTTGTGCGGACTTGCAATTTTCATGTCAACTTTTCCGGAAATCTGACCAATCACCTTAACATTTTCTGTATTTCCTTCTTTTCTGACTTACTGCAACTACTGTCAACTACTACTCTGTCTCCTGTACTTTTACCAGCCGTTATAACTGTTTAATCGGTTGTTAATATGTGATAACATGATTTTCCAAGCTGTCTTTAAACACACCACGAGCATACACATGCTGACGCCAGTTACACCTGTGGATCTGATCACCGAGCTGCACGGTCTGTGTCATGTCCAGCAACAAGCCAGAGCCAAAAGGCAAAAAACTTTGCAGAGTTTTTTTGTTTTTTTTGTTTTTTTTAATTTATTGTATTCATCCATAAACCTGAAGAAACCCCCCCACAATTAAAACCATTGAAAACCATGCTTTTAGTGGTTCTGAATGATCAGAGCTCTAATCTAAATGCTTGAAAGGAGTTAGATTAGAATGGAAAAAATGGAAATGTGGGTTATGCACAAATACAAAGCGTCTGTTGTCACCAACACTGATATTGATGCATTTTTTCTTCTTGATGGAAAAAGGAAAAACTCACATTCACTAACAAAGAGTCTAAAGGGTCTGGTTCTGAAAGCTTATTCTGTGTTGGAACTTGACGTGCCCTTGCAGAAGAACAAAGCAGTTGCTCTAAAGATGCCAGAGTGAATCTGAACATTATCCTTTCTTGTTCTCTATACTTTCCACTGAACTTCTGAACTCTACATCTACAGTGTGTGATGGAATCTTTCCTTTTTATCAGATTCCCCTGTTCTTCACTGGGTGTGAAGTAGAGTCACACTGACTGACATGTGCAATGATGACACCATGTCATCTGCAGCTTGAATGACAAAAACTCTAGAAGTTGGTGTGGGGAAGTTTATTCTACCTGAGCTGTGATACTGAAGTGCAAATACTGTATTCTGCTAAGAATATCTTCATGCAAACTCTGGCTGCTGACTCTAAAGCTTTCCTTTGAATCTTTTGCCGTGCTCAAGTCAGATTTTTTTTTCACCTCAGCTGGCTGGTATTTAAAGTTGAGCCCGAAATTCTTCATAGCCCTGGAAGACTTAGAATCTTTCCTCTCAGTTTTCCAAAAAAACTAATCATAATAATAATATTGTCAATTCAGGAATGAGTCAAAGTGTTTTTAAAACGTTTGTTAAAATAAAACACCTGAAACTTCTTGCACAGCTGGTAAACCATGACAGAACGGAGACAGGATGTCCCATCCTCTGTTAGAAACAACAAGCAGCTGTCAGATTGATGGTTCATGAAGTCTTTATGGATAAGAATGTTTGAGAGCTACACAAAAAAGTAATGCACACTACAAAAATACTTTTGTTGTGTAACAATATGTTTGGTTTGACTATGAATAACTTGATAAATGCCAAAAGCAATTGTGACATTACAAAATGTGTTATTTAAATCCAAATGACCAAGTCAGACCACCACCTGATAATCAGAAAATGATAGCCAAATAGTTTTCAGTCTCAGTCATTGTTTTATAAATACCTGGCTGATAAGGCTTAGATACAGTGCATTTGGAAAGTATTCACAGCGCTTCACTTTTTACGCATTTTGTTGCATTACAATCTTATTCCACCTTATTATAAATTGTATTAAATTAATCTCTTTCCTCAAAATTCTACACACAAATATCCTATTTGGACACTGTGGGGAAAATGTTTTTGAGTGTTTTGCAAATACATTAAAAATAGAAAACCAAAAAAATAAATACATTTAAAAAATCAAATTTATATAAGTGCTCATGGCCTTTGCTTAATATTTTGTTGATGAAGCTCAAAATTGAGCTGTTTCCACTGATCGTCCTTAAGATGTTTCTACAACTTTCATTCATATTGAGTTTAAAACTAATCTGGCCTCGTTTTCAAATTCTTCACCACAAAGTTTGGTGTATCAACATACATATTTATACTAGGCTGTGATATTACTATATACCATTCTATGCGTTATTTCATCTTTTACTCTTACATATTTTGGTGCTGATGTGCGAGTAATTCACATAATTCTATTTGGTCCAAACTAATTCTTGCGGGTGCACCTTCTGGTAAGACAGCAAAGGTTACAGTACATTAGATCAGTTATCTTTGTCTGTAACAGCTTTTATTTTTCAAATTCCTGGTTTGCAATTTAGCCAAATTTGCTGATTTTTGGGTGTTTCTAAAATCAGTCTCTTACAATCATGTGGCTGCAAAGCTCCGGTAATTATTGTAGTGTTTGCACCTGCCCCATGATTGCACAAAGATAACTTGTAACTTTGATAGGTTTGTGCTGAGTGGGGCCTAAGTCAAATGGAGTTGTTGCTGCGCTCAGTGATGCAGTTTTCATTGGTTCCCAACAGATGAGGAATTAAGGCAATTAAAGTCTGTAAAAGTATGGAATTTTCTAGTTCTAGAAAAAATAAAGCTAAAGAAGTTTAGAGAAGAAAAAATTATTGATTTTTCCAAATACTTTCAACGGGCACCAGGGGTGCCAGTAAACATGGAGGATGCTTTAAAAACCTAGCACTGATCTGTATGTACCAAATACCATTCCAACTGAATGACATTTATTGATGAACTAACTAATTAATTGAATGAACTTAATTAAACTTTATTCAGGTGTGTTAAAGGACCACAATTAACACTAGTGTGAAATTTTTCATTGATGGTTTTCAATCATAGCCATAAATGTCCCTTGTAGATAGAAAAAAGGTTGCAGGGATTTTCAACTAGTTGAATCAAAAAACAGGCATCAGGACTGTGCATACCTTTCTTGTTGGCAGACAAGCCAGGGCAGTAATTTGTGATCTTATGGGGCTGATTAAATGAGTCGTGGCTTGACGTCAAGCTGCCATTACAGACTGTGCCTATAAATAATTGTCTGTGGAAGGAGAATAACAAAGTCAGGGACCAAACAAATCATCAATGGCAGCTGAGCTCCAAGAGATACAATAATTAGTGCTGTAAATAACAAAATGACTAAATATAGAGCAGGATGAGTAAAAGCAAGAATCCAAATCAAGGTAGCAGCTGAAAAAGCTGAAAAATAAAGTAACTTCTGATATGTAAGTTTTATCATTTATGTGGACATATTTATTACTTGACCTTGCTCTCTCAGAAATGTCCCCAGAAAACTCTACTTATAATTACTAATTCCTATGAGTCATACACTGCAGCTCTATATGAAGTGTTGCTAAGGACCCAAATGTAAATGTGAATTTGGAGAAAGCAAGTGTTTAAAACAATAACTATTTAATTAAAACAGATGAACTCCAAAAGCACAACTACCATAAACACAAATTTTAAAGAATATTATTTATGCAGTGACATCATACTAGACAAGGTTTAAGTAAATCTGTACAATGAAAACCAAACTGAAAGCAGGAAAACCTGGTGCTATATATAGTAGGCAGGCATAATGCCTAAGGCAATACTGGTGTGTTGGGAATTCAGAAAGTCAGCCTCAGGCAACTAATAAAGGGGAAGAAAACAAGAATTCTGAAAAGGGGAACTAAACTAATGTTAGAATTAGGACAGAAAATGCTTTAAACAAAATACACACAAAAAATATCACAAAACAACAACAAAAAATACATGAAAATAATAGTAACCTAACTACACCCCCTGGTGGAGCAGGTGGTAGACCTCCTGGTCTGATTTCATGCTGAATTTGCCAACTAAAACATTGCTTTTGGTTTCTCCTGACTAATTTTACCATCAGCACACTGTTGAGTTTCTGTCTCTTTAAATGCTGTTTCAATGTGTAGTACCGCATAACCCAGGCTGCCATATATTTTAGGTCATTTTGTATATTTATGTGATTTAAGGTTTGCAAATCTGAGATGCCATGTCAACTGCACGTACAAATCACTGCTATAGAATTTAAGCAAGTTTTACTCAAATGTTGCAGACATGACCTTATAATAATATTAATTCATTTCCTGATACACTATGCAGAAGCATTGTTTGAACTGATGAAGAATCACCTAGGGACACTCATTGATTGTGTATATAATTATACCATCACCCCCAGACAGATCACTCCCTGTGATCCTACTGCCATCTACAGAAATACACTGCTCCCTGTCAGAAACCCAATATATATATATATATATATATATATATATATATATACATAGTGTGTGTGTAATATAAAACATACCCAGTGGTACTGAGACTTAAATCAAGTTGAGAATTTTCAAGACTTGAAAAATGATGATGATGTGCATCAAATTTGGGTGAGCTCCAGTTATTTAGTAGAGAATGGAACTGCCAATCTCTAGATGTACACAGTTGCCAGAAACAACCCAGTTATAACTCTAGCTAAAGGCAGTTCAACATCGTATTGACTCAAGCAGCTGAATACAAATGCACACCATGCTTTTCAGATTTTTATTTCTAAAAGAAGATTAAAATTGTTTATCATTTTGTTTCTACTTCATAATTATGCATAATTTTGTGTTTGTCTATCACAGAAAATCCAGTCGTGACAGTATAAGACAGATAATCTGTTAAAAAATTAAGCTCTCCTCTGCCTTCTCCCAGTGCTTCCAGTACTAACTGTAGAAATACACCACTCAGTCAGAAACAACCAGTCAGAGCCAGGAGGAGGGTCTTAGCGCTGTCAATCATCCTCATGTACATGCCGCTCATACACTCCTCCTTGCTCTCTGCTATGCTAAAGTTGGATCATAACAACATCGTTTGCCACAAATGCTAAGGCTAGTTAGCATGGCCACTGATGACGGCAGATAAGCAATTTTCCTGGAACACTAAGTTGTTTCTTTATCATTAGCACATTTAGGAGTTTGTATACAAGGGTGATTGACTGCGCTAAGACCTTCTTCCTGGGTCTTATTGGTTGTTTTAGGTCAGGAGCGGTGCATTTCTTTAGACAGCAATAGTAAAAGTTATATATTGCAGCTTTAAGAGCCACTACATGCATTTGTTGTACAGAGAACAGCTTACATTATTTATGTATGTAAAAACTGTGTTGGCCTGAAGTGATATTACCTTTAGAGACAATTTTTGTTGTCCCATTTTATTTTGCAAAGTGAGCTATACATGTCATTCCTATTTATTTTTCACTTTTTTGAAGCCAACTGTCTATGCTTATGTGAAGAACATTTAAAGATCAATCAACTGAAACACTCTGCTGGCTGTGGAGTCTGCTTGAATCCTGAGTTAAACCAGTGGCAACTTCCAGTCTTCAGGAGAGAAGTTCTGGAAGAACAAGAGGAAGACAGGGAAGAAAAGCATCGTCTCAGCCATTCTTCTTCACAACTGGGAAGTGCTTACAAGTGAGCCCCCACTTCAAAGGGTGATGGTTACCCACTTCAAAGGCAAACACATCTCGCACACCAGTCGGGCCTGATTATATTCCAGTGTTATGTGCTAACCTGGAGTGCACCCCATCACAGAATGCTCATGTCAGAAACACATGGAAAGCAGCAAGACACATGGTCGATTTGTTTTCCTCATCTCCCCTCCAAGCGTTGTACAGTGGAGCTGGCCAAACAAAGCAAGAGGAGAGAACATACAGCTGAAACCAGAAATTTACATACATCGAATAAAAACACATGTTTTTCCTCACTCTCTGAAGTGAAATCAGATCAAACTACTCTTGCTTAGAATTACCAAAATATTTTTTGCAAAATGCCACAATAATGAGAGAAGGAATATGTCAGACATTTAATGTCTTCAAAATTAGCAGTTTACATGCATTTTCTCAGTATACAGTAGTATTGCCTTAGAAGTGTATGACTTGGGTCAAACATTTTGGGAGGTTTTTCCACAAGCTTCTCACAATAGTTTCTTGGAGTTCTGCCCATTCCTCCTGACAGAACTGGTGTAACTCAGTCAGGTTTGTAGACCACCTTGCTCTCACATGCCTTTTCAGATCTACCCACAAATTATAGAATTGAGACACGGGCTTTGTGATGGCCACGCTAAAACATTGACTTTGTTGTTCTTACTTTAGAATCACTTTAGTTGTATGCTTGCGGTTATTGTCCACTTGGAAGACCCATTTGCTCCTAAACTTTAACTTCCTGGCTGATGTCTTTAGATGTTGCTTCTATATTTCCACATAATTTTCTTTTGTCATGATGCCATCTATTTTATGAAGTGCACCAGTTCCTCCTGCAGCAAAACAGCCCCACAACATGATGCTGCCAGCCCCATATTTCACAGTTGGGACAGTGTACCCAAGCTTGCAAGCCTCCCCCTTTGCACCCTCAAGTGTAACAATGGTCATTACAGCCAAACAGTTTAATTTCATCAAACCGCAGGACGTGGATCTAAAAATGAAGGTCTTTGTCCCTGTGTGCATTTAGAAACTGTCATTTGGCATTTTTTATGCATCTTTTGGAGTAATGGCTTCCTCCTCAATGGGTGACCTTTCAGCCCATGTTGGTACTTGACATGCTTCACTGTGGATAATGACACCTTCTCACCAGCTTCAGCAGCATCATCATGAGGTGTTTGGTGTCGATTTGGACATTTCAAATCAAAACCTGTCCATCTCTGGGACACAGAACCTCTCTCCTTCCTGATGCATCTCCACAGTTCTCTTCCTGATATTTTGGCTAATTTCTTCTATAACCGTCATTGCTCCCAACAAAATCAATAAGTGTTTTATATCCATGCTAGTATCTGTACAACTCTACCATTTTACTATTGTCACTAACTGTAAATAGTTTCTATTTTTATTGCTCAGAGACATGCACATCTTGTACATTTTTAATTAACCAATTCAGTTGCACATTCCTCTGGACTGGAGTATTTTTTACAACTACATAATATTCATGTTGAAATTTTGCCTTACTGTACAGTATTTTTTTATTCTTTATTCTGTTTTTATATATATTTTATATTCTTTGTGTGAGTCTGTTTTCTGTTACTGCCTGTCACTGCCACTTTGCTGTTGTTGCACAGAAACTTCCCCATCGTGGGACAATAAAGGATATTTCTATTCTATTCTATTCTATTCTATTCTATTCTATTCTATTCTATTCTATTCTTTTGACTTTCCCATCATGTGGGATGCATCGTGTTCATCATGTGGCCTTAAAATACATTCACAGGTGTTCTTCCAATTATCTAAAGTGTGTAATGTGCTGTTCATAATTATCCACTGCCATGTATGTAGTATGACAATGTATGTAGATGACAATAAGCTGTACTGCTCCTTCAAGAATTCACTTCATGCTGTCTGAACTACTTGAGTGCTTAAATTGGAACTAACTCCCCTGTGAAAGCATAACCCTGGACCAACACACATTTTGAAAAATTCCACCAAAGTGGCCAGTGCCAAGAGACACTGAGGGGTACAGCCAAGAGTGGGGATGAGCGGAGGGGGTTAAGTGGCGGTATGGTCAGGAAAAGGTAAAGCACTGTTGCCAACTTAGCACTTTGTTGCTATATTTAGTAACTTCTCAGACCCCTCTAGCCACTTTATTTATTTATTTATTTTTATTTATTTTTTTTTTTCAGAAAAACAACTAGCGACAAATCTAGTGACCTTTTCCTGTGTTATTGGAGAATTTGGCAACTTGAGAAAGCATTAATCCTTCTGCAACAACTGTCCTGAGTGAGAAGAAAGTGCTGTCGTGAGCCCCTCCCGCTTCCTAAGCACTGTAGCCAGTCTCACAGTCATCCTGCAGCAAACCCCGCCTGCAGCCAGAGCAGAGAGGAGCCCCATTCCACATTGTGTTCACATTGCAAATAAATCTCACATGTGCAAAGCTTAGAAACGCTATTGATCATTGCTCACTATGTGACATAGACATCAGCCAAGCTGTTCTGTTGTAACCAGTAGGAAAATTCAACTGCAGTACCCACCATTAAATCCAAAGTGGGCAACACTAAGACAGCTTTCAACAAAATTTTGTAGACTTAAACAAGTTTACTCAAAAATGCCCCAATTTGCCCAGAAACATAAAGATAGCACCCTGGTTTATCTTCAAAAAAAAAAAGAGTTGATTTGGGGGCTCAGTTACTCCTAAAAGAAACAATAATCAGGGTTAAAAAGAACTCCCTTCAAAAGGAACTCTGAGAAGGCAGAGAATTTAGGTGTTGTTTTCAATAAATCAATATCTCTTAAATATCAATCAAAATGACTAGTTAGAAACTGGTTTTATCATTTAAGAGCTTCTGTAATATCCAAGACTCTGCATGGTGAAGCTCCTTCCTATTTTATTGAACTGATTAAGCCACATGTTTCAATTTGAGTTGGAATTATGTTTTAGCGCTTAGGTTGTCTTTGTTATTTTTGTCTGTAAAAGGTGTTACATAGATAAAATTTACTTTCTATTTAATTACCGTATTACTTGGACCTTCTCATTGTTCTGAAGATTTGTCAGTTCGATAAAGGCTGTCAAACAAAAATCCTATTTATGCTGCCAAAGAGAAACTGCACAAAAAACATGAGATTAATGGGCTTCAGCTAAACCCATTCCTGAGCTCACAAGAAGAAGAGACCGTTGTTTGATCATTTTAAAGATCACAAAGACCCCTAGTAAGTACCATGTCTCCAATGCAATTAAAGAGAGTTTTATCAAGTTGTCATGGGAACCAATTAAAGTTTTGCAGAAACGTTTTCTGAGTGAAATCAGTGGGGAAAAGAGCAGAGCTGAGTTCAATTAAATTGATTCAGGTGTTTTGCCGGTATTTTGAAATAGAAATAGATTGAAAGACATCAGTCTTGCTACTGTTAGGTCCAAAATGAAAAACACCTTACTGTATGTTGCTTCTAAAAAAAAAAACAAACGGTTCAGATTCAAAGGGACAGCAAGAGGAGAGAAAACCTGAAACTACAAACTACACAACATAAGACAGCTGCACAGAGAACAATTTCAGCTCAAGTGCAAGAAACTAATTCTGTTTCCTCACCACGCTAAGGAAGTTTCACCCTTTTCTACCTCAAAAGAATCGATACAACATAAAAATGTAAAAAAAAAAAAAAAAAAAAAAAAAAAAAAAAAAAAAAACAGTCCAAAGGGCGAACATTTTTCAATGGGTTTATGTTTATGCCGGTAGTGTCACCATGGTGATGATGCAGCCAGTCTTAGGTGAGGAATAAGGATGGAACTATTCTAACCTTCCTTCCTCCACAGAAGACATTGTGTGTGAATGGAAAAATGAAGTTAGTGCAGACAGACACTGCCCTTATATGTTTAAAGAGTCTTTTAGATGATTGTCACAATGTGAGCTTTAGTTTGCAGAGAAATTAATTACACATGTTAAATATGATGCTCAAGGTACTCAAACACACAAAGTAATTTTACATCACAAGTTACATTTACTCTCTCACACATTCATATGTTCCTACTCGAGCTGTACTTTATATCGAATTTCAGTTATCTCAATTTCAATGTGTGCAATATCACAACAACAAATATGGAGCTAAAACGGTGACGGCTTACATTGACATCAAAAGGAGATTTGGCATTGAAAACTAAAACACTGTAAAATCAAATTTTGAAAAATAAAACGTCACTGGAAAATGAATTACTGATGTTGAAGAACTTGTGATGATACTCTTGTTTTACACGGCAGCTTTTTTTTTAAGACAAGTTTTTAATATTACTGCACAGTTCTTTTAGTTACTTTGTCAATGCAAGCTGTTCTGAGAAAGCAGGTGGTACATCAGGGGATAAAATAATCACCACCACCTCCTGTAGCAAGAGACCAAACAGTGCCTTTGTTGTTCAGATTAGTCCAAACAGCAGGCACCAAACAAGAGTGACGGTTAGCAGCCAAGAAGATGACGACAGAACAAGCAAACAAAGATTAAAGGGAAACATAAACCATTTAAAGCATGGAAGACTAAACAGCACTCTAAGCATGATTATGATATTGAATTTCAGCCTAAAGTGACTACTAGAGGAGGGCAAGGAAAAGGCAAGAAAAAGACAAAGGCTTTCAATTTATTAATGGAATGGCTCCCCACTGGAAAAATGATCTTTTATTAAGTGAAAATGATCATGCAGCAAACGTTTAGCAAACGTTTGCAAACCGGGAACTGGATTTAAGGCATAAATTAACAATTCCACATTTCAACATAAAGTGAAGGAATGTTCAGTCAGTTGTTCCACTTCCTTCCAAACACTGGAAACACATGGACATCTTTTTAAAAGCTGTTTGATGTTGGAAGGGCATCGTCATTATTTAGCCCAGAAGGAGTGGTAAAATAGGTGCTTCTGGTTCTAAAGAATGTTGTGCTATCTTTGTTTTTAGATCTTTTAAGCCTTTTGACACTGTTGACCACTTTGTTTTGTCAAAGAGGTTTTAAATACAGTGGACCCCTGCGCCAAGTATTTCAGCTTTCAAAGCTGCATTTCTTTTGAATATTTTAGATACGCAATATGGAAAAATCTGCAAATAGGCAGATTTTCCGTGAATAATTTAGAGTTTCCACAGAAAAATCTGCAAATACTGAACAATGAATTGGACTCTCCACTATAATGAACTCTCTTCGAATATTGTTGAAATGGATCGGAAATTATCTGAGTGGCAAAGTACAAAATGTTGATAGCGTGTCTTCCAGCTCTTTGATTATTATTAAGAGCGTTCTTGGGGGATCTACACTAGTTCTATGTTATTTACTATTTACATAAAATCTTAAGAGTTAATTAAACTTATATGCAAATGCTTAAAATTACAGTTTCACATGGCTTGGCTCCTTTCTTAGTACACAAGCAAAATCTTTATCAATACTTGTCTACGGAGACAGTTTATTACGTGCATGCAAATTTATCTTTGAAAATGTTAGACTTGGTGTGTCATGCAACATTAAAAAATTGTAACTGTTTGTAGTTTTCATACTCATTGCTGCTGGTTGTACACCCAGTACATTGAAACAGTGATAATCTTTACTTTACAAAACCATTTTAAATAACTTGCCTTCTTAATTGTGTTCTTTCTAGATTCCTAAAATCACCAGAAGCTAAAAAAAAAAAAAAAAAATATGTACATCATTCCTAAAACTAGGTGCTTTTTAACTACTATTTGCACACTTGTCCTGGTTTAAGTTACAGAGATTATTTGTGTATTGAATGTACATGTAAAGCTGCGATGCACTGGCAACCTGTCCAGGGTGTACCCCTGTCCGATGACTGCTGGAGATAGACACCAGCCCCCCCTCACAACCTGCAAGAATAAGTGTGATGGATAATGGATTTATGGGTGGATGGATGGATGGATGGATGGATGTACATGTAATGTTACTGAAAGCTGCTGGGGATCATACAGTTTTGATGTACATTGCCTGTTATTTCAACTAGTCTGTTTTATGTTGTCTGTTTGAACTTCTGTTTTTAATGTGGAACTATGATATAGCATTCCCTCAAAAACAAGATTTTGCATCTCAGTTTGGATTATTTCTTCTAAAAGAAAGAATAAATCCATTTTTAGCCCATTGGTCCTGTCCATTGGGGGCTAAGCAACATAACCAAATCACAGAAAAAATTGTTTTAACTTTAATAACCATGTAATTTGCACAAGTCCAATTCTGCAACTGAGTTTGTGTTTTGCAGAGCCTAAAGTATTGTTGTTGCTGTTGCTGGCTGATTGACAGCAAACCTTGAACCAAGAAGATTGTCTGTTTAAAGCTCATTCAAAAAGATAATTAACACTGATTGTAAAAAGAGGAATCTCCAGGTAGACCAAAGAAGACCCTAATGCTTCAGGAAAGAAAACTCAAAGCAATATTGAATGGAAATAGAAAATATACAACATCAACAAGGGTCAATGTTTGTGACGGGACTGTGAGAAACTCACTAAAGGAAATGGGATCAACAGCTAGAAAAGGCTAACTACAACCAGTGTTAACCCCAAGCAAAATAAAACAATTCACTACAATCTATGTATCCCAATGAAACAAACAAAGAAAGTCGTGTTCCTGAATAAAACCCTTGTTATTCTACTGTCTTGGTTATGGGGCCCCATGTCAGGAAAAGGGCTAAGATTGTAGTCATTATGTCTGTGAGGAATGCATAGTTGGACACTGAAATCTGGGGGACTTTCTTCATTTCATTAACTGAAAGTAGGTTCACTGATGATGAAGTCATCTTTCAGGCTGATGACGCATCTGTTCATCACGCAAATTGTGGTAAAGCTTTTCTTGATCAACTTAGCGGCAAAGCCAGCAGACAGTCTAGCTTTAAATTAAACTAAACATTTATGCGAAAATTAAAGACAATTGTGCATGGCAAAGCAAAGTACCCCACTATTTCACACCCATGTTTCCCCCATACCTATGTTTCATACAAATAAACATACCTTTTGTACCATTGTACCTAAACTATTGTGTAGCCGTTCAGTTTTCTCTGTAGTTAATGATTTTCGTGCATTGTTGAGAAACTTTAAAAAATGCTCTAATCTAATGTATAATTTGATTTGATTCAGATTTCACACCTTTATTCCATTGGTTGTTGTAATTTTCCCAATTTAGTCTAGTCAACACTTGTGAAAAATGATTAGTCATGACCACTGATCAAACCACAGTCGCTCAAAGTGTCATCCTACTTGTAGAAGTCAACGTTTGCACAAACTGAGGCATGCTTGGTACAAATCATGCAGCACTCATTTTACTTGTTGTTGTTTTTGTTTTGGTTGCTTTGTTAAAGAGAACAACTGGCTGCTCTCCTGACTTATCTTTGTAGAGTTCTTGATTGTTTTTTTGTTTTGTTTTCTTGTGTTTTTTTTTTTTTTGGTTTTTTTTTTAATTTACATTTTTAAATATTACAGGACACATCATGATCAAACTTTACACAACTTGTCATGAGAAATCGACAAGTGGAGCAGGCCTCAAAACTGCCTGCAGCAGTGTATTTCCAGCTGAAGGTTTCTTTAGCTCTGCTACAGAACATCTCTTAACAGAACTGGTTGAAAAAGAAGTAATTTGAGGTTTTGTAATGGCCCAGGCAGAAAACTGATTGTAATGCATTGCCGGCCTCTTAAGAGAGCTACTCAAACATGTTCCTGCAAACCTGACGGTGAAGCAATTTTGTTAGAAAAAAATATGTGGGATAAAATTCCTTCAATGATATGAGAAACTGAGCAATTCAGTTCAGTGTACTTGATTTTTCACACACTGCCACCTTTTGGCTCAGTTGTTATTCTATAAATTTTGCCAGGCTGCAGTATCTCGTGTTGCTGTTCATCTCATTTTACATCACAACAGTGCATGATTTCATTCTATTTCGATATATAAAACCTTGACAGAGATGGTGCTTTGTTTTTTAAATGGCCAACCTGGATAATGAACAGCATGAGAGCAACATGTGTGATTTATTTGGACAGGACGCTTCAGTTCTCAAATAGACTCATAAATATTACTGGATTAGAGTTATAAAGAAAAAGTGGAGCTTTGATGTGAAAGGTAATGCTACATGTTTGTTTTTTTCCTACGCTCTAAAAACTGCTGGGTTATTTCTTTAGACCGGATGCTGTTGGGACAAAAGTTGGATAGTTTAAACCACACATTGGGTCAGAATTTGTGTCCCAGTTTGTTTACTCTCATCATCTCCATTTTCATTTTGAGCACGATTTTTTTCTGACTGGAACTATTTTATCGTTTTAGAGTGGGTCTCAATCTGAATCGAACAGGTTTCAATGCTTTAGTCCAAGGAAAGGTGTGGGCTTTTTTTTGCTTTTTATTGAGAAGCGTTTAAAACATTTTCAGCATGCCATTTATCAAACTATAAAACACAGATACTTTCATTTCTCAAAATGGTTTGTTTACAATGTTTTATTATCTGCTGAGACGGCTGTCTTGTTTCCTATCAGAAACAAGCTAACTGGCTGAATTAAAATAATTTTAAATCTGCCACTTTAAACACTTTCAGACTACTCTTTAAAAATCTCTGTTGAGCTTTTGATATGATGGTTTTAAACTATTTTAAACAGAATATGTATTAAATTGACTAACTTGTGGACATTTTTATTAATTTCCCCATTGTGGGACAATAAAGTATATTTCTATTCTATTCTATAACTACTACTGAGCAGTAATTTCTACGGTTAATTTTTCTGTATATATGTACACGTACAAGCGCAGCTGAAAAAATTAAAATATCATGAAAATGTCTTACATTTTTGTCATTTCAGAAAGTGAAACTCATATAGATTTCTTTACGTAGAGTGAAATATTCCAAGCCTTTATTTCTTGTAATATTAATTTTTGTGGTTTATGGATAATGAAAACCTAAAATTTATGTCTTGGAAAATTTGAATATTATATATTATCAATACAAAGAGGAGAAGATTTAAACAAACATGTCAGATGACATTTGTAGCCCGTGTGTGTTGTGGCTCTTTTTGTGCTGACTCCAGCCTCAAGTCCACTTCTCCCACAAATTCTTGACTGAACTTTGCTTGACAATCCTCTCAAGGGATTTTTTTTTTTTTTTTTTTTTTTTTTTTTTTTTTTTTTTTTGTAGAAAAACAGTAAATATATTTTTAAAAACCATAGTCTTCACTAAACCAAAAACTACACCTGGTGAACAGGCTTTTTTTTTTTTTTTTTTTTTTTTTTTTTTCTTTTAAGAAAGGGAAACTATTTTCAAAAGTTCAAGCTAACTTAAAATGAGGTCAAGAGATAAAGTTACAAAGGTTTCTTATGCTGGCATGGGCAAAGCACTGAATTCTGTCAGATTCCATTCAGAAAAGCAAATGTAAAGCTGCAATACTCCACTGCTTTTTCTATTTGTGTCGCAATAAGCTGTTTACACACGACCTTTATGATCACTATGGAAACCAAGCTTGCAGACCAAATGCACCCAGAATAAACACTACAGTATGCACACACTGGATTTTTCTTCAGTGCTGCAGAAATAGTTAACAAAAAATATAAGCTCACAAATTTTAAGTGGTATGATCCATAAATACACAGAAATACTTTCAGTCCAGGTTTCTCGTTAGTCCTAAGACTAAAACTGCATGATTCTTCTGTTTGACTCACAAACTAGACACCTTATTGAATGTGAAGCACCTTGTAAATAATGCATCAAACAGCGTGCATCTGTCTGTGACAGGTGTTACAGAAAACAGTGTAAGTAATGCATGATCATACACCTGGTGAGGTTTGTCTTTCCTGGCAGACTGGAAAAACAGTGTTGAATTATCTTACTGGTTATAGAGCTTCTGCGAGATGGCAGGGAATAAGTTTTGTTTGCATTGTACAGTAAAAGTGGCTTTTCATGATAAAACAAGTAGGGCTGATTCTCCCTCCTGTAGTTGAAATAAACTGCAGGACTGCAGCTGCTTGCAAAGACTTCTCAAGCTTATTGTGGCAGAAAATAGACTCTGGCTTCTGGTGCAGAGAGCATAAAGGCCCCTGCAAGGTAGGAGGTTCAATAAACACCAATCAAAAATGAGACCTGATATGAGAGGAAGCAGAAAACAAAGAAGTAATAGTAATAACAGGCTACAAAGTTGGTCTGGCAGGGTGAGACAAGGTGCAAGGCAAGAATGGACAGCAAAGCTGAACATGGAACAAAAACTTCTGGGTTAGATTCTGCATTTTCCAAATTCGCTCTCCTTTTTTATACAGATGCACTGCTTTGTGATCTCTCGTGAGACTGCTCGGTTATTAGGAGGGTAGATGCGCGGGCTGGAGGATGAGTGAGAAATTCACAGAAACACAGAGAATGATGAAAAATGAAAAGCAAGAAATGACATCCTTCAGAGCACTGGTATTAATGTGCAATTTTGTGTTTTTATTCCGAATTTGCCATTTGGATTTTGGTTAAAAAGAAAATCCAGCTTAGTTTCATTAGACCAGAACTTCCTCAAGGTTTTGGGAGGTTGTAGCCAGAATTAGATGTCTTAAAAGACAAGAAAGGCTCTGACATCATCAATGATAAATCACTGATAAATGTTGAAATAAATTTAGCAGATAAATGTTGATATTCGATTAAAATGTGTATGGAATGGTATTGATCAAAGGGTTTGCACAAGTATTGCAACTTTTTTTATTTTTCATATTCTTTCCTCTAATGTATTTGTTTCTTTTTCATTTGAATAGTACAGGATATGTCACATTAAAGACCGAAATGTTTTGTCATGGTCCAGCTGATTTACATCACAAAAACCTTGACATTTTGAGAGCCACAGTATCTGAAATACTCATATGCAGACGCTCCATGAGGAAATGACATGAACAGCTTCTTCTGCTTTACATGCAGTCTCTCATTTCAGTGTCTTCAACAATGCCTCTGATCTCCTATCTTCAGCCAGTATTTGAAGGACAACAACAAAGAGTGACACACTACATCGGGGAGAATCAGTCAATTATCTGTTTTTCCCATGTTATTTCATTTTAAAAGTTTGGATTTCTGCCTTTTTTTTTATGAAACCTTTGAATGTGAGCTATAAGTGTAGAGCAACCTAAGGTGATAGGAAGTGCTGGTGTTCTTGGCATGTGTGTGCTGGAAGAGTCCAAAAAGTGGGGACTGTATGGGAGAATGCTGAAACAAACACCAATATTTTGTGTTTGTTTCAGCATTGCATATTATAACATAGTGATCTCAAACAATGCCAGGTTGCTGGAGATTTGTTGGTCATGTTAAGATTAGTGGTGGGACTCAATAAAAAATTTTAATCGATTTTATTGCAAGGTCTGTAATTAATTAACTGCAATTAATTGCATTTTGATTCAAAACTGTATATCAACAAAATAAGCAACATTTTCAATTCCAAAACCCATTTTGCTGCTAAATTATTGAATAAACCGACATATGAGCTCAACAACAAAGATATTTATTGTTTTTAATTTGTTATTTAGGTTGTTCAACCATCAGAGTGGTGCAAAATGCTGTTATATCCACTCAAGTGTTTCAGGAACCCCTGATAATTTATGTAACTTCCTCGAAAAAGTATTTCTTTCGAAATGTGAACTGTGGACGCTGACATTAGCATTGGGGATGTCAGTGTTGCTGCAACATGTTTTGCATTGAGATGGCATTTTAGGCTTGAATAGCTTCGCAGATAGGCCAACTGCTTTTAGCACAACTTGCAGACAACAATAATCTTTAACAATGTCCCAACATTTTTTGAAGCAAAAATTAACACCCCTGTGGGCCAAGAAAGGCAGCTTTGCCATCCATCACTGTTGTGGGTGGATGTTGCTTGTGCATCAGATTTATGGGTGTACGAGAAATGCATGAACACATGCATTTCCGCATTTCTGTTTTTGTTTTTTTTTTAAATGTGATTCACTGTGTTAAAATATATTTACAGCATTAAAATATATGTGATTAATAAATCGAAATTAGCGTCCTAGCCCTAATTAAAATATGCCATTGCATGTAAGTAGCCACCTCTACAAAAGTTACCAAGCAGCGACCTAGCTATAGCATTATATTATCTCCCCCTATGCTATGCAACCGCTCTGTCTGCACTGTTGAAAATTCACTCTTGTGGACCTTTAAAAGCTTGAGAACATTGATAGATGCAAGTCAGTAGGGGTGCTAATAAACTGCTACTGGAGCTAGCATTAAACTTTTTACCCAATGCAGCCATATAGGATTTTTAGGAAGGGGATGGACCTTCACTCAGAATTTTTTCAACTTCAAATTTGTAAAATTCAACTTCCAAGCATAATTACATTAATTATACTCCCCTCTTTAACCGATAAACCCAGCTGGTTTGTCATGGTTCTTTCAACCGCACCCTCCCTTTTCCTCTCTTGGGTATCACTTCCTCCCTCATCTCTTCCTCCTTTTAATCTCATAACTTCCTGCCTCATTCTTCATTTCTAATCATTTTTCACTTTGTTCTAGGTTCCATCTTGGGTTCTTAAATTGGTTTGGGAAAAGTCATTCCTCCTGAGTCTCCTCGTTCATCATGCTGCATCATCACATCCGACCCGATTCATCTCCAGACCTCTTTGTTAAATTAATGTTCAAACTCACTTTGTTGCAGTGTGGTCCTTGCTAGTGAAAGAGGTCTTTAAACAACCACTTGGTTTTCATACTTTTATCTGTTTGAATAAAAATTGCAGTTCTTCATTTTTCCTCATATTTTGCTAAAATTTTGTCTCGCTTAAGTGAACCTAATATCATGTATCACATCGTATTGTATTGCCTCATCTCAGGAGTGGTATGTATCATCCCCCGTATGCAGAAAACGTGAACTTGATCTTTTTGCTCGACACAGACTTCGGCAAATGTGCAAAAATCCAAAGATAGTTGAGTTGTCTGTGTTTTTAAGTTTGTATCTATAAGCAATCATGAATGAAAATAACTGAGAACCCAAACAAGAAGACATCACTTTCATTCTGGTTTTCTACTGATGTTTTATTTATGACTAGATTTCTCCACCACTCCTGTAGCCCAGCGTGACTCAGCTGTGAGATTCTGGCTCCTGCGCGTATCAGAGTGTCCTCTTCCAACTTTCAGAGCTGCTGGCAAAGGATGGTGCTCAATCACCTATGGATGGATTAGTCTGATGACACTTTTGTCAGTTTAGGGAAATGTCATTGCCTCATCACTGCTTGGCTACTCAATCATTTGAAAAGACAAGGGAGGTTAAAGAAGAGCAGGTCCAATACTGATGAGAACAAAGGTCATAAAAAAAGTGTCACAACGTGTTTGCGGATGAGGTCAAAAGATAAATTGAGAAAATAATGCAATTTTTCAAATAAACTAAGAGTCAGAGCACAGATGTAGGAGGCTGTCTGAAAAATAAAACGCAGTTGAAAAGAGTTGGAACAAAGCCATCCAACCTGCAACTATCACACATCAGCCTTTGAGTTTGCATTAATTGGATCAAGCTAATTCCACAAGAGTTCAATAGTGTTCAGCTCAGGACTGCTGGCAGGTAGACCAACATCTGCTCTCAAATGTACTATTTGTCAAGCATGGTGGTGGTAGTGTCATCCTGTGGGAGGTTTTTTCCTACAAGTGGGTGAATCACACTAAGAGTGTAGAGTGATAAAAGATGAGGACTACCTCCATAAGACAAAACTATCTCACAAGTAACTTTTCAGCAAAATATCGGAGCTAACATTATGTCAATAATTCTTAAAAATTTATCAAAAGTACTAGTTACATTGGCAGATTTTTTTTTTTTTACTTAAAATGCCAAATGTCTTGTTTTCAATATATCTTTAAATTTTTTTTATTGAGAAAGGTATTTTTTGCATTGCTTAGATGAAAGGTCGATTTAGAGAAACTAACATGCAGTGTGGGTGGAACCCAGAGTACCTGGAGAAAACCCACACATGTACAGGGAGAACATATGGAGAGTGCAAACGCCAGAACATTTTTTAAAATTTATTTGTGACTGTTTGGTCCCTTTATCTACGAGCATTACACAGAAAACAGGTGGAAATCTGAGTTTCCTGCTGTTAATTAGTTAAAAACAGAGACAGTCTAACTCGAGTTCCTTCATTGTTTCCTCATGTGAGATTCTCCTGACATTTCACATTTCCATCCCTCTTTTTGTGGAACTGAATGTCAGTCACAGAGAAACTCATTGTACGACCAGAGTAGCCTTGAAGATGTGAAAAAGAGAGAAAAAAATAAGATTGAATATCTAATGGAAAGTGAGCATTCATTAGCGTGTGGCAAACATCACTGCACTGCACTGCAATTATCTATGGAGCTTCAACTCTTGCACTGCAAAAAATTACACAATGCAAATTAGCAGGGAATTTTTTTTTTTTTTTTTTTTTTTTTTTTTTTTTAATGAATCTGATTCTCAGCAATAATTTGGCTTGCTGCCTAGGGCAACTTTCTATTACTGGGTGGAAAAAATAGAGAAAGATCTGTCAGTTATGCCCTCCACAGGGTTTTCTAACGTTTATTTGCATGTCCAGTCAATGGGTCTTTTGCACCCCCCCTGTGTTGTGCACTGTATGAAAATATAGTTGTTACACAATATGCAATTGGTGGAGGAGCAATGACCCACAGCTCAGGTGGGAGAATCTGTGGACAGGAAAACTACTGGTCGTGCACTCTAACAATCAGGCCTTTGATGGAAGATCAGCATGAAGAAAGCCATAAGGAGTCCTGGTTGCAGCTTATGCAAGTCATGTGGGGACACATGGAAGAGGGTGCTCTGGTCAGATGAGAGGAAACTAACACCATGAGCACATCATCTCCTATGGTGTCTGGTGGTGGTGCCAGCATCATGCTGTGGGATTGTTTTTGGAAGCTGATCAGAGCTGGAGATGGATGAAGCAAAAGACAAGAGACTGGGGGTGGAGGTTAACCCCCACTCCACTGAGAACCCGTCACCACTGAAATTTCAAACTCCCGGGGACAGTGCATGGTGTAAGACAGAGAGTTCACCCGATATACGGAGGTTATGAGCCCTCAACAAAGCTGCCTGAGATTGGATTCCCGACCATGGAACCTTTGCTGCATGCTTGCCCCCTTCTCTCTATTCCCATTTTCTGTCTGAATACTACAAAAAGGCCACTAGTGTTAAAAAACAAAAAAAAAACAAAAAAAAACTTTTAAAAATAAATTTTAGTCTTCATGCGCAAATCTGATAGATGTATCTCAGAAGAAAAGCAGTATGTGCAACTAAAGGTGGCTCTACAGAGTACTGACTCAGAGGGGCTGATTCCAGATGTGCAACGGTCTTATTTCATAGTTTTATTGCAACACACACACACACACACACACACACACACACACACACACACACACACACACATAGCTTTCTGATGAAGCTCATTTATCAGATTACAAGAATCTTTTGAAAATAACAACCTTTAAGCTGGTATTGAACATACTTTTCAATAAACACACATTCTGTGTTATTATTATTATTATTATTATTATTATTATTATTATTATTATTATTATTATTATTATTATTGGTGATGTAATATTCATCAGTCTGTGTGTAATTAATTTATAGAATGTGTTTCGCTTAGTGATAAAGTTCCTGAAATGAATGGTCTTGTCAATAATGTAATTTATTGAATGAATATATATATATATATATATATATATATATATATATATATAGATAGATAGATAGATAGATAGATAGATAGATAGATAGATAGATAGATAGATAGATAGATAGATAGATGGATCAAGTGGCTAGTGCTCGGAGCCACGCTGATGCGGTACTCCCTACTGCTGAGCTGTGCGTAAAATCTGCTCCTCTTGGTTTCTTTTCTGAAGATGTTCGGTCCTGCTGCTCACTTTCTACTGACAGAAGTTAGGACGTCTCTCACCGATCTTTGCGTAAAGGCAGAATAATGTGGCTTATTCCTTCGTGAAATCACAAACCTTTTGTTTCCTTCAGCTAATATGTCATTCTATACATAGTCGGTATAATATAAGGGGTGTCAGTGTAACTGGGGTGACGTCAGGAGCGGGGAGCAGCGGGCTGTGAGCTCAGAGCAGGACAAGCAGAATCACCAGCTGTGCCAAGGTGCGCGCGCTTCACCCAAACTCTTTGAGCAGCGATAAGAGCGGACGGAGCCGAACAGAAGCGGCACAGAACATGATGAACAACAGGTCTCTGACTCCTCGGCTCGGCGGAGCTGGAGCTGGAGCTGGAGGGTCGCTCGGAACTGTGGATCACGAGCTCGTCATCACCTCCACTTTCGGAACGCTCCTGTCCGTGGTCTACATAATCGGGGTGTCCGGGAACGTGTACACGCTGGTGGTGATGTGCCACTCCATCCGCTTCGCCACCTCCATGTACATCTCCATCATCAACCTGGCCCTGGCGGACCTCCTGTACCTCTCCACCATACCCTTCGTGGTCTCTACATACTTCCTGAAGGACTGGTACTTCGGGGATGTGGGCTGCCGCATCCTCCTCAGCCTGGATCTCCTCACCATGCATGCCAGCATCTTCACCCTCACCGTCATGTGCACGGAGCGCTACTTGGCCGTCACGCAGCCGCTGGACACTGTGCGGCGCTCCAAGAGCTACCGCAAGGCTCTGGCGTGGGGCGTGTGGGTGCTGTCCCTAGTGCTCACGGTGCCCATGATGATCATGGTGGCCCAGACAACCAAGAAGACGTCGGACGGGGGTATGAAGAGGATGTGCGCGCCCACGTGGGCTCCTCTGGCTTACAAGGTGTATGTGACGGTCCTGTTCGGCACCAGCATCATGGCCCCGGGGCTCATCATCGGTTACCTGTACGTGCGCTTGGCCCGCACCTATCTGGAATCCCAGCGCAACGCGGCGATCAGCAAAGGCGGGAAACGCTCTCCGAAGCAGAAGGTGCTCATCATGATCTTCACCATCGTTCTGGTGTTCTGGGCGTGCTTCCTGCCCTTTTGGATCTGGCAGCTGCTCCCTCTGTACCACACCAAGCCGCTGAGTTTGGCCTCGCAGACGCACACCTGCATCAACTACCTGGTGGCGAGTCTCACCTACAGCAACAGCTGCATCAACCCCTTCCTCTACACGCTGCTCACTAAGAACTACAGGGAGTACCTGAAGAACAGGCACAAGAGCTTTTACAAGTACACGTCGTCGTTCAAGCAGCGGCCGCCCAGTCTGCATTCCTGGGGCAAGTCGGGGTCCTCCAGCAACCAGTACGAGTTCAACTCTGAGACGTTGGTCATGGGGACGCTCAGGTGACTTCTTGGGTAGAGGAAAAGGCTCTTGGAAACTGAATGCTACAGGTGGGTAGTTTTACACCCGATACAGTTTGAATAAAGAGAGGGCGCGCCATGCGTAAAGAGTGCGCAAAGTTGGCTAAAGTCTGGCTTTGATCTTATTAAGCAGCGCGTGTGAATTAGTTGGCGTTGTGTCCAAAAGATTAAAGTATGCACCTACAGAACTACAGCCTTACAAAAATATGCATACCTCTTCAGAGATTTTAAGAACTTAAATGCATTTCATTTGTTTTTTATGAGCTATATCAAAACACAGTAGTGCGAAGAGGAGAAAAAAAAACAGCTTTGCCTATCTCAAATTTTTGTCCATTCTTCTTTGCTTTTCAGCTGAAGCTCAGTTAGTTTGGGCGGGGAGCGTTTCTGAAAATTAATTTCAACTCTTGCCACAGATTCTCAGTTTGATTTAGGTCTGGACTTGGACTTGGCCATTTTAACACTTAAATATGCTTTGATCTAAATGATTTTATTGTAGCTTTGGCTGTTTAGGTTGTTGCCCATCTTGGAAGGTGAAGTTCCACCACAGTCTCAAGCTCCATCCAGCTTGCTATTAACTATGAAGTGTTTCCTGTGGCTCCTGAAGGATGCTGCAGTGTTACTTTTCCACCACATACAGTAAATAAGTAAATTAAAATATTATTGAAAAGCAAAATTTATTTTAGGAACTTTATTATTAAGTGAAACATATTATATTGATTAATATTAATTACAAACAGATAGATGTTTGAAAGCCTTTATTTCTATTAATTATTAGGATTTCCCACTTAGCTAATAAAAACATGACATTTAAAATGAGAATAGACCAATAAAACAAATAATTATTGAAAACAGAAATGTGGGCTTAAAAGTATGTTAAATACCTGCCTAAAGGTTGTTATTTTCAAAAGGTACTTTTAGTCTGACAAATGTGACTCAGTGGGATGTATATTCTAATTTCTCAAATATGACTGTATAGCGTTTTGCAAGGTGGTCAAAGACTTTTATTTTGGTCTCATCTGACCACTTCCCAGATTTTAATTTGTCATTAAATTTGAAAAGCATGTATCATTTTTCTTCCAATTCACAATAATGATTTTTCTTTGTCTATGGTGTAAAATCACACTGTAGCAATTAGATGCATTGTTGTACACCTCACCAAATAGTTTCAAGTATTTTCCAATATTAGAATTTAAAATCTAAGAGTTGTTGGTTGTCAGTTGTGTCCAAAACTATATGGTAATTGTTTCATTGACAGGATTTGTAAGGAAAACATTTGTCTGAAAAGTAGCCAAGAAGTCTATGATAGCTCTGTAGAACGCATTTTGAAACTCGGGTGGAAGAATCTGTCAAAACAATTATTAGTCATGAAGTTTCCAAATCTGCATTTTATGGAACAGTGAGAAAAGGAAAGTAATTTGCTGTAGGAAAGCCACAAGAAGAGCTTTTTGCAGTTTTGCCATGTAGATCACATAGCAAATATGTGGAGGAATGTGCTCTGGGCAAATGAGAGCAGAACTGGCCCTTTTTGACCTAGTTTGTAAACTTTATAAAAACTAACACTGAACACAATCCAAAATACACTATTTTCTCCATGTCTGGGCAAGACAGGGACAGTGCCTATAAAAAGTATTCACCCCCTTGGATGTCTTACCCTTTTTATGGTTTTTACAAATCAATCATGATCAACACAATTTTCCTTTTTTGACAAAAACATTCACAAAAAAAACTTTAATGTCAATATCAATTTGACTCGGGCACTCTGGAACATCCACCTTGTTGGCTTTGAGTTGGATGTTACTGGAAAATAAATGTTCTCTGAAACTGTAGGTCTCCTGCAGATGGAAGCATATTCTCCTCCAGAATTTCTCTAAAGTTTGCTTCATTCGTTTTACCTTCTACCTTTACAAGCCTCTAGGGCCTGTTCCAGAAGCATCCCTACAGAGTGATGCTGCCACCACCATGCTTTACAGCATCTTATCTCATAGCCAAAAAGCTTAACTTTGGTCTCATGAGACCAAAGAACTTTCCTCCACTTGATCATGGAGTCTCCCACGTGCCTTTTGGAAAACTCTAGTCGAGCCTGCATATGAGTTTTCTTCAACAATGACCTTCTCATCGCCACTCTCATAAAACTTTGACTAGTGAACAACCCAAGTAACAGTTGTTGTGTTTGCTGTCTCTCTCCCATCTCAGTCGCTGAAACATGTTCCTCCTGCAGCGTAGTCATGGGTGTCCTGGTGGTCTCTCTCACGAGTCTGCTTCTTGCATGGTCACTCAGTTTTTGA
Source organism: Anableps anableps (assembly GCA_014839685.1). Taxonomy (NCBI): domain Eukaryota; kingdom Metazoa; phylum Chordata; class Actinopteri; order Cyprinodontiformes; family Anablepidae; genus Anableps; species Anableps anableps. The sequence continues at coordinate 7,643,447 of CM026084.1, forward strand.
GGACGGCCTAATGTAGGCAGATTTGCACATGTAAACATGTAAGCTCTCCCTCATCAGGCTTTATTTTTCTAGATCCTCACCAAAGCCCATGAAACACTCTTATAACCTCATCTGCAAGACTAATAGAACCAGAAAGAGATGTAAATCCCTTTTAACACAACACCTAAATGAAAGCTACTGCAATGGACCCTTCTGGGGACAAGAACTGACGTTGCAGAAAGAAAGTTGTGGAAGTTAAATAGTATTCATATCCGTCTAATACTGGGTTGATAGTTGAATCCAGGACTGGTCTCAGGCTAACCTTATCTTGATGGGGAACGTGGAAAAAAATGACTGTCAAATGAAATAATTTTTTTTTTTTTTTTTTTTTTTTTTAACCTTAGGGTCCTTAAATCAACCAATAAAAAAGCTTTGCCAAAGAAACTAAATAAACTGTTTTTTATCAAACAGTATCTATAGTATAATCCTTTTTGTAGCTCTGTTATTACCTCGTGTTGTCCAGTTGTGTCAGAAGGTCAAAAACAAACCTTGACGAGAACTTTATCTGTGGTTAACATTCTGCCAATAAAAGCCACAAAGGCCTTTGATTAGATTTCGAAATTTCTCTGAGCAGGCTAATTTCTATGTATCAGCATTCATGAGGGGGCTTTGCATTTTTGACTCACAGTAACGTGGGTGTGTGGAAGGTGATATATGATTGATGGATGTGACTAAAGAGGTGAGGAGGACTGCAGTGGTTGGCACTCCGCTTGATGCAGTCTAGGTGTGAATCTGACACCTGTTTATGTGGAGGTTCTGAAATCTTCCTGTCATTATTGGGTTTCCTGTAGATGTCCTGGGTTCCTCCCACTGTTTAAAGCCATGCAGGTTAGGATGAGCTGAGGTTCTAGACTTATCACAGGTTGTTTTTGTTCCTCTGTTAACTATCTGATGGTTGGACAGACTATTATTGTAATTCCCTCCTAAAATTGTGGTAAATTAACCCAGGCCTGGGTTAATTTACCACATCAGGGTTAGGTAATGGGTTTGAATCCAGTTAGGTTTTTTACCCAAAAACAGTTAAAGTGACTATTTTCTGCTGTTTAGAATAACAAAGAGGGGATTGAAAAGAATAACCTGGATGTCACAATAACAAATTTTGCTGGACAATAAATTGTCCCAGTAATTATTGCAAAACATTATATTATTGTTGCTTTGAGACCATTTTCAAGTAATGTATTGATAACGGCATAATAATGCAAGTTGGTCCTCTCAAAGGCCAATAAATTTTAATTTTGTAAAGAACTCTTAACACTGGAGCTGGAAGATATTTTAAACAACTAAAACAATAAATAAAACAGAAATGAAAACCACTTACAATCGAAACCTTTGATAAACTGGATTATGAAGTCTCTGTAAACAAAATTGCCCCTCAAAACATATTAATCATCAGAATGGGAATTATTGAACTCATTTTGATTTATCATGCAATTAATTGATTAATTGATTAATTGCTTATTAGGACAGGCTTACCTGGATTACCAAATGAGTAATTTTCAGGTTAAGATGGCATATTTTATCTTAAATTAATTTCTGAAATCAAAAGTCTTAGATTAAAAGAAACTAAAGACAACAACCTCATTATTTTGAGATTACATTTGTTGAAAAACAAATTTAATAAGTAAACAATGCTATAAATGTTGCCTGTCTATAGTGACTCTGTGACCAGGTCTTTGATCAGAGTTAGTCTTTCAATACGAAAGCAGTTCCAGTACTCAGCCAGAGGGGGTGCTAGAGTCAGTTCGTTAACTCCAAATTATTTGTGGAAAATTTGGCAATTCACAGATTTTTTTCGTTAGAGCATATCAAAAATATTATGAAGAAAATATCGCTTGGGAAGCTAAAATACCTAAGCGCAATACTACTTGATGCTATTTGTGGGCATTGTCAAAACAGCCAATCCAGAGAAGCCATTCATTTGCCTTGGCACTGACTGACTGTACCCCCAAGAGTGGAGATAAGAAGGACTTGTGAATGTTAGCTTCTGCAGAAATGCTAAGTTTCCACGGTGTGTATTAATGCATATTAAGGTGTATTTGGTGTTTGAGCTATTAAAATAGGCAAGTATTTTTAGAGGGGGTCTCAAGTAGTTGAAGATTTCAGGAGTTAGGGACCAAAACCGCCTGTGAATACCGAGGCTCCACTGTAAACATCTCTTTGATCTTCTGTTTCATTTACTATTTCTGTAGAAGATCTTAGTGCATCAAAATGGTTTAGTTACACAAATCATAGTATTTACCTCTGTATCACTGCAAACTGATGCTTTTATATCACCAGATTCAGTTTTTTTCATGCTGTTTTACATAGTGATGTGTAACGTCTGCGGTCTGCTGATCAGTAACTGCAATTGTTCAAATAATGTGCTTACAGTAAAAGTCTTTAACACTATCTGATCATTTTAAAAGATTGTTTTTAACAACCAGGTTTGGAATGGGCTCTTTAGGTTCAGTGAGGAATATCAGCTATAACCACTGCTTTGAGATCATCAAATATTAAATATTCAGTTCTCTCAAAAATGTTCACATATGTTCTGCTAAAGTAAGTGGTTTCATTATAGCTCAACAGCTGAAAGGAACCTTGTTTTACTCAATAAACTAAAAATATTAACGATTATGCGTTTTCTAATAGAAAAAAACTAGGACACCCTGCCTTATAACAGCTAGTGTTACCCCTTTGGTTGAAATATTTAGTCTTTAATCTAAAGATCCTTTAGTTTACAGACTAAAGGACTCAGAGAAGAGGCAAATTGTTGCTAGTCTATGCAAGTTTAGCTTCAAAATTTCAAGGACATATGAAGATAATACAGTGAAGAACATCTGGATGAGGGATGCAGAAACATACCTCATGGCTTCTGAGAGGGAAAAACAGAGTGTGGATAGAAGAAAATGGATGTTATTATAATGCGTGTCTGGACATGTCTGCTGTGGTCTTCACACCCAGCACTGAGATGAGAAAAACATCAGATTTTCTGTTGTTATAAAAATGATCTGAATGTAATCTTGAGCTGTGACATTTTCAAGCCAATCTCCCAAGTGGGTGGGAGGTGGGGTATTTTGGATGGCATTGTACATGTGCGCATATTGTATGTGAGATACCCTAAACTCATACATAAATTCATTGCAGCCAATCTCGCGGTGGTACACAGTGTCAGAGAAGAGATGGGAAACTTCTTTTGTACGTTCAAGATTCATGAAAAATTCAGGATTGTTTTCATAGGAAGTTGGTGATGTTTCTCCTGAGTCTAAAAATATCCTCATCTCTGAGTTCATGTGATTTATTCAATATTACTGACTTTACCTTATTTTGCCTGCAAGATTGATTAGGGACAAATCATAGCATGAAGACCAAAAAAGCATTTCAGACTCTAACATGGCAAACAGCTGGTCCTACCCCCTGAAACAATGTAAACATACTATTCCCCCAAAAATGACCTAATCTCCAGTAACTAGTCAGGAATTTGACAGGAAAACAGTCCAAAAGCACAATACCAACATGTGGCCATTTTGACAGTCATGAAAAAGTAAGTGCTCTGTAATTTCTCTTCAAAACCTTCACTATTCTGACCAAGAACGCTGAAAAAGTCTTCAGATAACTAAACAATGTTTTAATCACACAAATTATCTTAATATTGTCTGAAATGCAACAAAGTTGTTGTGATAAAGTGTTTAAAAGAGAATTTTTTTCAGATTGCATGAAATTTGATCTAGAAATCAAAGAGAGGATTAGCCAAACATTAGACTGGTTTCCAGTCATTGCCCCTGGGCGAAACACTTAACCCCAAATCTGTGTATTGGTGTATGAATGTGTGTTTGAGGGCAGTTGGGTGAATGTCGCTCAAGTGTAAAGTGTTTTGAGTGGAAAAGTTCTGTATAAATTCAGCCTGTTTACTATTTACCTGCCTTGGGGTAAACTCCCTGGGCAGACAGCACTTGCGTTGGCTGCTGCTGCCAAGAGAGACAACGCTGAAAGGTCCTTATGGAACCTGGAGCAGAAGCCCAAGCTGGTTATGAAAAAAATAAACAACACCCGATCCAAAATGGAGGTACTCCTTTTCCTGTACTGATAAAGCTGTTTTCTGGCACCCAACCTCTGGCCTTTCCTCTGTTTGGACCCCTCTGGTGAATTTTACCATCTTTCCTTAAGATTCTTGGCCGGTACTTAGAAATCTGAGTTATGTGTGTAGACTGTGAGTTTACCCTTCCAGAGAAACAGAGACTCGCCTTAAAAAGGTTACATCTGTATCAGGTGAAGAAAATCTGAACCTTATTCCTCCAATCCTTTAAAATTCATGTTTGTTTTGTTAGTCAGTAAATCATTACATTATTGTGATGACTAATATTTAAATCTTTCATTCTGTTTAGAGACTACATGTCAATTAATTACTCAGTCTACAACTGAAGTGTTATTAATGTGATTCTGGGAATAATTGTATTTTCATCATATTTTTCTCATTCCTTTCCTGCAATTTAGGCTCCCTGAAAAAGAGAACCCTTTAAACAGATAGATTTTTGATAGCTTGGAGACTGCTAAATGTATTTTATTTACGAAACTTATATGAATGATACATACTAATTCTTCCCATCCGTCAGTATGAGACACAGACATATATCCATCCATCTCCATTTCACTTCAACCTGGGGTGCCAGATATGAAGGTGTGTGCACACTATTTTTCAGACTCTTAAGGCAAGAAAGGAAGTAGATCTTGAATATTTATCCTTTTGTGTCAATGGAGTTGGCTTTATTAGGTCAAGAGATCCGAAGAGTGCTCATGGGAAGACTGAAGCAGCCTCTACCACTTTTGAAATGTTTATTTGGATAGAAAACAGAAACTGTGACAGACAAGATACGGACAGTTTCCAAGCATTTTGTTTGTATTTTTTTAGATTTAGACAGTTTGATATTCAAAAAAATTTCTCTTCAGTTAAGGAGTATTATGATGCTTTTGTTACTTAAAGGCCATCTTAGAAATAAACAAGCATAAATGATACAAAATATGGACTAGTCAGACATGTACTGGCATATTCTGTGCTGACTATACATTTTTATACCCAATTTTTGATCTGTGAAACCAAAGAAAATTTTGTTTTCCCTCAAAATATCATGAAAATCTTATAAATTCAATATTGTGTATTGTTACAATAGTATTAGGACTTGGTGTTTGTTTGTTTTTAAATGAAAGCAGAGGGCTGTTTCACAAAACCAGGATAGCAGATTAAGCTGAGATTTTCTGGAGATCCTGGCTCAATTAAGCCTAGACTCGATTTCACAAAAGCAGTTGTGCATAAGTTACCATGGCAATTTATCCCGTGCAGCTAGCCTGCTGTCGACCAGGCTAACAGCCAGGCTTAGTTAAGCCTGGTGCCTTATTTGTTCAGTCAGCGGTCTCGCCGATCAGAAACCAATGCGTTTTGTCCACGAATCCGTTTTCTTATCTGTTTGTTTTGGACTCTTTTTTTTTTTTAAATCTGCCTGGAATAAAATACCCTTGATTCATTTTAACTTTAAGTCAAGCACTCTTATTATTTTGACATTATGATGGTTGTCATTATCAATTTTATAACTATCCAAGTTTGCATCGTTACTGTTCGATTATGTTTCTGAAGACTGCTTTCTAAGTTTGACAGAAAGGCCTTTAATAGACTATTGCAGTGTTGAAGGGGGTAGAGAAATTGCTGATAAAGAAACAAAGGTGTTGTAATCAAGTCAGGCCATATAGGTTGTAGCAAGCCAAAGCTCAAACAGGAAGTTAACCATTTTTAACATTAACAATGGCAAAAAGAGCCAAAAAGGGATGGAAGCAAATAAAGAAATGTATTTAGGGTTATTTACATCAGTATCTTCAAACACATTTGTCATCCTTTAAATTGGCCCAATTTATCCACTGCAGCATCAGTGAATCTGTGATCGAACTCATGGTCTTTTGAAGAAATCTGTGGACATGCATTTACCTATTACCAATGCAGGAATTTCTGTCTTGTAAAGTCACAAGTTTTCTTACCAACCCACATCTAAAAATCTGACCTTTATGTACATGCATATGCCTGTATAAAAGGTTGGACATTTATTTTTCTTTAGTTTAAATACATAACATACGAAAAAATACATCCATGTCTTCTTATAACCAATGGTGAATAGCCAGATTTTTTTGGCACAAAAATGAGTAAATCTGCCAGGTTTCAACTTCTAACTGGAACACATAATTTAGTTATGACATCTTTCTGAAAATTGAGTTTAGTTGCTAATGTCCCCTTTCCAGGAAGCAATGAATAATCATCTTATTTCTATTCATCATGTACCTTAAAAAAAAAAGACTTGCTCATTTTTACAGTGTCTTAAAGTGATCTGAAGCACAAAAACACCAGGGCTGCTGATTTTTCAGTTTGTAGTCTCCATCAATTTCCCAAAGAATGAGCGGCTCCTTTCCTGCTGAGATGCCACCTTGATATGCAGTACTGGGCTTCTAATGCGAAGCTGGATTATTGAAATCAAAACTGCTAAAAATCTTTGGAAAATCCAAGATTAACCAGAGTATTCTGGCAATTTGCCCAATCTAGCTGACAAAAACCTCAATTTTGTGACAGAAACAGCATGTTACCCAAACAGCTTTTTCACTTTTAATAATTGGGGTTTTAGAAATCAGGCTTTTGACTGTGAAAACATTTTCAAAGTGCTGAAATAAAACTTGACAAATTAAACTGCTTTGCCAGGGAGGACTGCCTTTGTGTCTGGCGGTCATGAACATCACTAAAACTTGCAATTCCTCATTTGTGGTGCTTTATTAGACATCATGTGCAATAGCCCTCAGTTGCTGATGGTTCTTTGAACTTTCTTGCAAATTTGTTTTGCTGCGTTAGGCTATAATTGAGCTGGCAGTATATCCCTGTGGACCACTGAGCTCTGCCAGCTGCTTCTTCATTAACACCAGTTACCCAGTATCACTGAAAACACCACTGAGTGATTGTGCACTTTGGTTATTTCTAGCATTTTCTTACTCTTTCCCTCCTGTCATTCTGGTAAGTTGACTGCCGAGGTTTGTGAAAATCCTAATGAAGCCACTGTATAAGTCTGACCACCAACTTTCTGCAAAGGAAGATTGAGACGATGATGTACCAATGTCTCCAAGCGTGTTTGCTTTGGGTCAGTAAAAAGAGGTGTACCTTACGGTACACACACATATACCAGTACATAAGGATGTACCTTTAGGTACACGGTAATATAGGCTACACCACACAAAATCATTGTTTTCATGACTCAGTCATTTGTCTCATAACTTGTTAGTGCAGTTCCAGTTTGTTTGCAGACAAAACTTACACAGAAGAAGTTGTTCTCCAAGTCAGCCTTCTATCACCTGAAAGACATTTCCAGGATTAAAAGACTAATGTCTCAACAAGATCGAGAGAAACTCATCCATGCATTTATCTTTAGTCGCACTGATTACTGCAATAGTGTCTTAACAGGTCTGCCTAAAAAAAAAATCAATCAGACAGCTGCAGCTGATCCAGAACGCTGCTGCTTGTGTTCTCACTAAAACCAGGAAGATAAGAGCACATCATCCCAGTTTTAAAAGTAAAAAGATTTTTAATGACAATGCCTCAGTAAAATATTAAATGCCTAAATTGTGGTGATGTAAATGTTTGAAAAAAAAAATCTAAATCCAATTTCACTTGAATGCTTTGAGATCCAGGGCTATATCATTTATAAATCAACTGCTGCTTTTTCTGGGTTTCAGAGGAAATTGTGGAGGAAAAAAATTTTAGTCCTCAATTTCAGCTCAAAAGCAGAATAGATAAGACTGTGTAATTCTTTGCAATAGATATGTTGCATTAAATAGTACAATTCCAGTGGGTTATAGCTGTGTGTGATTTTCTTTCTATTGGCAGATGATTCCAAGAGCTGAAGGATTTCTAAAACCAGCTCAGTGCAACTGCTCATTATCTATAAGTTGCTGCTAAATAAGCATACTATCTGCACCTATGAGTTCATGAGGGGCCTATAAAGATCTGCAGAACCACTACTACATTATAAATTTATGTAAAAGAAATGTTGCATATTGACATACTTATCTAATATAATAATGCCAGAATTAGCCAAAAGGCTACTTTACATTGCACCGACAAGCTATGAAATAGGAGACAGAATTGTATTGAGTTTAAACCCATCACGTGAAATTAGAGGCACAACTACAATGGACAGCTTGTTGGATGCTTCATGAGAGGGCCGTGAAAGATGAATTTGCATGTTTTATGCATGCATTCATTCATTTTCTCCATATATTTCTTCTTGCTTCCATAGTACAGAAATGTGCAATTCTGATTAATTGGGGATTCTGCACCTCCCTTGGTAATGAGGATGTGTGAGTGGCTTCATCTCATATATTTATCATGGCCTGGAAACTTCTCCAGGGTGTATCCTTGCAGGTTGCTTATTGACTGGCGGCAATATAATGCAATAATGCATCCTCTGATATGGAAGGGTTATTTATAACCCTTTTAAATATGTTCTCTGAGCATTGTCCAACTTGAATCCTAAATGTTTGCCATTTGTGTATAATACTTCTATCAAATGATGGACTTAAAATAGTTTGGAAATGGTCTTATATTTGTCGTTAGACTGATTACAAGCAAAAATTGCCTTTTTGGGGACATTGCTGATGTCTTTCCTCCTTTCCGTTGTGTTAAAACACACGCTTGCTCCAGACCAGGAACTAGCCAAAACTCTCTGATGATCAGTTAAGATACAAATCAAATTCACTTGATTAACAGGATAAGGTTTCCAACAGAAACCACGTCTGAGTCGTAAAAATAGTGTTTGCTGAGTGTAAATGTATCAAACACAGCAAGCCTTGAAATGAGACTCCGCTCTCCTTACCTCTCCTAGCAGTGACAGGGCAAGCTCTAGTATCAATGTATAGCATGCCGTCTAGCCTCTTGTTAGCTACATCAGCTGTGCCAGGCTCATCTGTAACTAATGAACATGCCTCACCTGTGAAGTAAGACGAAGAGAAATTACAACTTGCTCTATTCTACTTTGCACGTGCTTCACTTGTGCTGGGGCAATTAGCATGGAGTTCCAGGGAAGGGTGGGTTCTGACATTCCAAAGTGGTCCTCGAAGTCATACTCTGCTGAGTGGAGCCCAATGGGTATCCTTTGAAAGTCTTGGGTAGTGGTGTCCAAAGTCAGTCCTCGAGGGCTGGCGTCCTGCATGTTTTAGTTCTCTCTCTGGTGGTAGTAACTACCTCAGCATGTCAATGTTCTGCAGAGGCCTGCTAACCAGTCATCCTTTGATCCAGGTGTGTTGAACCAGGGAGAGATCTAAAACATGCAGGACCCCGGCCCTCGAGGACCAACTTTGGACACCACTGGTCTAGGGCAAAGCAGGTCTCTATGGAAAGCAGCATGCTCAACATTTAAAGGTGCTCATTGTTCTAAAGTTGGATCAGCACAGTCATTAATGCAGACAATAATGATGGGATAAGTCATTTGAAGGAAGGTCCACACCTTCCAAGAACCCAGTATATTGGTTCATATAATGTAACACTAGAGCAGCCCACAAAAACTGCTGTGAGGAGATTAATAGCTACTCTGAATGAGCATGACAGCTATGAAACCTGGTATTATCTGAGCTGGTGCACTGACTTTGTTAAAATTTGAAAATGAGATGTCCATTTCACATATGTAAATTGGGACTCTTACAACACACCATACGTAAATTGGGACTCTTACAACACACCACTGCTAACCATTTCCTTTGTTTCATTCTTTTGCCAAGAGCCTGAATGGAGTGAAATTCTCCTGTTGGTGCAAACTGTGGTGTACAGTATATGCAGCAGATGGAAAACTTACACTTCATGCTTTGTTCCCTCAGTGTCAGAAGTTGTGTTTCGACTAAGGTACATTGAGTCTGAAATTTTTATGTAACCCACGCAGTTTATTGTGTGTGTTTGTACCACAGGGTGCAAAATTGAGCTTATATAAATTAAATCTGTTACAGCTGAGAGGTTCGCTCCTCCTCAGAAAAGCCTACGGAAGTGTGGTGGAAAATTTTATTACAAGGTAATATATTATGACTTTATTAATCTGTTGGTCATGTTATGTCTTTATTCTAAATGCTTATGAACTACTTAACATTGATTATTGACTATTAACACATTCCTACAGGGTTTTAAAAGTTTTAAAAGATGAAAACATTAACAAAATAACCAGTTCAAGTCCCTAAAAATTAATTTCACAAGTTTACTCTTTTCTTCCACAGATGTTGAAAAAAATGAAGTTTACTCTTTCTTTTTTTAATATATTTTCACCAAAGTTGGCAGGTTTTAAAAATGCTTTCAATTTTAAACACTGTAAAACACTAATATTCAAAATTATTCACTGGGTTTAAATGCTGTTTCCTCAAAGAAAACACTATTGTAGAATTTAAAGTAAAAAAAACAAATAAATAAGTTGGGAATATGCTGGGAACATTCAACCAGTAAGGAAGGTTTATCACCCTTTCTTATCACCCTCCGCCCACAAAAATCCTCCCCAGTGTTCAGGGTAGTTTCAAAAGTTCTACCTCCCGAGAGAAGCATTTCTACTTCAAGGATCTTTTCCTGAAGCCAGAGTCCTTTCTGAGGTTATTCAAGATCCTGACTCCATACCCACTGTGTACATGAGTAAACATTCCTGAAGTTCATGACAGGTAGTACTTTTAACATTACCCTGAAGCTTCAGAGAGGAGATTTGTGGGTTGGATTTCTGCTTCTCTTTAGTTTAAAAAGACTTCTGATTGGACATCTGTTCAGGTAAGAGGAAAAAAAAAATCTTTCAATCAAGGTAATATTTTAGGCTTTTAAACTGTAAATCCTATTTGATTTCATGTATGTTCAATTTATTAAAAATGTATCATTTCTACACATTAGTTTGAAGTGATTTTAATTTTGTTTCAGAGTGTAACCACTGTAGAAAAGAATTAACACCCTTCCACCCCCAAAAAAATAAAATAAAATGAAATTCTGTTTTAGGACACCAGATTATAATCCGAATTGGAGCCCCCAGGACACTTCCCTCTGCCACAGTGTAGTAAAACTGGAAGTTTGTCCTCAAAAAACATTTCAGCCTTCTCAGAGTTACATCTTTAAACCAAATGAGAAGTGACTTGACATTAGTTATGGAGTAAAGACTGTGACAGATTCATTACAGAAAGTTGTATTGTTGAAAATACCTTTTTTTTTTTTTTTTTTTTTTAATTTTCCCAAGGAGAGCCCTTTTTTCCCTTCTTCCGCTCCTCAGGAAGCAGTGGGAGTAAGTTGGTCGACTTAGTTTTTTCGGGCCACTTCACATAACTTCCACAAAGCACTGGCCAATCAAAACACAGAACACAAACAACCAAGGGGAGATTCAGGGTTCAGGGTAATTTGGTTCCAGAGGATAAAGTTTCAGGGAAGAAAGTAGGAAATACGGCTTACCTGGATCATTTTCTGGGGTACATTTCGACCATTGTAATCTAACCTGGTCCTGGTTGGGGCAGTCAAAATGGCGGGGGTAAAAGAATGCCCCAGAAAACGACCCTGGCTTCTGTTAGCTTATAGCATTTAGTCTTAAAATGTGTTATAATCGTTCATATGATTTTGTTTATTCAGAAAATTGTATCTCAGAGGGATTCCAGTTTGCCTGTTTTGGTGTTGAGTGTCCACATATTAGCAAAACAAGATGTCACACATGGAAAAACAAACAATCACCTTTGAAATGTTTAAGCTAAGGTGAGCTTCCAATACTCAGCAGTGTACAAAAACCAAAGTGGAGCTCAAAAAGTGCACATATTGAACTTTGAAAGACGTCATAAAAATGAAATGGCTTCAATGAATGACTCTAAAACCAATCCACACAATCTATTAGGAATTAAATGGGAACGGAAACAAAGGATTGGCTACAGCAGCTGTGTGGAAAATAAGAAAGGCAAGGAAGATGACTTCTCACACCGATCATCAATCAAGCAATTTCCTCGAGTGGCTCCCAAGGTGCAGACAAGAATCGAGGCATAGAAACATGTAATCTTGGCTGATTTTATAAATACAAAGTGTTCACTCAAGTGTTATGGCTTCATAATTGCTGAAAGAAAACAGGACATTACAGCTGTGTGGTAAAACGAGACATAAGTTCAATCAAACAAGATCTGAAAAAACCTTGGCACATGGACAAAGAAAAATGTGCTTCTATGAAATGAAAAAGGGCCCTGAGAGTCAATGAAGATTTGCATCTGTGACCCGATTTCATTTTGAGCTGCAGAACTTTCACAAGCGATCCCCTGAATGATTAGAAACCTGCATGAACCCTGACAACTTTCGACTGAAACAGGAACAACCCAAACCGTTGGAAGACATACATTGCTGTAAAAAAGTAATTGCTCCCTTACAGATTTTTTTTTTTTTTTTGTGTAGATCAATTTGTTTTTTTGTATAACACAAAGATAACCTGGGTAAAAGCAAAAATCAGTTTTCAGATGATGAGATGATTCATTAAACATGCTAGAAAACCCTCTAATTAAAACAATTCTGCAAAGAAGGATGAAATACTACAAACTCCTGATGGCGGTTGTTGGCACCAAGCACTGGTATTAGATTCAGAGGGGAATTACTTTTTCATCGGGCCAGGTTGGTTTGGATTAGGGCTAAAATGATTACTCGGATTATTCGTGTTGAATTGATTAATTGTCAACTGATTTAGTAATCAATTAATTGTTAACTGGATAATACATACTCAAAAAAGAAAGAACACAGTCAGAGCAGTAATTAAGCCAAAGCTGTGCAAAATATATATATATATATATATATATATATATATATATATATATATACATTTTGCATCTAAGATTTAAAAAAAAAAATTTTAAAAAACCCTTCGTATGTAAATATGTTATACAAAAAACTCCCCAAGTTGCAGTTTTAGCTTCACCTGGTTCAAATTCTGTTTAAAAAAAAAAAACAAAAAAAAAAAAAAAAAAAAAAACCTCATTTTAAGCACCTTTTGCATCCCCTTATTAATCTGTTAATTCAAAACCTAATAAACATATTAGCCCTACAGTGTATTGATATTAAATCAATCAGAAAGGGCTTATATTTTCACATGTTGCAGATGCATCCTTTCAAATGATCAAGTGTTCACTAAAGGAATGACATGGTGTTGCATTTTAGACAGTAAAATGTTTTTTTTTTGTTTTTTGTTTTTTTTTTAAAGGAATTGAATTATTTCTTTATTTGAATCTTTTAATGTATTTCTAATATTGTATAAAAAGTCCTGAATGAAAAATCTGCAGAATTTGCCAATTTTTTAATCCAATTAATCATCAAAATAATCAACAGATTAATCGATAACTAAAATAATCGTTAATTGCAGCCCTAGTTTTAATATATTTCTTCCCTTAATAACTGAAATCATCTTTTGAAAACATCATCTTGTACTTACTAGAGTTATCCTTGTCTGATATTAAAATTAGTTTCATAAAACATGAAAATGTAACAAAACCTAAGAACAGAAGAAACTTGAGGAGAACAGAACTTTGCATTCAGACACACAGTAACCGGGAACGCAAGCTCAAAAAAGCTGCAATTACTAAGCACTGGGTGTCCAATGAAAGAGCTTTTATTTCAAGATGTCCGCCATTATGTTGGCGGCATAAGCATTTTAACTATGTCTCTCAAACAGGAAGAAAAAGAACCAGAGCCTTTTCCTTTCCGTAGAAAGTTGATGTTCCAACAATGACGACCTGCTGCTAATAAAGCAGAGGTAAATTTACCATCTGAAGTTCAACTTCCTCTGGCTTGTCTTGTAGCGTTCCCCCTGGATTCTCAAACAAGGACCATAAGTTACTCAGTTACAAATTCATCCGCATGTTCTTTGCTGTGTTCGTCTGCTGTTTGTTTTCACATATCAGCCGGCAAGGGTTCTTGATCAAAGCTGGTTCACCTATAAAGATTATTTTTTTTAAAAAACACGTTTCCCTTTTGGTAATTTTCTTTGTCTCCATCTGTGTTGCAGGACTCGTCCGAGCACCGTCCTCCATCATCCGCGGACGCCTCAGGGTAGGGAGGGGTCAGAGATGGCGTAACTGGGGTTACAAGTGAAGGAGACGGTGATGGCGTAGCGTGTCCCCCATGTTACCTTCTCCACACGGTGAAGGTTCTCTGATCCAGAGGAGAAGAAAGAGACTCGCCCTGGACAGGAAGGAAAGAAAGAAAGAAAGAAAGAAAGAAAGAAAGAAAGAAAGAAAGAAAGGGAAAGTCTTTAGGAGGAAGTGAATGTACAGAAGACTTTAAGAAGACATGTAATTTTTTCAGGAAACGTTTGCCGTTTGGCTTTGATCCACATTGGGTGTTGGGACATTTGGCACAAAGCTATGAACACTGCAGACTGATGTTTACCACGTTATAATTAAGTTGAGAGGTAGTTGGTGAACTTTACCAAATACATGGTAAGCAGGGTTAAAAACATAAGTTTAGCAAAACACGGACGTATTTATTACATAAATTGTGAAAAAATATCATTTATAACTTTAATAAAAGATAGAAAAAAAATCTTGGGTCTATTTTTCTAATCAATTTCATTATAGGAGACTCCAGTTTATTTATATTATAAATGTACAAATGGCATATCCGAACTGCATTTGCATCCATATACATGTTAAATCTTCAGCTTTAGACATGAATGCAACATCGTTTACACTCATTTTTGCTGCAGATCAGATGGTCGTTAATATAGCCACATGTACCCTGCCATGTATAAGTATTACTGCCCCTCACTGTTTGATAAATAAATATCAGTAAAAAGAGTGAAGTGCAACCTTTCACTCTAATCACAGCGGTAAGTCTTTAGAAGTATGTTGCTACCAGTTTTGCACGTCTAGAGTCTAATAAAAAGCACCCCCACAGCATAATGCAGCCACCACAACGGATCACAATGGGAATGGTGGGGTCAGGGTGATGTGCAGTGATAGTTTTTCTCCCTCTAAAGCTTTTTAAGTTTGAAGATGAAGTAAATATAATTCAACAAATAAATGGAAAACCATGTATCATTTTCCTTCAACGGCACAATTACACACAATTCTGTGTTCTCAATAAAAACAGACAGACACAAACAAAATTGAAAAAGTTATTTTGGCATGAATACTTTTTGCAAGGCATTGTGACCACCAAAGTGAACAACTTGTTGTCGAGAGTGGATTTATGATCCAAAACAGCAGTGAAATACCTAGCGTGCTATTGTGGGAATAAGTGAATGACAGAATGGAGAGGAACAGATGCACAAGATGTGGTGAGGGGGACAATTTCATTTGAAACTCACAAAAGGACTTTGTAATATGAGCAAACGTCAATATAAATACCAATGTCCAGAATGCAAAACAAATTAAAGATTTGCTAATTAAAGATTAATGCTAACACATGCTAACTGTTAGTAGTAAATCCAGTCTAAAGCTACGTCAAGCCTTTAGAGATCTTAATTCAAGCTGGGGAGCAGTGTATTTCTTCAGGGCAAAAGAGGCTCAGGGAGGAAGTGGAGGAGCTCGATCTTTTCACATATCTGTCTCATAACACTGTCATAGCATTGTGACAGTTTTAAAAAATATGTAAAAGATATTTTTGTAAAAGTTACATACTGCAGCTTTAAGGAAAATGGTAATACTGAAAACGACACCGTTGTCTAATAATGAGGTGCAGCTGTTTTTGTGCTTGCTGCGTTGTGTTTGCGTCGCATACAGGTCATACTTTTTGGACTCTGGGACTGCCCTGCTTTGACGACCCCACCCACATGGAGATGGTACTCAACTGTAATGGAAAATGACCTGAACCGTGTAGAGTCGAGTGGATCAGAGTTGAGCCATGCTGAGTAGGTACAAGTGGGAAAGGGCCAAAGGCAGAAAAAAATTATCAGGAATTATCCTTAAGTCAGAACAGAAATTAAGCGAGTCACCGATTGCTTAAGCTCCTTCACCATTGTCAAGCCTCACTATAGCTGGCTAATGTCTGGTTTTAATTTTAGACAAGTTTGGTGTGTCTCCATTGCAGTGTGTTCCTCAGTATGTGGACATGAATGTGGGCAGGAACGTGAGCAGAAATGTGGAATGTGGGTGGGCCGGGAGCGTGCAGGAGCTTTGGTCGAAGCTCCGATGAGCTCATTTTTCGCGTGTACCCTTTAGCGGTTAGTTTCTCAGAAATCTCTCGGTATATTTGTTTGTTCCGGGTTGCCCCATCTAGCTGATGCTGTATGTGCTCTTCCGTAAGTACTGCCTTCACTGATTGTCGCAAATCCACAGGCCAGTTAACGAATGCAGTCTGCTGCCAATTAAATCCCGAGTGCACAATACCTGGCTTGCCCCAGCTTATTCCAACCCTGAGGTGGTTCCACAAAACGGGGAGGAACCGTGCAAGATCTGCAAATGGAGATGAATCTGGCCGGGACTGACTGGGAAGAACTGATTAAAGCCATTCCCGTGGAGAATAGGCTTCATCAACTTCGACCTCAAAGTCTAGATTGTAATATCTGCAGTATCAAACTGTTTTTTTACAATTTTACTGAACCAATAGCCAATCACAGTACAATACAACCTTTGTTAGTCATTGTGTTGCCAACAGGGCAACATAGTATACTGACAATATATTGTCATCATAATACCATTGTGTGCTAATACTAGTCTTTGAAATTTCTGTTTGGAATGTACTAATTGCCTGTTGTTACGTTCCAACTGTGATGAACTTGTTGCAATAATGTATTCAGCCAGTTGGATGGAGTGTCATCCAATTGGTAGCAGATGCACAATGGTGTCCAAGGTGCTAAAATAAGGGAAACATCTGATATCCTCGCCGCAGTAGTTGACAATAATAGTGCGACCACATAATTTGCTAATATTGTGCAGTCTATGTTGCTACGGTGCTGACGTGAAAAAAAATGCTCAGGAATATTTACTGACATGCATTGCTAACAGTAGTTAGCCTGGTCACTGGGCTCAGTCAGTAAGTCCAACTGATTTTCTGACTTGAAACTGAAGGTTAAGTTGGGGGTGACATCATCCTCGAATCACCAGTCTGAAGTTTGAGGTAAATGTAACAATGCGGATGAAGTCACAAAGGTTTTAAATTCCCATTTTCTCAATTAAAAATGTTGTACAAATATGCGTTCTTTTTAATTTTTAAACAAACCATGTCCTCACACAGGCTTAATATCTAAAGCACAAACACATTTTTGTGAGAATCACAAACAGGGATGGACATTTAAAAACAAATTATGGTTCTGGTTGATACTTTAAAAACATCAGTATTGTCTACAGAGAGATGCGCATAGAAAAGAAATTGTTTGACCATAACATTTGGTTATAGTGATCATTTATTGCTGCAGGACACAGCTTTAAATGGATGAGTGTGAAGGAGTATATGTTCTGGTAGTTAAAGTGTAGATCACCTATGGCTACAGTTTTTACTTTACAATCCTTTCACATAAATAATCTAAACAGCTTCTTTTTGGTAGATGTATTGAAACCTAGCAGCTCTACTAGGAAATGTATTGTATTGGCTGGAAAAATGTTCAGCGTTCCCCCATGTTCCCCCACCTTTAGTTCAGGGTCTATCTAAAAGTTCAAACCTTCTTAGCTGTGCTGTTTTCGGGGTAGATTCCTACCTGCTTTTGTCTGATGTCATGCATACATTCAGTGGAAACAGGTGGGAGGAAGAACTACCCGAGAAACCTACCCTGGTTCCTGCAGTGGAAACACAGCACCTAACCACTGAGCTGCAAGCCTGAAAACAACTGAAAAAGAAAAGTTTTGAAAATGGTTTATACCATTCAGATATTTGAAAATTGCAAAATTCAATACCATAATTACAGATGACTGCTCAGCAGTTGCAGACAGAAAGCATAAAGAAAGGATTACTCATTTTAAATTGATCTAAATTGAAGTTGAGTACACTGAACAGTTTTGTTGAATTTTCCTTCCGAGTTAAAATGAACTCCTTTACTGAAAACCTTTTTGAGCATTTTCTCTTTAAACAACACGTCGTGATTTTCAAGAAGGTTGTCTGAAATTCTCTTCATTAATCCAAGATTTGCATGAAAGTTAATGCAATTAGAGTGCAGATATGCATCACAATTATGTTTTTCAAAGTTTTTAAAGTAGTTTTGTTCTAAAACTTGCTATTGTCTCACCCTTTTAAAGGGGTTATCTCATTAAAGACTAAAAAGCTGGAATCACTGTGCTCTACTTTCCTCTGAGGAAACGCAAACAACTCGTGTCTCTGTCGGTTCTTCTGTGGGAGCTTTTCTGGGGGAGTTGCAATTCCCCTGGCAGCCTATTAGATTAGAGGTTGTCAAGGAAAATTAGATCTCACTGTTAAACAAAAAGAATTTACCATGAAAAAGTCAAGAATGGGTGGTAGGACAATTAACCACCAAACAAGAAGGAGCAACAAAACAGGAAAGACTGCAATTGAGAAAACAAGGGCACTTGTCCATGCTTGCACAGGCTGCATGGCTTTAGATAACTTCAAAATGGCATTATCTGGAAATAATCCTCTGCAAATGTCAGCATAAATGCTTATGGTGTTTACTGTGAAGAATCTTATAGACTCCAAACAGTCAGTGAGGGAGATTAGCTGCAACACAAAGGACAGATACTGCCAGTGGAATTCAAAAGGCTTTGGAAGAACTTTTCCAGGTCATTTCCAGGGCTCAAATTAAATATAAAGTTGTCAATGAAGTATAAAATAGTAAGGTTTGCTTTTTCCTTGCATCCAGACCAGGATTTAATTCAATTCAATTCAGTTTATTTATATAGCGGCAATTCAAAACAAATGTTGTCTCGAGGCACTTTACAAAAAAAAAAAAAAAAAAATTTAAAGAAAGGACAACTTTAAGGACAACAAATAATACAAAGACAGTTCCTCGGTTTGTTCCAGTTGATTTTTCTGGATTTGGAGATGTCTTTCAGTTGCTGAAACTCTAAGACATTTCAATGAAATGCATATTCTATAGTTATGTGAGGTTTAGTTTAAGCTGTTTGGCATTTCCCTTTCTTGCAAAAGACCTTTCTTCTATTATTAGGTATGAAGTGCCTCCCAAGCCAATCAACATTTTTTCCAACTGAAAATCTAAAGTTTTAGTGTACAGCCAATCCATACATTCATTCAATCTGCTTCGCAGAGTCAGTACTTTGTACAACAACCTTTTCCCAGCAAATATAGCTTCAGAACTTACCTCCTTATCAGCTTAATACATCTAAAAACTGACATTTCTGCCCTATTCTCCTTTGCCCAAGAGCTAAGGCTCAGTCAGATTTGATTGAACGTCTGTGCATCAGTGTTCAAGTCTTCTCATCAATCTCCTTTAAATTTAGGTCTGTATTTTGATCAGGTTACGCTAACATTATATTCATGACGCATGACTATGCTTTGATGAAAGACTTACAATGTAGCTCGCTCTCTACAACAAGATTGCTAAAAGCAGGTGGAAGCTTTAACATGTCAAGCATGGATAGCCCTTCTAAAAGGCACTGTAAAATCGAAGGTAGCTCAGTTCCTTTACCCATGAATAGCACAGATCTACGTCATAGGTTCTGTTTGAGGGAAATCACTTGCTGACAGACCAGAAACTTAAGGGATGGGTTAATTCTCACTGGTTTTTAGTATTGATTTATGACAATCTGGTGCACATGCAGCACAGAGAATCATTTATATGAAAACATCTTTGCTTTCAAAATGTGGCCAGAAACTTCAGCATGCAATAGAACAAGACACTGATATAACATGAAATGTAGTATTGATTTCTGCTTCAGTGTATGAAATAACAACCCACTCCTTGGCAATGTGAACACTATTTTCTCCTTCCTGCTGACATATGGTTGAATCACCATTTCTTGGCAAAGATTACATACCCTGACTTGTTCTAGTAAAATATTATAAATGTTTTGTCCTTAATCTCTATTCACATGCAATATATAGACATCCTTGGAATACATAATGTGATTAATATCTGCAATCTTAGACTCAAATAAACATATACAGTTGAAACCAGAAGTTTACATTAAGTGAATGCCTCCAAACAAATAAAAAAAATTTCTTTGCAATCTGGTTGAAGAACTTGGAAATAGTCCTCCATTATTTCATTTACTTTGTGGAACGCACCTGTATCACTGGCGTCCCTCAGCATGATGCGGCCACCACCACGCTCGATAGTTGGTAAACTGTTCTTAAGTTTAAAAGCTTCGTCTTGAATCCTTCAAACATCTTTTTAGTTATATTGACCAACAAACAATATTTTTGCCTTGTCCAATTTTAAAACTTTTCTGAAGAAGACATCTGGGAAATCTGTGTGGGAAGCTAGAAACATCAGTTGTTGATTTTAGAGTGGGTTTTTTTTTTTTTTCATAGCTAGCACCCTTCACTGTGGAAAGTGAGACTGATACTCCGAGGGTTTCCAGTTTATCATAGGATTGTTTAGGGCTGGGTGATATAGGTTAATTTAAAAAAAAAAAAAAAAATCTGATTTTTTTCATACCAGATCTGATTTTATTTTAAAAAATTCTTTCTAAAAAAGAAATTAAGAATGACAGAAAATATTTTCAAAAAGTCCCATTTATTTCAATCATCAATTCTGTGGGTTGCATGACAGCTAGGCTACAAGGATTTTTCCTTAATTACGAGAATGTAGTCTTAAGTTTTAAAAAAAAAAAATTGCTACTTTATTTTGGTAATATTACAACTTTATTCTTATAATTAAAAAATAAAAATCTTAGCTTGGCCATAATATTCTGTCATAGAGTTGACCTGAATTCAAAGGCCTAGCAGTAATCAGGTCAGAGTATGGCAAGTGGAACTGAACTCAGCTTTTGCCGGTAATAACGGTAAATTTGTGATTTAACAATGGATGCAGGTTGTTTTGGATAGCTCTTTTTCCCTAATTGAAATGTGATTTTCAATCTAATCAGGAGACTTCTGCTTGATATTAAAATTTGTTTTATAATCTGAAACCTCCAAGTTTTTACAAAACTGTAAATAGTTTGGGTATACAGCACTACTAAAAGTCATTGTAATGATTGGCTGATAGCAGCATGCAACCCGAGTTCTGTCAATAAAAGCAGTAATTAATTGTAAGTTAGTCTGTAAAGACCACATAAACCATCTGGACCCCAGGGACAATAACAAGTATGCTTTCATGTTGTGGCAAATGTGTCGTTAACGAATAGCTAACTAGCTAAGCTAAATAATGTTGACTCAGTCTTCACTGGTTGGGTTCTTATTAGTCTGCTTAAACAACAGATAAACTCTAAAAGGTAACATCTGCTTATGATTGATGTGAAGTTGGGGTGCAATGATAAATTGGTCCCGATTTCCTTAATTTTGGGAGACCGGCCAATACTTGCGCGAGAAAACGATCTTATCCACTGATCTCATCTACCTCTACAAAGGTCTGAAAATAAGCCACTGTCCCGTTTTCTCTGCCATGAGAGAGGACTGTGCAGACGTGCCCACCAGGTCACGTCTGCACAGTCACTGTCACCAACTTAGTGACTTAGTAAAAGCAAAAGTGACTCACTGGTTAGGGTGTTAGGACTGTTTACAAGGCAACAGCCAGTTATAACAATACATTAAACTATTTTAGAGCAGTTTAATGACAATGCTGGCTGACTGAGCCAAGAAATATGGAGGTCCAAAAGTGTCAATTCAATAAAACAATTCATGAAACAATTACTTAAATATGTAATTAAATAATTAAACTTGGCAAATGGCATAACTTATTCAACATACCATTCATAAAAAGGCATGTAAAAATAGTTCACTAGTATTTAATGGAGACATGATGCAAGCACATCATGATTTTATTTCTCAGATCACACAAGCAAATGATGTTCCATCTGAACAACAACAAAGACCTGGGACATAAATTTTAAAAAAGCAAAACGTTCTTACTTAAGGTTGCATAAAATGCACAAGCTGATTATAATGACATAAAGATTGATTTTTGAAGCAGATGGAAAAGAAGATCCAGGCTATGAAAAACAATCACATATGCAAAGGATATTCAGTCTGAAAAACAACAAAGAGCTGTGCTATGAATTTGTAAAAGCTGATGTGACTCAGTTTGGGAAGCAGGAGTGTTCAGAAAGTACAAAAAGCTTGGCATATTGTTTTAGAATCTAACCCTGCTTTAAACAGCTCCACAATCTTACGTGATCGATGGTCTTCATGATGCTGTTTGTTCATTGTTCTCTAACAAACCTCTGAGGTCTTCACCATACAGCTGGATTTATATGGCGATTATATCACACAAAGTTCGATTTTATCTAGGGGTGTCAGAGAGGCGAGTCAAAATCATTTTCCCTAGACCCCCCTTCCATGCAATTTAAGGTCTAAATAAACACTCAGACATCTATCATTTGTATTTGATGAAGTCTTCATCTTTGAAGACCAAACTAAGGTCAAATCCCAATATTAAAATGCAAAATACTGGAAAGAAGAGCCATGCAACTCAATAAAAAAAACACTGTCAGGTCAATATATGGACCACTCCCATACTCGTAATTAAGCATCTGATAAATGACACAGCTTTAATGCTTCAAAGAATGATGGTGCAGGACAGATCATTGGTTGAAAATGTGTTCCCAGATACAATCAGCCATTTTCATTCTGACTAGCTATAATGCAAATTCTACAGATGAATTCAAATCCAACTAAACAGCTTCCTTTTGCCAATAGCACAATACATCAGGTAGCAGATGTTTTTAAGTGGAGGATGGACTCCAACCTTTTAAACCATGGAATAACATGAAAACATCACCTAAAGCTCCCACTGAGTCTTTTCTTACATTTTACCTTCTGAACAAGTAAGAAAACTGTTTTGTTTAATATCAAGGAGGCTGTAACAGGAGGGGTATGTCCAACAACAAAAGTTATTGATCAGAACAGACACAGCAGCCAGCAAGAAACAGACAACTGCAACAAAAAGGGACAAACAGAAAGGGTACAACAAAGGTCGTGAGCTCAATCCAAGGGAAGATCTGTAGGAGGTCTGAGGGGTTGTTTGGTATTGATGCAGACGAGTGCACCGTTAGACTGTTCTCTCATCTGTGTCAAGCTTTGCCTCCGACTTTGGTTTTATCTTTTATGCCGTTCCAACAGCAGATTTTGTGGCACAGCAGGGGTTCCACTCAGCTGCTCTCTCTGCTTTCTGAGATAATTTTATTGAGGTGTCTGAGGTGCAAAGGAAGCTGGTGCTTCGCTAGTTGCTGTCTTTTCAACATGTTGTCACGTAACAACCAAAAATGTAATGTTTTGAATGGGATTTTTTTGTGATACTTCAACACAAAGTACCGAGGACTTGTGAAGTGAAAGGAAAATGATACATTTGAAATGTTTTTACGAATACAAATTTGTGACTACTTTTGTTGTCAACCTCTTTTACTTTGATACCCCCGTATAAAATCTGGTGCAATAAATGGCACTGCAAGTAAAGAATTAATCAGAGAAGCAGCCAAAAGGCCCAAGGTAACTCTGGAGGACCCACAGCTTAGGTGGGAGTATCTGCTTACTGGAAGACTCCACAAATCTGGCCTTTATGGAAGAACTGCAAGACTAAACAGCAAAGGCAGCAAAGTAGTCATGTTTTAGGTCAACAACAAACCATGCAGGGAAGGTGGTCAGTAGGGCTGGGCAGCTAATCAAATTTTTATCTTGATTACGATTTGGGTTTTCAACGATCATAAAAACAAACATATTGGTTCCTTTACAGTTTACTTTCAAGCTGTTTTGTGTTGTGAATCCAGAGCCACTGCCAAGTTAATCAATCAATGAAATTCCCCCGTTAAAAGTGGACATGTAAGAGGACGTTGGTCAGATTTGCGGAAAAGTTACTATGACTGGTGAAAATTGCAAGTCCGTGCAAAAATTGCAAATGATGAGTGAATTTGTGTGAATAGTTGCGATTGCAATATGTCAACTTTGTGGAGGGACTGCCTACTCTATTTAGACTAGGAATAAGTTGATTAACAAAACAAATATCATGTATTCTTGTTTAGTTTTCTCTGTGCTGTATGTATTGTTGGTTTGTTTAAGAAAAAAAATGCACCACAGAAGCCCGAGCCTGTCCTGACCTTTAAGCATTTAATTTTGGCTTGACCTGCACTTAATCACTGCACTTGGGTTCAGGTTGGGCTCGGCTTATAGACCTAAACTTTTCCAATTCCCCTGTGGTACTATACGTTGGCAGGTTAAACTACTACAA
Source organism: Anableps anableps (assembly GCA_014839685.1). Lineage (NCBI taxonomy): Eukaryota > Metazoa > Chordata > Actinopteri > Cyprinodontiformes > Anablepidae > Anableps > Anableps anableps. Next base: position 7,667,728 of record CM026084.1, read on the forward strand.
GCTGCACGGATTTTCAAATATTACTTTTCAATCAGTTGCTTAATCTACCTTTTCCAGCCAAACACCATTTACATCATATGTCATCACTTTGACCATTTCTAAACACGTCTAAATCGTCTCTGTTGTTTCTCTCTCTTCTCTAAGAGACCATTTCTTTTCTAGGAGACCTATCCATCAGCTCAATTTTCTGCTACATGACATCACCTCAACCTGTCTGATTACTGGTGGTGATATTTCCTTCACATTCTTGACGTCTCTTCTCTCTGATGGCTGATTCCTGATCATCTTTCTGATGTTCTAATTACACCTAATTAGTTAGTGTTACTTCAGAAGATCCATAAATATCTTTCCAAACCCATCAGCCCTTCAAATCTGATGAGCACACTCTCACCTCTTAAAACCTGTCAGCCACCTACCTAGCATGACACCGGAAAGGATTTAGTGATGTGAGAAGATGAAAAGGTGCAATTATACACACTGAATTTGTCCAACTTTTCTATCGTGTTTTTTTTTTGCTTCCTCATTAGCAAGCACAGTTCTATCAGATGAAGATTATCCACATGTCGTCCTTCCTATCATCTGAAGGTTATTCTAACTTTACTGAAACAAGACTGTTGACAATAACATGAGTGAGCTGCAGTCATTTTTTATTCTTACGTGACCTTCAACTAAATCCCCTAACTGCCTCATCACTGGATGTTGTCAAGGGGCCAGGATGATTCACTACTGCTCGCTGAAGTAGCGAGAGGCTTGTTCCTCAGCGACACATGAGGACTTTGATGGAGCAGACTTGAAGTGACACAAGGGAAGAGAAGGAGATGTGACAAAAGGTAGAAAATTGGTAACAAAAATGTCTTTTTGTTGAATCACTTTCGATTTAAAGAGGCAAGGGAGCTAAATGGGGACAGAGGACAGAAGACAATGTGTTGAGATTAAGGAGAGGAGGGACAAAGAGGATAGGAACACCATGGGAATCCTTTCTGTCAGATATAATAAAGGCTAAGTAAAGCTGTCAGGAAGTAGGAGACCTGAGGAGTTGTTTTCCATACTAAGCAGACTCACTAAGCTTTGAAATATTCAGGAGAAAGTCAATTTACAAAAGTCATAACAAAGAACAAAGCTAGAAAAACTCATCCAAGGATTATTATAAATATTCAAAAGGATGGCATGATGTTTGACATTTGTTTCAAGGATGTCGAGATGATCAACAGATCTTGATGCTAAGGGGGAAAGAAAAAAAATCACAGCACATAAATCAGCTTGAGCTTGTTTCATTTTGTTCAGAACACCTGCATTCCCATCAAACAAATATGACAACAATTCCCCAATAAAGACAGCAGACCCAATTGGATCTTTGAAGCCAATTTTAAATCGTCAATGTTTTCCATTTTGAGACTTTTTAATGGTTAATTGTTTGAATGAAGGTTAAACCTGCCATCTTACTTCGTATCCTGCCTTCACCGGTCCCCACTGACAATCAAATGTCATTATTTGGATATACACTGCTCAAAAAAATAAAGGGAACACCTAAACAAAACAATGTAACTCCAAATCAGTCACACCTTTCTGGAATCAATGTCACCAGTTAGGTAGTAACACTAATGGTGACTCAATTTCACCTGCTGCTGTGCAAATGGAACATACAACAGCTGGAAATGAGAGGGAATTAGCAAGACAACCCCTATAAAAGAGTGATTCTGCAGGTGGTGACCACAGATCATTTCTCTGTTCTCGTCCTTTCTGGGTGAACTTTTAGTCACTTTTTCATATTGTCAGTGCTGTCACGCATTGAGGCATCATGAGGCGTTTTTTACAGCCCACTGAAGTTGCTCAAGTAGTGTAGCTAATCCAAGACGGAACATCAATGCGAGCGGTGGCAAGAAGATTTGCTGTGTCTCTCAGTAGTGTCCAGAGCATGGCATTGGTACCAGGAGATAGGCCAGTACACCATGAGACATGGAGGGGGCCGTAGGAGGGCTACAACACAGCAGCAGGACCGCTACCTCGTCCTTTGTGCAAGGACGATAACCTCCAGCAGGCCACTAATGTGTATGTTTCTACTCAAACTGTCAGAAACAGACTCCATGAGGGTGGTATGAGGGCCCGACCTCCACATATAGGGCTTGTGCTTATAGCCCAACACCATGGTGGAAGATTGGTGTTTGCTAGGGAACACCAAAATTGGCAGATTCGCCAATGGTGCCCTGTGCTCTTCACGGATGCAAGCAGGTTCACACTGAGCACATGTGACAGAGTCTGGAGACACTGTGGAGAATGTTATGATGCCTGCAACATCCTCCCTCCAGCATGACCGGTTTGATGGTCATTGTGTGGGGAGGCATTTCTTTGGATAGCTGCACAGCCCTCCATGTGCTAGCCAGAGGTGCCCTGACTGCCATAAGGTACTGGGATGAGATCCTCAGACCCATTGTGAGACCATATGCTGGTGCAGTGGGCCCTGGATTCCTTCTTATGCCAATGCTAGGCCTTGTGGCTGAAGTGTGTCAGCAGTTTCTGCATGATGAGGACATTGATGTTATGGACTGGCCTGCCCGTTGCCCAGACCTGAATCCAATTGAGCACATCTGAGACATCAAGTTTCGGTTAGTCCACCAACACCACATGGCACCACAGACTGTTCAGGAGCTAACTGATGCTCTAATCCAGGTCTGGGAAGAGATCCCACTGGAGAACATTCGCCGTCTCATCAGGAGCATGCCCAGGCGTTGTCAGGAGGTTATACAGGCACGTCCTGGCCACACACACTACTGAGCCTCATTTAGACTTGTCTTGAGGAATATTCACTGACACAGAATCAGCCTGTCATGTTATTTTCCACTTCCATATTGAGTATTAATCCAAATCCAGCTCTCTATGGTGTAATAATTTTGACTTACATTGATAATTTTTGTGTCATTTTTTCTCAATTCCACTGTGTTAATAATAACGTTTTTCAATGAGAATATTTAGTTAACTGAGATCTAGGATGTGTTATTTTAGTGTTCCCTTGAATTTTGTGAGCAATGTATTTACAACTGCACATACCGCCTTGCACTGGTGAGATGTCTATGATGGAGTATTAGGGCCAGGCAAAGAAAAAAAATAAAGCAATTACAAAAATAAAGTCATAATATTACGAGAATAAAGTCGTATGAGAGTAAGTCGAATTAATACGAGAATAAAGTCGTAAACCAGTAAATCAAAATAATACGAGAATTAAGTCAAACGACAGAAGTCATAATATGAGGATAAACTCGTAATACGAGACAAAACTTGAAATACGAGAATAGTCGTAATAATAGTAGAAAAAAGTCTTACTGATATGAGAAAAAAGTCATATTACCAGAATAAAGTTTTAATAATACGAGAATAGTCGTACGACAAAAAGTCAAATCAGACGTTTCCATATTGTGTAGGAAAATGATTCACACCTAACTTTAAACTGATTTCCATCATTTCAAATTGCTTTCCACCAAAGTAAAAAAATTCAGTATCATACATATTATGTCTTTTCTCAAACTCCAAATATTTAAGTAACCAACAAATCTGACCCGATTTCCTTAATTTTGGGAGATCAGATCACCGATCTGCCAGTACTCACATGAGAAACCAATCTTATTCATCAACAATATCTTCCACTGTAAAGGTTGGAAAATCAGCCACTGTCTCCTTTTGCTCTGCTGTGAGAGAGGGCTGACAGACCCGCACACCAGGTTACATCTGCACGTGCGAGGTTAACAATAGTCACTCCACTGTTGCCCATTTAGCAACTTTGTCACTATATTTAGCAACTATTCAGACAAAAAAAAAAAATCAGTATCGGCCAAAATCAGAATCAGCAGGTCAGGCTTTTTAAGATGATCAGCCAGAGAATCAGTGCACTCCATAGGTAACTGTGTTTTGTCTTTTCCATGAATACAATATTAATATCATGTAGGTTTGAAAGTAAAAATAATACATGTATCTAAACAAAATGGAAGAAATTCTATGAGAAAGTGAAATAAAACCAAGACTTTTTGTTTATTCCTTTTTACTGACCTTTGAATTATTCAGATTTTCTGCAGTCTCCCTGGAGAACTAATCTAACATCTTAATATTTTTTTCAGACACTTGAGAAAACTTCCTCACTTCATTATCTTGCATTTTCTGTCACCCTTGACAGTTTAATATGTCAGTTTATTCCATTTCTCCTTCACTTGTTTTTGGTTAAGTGATCACACAAAGAACCCACATTAAAGATAGATCACTTAATTTCCTAAAAGAGGAGGATGTCTAACCCTCTGAGTATTTGCAGCAAAGCAAAACAATTCCCCAAATCTTCACTGTGCAGAGGTCTGTGCTGCTGATTACCCACTTAGAGAGGATTACAGTCATTTTTCTGTCCATTTTAGTGCTCTCAGCCCCCCTTCAGAGGAACGGCTGGGTTACCATAGCTCAAGCTTCACGGTGTTTGAAGTTGAATTAGTAAATTAATTACAGGCTATACATTCATACAAGGCGATTTAGCCATTAAGAGTAAATTTGTGGGGTCTCAATTTACTAAAGAAACAAATGATATGTGATATTCTCTAAATGTGCAAAGAACACATGAATAAACACTTTTCCAGCTTAACTTGGACAAAAGTTATGTTCTTTGTGGAAGGTTATTTTTGGGAGATGATTTTTCCCCCCAACCCTGTTTTTCCCCTTCATACCATCTAGGCAAATGAAAGCTGACTACCAGTACCTGACCGTGGTTCCACAGTTCGATTGCCATTTTGGTCCATGAAAACAAATCGTCCACCAGTGAAGTCTGAGCCGTAGTCAGACAGGTACAGGAGAGATGTGTAGTCGAAAGAGCCATACGTCTCCTGGAAGACAGAGAGAAACGAAGCATGACTAACCCACCAACGGCTTAGCCCATTTTTACAAAGCCTTTTTACTCTAGGTTAAGGATGAATTTGTATAATTCATGAAAAGCCTGTGGCGACATTAGGGGTTTGGAATTGATCCACAACTGATACATCTTTGAAAGAGCAAAGGATGTTATCTACATAGCAAAGCTGATAACGTTTGTGAAGTTAGGGGTAAGTATCGACAGCCCATTGCTTTAACCAGTGTTGATGATTCCGCAATACTGGTTTAATGTTGTGACAGCACACCACAGTCATCCTCCTTTTAATTACATGAACTTTGCCAGCGCTATATGCTCAAACAGAGTTCCACACCATGATGTCCTCACTCCCAATCTGTTGGTATGGTGTTTTTGGAGTTATCTGCAGTGCCTTTTTACCTCAAGCAAGTCTGAACATGCTTTTTCTTCAGCAGTGGAGTCTTAAGAGGTGCACATACAGGCCACGTCGGTTGAGGGGATTGCCTATTGTGTTCTTTGAAACAACTGTATTTGCTAATTTCAGGTCCTTCTGCAACTTTCTATAGGTGGAACTCCTCTGACAGATATTCCATATTAGATATGGATTTCAGATTGCTGACACCAAAGACCATCTCCAGGAATCTTTGCAGCTTTTTGCAAGATTGAAAGCTATCATTTACATTGTTTCGTCCTTGATCACTGCTCTTTTCCATATAAAATCCTAAATTAGTGCTTACGGGGTGAAAATAATCAATGTTATGTTTTGCATCACAGCATTTATCAACAGGGAGGAAGCTGCGATTAATGTAGAACCCACTTTTCAGACAGGTAAATACTTGTAATTAATAAATAAAATTAATTAATAAAATTAATAAAAGCATGTAAGACATTAGGATTATAGCAGTATTCATTTAATTATTTCCTAAAACTCCCAGCAAAACATGTTCCTGTCCCTTTAAGGAATGATCAACTGAAGCAATGAAACAAGACACTAAAATAGCTTCAATGGAATTTGAAAGGGTTCAACAGATTCTTTGATCTTTCATTAGGGCTACAATGCCATTTTATATGCTGGGTTACAAGCAGTTCGTTAGTGCTCTTGTGGGTTGTGCAACGTAGACAGTTCACATTGCATTATTGAATTATTGCTGCATCACAAAGCTCGTCTCCTCTGTAGCCATGTATGAAGAGCTAATTAAATGTCCATTTCTACTTAAGATATGCAATTCCTCCTGCTTAATTAATTCCCCAAAGTTTTGTAAGGAGGGGAACTGGGAGTCAGGTTAAGCAAAGTACCATCTTAGAAGGCAAAAGAAAATGTAGTGCTCATTTTAACCGTTAAAAGTTGCTGACATTGTGGCCACAAATATATGGCCAGCTTACTGTGGAGCAGTTATGCAAAACATCATATGGTCTAGGAAGTTCTTTCAGCAAATGAAAACGTTTTCATTCCTTATGCAATTAACATGACATTTAAATACACCAAATAAAAAGACATACACCTTTTTTTTCTCATTGTCTTAAGTTAAATCAGGCCAAACTTATCTTGGTTTTGGGCAGTTAAAATTACCAGAATTATTTCTATTTGCTAAATCCCACAATAAGAAGAGAAATAATATGTCAGAAATTTATCTATTAATGTCTTCAAAATCAAAAGTTGGTCATCCTAAACCCCTAAAATAAAACAGATTCTACAAATAAAAAACTATGATTATAAGCTGGGTTCTGGGTTGTCAGGAAGTCAAGTAGATTGCTAATTTCAACAAAAACAAGATGTTGGATCATAACTTGCTAAGGGATATTTAACCAAACCAATCCATTTCTTAAAAATATCTAAAGATCGGAAGTTGTGCTAAACTTTTTTATTGTCATTTTGACTGTAGCTGTACCTCCATTGACCATAAAATTACGCAAATTGGAATTACGTAAATAAATTTGCCTAATGGATACACGCCAGTTTTGAAAAAAATTCATGTTTTTCGATAAAACGTTTTTGCGCAAGGATTAGGTGTTCTTTTCAGTCGTATCGAAATTTATGCATTTCGCAAAACTAAAATGGAAACACTTTTTTTTTTTTTTTTTTTTTTTTGCTTAACATGAGTCACGACAGTTTGTATACAGCAGCAAAGTGCTTATTTGCTGCTGTACACTTGGACAATGCGCAGATGGCTCCACAGGAGGTCTCACGGCATCACAAAATTCATCAAAAGTTTGTCATTCAAAACAGTTGAATCCATAGCTCTTCTGTAAAATGGCCAATTACAATGTCCCAAAAATGCCACATATATACGTAGCTTCTCCCAACTATAAGAGGCTTGTTGTCGCTCCAACGCCTGAATAAGACACCAAAGTCTCCTCTGATGGCTGACGATGAGCACTACTGTCGTGGCTGAAATATATAACATGTGTCGCCTCCATGATTCTTAATCACTTATTGCGTGAACAAACTTATTCACATGTGATTTTAATTGCATTTCTTATTTAATGGAAACACTGCAATTGTGTTTTTTCAACATAATTAGTTATAATCTATTTTTACTCGCCAATTTTTAAAATGTCATACTCAGTTGCATTTCATTTTCATTCAGTTTAATCAATATTAAATATTATTAATATTCAACAAGCTGAACAAAGAATTCACATTGTGCCATCACACATCAAGCAGATAAATAAATCTAACTTTTATTCCACAGTGACAAAAACCACTGACTGTGGCCCCAGTAACTACACATAAACAATGAAATTCAACAACTGCACTTAAATTACGAACGATTCATCTGCTGTGGCCTGAACACACAGTCTCACAACTTCCTCCTGGGCCACACAGACCTGAATCGAACACCCTCTGTTGATAAATTACAGGTAATTTACTGTGTCTAAACAAATCTGGAAAGTCTTGAATGAATTCCAAACAGCTATTTCACAAGAGGTATAAGAATATGAAAAAAAAAAAAAAAAAAAAAAACACATCTTCAGTTTGGTTTCATTACATTAATAATTCAAGTTCTGCTATGAGGGGGGCTGAGGCTTTATGCAGCTCTGATTAGTTATCAACTGGAGTCGAGCTTCCCTTCAACAAAGAGACAAGGCCAGGTCAGGAATGTAAATGTGTCGGCAGCAGTTTACAACCAGGTCCATCTCTGCCATAAATGATAAAACCGTCTCTCTGCTGTCACACCTCAACTGTTGCTCTGACACCATATCAGCTTAATGATCGATGGGCAGAAAACGCCACCACTAAAGATGTCAGAGGCTATTTGCATGTAAATGAGGGTAGGGTTGCCCAATTGGCCTCTGAATAGTGGCATAGACAGATGGCGAAGTGAAGAGGCACTTTTCTTTGATTTGTTTGTTTCCTGTTGCTGAGAGCCAGGAGGAAAAGGTGAAGAGGCAAATATTAATATGGCTGTAAAACCCATTTAGGACATTGGAAAACACATCTAGAAATGAGGTAGAGAGAACACAACAGTCCTGAAGTTGTAGTGCTGCTTTTCTACACAAGAAAGACAGGTCGATATCGGGAAGAATGCTTCAACAAATATGTCTAAAGCATGAAAACAGTTTAACATCTAGGAATCCCATTGCAGTTAACACCATTGACAGTATTTATTCCCTTTTGGTTCTACAGGTTGAAGAAACAATGATTAATTTTCTACTATTCTGTTAACTTGATTAATCTATGAATAACTTTCTCATATATTTCATGTTAATTTTTTTTTAAGTTGTATTTTGCAAAGAATATTTACTCTCTGAAGAGAGATTCCATAGAACTGGGACCAAAGTGTTTTTCAAACCTCAGATAAGCCAATGTCGTGTATGATGTGAACGGTTTCAGAAAACTACATTAAAGAGTAACCTGCATCATCTTTCAGCGCAACCGACACTGAAGTTTGATGCAGACGTTTGTCAGAGTCGATTTTACAATTTATTTAAAACAGAAACTAGATTTTCTGTCTCGGTTTACATGGTTATTAAGTCACTTTTAGTCGAATTTCAGTTTGCAAATTTTATCAGAACTTTATTGTTTAAAAAGTTATGATGGATAGAAGATATGTTTGTGGTGTTTTTGTCTTAAGACAATTGAATCTGAAAACTGATAAAAGTATTTGAATTCTAACACATTTCTACTCGTTTTGAGAAAGAGAGAGAGAGAGAAAGAGAAAGAAAAAAAGAAAGAAGCTTAAAATCACAAGACAGCTTGGAAGTATAAGTGTCCATACTCCATTTATTCCCCCATATATCATCCGAGTGATTCAACTCAAGACTTTTCCAGGCTGTGTGGGAGCTCTGGAAGCAGTGAGACTGCCAACCCAGCTCTGTGCTCGCTTATCTGTGGCCAAACAAGCTCGTGGCTCTGTTTTGGTCTGTTACCTTATCAATGTGCGGGTGCCAGTACTCGTCATGCTGGGTCTTGGCTGCAGTGCTGTTGATTCTGGAGAAGAAGGTGGGCTTGGTGAGGTACATTAAGGTTTGGTCCAAACCAAATGTTTCGGCAATGACGGTCTGGATTCGACCCCGTACATCTCTAGTAGTGAAAAATGGGTACGATGAGTCTGAACTGAAAGATTATTTGAGTATGATTTATGATTCTTATATACTGGCAGCGACAGCTGTCCAAAGGATATGCTCATAGCTAAATATTTTTTTTAAATTAGCATAAAAGGTCTTTATTCTCTTAATATTTAAAAGTATTTTATTATTTTATTTGGTGCAAAACTGTGACAATACGCATTTGAAGTCACCTGTAAAGCTTGAAATCCTCTTCTGTGAAGACATCCATAATCTGATCCCCAAAATACCTGCAGCAACATCGCCCAGAGCAGGACGCAGAGCCACAGGTCACCATCGCACAGAACAGAGAAAAAGAGAGGAAAAAGGATTCTTTTAGTATAAATAGTTTTCCCCCAGGACATAGTTACTCACAAGTGTGGCAGCCAAACACTAAAACACAGCAGATTTGTAGCAAGCGACTGACTGCTGTGGTTCAGGAAGTCCCGGTTTTTGACACGCCGTAAAGAATGAGAGTGATTTGGGAACTGCTAAGTCAGCATTTCCTGATTAAAATCCACCAGATGGTCTCCTAGAACCCCCTGCGTCAGCCACCTGCCCGGTGGGACGGAGGAGAGACGGGAGAGCAGATGCTCCGAATAAAGTCGGATTCTGACAGGACGGATGAATGAGGCTCGGATGGCTAACCTCACAGTATGAGATAGAAATATTACTGAAAAAAAACTGCATGCTGGGGAAAAGTTCAGGAAACACTGAGCTGGACAAATAAAGGCAAGGTGTAGCTTCCCACCTGTATATATTGACAAACTGTTTTCCCATGGACAGCGCTCCAGAGTGAAGATCCAGTATGGAGGCCTGCAACAAAGACACATATTATTCAATTCAGTTCAACTACATTGGTATATGTGTGGCATATGCTTCAAGACTCAATGCTAATCAAACCCCAGCGTTTCAGGGTTTTTTTGGATTTTTTTTTTTTTTTTTTTTTTTTTTTTTTTTTTTTTGTCAGATTCTGCCCTTTACTTGTTTACTGCTTTTCCAACCCTCAGGGACACTGCTGCAAACAAGTCATTTTCTCAGAGGTGTCCTTGCTGATTTCAGTTGCTTCACTAAAATGTCTGAACACTCTGTAAACAGCTTCTCTATCAGCTGAGGACCAATCAGCCCCCAGGGTGGAGGCAGAGTATGGCCGGGGGATTCAGGTGTCTCCTGGCTTCCTTTTCCCTCAGCATCTCTTTATGCACAGGGTTACTGTACAACACCGCCCTCTACAGCCGGCAGGTAGAACTACTTGAACAAATCTAAAGGACTAAATTTAAACCTGAGATTGTGTTCCCCATCAGAAATCTGGGACAGAATATTAGGGCCAGATTAAGAGGTTTTTTTTTTTTGTTTTTTTTTTTGTTTTTTTCAATGACTCGATGTAATCTGGTGGGTTTCCTTAGACAGAAGCAACTCCTTAAGCTACTTTCAATAATTAAATGATCTTGAGACACTGATAACTAGGATCAACTGGAATGAATGTATGATTGAATTGAAGTAATTTTTTTGTAAAGTGCCTCAAGACGACAACTGTTGCAAATTGGCTCTATCTAAACTGAATTGAAAAGTTATTTTCGTATTCTTACAACTTTATTCTCATAATATGATTTTTTTTTTTGTTGTATGACTTTTTTCTCATATTATTACTTTATTCTAGTAAAAAAAAAAAAAAAAAAAAAAAAAGACTTTATTCTCATATCATTATGGCTTTTTTGTCATTGTTACAACTATTCTCATGAAGTGACTTTTTAATATACAACTTTATTCTAGTAATATGACTATTCTCTTATTACAAACTTTTTTTCTTGTATTATTACAACTTTATTCTGATATGACTTTCTGTCGTACGACTATTCTCGTATTATTACAACTTTATTCTGGTAATATGACTTTTATCTCATAACAATAAGACTTTTTTTCTCATATTCTTACGACTATTCTCGCATTTCAAGTTTTTCCTCGTATTATTACGAGTTTATCCTCATATCACTTTTATCATACGACTTTATTCTTTATTTTTTCTTAGTCTGGCCCTAACAGTCCTTCACAGAAATCTCACCACTGCAAGGTGGTATGTGCAGTTGTAAATATATATTCTCCACCACAACAGGCTCGACTTTACTGATAGAAGCATCAAAACATCCTGCGGTTTCCACAGTCAAACAGGAGTATTTCTAAGTTGTCTGTGAGCTTCTGAAAAACTTCTGGCAACCTGTCACAACTGTGAGTGATTCTGTCACAGCCTTTTATATTCATAAAGGCACTGTTTGAAGGTGAATTTAGCAGAGGACACTAACACAATGAAGGACTCCAGAAACCAACTGCATGTCCATCAAATAGTCCTATTGGTGTAGACCTGGAAAATGTCTTATTTCTTTATATTTTGTTTCCAAGGAGCCCAGAGTGAAGACATTCTTAAGCAATATTTCTTCAGGCTTTTCCGAGAGGCTTTCCAAAGCTCCATTTTGGTTCTTGCCAGCTTTTTTCATTTTAGTCCCAGGCCTGGTCAATTTTAGAGCAATAGTTTTTTGTTTGTTAAGCCAATAAACTCTGATCTATGAATTATTCAGGTATAAAAAGCTTCTAAACTCAACAGATGATCAGGGGACTTGTCTGCAGCAACAGAAAACCTTTTATTTCAGATGTTTTGGCATTTTCTTCCCAACAGGCTACCAAAAGGTTAATGGTAAAATTTAAATTTTTTTTTTTTTTTTTTTTTTTTTTTTAAGTTCTTGAGAGATGTGGGTAGCACTACCTTCTACCTGAGGTCAGCAGTTAAAGTGGAGCTAAATACAGGGCTATCCTGGAAGAAAAACTGTTAAGAGGCTGCAAAGGACTTCAGAATGAGACCTGGGTTCACCTTCTACAGATAATGGCCCTCAACATGCAGCCAGAGCTATATTGGAAGGGTTTAGATCAAAGTGTATTCAGTGTGTGTTAGATTGGCCCAGTCAAAGTCCAGACTGAAATCTAATTAAGAATTAGATGTGAGACCTAAGCATTTATGTTCTTAGACGTTCTTCTTCATTAGATCTGTCAGAGTTTGTGCTATTTTCCCCATGATGGGGAAAAAATGCAGTCTATGCGTTCAAAGGCGGTCAAGATTTACCTCAAAGCTCTTCAGCTGAAGGTGCTTCTACAAATTAGTGGAGGGGAAATGAATACAAATTTATGCCACACTCAGATTCTTATTTGATAAAAAAAAAAAAAAAAAGAAAGAAAACCAAGCATCACTTCTTCCCTTTAATATCTCCTGGTTATGCAGCAGTTTGTTTTAGAATTTGTTGGTGTCGCAAAATATGGAAAAGTCTGAGCCATGTGAATGCTTTTGCAAGGCGCTGGATCTGTCATGCTGATTTCTGTTAGTTCTGCTTATATCCATCCAACTGAACTACAAGTTAATCAAAAAGGGTTCACCTACAACCAGTAAAGGAGAAACACCAACCATTTTGATCTCTGAGAATGAAACATCAATGCAACACAAAGATCAGACCCCTGCTGAGTGTCGGCAGGGGTCTCTCATAGCCGTTTGATCAACCAGAGGCTGCGCAGGAGTATCAAGCATCTCCTACTGCTCACAGACAGGCCTCCACAGTTAACAGGCAAAGCCCGGTATTTAAAAACGGCTAAACGCTCATCTGATTTATCCCCCGGCCAGTTTGTTTGCCTTGGTCTTATCCGGACATCCCATTACATCTAGACAGTATGCTGCCAACCTGATGATGGGCACACACAACCTGTTGCCAAAATAGGTGAAGCTTTCCCATTGCAGCAGGATGATATAATGTTATAAGGAGAAAAACAACCCCTCCCTTAAGCTGTAAGTTATTTCTGGGGGAATCCCCACTGGAGGAGCATTTGCTGATTTAGTGACTAACAGCTTATCAAGTGTGAGGCCATCCAAACAGCCCTGAGCTCTATAGATAACAACACTGGGGAGGATTATGAAATATAGTAAATCTTTTTATCATAAGCCAGATTTAGGCTTAAGTAAGCAAAAAGTGTCATTTTTGTCTTTCACTAAATTAAAGTTTTCATGATTTCCCAGGATGCATTTGGAGAGTTATGCACAAAAAATCCATGACCTCTGATAATGCAAACATAAACTTAAAAAAAAAAAAAAAGAGTGCCTGTGTGCACACTGATTACTGAAAACTAGACTCAGAAAATAAGACATACTTCCAGAATTTTTAAGACTCACATTTTAAATTCTTTTCTACATTTTTTTTAAAGAAAATTCTGGACGTCTGAGTAGAAAGTATTCACTATGAACCTGATTAATGTTATGAATGTATGATTTTGTGGCTTTTTCTAATCATCTTTTTGCTGCTCTAATTAAATATATCTGCCCTACTTAGTTGCTCATCTGCTGCACTGCTCACTGCTACAGCTTACACAACATAACCACTGATATCACATAAAACGCAACACATAGTCAAGGATAAACTGATACAAGAGGATGACCCCCTTTAGGAGGGTTAAGAGTGAGGCATAGATAAAAGCAGGGCTTTTCGTTAAATTGTCCCAGTAATTACTGCAATAAATGATAATACTGTTGTTTTAAGACCATGTTTAAGCAATATATTGATAAAGACATAATAATTCAAGTTCGCCCTCTCAAAGACCAATAAACTTTAATTTTGGAAAGATATTTTAAATATCCAAAATAAAACACAACCAAAAACAATAAATAAATAACACAGGAATAAAAAACACACAACAACCAAAACCATAAATAAAATGGAATATGAAGTCTCTGTAAACAAAGTTGCCCTTCAAAAATGTTCATCATCAGAAAGGAAATTATCTAGTTCATTTTAATTTATCATGTGATTAATTGATTAACTGCTTATTGCGACAGAGTTGAAGACAACCATGTCAAATTTGTAAGAATATGTATAAATTAAAAAGCACCATATTTATTAAGCATTAATAGAAGTTTGTCCTTCTAAAATATATATATATATATATATATATATATATATATATATATATATATATATATATATATATATATATATATATATATATATATATATATATATTGGAAGAAGGACAAATGTCTGGAAAACTAAACCTTTTTTTTGTTTTTATATTTTGTCATGTTTCAGCCAGAAGCGTCAGTGTATTTTAATGAGGTTTTTTTTTTTAATGACAGATGAAATATGAGTTAGATTATTGAATGAATAATCCAAACTTTTCTCCATGAGGTCCAGGATCGTTGAGTTGAATGCAACTAGGGGCCACATGGTTTTTTTAAAATATAAAAATTAAGAGATAAATTCCTTGTTGCCTTTTTATTATTTGCTCATTAATAAACTAAACATGCAAGAATGTATTGAAACGAACAAAATGGTCTGATTTTTGCAGAAAGAGGACCTACAAATCATTGTTCTACCCAAGTCTGCCTTTGAGAAAAAGTTGCTCAAAGTTTGTTAATAGATAAGGAATGATTTCTGTTATACCCCGCATTTTTTGTTTCAGGAAGATCTTATTCATCTATAAAAATGGCGGCATAAAAATATATTTAAAAAAAAAAATCCATCTCCAATTGGGCTTTGACTAGGCCAAAAATATACTTTGATCAAAACCATTCCATTGCAGCTCTGGGCGTTTATGTCCGTTTCCCTACGGAAACAGGTTTTCTCCCAGGATCACTCTGTATTTGGCTCCATCCATCTTCCCCACTCTGAACAGGGGAGACGTGTCGTATTGGCTTTCCACCACGCATAGTGGGTTGCATGAAAATGTTCAATCCTGTCTCATCTAACTGAAGCGCCTTCTCCCACGTGTTTGCCATGTCCCCTATATGCTTCGTGGTAAACTTTAAGCAGGACTTCTTTCTTTCTGTAGTTCTTCTAAAGCTACCTTAGCCCAGCCTGTATGTTTAGGTGGACGGCCGTGTCTTGGCCGTACTCTTCCCAGGACGGTTTGAACAATTCTCCGTGAGACGTAGAAAGTTTGACATACTGTTTTAGAACCTAACTCTGCTTTAAACTTGAGTACTTTTTCTTCCAATTTATAACTCTGCAATACTTTACGTTGGTCCATCACCAAAAACTCATTAACGTTTGTGGCTGTA
Source organism: Anableps anableps (assembly GCA_014839685.1). Lineage (NCBI taxonomy): Eukaryota > Metazoa > Chordata > Actinopteri > Cyprinodontiformes > Anablepidae > Anableps > Anableps anableps. The sequence continues at coordinate 7,683,213 of CM026084.1, forward strand.
ATGAAAAAAAAAAAAAAAGAAGAAAAAGTTCAAAGTCTACGAATGCTTTTACAAAACACATTATGCACACTTTTATACTTAAAGAAAGAAAACTAAGGAAAGTCTTCTAAAGGAGCAAACTGCCTTTAGGCGCGGTGCCAGAGACTCTCCTACACATCAACACCAACAAGCTCTCGGTCTTTGTTCGTTTGAGCTTTTAATTAGCTACGGGTACACTGTATGCTAGACACCTCTTGTGGATACGTCGTTACATACGGCTTTGACAGTCTATGAATGAAAGGACAGGTTGTTTCATGACTCTGTGACAAAAAAAAAAAAAAAAAACCCTGAATTCATGTTATCTTTTTTTCTTGTCATCTTGATTTTGTTTCCTGTGACAGAGGTTATCAGGGCTGAGCTTTTCAATGCAACACAAAGAGCATAAAGAGCATCATTTAACAGCAATCTGAAGGAAAGAAAACTTTTCTCTATAAGCGCTTTGCATTAATGCTGCAGATGAAAAAAAAAATATTTGCAAGAAATATATGAAAATGCCAATTTAGACCATTTATTTATAGTGAATTAACTTGCTACGCTTTGTTTATTTGTGCCATTCAGTTAGAATAATACTCACTCCACCCTCGGACCCGGCCAGCGCCAGCCCCCTCTCAGCCAGCCTGCGTGTCAGAAGCAAAAACATTAAAGAACCGACACAGCTGCACGGAAAGTAGCCGAGACGGGCTTCGGCTTTACCTCCTGAGGGCCTCAGCCTCTTCGCTCGTCACCACGCCGTCCGTGACGGCTCGGCCACACTTCTGAGGGGTGCAACCTGAGAGAGGGAAACACGAGGCAGCGTTTTACAACACAGCTACAAAAGTAACGCAAAAAAAAAAAAAGAAAAATGAGGTGCATGAAAATGCCACAAAATTCTGGGTTTTGCTGCAACTTTCTGAGAGGAGTTTTTGTTCTAAGTCTAAGCTGGGTTTTAATTCGTTGTTGCAGAAGTCTATGCAGCTTCCTGTTTCGAAGCTGGACTGAAAGGCAGTCTTGCAGCGAATTACACATATTTTCATGATATATTAGATCCAAACATTGCTGCAGGTCATTTAGAGAAACCACTGATCGAGCATTCCTCAGTTCTCAGTGACTTTATGCTTAAAAACACACTTAGTCTGTAGTGCCACCTGGTGGATCAAAAAGTACAGCTTCAAAGACAAAACCAACCAGGTTTATTTTAGTTTTTCCTAAATTATCTTAAAAACAGTTTTTCATTTTCGTTTTCTACAAATTTTATTTCATTTTGAATGCATTTTTTACACACTGATGACAGAAAAATTATTATTAGAAAAACCAGAGTACAACAGCTGAAATCTGACAGTAAGTTAAGAGTTATTTATCTATTATTATTTATATTAAAGTCCTTTTAATGAGATGGCAGAGAAGATACCGGAGTGACAAGAGTTTACTTCAGCAACACTGCTGCTCAGCAGGCTGAAAGAAAGCTCCAACACTTTTTGATTGCTTACAAGAAAGACAAATTCTGCTGTGGCAACAAATTTGGGAGGTCGTTCCATGGAAACTAAAAAAACACCCTTATCAAGCCAAAGATATCGGTTAATATTAGGCCAGATGATACTGAGAAACCCATCAAATGTTTTGTTTTGGTTTTTAGTTGAAACATTTAGTTATTCAAGATAAAATCTAGACAACTTATCTGCCAATAAATACTGTTAAGATACCCTACAACAGACTGTGTGTTTTTAACACATTTAGACATGAAAATAATCTCACAAAGGTGTACCAGATCAAGCTGTCCAAGCAGGTTCCCCCTGAGAGTAAACTGCAAGCTACTTGAACAAGTCTTCAAAGACCAGAAAATGTCTTCATAAGGCGAAGCTGGGTGGCTCAGTTGATAGTGCACGCGCACGAGAGGAGGCTATAGTCCTCGACGTGGTTGTCCTGGGTTCGATTCCAGATCTCAGGATGCTGCATGTCTGCCCTTTCGCTCTCCTCCATATTTCCTGTCTATTCATTGATCAATAAAGGCCTTCAAAATGTCTTCATGAGACCTACTGCAAGTTCTTGCAGCTGTTAATATGAAAAGGAAACAGCAAGTTTATCTTTCATGGAAGGTGTTCAAGTAGGAAACCTTTGCTCTCTAAGGCCAGAAAAACATAGACAAAGACCAGGACGTCTGCAAGAAAGTTCTTTGGACAGATGAGTCTAAACTGGATTATTTGGACACCACAACAGAGGACCAGTTGTCCAGCTTTCCAGGTACTACTATATACTACAAAGCATAGAGCTGGAAGTGTCATGGTCTTGGAATGTTTTTATCATAATGTTTTCCAGAGATTAAAATAAAAATAGATTCGACATCCAGATGTGAATATTTCTTAACAAAGAACTGAATATCTAATGTGGTATTCTGAGTTTTTGTCATTCTAGATAACATTAATAATCAATAAGCTGTAATAATCAACATGTTACATTATAGCAGCATCAATAGTAATGATGCTTTTCATTCTTAACTAAAAGAAATTGGACCTTTTTGTTCAGTCTCCTGTGCAGCCCAGAGGCTCACCTGGGTAGCGTTTGTAGTTCTCGTAGTCCTCGGAGCACTGGACGCTGTAGACTCTGGGCTGAGGGGAGATCACTTCCCTCCGCCTGGCCAGAGTTTCTGTGATGTCACTATCCAAGGAAGTGAGGTAGAGCCATGCGGCAACTGCACATGCACACAGAGCAACCAGGAGCAAGGCCAGGAGCCCCCGAGACCCCCGCCATGAGGACCCCTGTCTCAGGGCATTTCCTCTGGTCAGGACAGACAAGCACAACATAACAACATACATGCAGGTTCTAACTGAATCTGTTTGCTTTAATTAACAGTTGATTGCACTGGATTGTATTTAGGGGTATCAGAGTAAAGGGGGCTGAACACACCCAACACTTTTAAGCTTTGTACTTGTAAAGAATGTAAAAAAAAAAAAAAAAAAAAAAAAAAAAAAAAAAAAAAAAAAAAAAAAATGTGGAACACTTTACAGTTTTGTACTACATTTTGTTGGTGTATCACATATAAAATCCAAATAACAGGCATCTAAGTTTGTGGTCATAACGTTGCAATATGGGAAGAGGTTCAAGGGGTATGAAAACTTTTGCAAAGCACTGTATACTTGTCAAACCTTGACAAAATTATACTTAATCGATTACAGATTCTGTAACAGTTTTATTTATTTATTTATTTATTTTAAATAACGCTCGAAATGGATGGATTCGGTGCTTTTTTTTTTTGTACCAGTTAAACCATAATTAATCAGATCGAGCTGAAAAACTTCTTTTTCTGGAAAAGCTGGAATTTACCCCCCTATTCAGCGTCTTCAGCCTCCTTTTTATGTTGGAAATTAGGTCTTTTTTCATAAGCTTACCTTTTAATTTTTCTCTCTATCTCTGCTGCATTCGGGCCCTTTGTGTTCCTCAGTCGTAGCAGAGCCATGTCGCCTCAGCTAGCATTCAACTAACAGCTGTTTGCACACTGCAAACATCCCGCACACCCCGCCAACAGCTCGTACGGCAGCCGAAAGCTCCCCCACTTCCTGCTACACTTGTGTCGGCCCACCCCATTGGTTCTCCCAGAAGAGAAAGCGTAGCTTTCATTGGTCCACGTGCAGAGCAGTTCCGCTACAGCTGCAGAAACCAAACAGAGGTTCGATTTTAGGCAAAGGGCTGCTTTATTGACTCCTCGAGCTTTTTAAACCGCACATACTCAAATTTTAAACGCTTTGCATGTAGCTTAGATTTTATCAACAGTTCCTTAGAGCATTTTCTTTAACCGGCTGGCAACCCTCTCAAAGATATTACCTGACAAGGTAGGTTACACTGACCGGAAGAAGAAAAGGAAACGGACCTGAATTTACTGGGCTCTGGTTTAATTCACCCCTTCGAAAATTCATATCCCAATTTCGTACCAACGCGTTGCCAACTCGTTTGTTTCTACATTAATTTCCTACCCATAAACAAGTATTTTTACTCTATATAATTTAAACCCTTATTTATGTCTGTTTCTTTGTATTTACGTATTGGCTTTAATTATAGAGATAAATACACATAGAACGTCCCAATCTTTCGCCTAAGTTCATTTAATTATACTCGTTTTCTCGAAGCTTTGTATTACTCTTAGCTTATTTTTCTTTTTCATGAATTGTGGATGTAAATAACCTTTAAAAAGCTAAAACCCCATGTATAATATAATTTAATTGTTTTCTATTTTCATTAAATATTGTATTTCACTATGTTTATGGTTATGAACACTGTATGGAACAATTGCCTCATATATATGATGGTGTAGATTTTGTTAATTGGAGTCATTTTCTTATTGTAGGCTATAAAGAGATTGTAGAAAATTACTTCATCATTGGCTGTTAAAGAAAGAAACATAGTTTCATACCATAAAAATCAGGTAAGATATCACCCAGCCAACAAATGTATGAAATTGTAAAGGAGTGTCAAATTTCCACACATAAACAACATGTAAGCAATGCATGAGAAAAGACATGAAAGATCATGCATTTTTGGCCCTCCTGGGAGTCTACGTGGCTTCATTGTGAACAGAAGTATTCGAGTACCAAATGGCGAAGGGGTAAAATGACCAGTACCCCTTATGGCTCTGGCTTAGTAATGTTTTTTGTTCAGCTGCAGACAGAATGAGTCCCCCTTGGCCCAAAGGAAAGAAGCTTGTCCACTTAGATTTGAAAGGCGCCCCTCCGCGGGTTGAATACCTTCACAGGGTGAGCTTTATCTTTCTTCTCGTATTTCCGTCTGCCACCTTCTCGGTTGTTCCTGCTCATCGTGTTTCACCTCCTCAGCTGATCGAGCTCTTCTCTCAGCTGGGTGTGGACGGCCTGCTGGTGGAGTACGAGGACATGTTCCCTTATGAGGGAGAGCTGCAGCTCCTGCGAGCCACAGCGCAGCCTGCTTACAGGTGCAGATCAGGATGTAAACAAACACTGGAGGGTGTCACTGAATCTACACAGCTTTTTACCTTCCTTATAAAGTGATAAACTTCCATAACAAGTGATTAATCTCAGGTTACTTTACAGTACGTTGCAAAAGTTCAGACTTTCCCATGTTTTGTCATGCTACAAGATCAAATGTAAGTGAATTTTTTTTTAGTTATTTTTTGATTTAGACAGAGTAGTTTTGGTTTGTTGTCAGAAAAGGCAGCATGAATAATGAAATTCCTGCCTTTCACATTTATATTGGTATTTTACTGATGAAAAGTTTTGAAAATGTTTCTTTTCACCTCACAGTTCTGCTCTGCTTTCTTGTTTCTGTTAGTCCGTTATGACAAAAGAAAAAGTTTATTACTGTAACGTGACAAAATATGAAAAAGTGTGAGTAAGTAAACGTTTTAGTGTTTACTAATCAGGATTTAGTGAATTCATCACATCACCAATGTCATTTTGTTGTGTTTTTAGCCAAGAGGAGGTGCTCTCCATTCAGGAATCTGCCAAAGCAAGGGGCATGGAGGTGATCCCACTCGTGCAGACTTTTGGTCATATGGAGGTGTGGTAAAATTCGACAGATTGTTTCTTTAAATTATCAACATTTTCTGAATTTTGACGTTGGATGAGCATTTATGTTCCCTCTTGGTATAGTTTGTGTTGAAGCACCGGCCCCTGTGGCACCTTAGAGAGGTCCCGCACTGCATTGGCACCCTTAATCCCCATAAAGAGGAAGGAGTCAAGCTGGTGATGGAGATGCTGAGGCAGGTGGTTGAGCTGCATCCAGATCTAAGCACGCTCCACATAGGGGCAGATGAGGTAGGAGTCTTTGGTTGGTGGCATTAAGCTCTGTGTCTTCGTCTCATGTGTGTTCCTGTCTTGAACACTTTAAGGTTTACACTCTTGGAGAAGGGGAGGACTCCAAGCTTTGGCTGGCTTCAACCGGTCGTACAGTTGAACAGCTCTTCCTCAGTCACGTGACAAAGGTTGCCAAAGCTATTAAAGAGGCGTGGCCTGACATGAACATCGTAATGTGGGATGACATGATGAGAGGGATGAGCCTGGATACATTGAAAGGTGAGGAGGAAACATAGTTTGTTCCATCCAAATCAGCCAATCACTGACATTTGAACAGCTGTAGCTTGTGTTTTTTTTTTTTTTTCTTCAGTCCACTTCATGTCTTCATTCAAACCCTTCTTGATTTTTGTTTTTCTTTCTTTCTTTTCCCCATATGACAGCAAGCGGTTTAGTTGGAGTTGTGCAGCCCATGTTGTGGGACTACACCCCAAACCTGGATGTGGATAAAACTGGTAAAGACACCTCAGTGTTCCCAAAATTTTTATTCTCCAAACTCTTTAATTGTAGCCACAAAGAAATCTCCACCACCAAGTCAGAACTGATATAAGAGAATAACCTCTAAAACTTAATCAACCCTTTTTATACATACTGTAAATGAATGAAAACATTTTTAATGTCGAGTTCCAGAGATGTGATGTTTGTGACCTGTTGTGACAGTCTTGACTACCAAGTAATTTAATGCCATTTCATATAGAAAGATTTGCCTTAGAAATCTGTGTAACTTCTTAGTTAGAAATGTCTCTCAACAAACTCTGTTCACTCAGTTTCCATGGTAGCCAACTGGTTTAATGCCCGATGGAGCAGTAATAGTCTGCGCTCGTTTCTTTCCTGTTTCATTCCCCAAAGCATCAGGGTACAGATTTCACTACAGATCTGCCGCTTTGTTATCCAGATGGACAACATATCAGCATCAATATCAATATCAGCCGTTAGTAATTTTCTTAAAATATCGGTATCTGTCCAATAAGTAAAACTGAACCGATATTTACAAATAACATTAATTTCCATGTTGTTGCCATTTGTGTATGTTTCAAGAGGAGGAAGAGAGGGAGTTGTGCATCCCTACTGCTAGCCCACTAGTACGTCAAGCTGGATTCAGACACATAGCTATGAAGGCGGTTATAAACAGCAACATATCAGCCTTTAATTTGCAGATGTGCATGTTGCTTGTCTTCTTGCAGCTTTAAACATTTCATTTTATAAACCAAGCATTCAACATAAGCAACAACGTTCTTCTTTATATCTTTTTTTTAAGGTTAATTGAACTTCACTGACGCCCCAACTCAAACATTCCTGACTGTGTTTTCAGTGTCTTTGCTGGAGAAGTACTGCAGTGCTGGTATGCCCGATCTGTGGGCAGCCAGCTCCTTCAAAGGTTCCACGTCCGTTCACACCTGCGTGACCTGCACACAAAGACACGTGGATAATCACCTGCAGTGGCTGAAGGTGGCTGCTTCTCTGTCTGCTGCCATTAACATGAAGGGTATCGCTATCACAGGCTGGCAGAGGTAAGAATCAGAGGAAGTTGGAAAAATATTTCTGCCCCTTTTTTTTTGCATTTTGTCAAGAGACAACCACAAACGTCAATGTATCTTATTGGGATTTTATGTAATGTGATAGACCTAAACAGAGTAGTGTGTAGTTTTGAACAGGACTGGAAAAAATACATAGTTTTTAAATTGTTTTGCAAATAAAAATCTGAGTAGTTTTTTGTGCATTACAATTCAGCCCCCATTTTTCTGATACCCCTAAAAGAAACCAACTGCCTTCAGAGGTCACCTTATCCACCTGTCATTTCATCTCAGTATAAATCCAGCTGTTCTGTGTAAGACTCAGCAGTTTGTTGGAGAACATTAGTGGAAAAACTGCATCATGAGGACCAAGGAAGAAACCAGGCAGGATAGAGATGGAAGTTGTGAAGTTTAAACCAGAGTTCCCAAGCTTTGAAAATCTGAGTGCTGTTCAGTTCACCCTGCAAGAATGGAAAAGGTGCAGCACCATCAGGCCTATGCTAACTCTGAAGGAGGTGCAGCAACAAAGCAACTGTTGAAGCAAAGCCAGAGGAAGTCCAGTTTGGAAGCCGAATAGCCATAGGAAGCCATGTTGGCGGTAGAGCAAACATGTAAAAGAAGGTGTTGTGGAAACTAACACTCCACGTAACCCTGAATAGACAATTAACATGGTGAAGCATTGATGTAGCAGCACCATGCTGTGGGAGTTTTTTTTTTTTTTTTTTTCTTCAGCAGAAGGGAAACTGGGAGTAACAAACTTGAAACAGGAGCAGAGGTTTACCTGCCAGCAGGACAACGGTAAACATCCAACCAGAGCTACAACAGAATAGGGCTGAAACGATTAATCGGATGAATCGTGATGAATCAATTATCGAAATGATCTTCAACTGATTTAGTACTTGATTAATCATTAACTGGAGTATACAGACTCAAAAAAAGGCCAATTGCTGAAAGAAAAACATATTCAGAGCAGTAATTAAGCCAAAATTGTACAAAAATATACACATTTTGCATTTAAGATTAAAAAAAATAAAAACCCTTTGTAAATATGTTCTATGCAAAACTCCTCAAGTGGCAGTTTTAGCTTCACCTGGTTCAAATTCTGTAAAAAAAAAAATCTCCTATTAAATACCTTTTGCTATCCAATTATTAATCGGTTAATCCAAAAAATAATCAACAGATTAGCGCTACACTGTACTGATGTTAAGTCAAGGAGAAAGGGCTGAGTTTAGAAGTATTGTTAGAAGTATTTTTTTCACTGCAGATGCATCTTTTGCTACAAATGATCAAGCGTTCACTAAAGGAATGCTATGATATTGCATTTTAAGCAATAAAATGTGTATTTTCCCATTTTAAAAAAGGAATTTAATTATTTTATTGTATTTAATGTATTTCTAATATTGTATAAAAAAGCCTTAAATAAAAATCTACAAAAAGTGCACATTTTTTAATCCAATTAATCATCAGAATTATCAATAGATTAATCGATAACTAAAATAATCGTTAGTTGCAGCTCTACAACAGAATGGTTTTCGGTCAAACTATATTTATGTGTTCAATTGGTTAAGTCAAAGTCCACAGTTAAATCCAGCTGAGAAACTGAAAATTGCTGTTTAGACACTCTGCCTAATCTGCTCTTGAGCTATTTTGCAAAGAATAAGGGACAAACAATTTTAGGGTCTAGATGTGAACACATACAACAAAATACTTGGAGGCGTAACTGCAGACAAAGGTGGTTGTAGAATATATAGATTTAGTTCAACACAATGACACGGTGCACTTTTCAGATTTTGGCTGTAAACATTTTTTTTTAAAACACAATTTCCCTTTCAGTTCACCATAAAATCCCAATAACATGTTTAAGTATGTGGCTGGGAGCTGACAAAATGAGAAATTCTCAGTTCTCAATGAGCGAATTCATTTTTTTAATGAGTCCAAAGTTACTAAACTGCTTTTGTTTCTCCTCTCCCACCAACAGGTATGACCACCTGTCTGTACTGTGTGAGCTACTGCCTGTAGCTCTCCCCTCCCTAGGGTCCTGTCTACAGACTCTTATCCATGGAGAATTCAGCACTGAGGCTCACAGAAAAGTAACAGAGATGCTGGGAGTATCTTCAGTCGAGGTGGAAGCCATGGAGAGGTGAGGTCCAGCACTGGTTTAACAAACGAGGCCCGACTCTACGTTAAGAGTTTCTCTGTGTGGCATTCAGGACTTCTGCTGGCGAGTCACTGTTCCCTGGAAGGAAGCTGGCAGAGTTAATCGTGGCAATAAATTCACTGCTCAACTCGGAAGATTTAAGATTTTTTGAAAGCAATATGTAAGTTATTTTCAGTTTTCAGCCTCATTTTTGGGAAATATGCTTCGTCACTTGCCAACAGCATCATTGCTCATCAAACAAGAAAGCCAGGTTTCATTTGTCTCAGCAGCCATATTGTTAAGACTTCCCACTTTGAATACAGAGGGAAACAACAATATATTTCCCTGCATTTTATGCTTTCAAACATTGTAGAAAAAATGTTTATTAACAAGAATTGTTGCAATACCATGAATTACAAGGGATTAATAAGACACATACTGATAGCAGTGGAAAAAACATTATTTCACATGTGCACAGCCGCCATTTTGGATTTTAATTTCAGCGTTTGTAAGGAAGCTCTGATTTTCCAAGTTAGAATTCCAACTTTAGTAGGTATTCCAGTTGATTTCTGCTGCATGGAATTTGGAGAGTTCTATATTCCAACTACAAAAGGAAGTTACCGCTAGCATTCTGCTAGCTTATCTTAGAATAAACGCAGTTTGCAGAGGAAGATGGCTACAATATGGTCAATTTTTATGCACCTCTAGTGTACAAACTGTAATAAAGAGACAGCTTTCCTTTGAAACACCACAAAATAATTGCTCCCACCATAAAACAGGACCAGTCTTCACGCCTTGCTGCTAAATAGTCGCGAACATTAGCTTGAGTATGCTTTTCAAAACAGGTTTTTAACCGGTGTCGAGCTTGACAAAAATTTTTACTTCTCTGCATTTGAAGAACTATTTGTTGTGCTTTTATAGGTTTGTAAGAGGGTGGTTCAGTCCCTACCACAGACAGAGGAAGATGGTGAACCCGTTAAACTCCATGCACATTCACAACCAAGCCTCACTGTAAGCATTTTTTAATAGTTGAACAACAAGTGAAAACAGGCTGTTGCTTTTTCCTGAGTGGTTTCTCTATGTTATAGTCTAGCTTATTGTCGGACTTCTTTCTGGTTATGTCTCAGGTATTTGGACACATTACAGAAGATGGTAGAGTCAGTGAGAAAAGAGATGGCAAATCTTTATCCCAGTTCTACGGCCGAGGAGTGGATCGAGGAACACGTCAGCCCTGTAATGGCTCCACTACAGCGTGTTATTGATGCTATCCAGGCCTGTGTAAAGGAAATGGTGCCATGAAAGATTCATGGCTCATTTCAGCTTTGATATTGGACTATCTGTGATTACTTCTTCCAAGCATGTGTGACATTTCTTTTTCTATGTGATTCTGCATCTCCATCCAAGTTCATGTGATTGGAGGTAAGTGAATCAAAGGAAAAAGGAACTTCAAGGGTTTTTTTTTTAAGCAAAAGAATTAAATGAAAGATGAACAAATCTAAAAGTAAACAAATACAATGAAATAAAAAAATTACCCATTACTCATTTCTTGTTTGTTCTTCTTTAAACATTTAACATCAGCAATCGTTAAACTCAAAAAAAAAAAATAAATAAAAAAAAAATAAACATTGAGATGACCTAAAATTCAGTCTTTGGTTCACACAAAAATGGTTTAAACATCAATACAGAGCAGCAACAGGCTTACTCATGTCACACAGTTTGTTTCTGGTCAATGCCGGGGAGTTCCTCGTGCTCGGTTACAGCTTGCCCACGCATTCCTCCAGGTTGAATACAGAGTAGGAGAACATGCAAGATGGTGAATCAGAGCTGGCTGAGTCCAGAAAACCATGGGAAAAGGCACTTTCCATCATCTCCCAAACAATTGTTATGACGTCAACAGGGAAGCACACTAGATCTATAATTTGAATTGTGCTCTTAAACAGTAATTAGTTCAGAACCCATAATCCTTGCGGAAACCAGTGTGTAAGTATAAACAAAACGAGGGAATAACGGTCAGAATATGAGGTGAGTCTCACTTTCTGCAATGTCTTTGGATTGCTGTGATGCCTTTACTTAATTCACCCCTAGATACACCAGAATGCACATCCTATAGATCGGAGTTAGTCTGCCTCATTATCCGAGTCTGTGCTGTCGTACTCCCCATAGTCTTCGTATTCCTGCTGCTTCCGCTGCATCTCATCCATTCCCAGGAAGCGCTTCACCAATGAGGCCACCGCTTCGACGTCACTGCAAGGCAACAAACCGAAACATGTCACCAAGGGTTTCTACACATCTTTCCTGACCAGATTCTACGCTTTTCTAGACTCAATTACCAAAGCTTTGCATATAAGTACAATTGTGTAAAAGAACCGGGACACCTTATGGCTGTGTTTTTATAACATATTCGGACATATACAAATCTGATATCAATTTAAACAGTACCAGAATGTTCAAGTAAAATGGTAAACAAAACAGAAGAACATACCTTTTAAAATGTTTGATTGCATAAGGGATAAACTGGACATCATCATTACTAGAAAAGAAGGCTTGCCTTATTTAAACCTCACACATTTAACTTGGTGTGCTCCTGACTCTTGAAATGAGAGTGAACACCATGGCAAGCTTGCAAGTCTGGATTTAGAATTTAGAATCAGCCTTTCCCCTGTACAGAAATGAGTCTACAAGCTGAAAAGATTCAAAATAATTGCTACCATCCCCAGATCTGGCTGGCAATGCAAGTTCACCCTGAGAGCAGGCTGCAAGATGCTAGGAGAAGACTCCAAAAACCCTAAAATCTCATCACAGGACCCACACCAGGGTCTTTCTGCAGTTAAACGTACATTCCTAAATTAGTCTAAGACTAGATTATTAACACACCAGAGCAGACGTGTTTGGTTTAGCCAAATGCAGCATTCTAGGGAAAGAACCTTCTACCCATTGTGAAGCACAGAACTGGAAGTGTCATGGTTTTGGGATGCTTTGCCACAGCAGCTCACCGTCACTGAATCTACCATGAATCGTATCGTGGAACAGAGGCTTAAAAAAATTGTAAGACCACCTGTTAAAAAATAAAAGCTGAAGCAGAACTAGATCCTACAACAGAACAATGACCCAAAACATACCAGTAAATCCACCAAGGTCTGACTGACAATTACAAAACGGAAAAGTCCTGGGCCGAGTCAAAGCACAGATCTTGAGCTCATGGAGATGCTGTGGGGAGACCTAAAACAGGCTCTACAGAGTATCAGGAAAGAATTCACAGCATTTCACTTTTTCCACATTCTACAGCCTTATTCCGAATTGTATTAAATTAATCCCTTTCCTCAAGACAAAAGATTTTAGCTCATTGTTTGGAAAAAAAGACCTAATTATTAGTTTGGTTGTTTTTTTTTTTTTATATTTGATCATGGCTAATCTCTGTGACATTATATACAGAGATGTATGTTGGATTTTCTTTATGACAAATCCATTTTGGATCCGCCAATGGCCTACCTACGTCCTCCCATGGTGGCACTCTGGGTGAGAGGGTAGGAGATGCCAGCAGCCAACCTCAACATCACATGATAACCTTTCCCCAAGTATCGCACCCTCTCTTCCTCAACACAAACGTCACAGAGCTGCGCCAGGTCCAGCACGACTGCAGGAGAGAGAGAAAGCATTAAGATCCTCATACTAATGGATTCCTCTGTTCCAACCACTGAAGACTTAGTGGTTTCACTGACTTCTCTCCTGTCCTCTCCTCCACAGCGTCAGCAGCAAAGCGTATAGACTGATGGTCTTGAGCTCTATCAGTTTCTTGGTTTTGTCGAACATGGCCTCCTCCCACTCCTCCATGTTCTGAAGGGCCACAAACAGGCAGCCTGCAACGTAGAAGAGCTTCCACAGGATGCTGTCTGTGAAAGCCACACAACGCAGAGAGCAACAGTGAGCAGTTGTTGCTTTAAGCAAATATGGGACAAATGAGTTTCCATACCTGAGCTGTAATATGCAGCTGCCAACCCTGCAGATGTTATACCTGCAAAGTGAAAGGAGAAAGGTTAGGGATTCTGAAGGTTTATGAAAGTCTGATGGATCGCTTGATCAAAAACAACACAAACTTACCAACAAGAAGAGACCATGAGCGAATACCAGGAGCTCTCTTTAGGTGGAGGAGAGTGGGACTGTTTGTCTCTACTGTCATGTAGCCCATCTGAACAGAGGCAGAAATGTTAGAGATAATGAGATTTTTCGATCAAGAACTCTTACCAAATCAACTAGTGTTGTTGTGTCCTGGTGTTGTCTAGGTCAGTGTGAATAAATCATACTGCTGTTAGAGCTGGACGATAAATAGATTTTATCGAATAATCGAACATTTGGTTTTTGAAGATTTAATGTTTGGAAAATCTGGATTTTTTTTTTTTTTTTTTTTTTTTTTCATCAATGCACTCCTTGGATTCCCATTGAGTGATGTCAGCACTCCCACAGCCGCCATCTTACTTGGCAAGCATTTTTTACAGCTTCTATTTATTTGGACTTTGAATTCAAGTGAACTCTACAACGAAATATAAAGGGGAGGCTAAGATTTTTATTTTTATTTTAATAAAAATAAAGTCATGATGCTACAATAATACAGTCACAATAATACAAGAATAAAGTCTTAATATTACCAGAATAAAGTTGTAGTATTTGAAAAATAAAGTACTAATTTTATGAGACCATGAAAAATAATACTTTTTTTTTTTTTTTTTTTTTTTTTTATGTAAGCTTTTTTTTCATTATAACGACTTGTTTCTTGCCATTTTAAAACATTTTTCAGGTAAATTTGCTTCATTATTTATTAATAATATTCTAGTAATTATACAAAAATTCTCCAACGCTGGCATTAATACTCTGTCATATAACTCACAGAAGAGATGATTTGTCATTTGTAATTTAATTTTAGAAAAGAAAGCAAGAAAAAAAAAACGATTAAAATCGGAAATCGGATCTGGTATGAAAAAAATATATATTTTTAAACCATATCAGCCAGCCCTAACTGCTATACTGCTGTAGTTTTTGTCAACAACTTTAGCTGTATACATATTGACAAAACTGATAATTAACTATATGTATCAGAATTAATCAGAATAACCCTTTACATCCCTACATTCAGATATAATTTGTCATACAGACCAAAGCCGGTCCAAGACTGTTTAAGGTACTGGTCCCCATATTACTCACGTCATGATATTTAATGAGTCCCTCTGGGATTTTACCATTGTTTACGTGATTTTTTTTTATTTTTTTATTTTTTTTTATTTTGCAATCAAAATCAATTATTTTTGTGGTGCTACTTTTGAAATATTGGCAAGGAATTTTGCGATATGTTTTCCTTATTTAAAAAATCCTTTCCAAAATCTACATTCAGAAGAAAAAAAAGATTAGCAAAAATAGCAAGCAGACAGATTGGAAACACAAACATTTTTATTCTTTAAAGAACTTATGTTGCTATTTTGTTTGTTACTTGCCATATCGGTCATGGATTATAACTTCACATTAAGTAGGGCTGAGGCAGCAGTGTAGCAGAAGTAAGAAATACTGCCACCTGCAGGTGGGAGTCAGAAGTCCCTTAGAACCAATGTTTTTGACCATTTTTGCAGAAAATTTCCAATAAATTCACAATTATACATTGGTGAAAAAAAAAAGTGGGGAATCTGTTGATTTTGCTGAATTTCCAAGATCCTGGGAGGACTCTTTCATCCATAAATAGCAATTTGTAAATTGTACAGAAACATTAATTTCTTATACAGCTCAGATTGAGCAGAGTCATGGGGGGGGTAAAAATTCTTTAATTTGACATTTAGAAACTGTAAGAACAGATTTAAAGAAGGCTTCAAATTCTTCTTAAAAATAACTGCATATAGTCTGAGAAGTGAAGTGCAGCCTTGTTTGCTTATGGCTCATATAGACTGTTGAGAGGAAGGAGGAAGGGGGGTACAAAGGACTTTACTGTATTAACAAAATAGCTGCTCCTTTCCGTAACTTGTTTTTGTGTTTTTGAATGGGGAGTGTTGCTAAGAAGGTCCACCAACAAAAGTACAGATGGGGACGATCCAATCCAACGTCTGTGTCACACCCCACACACCAACATCTCTCTTGGATGAGATATCAAGCTGAAGCCAATGGCTAAGAGTCCATGGTTAAGTGTTTCTGAAAGTTACATTTTGGCTATCATTACTCTGGAAATTTAAGCTGTAAATTAAAAAGATGTGCACACCTAAATCAAATCTACAAAGTAATCTTGAACACTGATCCACGGGTGGGGCCTCTGCCAACATGCTGTCAGCAGACAGTCTGCTGCTGCAGCAGCGTCAGCACTCAGCAGTGCAGCATCACCAGCTTTGGATACATTTCAGTGTTGAAAAGCAGAAAATACAACATAATTGTTTGGTTTCTGTAATGTGCAAGCATTTATCTTTAAACTTCCAGGCCCTACAGAGGTGCAACGAGAAAAACCTATTAAAAGGTTCATATAGATAGAGACTGAACCTTCATCTGGAGTATGTATCTAAAAATTATACAGTGGCTGCAGTTACAGCGCTAAATGCTAATAGATGTCTAAAAATGTCACAATCACATGTTGTTTGCTTTGGATGACTTGAATAGGGGGCTATTATTTCACTGAACTATTTTGTTCGACTTCTCTCAATCTCTCTGCACACACATGGTTATGATTGAGCTCATAAATAATTAACAACCATTCATGGCAGACACAGTTGTTATTGATGGATTATGTCCCTGGAATTAGCAGCTTTAGCAGCTTTTTAGATCATCCCAACATTTCCACCGAAATAAATAAAGACTTAGTGGAAGTTATTCAAAACTACTGTTCAAAGACTAAACAAACTAACCAAATAAAGAATAACAATCATAACTTACTATAGATCTTCTGGTCATTGTACAAGATACTAAGTAAATGACTTATGCAGGATTAGCAGCTCTTTTTCCTCTTGTGTCAGCAAAAATAAGCAACCAACGATCGTGTGTGCTTCATTTCAAAGAAGTAGCAAAAAAGTGTGCATTGAAGACAAATCTGGAACGAGCTATAATGAAGACGCTGGTGGCTGATCTGTTCTACTCCAAGCTGAAGGAACTTCCTGTTTCACCACATATCTGCAACACTCCCTAAATTAAGATGTCTTCAAACTGAAAGGAAGCTGAACAAGTAACAGGACTGTCTTTCCAAGATGATAGTGACTTCAGACACCTGAAATACACTCTGTAGCACAGAGATTTTTGTGGTGTGGATCCAAGCTTCTTTAAAATATCTTTATTAAACAATAATAATAATAATATGAAATTTCAAATGGATTCATCTGTATATGAGGCAGAAACTGCTTTTACATATTTCAGCCCACTGAGCTGCACTGCAAGAAACTGATTCCATGGCTTTAAAGTAACCCATGTAGTAACATTAACGTCTCTGCCTATATATGTGTTTATTTACTGCTGGATAACCTGATCCATAAACTGAAGCTGAAACAGGATAGAGATGTTTTTGTTATAAAGAATGGTGTAAGAGAGGTGCAGATCAGCTCATCTCATCTTTAATTCATCATCTCACAGCAGTATAGAGATACAAATGCAGTCATTTTATATTTTTGTCATTTCTTACCTTTTTTTTCCTGTAAGCTTTGAGCCTTGTAGATTTAAAAAGAAACGCCAATTACACCGTGAAACATGCACTGAATTACAAGGAAGTTAAATTCATGTTGTCGCAACGAAGGTCTTGAATTGGTGACTCTTCCTTCCTGGTTTAGTGAACTCTGATTGGATGAGCTCGCTAGCCAAGATGCTTTTCAAAATATAGTCTATAAAGACCCAACATCTCGACAAAACTTGGGGTCTTGGAATTATTTCCTGACATCAAATCACATTCCAGACGTTTTGATCCTAGCTTATATTTTTCTATAATTTGTACAAGAAATATAAAAATAAGAAAACATAATGCTTGTTTACCCATTTTGCATTGTCACTAAGAAGGCTATGTAATTTTTAATGCTTTTTCAAAATTTCCAAGTTTTCAGCCAAAAAGACAACAAGAACATATAAACACATATAAAAAAAAAAAAAAAAAGGTGAAAGTTACAGGTATAAACTTCAGTCTGATTGTATACCGGTTCTATAACATGTTCGTTCCATTGTGTATGAACTCAAAAAATTAACACAAAAATTGCATCATAGTTTGTGCGGCTGAAGCACGGCCAAGATGCAGAGAGCCACTTGAAAAAGGCGTGTTAAGGTTTCATTAAAAAAAATACTTACAGATCCATCCCATCCATCATCCATCACACTTATCCTTACAGGGTCACGAGGGCTCTCCAGCGGTCATCGGGCGAGATGCGGGGTACACCCTGGACAGGTTGCCAGTCCATGGCAGACAGACAGGACAAACAACCATGCACACACACACTCTAAGGAGAATTTAGAGAGACTAATTAACCTAACATCATGTTTTTGGACTGTGGGAGGAAGCCAGAGTACCCGGAGAGAACACACGCATGCACAGGGTTTCTGTACTCCTTCAACTCCTTCAGTTCAACTTCATGGGGCGTTCCTGTAGATTTTCTCAGATCTGAATTTGGGAATTTGGACTTTTTAGAACAAACAGAAAGAAACAGTTGCTTTCAGTACTATTTGTACTATACATCAGTTGGTAATAATCAGAATTGTATATCTCTGTGTTTTGTTTTGGGCAAAAAGCTGAAAAGTTTGGAAAGCAGTGGTCTAAGTAGAGTACAGTACATAATACTACAGCGTGTCATGTTGTCACTATCTTTTATATAGACAGGCACACATACACACAGGTAATCTGCCTGCTGACATGTAAAGAGAGTGACAGTACCTACTTTATTATATTGCAATGTTCTGAAATAATGTCAGATATACTGACATTTGCCCACCTTAATAAACTGGTTTGCAGTTACAGGTCCCCCCTCCTGTGGGACCTACAAAAGCTCCTTATTTGACACAAACATTGACTCAAAGAACACAACACAGCATTTGAGGTGTTTACCTCAAGCTCTTTGAAAACCTGTGGGCCTAACATGGCCCAAAAATGCCAGGGAGTCTATTGCAAACATTTCACTTGTTAGTTCCGTCAGACTTTTTGAGTTTTAGTTAGTTGTGGTTTGGGGGATTTATTATTAGACATTTGCTGAACTAGGGAAATGGGGTTGGTAAATTTGTCTTCATGTTTGTCATGTACCATTACGTTTTGGAACAAAAAGCTAGCATAATATTCGACTGATTCTTTTAATAGTTTCAATAGTTTCACATTTTCTGCCATGTAAAACCATCGACTATTTTGAAACGCTCATGTCACAGCTTCCGGCGCGTGACGCCTCTCGACGTGCGCATGCTCCAAGGACTGTCCGGGTGCACAATGGAGGTGGACGTACATAAGCACGAATGGCGGGGTAAATGTGATATATAAGAACCACGAAGGTGTGGGTGAGCAGTGTCGGTGACACCGTCCCTATAGAGAGTCTTTGGAGACAATAGCGCTTAGTTCCGACAGAGTTTAGCAGCTGAACGGTGTCGGTGCTGCAGTCTTCATTCTTCCCCCAGGTTGTCCTCTGCGGGTTCTCACGTCTTTGTGCTGAAGCGCAAAGAAGCAACACCGTCCGGTAAGTTGCTACCGCAGCATTCCGCCTGGCCGCCTTATAGTGTTGTACTAACAAACATTTAAACGTTTTAAGACTTTCTTTGAGCGGCCTAAGTCGTTTTAAACTACTCCAGCTAAGAAGAAATGTTGGTTAGCCAATAAACGTGACGCATTGTTGTTGTTAAAGCTACTTTAGAATGTCATTACTAGAGCTAAAGTAAATGTTTGCTGTTGTAGGTCACAGAGGAGGCTTACCTCACTTTAAGACATTAACCCTGTTTTGCCTGCTGTGATGTAACGCCTGTGGTGCGTTTGTGTATATAATTACCGCAAGCCGTTTAAACGTGCTGCTAGTTGATGCTCATTCTGAGTTTTCCCAGCCTTAGAGGGCTGTTCTGGTTCTGATAAGCTGTTCTGTTCGTGATAGAACAGTAGGGGGTCGCTCACAGGAGGGTGGAGCTCCCAACAGAAAACACAGAGCAACCCTGTGAGGAAATGAGCCAGTGCTTCTGTCTCTCCCAGGTCTGAGATAAATGACAAGGAAAATGTCAGGGGTCAAGATAGCACAGCGCAAGGAGAAGTGTGAAAACTGCACCAAACAGGTAGGATTCTGTTTAAAATTCAACTCATTCAAGTACTTGGTTTGGAATTTTTTTATTTATTTATTTTTTTGTCCCTTGATTGAAATTGTGATTGTTTGTAAATGCAGTGCAACAAGAAACAGAGTGACGATGGGGTCAGCTCTGGCCCAGAGAGGGAGGAAATCAATGGGCAGGTAGTGACTGCTTTCTAAACTGTTCATTGGTTTGCACTGCAAAAAAACCCCACAAAATCTTACCAAGTATGTTTGGTCTAGTTTCTATTGCAAATATCTTGAATATACTTGAAATAAGACAAAACTAACTTACAAGTAACTTTTCAGCATGATATAGAAGCTTGTTTTAGGTCAATAATTCCTTAATATTGATGAAAAAGTTCTAGTTATAAGTGAAATAATCTGCCAGTGGAACAAGACATGTTTCCCATTTTATAAGTTAAAATGTCTTGTTCCACTGATTATTTCACTTGTAACTAGTACTTTTTCATCAGTATTAAGGAATTAATAACTTAAAACAAGCTGCTATGTTGTGCTGAAAATTTACTTGTATGTTAGTTTTTGTCTTATTTCAAGCGCATTCAAGATATTTGCGCTAGAATCTACACCAGAAATACTTGGTAAGATTTTATGTTTTTGCAGTGTGGCTTAAACATTCCTTATCAAGTTTTCAATAGACTACCCCTTCAGTTTTATACAGTGCCCTGCAAAAGTACTGATAACCTATTGGTGCGAAGTTGTGAAGTGGAAGGACATCATGATGCTGCCACCACCACGTTGTCATTGTGTGGATGGTGTGTTCAGATTGATGGTCTCATGTGACCAGAGAACCCTTTTCATTTTCAGCTTTGTCCCACCTGAGCTGCAGTTTCTCAAGACAAACGGTGGGGCTCTTGGTTGCTTCTATGAATAGTAATCTTCCTGCTCGGAGTGTCATGAACCCTCGTATTTTCAGGTCAATCATACATTCTACCTGTAAACGTATACCAGAATTTAAAAAAAAATTTAGTTGTGAAATATTTTAAAAACCATATTGTTTTCCTTCCACTTCACAATGATGCCTCACTTTATGTGGGGCTATCATATCAACCCTCCATAAACTACATTGATGTTTGTTTGGAGAGGTTTTTTTGTCTAAAAGTTAGTACACTCAGGGGGTGGGAATATTTTTACCGGGCACGGAAAAAGCTTTAGATGTGAAAAGAATTAAATAAATTCAAAACCTTTCCCTTGATACACTTTGATTCCTTTAGTTGACTGAAGGACCCCAGTTGCTGCTGAGTGCCTGTCTCTCCTGCGATGGCTGCCTCTCTGACGAGGACACCCTGAAGATTTCTCAGCAGAACCTGGAGGAGGTGGAGCGAGTTCTGGCCCTCAATAAGGTGTGTCTCACAAAGACACACATACTGCACAAAAGGTTGAACTAGGAAACTGAAACAGCTGGGTTTCTTGTTGTCATTTGTTTTTGTTGGGGTTTTTTTTGGTCCCTGACAGAAATGTGACCACATCGAAGCATAAGGTGGTGGTGGTGTCAGTATGTCCACAGTCGCTGCCTTTCTTTGCCGTCCAGTTGGTTTGGATATCACTGAAGCAGCCCACAAACTCTGCAGCTTTCTCAAGAGTCTTGGTGAGCTACCTCGAGACGTTTTAGGGGGTTCTTCTACTTCCTTCCCAAAATGTTATTTGGCTCTTTTAAAGGAGCAGTATTATGTATTTCCTGGCACATAATGCCGTTTTATAGCACAATCAAGTACTATGTTACCTTCAGTTACAAAAATGCTGTATATATATCAAATATGACTTAAGACATTGACTTTGTAATTTAACGGCTTGAAATTGGGCCTCTGTCTCTTTAAAAACTCCTGTTCTTTCTGAAACTCTGCCTTCAGGAAGTCAGCCAAGCATTGCTCCTCTATTAGCCCTTTAACAATGTTTTTATCAGTGTTTCACTGAGAAGTAGCTCTTATAATGAGCTCAGCAGATGCGCAGTTTCCACCAGGTGGTTTGCTAATTGCTGCTGGCTAGTCTGAAGAAGCTGAGTGGGGAAGTCGTGGGGGGAGGGCTGCTCTGTGAGGAGGAAGCTCAGAAACTGCAGCTGCGCCTCAAAGGTAGAGCTGTATTCACTCAGGCGTTTTGCACAGCTGAATGGTTGCCACAGGAGATTTCTCAAACATACATGAAAGAATCAAGGCAACACTCCAAGTCTGTTTTTGATGAGGGAATAATATTATAACATGATGTAAAGCTCAAAGTCCATTTTTATGTAATACTGCCCTTTTAATCATAAACTCATGTTCTGTTTCTAAAATGTGCCTAAACTATTTCTCATAAAGGGAAAAAAGGCAGCAAAAAAAAAAAAAAAAAAAACAGTTTTTTTTTTTTTTCATTCAATTTAGTAGAAATTTGAATATAAATTGTGACCAGCTTTTTCTCATCATGTCTTTTCACTGTTTTTTATTCCTCCTGTAGGGGTAAAGTTTGTGTTTGATACACTGTAGCTGCAGGTTTCAGCATCTTCGAGACCCAGAAGGAGTGTTTATTCAGAGGTATCGCAGGAGGCACCATGACTCTCATGCCTTACCCATGTTCACCTCCTCCTGCCCAGGTAAGCTGTCTGGCGACCTGCTTCTTCTGCTCCTCTGCATTTCTTTTCACAACACAAACAAAATTAGTCTTGTCTTTTTTTTTTTTTTTTTTTTTTTTTTTTGTTCTTAACTGTGATGTTTAAGGGATGCTTCTATTATGCGTCTATAAACTTTTATTTGCTGGAGCCCTAAATCTCTCCAGGCTGTTTGTTGTATACCATATAAATTACAGATGCTGGACTTCAGAGTCTCGCTTCTTCTACAGTTACTGCCTGTGGGAATGTCGTTGCTTTCATACAGAAAGTAAAACTTACAGATGCACGTTAACCATGTTAAACTTGTTCATTTGTTAACTTTTAGTTAAAAGTTAAAGAAAAAAGCATTTTTTCTTCATTGGCTTTATGGCAGTTAAACTCTAAAACATAAGGGAAATACACTTAAGCCAGCCTTTAAAATAAACTGCAACTATCCTAAAATCCAAAACAAAAAAGCTGTAATTTTCTGGGTTTAAAGCTATAAGCAACAGTAGACTTTCAGTTTCACTTGCATTTTTGACAGAGAAGAAATTAATTTTAATTTAAGTTGGGTTTTGCTTGTTTTTTTTGTTTTGTTTTGTTTTTTAAGTGGTTTCACTCTTGGATAAAATAATGAGTTTAACAGGATGTGTCCTAAAACAACGCTGCATCCATTTTGTTTCTTTAAAACTTTAAATCTGCTAACAGTCCAGCAGGATTGTGGCTTTTAGTTTTCCCCCTGAAAACAAAGTTTTCAAAATTTTCTAAAAGACAGAGAATTTGCTAGGTCCTGTTTTCACAAAAGGCTAAAAGGAAAAGATTCAAGATGTAAAATCTGTTGATTATATAAAAGAAAAGCTGAAAAGGTAGACCTAGTAAAACTGGGAGGGACTGAATATTATTGCTGAGTATATTTGACTTGAAACGCTTAGCAATGTTATTTCATGAAACGCCACACCATAGTTTCAAGATGGGCAAAAAAAACTGCCACTGCCCTCCTGTCCTTTTTCTGGTGTAAATGTGGTAATTAATTTTTCTTCGCGGAACAGAAAGCGTTCCTGCTGAAGCGTCCCAACTTTTAGGGTTAGATGCTAGGTGCTAAAAAGGACAGATTGTGTTTTAGAAGTTCAGATAGTGTGGAGTGCTGGGGAAGCAAGATAGACCGGCACTTCCTCACCACTCCCTACATCAAACATCAGACAAGGAGCTTATTGAATTCAATTTAGCTTAAAGAATCCACTTTTCAGCCAAGTCGCATTTATCTATAGGGTTGCTACTGTTAGGACTGTGGTTGCTTTTCCTTAAAAGCTGGAAGCTGTTTTCTTTAGTTTGAGGATTTCTCAGTGTGTGGTGTTATTGCAGAACCACAGTGGGTACGCTTTAAATGTGAAGAAACAAACTATGATGTAGAGATTTAAAGAATACGTTTGGACCTGAAAAAGGTTTCTCTACCATGATTTGGTTTGATATTGGAAAGATTTGACTGTAAGTGACCGTTTTTTATACCGTTTGTATATTTTGTACGCAGGTTGGATCCGCTATGGCAGAACGGGTTCTGGCAGCCTGGTCGCTCCTCATATCTGCACAGCCCGGTCTCCCCAGCAGATCATGGGCTGTCTGGTGAAAGATTACTTCTCTAAGCAACAGGTGAGTGCAGATCACCCCATTGCTGTCAAGGGTGTTGGGTGTAGGCAGCGCTTTTAATGTGATCTTCTGTTAACTAACTCGAAAAAATCTTGTCAATCGTGTCACCCTTAGACAAAAAACAATATTTTGTCAAAATATATATATTGATCCGTTACATTTTGGTCAAATTCAGCCTCGTGACATTTAATAATCAAATGAATCTCCTGTTCTAGTGTCTGGGTTTTTGGTGAGAAAAACTAATATTTTTCAAAAACTAAAGATCCAAAGGATGTTGGAAACAATGCTATAGAGCTTCACTTCCACATGTCACTCTCGATTTCTGTGCTTATAAACCACAACAACACCAGAGAGCTATTTCCAGCGTGTTAAAGGTGTAAACCAATGTGACTGAGCACAGCTGCTGATGAGTCACCTTCTTTGTTTCAGGTTAACAAAAACCCTAAAAAAAAAAAATCCATGCAATGTCAGCAAGCAGTGCATCCAGGCCTCCAGCTGGTATGTTCAACAGATAAAGATGGAAACTCTTGCTTTGTGGCCTCGAAGACTGGCCCTTTAGGATCATTACAAATGGCATGCAGGGTTATGTTTCACAGAACATGACTAAAACTGCTTTCTTTTTGGAAAAAGGGAACTGACCTAGACATGCCGCTGTTCGTAGTATCTTGTTTATTGCTAAATTATGTCAAAATGTGTGTTTTAAATCATGTACAAGCCAGTGTAGTTGCGATCTTAGCAGAAGAAGGAAAATGTATATTTTCTTGTCCACTACTTCCCCGATTCTGGCTTGCAGCAGCACTGCAACATCCTTCCTTGCTTATATCCTGTTTATCAGATAGGTGTTTTTTGGGGGAGGGGGAGTTTATCACTACTTTAATAATCTTTTTTTCACACAAACATGAATGTGTTTCTTTTGTTTTTGTTTTGTTTTTTTTTTGTTTTTTTGTTTTGTTTTGTTTTTTTTTTTTTACATTAGTCTGGCTTTGTCATGATGTTTCTATTCAACTTCAAATGTAAGGTGAAGTAGTAATGATGAGTAAATAAGTCAACGGAGGCAGGAGAAAATATAGCCTGTACTAGCACGGATTTTGCTTTCTCATGATCTTCTTCTTTTGAATTTTAATGCCCTTAACGGCAGTGTTCCTGCCCTCTGCTGGCAGGCTAGGGATATTAATGTTTTTGATTAGAATCCCACAGACTGAACTGTTGCCAATATTTTCAGAAAAAGAAGAAAAAAAAAATATGTTTAAAAATATCTGGAGTAATGTAGCTTAGTTTTTAGCTTTTAATAACAAATATTGATTCATGTCTTAATATTTTACAACTTGAATGTGAGCTTTAGCAAAAAAAAAAAAAAAAAAAAAAAAAAAAAATTCCCCAAGTTCATGTATTTGGGGCTGGTGGTAGAAAAACCCGTAGGGCTGAGTCAAGCCACACTGAGTACGTGCTCGTGGAAAAGGACCATATGATGGGGTATCAGTGGCATATAAAGTGCAGATTGCATTATTAGTTTAAAGGAAATATAAAAGTCTGTAAGAAAAACAAATGTCTAAAAAAGGAGATGTGGCTGTGTTGTAATGATTACAGCAGCAGATCAGCTCCCAGTGCGGGGAGTCTGCTGGTCATACGTCAGGGCTGAGGAACCACCTCAGCCCTGGATACAAGCAGCAGTTATGTGCAGAACTGTCCTACAGCTTTTGTTTCTCCTTCCGCAGTAAGTTGGTCCAAAGCTGCTGGAATTCGCCCTCCAGATCTGCTCAGCTGACTCTAAGCTGGAGGTCATGTTTGAGCTGAGGTTGGTTAGCCACAGTAGGACCTCAACATGACACAGGAGGCACTTAGACAAATATTGATGGTTCTCTCTGGACTGTGACGCATCAGCACTGGTGTGTTTTTCAACGACATTTGCAGGATTGATTCTCTCCCCTCAGCAGCGCCACTGACTCACACCCACAGCTGTCACCTGTGGCAGCTCGGAAATGAGATACAAATCCATCCAGTCTTCTAGTTGTGGTCCCATCTATGAGACATGAGGCAGAATGATACGCTGTGTTGTAAACAATCCAGTACCAGTGGCAGGGGTAGATGTCACAGGGTTCAAATGCTTGCCACGTAATCTAGTTACACGATACTAGCTCCTGGCCTCACGTTGACCCAGAATGTGACATCTGTCAAACTCCATCAAGTGTTGGGAATGTTTCCTATTCTCTAAAAGGCATTCCCCATGTCTGGCAAAAAAAAAAAAAAAAAAGGTGGAGCAAAAAAAGACCTAAATGTTAAAAATGACTGAATTTAGGGGTTCTAATACTAAGTTGGGCTTGGGGTGAGGGAATCTGAAAACATCTGATTTAAACAGTGATGGAGACCAGGTATATACAGGGCGTGAATATATCTATGTGGTGCTAACTCTGGCTGCAAAGTAACTAGAAGTTCCAGCTGCTCTTACCGTAACTAAAAAGGCATGGGGAGGGAATACTTGTATTTCCAATTTCCAGACTGTTTTTCCTATCCTAATATCTAAAAGTTGTGCCTGACCGTCTATCTTTCTTCTCAGGTTTCATGTTCAAAGCCTTACCTCAGTAGACGTACCTGATGTTAATTGATGTTCGTGTTTTGGTTTATTAATTTAATGCTAGCAAAGAAACTTTGGGAGTTCTTGAAATTTGAGTCTAGTAAATGTAGGAATCCTAGGTCGTTCTATTTATTAAGGGAAGCTTCAGCATGTGAAAGCAGGTTTTATTTTTTTGAAGGAACAGATGACTCCAATCACAGCAGTGCTGAGTTCAACTGAAACACCAACACTCAAACTTGTTTAGGTCAATGAAATCCTGCTTTGTTCAGCTCGTACAGCCTGGTTGATCTAGACACAGAGGTGAAACTTCATTCCCTCTAGCTTTAAATCGCAGCTAGGCCTGTCTGACTCCAAACAGCAGGGTAATGGAAAGTCAACAGAGATCTGATGAAGATGCAGAATCTGTTCTCACAAAACTAGAAAGTGCTTTTAACAGGATCATCGTTTGTACTAAGAAAATAACGGTGTCTCTTGTCCAAGTGTCTGGGGCAAATATCTTCCAGTTCTCTTCTTATTTCTTCCCCACTGATTTTTTCTTCCACAGAAGCTGAGTCCAGAGAGGATTTATCACATGGTGGTGGCTCCCTGCTTTGATAAGAAGCTGGAGGCTGTCAGAGAAGAGTTTTACAACAGTCTAATGGAGACCAGAGACGTTGACTGTGTCCTCACCTCAAGTAAGATACTTTAAAAGTGCTGCTGGAAGATGTTTATGACTGTTCATTGTATGTAAACACTTTTACTCCCTGTAGAGGAATGACAATAATTCTGGTTAGATTACATTTTAAGCAAGCCACTTCCTCACTCCTGGGTACAAATGGACACATACCCAGTCATCACGTGTCATTTGATTTAGATTTTTGGAGCAGTTCCAGATGCTGCTGAACAAATCTGCCAACACATTCAGCCATGCGGGGGGGGGGCATGCTGTTCTTCTAGAAAATGTCTGAGAAACGCAAGCCACAAGTCCAAAGAGTTTGGGCACTTAAAAAAACTAGGATCTAAGTTGATATAAAACAATGTTGTTGAACTGGAAATGATGAGTGGTATTATTTTTTTTTCCAAAAGCTGGATAGAGGACTCATTATCTGGCACTTATTTTTGCTATAAACCCAAAGCAGAAAGACATTAAAATGTGTGCATTTATTGTTTATTTATTTCAAGTAATAATGTTATTGCAACAAACATTATTATTATTATTATTATTATTATTATTATCATTGCTGCTGCAATTTTTTTCCCAATTCCTAGCCCTAATTTAAGGTTTACCTGACTTTACGCTTCAATAAATACACACCTCCTGCTGAAAATGATTTCATGCAAATCAGTTTGCTGAAGCGCTAGGCTACCATTAGCATATTTCCTCTCTGTTTTGATAGGACTTGTTGATAATTCCGCCCATAACTTATTTCAATGCAGTTTCAGTTAATCATGTGCAGGCAGAGCTAATAGAAGTTGTTTTCTGGCTCCATAAACGTAAGCGTTTTGCTTTAAACATTGTAGAAGTTTGACCAGTGTTCAGTTTCTCTCGTCACCGCTCACACTACACTGAAACAGCAGGGGTCACATGATCATTAGTGACATCATTGTACAGAATGAAATACACATTGTCTGCAGTCTAAAATATAGTTTGTTTTTTTGGGGGGGGAATTGAGGTTAGTCAGGGATTCCCATTTCGAAATGCCTCACTCGTGAACCCTGACCCATACCTAGGATTGATGTTTTTTTTTTTTTTTTTTTTTTTTTCTCTCATGAAAAAAATTCTTTAAACATTCACCATTGGTCACAGGTAAGAGATGCATGCAGGCTAACCCAGTAGTCTGAAAAGACCTAAAATTAAGTTCATCTAAGAATCACAGCTATTTTTTTTTTTTTTTTTTTTTTTTTTTTTTTTTGTAGCTATTTTTTTCAGCATTTCTTCACTATCCCTGCTAGAATATCAAAGTGTTCAGAACTGTGAAGTTAGTTGATCCAGATGATGCAGCTCCGGTGTGTGATTGATGTTTCAGAGGAGATCTACCACCTGATGGAGAAGAGGAAAATATCAGTGGAGGAGCTGGACCCTGTTCCGCTGGATCAAGTGTGAGTTCATAAACAGATAAAATATAATAATGTTTGACAAACTACATTTTTAAAATGAATTCATCTTCAGACAAATAGAATATGTGATAAGCTAAAAAGAGGTTTGAAGTCTTTACGTTCGTTTATTTGCTCTGTCTTTAACTATTTGATGTGTTTGCAGGCTGGGAGAAAGCGGGGATGAGGCGCTGATGAGGCACGATGGCAGAGGCTCTGAAGGATTCCTGGAACATGTGTTCAAACATACAGCGAAAGAGCTGTTCGGTCTGGATGTGCAGGAAATCACATACAAAACCCTCAGGTCAGAGTCCTAATGGGTTTACAGTCCATTGAACTTTTCCACATTTTGTCACATTACAAACAAAATCCAGTGTATTCTTTTGGGCTCTAATATAATGGCTTAACACAGAGTAGTGCATGATTTCCTGTAGTTACAGCTGCAAGTTAGATTTTTTTCTCTCTCTCTCTCTCTCTCTCTCTCTCTCTCTCTCTATACCAGCTTTGCACACCAGGAAACTAACATTTTTACCCACTCTTTGTAACATAGCCCAGTTAAATGTATTGTTTTGAAGTACTTGTGATATCAGTGTTTCATTCATTATAATCTCATCTTGAGATCTGGATATAAAATGTTTGTGTGTCTAGAAGTCGTTTCTCTTGATGAGAATGTTCGTGGTTTTACAGGAATCGTGACTTCCAGGAAGTGACGCTGGAACGGGACGGGGAAACACTACTGCAGTTTGCTGCCATCTATGGTTTCCGGAACATCCAGACCTTAGTGCACCGGATGAGAAAGGGCCGCGTGCCCTACCAGCTGGTGGAGGTGCTGTCCTGCCCAGGAGGTAAACCTCAGAGCTGCTGTTTGCTCTTCAGTTGCTGGTGTTGATGGGAGGAGATTCTGAGCTGTATCTCATCTCTGCTTCAGGGTGCCTGAGTGGCCGAGGTCAGGCAGAGAGCGAGGCAGGGGGTCGGGTTGATAAAGCCCTGGTTCACCAGATGGAGGAAGTCTACAGTAGCCTTCCGGTCCGCTTACCAGAACTGAACCCCATCCTGAACACTCTATATCAAGACTGGCTGCAAGGCCAGGACTCGGCCCAGGCCAGCAAGCTGCTGCACGCAGAGTTCAGAGGTCAGAGTCAGAACCACACACAGCCTCCACACATGGAGTGGTGAAAAAAAAACTGGGTGGGTTTGGTTCTGTCCGGAAGAACCTGTTTGCAATTCTGAAGAGCAAGCTGTGGACCATGCAGCAAAAAAAAAAAAAAAAGTCCATAGAGGTCTCTACAGGTCATTCATCCTCGTAACCACAGGGGGGCGCTGTCTCCTTTAATAAACAGTAGCCCTCTATGTGGTAAGACCTAAGTGGTCCAGAGTCCACAACAATGCTTCCCATTCCCGCTCACTGAAGCAGTAACGTCAGCATGTTGGGATCAAAGATAACAGATAAATCCATGATACGCCAGCCGTTCTGGGAAAGTGGGAATTTTATCAGCATGTAGAGCAATAAGGTGACATGTGGAACTTCCAAACATGTGGATCCAAAGTGGAAATGTGAGGAGTTTTAATATATTCCAAATCTGTCTTTCCAGTATGGAAGCTGCTGTTTTATTTTGTTAAAGCTGTTTGCTCTGTTGCTGTCATGATGACAGACACAACAAACTGTGTCCAACACAACGCTAGCTATGCAACAGCATCTTATCTCTACAGACACAGTGAGGGGGGTGGGGGGGCATTAGGGCATAAAAAGCAGTTATTTTAAGTGGTACTCATGTTTTTATTCATATGTTTCTTCCAATTCCATAAGCAAGCGTTTTTTTTATTAAGTTATATATTTGAGTTTTATGTTTGATGATCAAGCATACATGTGACATGTAAAGAATTAAAATATTCTCCAATCCAATGTTGTGATTTATTTCTGTTGATGTGCTGATCATAAAGATAAAGAATGCTTAAACATAAACAGTTTTTGATAGTAAAATAGCTGCATTATCAGCTTTGATGTAATTTTTATATCTGAAATAAGTATCCTCTCACAAATAAGCATCTTCTAATTTAACAGTGAATATGGCAGCATACAATTTTTTTTTTTTTTTTTTTTTTTTTTTTTTTTTTTTTTTTTTTTTTTTTTTTTTACTTTTGAAAAAAAAAAAATCACAAAAACAATTTTATTAGTGTCTCCACAAAATGGAGGTTGATTCATCTGCCAGTCAGCCTGGGAATCACCTGGATAAGCGGATAATGCGCACTGGTTTACATATTAAATAAAGGGGAAAAACGTTTGGCTTGCAGAAGGAAGTCAGAGGAAACCTGTCAGAGCGTTCTGAGTTTATATACGTAACTTAACTGATTTCTCAGTTATGTAAGGTGACTTGCATAACTGAGCAATAATGAAATGTGGAAAATTAAAACAAGATCAGCGATTGAACTGTGCAA
This sequence comes from Anableps anableps, assembly GCA_014839685.1. NCBI lineage: Eukaryota > Metazoa > Chordata > Actinopteri > Cyprinodontiformes > Anablepidae > Anableps > Anableps anableps. Next base: position 7,714,236 of record CM026084.1, read on the forward strand.
TTTTTGTTCCATACAGAAAAAAAATCTGAATTTCTTTTCTTGCTATTCATTAACTTCATGAATAACCGTCACAGATTTCCGAACATTAAAGCATCAGTGAAGACCGTGTCCTCGTACGCGAGCAACAAGTTAGGGATACTCAGCTTTCAGGTGAAATTTGAGGAAGAACCTGAATGCACTAAAACCTTTACAATGAAACTTACTCTAAACCTTTTGAACGCACAACTGTTTCAGCACAACTTGCCGTTCTCTAACAAAGAGCTTAACAGCAGAACTCATACCAGGTGTTTGATCCGTGAATCGGCCTGTTAATTTCCTGGTTCAATCAGTACTGGTATCGAAACTGCCTTCCTCATCATGCTTTTCACATTTTGACATCATGAGACCAGGATGATGTCTGACAACTGATTAACAGGATCTCACCGCTGTGAGACTTTGTTCCCGGACAGAAGAGGCCACTGAGCTTAGAGAGTCACCAAGTGTCATCAGCAGGTTTCAACAGAGAGACTGGAAGAGTCACAGAAAGGCATAGAAGTGGACGTCCTTTGGCTACATCCCATACATTGATGACCGCTTCATTCCACGTGTCCTGTGGAACCAGATGATGAATGCCACTCCACTTTAAGCACATTTAAGGGAGGTGAGAGGCACCCAAATGTCAACGCAGAACTGTTCTACACTGTTCGTGGTACAGTGACAAGCCCATACTACCTGAATATCATTATTAATCCAATCATTGTGCCCTTGCATGAACAACACAGACCTAATTTCATCTTCATAGATGACGATGCTCCAGCTCATCAGGGTCGCATCTTTAGAGAAGGACTTCTAGACACTGGGGGGCCTTAAACAGAGTGGCCGGTGCTTTGTCCAGACCTGAATCCCATGGAAAACCTGTGAGATCAGCTGAGCCTCCATGTAGAGGCTTGTAACTGGACCTGAGGGCTGCTCTTCAAGAAGAGTGGGTCGCCAGACACAATAACTTGTGAACAGCATGAGACGTCGTTCTCGAGCTAGAATTGATGCCCAAGGGTACGTGACACGTTAAGACACCAATGTTGTCATACATTGCTAGAGATGAGGAGCTCACAGTTGCATACTTCTACTTAAATCCCCTTCTTTCATGATATATCATTGAAGCATAATTTTTTTTTTTGGTTTACTGTATGTTTTACCCGTAAGCCAAATATTCTTAATTTTTTGTGAGTATGTACGCACTTTATTATGACCAATAAAGGTTAGGGACATCTGCTTTATTGCATGAATGGGGATAGTTCTGCAGTTCATTCATTTTTGTTACATTCAAAACTACGACCTTTATTAAAAATTCTGCCATACATTATTTCTCATTTATATAACAAAGTACAGACTTTTGGTTCAATAAAAAATATAGCTCAAATACCTCAGACAGAAAAGGGAGTGAATTAGAGAAATCTATTCCAGCAGATCTGAGTACAAACAAATACAGTTCCAAAAATGAGAATATTGTGAATATTTTTTGCCACTCATTTCAGAAAGTGAAAATTATACATTATATAGATTCATTACACATTGTTTCTTGGAATTTTAATGGTTATGACTCACAGATAATGAAATCCCAAAATTCAGCATCTCAGAAAATTTTAACTTTGTGAAAAAGTTAAATATCAGCAACTCATGATGTCTCACCCGAATCAGCTAATTCAAAACTTAAAACACCAGAAAAGGTTCTCTGAGTCTCTCGCTGTCTCTCAGTCTTGGTCAGCAGGCTACACGATTATGGGGAAGACGGCCATCTGGACAGATGTCCAGAAGACAGTCATTGACACCCCCCACAAGGAGGGAAAGACACGAAAGGTCATTGATAAAAAAAAAAAAAAAAGCTGGTTGTTCACAGAGGCTGTATCTAAGCATACTCATAGAAAATTGAGTGGAAGGAAAAGGTGCACCAACAACAGGGACAATCATTATATCTTCAGCAGGGCCTGTTGTGCTCTATTTAATAAGTTTTAAATATTGGATTTGCCTGACTGGAACCATCTGGTAAGAGCTGTCTCAACTGTCATAAATGCAACATACAGAAGGAAAATACCTGACTATTTTGCTGGAGTTATGAATAGAATGGCTCTACAATTAGCCCCTGTTACGTCTGGCAGTTATTGTGCTTAAAAGTGGAAATTAATAATTACAGTACATTTTGTTTTCAAATGCTGATATCATTTATTAAGAGAAAGCAATCCAAAACCAACCTGGAGCGATATGAAAAAGTGATCATCCCACTCGTTAAGTCTTGAAGTAAGTGTGGCTAACCGCAGTTTTTGGAAAGCTCACTGCCCCCGCCCAGGACTGATTACTAAGAGATCTCAAAGTCAACACATGATGGCCTGATCTAAAGAGGTTCGCGGTCAGATGAGAAACAGCCACTGACATGGCTGGTGATCCTTCCCAGGAATGGCCAGCCCACCAAAATTCCTCAAAGAGCACATCAGCGACTCATTCAGGAGGTTAAAGAAAGACCCCAGAGCAAAATGTGAGGCTCCACAGTCCTCAGTTGCAAAATTAGAGGTCAAAGTTCACGATTCAACGTAAGAAAGAGACGGGACACAGCTGAGCAAAATGAGCCTGCCTTTTAAAAGCCTGTCTCACATTTGCCATAAGAAAAACTCTTGACAATCGGCAAGACTTTGGGAGCATATTTTTTGGACGGACGAGATAAAAGTGGGACCCGGTGTAAAACCGACAAAGCGTTTCCAATGCTCATACTGACAGTTAAACATAATAGTGATAAAGTGATGATCTGGGGCTGCATTGCTGGTTCAGGACTTGGATGAATAATTCATGAAACAATCTCGTCTTTTTCTGATATCAGAATTCTTTGGTGATCTAAAACGGACAAAAAAAAAAAAAAAAAAAAAAAAAATCAAAACAGATCTGTTGTGAGGCAAATATTTTTTTCCATCGCCCCATATTCTTATGATTTGGATAGAGGCTGGTGACTTGATAATGATGATGCCATACAGCTTCCAAATAACTAAATATTTGTTTACATTGTTCCAAAACCACTGTTTGGAGTAATTACAACCATGTGATTAGCGCTTTGGAAACTAAAAGCTAAAATAAAAGTCTCTATCACTCCATAAACTGTAAATAGAAAAAAAAAATGCCATCGATTTATGAACCAAGCAAAACAGATGTCAGCGTTACATGTGTCGATCTAAACCGGTATTGTGCTTGCCCAGACATGTTGACCACTGGCAAGTCTCTCAGAAAACTAACTGGAAAAGCAGAAGATTGTAGGCTGGCTTAAGGTGAACCAGCAGCACCTGTTTCAACCGAGAGTGTTTTCTTCCAGTATTCGGAGCCTCCGCGGAGCCCTGAGGCTCCAAGTGGCTGTTGATAGAAGTCAGCACGCTATCTGAACATATGTCCCTCGGCTGTTTCCTTCCCTTCAAAATTATTTGCAGATAAAAGGCTGAAAAGTGTGGCTTGCATTTGTGTTCGAGTCCCCTTACTCTAATTAACCTAAATAAAAACTAGTGCAACCTAGTGCCTCCTGTAGAGAGTCATTGGAAATCCTGTTTCGAGATTGCCACACACTAAACCTCGACATTCAGTTTTTCAGTCTCTTGAGAACTTGTTGTCTTGTCAGACAGTGATTTTGGCACATTTACAACTATTCACGGTGTTATCGCAATATGTAACCTTCAACTGTTGCAACAGGGTAGCACTCTTATCACCACAATCACACCTCTGTGCACCTCCGACAGAACTTGGCATTTATTTTCAAAGCCGATCCTGAGCAGATTTAGACCAAACAACTCAGCTCAATGCTAGTTTAGAGAGCCCCCAGACCTCGTGTGTTCTTGGAAGACTTTCAGTTATGCATTTAACTTCAGGGCTTAACAGAAAATCACATTTCACTTCAGAGCCACCAAGTCAGAAGCTCCTGCAGATCAGCAAATGAGAGCGGCATTGTGCGTGACAAGAATTTTGGCAGCGGTGTCTGTATTGTTCAATCTCTCTAAGTCTTCTGAAGCTTTTTCTCATGGGGGAAATTCACTGATTTTTGCCTTGAGTTTCTATTGAACTGAGAACCTGCACATGACCCTACCTCACCTCAGTGTTACATTTTCTGAAGTCAGGAGTAGGAATTACATGACAGACAAACAATGAAGTTCTCTACCGTTGTAGTTTTCTGTGATAGTAACAGATGAAACGTATCATTTTAGGAGATGTTACCAGCTTGTTGATTCTGCATTGTTGCAGCTATAGCAGATAAATGCAGGCTTACTCTTAAACCATTGCTCAGTTGTACTGCAGCTGATGCAAGTCCTAATTAAAAGAGTATTGATGTGTGACACTTGCTGCCTGGATACTTTTTTTTTTTTTTTTTTTTTTTTTTTTTTGCCTGTGTATAAATTGATAAATTTAGCAAAGCAGCTGAAGCTTTGAGCACATCTTTCCCAGGTGGGGGTGCACATGAGAGGTTTGGCCTGCATGGATGTGTGTTTGCTCTATTTCCAAATAATTTTTAACCTGATGGCTAACATAGGCTGTAAATAAACACCATTAATGATGATTTTCTTCAGATGCAGGTGGATATTTATAACCTGTAATAATGAAACATTGCAAATCGACTTAGACTGCAAATGCTGTAGCGTTAACTATCCCTATAAAAAACTTCCTCAGCAACACCAAGAAATACGCTTACAATAATTACACTACTTCTGAAAGTATCTGCTTATCTGCCTTCACACACATATGATGTTAAATAACATTCTGTTAATAATCTCCAGCCGAGACGAGCTGAGGAGGCTGCAGCGGCATTATGTCCCTCATAAAGGTAAGCAGCCTTGATAATAGCGCAGCTGTTTCCAAATAATGTACTTTATCCGAATGGGGAACATGGTAGTATTTTAACCAGAATTATATGTAGGCAACCTGGATTTATTTGGATTCTATGGCTGTAGAACAGCAACAAAATCAGGCTTTGAGTGAGTTTTGCTGCTCCTTTTTCCCCAAGTCAGCTTCATCTTTTAGTATCTGGCAGGTTTTCACTATCATTGTGTGTTTTGGACTGTGTCACAAAAGTTTCAGTGACTGAACAGAAACTCATGTCAAATCCCATCTGTGGCGGTAAAATGGTAATAAAAGGGTTAGAAGTGACCTCAGTTTCAAACACGGTCCAAATGGGCTGCTTTTACATTTAACCCCTCAATGCCTGAATTTATATCCAATTTTACAAAAAAAATATATTACCTGTGCTGTCAATCAAATGTTAAATTCATTTAAAATGATAAATTACCATTGGTGTAAATTTAGATATGATGCTAATTAGGTCCACTAGTCCATAAGGGGTCGTTCTCTGATATTTAACCCCATGTTTGAAGGAGAGCAGCTGTTTCAGGAACTTAGCCATTCTAAATATGATCCAAAGACAACAGAAGAGCATGAAACTGGTCTAAGGCAGATCACAAATCCTAGGCAATTACCGTCAATCAGTCAATATGCTAATTGGGAACTGATGTCATGATCTTCATATATATTTTTCATCTGTTTTTCAGACAAAATTTGAAAAATGAACAATAGATAGTTTATGTTGGAACTGTGAGCTTAGCTTAGAATGTTGAGCTGGTGACTCATTAAACACTAAATTATTCCTTTTAATCATGCTAAGAGGATGGATGCTGCTTTATTGTCTTTATACCCAATCCCCTTATTTTTGCAGCTGGGGCTGTAGAGGGAAAGTCTTAACTCCTAAAAAAAAAATTTCAATAATTAATTTTGGGAACAACAACATCCTCACTTTCCTGTCTTTAAAAGCTGTTTTCTTTTTTTTTTCACCCTCAACAGAAGCATCTTCTTCATCCAGTTGGGCAAGTTTCTCCTGCTGCTCTTCTAATTAAACAATGTCATTAAAAAATAATCCGGACTCTTCTCACCAACATTTCTTGATAGTAAAAAGGATCGGCCTGTGTCCTAATGTTAGTCACCGAACACTTGCGCTCTGGTGTGTGGCTGGGTTTGACCTTCGACCAGATTCTTTCTTTCTCTCTCTCTCTCTTTCTATCTATGTTTGTATAAGCAGTGACATCGACTCGAACTCACAGTAAATGTTCCCTGTTGCAGTTCATTAAGATTCTCCAAAACTCACCTGCAGACGTTCTTAAGTAAGTAACTTTTTTTTTTACATATTCTGTTTATACTTTTTTTTTTTTTTTTTTTTTTTTTTTTTTTTTTTTTTTGCTATAATTCATTTTTAGTGTTGCACTTGCTAATTTGCCATGTGCAGTTCATCCACACACACCATTACCATAATAATGTAATCATTAGCTGTCATTCACTGGACAATAGGAATCCAGCAAGTGTGATCTTGTGCTTTAAAGTCTTTATACTCCAGAAATATTTCATTCCAGCAGATTTAAGAACATATGCTGCACATCATAGGTCGATATCATATTAATATTGCAGTTAAAGTTTGTTAGTATCCCTGAATCTAACCAGCTAATGTTTTATCTTATCACTGGCTTCAGTTGTTTTTAACTTGTCCTGAAACATTCACAGCTTTAACCTAAAATGTAATCATTGTATTCTGTTCCTATTTAGACTTCTGTTTGCTGTGTGTAGATTTCATACAGGAGATAGGCATTGCATAGAAATTATTCCATGTGTTAAAAATATTGTTCTGTTGGGACAATTGTCTTTCTGAAAAGCAGAGCTTCAACAAAGTGAAAGCAGAGAGCAAAACTGCATTTCCCGTTTTCATGCTGATCTTACTGGAAGAGCATGTGAGCTGGAAATTCCCACATGCTATCCATATTGCACCTAATCAAAGTTTGTGATAGCTGGTGTTATTTGTTATGAATTCCTTTGAGGACTTTTTGTGTTTTTCTAACAAATATATCAAAATGAAAGTGCTTAAATAGGTCACATTAACACCACTCCTGCAAAGTTATTTCACCAAGCATCATTTCAGGAAAAAGTTAGGAGCAAAAGGATTATGTGTAATGTATGGACATCATTGCAGCAGCTAAAAATGAACCATAAACTTTGATGTATTTCATTAGGAATTTAAGTAATAAAGCAACACAAAGTTGTGCAAAGTGTGGCTTTTTTTTTACTAATAAAAATCTGAAAGTCTGCATGCATTTGTATTCAGCCACCTTTACTTTGAGATCCCAAAATAGAATATACCATAACCAATTTAATTCAGAAGACTCCTAATTAGCATGCAGAGTCCATCTGTGTGTGTAAAGTCGTAATACGGCAACTGTTTGTCACGTGCTTAACAAATCTGACGTTTTTTTGGGAGAGTGGCAAGAAAAAAAGCATGACCTGATCGCAGTTTGCCAAAAACCATCTGCGCACAGAGGAAATATGTGGAAGACCAACACACAAAAAGCTGCGTGTAGAAGAAAGATAAGATGCTATATTACCCTGAATACACCAACCTACTATGAAACATGGTGGTGGCAATATTATGCTGTGGGAATTCATTTCTTCAGCTGGGAGAGGGGACTTGATTGGATGATTTATGGTGTTCAATCCAGGACAAAGCTGGATGAAAACCTTTTTAGCTGCAAAAGACTTGGATTAAAATGGCCCAGTCAAAGTCCAGACCTAAATCCAATTGAGAATCATTGAAAAACTTGAATATTTCTGTTTACACTCTTCAGTCAGTCTGACTGAGCTTCGACCATTTCACCAAAAGGAAAGAGTAAACATTCATTGTCTCTAGATGCGGAGAACAGATCAAGACTTGCAGCTGTAACTGAATCAAAAATTGGTTCTGTAATAATTGGCTACTGCCATACTCTGAATATTACTTTTTTTTTTATCCCATTCCCTCTATCACAGTATAATGCACTACTTTGTGTTTTTCTATTAGATAAAATTTTATGAAAATATGTTCAAGTCTATGGTTGTAACGTATAAATTGTGGGAAAGGTCAAGAGTATAAAAATTCATTTACGGTATTTAAGTCAAGTTGCAGTGAAGAAGTTCAACTTTCATTTCCAAGAAAAAGTGATTCTCTTTAAAAACTGGATGTGTGACTCTAAGAGGAAGTTAAAAGCAAGCAAAAAGTCTTTATGCAATTTCTTTGTCACTGTTGTTACTCTGTGCCAAACCATGAATCTAAACAGGATTTATGATCGCAACCAATGGTAGCAGTTGCTTTCTGGTGATCTGCTCACTGATTTCACAACATGTCGACATTTTTTAAATGTCTGGGTCAGATGCCAAGCAACTGCCAGGACTTGTTAATGTTTGTGATGGCTCCTTTGTGCCTCTCTGCGACCTCTGTACCTCTAAAGGACTTCAAACTTTTTTCTGGAATTTAATTTTTACCACAAAGTAACAATGTCCCTGCAGATAAAAACGTATTCTCCTTAAGGGTAAAGTTCAGAGAAAGTAATATCTAAAATAATTTATATGTTTCCCTTGATGTGTTGTCTGTGAAATGTTTTCCGTTTTTATTCACGAACTGATCAGATCGGATTCATAAGCATTCCTTTTGCTGGAGACATCACTTGCAGAACTTCCTCCTCCTCCCCCCCCCCGCACTAAACTCAGAGCTGATCAGATAAGAACTAACTACAAAACCAGGAACTGAATCCCAGCGATTTGTCTTTTGGAGCCAGCATCCAACAGAGACACAACAGCTCTGTGCATGATTTCTTCTCACCGGCTGGCCAGGAAAAAGGACTTTTAAAACCCTCAAAGTGTTAACAGGAGAACTTTAAAGAAGCTGTCCATGTATCCAGTGTTTAAGTTCCTTAGACGTAGAAAATCTTTTTGAAATCTATTTCCAGAGCCCTGCTGAAGCCAGTGCTCAGCCACTGTCAACAAAGAGGTATCTTTTTGGTTTTTCAACCAACGGTACCACCAGTTCTGCCGAGAACCCTCAGCTGGGACGCCAGCTCGCTCACTCACCTGCATGTCAGACAAGGACGAGTTTTTCTGTTTTTTTCCTTTTTCTTTTTGGACTTCTGGACATTGCTTTGACCTCAACGGCCAATCAGCTCCAAGTAAAATTGTTCCGAACTCTGTTCCGTATTCTGTTATCTGGGTTAAGTGTTTAGAATAAGGCTTTTGTAATTGCCTTTCTGTTGCATGTTTGCTTAATGGTTTACTGATTATATGCGATGATAGTTTTATGATTTGTTGTTGCTGTGCTGATCTAAAATTGCCACATGTTAGAGACTGTCTGGATCCAGAATAATTGAATTCAGCGCTGCTGACACACATTGGCTTGTTCTCCAGCCAATCTCTTCCTCTCTGCCTCTCGCTCTTACCTCCCACTTCTCAGTCATGTGCTAAAGTGGTCTGGAAAGATGAATCCAGAGAAAACTTTTCAGATCTAGATAAAATATGTATTTTGCATTTGCTTACTTATATCATAAATTTGACACTTTAAACCTAGATATGAGTGATTAGAAGTAATAATAAGATATTCACATCAACACCACATGTGCCAAGTTGGTGTTGAACTATTCTTCTTTTAGATGTGGTTGATGTGATTTAATTATTGTTGATTAATTATTGTCGATGTGATTTAATTATTTAATATAAGTTCGAGTTTTAGGCCTCTTCTTTGACTATAGAATACAGAGATCTTTATGGGTGGGTGAGTGGCTGTGAGGTGTCCAGGTCTTATGGCTGCTAGAAAAGCAAAGTCATGACCCATCCACCACCATGCTTTACAGGTATGCAGTGTTTCCATAGCCAAAGTCCAGAAACCAACCTGATTGGAGCATTTTGGTTCCCACAAACCTCAAAAAACTGAAACAATGATGCAAATTTCTTCCACAAAGAGAGGAGCTGATAAAATTACACAGTTAGTGCAGCAAAAAGTGATTTGTTTTAGGACGTTGATCATCTTTGTTAAAGGAATCTCTAGTCTGTTGTGGTGCTCAAGGTTAGATTTAAGTATTTATTCCCAACAGATGGTTAGCTCAGTCCAAATTAGTTAGGCTGAGGTACAGCAAAGAGTCCATGTTTTTAGGTTAATATGTCCTCCTTCCTCCAGTTGCTGAAGGCGAAGGTATTCAATGATGCCCTGCCTTTGGATAAGTTTGAGCCTGTTGTATCTCCTACAACACAGCGCTTCATCAGATGAAGGTAATATTTTCTTTTATTTCTAATGCTTGGAGAGTTCAGCAAGAGTAACTAGTTGAAAAGCAATAATATAATAATAATAATAATAATAATAATAATAAAATAATAATAATAATAAAGTTAATTCTGTCACTTTGCTATTTTTCTTTGTTTAGCTGTGTCACTGAATTGCACCAAGACATATGAAGTCGCATATGGTACATCAGTTACAGTAAACTGTTCAATAGAATGGAAGAATAGCAGGGACTGTAGAGGGATAAGATTCCTCTGGAGTCCCACAAATTGCACCAGTGAAAATGGAAATCCCTTGGGATCATACAACTGTAACTGGGATCAACACTCCTATGTGTTCTTGACTATCCATGGTGTCAAAAGTGAGGAAAATGTCACAGTTGAGATTCATTCAAACTGTGGTTTGGATCGTTTTGATGCTATCCATGTGCGTGTCATTGGTGAGTTGGGCATCTAAAAGTGTGTTTTCTGTACAGCTATAAGAACAACTTCTATTAAAAAAAGTGTATTCACTTTTCAGGTAGCACACCTGTGTCAGTCACAGAACTGTTGGGCAACTCGGCAAGAGAGGAGACCCAGACCTATCTGATTCCCAGCGTGTTTTTGCTACCATGGGTGCTGGGTGTTTTTGCTACCATCATTGTTGTGGCCATTGTTGTGACCATTTTTTATTTTCTTATTAAAAAGTACATATCTCTGAAAAACAAAAAGAAACACACCAGACTGAGCCAACAGTATGTCTCCATCTCCATATGAAATGCAAGAAAGTTTTTGTCCTTTCTTTTTCACAGAACATTTTTGGACCTGCTCGGACGTTGGTCAGAAGGTAGTGGCACCTCCACTGAACTGAAACCGGGATTAGTAACTCCTTGTGATTTACTTCCTTTGTGTACATATAAACGGTCCATGTGGACAGGCTTTTTATCCATAGAATGGTTGAGTGCTGCCTTGGTTCTATGATCAAGTCTAACACAGTTAAGTGTTAATGTTTTGTACATGCATACTGCATTTGTTGTAAATGAAAGGTATTCCTCACCATACTGTTTTTATTATGAATTTGTCTACATCTTCCTTTCAGCAAGTGCCATTTACCTGCTCGAGACACACATTTATTCAGCATTTCTTATGGTGATTCCCACTTTACCCTTTCTGGATTGAATTTATTCATGTTTGATAACTACTTTCTCGTGGCATGCATGGGCATATTGATTTAGTGTTAGTTTATTTGAAGAAATCAACATCAATGAAATACACTTATATTAACCTTGTCTGGAGGATGTGGATGAAGTAGAGTCATCTTTCAGAAGTAGGTCAAACATCAGCTGGGAGGGGAGCACCACCTGGCACATTCCTCAACACCCAAGAAATAAGAAATCAGGGTACACTAATGACCAAACACCAGTCTGCATCCCATCACCATGATAACCAGTGTTAGGTAGCTTAGTTAAAATATTTAACAGGTTACAATTGGAAGTTACTCAAATTCAAGTGTTCAAGAAGTGTAGCTAATTCAACTGCTTTAATTGGGTAATTTAACTGATTACATTTAGTTTACTTTTGGATAGTTTCGAGTGATTTGTAGAGATGGGAGCTTTGAATAGACCTATATCTTAGGGTTTTATTTCTCTCAACGACTTGTTCAAAAGACTTGCAGATCTTTATACTTTATTTTCAAGAAGCCAAAATGGATAACTCATTGTATTTAGGAAATGATGACTGGGAGGATGGAAATTATTACACTTTTTTTTGTTTTTGTCTTCAGAAATATGCATTCAGATGCTAGTGTGGCTTTGCACAAAAAAGATGTGCATTTTAATGGAAAGGTTAATGCCATGTGGTTCTCTTTTCATGTGTGATAACCCTCTCTCTGTGTGATTCTTACTCACGTCTATCCACTGCTGTTTCTTTGTGTGCCGTCTTGAAGCAATGCTGCTTACATAAAGTTGTTGCATGTAACTAGTTACTCCCAGCCCTTAAGGGTTCTTCTTTTGTCGATGCGTGGTGACATTCTCCTCTAAACCCATTTCAGTAAGGACGTCTTGCAGCTAATTACAGATCAAAAAGAGGTCATAGGGCTGAAGTAACTCTAGGAAATAAAATTTAGCTTTTATGTTCTCTGAATTTTTTTCTTTGCAAATGTAGTGTTCCTTTTCTCTCAGTTATGTACTCTGTCTGCTCTGCCACTTTTATCATGATCATGTTGAAATTCACCTTTTTAATGTTTTTTTGATGTTCTTGCACTTGTCATGGTTTTATAATAAGAGGGTAACAGTTCTTATCAGTACATTCCCCATTCCTACTTTATTAGGAAGTTATATTATTGCACTTTTTCAGTATCAGAAATTATACATTTTTCTTTCATTAGTTTTGATTGCCAGCTGTTACTGATGCATAAAAGATATTTTAGTCAGTTTTGATGTAGAAATTAGATGTATATTAAAATATGTCAATGTGAGCAGCTGTATTTCAGAATTTTATCCATCGGAAAAAAATGGATACTAGTTTGTGAATATAATCATGACCTTTATATATTTTTTTAAACCTTATTTTAGACAAGATCTGATAAATGAACAAGAACTACTTTAAGTTGGAGCTGTGAACTTAGTTCAAAACATTGAGGTGCCGAACTATGAACATGAATCAGTTCATTTTAACCTGACAACACTTAAGTTAGAACCAGAACTTTATAAGGATGAGCTGGGAACATATTGAGCACAACAATGACACAGATATCATTTATTTCAGAAGTCTAAGAATGACATCATTCCTAATTTACCCTTCTTTCACTTCCTAGTCGGGAAAGCGGTGGGATTTGCTAACTGTTATGCTCACTGTAGGCTGACCACTATGTGCAATATACAACAATATCAATGTATTTCTCTGTGTTTTATGTAATTAAACACTCATGATGTTACTTTTTGTAAACATCACAAAAGTTATCATGTGTGCCTATAACGTAACCATAAGAAATGCAAATAAATATTTTTGATAACTTCTACTATCTGGTAGCATATAGTTTTTTTGACATCAAGATCAACGAGGAAACAAAGTTTCCAAAGTCAGAAATCTAATCTAACTGAGGTTGTACTTGACCTTTTTTACAGGTGACACTAAAAAAAACCTTGGAATTGGGTAAAGGGAGAACTCGCTGTAAACAGTTTTCACTAGTTTTCCGGCTTTTAGCAAGCAAGGTTTGGGGTAAAGTGATTCCCAGAAAGAGCTTGATTTCCCCTTGACTCTGCGTAAGACTGACATCCTGAGTAATGAGAGGAAATTAAGATAAGAAAACAGTAAATAACAAATCTGAACATCTCACTACTTCCAACTTCATTTTGTTTCTTTTTCTATGAGATTTATACTCTGAAAGAGTTCTAACTTTAGAAGTAAAAAGCCAAAGCAAGTCAAATTGACTTTAGCTACATGATTTAACTTTCAAACAAAAATATCTCAGCTGATTCAAAATAGCTCACCCATGAAGCAGTGCTTCTCTTTTGATAAGGTTGCTAAGGAAATGGAAATATGCAAAGCTAAATGAACTGAACTCACTGGTTTTGAAATCAAAATAATCTCTTTTTTTTATATTCCTCTATCAGTAAGTCAATTTTTCAAAGATAATCTGCACAGCTGTTGTGAAGCTGAAAATTAATTACACAATGAATCCTTCCTCCACCTCACCCAGCAGCAATATGTTTCTTGAAGGTACAAGTCAGGGCAGGTACTGTGTGGCATGCAACATTAGATGTGATATCCTCATACATCCTCATCCAGCCATACCAGAAACAAAGATTTACGACCACGATTGCACATAATCTCAACGTTATCATAGATTGGTCAGTTTCTCCTTTAGTTTCACTAAGGCTATCAGTTGAATTCTGGAAGTTTAAATGTTAGAGTAAAATCCACAAACTACTCACTTTATATAAATATTAGTCAAGTCCAAAATCATTCATAACCGTGCTTGATTTAAACTTATAGGCATTAAGTTCTTTTCTAAAATACTGTGTTGGTTTTATGCCAGATGTAACAGGATGCACACAGCTTCAAAAGTATTTCACTCTCATTAGACCACATTGTGGTCTCATTAGACCACAAATCAGTTATTTTTACCTTAATCTCCTCCATGGATGCTATTGCTGAATAATGAGCCCTGACCTCAACTTAACCTGTAGAAATTGTTCTTGGTGATTTTCTCACCTCATATACATAAAAAAACAGAAGTAGACTCGGACTTGGGTTGACGGTATTATTAACTTTTGTAGAGATTAAAAGATATGTACAGTGGATGAAAACAGCTTGGTCATTCAGATGTACTTGGATATAGCAAAAAAGAAAGCAAAAGCAAAAAAAAAAAAAAAACAACAAAAAAAAAAAACCCTAAGCATGGGGGAACAAGGAAAAGAAACTGGAGAAATACAGTAATCATCATGATCTAAGCAGGTAGCAATTTGTAAATGAGACCAGGTGTGTCAAAGCTGCCTGAAGTCATCAAGAAAGAATCATAGCTGGTTGTAAGACTTTAATTTCATTCTACCATTTGTTCCACCTCTCAGACCAACATAGGCATTTGTGTTGCAACTAAGGCTGCAAATGTCTTTGACGTTTGCCATACGCAAAAAAATTTCACACCTTTGTGTGCATTGATTCACATCCACACAGCACCTTTAAAAGCATGCAGTTCAATCAGCTGCTCATTTTGAGTGGTGCTGCCAGAAACGAACAGCGACAAGGACGAAAAAAGGCATGAAGAAGAAGTCCATCCCTTTCATTCAGCTTGTTAGAACAAAAACACAATCCAGAAACATCAAATTTATGTAGACTTGGGGTTTTTGTTTTCACTCTGGTGTTTTAACTGAAACAATTTCTCACTTCCCAGTGTATAAGCAGCGAGCGAGCCAGCATGTTACACTGTACATAAAAATAAGCAAATTGCATCAGAATTCACCTGCGAGGAAACCCAAGATCCACATTTTCAGACAGATCAGACTCTTGGAGAGCTCTTACACCTGCCCCAAATGAAGTGGGCTGTCCAAAGAAACAAACTCTGCTCCGGAATAAGCAGCTCTGGTGTAAAAGTGTTCTTAGACTCCTAAAACTTAGGCTTTAGCATTTAGGTAGTTTTGAATGTTAAACTCCAGACTCATAAACATCCCCCTTTAAGCCTGTAGTGTTAGTTGTAGAGTACTAAATAAATCTTAGTTGGATTACTAGTAAATATAGTGAATGATTATGTTAAAGACCAGTACAAATTGTAGGGGTGTCCCAATACAACTTTTTCACTTTCAATACAATACCAATATTGCAGCTTTGAGTATTGGTCGATACTGATATGATATCAGCATGAATCATACATACTTTTATGACTTATTTTGTAGTGTGGAATGTTGTAAAAGGCTTGATCAAGTGATATTACTCAAACTGAGAACAACATTCAACAATAGGCATGAGAACAATTGATCCATTTACCATTATGCAATGGGTTTGCATGTGGGACACAAGCGCTGCTGGATAGAAATGCTGGAGCGGACTAAATGCTAGAACGAAATGCTTCTATCGGCGGGCTTATATCAGAGGTTTTAGGTGCAGTCTGATATCATTCGATATTCATTTTTTGGAAATTGGACCGATTTCCGATATCAGTATCGGATTGGGACACCCCTGACAAATTGATATTTTTTTTTCTTATGTAATCTTATTGTTTTAATTGAAGTGTAATTCTTCACCATTCTAATGTTAATCTTTGACCATGCATAATCCTAAAAATAATTTTAAAATCTCCTGATCATTCTGTAAATTTGGATCATTTAATGGGAAAGAAAGAATCCATCATTCAAACTGACTCGACAGATTATGAGACTGATTTATTTACAGAAATCTGCATTTCTTTTAAACCTTCCAGTCTTCTTTTTTCATATTTTGTTTGTATTTTGCTTACTTAGTTTGAGTATATCCACTTTGTGTCTCATGCTTTTAATGTTTTTGACTTCTAAAGAACTTCGTGTTACACTCTGTGTTGCACCGGACAGTACTGCTGCTTCCCGTAGCCTATTCACAACTTTTATCAACTTTTGATGTTATCATGTGTATTGCTGCTGTGTTATTTTTGTGCTGTTATGTCATTAGAACTTTAAATGCCTGAGTATGGCCTGCCATCTCACTATGCTAATCTTGTGGGCTTGGGAAGGAGCTGTATAAAGGGTTTCAAAACATGATTATTCATCACCTGAGAGATATTTTTAAAATGTGTGTTAGGGGAAATGATCTGTTCTTTCTCAGTTGTTCTCAAAACATTTCCTTTTCCGGCCTCTTGAAGTTTCAGAAGCTTCTGACATTTCAGTTGAACCTGTCAAGACTATTAGCTTCTGAAAGTAGTGACTGTTCTTCAGAACATGTTTGTTATTAACGAGTGAGCTCAGCTTCGTAAATGAAACCTATGACAAGTGATGGAACATGTCTCCAAATAACGCAGTCAATAATAAGACCTTCCAGGCCTTTGATCCACATGCAGCACAGCATAAACACTCCCACTCACATAGAGCTCAGCAGGTACCCAGAGTCATTAGCATTTCCTTCGCTCACCACAGATGAGATGTTCATGTGACAATCATCACATTCAGATTGAGAAGCTCGCAGCATCTCAGGCATCTGTGCGTGTGCCGGCTTGCCTGCAGCCCCTGTTGCGGGATGAAAGCCAAGTGGTGGAGCTGTGTGTTGGGACTGCTCTGCATGCCTGCCGAGGTGATACTGAACAGATTGACAGGTGAGTTTGTTTACGTTTAAGTGAAGTGAGAAGCAATTTTCAGGTTTAGAATCTGAAAAAAGTTAATGATTCGGATTTATCTTTTGGTGTGGAATTACAGCTGTTGCATGCTTTAGAGCTCGATGTTTAAACACGGTTTTATCAATGTGCACCTGCTCATCAACCCTTACAGCATAGTTGCAGGTTAAGCTGCTGCTTTCAAAATAAAATTTTTTACGCTTTTTTCTCATCACAAACCCTAATGCATTTTATTGGGATTTTGTGATCAACCCAAAGCTGCATAATTGTGAAGAGGAGGAATAAGGATACATGGTTTATTTTTTTATTTTTTTTTTTTTCAACTATAATATGGTGTATGTATTTCTGTTCCATTTACTTCACTTTGATATATAAAATGATACATAAATAAAATTTAAAGCAAACAGAGTCCACCTGTGCATTATATAATGTCAGTATAAATTTAGTTGTTCTGTGAACGCCTTAGAGGTCTGTTAGAGAACATTAGTGAAGAAACAAGATGCTGAAGACTGAGGTCATGGAGAAAGTTGTGGAGAAATTTAAAGCAGAGTTAAGTTACAAAATCCCACGCCTTGAACATCTAACTTCATCAGGGAACCAGCCAAGCAGACCGTGGTAACTCTGGAGGAGTTGCAAAGATCCATAACTCATTTAATAGAATCTGTCAAAAAGAAAATGGGTGGGCGGAGAGAGAAAAGAAAAAGCCATAAGATGTCCGATTTGAAATTTGCAGGGGACATCACAAACATTTGAAAATATGTGCTCGGGGTCAGACAAGATCAAATTGGAACAATTTGTCTCGCAGAACACTGTGTGGCAAAAAACTATCACTTTACATCAACCTTAACACCCCATTCCCACCTAAAAACAAAGTGGTGGCTGCATCATGCTGTAGGATGCATTTTTGCAGTAGGAAAAGAGAGGTTCTTCAGAGTTAATGAGAAGATGGAGAGAGCTAAATCCAGGGCATTACTGGAAGAAACCTGTTAGAGACTGCTCAAGACTTGACACTGAGTCGAAAGTTCTCCTTCCAGCAGAACAACAACCATAAATGTACATCTAGAGTTACAAGACCAAATCATATTCATGCGTTAGAATGACCACATCAAAGTCTGGAACTAAATTTAATCACAAATCTGTTGCAAAACATGAATATTGAAGTTAGAAGTTTAGAAGATTGTTCAACAATTTCAGGCTCTACATGTGCAAACCATTAGAGAGTCAAACACCAAAAAATTTGCAGCTGTAATTGCAGCATAAAGTAGTTCTACAAGTATTAACCCAGAGGGGACTGAATACAAATGCACACCGCCCTTTTTCAGATTTTCTTTTTAACTTTTTAAGGTAAATTATAAAATCTTTTGCAAGGCGGTGTATCAGGTCCCTACTCTTTTTTACAGATCCAAGGAGATCAGATGTACAGCAGTAAACATGTAATGGCTAAAACTGCATGAGTGCATGAAATATTATTAAATATCAACCTTATGACTGAAGTTCAGAGAAAGTTGCTTTGAGCCAAAACTTTCATCTTTTTTATGAATTCTCAAAAGAGGTCTTTTATAGATCACAGTACACTGTTTTATATTTAAAACCAACTATCCATTGACACCATGATGCTGACCTAGTCTCTAACAGTCCATCTCTCTCTCTCTCCAACAGCTTCCCAAAGCCCCTTGTCCATTTCAAGTGTGTGGGTCAATTCGTCGCTTGAGATAAAATGTGCAACATCCCTGGAGAACCCTTTGGGCTTCTCTCTAAAAAGGCGCTTTGTCAAAGATGAGCAAATTCTGTACCTCAGCTTTTCATCTGGAGTTGTTACCAAGAACACTACAGCAGTTACATTTGAAAACAGAATTACAATAACCCAAGAGACGCCGAGTCCAGAGGCCAAGCATAGCTTCAAGCTACAGCTGTTCCTGCTGCATCCGGATGACACAGACTTGTATTACTGCAGCTGGAATTACATGAGTAAAAATTACCAGCCATTTCTCCTGGAGAGCAATGGGACCGTCATCATTGTCAGAGGTGAGAAGAAATGTGGTGCTTACTTCAGAAGAGCTGAAACGTTACATGTTCTTTAAAATGTCTTTGTCTGACTTACTGCCTCACAGAGGGTGAACCCGTGAAAGAATGTAGCGACCACACTGTGGATCTCATCTTGATCTGCCTGAGCATCATGGCGTTTACCGGCATATTGCTGATAGTCATTAGCCTGATGATTGTGAGGTTCAGGAGGGTAAGCTGGACCTGCTCCGATGGAAAAAAAAAATGCACCAGCTAACTGTGGTCAGATGAATCAGATAATTGTTGTGTTCTCACAGTTCAAGAAGCGCTTCACACCTTACAGAACTTACGACCCTCCCTTGGCTCCAAGACCTCCACGACCTCCCAGGCCCAGCCAGCCACAGCACATTTACCTGCAGCAGCATACTGTTGATCATTGCCCCTACATGATGACATCAACAAACAACTGTGGCATGATGGGTAATCTGTGATGCTAAGAGCAGATGCAAACTGATGATAAAATCTTAGGTTCGCAAGTAAAGGCAACTGAAACTACTCTGTCTGAAAATAGCTAGGAACTGGGTAGCTTTTTGCAATGCCTTTCATTTCCTTTGCATCTAAATTACTGTTTTTGTCTGCAGAAATGTGTCTCAGCTACCACATCCTGAATGAAGCAAGAGTGTACAGGTGTGTGTGTGTGTGTGTGTGTGTGTGTGTGTGTGTGTTTGTGTGTGTGTGTGTGTGTGTGTGTGTGTGTGGTGTGTTTGTGTGTGTGTGTGTGTGTGTGTGTGTGTGTGTGTGTGTGTGTGTGTGTGTTTGTGATAGGAAACTGCAGAGCAAGCTTTATTTCCATCATTGCTTTTAGTGTAAGTTTCCTTGACCCATGAAGGTTTAGAATGTACTTTAGACTGTCACGCATTTATTTTTGTCTCATAACAAAGTCTGAAATGTGTATGACCCATACTTTTGGCTGTTTTAATACGTGCAATAAATGAAATATGTTAACAATCCTGCATTTGTCTTGAAGAGTCCTTGAGAAAAACTTCATGCTTTGTAAGTTTTACTGCGCATCTGTACTCTGTTCAGATTTAATGCAAACAGAATTCAACAACCTGCTTGGAGAGAAAATTTTATAGATACTAAGAAACTAATTTAGAGACAGAAACAGGCATCATTAAGCTCAGCATCTTTTTGTGCTGCATAAATTGACATAAGACATGTAATATACTCCACAAACTGTCTGGAAATAGTAAACTACTTTGAGTACAGTAAAAACTGTTGAAGGTTTTTTGATTTTACAGTGACTTAAAAAAATATCCATACCTACATTGCAATGACAAGCGTCATCATATATAATATTTTAGTGGAATTTTATGGAAGAGACTAACATAAAGTAGTGCAAGAAAATTATGCATTTTTCTTTTTTTTAATCTGAAAAATATGCCGTTCATTGTAAAATAAGATGTCAACTAATTAGTTAATACAGCCTATTTGTATTTCATTTAACATCAGCATACATAAAAGGCCTCAGAGGCTTGTAAGAGAACATTTATTGAACCAGCCGCATCATAAAGACCAACGAACATATCAGACAGGTCAGGGAGAAGCTTAAAGAACTGTAATAATTGATAAAGGTTTTAAAACAAAATTCTTATAAGCTGAAGTTTTTTTTATCATTCTTACAGAGCATATTTAAATCCATCATCTGAAAAGGAAGCCTATGGCACAAGTGCAAACCTATTGAGACATGGAGGTCCACCTAAGATGATGGAGAACAAAAACCAGAGAGCAGAAACGAAACTCGTATTTATATGTTAGAATGGCCCAGTCAAAGTCCAGCTCGAGATCCAATTGAGAATCTCTGGCAAGCTCTGAAAAATAAAATGAATGGGAAAAAATTTCAGTCTCTCGATGTAAAAAGTCGATAAGGTATGGCAAGGGAAGTTTTTTCACATAGTACAATTCATACAAAAGGCAATCCAAAGTGATTTACGGAAAAAAAAATGACATTAAAAACATAAAACACATTTTAAATTAAATTATGACAGATACATAGACTCATACCTCAAAGGACATACTGTTGTAGTTACAGTGAAAGGATGCTGGATGAAGTACTGATGTAGACGGGCGCTGTACAAATGTTCGTCACATTTAGAAACCATGCATCATTTCCCTTCCACTTCACAGTCCTGTACTTGTTTGTGTTGCTCTGTCACACTAAATCCAAATGAAAGATATCGAGGTCTGTGGTTGTGAGGTGACAAAAAATGTGAGAAAAAGTTTAGAGATTTGAGAACTTTGGCAACTCATTGAATAATTAATCTTTTTAAAATCTGAATCTGCAGAGCTACAAACCAAAACAGTCTGGCAGAAAGAATCCTGTCTTCTTGAAACCAGATCATTATCCTGATGACGTTAACGCTTTGTTTTCCTGTCTTGCACAACAAATCTACGCTCCTCTTAAGTGTCACCTGGTTGTCTGGGTGAAGTAGAATGGGTTTGCTATTTTCAAAGTGAAGTAGTTAGAGTTTAGGATGTAGAACAGACATCTGGGGTTATTTATTAAAAGATCAAAGTTCATCAGAGAAAGTCTCTGGGTTTTCAATATGCTGCTTCATATGCTCTTGTCCACAGGGAAATAAGGGATGCACAAAAATCTCTTGGATTTGTAATTGTACCTAGGACATTTAGAGATTTCCACAAACCTCTTTCTCAAAATCCAGTATGGCTGCCATGCAAAGAAATTTGAATGCTAGCATCCGTGATCTATTCTATTCTGCTATATCTATTTATGAATCTGTTCCTTTTGGGTTTGAATGGATAGAATACCAAGAAACTCAACAGTTAGCAAGTCACATCAGGTTTCTGAAGTGGACCTCGAACACAGCTCATTTGGAAAGACAAACCAAATGCAACAACAACATAAATAATAATAATAATAATAATAATAATAATAATAATAATAATAATAATAATAATAATAATAATAATAGTAGTAGTAGTAGTAGTATAATGCTAAACTTCCATCTTTATTAGTGCATTCCATTTCTACTGGGAAGTTAGAATTTGACTCAGTAAAATCAGCTGGAAGGTTTCTTGAAATTAATAGTAAGTTGAATATTTAGAAATTTTGCTATGATTAGTTTAAAGGTTCCAACCCACAACCTTAAAATCCAATATGGCTGCCATGCATAGAACAGTTTGTGAAAGGTCCAGTAAAAATATTATGGGTGATTTCTAACCCATTAAATTAGAGTAATACACAGTTATTATCTTGTGTATCTTGGTTATATTTTCAAAATTGCTTGAAAATATAACCAATACCGGCTATAACTGAATCGCTATAAAAATTTCCAGTGTCGCATGTTAAAAAATTATTTTGCTTTTCAAACAAAAAGAAATCTGTATATTAAATTAATCACTTAATATTGTTTTGTTATTTTGGTTTCTTTTTGTCAGGGATGGGACACAAGATAGGGGTATAAATTAATTTGGGCTTTCAAAACAAACCACAAAAAAATTAAACCTTAGGGGAACTTGATTGGTAAGTGATCTGACAACTTGACGAACAAGATGGGAAATAAAAATGAAGACAAAAATCATTGTTGATAAAGCTTAATATGAATCTGTGGTGACTTATGTAACATACAGTAGCATGTATTTTTTTAAAGTCTACCTTGTAAAAAAGAACTACAAAACCCTTCTTTCAGAAAACATGATATGACATACTAATTCACTTGTGAAAGCAGATCCGTAGGCCTGTGGAGAAAACTGAAGAAGAACATGAATGATCAATATTTAACTATAGTAAAACAAATGAAATTAACTTTAAAAACTGTAAGACCAAAATAATAATATTAGCATTTGTAGAGGCAAGATTCTACAATGTGTGCTTGCAGGTATACAGCCTGGCACTATAAGGTTACTCTGCTCTCCATGTTGCATTCTGCCAGACTGAGCAGTAATGAAAGTCAATAAGACTATTTAACATCTTGATGCTTTTTCCTTTTCTTTCTTTTTTATTTATTTATTTATTTATTTATTTATTTATTTTATTCAAAAAGGTTCTTTGGACATTTTGTGGATTTCTTTTATCAATATTCAACAACCCCCCCAGCAAAGAGTTTCTCTTGTTACAAGGCCAGGTTTTAATTAGCTTTATAATCGATTTGGACAGCTTAATTAGATACTGCGTCCTCACATCAGGTCACTCACCAAGGAGCAAACACAGATGTTAGCTAAAAAAAAAAAACAAAAAAAAACACGGAACTGTTGCGGTAAAATGTCGAGTTCCGCGGACTCCTAGTACTGTAACACTGTAGCTTCAGAAACAAATTAGCTTTTAAGTTTAAAAGTGTGACAAAATAAGAGCGAATTTGAAGCTGAACACAAAGTCGGCTAGCTGTCAGCTTGAGCTAAAACAGCGAAGGACAGGCAGCCTGTCACGGTGAAGATAGACGGTCTCCACCTTGGCTTTTGATCCTCTGTCCTGCTGTCCAAAGCTCAGGAAGAACAGCCAGAGGGAGCAATGAGGAGCATTTGAACAGAAAGCAGCACAACACCCAGGATAAAACACGCTTTTGATGTTTGGAAGCTGGTTTGTACAGAGGAGGGAAACATGAGGAGCAGCAGACTGCTGCTGTCTGAGCTAAAGTTGTGGACTTCAGGAAGAAACAAATGGGCAAGGGGACTTAATGAAGGTGAGCCACTGTTAACACTGTCTGTAGACCGTCCAGTCTTGTTAAAACTGACAGCCGAAATTGTCTGTTACATTTTTTTTTTTTTTTTTTTTTTTTTTTAACATTTCTGTTCACCCCAGTTCAAGTTATGACAGCATCAACAGGAATAAAACAGCTTCATACTAAACAGTGAATTTTAACTGTACTGTAGCTTCATCTTCAGGCTGGACTACTTCGTTATGGAGATCCAAATGTGCCACAATTAAAAAAAAAAAAAAGATCTTCCAAATTACAATTTCACATATATGACTAACTGAATAAATATTCAAGGAATGCATTATATAAATAACTATTATCTATTATCTAGTTTTTTATTAAATGCAATATTAAATAATTCAATGTTTAAATCATTAATTAAGATTTAAATTCCATATCTGTTAAAACACATACTTTTATGAAATTATCTAATATTTCATGTGGTACAGTCCATGAAAACTTATTTAAACTGGAAGTATAGCGCAGCAGATTGACACTAACATCTGATTGGTTCACCTGCACAGCAACTCAGAAACAGACCAATCATATTGAGTACAGCAGTGTTAGTCCCACCCACTGACTTTGAAAGGTAAGGTAAGAAAATAATAAAAAAAAAAAGCACTGAGTACTGTGCAAATTGAAATTCAAAAGCAGATTATTAATCCCAAAGGCAAATTTAAAGTTTTTTTGTTTTGTTTTGTTTTGTTTTTTTAACAGAATTTAACTTTGTAATTTATGTAAAGATTTAATTATGTATTGAATTATGACACTTTTGGGCCTCAATATTTCCTTCTTTCAACCGGTCTTTTCATTTTGCAGGCCTTGGTGGGAATGGAAAGGCTTTTTTGTCTACTTCTAGTTGTCCAAAGGTGTGTATTGTTGGAAGTGGTCCGGCAGGTTTCTACACGGCGCAGCATCTTATCAAGGTGTGTACTTCCTGTTTTGATAGTACAAAAGCATTAGCTGTGGAATGCATAGATAAACTTATCTGATGCTTATTCAAAGTGAACAGAACATATTTCGTCTTTAGTTCAGTTTGGATATATATTGTGCCAATTTACAGCAGAACTTTGTAATCGAATCAGTCCAAAACACTGATGCAATGCAGTCATTGACAGATTTAAATTCTACTACCTACAGTTGATTTTAAATGTAATTTATTGCAGTCAAACTTAGATTATTCTGTCAATTGGTAAAATGTCATCAATCTAAAGAAGCTTGCTCTCTCATATAAATTCATTGACTTTCCAGCTATCCCTCCTCTAGAACAAGTATATGGTGACAGTGGAGAGAAACCACCCATTCAGTATGACCGGCCTTCTACTGTGACTAAAAGAGGGTCTTAAAGTCAACATTAAAAAAAAAAAAAAAAAAAAAAAAGTGAATGGTGGCAAAATATGAAACTGAAATGTTCATTTGGGTTTTCCTTTTTTTTTTTTTTTTTTTTTTTTTTTTTTTTTTTTTTTTCTCAGAAGTTGGAATTTATGAGTTCCAAGCTGGAAGTGTCACTTGAAAAGCACCTGCAGCATTTTAATTCCCACCAACATGGACCTCAAATGCCAATTAGGCTTCCTGACTTATAGAAAAACGTATTGACAGTTTAATTGGCATACCTGGCTTTTAATATCATCTTAAATCAGGGGCACACTTAGTTATTTACACTGCATGTTTGTTAACATGTTCCTTTAGGGCTTGAATGGATAAAATGGAGAGAATTACACTATAGGCTTGGATGGGTGAACTGGTGACTGAACACAACTAGTCAGGAGATTTAAATCAGGAAAAAGTTACAAGTACTCACATTTTGACCTTCATAGAAGGCCCAAGAAACAAAACAAATAGTGTTGACAAATTATTGTAAACAACATTTAAGATCAACATGCTGTTGAACTGTTTGAGGCCCGGTCATCTCTTCCTTTAAGCTTGGATCTAGAAATGTCTAATTGCAAGTGACTTTTTTACCCCAATCCTTTAACTGGAGGGGGTAAAAGGTCATGGAGGTAAGGTGATGCCATACTTTTAATAGTATGGGGGGGAAAAAAGGTTTAAACATTCAAACTGGATTGTCACCTAGACAGAAAGGCAGTGTAGCAAGGCCAGGTGATTGCACCATTTCTTTTCCGTCCGTAGACGCACACCGAAGGTACTCTGGTTGGGACACTTGTAGGACGCCTGAATGGCGATGGATTAACACGACTCCAAAGAATTGCAGTAATCCAAATGAGATGTGATTAAGGGATGGATTACTGTCTCAGACCAATGTAACTGAATGAAGGCATTCAATTGACTAAGTGTTCTGGACTGGAAAAAGCTCACCTTTACAACTGAGCTGATCAAATCAAATTTAAAGATACTGTTGAAAATGAAACCAAGATTTTTGTCAAACAAGTGGTAATCGGAGTGTAAGGGACAAATAGCACTCTTGTGTCAGTTAAGAAGATTAGTTTATCGAAATAAAATATTTCTGTTTATTCTTAGGTAAAAGAATGTCCCATTTATGTTTTAGATGTTTCATATAATGCGGCAGTGCCTAAAAGGCAGCATTGTTGTGGCCTGGAGTAGGTAGGTAAATCTGGACATCATCAGCAAATGGTGTAATTCAGTAGTATACATATTGAAACTGAGCCCTGAGGGAAGCATAAATTGTGCTGGAAATACTGCAGAACTGAACCTGGTTGATCATAGAAGATTTATTAATCAGTTATCTTCCAACTTCGTATGAGGTAGCTTAAATTATAGGCAAATCATACATAAAAAGAAGCCAGAACAAACCATTCATACCCGCCATATACTGTAAGACCAGAATCTCATCTAAAAAAAAAACCCACACACATACTTTGGGTCTGTTAAAACGGAACATTTGTATTATATTATTAAACCGTAACCACAGCAGATGTATAACACCTGAAGTAAATGTTATCTTTTGAACAGATCCACGCACTAGATGTAATCTATTAAACTAGAACAGGAAAGTACCTGCAACCTGTGCTGTGGTCTTTTAGTCACCAGGGTTATTTAGATGCATACTAAGCTTTCTAGAAGCCTTTATGCTTGGCTGCTTTCGAAGTACTTTAGTCTGTGTTTTCTGCTTTTACTTTACACCAATGAAGTATAACTCAGATCTCCTTTTTCAATAGAAATAATATAAAACAAGACAACCACATCCAAGCCAGCTAACAGTGAATTACTTTTTGCAGTTTAGTTTTCTGAGCTGAGCTCTCAGTGAAGATGCAGGCAAAGAGAGTCAGAGAATGATGGACTGACAGATTGTAAGAGATACAGACACAGAACCATCAAAGTAGGGGCATTATGGCCCGGATCCACTTTGTCTAAATTCAGTTGCAGTTTTTTTTTTTTTTTTTTTATCTGTCGTAGCGTTTTTGTTTTCTTTGTTGTCTAATCTTTGAAGTTTCAAGAAGCTTTTTTTTTTTTTTTTTTTTTTTTTTGTGCACCTGCAGTAGGGACAAAAAACCAGCTCATCCAGCAAGATTACTGTTTGTTATCGTTTGGAATTCAGTTCTGGACTATTAAGATGGTATTACAGAAAAAAAACAGAAAAATGTCATAAAAATAATGTTCTCTTGTCGTATATGTAACGTTAACAGATAATATGAACTGGAAGATGACTGGAATAAAAAGCTGGGGAGATTCAACTAATGAGGAATGCTCAACGTTGTACTATGAAACTCAACTTTTGGTTCAAGGTCCATCTAAAAAGACCTACATCCCAAACATGGCCATATTCAGGGTGGATTTTTACCGGCATTGAAACACCTTGATTTGGTACAAATCAACTTTGAGAATGCTTTTAAAAAGCCAGGGTATGGGTTTTTTTTTTTTTTTTTTTTTTTTTTTTTTGTTAAGGACATTATTTCCTCCATTTTAACAGCTAAAACCAAGGCCAAAACAGATCACACTGGTAGAAATTTACCCCAGGACACAAGACTTTTTGAGCTCCATAAGAATCTCTCAGATCCTGCTCTTGTCATCTGAGCTTTATCTCTATTATAGTCCATGTTTGCTGTTTTACACTGGACAATAGAAACACAGTCACTCTTGCAATATATCAGGTTGTTCTACATTGATTATGTTCTAACGCATAAGAAAAATTCCCACAAACCCACGTTTCAGAGTTTCATGAAAATCATAAAAACTGTAAGCCATTAATTGGCTGGTACATATAAAACCCGTGAGCAGGCGGAACTTCATTTATGAAGCGAGTGATTTATTCAGTTTGCCATTTTCCATCTGTTCCTTCCGCTCAGGCTCGTCAGGATGTCGAGGTCGACATGTACGAACGACTCCCCGTCCCCTTCGGTCTGGTCAGGTTTGGAGTGGCCCCTGATCACCCTGAAGTCAAGGTGTCTGCTTCCACTGACGTTCATCACACAGAGACACAGAGTGTCTCTTTAAACCTTTTCAGAATTCCCTCATCAAAGAAGCAGCCAAAAGGATCATGGTAACTCTGGAGGGGTGGGGGGGCATCAATCCACAGCCCAGGTGGGAGAATTGCTGGAGATGAGTGGAGAGGCAGAGAGAAAACCGTTGTTGAAAAAAATCCATAAGAAGTCTCACTTTAGTTTCCCGCAGGCCATGCAGGGACGCAGCAAGCATGCTGAAGAATTTGCCCTGCGGTTAAAAAAGGAAAAACGCTAACACGCAGCAGGGCAGTGGCTCTCTGAACGCAAATGTGCCCTGGAGTAGTTTAGATCTTTATTTGTATTGTATTGGCCAATCACATAAAATTCCAACAAAATAACACAGATATGTGATTGCACGGTGATAAAATGTGTAAAAAAAAAAAAAAATTATACCAAATTCGTATGAATGTTTTACATTTAAACTTACTTTCAGATTTACTGATATTCATTGATACTCTCGTGCAACAAACAGTGGAGAAAATAGAAAAATCATGAATTGAAATTTATCGAGACAACGCTAAATCAAAATTCTTATCACGATCAGAAATTTTTCATGATAAATAATACATGCTCACCCCAAATTAGGAGTAAATATGATTGTTTAAAAGCTCAAGAAACAATTCTAAACAAGAAAACATGCAGGGTGACGATCTTGCCCGTCCCTGCAAAACTCAGTGCAAAATAGCTTGAGATCCACCTGGTAGCCTTTTCAATGACTTTTCTACCTAGAAACGTTAAAAAGAGGGGAAGAAAAGTCCTGTACAGTATTTAAGTTAAAAACCTCTTAAGTGAGACCAGTTGAAACATGTTCAGGACAAGGATCATCTCATTATAGTTTATGATGAATGTTGGGTCAATCAAAAACATCACAGATCTGTAGATCTGGGGTGGAAGAACGTCTTGATGGTCTATCCAGCTTATAGCTCGAAAAAGGTGGTTAGACTGGCTAAGCATGAAAACCGCCACCTAATAAGATAACTGAGCAAGTTAAAAAAAAAAAAAAATGTTTGTACTTGCTTCCGCTTGGTTGGAACATACCAAGTAAAAAAAACCTGATTTACAATAACAAATAATAAATACAGCGTTTGCATGAGGGATTAATATCCAGAGTCAACATTTTGTAAGGGCATGTTTTGCAACTCAGTCTTTGGTACAGTCTCGCTCCGGGAATTTTAAACTCAATGTTTTCTACAACCTTCAAAGCTTATTTCAGATTTTTAATCAGATCTTCTGCTAGACTATGCCTAACAGGAGCTGCAGATGGTTGCTTCTCTGGAATTTTGAGCGCATAGTCCCGGCTAAAAGTTTTGCCCGTGGCACTAATGTTGGGTTTTCGCAGACGGTGTGATTGCAAGTCACATCGCTTATGATTACTGTACAGAGTGATGTCTTCATTGCAAAGAGCTTTATTATCTTGAAAAAAAAAACACTTTATAGCATCTTTTTTGTTGTTGTTGTTGTTTTCCAGAATGTCATCAATACTTTTACTCAAACAGCCAAACATTCCCGCTGTAGTTTCTATGGCAACGTAAATGTTGGGAAGGACGTGACCATCGGCGAACTGCAGCAAGCGTACCACGCAGTCGTGCTGGTGGAGAACGCAACAAATGGTAGGCACTAATACAGAAACCTAACATGAAAATTCACGCTTACATGTATGTTGTGGTCAGAGTTACGGGGCAGACGGAAACAGGAGGATGGGGGTGCCGGGTGAAGACCTGGCTGGTGTGTACTCAGCCAAAGACTTTGTGGGCTGGTACAATGGCCTGCCCAGCTGTCGAGAGGTTTGTAGAGCTGATCTTGTGGAAGAACATCTGTTCTCATGTAAATCGAAGCAGTATGTTATGATTTCACTTTTTTTTTTTTTTTTTTTTTTTTTTTTTTTTTTTTAACTTTTTTTTTTTTTTTTTTGTTATTGCTTCCTGCAGCTCAGTCCGGACCTGAGCTGCGAAACAGCCGTCATTCTGGGACAAGGCAACGTGGCCTTGGATGTAGCTAGAATACTGCTGTCTCCTTTAGATATTTTAAAGGTGAGAAGGGTCCCTCCCCCCCTTTTCCAACCTAAAAAAGAAATAAAAACAAATGAGAAAAGTGGTACATTTGGAGATAAATTGTAGTTTGCTTTTACTCATGGATGACATTTGGAGCATCTTGCAAAATCCTTGCTAAAGAAAAGTCATTATCAAGGAGCTCGATGTGTATTGCAGTCATTAGGTTTGGGTGATAAATTGGTTTTATCGATTAATCGAATTTTTGGTGTTTGAAGATTTAATTTTTGGTAAATCTGGATTTTTTTTTTTTTTTTTTTTTTTTTTTTTTTTTTTTCACTAATGCACTCCTTAGCTTTCCATAGTTCAGAGTGATGTCAGCTTGCCCGCCATTTTGTTGGCAAACATTTTTTACAGCTTCAACAGAATATTAGGGCCAGGCTAAGATTTCTTTTTTTTTTTTTTTTTTTTTTTTTTTTTTTTTTTTTTTTTTTTAAACAAAAATAAAGTCATAACATTAGAAGAATGAAATAGTAATTTTATGAGAACTCCAACATGAAAAATAACAAAAAATTGATTATCCAAGCTTTTTTTTTTTTTTCTCATGAAAAACGACTTTTCCTCGTAATTTTAAGACGCTCTCCTGGGAAAATTGCGTTTTAATTCTGCTAACATTATGACTGTATTCTTAAAATTAAATAAAAATTCAGGTAGCCTGGTCCTGATTCTACGTTGTACAACTCACAACAGGGATGTTTGAAATAAAAACCACGTTTTGAAAATATTTTCTGTCATTCGTAGTTTATTTTTAAGAAAAGAAAGCAAGAAAAAACCTCCGGATTAAAATCGGAAATTGGATCTGATATGGAAAAAATCTGAGAGATTATTTTTAAGCCGTATCACCCAGCCCTACGTCCAGGAATGCATCTTTTCTACCGGTCATGATAAGAATACCTTTGAGATTCCTTTAAGGAGTGCAGAACTGTGTGAGCTTCACGTAACCATTTATTTTCCCCAGAAAACGGACATTACCCAGCCAGCCCTGGAGGCCCTCGCACAGAGTCGGGTTCGAAAGGTACTGATAGTCGGAAGGAGGGGACCCATGCAGATCGCTTGCACAATCAAGGTTTGTATCATGGAACAGAAGAAAACAAGCTTGGCCTTTAACGAGAAGACAGATCTGTCATGTTGAAAACCACACTAACCCAAGTGTTTGGCTTATTCTTCAGGTGCGTGCTTCAGTCTGTTGTAGGTTTCCTGCTGTGATTGGTATCACCACCTTATACATGACCTGGTTTCAGCTCATTTTTAGCTGTATTGATTCTAGAAAACTTTGGCAAACAAAGGATTTAATGTTTGGCTGAGAGGCTGCGAGCTGCCCAGGTCCTGCTGGTGGTGTTTTATCACCATATATGTTGGGTTTGGTTTTAACCAAATGTTGCTGTGCATTATGACCAAACAGCCGTCCTTTGCATAACTTTTCTAATGATTATTGTCTGGTTTGTCTAATAGTTTAAACACTAAATATACCTTAATATGCATTAATACGTGCAGTGGAAACCGTCGTAACGCTTCCTCAGAAGCTAACGTTATATGCTCTTTCTTATCTCCTCTCTTTGGGTTACAGCCAATCAGCACCGGGGAAAATGAATGGCGCTCCTGGATTGGCTGCTTTACAAACAGCAGCCAATAGCTTGTCGAATAGCATTGCATCTTGGTATTTTAGTTTCCTTGCTGCGCTTTCTTTTGAATATTTTATCTATGCTCTACAAAGGATTTTCCCCCAAATAATTTGGAGTTATGTTCCACAGAAAAATCTGTGAACACTGAACCGCAACTAGACGGGGATCCACGGTAATCCTTACCAGATTGATGGTCAGGAGTCATTGCAGTTGTCTTTCCTACTTGGCATTGTGTTAACTCCAATTCCAAAATTAGTTTCTATGCATTACTTCTCCATTTTGGCTTAGTTTGTGTTAAATAAATGACAGTATGTGGTATGTTGTGTTTCGATGTTGTTTTTTTTTACCACACTGAGCTGTATAAGTGAGGATCTGGTGCGAGCAAACTATACTGAAATTTTATCATTTAAACTTTTCTGTTTTTAGTCGAGGGTTGCAAATGTTGTCAATTATTTTTGAGCTACTTAATTCAGCAGTTGGCAAAAACTGTTTACCCTCTTAAACATGAGAATGATTTCTCTGTTTATTTAAAAAAAAAAAAAAAAAAAAAAAAAAAAAAAAAGACACATGAAGAAAGTCAGCCAGATGAACCCAGAGAGACAAACCACAGCGTGGGTAACTTCTTAGTTCTGTTTGAAATCAGGTTGTTTATGTTTAAAGCTGC
Organism: Anableps anableps; assembly: GCA_014839685.1. Lineage (NCBI taxonomy): Eukaryota > Metazoa > Chordata > Actinopteri > Cyprinodontiformes > Anablepidae > Anableps > Anableps anableps. Next base: position 7,746,595 of record CM026084.1, read on the forward strand.
CGGTGGAGCTTTGAAAACAAAGTCTTGTGGGTATCAGACTTCCTCATCTCATCTACAGGAGCTCAGAGAAATGGTGAACCTGCCAGGAACCAGGCCTGAGATGGTGACGGCTGATTTCGAAGGCGTCTCAGAAGCTCTTAAAGGTCAGAGGCAGCTCAAAGCCTGGCATGATGTTTTTGCTGATCATTTTTGGAACATCAACATGTTTTGTGTGTTTTAGTGTTTTTTTTTTTTTTAAGTCTGACTCAAGATTGACGGATTTGCCGTCTTTGTTCTCATCACCTCAACGGAAAAACATGCAAGTTCATGAGACATCGGCATCTGACTAATGTGCAACATTAAGATGTCATATGGGAGGAAGAAATGTATGTTGTGGTTAACAGCTGAAGCAGACCTATGGCCCTTGAGCTGAGCTGAACGGAAACCGTTCACCAGTTAAGACTGCTTCTGACGTGCGAGAGCTGAAAGCAGGCTGCACACGTGGAGAGCTGGTCTGCTGTTCTGCAGCTCTTGCCGTGGCGTTGACCTTCTGGCCAGCGGCCTTCAGCCTTGACGGAGACGCGCCATTGATTTGACTGAGTAAAAACACTCCTGGTGTTTGGACTCATGCTTTTTCAGAACCTTGGCCTTGTGAATGTTTTCGGTGATAAGCAGTGAGGGATGATTTTCGAAGCTGCTGTCTTGCTGCAGTTTCTGTCTGTGATGCAGTTTTGTGGTCACGCAACATATGCAACATCTAATTCAGCATTTCTGTGTCAAATGAGGGTATTACAATCCACATACAGCTTGGTGTGTGTTTTTACTCTATTAGCGTGACTTGTTGGTTTTCCTCCCAAGACACAGCTGCAAGTCTTACCTCTGCTGGCATCTCGACGCTGACTTCCTGTTCGTTTGCATATCCAAGCTGCAAAAATTGTTGATCACTTTAGGAACCTTTTAAAAACCAGTGGCTTTTAGCTCTACTGTGTAAACTGGTCATGTTTATTTCATTGGATATTATATAGTTATTTTATTTGGTTGGTATTTTACCATAGGTCATATTTACTGTGGATTTTCTACTGTCTCTACCAGCTTTGCACACGTAGAGACTGAAGCTTCTGCCTATTTCTCTTTGAAAAATTGCTCAAACTCAGTCCGATTGGAGGAACTTCATTGTCTGTCTTTTGCTTGGCAAGATTCTCAACCTAAACTTGGACTAGGCCAGTCTTCCACATGCTTAGATCTAGGATGCACGATGTATGTCTGCACTAACGTCGGTATCAGACGATATTAGTCATTTTTTAACATATCGGTCCTCGGTCCGCGAAACAAAACCGGGCTGATATTAACGACTGATATTTAGTTCCATCTTGTTGCTTTTGGTTTCTGGGGGGGGGAGGGAAGGAGGTTGGTCATGCGATGGTGATGCTGCACAGGATTGTGGGGAGTTTAAGTGCAGCAGAGAAGCAGTGGTGAAGTCAGTGGTGCCAAAACAGCAACATTAGTGTCAAACATTGATATCGGCCCAAATTTTCATATCAGTGCATCCCTACTTGGATCTAAAGCATTCTGAGGACTTCCTATCAACTCTCACCAGCTTCCCTACCCCTGCTAAGGAAAATCATTCTCACACCATGACGCTGCCACCACCATGTCCCACTATGGAGACAGTGCACAGTGTTAGTTTTCCACCACACATATTGTTTTGCAGGTATGCCAAACGGTTAGTTTGATCTGATCCGACCAGATGTACTTACTGTGTCTAAACTACACACTGAGCTTCTTTTTGTCACCCTCCCGTAAAGGCCAGGTGTCGTTTTATCACCGAACCTCACAACTTTATCCCTGACCTTTCTACCGTCTTCCTTGGTCTCCTCAGATCAGCTATATTTATTCCATACAGACGGACTCTGTTCACTAAACAGGCGACAAATGAAGGCAGCTGTTTTATTCCGGGGTATCAGATTAAACGGGGCTGAGTTCACATCCGCGCCACACTTTTCCGGTCTGCTTCGTGTTGGTCTGCAAGCTGTGGTTCTTCACAGCTTTGGCTAAAAATAATAACAGATGAACGGCGACGAGGCAGCCGTTCACATCAATCTGCTGTTCGCCCTGAGATCTCATTTTGTTGATGTGAAACTGGTCGTAAACCAAAATAACTGACTCGAGCGATAGAATTGTCAGATCAGTGATATCCATCTAAATATGCGAGGCTCGGCAAGCCTGACAAACCTGAGGGACATCAGCAAAGACATGGTGTGAAACTGATCAAATCTGTTCTGAAGGTAAAATAAAATATAGTCAAATATTAACTTAATAAATACACATTTGTGCAAATTGTTCCTCGCACATTTGGTGAATAACCGAGTCTGAAATGTGAAGTTTAAGATTTAAAGCGGAAGTCTCCCTGCTGACCCAGATGTACCGAGGCCAGGAAGCGTTCTCACCGAGCTGCTGCTGAAGACGGCTCTGGACGCACCCGGAGATAAGGAGCTGGAGAGGCGGGAAAACGCCACCAAGACCTGGGGTTTCCGCTTCTACCGGAGCCCCACGGAAATCTTGGCTGACCCCAGCCGCAACAGAGCAGCCGGCATCCGACTGGCAGTCAGCAGGCTTGAGGTGAGCATAGCTTTGGATTTCAAAACACAGGATGTTCCTGTGAGGGTGCCGCCCGCTTCAGGTTGTAGCGCTACGTCTCTGCTTCCAGGGTGCTGGAGAACAAGCTCAGGCTGTTCTTACCGGAGAAGTGGAAGATGTTCCCTGCGGCCTGGTCATCAGCAGCATCGGCTACAAGAGCCTCCCCATCGATCCCACAGTGCCGTTCGACTCCCGCAGAGCCGTCGTGCCAAACTCAGTGGGCCGGGTTCTCCAAGCTGCAGGTTTGAAACAGACTCCCAGAAACGAGAACCCCTTTAACAAGACCTAATTCATAACTCGGCTCTTCTCTTTAGGTTTGTATTGCAGCGGCTGGCTGAAAACGGGCCCCACGGGTGTGATAGCCACCACCATGAACAACAGCTTCGACACGGCACGGTCGCTGCTGGAGGACATTGATTCTGGAACGCTGGATGTGTCGGCTGCCAAGCCCGGATCATGCATCATCAGCGGTCTGCTGGAGGAGCGAGGTACAATAATGACTCATCGCTTATTGCAACTTTTATTATGCAACATATGCCCTTGTTAATTGTTATCGCAACACATTTTACTGCACCCAGAAATGAGCAGTTTTTTTTTTTTTGTTGTTTTTTTTTAAACTGTATCTTTATTAGGGCTGAAGTGATTAATCGTGAAATAATCCTCAACTAATTTAGTAATCAAGTCATTGTTAAACTGGAGTATACAGACTCAAAAAAAGGCCATTTTGCTGTAAGAACACATTGAGAGCAGTAATTAAGCCAAAAATGTACAAAAAAAAAACCCTGATACATTTTGCATTTAAGATAAAACCAACATTTTTCTGTAAATATGTTCCACCCAGAATTCCTCAAGTGGCCGTTTTAGCTTCACCTAGATTCATTTCTATAAAAGAATTCAAAGAAATTCCTATTAATGATACTTATTTGATTGAACAAAATATTAACGTCTGCTGTAAAGCAAAGAAAGCATCCAGGTTCTGACTAAAACCATAGAGAAGGTTACCAGATCGAAACCTATAAGAACCAATCAGGGAAAGCAGGAGCCCCAAAAAGTTTTAATCGGCTGTTTAGTAAAGAATAAAACCCAGGATGAATGAAATGAAGTGTATTTTTGAACATACTGTGCACTCTCAGATGAAAGAAATTACAGGTATAGCATAGTCAGGTAATGTACACATCTGTTGAGCAGATTAAAAAGTCTGCAATATAATCTAAAAGATAAAAATAAAACCTAATCTCCTTTATGTAGTAAAGGAGCAGTGAATGTGATGCCATCTGTGCAGCCAGTTACGCCTAAAAACCTAAAAATAGATAAATGGATAATGCTTTGTCAAAATTTGCTACCGACTACATTATTGCTCCACTGGGCTCTGTAATTCTGTGGAGTTCCTCTTTTATTAGTCTTGTGGGTCTGTGACTGCAGGGAACCCACTAAACTATATATAGCAGGGGGGGCCCACGGTTTTCAGATTGGGAGCTACTTATGGATGTCTAAGTCACAGTAATCTTCTGAGGGCAATTGTCTAAAAAGCCGTGTCATAAAATAAAATTGACCTAAAACTGAGCTATTTGTGCTTGAAACCAGTAACATGGAGAAACGGAATAGCTTTAGTTATGAACACCTGCTGGGGACCGAACCCCAGTGTCCCACATGAGATCCGGAAATGATAAGACATCTGATCGTGGTCTGATCGCCCTCTTCTGACGGAGATTTCTGCAGAGCATTTACTCTCCAGCATCTACAGGCTCCTCGTGTCGGGTCTCAGCAGAACAGCAGGACAGACCCAGGATTAGTTCAAACGACCCTGCTACCGAGCGCGGCCGGTTCACAGAGTAAGCTGCGGTAGGAAGTCGACCAGTTACCCCTGAACTTACTCAGGACTTTAACTTATCCCGCTTTCTGAAACGGGGCCGAGAGCAGGAGCAAAACTCCAGTCAGGGTTCAGTCGTTGCACTTACTGAGGGGTCGTATTGTGCCTTGTGTAGGAGTGACACCAGTGAGCTTCTCAGACTGGGAGAAGATCGACAGCTTGGAGACGAGGAGGGGCGAAGCTTGTGGGAAACCCAGAGAGAAACTGCTGAGCGTGGAAGAAATGCTGAAGGTGGCCCGGACGTGACGGAAAGCAGCAGGAAGAGTCCAGGAGAACGCAGAGTAACGGCGGTGACTGCGCTGGTTACAGTATCAACGGGGACCATATTCATACGGTATAAATGGGCTTGTGAACGCGTGCTTAATTTATAGCACATATAAGAAGCTGATGCTTGCAGCGGAAAGATAAATAAATGTTCACAGGAAATTTAAGCTGAAACATGGTATAGAATATCTATTTTCACCCATATATAACAAGGCCTTCAGGCCTTGAGAGGTTTCCCTATTTAATTTGACCTCTCGGCGGGTGTTTAGCGTCTGAGATGTAAAAAAAAAAAAGTAAAACCTTCAAACATTTTAACTCAGCAGAACAGAAGCATATTAGAAAGCAGGAACACTTTCATGTTGGCTCCGTGTGAAGGAACCGATGCGGCCCTGAATACATCGCGTTAGTGGTTGTGACCACAGTATGTTCGAGACCAGAGAGTCCCATCTATTAGGGCTACCTACTGAAAGCAGTAAATTAGAGAGTATACAACCATTTCTAACTTGTTTTTTTTTTTTTTTTTTTTTTTTAATAAATTTTTGAAAGTTAATAATTGTCAGTCTGATGGTAGTTTTAAATGTGTTTGTTCACATTTTATTTTCAGGTTTCTCCCTGTAGGAACTCCACCTGTAGTCCGTTTACTAAATAGGCGACTTCTGATTGCAGGGATTTTATTTTGGGGTACCAAATCTAAGGGGGCTGAATAGAAAGGCACACCACACTTTTCAGATTTTTAGGTGTTAAAAATTGTGCATCCATTTCCCTTCAACTTAACAATTGTGTGGTAGCCCGTGTTGGTCCACCACACATCCTCTCTTTGGAGTTTTTTTCCAGGCATATCTGAATGACAGGAGAGCCTCAGGGCAGAGCTAGAATTATGGGTGGACTACAAATCCCATGTACCCCAAGGACCCCTTGGGATCCCTCAGAATGAGCTGGAGTGTTTCTGTGAAGAGGAAATCCCACGTTTCCCTCAATCTGTTATCCCTGTGACGTGATTTCAGATAGGGCAACAGGTTGATTTTATTTAGGGGTACCAGAGTAAAGGAAGCTGAATACTGCAGGTCAAGTGTAACTGTTTTTAGTTATAAACTAATTATTTTCCTTCCACTTCACAATTATGCGCTATTTGGTGTTGATCTATCATAGAAAATCCCTGCAACTTGTGATTAAAATGTGTAAAAAGGTCAAAGGGTGTGAAAACATTTACAAGGAACTGCGTTTTGTGTGCGTGTGAGCTGTTTTGATCCCCTGTAATGTAGTCCTGTTGCACTCAGATTTCAACAGTTGTGGACAACAATAAAAAAACTTTTGTTGTATGCCATCTAATGTTTTTACATTTTGCAATCAAGATGATGGATTTAAATAAAATAATAAATGCTCTGAGTGTTTTTTTTTGTTTTGTTTTGTTTTTTCCATTACTTGAGAAAAAGGGGAAGCTAAATAATTCCAGCATAAAATGAACTGGTTACGGTAATGTTCAGATATTAACCTCGAGTTGTGTTAGTTTGGTCCAGAATCAGCCAGTCAATTGTTCCAACACGGGTAAAAGCAAGTGATTAACCACCAGTGACTCTGCCCCCTGCTGGATGGGTTTAGATTGCAATAAATTCAAGTCAATAGGAGCTGTTTAAGCGTTCGGTTTTCCATATTGAAGTAAACCGTTTATTAGATAAAGAAAAAAAAATGTGAAGTGGTTCTAATTTTGTTACCATATCCAATTTATTTTACTTGGCTTGGTCCAAGTAATTTTCATTGGTCAGCATTTTTTGTGTCATATTTATCAGATTTTTTTTTAAATTCATTGTTTGTCAAACAATGGATGTTAACGTTCTGATTCATATAATGAGAGAAAATAAATCTGGAAAAGACAAGCTTGAAGAGGAAACCAGAAAGAGATCCCTTTCCAAATAAAAGTCGGACTTCCATGTTTTAAACCCACTTTATTCACGGAAGTACTTTTGGAGAATTTTGGAAGGAAGCAACCCAACACGTGGACGGCATCAGGATTCCTCACTGTTGGCGCCACAAACGACTACGAGCAGTACTCATCTTTTCTTCTCTGGACCATTCTGTTCTCATTCCTCAGTAATGCAAAGGCAAAAAAGTTTTTTAAATATGTGTCTGATTGAAGACAATGAGCTGTCATCACAACATTAAAGAACAGACTGGGAATTGGTCGAGAAATGGTTTATTAGGATGAGAAGAGCATAAATAGTCCAATCAAATTCCACACTTGCAAGATTATGAGGTTCCGATTCGACGTGTTTCTCCTGATCAGTATATGCCGTAGGTGTGCTGCTTCCCATCCCTGTATCGATCCAGGTAGCGAAGCGGCTGCCCGTGTGGAAACTTGACTTGTGGAGGGTGGTAAACTGGAGGTCTGATGAACTCGAACACCGGCTCCTTCATGTCTAAACCGAAAATATGCTTTCATTTGAACAGATTTAAAAACAAATGTCAAACACACGTAGCAACATAAAGAAATATGACTCACCGAGTGTGTTGTGGAAGGTGTTGGTAACAGATTCATCCCACTGGCTCTGGAAGAAGGCCAGGCCTGCGGGCGTCATGTCGTCCTGATGCTTTCTGTAGAAATCGACGGTCTTAAAGGTGCGATCAACCAGCGAGTGGCTGAGGAGGAGAGGCAACGTGGATTACTACCTGCAGCTACATTAAAGCACCCACCAACACAAGTGCTCTATAATACAACACTCTAATTATGCCGTCATGGTAAGAAAGTACATCTCTCATTTGTAGGGTTTTAAAATGGTCTGGAAAAGTATTTCTAGACCTTGACCTTCTTGATTCTTTCACATCCGTTACTCACCATGGCGATGGGCGCAAATCCTCCCAGAAGCTGATGGGTTTTTCCTGCTTAAAGAGGATGTAGACGTAGCGGTGGAAGCCTGTTCCTCTGGCAGGGAAGGGTGGCAGGTAGTGACACAGCTCCTCTCCGGCCTGCACCGCTCCGCCTGGAATGTTCCCCCTGTGGGGACGTGGGCAACTCCGCACTTTTAACGTCGGCTCATTTTAGGACTAACCGGACAAAGGAATGCACACTTTGTTTTTCGATCTTAAGTACTTACACAAGCCAGTGAAGGTACTCCGCCTCGTTATCTAGAAGATGCTCGTCTGCGAAAACAAAAAAGGTACATTTTCTGTATGTAAATGTGAAAACAGACTGCTCAGTCTCACGGCCTGGAGATTCACGACAAGTCAATACTGACCTGGAGAGGTGAGCAGGAGGGTCCACAGGGAGCCCCCCTCTGCGTCGAAGCTGATCCGGGGGGCTGACGCTGCCTAGAGAGACGAGACAGAGCTGGAGATAAGCTAAGAGAAGACGCATAATACAAGAAAATTCATCCACTGTGTTTTTAACACACTTCAGTCGGCATCAGCTGATTCCCATAATGCACTTGTCCATCAGTGCCTTCGCTGTAGCTGATGCGGAGGGTGACCTGAGGTAGGAAATACGCCATTGGAAAGAGGTCCCTGAAGACCCCGTAGTGGTCTGCCAGCTTCTTTATGTCGAACGGTCCCCTTGTCTTCTCCCAGGTTTGCTGCACTCGATCCAAGGAGATCTTCACTGTTGAAGCAGCAAATGCAGGCGTGTTAACCTTCATAATTAAATGACAAAATTCGGTCTGACATCAAGCAAAATGCGTACAAGTACGAAGTCGAGAGGCCCTCTCCAACTCAACGTTCCTCTTGTTTTCCTTCATCACGTGCCTCCTCTCCTTCACCTCTTCGGTTCTGCTGGGATGACGGTAAGGCAGCCCGATGTCCACTCGCTCGGCGCCTTGAAACACAACAAATTTCAGCGACACATTTAAAATGCCGTCAGCAGCGGATTCCAGATTTACTCCTCACCATGCTCGGGATCAGCCTGTTCCACGTAGCTCCTGTAGGTCTTCCACCACACAGGCTTGTTCTTGGCCTCCTCGGCCTGTCTGAAGTAACGAGTGTAGCTGCGGTATTTCTCCAGAGACTCCAGGTTCGATGTGTCCAGCTCATCATTGGGCATAGGACCCAGCGGAGGGACCAGTTTGCTGAGGACCGCTGGGAGAGTAGAAACAATTCCAACAGTTAGACAAGATACAGCGTCTGTATGTTATGGGTTTAAAATTAAATTTAAATTTAAATCAAAGACGAAAAAGAACTAGAGCTAAAATATTTATTTCAGTAAGGCATGTTCATAGACAAACCTCAAATCATTATTGTCTGATCTGTTATGACTATTTCTAAGACCTCTTTAGGTGGTGCTTGTCTCCAAACTTCCTGTTTTGAAGCATATGCTTGTCTTCTGCCCCCTGCTGGACGATCTAAGTACTACACAAGGCTTCATTAGAAATAGATGGGATACAAAACCCTATTTGTGAACCGGTTACAGGAAGTAAAATGTAATAAAAATGGTTGGAATGATTTTTTTTTTTTTACACAGTCATACAAAACATAACTTATTAGACGATGTTTTACAGAAATAATGTGGTAAAATGTGGACACAGAGTCAAAGGTATGAGACATTTTTTGGCAAGAATGGACAAAAGGGAAAACATCCAAGGAGGGGTGAATACTTTTTATACCCAGTGTTCATTTTGACTGTTAAAAACAAAAGTGACTGACCTAAATTCTAAGTTAGGAATATTTATCCAAACATTTGAATTACAATATACATTTCCATTTATTAACATTAGTTTGTGAAAATCTGTTTTCATTGATTCAAGATTATTTGAGGTGTTGAAGCTCCTTGAAATGAACTTTACAAGTTCAACTTCAAATTCTGAGGATTTTACATTTGGTGGCAGACTGTCACTGTGGGATACACGCACTGATTCTTTTCAAAAAAGGGACCAAAAATCACTGCAACCAAAGACCAAACCATTCCCTGAGAACCTTCAAGCCTTCTTTGGTACTTCCTGTACCGTTAAAGACAAACAAAAAAATGAAAATCATCCTCAAAGACAAAGCAAAGAACAAAAAAAAAAAAAAAAAAAAAAAAAAAAAAAAACCACCTCCTGGCCTTCAATGGAAACATTTTAAAACCACCACGCAAATAAAGAATGTGAAACTCATGTTCAATACACACTTGGTGATACATTTCATGCATTTACCCATTATTTTAATTCTTATGGTGAGAATTTTTATATCAACAAAATTTCATGTCATGGCCAACACAATCATTCGGAACACTGCTGACTTGACAGTTGACCAGCAGTCAGTCATAGACAAGCATAGGCAGTGGCTATCCCTGTTAGTTGTGCACTTTTTTCAACCATGTTTTCCTTCCACTTAATTTTCTATAAATATGTTAGGATGCAGCACTCCTAGCAGCTTCTTTAGCAATAACCTTTTGTGGCTTACCTTCCAAGGTGGAGGGTGTTGATTTTTGTAAGAAAACTGTCAAGTCAGCAGTTCTCCTACAGTTGTTTGGGCCATACCACGGCTAGCACATAACATTTCTTTTTTTTTTTAATCAGTCTTATGTAATATTTTAGATTTCTCAGTCTGAATTTTGGGATTTTACTAGCCATAATCATCAAAATGAACAGAAATAAATGTTTTAAATATACCACTGTGTAATGAAATTCTTTAATTTGAGAGTTTTACTTTTTGAATTGAATTTTCTTAAATATATACCTACATATTTCAACTTATTGAGACGCATGTATATGGTTCTGCGTGGTAAAGTGAGTATAATTACATGCCCAAATAAGTCTAATGCATCAATTATGTTACAAACAAAAACCAGGCGAAGTTTCAAAGTATTTTGGTTTTGTTAAAGTGACCCAAAGTTCCATTTTATAATACCTGGTTTTTCTGATAATTATTTGTTGTATCAGCCTCTAAAGAACTCATTACCTTTTTATGCATAATTAAAATGGCTAACTTACATTTGCAGTTTGTCCTCCTGCCGTTATGTTACCAACATAATTAACATTGGAAACAAAATGATTTTTATTTTTTTATTTTTTTCTGACTGCTTAGTTTGTCACGTCTGTTCGCACAGTCGAGGCCAGCATGTTTGTGTTGTTTCCTTCAAACATTCTTTCACAAAGCAACACTCGAGCATTAAAGTTCGTATAGTAACTTCTAAATATAATATAACACAGCAAAACAGTAACAATACCTGTTGTAACAATTGTCCTCGCGTTACTGACCCCTAAATCTATCCCAGTTCGCAGCGCAGCACCACAAATTGTGCGCAGCGCCATCTTGGATAAACTCACCCGTAATTACGGAAGCCGAGAGGTCACTCAAACCATAGACATAATACATGTAATAATTGAACATAACATAATTATGTTATTACAAATAACATAATTATTGTTATAACATAATAATTATTGTGAAATTATAACATAATTTATTATGTTATAATTTGACTCAAACCATAAAGGAGTACGATGTTGCGTTCAATGTATCAAGGAAGACAGAAATTCAACACAAGTACAACATATCAGATGTTAATCTATTCTAATCCAGTCAACAGTTAGTGCACCACAAAAAAATAAATCAAATAACAAAAAGATTTTACAGGAATAAAACGAAATGTAGTGAAAAGGTAAAACGCTTCTCTTTTCTGTTTTAGCTACCTGAGTATCACGTCGTAGATATGTAAAAGGTCTGCACTTGTATGTGTAATATTTTGCAGTTATCACAGCATCGTTAGACAGAAATTCCACGTTTTTGTTCTGCAAAGGGTTCAGACATAAAAGTTTTGTTTTCAAATGCTGGTACCATATATCTTAGCAACAGCCACTCATGGACTGTGTCCCAAAACAATCTGACAAAACTGCGTGAGCAGAAAAAATATTCTCGCGCTGCAATTTATATTTCACAAAAGGAGCATTGATTATTTTCCAAATTAATTCTTAGTATCAGCACATAGATAAATGTCATCCTCTGTTTTTAATGAAGATATTTATAGTTTGTTGGTGCCTATATTTGAACATTCTAAGTTAGATATTACTGAAAGAGGAAAATCTGATTTTATACTTAGTGATCTCGATACTTCTATAACATTTATTCAGATGAAGCAACATGATAAAAGTACAGTTTTAACAAATAATAGGAAATGTTATTGGAACGATGTTAAATTTAATTTAACTCGACATCAGTCTAGTCAGAATATCCCTTTGATCAATGAACTAAAAGCTTGATTTAGTCTTATACTAAATAAATCCGTCATTCTAAATTATTGAATTTTATCATGTAACATTCTGTTCGAATGCAATGTTTTCTTATGCATAGTTATGATAATCTGATTACATTACATCAAAAGTGATTTTGTTCAAGTTGCAAGTCAAAAGCAGTTACATTTAGTAACATCTGGACATGTTCAGCCACTCTGGATCTTCAAGTGAAGGCTGGTGAAGAAACATCTCCTGCTTTCCAAGTCAGACCACAGATCGGGCATTTCAATTGATTTTTTTTTTTTTTTTTTTTTTTTTTTTTTTTTTTTTTTTTAAGTTGGACTTAAAATTATAACTGGAACTCGAATTTGATATTATAAAATTAAATGTCCTCCTTTTTTATTTTAAAGTGGGTAAAATTATTGTACGAGTTCAAAATGCACAAAAGATAGTTTAGTTGAGTCTACATTTCAGCAATCTCTCATACTATTGTCTTATCAGTTAAGTTAATCTTACTAAACGGTATAAATATAACCCGTAATGTAATATTAGGTGAGTATCAACACAGTTCTCATTGTCCACCCGCATTCGTCCCGTTCAGCGCTGTGTTTCCTATTACCGGACAGCCAGTGAAAGCATCATCTTCTGCATGCTTTCGTCATCATCAAATCCTCTATATTCAGATGCTGTGCCGTGCAGGAATGAGTCTATTGTAGTGGTAAGATTTGTGATGTTACATTTGTGTTACAGCTCCGTAGTCAGAAAATGAATTATGTTTAATGTGGAGTTAAATTGTTTGGTTCTTTTAATACTTTGACTGAATATTTGTCTCTTAAACTCGTGGCTAAAATAGAAGGAGCTAAATGTAATGCTAACGGCAGCTAGCGCAAGCTCTGCTCTCCATTGGGTTCAGTTCAGCCTGTTAGCTCTGATACAATGTTGTGTATCGCTGTGACTTTATCACTTTGCTGTTACTTTGCGTCACACCTGAGTGTAGAAAAGAAAAAAGGGACAGTTTTTCTGTAACTGCTAATCCGAATTTACCGGTTTTTTACCCTCTGTTGGTCATTTCTAACACATCTTCGTGGCAACTTCTCTCTGTGTTCTCTTTCTTCCAGATGTTCGTTGCTTCTCTGCAAACATGGAGTCTCAGAATTCATGTCTCACCTGCGCCATATGCCTGGAGCGCTTCACCTACCCTGTAACCATCCCCTGCGGCCACACCTTCTGTAAAGACTGCATCAGCAAACACTGGGACACCACCAGCAAGTCCAACAAAAACCCCCATTGCCCCTTCTGCAATCAGGAGTTCGATTCCAGACCGGTTCTGAAGCGAAACGTGTCGCTGTCGGTGCTGACCGAGTCTGCCAACAGCACGGGCCCATCCTGCAGGGAACCTCTGGTGAGGTCAGGGGAAGGGATGAAGACATTGCTGCTGTGCGATCGCCACAAGAAGCCCCTGGTTTATTACTGCAGGCAAGACAAAATGCCCGTGTGCTGCGAATGTGGCATCACTGAATGCAGCAGTCACGACAAAATCATGCTGGAGGCGGAGAGGGAAAATCAAGAGGTATAAAACACACCAGGACACTTTTAACTTCATGCCAGCTTTAACTATTAGAAGTGAGGTAAAATGTTTTCCCCCAAATTGTGTTTTCTTTACAGCTGCTGCTGGAAAGAAAGAGTAAGGAGGTGGAGAAATGCCTTGAGAACACACAGAAGAGTATCAGTGACTTGAAGGAGAATATCAATCATGCTGAGGTGACTCCTCATTTTTGATATATATAAACAAAGAGTCTAGTTGGTTAAAAAGGCAAAAAAATATGGTATCTAGAAAAGGTATTCATACTGTGTAATCTTTGAGGTAGAGAAACACAAATTATTTAAAACTCTGATGTGAATAGAAAAGGATACATCCATCGTCCATACCTGGTATTCCATGCAGGCTGGCTAGTGCCTATCTCCAGCAGTCGTTGGGCGAGAGTCGAGAGAAGGCTCAGGATTCGAACCCAAGACCTTATTGTTGCAAAACAGCAGTGCTAACAACTTTGCCACAGTCTCGTCTGAAAAGGACGCACACACACACAAAAAAAAACATAGACAGTTCAGGGACAAAGCTGTGGGGACATTAAAAGCCAAATCCCAAGCTTTGGACATCTTGTAGAGCAATGGAAACAGGAAGTAAAAACCACATAAAGTCCTGGTTTCTGTTTGCCACCAGGCATGCTGGGCACAAGGCAAGCTTTTGGGAAAAGTTCAAGCTTTTGGCCTTCAGAATGGCAGTTCTGCTTCCTGTCTGGCTGAGCTCGAGAGGCTGGTAGAGGCCTAACCTATCACACGTCGTTTGAAATTGAAATCCAATCTGTTCATATTTGTTTCTGATTTTTTTTTTTTTTTTTTTTTAAACGGTAAAAGATTCAGATTCTTCACCAATATTCCACCGAGTAAACATGTAACTGAGATTGTTTTTTTTTTTTGTTTGTTTTTTTTTCCATCAACAGGTGACTCTTGAGCAGACTTCCTCCTGGATGAGGGCCAAATTCTCCACTCTGATAAACATTCTGGCAGAGAAGCAGGAGGCCACGGAGGCGTTCATCGAGCAGCAGAAGCAGGAGGCCATCACGGAGGCGGAGTCGCGGCTGGCCCGCCTCCAGAAGCACTCCCACATCCTCCAGGAGAGCCACGGCCGGATGGCAGCTCTGAAAGGTCTCTCCGACGCCGACCTCATTAGGGTTCGTACCTCGGACTTTGTGCTGTTCTTAGATCCACAAACGTTTGCTCCAGCGCCGGATAGTTGGCAGAGACTCTCATAATTTCGTTGAAACTTGCTGCTCAGGAATCAACACGGGTAGAAGTGCCACGTTTGAGCGACGTTCCCACAGACGTATCGCCAAACCTTCTGGATCGGTTGAACGGTGTCACAGATGTTCTGACCCGAGTCTCCAAGCTGGTTTCTGAGGACCTGGAGAAAGCGGTGTGCGCCACGGTGGTTCAGGACAACGACGGTAGCTTTGGTTTTTAGAGCTTCTTTCTGTCCGACTTACCAGAACTTCGTCCTAACCTGCGTTCTCATTTGGCTCGTGGCTTTCCAGGTTCTCCTCAGGATAAGAGACCAGTGCTTGCTGTGGTTCCCAGTCCGGCCGCGCCGTGCCTCCCCGGTGGGAAGGAAGGCCTCAGTGCCTGTGAGTCCTGCTTCTTCGTGTAGGCTACGGGGTTACAGCCTTAGCTAGGCAGATCCTAACTCTTGTCTCAATCTGTCTCTTTGCAGATCGATGCTCCCTGACCTTTGACCCTCGAACGGCCAACGAACACCTGTTTCTGTCTCACGAGAATCGAAGGGCGGAGCACCTGACCTCCGGCCCGCGCCCTGTCCCAGCTCACGAGGCTCGCTTCGACCACACCTGGCAGGTGCTCTGCTTTCAGGGCTTTAAGAAGGGACAGCACTACTGGGAGCTGGAGGTGTCCAAACCGTGGGCCTACCTCGGGGTAACGGCGCTGCTGATTCTGTCGTCCTGCACCACACCAGACTGTCGCTCATTAGAGATCTCAGAGTAGTTCCAGAATCTGCCCAGACCTACCTGGATCCCTTCTTGTGCTCTCTTCCCTTCAGCTCATCTCAGAGCTGTTGTGTTGTTTTTTTTTTTTTTTTTTTTTTTTTTTTTTTTTTTTTTTTTTTTTTTTTTTTTTTTTTTTTTTTTTTAACAGGATTCAGGTCAGGAGACTCAGACGGCAGTGGAAGAAGGATGATTGTGTGTTAAGTCAATGATTTTTGTGTTTGATTTGAATTGGTCAAATTATTCTGCTGAAAGACCTGAACATGACTCATTTTCTGTTTACATTTTTAATCCATCAGTTTTTTTTTGTTTTTTGTTTTTTTATTTCCAAACTCATAGCATCATACACTCTTACAAGAACATAAACCTTTGGAACATAGATATAGGCCCGGAGCATCACGGATCCTCTACCATACATGCAGTGGGCATGAGGTGCTCTTCCGCACATTCATCCATTGTTTCAAAATCACCAGAAGTGTTTGTTGCTGCAGAGCCCAGTTCCAGTTAAATTCTCAGTGGAGATTAGCGAACTCCTTTATGTTTGTGATGGTAGGGCAGGCAAGGTTTTTCCATGCATGCCTGTCAGGTTAACAGTTGGAAAGTAGATGGCATGTACTGGTTGTCATGGAGACTTGGTGACCCCAAAGATGGCTCATTTTGCTGCAGTTCTCTTCTTTTTTTCTGATTCTTGTTAACTCCTGCTCCCTGGACGTGGTGACAAAATCAAAAACCTCATCCAGCTTCATGACCAGGGGCTAACAGGATATTACCTTTGTCATATTTATACCCCAGCAAAACAGGATGTTAAGAATTAGTAATTAGAATTTCCTAAAAACTTCAATGAGGAACTATACTTCTAAGAAATACTTTAGTTATGTTTATTCCAAAGGGACAACTGCTGCTGGTCATCCTGTTAAAAACAGTTATTTCTTTAAAAGGGATTTTCTCCGCTGAATTGATGTACTCAAAGTGTGCTAGCTAATTTGTTAGCATCCATTTAACACCTTTGAAATGTTGCATATATGTAAATTTATGGTCCCCAAAAAAAAAAAAAAAAAAAAAAAAAACCTACCCACTTCTTTGTTTGTTTTGTTTTTTATTCATGCCCATTATTTCCCCTCCTTCCTTCCAGGTGACCTACGAGACCATCCCCAGGAAGGAGAAGGGGAAGAGGTGCATGGTGGGTATGAACGAACTGTCATGGAGCCTGCAGCTGGACGAGCACCAGCTCGCCGCCTGGCACAATGGCCGGCGGGAGGCGCTGGTCGGCCACTCCCACCACAGCCGCATCGGCATGCTGCTGGACTACGAGGCGGGGACGCTCACCTACTACGGCGACGGGCAGACAAGGCTCCACGCCTTCCATTGTGCCTTCACCCAGGAGCTGTTCCCTGCCTGCTGGATAGGGGAGGGGGTCAGCATCACCCTCTGCTCCACGTGAGCTACAGCCGTGTCAACACAGAGAAACTTGCTTGATCTATTTAAAAGCAACTTTTTTTCCCCCCTTTCTCTACGACTGGTTTACGTTACTTCCCTCTCACCACTTGGTGGCGAAAGAGCCGTACAGGTTTCACTCCACTTCATCGAAACGGTTTTATCTTTCACACATCAGTGAAATCGACTTAGAGATGTCTCCAGACCGTTTCAGATCGTGTTTTCACTACACCCGGTTGATCTTACTCTACAGCATCACGGCGAGCGTTTAATACAGGCAGAGAAGACTGAGGAAAATGACTCCAATCTCTCCAAACATGGGTGTTGCCAACACTTAATACAATTCTTATTGAAACTTTTTTTTTTTTTTTTTTTTTTTTTTTTTTTTTTAAAGTGTTTCCTGAGATGCAGAGGAGTGCTTTGACAACTGTCACAATTGTTTTGCACTGACAGGACAATTCAGATGTTTTAATATAGTATCCAAGATACAGTTGTAGTGTTAAGCATAGAGGACGGGCTGATCAGGGGGTGATGGTATGCTGCCAATCTGTGTTCCAAAGAGGTCCGATTAGTCGGCCTCTTATTTTAATCAGCTTCAAATGAATATTATTATCTACAGTTCTGCTCTGAAGTTGCATACAGTCATCATGGGCATGAATGTGATACTGATTTAGCTTTTAATCATTTATTTCAACAGTTATTTTTAAGGGTTAAACATCAGTGATTTTTAAAAACAAGAACTGGATGAACAGATACGAACCACTAACACTGGCAGCAAAACAGACCCACAGCATGATCCTGCCACCACCTACCCTTTTTCTGTTTTCTTTAATCCTCCAGACAGCTCAATCTTTGTCTCTCCTGATCATAAAACATTTGCGCAGAAGGTGTTTAGCTTGTCCCTGTGGGCAGCTACAGATTTCAGGTGCTGGTTTTGGGGGAGGGGGGTTATTGATTTGTCAGAATTGCCTCTGTCGGTGTTGTTAGTTTTGTGTTCCAGAAGCTTCAACGTTCGTTGCGGTTTTCTGCATTTTAGGGGGCCGTTTTGGGTCTGGTGGTCGGTGCCTGTACACAGCTTTAGGACGATGATCCCAAACACATCAGAACTGGTTCTGGAGTTCAAAAAACTTAAATGTTTCCCCCAAAACAGGGTCTCACTCCTAATGAAAATTTGTTGACTGTAAAGAAAAATCAAGCTTGTGGACCTAATTGTTTTTAATAATCATTGAAGTTGTGCAATCAGGCTACGATAGAAAAAGATTGGTTTAAATTTATTTTAAAAAGCTAAGTTGGAAGAAACCACACCACTCATTCAGTGTCACTTTGCTGTTAAAGAATATTTGTTCCACCTGCTGTAAGTAAATTACATTTTTAATAGAAAAACAAAGTACTACTGAGAAAAGAGCTCCATGTCTTCATCTTAGACTTTCAATAATGAACATAAACAGATTCCTGCAGTGTGATGCTGGAATCGATGGCACTTTTTAGATGTTTTCAGCATGTTTATGACAACCAGCCTTTTTTTTTTTTTTTTTTTTTGCATTTAGTTACTGAACTTAGCTGTCAGCCTTTGGCGTGTTGAGGTACTTGAGGCTCAGGATTTTGGGAAAATGCTGTGGATTTGCACAAATGCTCCAACAGACTGAATTGGAGCACCTTCCTGACAGAAGCATCCGTCTGGAATGAGTTTCTCTCTCATCTTTAAAGTGGACATTTAATGTGACAACAATCCTGACTGAAAATAAACACACTCCTTCATGATTTAAGAGCCATTTATTAAACTTCAATCTAATGCACACATGCATCTGTTGAGATCATGCCTTTTTTCATAATTAAACCACTCTACAATAACTTCAATAAATTAGTTTGAAATACATACAGAGCTGCATGTTATTGTACATCCAGCCATGACAGAGCAAAACTGTAGCCTAATGCATAGCATTCTAAAAGTGCAAAGAATCAGCCGCTGATGTGCCACAGATACAGGATACAGATAAATGACCACAGAGGAAGGAAGAGCCGAGGAGCAGATACCGAAACGCTCAGATCGGACTGAGCGACAGAGATCACGAACACAGAAACTGAGCCGATCCTCCAGGCGGTCATGTTACTGTCTAGAAAAAGAAACAGACCACAGAGGAGTGAAAGGTGAAGCTGGGTGAACAG
Source organism: Anableps anableps (assembly GCA_014839685.1). Taxonomy (NCBI): domain Eukaryota; kingdom Metazoa; phylum Chordata; class Actinopteri; order Cyprinodontiformes; family Anablepidae; genus Anableps; species Anableps anableps. The sequence continues at coordinate 7,765,635 of CM026084.1, forward strand.
GACGTGACATCATTGGGTGACTGGTCTGCTCCCGTACGTCGGAAGGATAATCCCTCCTGCTCCACCCTCTGCTCTAATCCCAGGTCAGGGATTCACAGCAGGGGGCGGGGTATCTAATCTTTGTGGTCCTCTTGTCTACTAAAGCGTGTCAAAACACAGAAATCTGCTTGTTTTTACAAAAGCTACTTCATACTTTACGTTAGTGTTCTGGAGAAAATACCTTCTTGAAAAACTTGTACACACAAATAATAGAAAAATAAACTGCATTCAGTTCGCCTCTGGCCATGTTAGCGAAGCAAATAACTTCATTAGTTTGAGTTTGGTTAAATAGAAAATTCTAAGTGAGCTTCACATCATTCAACATCTGATCTCGAGTTTAAGGTGGGGAAAGATTAATGGGACATTTGAAAGGCAACAAACACTAAAAACATCCATCAGATCCTGCTAACAAGCCCATACAGTGACCACTTTGGTTGCTGACGCTTGTTCTTTGCTACTTTCTGGGACGCAAAGGGTGTTTCTGAGGAGAATCAAGCAACGAGGAGGGGGGAAAAAAAAAAAAAAAAAAAAAGAATGTTCGAAGGTGATGAGGAAGACCGAGAGGAGAGTATGAGCAGGGAAAAAGGACTGTAGCCCTCCTGATGTCCAGTCAGTGGAATGAGAGAAGACATGGTCCGGAGGGACTCGGGACACAGAGGAACGAGGCTGGGATGGCGCAGGTCTACTGATTCTTCTTGTCCTCTGGAGGGGAGTAGGGGGGAGGCTTGTCCTGCAGAGAAAAGAGCAGGTGTGAGTGTGCTGCAATGCTTCTTCTGGTTCATCTGGTGAAACACAAGATCTTACCAAGAGTTTTTGGTTTAGCTTCTAGTGCAGATATCTTGAATGCACTTGAAATTAGACAAGACTATCTTACAAGTAACTTTTCAGCACAAAATAGGAGCTTGTTTTAAGTCAATAACTTCTTAATATTGATGAAAAAGTTCTAGTGAAATAATCTGCCAGTGGAAAAAGACATTTTAACTTATTATATGGGAAAAAAGTGTCTTGTTCCACTGGCTGATTATTTCACTAGAACTTTTTCATCAATATTAAGGAATTATTGACTTAAAACAAGCTCAAACAAGTTACTTGTAAGTTAATTTTGTCTTGTTCCAAGTGTATTTAAGATAGTTGCACTAGAAACTAGACCCAACATACTTCGTAAGATTTTGTGCTTTTGCAGTATAAGGTAAATTCAATTTGGATTATTTTAAGGTATTTGCCTGCACATTTGAACATACTACTTTGCTGTGATCAAAAGTTTATATTCATCATGGGCATTAATTTCATTTCAATTATTGATTCTAAGTAGTTTTCAATGCTGTTAATTTAACAGAGGGTAATACTGAAAAAAAACAAAAAACATTCATCTCAGAGTTTTACATTACAAAGACATCCCACCAAAAGATCCCTTTTCCCTCTTATTTTTCCCTCAGAGGCTAAATATCTTAAATGATCATGTTGTGCTTTTAAAAACAAACACCAGAGCATCCTCACTTTGACGAGCTAAGATGCATTCATGGGTCTGCCGTTCAATTCTGCAATAAACAAAACTGAACCATAGAATAATTAAGTGGAAGCATAATCACTCAGGGTTCACCTTTCATTCAGGAATAAAAGACAGCTCGCTTTGATCAGAACATACGGGCCTGGCTGGAAATCAAAGCAGAAACCCTGAGCAGGGTTAGAGGGTGAGGTTCTTACCTGTGGCAGATACACATGCGTAGGAGGCAGAGTGGCACAGCTGGCGCTCGCTGCTGCTTCTGCTGCTTTGGCCTCCGCTGGGAACAATCGTCAGAGAACGGGAGAGGATAGTCAATAAATATGCCTTTGACTATTAAAACCTGGCACACATTGGGGGGTGGTGGGTGGGGGCTCATTTCAATGATAGGTGCGGTTAGGAACGAAAGGAAAAGGTTTGCGAATTTCCACATCGGCGAGCAGAGAACGGTTTGAGATAAAATGTTGAAACTGCATTCAACGTTTAAGGCAAAAAGTCCTAACTCAGACTTCATTGCCTTAATGGAATTAATCAGAAGATTACATTACTTAGACTTTTTTATTAAGGGTTAATTAACCATGAAAGTCACTGGAGATGAGCTGATGGTGAGCGAACTCAGAGCCTTGTGAAAGTATTCGCATCCCTTGAACTTTTTTGGGGGATAACAACCACAAAACGTCTGCTATTTTGGAGGATTTTATGTCATAAAACAACAAAGGAGTGAGAAGTTGTGATGGAACAAAAATGTCTATTTTTCTTTGCAATAAAGTTTAAGCTCTATTGGACTGGATGGAGGACATATCTGAACAGCAGTTTTTAAGGCATGCTAGTTATCTTTATTTGATGTAGGACTGGACTTTGACTAGGCTATTCGAACACATGAATCTGCTTTCCTCTGAACCACTCTACCTCTGGTTATATGTTTACGGCTGTATAACTCCATCCATCCATCCATCTTCCCTATCTCCAATGAGGAAAAGCATCCCAACAACATGATTCTGCCACCACCATGTTCTACCATGGCGATGGTGTGTGAAGGCCTCGACATTCCTTTCAGAGTGAGTAAAAGTGATTTCTCAAAGCGATTTCTGGATTTCTCACTGGAATATCAATGCAGTTTTTTGATCCTTGAGACAAAAAACAAACACCAGAACGTCCCATTGTTGTTTTTCTTCTCATTGTTTTCTCTGTCTGCTGTGAGTTTGGCTTCACCCTTTGAACAAACATATTAATGTTGCCGTCGGTGTGTTGAGCCGTGTATAGACGTGCATAAAGACAGATGGCGTAAACATCAAGACACATAATGTTTCTCTTAGCCAAAACTGGTTCTGTGCTTTTTCATTCCTGAAGAAAAAAAAGAACCATCAGATTTATTTTTGTTTATTTTGAATCATTATGAGCCTCTCTGCCTGAGAGACTCACCTGCTGCTGAGGAGGGAAGATCTGGGTCACGCGGTGGCTGCTGACCCAGAGGAGCAGAGTAAGGAGGTGGAGGTACATAGCTGGCAGAGGCGTCGAAAGCTGGAGGACTTGGATAGAATCCCCCTGGATCACAGGAGAGGAGAGAACCAAATAACACTTGTTGAATCCCACACTTTTAACACTACTGATACAACTACTGTTTCTATTAGAGTGTATACCTGGAGGAGGAGGGTTAGGGTAGGAGTAGCCGGGGGGAGGTCCTTGAGGGTACATTCCATTAGCAGGGGGAGGAGGGTAAGCACAGCCTCCATTAGCCATAAAAGGGCAACCACCAAAGCCAGGAGTCACAGGTTGGCCTTTAGATGCTGCAACAAGAAGAAATACCAAAGGAAAATCAGTAAAGATGTTTTTAAACTAAAAGTCACTGGTTAGATTTATAGCTCTGTTTCCTTACCCTGAGCTGCAACCTGCAGCATGAACTGGCCAAATTCTATGGCTCCACCCGCAGCAAAGACGAGCTTGAACGTTGCACTTCCTTCCCATCCACCTGGAAGATATTTCATCCAGATGATAGAAATCTATCTCCATTTCACAGAGCGTGAGCTTGAACACGGTGTACTTACCTCCAGGCTCTGCACTCACAGTGCCCTTGATGTAATTGGCACCCAGAACCGGCTGTTTTATCTCACAGCCCTTCATCAGGTAGAATGGCATCATGAAGGACTGCAGAGCATCCCGTCCTTTAGCCAGAAAGATTACCTGGAATGAAGAACCAGTTCAACTAAACTCAAGATTTTAACTTTCAAACTAAACTTAAGTTTTGCAGATTTTTTTTTTCTACTAAACATTAATAGAAATATGTCTATTACAAAAAAAAAAAAAGACATGGTTGCATCACTGTGCACCTATTTTCCCCTAGGATTGCCATGAATTTTGCTTAATCATTCTTCCAATGAGCTCTGCCGCGCTCTCTGTAGCAGAAAAGCACTCCCACAGCATGATGCTGCCACCACCACCATGTTTCACCTTGCAGACGGTCTGAATGGGTGCAGTGTTAGTTTTCCATCAAACATAGCAATTTGCATGTTGGGCCAACTTTTTTTTTTTTTTTTTTTGTTAGTCTATTGTCATTTTATACCTCAAAGCAAGAGCCTACATTTCTGATGAAGATAATTGTGTTCCATCATTCTGAAAAACACAAAGATCATCACCATGTTGTCTCTGGATTGTTGGAGAATGTCACTCTTAGAGAATGTTTTTATCCTACACTTTTTTATGGCCCCGTCCCAACCATCAGAAGTAGGATTTATCAGAGATAATAACCTCAATTGTTCATCCTTGTACTTCCCACAGAATATAACTCTGTGTCTGTTGTTTTCTTGGACATAAAGAGCTTCTTTGTTGCCCTTTTTTGTCACAAACACATTGTCCAAAAGTCTCATCTTAACTATGTTCCAATGCATGCACATCCACCTACTAAGCAAGCTATGCACTGGTGGCAACAAGATTTTGAAGCACACTTCCCAGTAGGTAACCACCGAGTGTGTCTAACTTGATTCTCAAGTTGGACACTTGAGAATTAAGCTTCACCTGTTCTAATGATATCATTATATTGAAATAAAGGAAACTGACCCTTTTGTGCCTGAATAAAACTACAATGAAAATGTTTTGCATGTTAATGTCAGCTTTTAAGCAGTGAAATCACGTGCATCTAACCTAACAACAAGGTAAACAACATAATAATTAAGCAGCAAAGATTACAAAGCACAAAATTTGTGTCAGTACCAACCCTTTAGGTCATACCTGCAGCATGGTTAGAATATCTGGCATTAGCAGAAGATTCAGTTAGATGTAGACATTGGTTGTTTGTGCACCTCTTCTTACCTACTGTTATCTTCAGTACAACAGAAGTGTAACCCCTTAACTACACCAAAACATACCACATTTGATTTCATCATAAGCCAAATATTCATTTTAATAAGTAAATACTCTCTTCTTGTTATTCATCAGCATCTAACTACAATTTAAAAATCCTAATTCGATGACAGTCCTGACAGTATTTGGATTTTGCTCGCAAGAGGTGGTGATTATAAAAAGTCACTCACCCTGTATGGTGTTAAGTAGACACTGCCCTTTTTGCTCTTTCTGAAGGGCTCAGGCAGACTGTCGGCATCACAGAAGACGAGCTCCGTGTTATCATGGGACATCAACACGCTAGTGACACAAACAGGTAAACATACATTTACAATCAAACAAACATTGTGGTTTTTTATGTACGTAATGTACAGCCAAATGTTTATGGCTCATTACTTTTGTCACCCACAAATTAACGATGGCTCAAGCCTCAGTTTCATAACCCTGCACTTACAATTTTAAAATTGAGACAACTGGGTTTTTCTGTAACTGGCCAGTGACTAAACAAGGCCCTAAAATAATAGGATTAGGGCCTGATGCCATCTAGTGACAGAGTTTACAACCGTTTCTCCTGATGGTTTAATTACAACATTCCTGTGTGTTCCTGAATCATCTATAAGGGAGAATTTATTCCAACTCTGCTTTCTAACTGCAAATGATATGGAAGAAATTTCATCTTTGGGTCTAACAACATACATTATCTTTTTTTAAAAAGCATTTTAATTATATGTTAGTTCATGTTTTTAATTACAAATATACCAAAGACCAATTAATATGTCAATGCACTTGCTTTCTAGTCTTTAGTCCATAATTCTGAAATTCTGGCACACCTTCTTCATTTATAACCAGCAGGATCGTATCATGTGAAAGATATGTCCATACCCTCTCTTTTCTGCATTGCCATACAACGTACCAAGATACAATTTAGCAAACACACCCTGTCTTCCTTTATTGTATGTATCAAAACCAAACAAGCCTTTCCTGCCAGAGCAGGACAGGGTGTAGGAGGCCAGTTGGCTATGTAGCACAACTACGCAATGCAATATGTGTTCATGTATAGTCACAGTCCGAACAGATAGCATTTAAACGCTGAACTACAAATATCCTGAAAATAGGCTCGCGCTCCATGCTTTTTTCCGTGTTCGCACGTGAAGTCTGTTTTGACTGAAGGCCATGTTTTGGTCACGAGCCGACCGAGAGCTATCGAACGCGCCTCGAATTTTCCATGGCGTTGCAACAAATAGTGGCGTATTTATGTGAAACTTCGTGTCTAATATAACAACACAGTTTCTTACCCATCTTAAATCCGCTGGAACTACATTTCTGCACAGAATTTAAGAATAAAGAAAAGTTATACTGGAAAAGTGTACATTTCATTGCTTTTTTTATGCATTAGTATTATTACTTTTGTAACTACATAATGTGCATTGCTGTTCTTCATTTGTGTGGGCGACGTTGTGTTTCCATTAGTTCGCACTATTCACGTTTATACCGAAAAGAAGAGACAAGGCCGAGTGTGGATAACGGTGACTAAAAGCTATCCTTACCTTTCACTGTTGTTGATGATGACTCCACCAGACTCTGAGTGGTTCTGGTTCAAAGTCATGATGTCGACCCTCCAGCGTCTCTCACAGCGAAAACAGCTCAACTGAAAAGGTATTCAGAGGTTTTCCGAAGGAAAGAAAAGGCCTCGGTAGCTGTCACAGTACGTTGGTAACGGTTGTTATGAGTCTGATGCTATGGCTGCACCTGCTTTTCTTCCGCTGCACGCTCATGTGACGTCGCGCACGCACAGACTTATGCGTACTGATAAACATCATTTTTTTCTTGATGTAAGTGGGATTGTGGTTTAATTAGATATGCGAAAACAAATTAATAACAGATACAAAAGACTGAATTAAATATTGTTCATATTTTTATGTTATTTCTGAAAGACTGTGACATAAGCTCTGACGTAAGCGGTGAGCTACTGCTGTCGAAGTTTCTGCAGTTATACAACAAATAATGTCATAATGCAGGTGGTCACCGACACTATCATTGATTATTTATTTTTTTTATTTATATTGCAATGTACAAAATTGTATGTTTCCTATTTTGTATTAAGAGTAAATAAGTGACTGTGGGTGAAATCACTTTGCAGCTAAACAACAGAAGAAGATCAATTTTAAAATAAACACAACTGTGTTGTTAAAACACAATTTAACCATTAGTATGTTATGTAATTTTCTTTTGCGTGCATAAATGTTTATTTTAAATTCCTCTTCTTAAAGAGTACGCTGTCTTGCCAGCTCAAGCAAACAGTATGGTGGGTCTGGTTGCCTTGCAGTGTAAGGGAATATTTGGGGGCGTGGAGGAGGGTATTCCGCCAGTTGCATGTTTTACTTTTTTGAAAGAAAGGCACAATTGAATGCATCTGGTTCAGACAATAAAGTGGACAAGACAGAGAATGTAAAAACGGATGGCAATGAAAATTAAGAGAGGTGAAAAAATAAGTACAGTATTTTTTAAAATGTATTTTTTAAAAAGTATAGTATTTTTAAAAACTAAGTAAAGTATTTTTGAATTTGAATTTAAACTTTGAATTTGAATTTGAAGTAAAGAAACTAACAAGACACAATAAAAAAACATGCCAACAAAAGCAGCATGCTTTCTTCAACTCCATCTTCAAATTACAGTCCAAAAATATACAGACTAGGTTAACTGGTGATGCTTAATATAGTTTGGGAGTGGTCAAGCTACAAGGGCATGCGCGTGGTTGTATAAACAGTATGCAAATCTATGGTGTGTGAAGATACACATAGTTGTTAGTTCAACCAAGTTGGTTGAACAACATTTTAAAATTTTCCAGCCAAACACGCATAATGTATGCAACAACTTTTAATTACAAACTTATGCATCCCCTGTAAGTAATTTGGAGCTTTTTGGGTATTAATAAATGACATCTAAAAGTTCTCTAATTTCTAATTTTATTCAGTTGTTACCTTTGGTATTACAAGAAATGAAAATATCCACCAAAATATCTAAAATAGAAACTGCTTTTTTGTAAAGTTCTCTTTGTGTTTGCCTGGTGCAAGTAGACCCTGAATGTACTGATCAAGTATGAGCTTTGAAAGTCCAGCTGTCAAAGACATTATAATTTGTTGTGCCAGAAGTGGTCTTTAAGAGTTGCTGAGCTACACACAACCAAACTGCATTGTCTGAAACACAGCATAATGTATATATCAGTAACACTTCTCAGGATAACTGTAAACAGTTGATTAGAGAAGGGTGAGGGTGCCAAGCTTGGGTTGAAAAAAAACAACAACTAATAAAAGGTTGAATATTTCTAAGCAAAGAAAAATTTTAATTCACCAGTTGCCAGGACTAAGCCAGAAAATAATCATTTCAAAAAGAAAAAAAATCTACCTCCTGGTGCAAAATAACTTATTTTCAAAAATCCACAGTGAATACTATTGTATAAAAGCCAGCTAACATCTCAGTGCATTAGGGCCAAAAATGGAAACCACCGCTGAATGGGTGGGACTTCAAAAAAAATTTCTCAATGCAAAATTTCAAGGAACTTTGGTCTTTCCCTACTAATACTGCATAATATTGAGGTGGGTTCAGCGATACTCTAGAAATAAAAAAAAAGACAATTTTATCATGAAAATTCCAGAAGTGTGTAATTAAATGAGGAAGTGATTTGACACACTCTCCTGGCCTTGGACTGAGCTATGCTGCCTTGCAAACAAATTTTTAAGGACCTTCTCAGATTTTGCCATGAAAAGTCAGCAAATAAAAATAATAATAATTAAAAAGCAGCAATGCATTGTGTTCAGCCCTTTTAACTCTGTTATCCCTAAATAATGTCTAGTGCAATCAACTGCCTTCAAAAGTTACATTGGGGTAGAGTCCATTAGGCACATTAGGTAGAGTCCATGTGTGTGTAATAAAGGCCTCAGATGTTTGTTAGAAAATATTGGTGAAGAAACAGCATGAGGAACACAGCAGACATGTCAGGGATAAAGCTGTGACAAAGTCTAAAGAAGGTTAAGGTTACAAAACATAATCCCAAGCTTTAAATATCTTCTAAAGGGCTGCGTTAATCAGAGAAGTAGCTAAGAGGTCCATGGGAACTTGGGAGGAGTTGCAGAGATGAGAGAATATGATGACAGGGGAGTAGGCAGTGATTTCCACAAATCTGACCCTAAGATAAGAGCAACAGTTGAAAGAAAGCCATCAGGAGCCCCATTTTAAGTTTGCCACAAACCATATGGAGGATGCATCAGAAATGTGGGAGAAGGTACTCTGGTCAGATGAGACCAAATATTGACATTTTTGGCCTACATGCAAAACATTATGTGCAGTAGAAAACTAACACTCCACCATGAACACACCATCTCCATGGTGAAACATCAAGATGACAGCATCCTGCTGTGGGGATGCTCAACAGGGTCAGGGAAAAGGGAAAGTTTATTTGAGCAGCAGCATTAATACACAATGAAATTCAAAGTGCTTTACAGGAAAATAAAAGAACACAAAGAAAGACAGTTACAGTAAAAATAGAAATACATTTATAGAGAAATAGCGATATACATGCATCACCTAAAAGAATGAAATTATACAATTGCAAATGAAAACACATAAACACCAAAAGCATAATAAAAATGACCCAATAAAGTAATCGTGAACCTTTACAGGAAAGCTGGAGTGAACAGTAGTCCTGATTTAAAAGGAGCCATCCGCTTCTGCGCATCTCAGGTTTTCAAGCCGTTTGTCCCAGAGCTGGGGGGCATAGCAACTGGTCAGAGTTCATGCAAGGGCAAGCCTGGAAGAAAACTTGAAAGAGGCTGATAAAGGCTTGAGACTGGGGTGGAGGGTCACCTTCCAGCAGGTCAAAGCATATCAATGTCTTCGAATGTCCCAGTTAAAGTCCAAAGCTTAGTCCAAGTGAGTATTGGTGACACAGCCTAAAAAATGATATTCAGAGATGCTTTCCATGCAGTCTGACAAAGCTTGAGCTTTTCCAAAGACAAATGGGTGAAAGGCAGATACATACTCTAAAATACCGGCAGGTGTAATGTGAGGTATTGCCTAAGGGAGGTTAAATGTCCCCACACCTTTTGTATTTTTTAATAAAAAATAAAAAAAACCTTCATCCAGATCATTTTATTCCACTTCAGAATTATGAACCATTTTTTAACACAACAAAATGCAAAAAGATTAAAATGCAATGAATACCTCTGCAGATGTTGGATATCAACAAACCTTTTGTTTATTTTTAATGATTATATGAAATTAGTCAACAAAAAAGTGAAGATAATTGTCTTTGGTGTTTGTAAAAAGTTCCAACAAGGTCAGTGGTGTGAATCTGCAAGTGCTGATTTCTGTGTGAAAACAAATGCTGGAGAGCAAGCCTTGTAGTTTTCAATTCAGAGATAATGGAGAGCATTAGTTGAAGAAAAACTCCTAAGTCACAGTCACAGTCACTGACGTTACCAGCGTTAACAGGAAGTGATGACTTCCGGCTGCTGTGTTATAGTACATCGAAATACATTGCACACACAGCTTCCCCATATCTCACACACAGAGCACATCAGCTCACCAGGAAGGAGCCTGGTGATAAGATAGAAGCATCACCATGGCAGGTCAAAGTGAACACTCGATAAAAGGAGAGAATTTACTGCAAACACCTGAACAGGTAAAAATCACCAATTCACACTAATAACCTGATGTGTGTTTAACGTGGTGTCTCAGTTTTGTCGCAGTCGGTTAGATGCCAACTGGTGGTTTGCATTGAGAGCTGGTGTTGATCAAAGTGATCAAATGCACAAATATTGGTTCTTAAAGATTTTCTTTGAGTATCAGCTTCAGTATTAGTTTGCTAACTTTTTCAGGTGATATTTCCTTTGCTAACCTTAAAAAAAAACAAAAGAGTACTTTTTTGCAATGCTAAAAAGTCTATCCAAACACTGAGTCACAGCCTCCTGATGGCTATATTAAGGTCTGATGACTATGATTCATGTTGCTTTTAGATGCATATTTAAGCCAGAGGCTGTAAAACAAATCTTATTTTTGTCTCTTTAGACCTTGTCCTGTAGTTTGTTGTTAACTCGTTTGAAGGAGAACGCTGTTTGATAAGCTAAAAGGCCTTTTATTTGACACAGTGTATCTTCACACAGTTTTTGGGTTTTGCTGCTTTATAGAAAACATTCTGAAACTGCTGTTTTTGCTACGGTGTGTATAAAGAGGTTATGTCCATGTGTGTTTGCATATCTATATTTAAAATGTGAGATTCCCTGTTCAGTTGTTTACTTTTTCCTGATTTGAATGTTAAGTCCCTCACAGTTGCTTTCAAGTCATTTTCATAACCAACAATAGAGGAAGTCCCTCTCTGTGAGTGAGACTTTATTAGAAACAAACATGAGAATAACTTGATTACTTTTTTCAGCAGAAAAAAATCTAGAAACAAAATGTTGTGAACATCAGTTTCTTCTCATTTTAACTGTTTAATAGAATTTGCAGTTTATATGAATTTATGTGAGCATTGCTATTGTTTTTCAGGAACATGGCGCACCAAGACACAGGCAGGTAAGTAAGATCACCCAATATTAGAACTGTATTCCTTCAACATAATGTCTGAATAAGCTAAACGGATGTTCGATTGAGAGCAAGACTAAAAGTAACACTCCCACACATGTCATTTTAAGAGAAAACACAAAAAAGCTGTAAAAAAAATATACAGTTCTAGGCATATTATAGCTTGTTTCTAATAATTACTTCACTATGTACCAAGTACCTTTTGTCCTGCAATAAAATTATAGGAATTTATGAATAACCAGCAGTGTTAAAGGTCATCCTGTCATCCACACAGAAAGCTAAAAAACTAAATTGAGGGGGAACTGTTGTGACTTTGTGCATGTTGCTGTTGCCTAAAAAGAATCCCAGCCCAGCAAACATCTTCTAGGAACTATGGTACAGTAAAAAAAGTAGAGTTTTGCTTGTAAGTTTATATATCCTCTTTTTGGCTCATTTTTCAGATATAAATGACAATAATAATTTTAAAAAATGTTTCCGTCACTCTTGGTTAGTGGTCGGGTGAAGCTATTTATTGTCAGACTATTATGTTTGCTTTTTCTAAATCATAATAATGACAAGAGGAACTGACCAAATGACTCTGATCAAAAGCTTACATACCCAAGTTCTTAATAATGTATATTCCACTTTTAACAACATGACAGCTTGAACTGTTTCATGCTTGTTTGAGATAAGGCACTTGTAAATTCCCATGTGGTTTTGTATGAACTGCATGTTTGAGTGGTTTAATGATACTGAGGCCAGAAGACTTTCTCACTGTTGCCAATGACCGTTCGGCTTGGCCCTGTGTTTTGGATCATTGGTACGCTTCAGAGCAATGAGTGCAAATTTGTCCTCTAGTATTTTCTGATAACTTGCTGCATTTACCTTTATCAGTTTTCACCAAATTGACACAATTGACACAACTACTTTTGGAGCTCACACATACCCAAACCATCAGTTATCAACCTTGATGTTTTACAGCAAGAATCCTGCACTTTTCATCATTGAGTCCTCTCCAAAGTGCCTGTTAAGGGGCATCTTGAAACCACTACATCACTTTTTTTTCAAAGTCCTGTTTGTCAGCTTAAAATTATTTGTTGCTTTTTTCTACATCTAGACCAATCATCCAATCAGTTGTGACTGAAATTGTTGTTGATCAGACAGTGACTCAGTTTCAACAAAATCCCATATTTTCCCCTCATGTATTATATTGTATATATGCTATGTATCAGGCCACATTTACCAGGTTATGTAAACATTTGGTCTGAGTCATTTGGGTGGTTTTTAATTGACATTATGATTTTAAAAAAGAGCAAACACAAAGTTTGATGATAAAGGTCTTTACCTAACCACTAATTAGTGACAGAAAAGCTGCACAGAAAAATACTGAAACTCTGAACTGCGTCAGCTCAACAGATGTCGGAACATATATTGGATATGTAAAAGCAGATGAACTATGTAGTTGCAGCAAAGTTCATGTCTTCAAAACAAAATCTATAATTAATATAAGAGTTAAGGTGGACATGCATCAGATGTTGATTGTTTCACCCCCTCCATCCATCCACCCATCCATCGTCTAATGCATCTTATCCATGCAGGGTTGTGTGGGGGCTGGTCCCTGTCAGGGGTGACTGTGGGTAGAGCAGACATCTTGCAATCTGATTGTGGGTTCAATTCCAGCTTTCTCCTGTCACGTATTGATGTGCACTTGAGAACAACAAACCATTCTGTGTATGTATGAATGTGAAAGTGCGACAGGGTTAATGTGGCTTTAGTGTAAAGTGCTATATAAATTCAGTCCATTTATCTCCAGGAGTCTTTGGGAAAGAGGCAGTGTACATCCTGGACACACGTGATGTAAAAATAACCACTTTCTCAATGTCTACAAAACCAAACACACGATTTGTAACACAAGGAAGTGTAGGAGAACACACAGGACCATAACCATCACAAGAGATGAAGTGGAGAGGACCATGAGTTTGAAATTACTCTGTGAAATTGCATTGGAGGTGCTGTGACCCCTTCTGTCTTAGCCTTGCTGTGGAGGAGGACCATAATTAGTAACTTGATTAGTTTAGGATAGGACAAGGGTGTTCTGTCCAGAGCATTGTACTCTCTATGGTTCCATTCCTGTAGGTTGGCATGAGACCAGCATGGTCAGTCCTTCTTTAAATTATTTGATAACCAAGCCATGTGAGCAGACCTTTGCAGTGGACAATGTAGCTAAGCCAATGTTAGAAGAACCACTAGCAGCATGGTACAAGTTACATGCATCTATTGTCACAGACAGCGGATGCTGCCTGTGTCCCTTGTTATCTGTCACCCACCCACAGATAGAAAGATAATACTGGTGAGAACACTTGCCCATCAAAAGGAAAGATAGTCAAAACTGCCACAGTGTTTAGAACGACCGATCAGAGACAGTCCTGTGGAAAGCTATGTTCCTGCATTGAACAACCACTGATCTTAAGTGGAGTGACATTTTTATCATTTCATACCATTTATTTCTGTTTTTAAACTGTATGTAATACAATACAGTAATAATATGAAACTGTGGTATTGTTTATCAATAAACCATATCATGCCTTCACAGTCCAAAAAATCCGCTACCTGGTTACAAAACACTAGCTTTTACAAAATATACTTAAGACTAATTAACATCAAAGGTTCTAGTGACAGAATACGATTAAAAATTTGAAAGAGGGCAATTTTTTAACTTCTTTTTTCTGTCTCTTAACAGTTTTCCCCAGTCCATTCACGTAAACTTGGAATGACAAGGAGACAGAGAGATAGGAGGGTGAGTAGCACGCTCAGATTATAGTGTCCAAATGCCTAAAATCAGCTTTGGCCTCTAACAGAATAAGCAGTAAACCGCTCTTTTTGTTATTTTAGGATTTAAGAGAAGATGAAAATCCAGAGGCCAAAGCAAGACGACACAAAGAGATGGAGGTACTCTTATTTCTTTGTTTTACCTGGACTAAAATGGTCTTGTATCACCTGAACTGTTACTAAGTTTGATATCTGTCCTTAGTTGAAACCACTGTATAAGGAGCTGCTGTACACCATTGCTCATAAGATGGGTAAACCAGCATCAGCGGAGGTCTTCACAGACATCCAGCTTCGCCAGTACATCCAGGAGGTAATCTCTCTTCAGTACGTGACAACAAGCATGGTATGCTGATGACTGACGGTTGTTTCCTTTCTATTTACCAGGCTTTCACTATGACAGATGAGGAGCACGACAGTTTGATGGAGAAAGTACAGAACACAGAGGTGAGAAAAGGAAATCACCATGTTTTTTTTTTCCTTTCAATGAACCGTTTGAGACCCCAAGATCTATTTATAGATTTCATATGAAGAATCTTAACTTACCATGTGTAGGAAACTGAGTCATTGGCATTGTTTATACTGCTCCATTTTTTAAGTAACTGACAAATCATGAAACCCCCAACAGCCGCCGGTATACTGCCTGATGGTCACCGTAAAGGAAGCTAAAGAAATTCTAGGAAAAGACGTCAGTGGTGAGTTCTGGCTTTATCTAAGATCTACAATGAAGATCTTTGCATCTCTTAATTTTGTGCTCATGATAGAAGCAGTTTGTGTAAGTCAGTGGATGGATGATAAATTGCTTGATAAACATGCTTTGTAGTTTGCTAATTGTAGTTTTACACAGTGCTGCAGTGTGATGGGTGGTGCTCCTTTAGTTTCCATGCCATGACTGTGTGTGGTCTTTTTCACTGGAAGTATTTTCAGCCAATCAGTAACGATATTTCAGCCAGCTGGCTGGCAGAGCTAAAACACTCTATCCTCCACACAGTCTGAGAAACCTATGGTCACTCCCAGACTTTCTGTGGCATCTCATTAAAAGATGTTCAACCTGTAGGAACAGTAGGACAGAAAATTAGTCCACTGTAACACCAGTACATCAGGACATTTACACTACCAAAATATAACCTCGACTAAACTGATTAAAGTGATAGTAATACCATCAAATCGTTCTAGATTTACCAGCTTCTTACAAATGTAATGTTAACTGTCACTGATCTTCTTCTGATCTTCTTGTGCTTAAGTGTTTTTTTCAGTGAAAGTATTCTTTAGTTGTATACCGTTGTATGTTTAAGTAATAAACTGTTTATTGCTTTGTACCTGATTTGGTTATTAACACAAAAATGGATGTACAATCTCTGTCAATGAATACATCCTTTAGTGTTTGAATACATAAAATCCAAATAAAAACACTGTTAGCTAGTGTTATACAGGTTAATTAGCTTGTCACCGAGCATAGCATTTAGCATCGTCTGCTGTTTTTGTTTGTTTATTTTTTGACTTGCACTAGCTCTGCATCAAAGTTAACTAGCTTGGTATTTACTTTGGAAATGTCTAATGCCAACAATTATTGAGAACTACTAAAGGCAACACATCTATCATCAGTGGTGCTAAAGCTTGGTTTCATCTTTTTGCTAGCATTTTAGTTTATGCCTTGCTACCACGATAGGTTCCCATTTGCCTTTAGAACTGCTTTAATTCTTAATAGTATGAATATAATAAATGTGTCAGATTTATTCCTCAGAGATTTTGTTCCATATTGGTATGATAACATCATTCAGTTGATGAAGGTTGGTTGTTTACACATCCACAATGTGAATCTCTATTCCAACATAGCTGAGCTTTGTGACATGTTGCATTATCCTGCTGGAGGTAGCCATCAGAAGAGGTGTACGACATTGTCAGCAACAATATTTTGGTGTAGACTGTGTATTTAAACAATGCTGAGTTGGTATTAAGGGGCCCAAAATGTGCCAAGAAAATATCTAATTTTGGCCCCAATACCTGAATGTTCATGCCTCACTTTCCCATTCTTAGCTGACAACAGTGGAATGTGGAGTAGTCTTCTGGTGCTGTAGCCCATAATCATCAAGTTTCAACTTGCTGTACATTTAGAGAAGGTATTCTGCATGCCTTGGTTGTAACGTGATGCATTTTATTGCTGACATCCAATTGAGTCATTCGTCATTTATGTTAACAGGTGGCTGGTGAGTTTATAGTTGTTATCGGAACAGCCTCCAGAATCATCCAAATCTATAAACCTATCAACATTTTCTTGCATCACCAAGATAAAATAGAAAATATCAATAAAAGAAGCATTAAGTTATAAATATTTTCTTTGCCCATTTTGTGTTTTGATAACATTGATATTTTAAAATGCATTTGTAAAATGCTGATTGAACATGTATTTTTAGGGTAAACTGGGAAACTTTTTAACTTTTAATAAAAGAATGGATTTAAATGTGTTTCCTCCAGGTTTTAGTGACCCTTATTGCCTCCTGATGGTACTGGAAGAGGAGGAGAAGAAAAAGAGCAGCCACTCAAAAGCCAAACCAAGCAAATATGTTCTAAAGGATACTTTATCACATGAGAAAATCTGCCAAACCGATATCAAAAAGCAAACCTTAAACCCCATTTGGAACCAAACCTTTGTATTGTGAGTTCAAATTTGCAGCACGTTTCTGACTAATTTCCGGAGAGTGGTTTTTAGCTATCATTTCTTTCTTCTTTAGAGAGTTTGGAGATCTGACAAGGACCACTTTCCACCTTGAAATGTGGTAAGAAGAGCAAAAAAAGCTTCAATTTACTTGTTTTTTTAAAACTTTCGTACATGTTCACCTTCTGTTCTTCCACTTCAGGGACAAGGATGAAGAGGTGTCTCTCACTCAGAAACTGGAAGACATCAAAACCAACTTAAATAGTTTAAGAAGGTATTAAACTTTTTCTTTATGAGATCATGACTTGTTTAATAGATTAAAAACATTATGTCTGGCAAGTGGTCCTGCTTTTCTGATCAATTCTCTGCTCAGGATGATCAAGGAGGCAAAAAAGGAGAAAGGCACAGATGACTTTTTGGGAAATATTGTCTTAAAACTACAGGTAGTAAAAAACTCTTAGTTATTCCCTCATTTTACCCTAGATGTCCGTTCAGTCTAAAAACTCAACTGTGTCATATTATTACAGGATCTTCACTGCACTGAAGACAACTGGTACAATCTGGAGCCCAGAACAGAGACGTATCCTAATCGTGGCCAGTGTCACCTCTTCCTCCAGTTCATCCACAAAGCTGTAAAAGAATTCCCTCTGAAACACATCCTGACTCACTTAACTGTTAAAACCTTGTTGGAGAACATAGTATTTTCCACAACTATGACTAGTGTTTTGTAAAAAATATTTATACCCCTTGAACTTTTCACATTTTATCAAATTATCTATTCCACAAACTTTCATGTTTTCATCGTTGCAAACAGCAGAAGCTCAGTCAGATTGGATGCAGAAGATTTGTGTACAGCAGTATTAGGTTATCCCAGAGCTCTTACAGGATTTGGTCTAAACTTTGAATGGACTATTCTAACCCATGAACACACTTCGCTGTAACTCATTCCGTTGAAGCTCTGGCTGTGTGCTTTGGGTTGTTATCTTACTGGAGGGTTAACCTTCAGTCTCAAGTCTGTTGCAGCTTCTAAAAACTTCATTCATCTTCCAACTAACTCCCACCAGCTTCCCTGCCCCTGTTGAAAAATAAAGTACATCCAAAGCATGATGCTTCCTCCACCATGTTGTACCATGGGGATGGTGGGTGTTCAGAGTGATTAGCTGTTCAACACACTTTTCAACCTGAAATGGTTTGAGTAGATGCAGAAAATGTGTGAGTGAGTTTGTACAAATGCTCAATTTTATTCTCATCCTATTCTTCTATAAAAGTGAGATTCATAAAGTTTAGAGGCGCTGAATACTATTGGCAGGTACTGCAGACCTGCATGTTTGTAGCAGCTATCAGAACACATACCGTATGTGTTTTTGTGTCATTGACAGAGAGACGGGACTCTGAGCGCTGGCCGCAGTGCCTACACCAACTACTGTGGGATTCTGCAGCAGTTTGTCCAAGCTTACATTTCCAAGCAACAGGTGCAACATACACTTTCTTTCAGTGCTGTTTTGAATTGAGCCTTTTTTCTTCTTCTTTTAATTCCAGTGTGATGTTTTCTCATGCAGAGCTCTGCTCCATGGAAAGGGGCGTTGTGTGGTGAGGCCCAGACTCTGCTTGAACTCTACGCTACGCAGAACGATCTCTCTCCTTTTCTGCAAGACCTGGCGTAAGCACCATGTTTTCCTGTTATAGGGTTTTGTGATAAGACCAAATGTGAAGCAAATACTGACCTTGTAATTTCCATGAATTTAACCATGCTGAATTGGGATCAAGTTTGATTTATCTGAATTGTATGTGATTGAATTGTATGTAATCAGATTCAAATCTGAATCACCTTTTGCCATGCAATCGTATAGTCTGAGTTCAAAGACTGCTGAAAGACAAACTACTCTTCAAGCCACTTTGACCATTCACAAATCAACCACTTGATCCGACCATGTCCTGCAACATTCCTACATTATGAATTTCCAAAATGAGACCACTTTGGTCTCTCAGAAGGATTTTGTCCAACCTGCGGCCATAACTCAGGCTCAAAAAAATGTTGAGGGTGAAATGTTTACTGATGTGAGACCCTTCTAACAAGATGCCAACAAATTAAAATCTTATTAAAATGGGGAATGTAAGATATAACATAAAAACATGTCTTTTATTCACCACATTTTATGCTTTAATTCCAACACATCCTCACCCCCAAACAACCAGCCTTTAATCTCTACCCCTCTATGCTATATCTCTACATCTGTCCTGTGATAGATTTCCTGTCCTGACTTGACTGCCTTTTTAGGCTCCTACCCTCATCTGCAATCACGAAATGGTTTGAGTAGATACAGAAAATATATGTGAGTTTGTACAAAATAATGTGCCTTGTCTCCACTCTTCCAAGGTTCAACCACAAAAAATTAGAACTGATCCTTGTTTCAACCACAATTTATGTACAGTTGAGAACTGGTAAATCATATGATATTGTAGGAAGGCATGCACACCATGCCCAGCTTGACTGCTGTTTTTTAATGCTCAATTTCTTATGTTACATGCAGTTCTTGTTTGAAGAGGGATTGTATGAAATACTTCCAAGCAGGCAACATTTTATCAAGAGTTTGCAGCAGTCAGGATCGTTAGGACACTGTCACACCAGAGAAATGGGAGCTCTTTAATGAATGGAGCAACAGATTATCTGCTTCATTTGTGAAAGTGCCAATCAAACAAACTTTGGTCTACCTGAAAACATAGGTCTCGGTTAACTTCCAACCAAACACTGGTGTGGTTTGCTTTTGGACCATCCAGCAAACCAGAGAGAGAAAATAAACCAAAAGGAGGAAGTGATGTCACCTGTACTTGTGATTTACATGTGATATAAAAAAAGTCCTTGCTCCGCGTCTGTGCAACCACAACAGCACGTCGTACTCTCTTACTTTCCATTGTTTTTCTGTACTGCTGCCTTTGTCCCATATACACAAAGCTACATGCTGTTTGGAGGGAGGCTCTTTAATCCAAATACATATAAATCAATTTTTCCTAGTACAAATAAACATTTCAGGTATCTAGAATGGCTTTCTTCCGATACACAATGAACATTTCAGCTATTTTAAACATCATTCTTCACAGTTCAGATGATATCACATATTCACAAATGTATTCTTTCTATTTAGAATGAACTTTGTGGAAAATTTAAATTGAATTCTTATCAGAAACTCTCATTTGAAATATACATATGTACTTATATATACATAGGTGTGGTTTTTTTTTTTTTTTTTTAAATAAAACGCTAAAGCGATTAGCCATATTTGGTTGCTGCTTATGCTAAATGACATTATCCAGGCCGTTTTGCCACCTTTCAAATGTACAGCGGGAGAAACACACCAAATGAAGGTGTCCATGTTTTTTTTTAGCTTTCCCTACCCAATCTAATCGAATGCCGTGGACTAAGTGTGACTCTTCTCTGAGTTAAAGAAATCAGGGATATGGTTTACATGGAGAGCTTAGCTAACTTCTTGCTTCAAAAGGACTCATTGAAGAGCAATTTGCACAGAATAAACCCCCCACCTCTTCAAATCTAAAACCTTCTCAACAACTCGACCAAATACTATTTTAGTTACACTGAGTAAAAACTGATGTTCACCAAACTGCAATTAGAAAACTCAGTGGGATTTAAATTATAGTGTAAAACAAATAAAGGGATGGTTCAGAAATTTTGAAGTGTGGTTCTGTTAAAAAAAAAAAAAAAAAAAGGTTAAAAGCAGTTAACATTTCACTTGCAGTAGATAACGCTCTTGGGGTTTTTATGTAGTTTAAATCCATATTAGTTGGACCGTGAGGCTAAAGCTGATTGGTCCGACACAGGCCAACAACAAGGAGGACTTGTACTATTTAAAACAAATTCAATCTAAAAACAAAATCAAGGTAGTTTACTGAAATTCTGTTTCATGAACCTTTAACCTTTCATGATATTTGCATTGTGAGTCGACGACTAGTTACATGTGAAATGGACATTGGAAACGGTGGACCACCAACTTTCGTCTTGACCCCTTTTCAGCTAGCCATTAGCTTTCGTCTCTGAATACAGGTAACGTAAATTTATATCCAGAAAGATGCCAAGAGTTATCTGCAGCAAGCAAGATATTAACTGTTTATAACACTCAAGACCTCACTTCAAAAATTTAGCTCTATCCTTTTACTATGTCATTAACCCATGTTGTTAGGACTGTTTTAGTTTGAGCTGTTTTAGATTATTGCAATTATTGCAATCTAAATTGGGCCTGTTTTGAAAAGCAGTCAGCTTGCCTCCCACATGGGAACTTCTCCCTGATTCTCCGTCTGAGACACTGACTACTCATGAATATCTCACAAAATCACACTTGGGAGAGGAAATGGCTATAAAGAGTGTATTGTATGTAGCTTTGGACCCCATATAGTAACTGAGACTACTCACAAATACCGCAGAAAACCAGGGCTGTAAAGAGAGTATTATATGTTGTTGTGGACACCATTTAGTCACTTTTAGTCCGAAGAGCTGTTTTTATGAGATCATGTACTAATTTTAAAATCTCAGATTTTACGATAGGAATTTTTTTTCTCTTATACTTAAAAGTATAACTTATACTTTTTGTGCTGGGAATATTTCACATAAAATTTTGCAAAATCATTTTAAGTAACCTGTCAACCACAGAGTTGACGTGTTATTGCATGTTATCACAACATGTGTTAGCTTTCTGTCATATACTTGCTCTGAACAAGTGTGATTGTATTTACCCCTGCCAGGAAGTGGGTGGCTTACAGTAAACTGTACCAGAGTTTAGAGGTGGACTCGTCTGTTCTGTTCCATCAGCTCACCAGCATAGAGTACCACTGGCATCAGCAGGAGCTTCCTTACCCGCAGGTATACATGCATAACGCACTGCCAGGAACAGAAAGTATAACAGTGAAACTTTGAATGTACAACATTTGAGAGGAACAACTAACTCATTCCTAGGTGTCTCTTCATTAAAGACAAGAATCTGAGTAAAAATAAGTTAAAAATAAACTATTTGCACAAATAGTTTGTTTGAATTTGCTGTATTATCACTTCTAGATGTGTGCTTGCTGTGAAACATCAGAAGAAACTAGAAGTTAAGATTTCAGAACAGATGAGTGTTGTGTAAGGTGTTGCTTTCTGTTGATAGAAACAGGAACTTGGGGATTCTCTTCATGGTTTCCTGCAATACGGACTCTGTTTGGTTTCCAAATACAGAGACATCTTCCCCCCAACTCCCAGTGCAACTCCAAAATTACACACACTGCTCAGGTATGTCTGGTTCGAAAACACAATATAACACTGATGTTTTAATTGTGAGTACATATTATGCAATAAGTGATTTTTCTTTTTTTATTAATCCAGGATCTTGGTCCAGATCTGTAAGACTCAGGCTTTTCAGAAACTGAACCCAGCCCACTTTGAGCTTCATGATGGAGTCTATGATGCCATACAGGTGAAGCATCTTTGCAATTATATTTTAGGTTGCACTTTTCCTTTCATGGAACGTAATCATCTCAAAATATGATTTTTATATCAGACAGGTACAGAGGAGTGGTTTACCATCAAAAAGGGTTTGCATCAGCCAATGACCAAGGTAAAGTCATCACCTTACTGAGGTAGAAATACACAGAAATGCAAAATAATAATAATAATAATAATAATAATAATAATAATAATAATAATAATTATTATTATTATTATTATTATTATTATTATTATTATTATTATTTATTATTATTATTATTATTATTATTATTATTATAAAACCAACTCAAAGTTAATCATAACTGTGAAGTGGAGGGAAGTGATACGTGGTTCTCAATTCTTTTACAAATGAAAAACAGTATATTTTACTATATTTTTGGAATATTTTGTATAGAACCAATCTCTGTTCTGAATAATAAGAGCATATTTGTGTCTATGGAATCCAACTATAGGAGTGTGGGAGTGGTGTTTGATTAAGCAAATGCAATTTCTGAACTCTGCTGACACACAGGACCTGACAGAGATTGGGAGCGCCCTCTCTAGGCTGATATCAGAAGTGCAGGAAGACATAAAACACAACAAGGATGTGTGGAACCGAATTTTTGTCAGGTAAGAGGAGCAACAAAAGATTTATTTTAACAGTCGTCTCCCAAATTTGCCTTCTCTCAAGACAAACACTGTAACTAGTACGTGTACGATCCCCGTTGCTTTGTTAACGCTTATATGTTGTGATAAAACCCTACATGAGTGAAGTGTTTCACTCCTGTATTAAACAATTGTTCTCTTCACTGTAGTGCTGTGCAAGTTGATGTTTTCACTGTTGTCTATCTGAAGTTTGACACATTGGTAAGTTGTGAAAGGAATATGCTAAGTTCATGTCCCCTTAATGTGTCATCCATTTCCTCACTTTTCATGGTTCTCACTTTCCATAGCTTGCAAAGGAAGTGAAAGAAACCTTATCCATAATGGAGGGCCAAATGGAACTGAACCTCGCTAAAAGCCTGTTTCCTGTTTACCTGAGCTTACAGGCCATTCACAAAGACAAGGCATTCCTGCAGAAAAGGTCTGAAATCATCACAACCTGTTTCTATTGTGAGCTATTATTTTTGTGATCCAACCCAATAGCTGGTGACAGATGACTTTCTTCAGGTTTCTTTTATACTTATTAAGGCTTTAGTAAAGTGATCCTTTCATAGCACCTTTCAAAAGTACTATCTGTTAAACTTGTTTATGTTTTGGCCTCTTATAAACAAAACAAGACCAAAACTTCACCCATTTTTTTGTTGCAGAACAGCTCAAGTTCAGTCAGATTGGGTTGAAAGTGTCTCTAAGCATGCATTTTCAAGTCTAACCATCGATTCACAGCTTTATTTAGGTCTAGACTTTGACTGGGCCATTCTAATACATCAGAAGCCAAGCTCTGACTATTGTATACGTTTCAAGCTGGCAGAGCCGGCCAAAGGCATAAGTGAACTAAGAAGCTGCTTAGGCCCCCCCCCCAGATGTTCACTTGAATTTTAACACATCTTGAACATTCAAATTTAAGATTCAAAGAAATTTTCAAGTTCATTTTGTAAAAGTGTAAATAATAATTTTCAGTTTGATTGTTGTGTTACCATAGCTACAATCTGATGCTATGAGTTTAATCTTTGTGTTTGAGATCGGTTTGTTCACAAATACATCTCAGCAAATAACCAGTTATACCTGATTGCTTTTAAACTTGCCAATTTAACTTGGCTCCCTCTCCCAGATTCCTCCAAATCTGTGTTGAAATGCTGTTAGTGGTGAAGATGTTCTGAACAGGAAGAGAGGCCCCTTAATCATCTTCTGCTTAAGGCCCCCAAACAACTTTGGGCCGGCCCTACAAGTTGGTGTCCTGGTGAAAGCTGAACCTTGCAGCCTTTAACAAGTTTTGTTTCTGGTTTGCCCTGTATTTATCTCCACCCATCTTCAGGTGAACACTAATCAGGTTCCCTGTACCTGCTGTGGAAAACAATCCACAGCATGAAGCTTCCACCACCATGTTTCACTGTGTAGTTAGAGGGATGTGCAATGGTATTTTTCTGCCACATTAAGCATTTCTGTTTGTAGTCCAAAAAGTGTGATTCCAACTTTCTTTGTGCAAAAATTATAAACTGATTGACTATTCAATAATTATGTGACAAATGGAGGAAATTCGTTACAATTTATATTAGGGGTATCAGAGTAAAGGGGGCTGAAAACAAAACAAAAGTATGTCACAGTCTTTATGTTTTTATATATATGCTTTATACCATAGCTTCAACAGAACATGTGATGTGAGACGTAAAGAATCTGTTTTTTCAGGGGATTACTCCAGCTGACAAACTTTCATGAAGGTTTCCGGGATGCTCTGCCGTACTGGCTGAACCAGGCGTTCAGCACCACTCAGGACCGGGTGGTGAGGGCTGTGCAGGTTGACCAGGTAACACGTTGTCATCATCCTGAGCATGTCTTTCAGTCAGTGGTGGTTTCTGATGATGGGAAATATGGCTCACTGCTCAGGGAGCGTTGTGCACATGATAATAATGTTTCAAAAGAGCAGAAGGAGGGGCTTACCCAGGATGCCATTCAGGCAAGAACCGCCACTGCTTCTACCAGTAGTTACATGAACATATAACTAAACCCAGGTTGTTCCTTTAGCTCCAGCCGCTGCAAACTGGTGCAGTCCCCATAAAGCACAGCTCCTCAGCAGTAGACTTGGTGGCATGTATCCAGCCGATCTGCCAGCTATGGGAGCAGCTGTCATGGCCTGACCCCGAAGAGGCCTTCATGCTCATGGTCAAACTCACTGAGGTACAATACTCAGCTGTTAATATGGCCTTTTCACACTTTTTTCACTACGGAAACAAATTTGTCCTTATTTCTATTTATGTTTTCAGGATGTTTGTAAGATTGTAGTGAATTACTGTCACCTCCTAAAGGAGAGGGTCCGGGTGCTGTCTGAGAACTCGGACCACAGCAGTGCCATCAACATGGTAAGCACATCCTCATTCATGCTCATTCAGAAACTCTTCTCCTGCAAATTTGCATCCATGTTTTTTTTTTTTTTTTTTTTTTTTTTTTTTCCCTTTGCAGCTGTGCGTTGTAGTGAACGACCTGGAGCACCTACGCACGGTGCTGACCCGGCTTCCCACTCAGCTCAACTGGGAGGGGCTTCGCGTCCGCACTCAAAGCGTCATAGGGCAAAGCCAGTTTGAAAACACGCTGCATTCCCAGCTTCAGCAAGCCAAGAGCATCCTCTGCAAAGAGATCCGATCAGCATTAGACACTCTTGGGAAACAGGTATACCATGCCTTACAAAAGTATTCAAGCCCCTTGAAGTTTGTGTCACGTTACAACTGCAAACATTAGTGTATTTTATTGGGACTTTATGTTATCAACCAACACAAAGTTATTAATTTTTCTAAAGTGTAAAGAAAACAAATTATGGCTGCAAAACTTTCACAAGTACAAATCCGAAAGTGTGGAGTGAATTTGCATTCAAACCCCTTTTCTAAATAAAATGCAGCAGAAAGCCACAACTCACTATATCGTTGTGCACTCCAGAAGTTTGGCCTTGATGGAGAAGTGGCCCAAAGAAAGCTTGGTCTGCAGCTTGACACAAGCGATATTCAAACTCGCTTGGCAAATAACTATGTTTGGTGGAACGCTAACCCTGCACCCTGAATATATCATGGTAGTGGCAGCATCATGCCATGGGGTTACTTTTCTTCACTTGTTACAGGGTCCCCACCATAACTATGTGGGTAGGTTTTCATTTTTTGGCCTACATGTGAAACTCTTTGTGAGATGGAAATCTAACAATGCTTATCAGCCTGAGCGCACCAGTTCCGATGCGAAACAAAGTGGTGGCGGCATCATGCTGTGGAGCTGGGAAAATGAATGGAACTAAATACTATCCTTGAAGAAAATCTGAAGACCTGAGACTGGGGTGGAGGTTCACCCTTCAGCAGGACAAGGTAGAGTAGTCCAGTCAAAGTCCAGTTCTATGAAACATTGACTTAAAAGGGCTGAATAAAAATATATGCCACACCTTTATGGTTTTTATTTTTTGTAAAATAAAAAAAAAAGAAAAACTACTTATGCATCATTTTAGTTTCACTTCACACTTGTATCGCTTTTTGTTGGTCTTTCACATGAAATCCCTACAGAATAGACTGAGCTTTGTGGTTGTAATGTGAGAAAATGTGAAAACGTGTGAAAGCTTTTCCAAGTCAGTGTTTGTAAATCATAAAATGTGCTTGTTTTGAGCTTTACGTTTAATGAAATCAAGGTAAATAAGTCAATAAAGTTATGTCTATGCTCTCAGTTAAACACAGACATTGAGACTCTCGTCAGAAGCATGTCCACCAGGCGGAGGATTCCCTCCAAGTCCACAGAGGATGTGAGTGGTCCTCATTACCATGCTTTTTTTTTAGACATGGATAAAAACCAGCTGTTATTCTCCCTTCACATTGAGTCTCTCATCTCCTCTTAGGCTGCTGCCCCTCTAATGCGCTACCTTGAACAGGAGCTTCAGTACATGAATGAAAACCTAGTTCAAGAGAACTTCAACAGGTGCTCTGCTAACTCATCTCTGTTAAATGTGCAAAATCTCCTCTTTCTCTTCTGTTAATCCATTTCTTTAAGCATTAAATTGTGTTTTATTTTCTCTCCCATGTTTAGCCTCCTGACTCCATTGTGGCAGAACTCTGTGAAAATTCTTTATCAGGTTGCGAGCCAGCATTCACAGCAAGAAGGGTTCATGGTGTTCTGCCAGAGGCTGCTGTATACGCTGCAGGTTGGTCCAAATATACTCATACAATGAATCACGAAAAAGTTACTGAATTCCTATTAGCCATGTTTTTATACGAACTATGATACTTTAAATATTTGATTTTACTTTACTTTTGATATCTTAGATCCCTTTTTACATATACCAAAGATATAAGAATATCCAGATGATGTATATGTCAACCAAGATTGGGAATTCACTTGCATTCAAGGTAGACCGCTCCAAATCCCTAAATTCAGGAATTTTAGTCACTTATTTGGCTACAGTTGTATAAAATCCAGTAACCAGACATGCAGGCTGTTTCTACAAACATTTATGAAAGAATGGATCACCCTCAGGGGCTCAGTGAGCTCCAGGTTAAAGGGATGCCGACTGTGCAATTTCCTCACAATAAATATCCCACAGTCAGCTGTTTGAGGTATCATGACAAAGTGGAAGCAATAGGCAACGACAGCACCCCAACCATGAAGTGGTAGGCCACAGAAAATCGCAGACACAGGTTAAAAGACACTGAGAGGGAGACTGTGTAGAGGTCCTCAACTTTCAGGAATTGGCCTCAGAGCTTTATTTGCTAGTAAAAGAACGCTACATGCTTCACAATTTAGGAGAATTTTATACTTCTTCCACTTTGGGTATGGCCGTTTCCTGTTCCAGAATGACTGCTCACCAGTGCACAAAGGAAGGTTCATAAAGATATGGATCAGCAATTTGGAAGAACTTGACTTGTCAGCACAGAGCCCTGACCATTGGGATCAAATATGCCTTGTTTCTGCTAAGCGGTAGAAACGGGTCGGTGCGGTTCGGTAGCCTATTTTATGGTTCGGCGTATTCAGCAGAGCGTTTCCACCACCAGTTGGACTCTCACTGGGAAGGCAAGGTTAAATCCAAACACCTAACGTTGTGTCATACTAGTACGACAACAACGTAATGTGTATGTCTCATGCTTTTCGCAAGCAGTGACGTTTCTCTGTCCTCCAATCAATGGACTGTGCTGTGACACCAGTAGGTCCAGCATAACAGTAATGTACCATTGGGTCAGTTGTATGGGCCGCTTTTATAATGGAAACATACTAAACACAGTACTGAACTCCACCGACTTGTGCCATACCGCTCAGTAGAAATGCAGCATTAGAGTTGAAAACTGCACACCAGAGCTTCTCGTCCAACATCAGTGCCTGATCTCACAGATGTGCTACAAAATGTCTCATAAACACACTCCTAAATCTCGATGAAAGCTTTCCTCAAAGAGTTAAAGCTGTTGAAGCTACAAAAGGTGGACCAACATCACATTAAACCCTACTGATTAGGAATGGGATACCACTCAAGCTCATGTGTGTTGAAGCAGGCAAACAGACCGTTTTGGTAATATAGTTTCAATAGGTCCAACTGGCAGTCATCAAAGGTAACGACTTCACAATTTGGATAATTGTCTCTAGAGTTTCACAGGGTATTCTCTGTTTTTAGTGTCTCGAGCAGTGTTTCCATGCTGAGGGAAACGGACTTCCTCAGAAGACAATGCACTGTGATGAATACAAGGTGAGTCCTGTGGACACCAACAGCTGATACCTCTTGTATTTCATTGAAATGTTATCTTTGCAGGTCCACTTCCTGTCTGGTGAAAACATGAAATTAGGTACAGCAATGAAAAGCTTTGATTTACGACCTGTTGTGTGATTTTTCTCCTACTTGAACAGAATCTGAAGGATCACCTCACTCGCCACTCTCTGACCAGCCACCAGCTTATAGAAAAGTTCTTTAAAAGAAAAATAGTGGAGCAGGTGAGTTTGTAAAAAAGGCATGTTCGATATTCCAAATAACTCCTGGGAAAGCCTTTTCCCTGACCCTCTGGGTTTGTTCTGTCTCAACTGTCTCACAGAGAGATTACCAAGGGGAGAAATATGGAGCGGTCACCCTCCTCACATCCTACAGAAGATCTGACCATAGGTTGCACATTGAGGTGCTCAACGCAGTCAGCCTCCTGCCAATGGACTCTAATGGTACACTAGAATAACCACAGCTTTCAAAAGTAACACCTTATTATTGATTTGCAAAACAGCTCCAGCTCAGTCAGGTTGGATAGAGAATGTCTGTGAACAGCAAGTTGTACCTCTGGCTGTATGTTTAGGGTTGCTGTCCTTGCAGGATGGTAAAGTCTGTATCCTTTCCGTTCACAATAATGTACTCTACTTTTCACTTTTGCCTATGTGACTTGATGCTTTGATGCTTGCCAGGCCTCAGTGACCCGTTCGTGCGGCTGTGCCTGGAACCTTACCACATCTTTCCTGAGACAGAGCCGCGCTGCACCCAGTACAAAAGCTGTGATCTCAACCCCCTTTTCGATGAGTCCTTTGATTTGTGAGTCGTTTCCCTTCTCTTAGTCTCCAGTATTGTAAACAATCACTCGAAGATTACCATCCCCAACTTACATTTTGCACCTTCTTCTCTGATTTCCACTGACTTGTTTTTCTGATGTTGCAGCCTGGTTTCACTGGATCAGTGCCAGACTCCAGGAGCTTGCTTGGTCATCACGGTTCTGGACCACGACACCTTAAGGCCAGATGACTTTGAGGGCGAAGCATTCCTGGCCCTCGAGGATGTACCAGGAGTTTCTGAACAAGAAGGAGAGGAAGTCGGTTCACAGCTGGACGCTGCACCTGTACAAATACGCCTGCCTCTGATGCACCCTAAACCTAATGGTAAGATTCTGATCAGCAGGTGTTATTAATGAAATGGCAGAATGCCTTAGCTATACCTGGGTAAAATGGTGAAAGGATCCAAACCTAAAATGTGAGATGAAATATTTGTTCCTACCAGTTTTGAGTTGTCTTCAAATATTTTCTACAGACAAACCATTGCTTTTACAACACATCAGTCAAAATGCTTTTATACTCACCCCAAAAGATTTCCAGGATTTTTAACGCAGGAGAAATTCCTGTGGTCGAATTTTGTTTACCCTCTAAACTGGATCTAGAAAATACCCGCAATTGGCTTAATCAGCTGAAAACGGGTCAAAACAACATAAAATACATTTTAGTTTTTATGCTGCTGAGTTAGGAAGGTTTTCAAAGGAGAAAAGCTTATTTCATTTTAAATTTTGAACCTTCCAGCTTCAGTGATCCAAAACATACAAGGTAATTGGGGCAGAAATACTAAACAGAAAAAATCTCGGTCAAAAGTCTCAGACATGAAACCCAATCGAGTTCAGCTCAGGTCTGGGCAATATAGCTGAAAAACATCACGATTTAAGGGTTTCATATTAGTCAATATCAGTAATTATTATTTTTTTGGTTTAAATATCTGAAATACTGCCAAACTGGTGACATGACATGGTGTTTTATCCAGAGTTTCCTCTTGAGCTGTTGTACTAATTTTCTCCTTTCACTCCACGCCATTCTTAAGCAGTTATGAGGCTTGGTGGTGAAACCTGAAACTGCTACAGTGCAGGTTACTCAACAGGTTGTTGCTAGGTTACCAAAGAGCAAGTGAGTTAGTAGATCCCACCCACCTTGCGTAACTGGTGAAGAGTGGTTGAGCGGCTAAAACCTTTCCTCTGCCTACATCCACCAGAATCCTGTTCAGTTCTGGATGGAGTTCAGTGAAATTATTGAACATTTTATCAGACATATTGTCTATTGATATTGATCATGTGTCTATTGCGATATATATTATTGATTTATTGCCCAGCCTTAATTAAGCTCCAAGATAAGTTGCACCTTTGCCAAATCATGTCCTGCTTTTTTTTTTTTTTTTTTTTTACCCATACCTCATCACTGTCTAAAACTATTTCCATTTTGCACCATCGCATTTAACTGTTGCATATATTCGATGTGTTATGGAGATAAGTAATCATAAATGTGTTTGAAATTCAATGACACTAATCTGTTGTAGATCCAGGAGAAATGATGTCTTGTTTTGGTTTATACTTTTTGGTGTGCAAAAAACATTAAATTGATGGTTCTGTTCCCTGTTTGGACTACTTCTATGAAATATTAAAGATCACAACTCCATTTTATTTCTATTTGTTAGCCGTCTAATGCTTTTTACAAACTAAAATGCCACACGTTTAGTTTCAACTCATCAGCTAATGTCTCCCTATGCCTGATTGTTCACAGAGGACATCATCCTGAAGCTGCTGGAGTCCAGGAAAGGAGAGCGAGAGGCTCAGGCTTTTGTGAAGAAGCGACGCCAACGGGAGAAACAGTCCCAGGAAGCGCTCCAACAATGACAAACATACAGAGACACATTCTTCCTCCAAAAATATACAATTTGTTTTAATGATCAGTACCAAAAAACAAAGACAAAAAAAAAAAAAAAAAAAAAAAAAAAGAATGCACTCAGAAAGAAAACACTGGTGTTGCATGAGTTGTGTGCGGACAACATACTGAACATGACCATCACAGTGATCAGAAACACTTTCACACCTGCATTTGAACATTTACATGTCTGTATGCTTCCCGACGGTTCGTCCAATCAGTGCGAGAGAAAGATATAACATCACTTATGTATGTGTATACATTTATATATATATATAATATATATGAAATATATATTATACAATGTTGAAAGACTGAAATGTCAAAAGATTATTACAAATGTAGAAATTTGGCAGAGAAAGCTGTCACATATTGATTTAAAAATAGCTAAAAAGCCTTTTTTGAGTGTTCTGAGCTTGATTCATTGCCAACATAAAGGGTGTAAAAATAAATAAAATCTGAAAATGAACCAGAAGCCGAGTCTGTTGGCCTCATTTGTTACACCTTCCTATAGTTTCTGCAGAGGAATAAACCTGAGAGTATGAAAAAACTCAAGGCCATTAATTATACGTTTAAACAATTTATATTTTTCACATTTTTAGATTTAACTATTTGAATCTTCGATTGCTAATAAACAAGAAAGTCGGCTGCTTACAGCACTATGATGAGCTGTAGCAATGAAGAATCATTGTTTATGACAGTAAATATGCCCTTTAAGTGTTTCCAGAGTGACCTTTTTTTTTTTTAAAGATGTTCTTACTCCCTGAAATATAATTAAAAAAAAACTGATTATCTACGGTGTCATCCATCCATCGAGGTAGTTTTCAGACTGACGACACAATCACAACACCGTGACAAACACAGCACAATTTAGCTCCCTGTTGTTTGGGGACAACACAAAACTTTTAGCTTCTAAATGAGATGTTTCGGAGTTTTAAGTGCCAAAAATACAAAGTGGACGTCTTTATTCCCCCAGCAAATCACAAAACTATCCGGATGGATGCATGACACTCTAGGGAAATATTTTCGCTAATGTGAGATTATACTTTTTGAAATATATCATTTAAAACTAGTTATGTAAATGCTTCATAGTTAGGGTCAGAGTAAAATATAACAGCAGGTATTTAAGTTATTTTCACAAGTCAATCGCAGGGGAAAAGTACAGTGTTGCTGGTCGAGAGCATTAACTGGCAGAATGTATTGTTTTCCTTGGGTAACACTGGCAACATAATGATGCCTAATTCCACAAAGACAGTACTTCCTTAGTGACTCTCACATTAAAAGTACACAATCGAATCAGTGCTTATGTTGTTACAATGGTACAATTTTGGTCTTTTTAATCATTTGGAAATGATGGTCAGAATCCAAGGCTGGTAGGTGTGGAATCAGGACTGACTGGTGTGGAATCTGTAGTGGTCCCACAGCGCGGTGAGGTCAGGAGAGCTGCGGCTCGCCGGTGTGTTCGGGGCAGAGCGGGCACTCTGTGGACGTGGAGCAGCTCTCGCACTGTAGTCCGTGGCCGCAGGACAGCGACGCCGAGCCCTGCTCTCCACACGTCACACAGCACTGTCTCTGTTTCCTGTACACCACCTGGTGGACACAACGGAACACGGTTTTACACAGGTATATATAAAGAGAATATATATTTTGCAGCACCTACTGCTTTACAAAGGTATTTATACCACTTAAG
This sequence comes from Anableps anableps, assembly GCA_014839685.1. NCBI lineage: Eukaryota > Metazoa > Chordata > Actinopteri > Cyprinodontiformes > Anablepidae > Anableps > Anableps anableps. Next base: position 7,798,780 of record CM026084.1, read on the forward strand.
CTTGTTTTTATCATTTTTGTCACCTTACTACCACAAACTTTAATGTATTTTAGGGCTTTTATGTCATAAAACAAAACCATGTTTTGCATAATTGTAAAGAAAAAGGATACAAAGTTTTCACAACAGTTTATGAATAAAATCTAAAAAGTGTGGCATGCATTTTTATTTGTATGCTCTGATACCCTTCCTGGTAGAAATCCAGTGCATTAAATTCTGGGGTTTTCAAAGGAAAATGTCTTAAACATTCCAGTTCATATTGCCAAAAAGCTCAATAACTGATTGCTACATGGGGCAAAACAAAGGTTGGGAATCTGGGATGTAGGAGACGCAGCACACATGAGGAAGAGGCCGCTCCGTTCAGATGAAAACTAAACTGAACTTTATGTCACCAAGCAAAATGCTTTGTGTGTCCCAGAAAATCACCCTGAATACACCATCTTTACCAAGAAGCATAGTGGTGGCAGCATCATGCTGTGGGGATCCTTATCTGTAGCAGGGACAGGAAAACTGGCCAGAGTTGATGTGAGGATGGATGAAGACAAACACATTACAATTCCAGAAGAAAAGGCTAAAACTACTTCCAGTAGGAAAATATCCCTGAACCAGTGCTAAATGGATTGGCTTAGGCTGAAACATCATGGGTCAAAATGGCCAAGTCAAAGTTCTGACCTGAATCCAAGGCTTAAAAATTCCTGGTCGCAGATGTTCTCCATCCAATCTGAATGAAACTATTTCTATACTTGCAGCTGTAATTACAGCAATAGGTGATTTTAAAATACACTCAAGTTTCCTGTTGTAACAAAAGTGACAAAGTTCTGGGAGCCAATACTTTTGCAAGGCGCTGCTTTTTTCCCCCATCATCCTTATCGAAGATTAGAAATATATTTGCCAAATATTTTAACCGGCTTCTCTTCTGACGGACTACCTGTTCCACAGCGCGTAAGCAGTTGCAGAGCTGAGCCTGCAAGCTTAGAACTGACTCCAGCGGCAGGCGGTGTGGCAGCTGGAGTTGATGCAGTGCAAGGTGGGGATTGTCTCCGCTCCGTAAGCTGTCCAGCGCCTCCTGCAGGAGAGAGATCTGTCTTTGTGCCTCCTCCTCAGCCTCCCGGGCTCGTTCTGCTTCCACGGCGAACCGGGCCGCGTTCGCGCGAGACTCCTCTGCGTCCGCTTTGACTGCGGCCCACGACTAGAAAAGAAAGGAGCGCATATCCGTTCGTCACTAAATCACTTCGGGTTCGTTTTGTGGCTGTGAACATACGAGCTGTTGCGCTGCAGAAACGCCGCCGTTGCCGCTTCTCACATGCGCTCCTCTACCTACCTACCTGAGCTGTGTGTCTCCAGGTGTGGCCCCACTGCTTCAGCGCCCTGTGAGCGTCCTCCAGCTCCTGTTTGAGTCTGGCGGTCTCTGCACAGGGGCCGGAGGGCAGCAGGGTGGGAGGGGTGCCAGGAGAACCCTGGCCTGATGGGAAGTGCTCCCAGATGTTTGTGCTCATACCATTAAGACCTATGAAAAGCAAAATAATATAAATAGATAGAATTTGGTGTAAGAACACCAAACTAGATCTTGAATCTGATCTTTGTACCTAAAGTGCTATGAGACGGCCCGAGGAAGGGGCTCTCGGATAGGCTCGGTTGTGACGGATGAGAAGAGAAGAAAGGTGAGGCTTGTGGCCTGACTGGAGGCGATGGAGAAGGAGAGCTGAAAGGAGCGGAGCTGCTGAACGATCCTGGAATGTTGACCGGAGCTGAACTCTGAATCTGGCTGCCTCCTGCAAACCCCAAGAAAACAAACAAACAAAAGAAAAACAAGTTAAAAATGATTGGTATTCATAGCACTGTGCAAACATAATCAAAATATGTTTTTGTGTTTATTTTCTGTTCATGTTTGAAAATACCTAACATGACCCCAACACTGGGCAGACCCGAGCTGCTCTCCATGCTCCTCTCCAGCGCAGACACCCCAAATTCATTCAGATCTAGATCATCCAGAGCCGACTCTGTCACACAACAAAACCGCGGCAGGTTTTTGTTTTTTTTTTTCAGATCTCATGGCAGCTGCAGCAGAAATATCTGGTCTCTAACATGATTTTATCACGTACCGACGACTGACTCGACGGTCTCACTGGTGGGGTAAAAAGGCAGGGCGTTAGCATTCATTCCCGAGGAGATGCTGGACCCTGGTGGTCCGAGAGTGGCGGGGCTGGGGGGAGTGGCGGCTAGACTGGATGGAATGCTGGACGACAGACTCAACGGGCTACCAACTGGCAGGAACACTAACAAGTCCTAAAGAGGAAATAACAGAATTTTATCCTTCTGTTGTTGCAAAGAAAGACACGAAAATACACAGAGTTCTTAGACGAGGCTCTGGCTGTTCAATTTTCAAGTGATTTTTACCTGTTTGCTCTGTGTTGAAGCAAATTCTCTGCTGCGGTGTTCAAGAGCAAACCCTCTGTGTTTGGCCTGAAGTCGGAAGCACATGTTGTGAAAAGATGTTAGGAGGATAAAAAAAAAAAAAACACTCAACAGAAAGTTGCTTTTCCAAATCACCTCATATTTTCCAACTTCTTGACATTTTGTCACATTACAAACCTCAAGTCAGTCCCCCTAGGAAGTTGTGATGTTGCAATCGCAACTATTAATGCAAATTCAATCATCATTTGCAAATTTTGTGTGGACTTGCAATTTTCTCCAGTCATCGCAACTTTTCCACAAATCTGACCAATCACCTTAACGTTTTCTGTTTTTCCTTCTTTTCTGACCAATCCCTTTAGACCTCTTCTAATTTATTTTCCTGTTTCATGGCGTATCTTGAAAGATGAACCTGCACTAAACAGTAACATTTGCCTGTTTTTGTGGGTTTTGTTTTTTTTGGTTTTTTTTTTAGATGTGCTGTGCATACAGATCATGCTAACTTGAGTTTTCCTTTTGCACTTTGACAACTGCTCAGGACATGATTTTATTTGTATATTAAGTGCGATTTCAAGAAGGTACTTGAAAATGTTATTTGCCCTTTAAATATTAACTACATTATACTAACTATGCAACAATTTCAACTTTTTAGTAAGACCATGTTATGGCAAAAATAAAGCTTTACAAAAATGTGCAACTTTTTGAAAAACGTGCGGTAAAATCAGTCATTTTAGGCCACAATCACAAAAAAAAAAACATCACAACATCCTGGAGGGACTGGGAAATGTATTTTGTTTGTTCATGTGATAGATCAACACACAAAAAGGGACAGGATTCCCTTTTTATTTTATTTAGTTTAAAGGATAATTCAGAGTTTTTCCGAAGCACATGTCCTCACCTGATCTTCCCGTTCGAATCCTGGTGCTCTGCCATACCCTCTTTCCCCAGCCCAAGGAGACAGAGGGTCTCCCCCTCCGCTGGCCCCCTCACATAGTGACAAAACGCTACCCAGCAGGCCTTGCTCAGCAACACAGGACACTGCAGAGGGGCAGAAGTGGTCCGCTGCAGAGCCAAGCCCCATGTTGTGACCACCAGGACTTGAGGAAACGTCGTGGCCAGGAAGGGGGTCTGGGAGTCTCGGCGGAGGAGGGGAACCAGGGTTGGGGAATAAAGGCTCCTCAGCAGTAAAAGGCTCTGGAGGAGGTTTCACACCAAAAATTGCATTTAACTACAACAAAAATGAATGGACAGTTGCTGTAATGCAGTGCACCACCTGGGATCTTACTTTCAACATGAGCGAAGGCACAAAATGGTCCTCTGGGGCAGCTGCCACACTGCTGCATATCATTACACTTGGTGGATTTGTAAATCTGTAATAAAACAAACCATCAGCCCTGCTGTGGTTTCCGCGTTAGATTCTTTGCAGAACAACAGCAAACTAATCCAACCTCTGGGTGGAACTGCTGCTCTGTTCTCGTGTGGCAGTACTGGCATCCCTCCGCTCCCTCACATTTGCTGGGATCTCCCCACTCCTCGCCCTGTTTCACCGCTGGACACGGCAGCGCTCTGCGGTGGCAAAAACAAACAGGCCCTGCCTTCAATAAAACATGAACCGACTACGAATGATGCAATTATTAACGAACTGAAACAGGAAGGCACCTGTATTTGTGTTTGTGCGGGCTGCGCCGCCTGTCTTTGCTGTTGTGGTAATATGGACAGGCGTACCCTTGACGACACAGGCGGGGGGGCTTTTTACACAGCTCCGTCTTGTAGTGGGATAGCACATAATTGCTCTCTGAGGTGAAAGAGAACAATCTCTCAGATCAAAAGGCATCGTATTTGAAAAGAAAATGTTAAAATTCATCAACTATTGCTCCTGCTGTAAATTTGGGCAAATTCAGGTGAGAAGCTGTTTTCTTTCTGCCATTTCCTGATTTATGAACACATCTGTCCTATTTGAATGGCATGTTCTGTTGTGTTTCCCATCTTTAAAAGTGGTAATGAGAAATGGGGATATGTGTCGCATCATGTTTATAGCCAAGGGAAACACACAGTTAACATCTCCCAATTAAAAGTTCCTAAAAAGTAGAACTGCAACTAGCGATTATTTTAGTAATCAAGTATTCTGACGATTAATTGGATGCAAAAATTGGCACATTCTGCAGATTTTAAGTAAAACAAACAATAAATAAATCCCTTTTTAAAATAAGAAAATAAAAATTGCATTGCCTAAAATACAGTAACACAGCATTCCTTTGGTGTATGTTCGATCATTCGTAGCAAAGGATGCATCTGCAAGTAAAAAAAAAAAAAAAAAAACTTCTAACATCAACATGTGAAAAGCTCAACCCTTCTTGCTTGACTTAACATCAATACAGTGTAGCACTAATCTGCTGATTATGTTTTAGATTAACCAAATAATAACTGGATAGCAAAAGATGTTTAAAGAGATTTTTTTATATACAGAATTTGAACCGAGTGAAGCTAAAACTATGCCACTTGAAGAGATGTGGGTAAAACATATTTACAGACAAAGTTTTTTTTTTATTCTTAAATGTATACTTTTTTTGTACAATTTCGGCTCATTTACTGCTGTGAGGGTGATCAGTGATCATTAGCTGAATCAAAAAAAGTTATTCATAAGTTAGCTTGCATGTTTTACAGGTATTTTATAATGAACATTTGTTAGTAGAAGAAGAAACTGTTCCCTGCCTGAGCACCTCATGAAGTAGATTTACCTTGCCAGCGCGGTTCTTCACTCAAGATCTTCTCTATGAGAGCCGTGCTTGCTGCTTGCCCCGACTGTGCGTCTCCGCCACCTCCTTCCGTTGCCCCCGACCCTCCTTGAGAGTCCAGCACCTGCACTTCCCTGCGGAGCAAAGAACACAGTGGGGGGGACATTAGCAACAACAAAAAAGGCGCATGTGTGCAATTTAACACAGAGGTGAAAACCTATACCGGAAATAGGTTTAATGTTGCACACCTGATATCATAAACGGGGCTGCGCAGGTCATGTGATCCGTGAGCAAAGGCACAGTGGGAGCCATTCTTACTGCAGTGGCCTTTTGCATCCGTTTCGTGGATACATGATCCGGTCTTATAATAGCGGAGGTGGTATCTCCGCTCGGTATCACCCGCAGTTCGATGAAGAAAGGGGCATCTGGAACACACACAAAAGAAAAGCCTCATAAAACATCTGTAGCAGAGAACAGTACTAAAACTTAGAAGAGAAATTTCAACATGTCCTGGCTCCTCAAGGAGCATCTGAAAACTATGTTTGATCATTAAAGCAAATTCAAATACATTTACAACAAATTTGTATAAATATAGAGAAACAGGCTAAAAAAATCCCCACCAATTTATTTAAACAAAATGGTTAAAAAATATAAACATTTCAGCAGAAAGTCTTGTTGGTGTTTCTGTCCACTTGAAATCCATGCAGCCAGTTTAAAAGAAGAATGTAGAATAAAGCAGAACTTTGACAGCAGCAGGCTACATGGCATTACCATAGCAAAAACTCCACAATCACACCCTGAAATGTCATTTCAGTCTGTTCTTTGCACTGTTTTTGTGTGTAAATGTCAACGGGAGTTCCATACTAGGGACAAAAAAGGTGCTAAAGCTACTCAGGAAGATTATGCATAATGCACTAAGCTCAAAGAGAGTAGAAATAAGTCGTTTTGTCTAGGTATGAGCCCCATATGCTGGAGATGCATCAGAGCAGTTCCAGACTTAAATGATAAAGTGTTTTAAGAGGATGCGGTGGATTCCTGCAAATGTGTCAGATATCTGCTGGAAGACAAGGAGCTGGAAACTAAATTCTACAAAAACAGGTCACTGGGTAGTAAAAAGCAAAACCATGCATAAAGAGTCACACATCATATGAACTGAATTTTCTATGATAAACAGTGCAAACTTGGAAGTAGCTTGTCAACTCCTGGTTACTTTGTGACCATTTAGTATCCATGGATTGACTGGGTATTTCTGTGGGACTGTTGAACAAACATGACCCTGATGCATACTTCAATAATGTTTCATTATTGAAACATTTTGCTGGATCGTTGTTTGTGATGCCAAACTGAATCGTAAAGGGAGGTTTTGTGGGTTTATCAAAAAAAACAAAACAAAAAACAACGATGATCTGAAAGGGGCTTTAGGGCGCACTCACTCATCTCCTTCCGGGCAGGTGCCTGTACCCTCGTCATATTTGGTACAGTATACATCTGGACTGTAGTTGAACGTCCCGTCCCGTCTGCGGATGGGCCTGCGACGCCGCTGGTTTAAGAAATGCCAATGGAAACAGGAAAAAGGTCGGTGCTGTGTACATTTATGCTGTACAAACAGGGGACACTGTTCAGTTCTGAACTCTTTGAGATATCTGGAAAGCAAGAAGACAACAGGAAAGAATGTAACAATATTGCTATTTTTTAGATCAAAACTTTGCATTTTTGAAAATAGAACTAATTTCTCCACATAAAGCTATAATATTCACATCCCTTAAAATATTTTCAGATTTTGTCACATTAGAACTATAAAATTCAATGCATTGCATTGGGGTTTTAAGCATCAGACCGACATAATGTAGAAAACAATTTGTGTAGTGTATGTTATTTTTATTTATTTTTTTACAAATAAAAATGTGAGAAGTGTGGCATGCACATGTGTACAGCCAGATTATTAAAAAGATGAGGCAGGAATAAAAATGTGGAGGAGCATAAAAAGCCATAAGAGGTCCCATCTTCAAATTTGCCACAAGCCATATGGAGGACAAAACAAATATTTGGGAAAAGTTGCTCTGGTCAGATGAGAGAAAAAATGTAAACATTTGGCCTATATGCAAAATGCTATGCATGAAGGTTTACAAACACTGTACATCACTTTGAAACCACCACCTCAAAGGGTTAAACATGGTGGTAGCAACATCATGATGTGGGGATGCTTTTTTCAGCAGGGACAGAGATGTTTGTCAGTACTGATGTTTGAGGCTAAACAAATATTGCTACAACATTTTGCAAAAACACTGACCGAAGTCGTCAGTCTCTAAATGTGCAAAACTCGTAGACATACCCCAAAGGAGTTACACTTTCAATTAAAGTGAAAGATGGTGGCTAAAAGGATAGAATATTTTGCCAACGATTTTGAAATTTTGTATTCTAGCCTGTGTTCGTGTAACGTTTTCTTTCCATTTCAGAGTCAAAGCTCAATGAAATACATTTAAGTTTTAGGTGGTAATGCGACCAGATTTGAAAAATTCAAGGGACTCCACTAGTCATAAAAAACTAATACTAGCATAAGCTGCTATAAATAATTCTCATAAAATACATCATTATATAATTCACTAAACCATGAACTTGCCTAAATTGTTGCAACACTGTCACGCAGGGGTATAGTCAAAATGCTGTATTACACAACTTTTAAGTAATGGTTTCTGAGTAACATTAGGCCTCTTCATCAGGACCAGAAAACACTTGTTTACCAGCCCTCTTTAGCTCATTCCAAACATCTTAAAGTTTTATAACGCAACCACTGCCTGTAGTAAAATGTAGGTATTTTTGTGTGTATGGCAGTGCACGTGAGGTTGTGTACACTCAGCCAGCTAACCAGATACGTACGTGTAATGTTGAGGTTTCTCGGGCTGTACGTTCAACACGGTTGCGGGCGATGTCGAGCCCCCAGCGGGCGAAGACGACGAGGACGAAGATGGCCCCCCTGTTGCGGTCGTCGCTGCCGAAGACGACGGGGGCTGTGAATTTGTTTTAGACATTTAACCAGTCTGAAGCCCAACAACAAGAAGCTTGTTTTTAGCTTACTGGCTAGCTATTCTTTTAGCTTCGAAATCCGCATTCTCCTACGATGTGAGCTTGCGCAAGGCAAGAGGAAGTAGTAGAAAAAGGATACGGCATGGAACTATGGGAGATGAAGTTCAAGGATAACCTAAATCATATTTGTGTGGGTCAAATGATATTTAATATTTACTATATTCACTAAAGCAACACAACACAAAGAGTTTTGATAAGAGCTGAATTTAAACTTATTTGAATTAAGAATTATTATAAATATTAAGATCCACTTCTCTGCTTTAATCTGATTGGCTGCGACATATCCCGTTTTAGAGGACAAGCCAATTGGTGCTCGGTATGCGAAAACATGACGTCACTTTGAAGTATTAATAGTCGGCCTCGACCTCGGGCTCCTGTTTGGTGGTTTTCAGCGGTGAACAACAGCGGAGACACGTCTGACGCAACAACTTTTTAGCACACGTTCAACTTAAAGGTAATGTTGTTTAATAGTGTCTTTTAAGGTTAGCGCTAATTATCTGTACTCGTATAGAATTTTTCTGGGATCGGTGATTGTCAACAGTTGTTGTTGGGCTAACATGTCTACCCGTTAATGGACGCTAAAAATAGAACAATGGAGATTGTTACAGGTGACGCTTTTCGCTAAATATCTAAATGTAGCGGTTTAAAACTAAATGTGGGTGAGCACAAACGAGCTCTTCGTGCCGTTCGTTTTATTATGCCAGACCATTAGCTTGAGATGTGAATACTTAAGCTAATGGCGCTTGTATTGCTTTGGCACTGTTGTTGTTTCAGGACAAAACTGAAAATGGCGAGGTCGAGGCAAAGCCGTGCTGCTTCGGGCGCCATTTGTTTTGATCTGTTGAGCTTTTAGTTAACTGACAGAATTGGGGTCCGTTGATATAACTTGGCAGTAATGAGCTTAAAGTGCCGTATAAACCCCCGTTTACAGTCAGAAAAGAAACAGGAAACAGGATAACCGGTGTTTGTAAAAGTGTGTTCTTAACATCGGCTGTTATTGTAGGCCGACGCCTCCCATGGCCGCAGTGTTGGGGGAGGGGAGCGGCATTAAGCTAGGTTAGATTTAGCATTGTTTACAAATGTTAGCTTTAGCATGGTTTACAAATGTGATTACTACTTTTTCGACTTTCTGGTCCAAGTCTTAAATCTGCCTGCTTTAAGTTAATGTAGCTCTATCGCAATTTTCAGGTAATACGATATGGCCCGTACCAAGCAGACCGCCCGTAAGTCCACTGGAGGAAAAGCGCCAAGAAAGCAGCTTGCTACCAAGGCTGCTAGGAAGAGCGCACCCTCCACGGGAGGCGTGAAGAAACCACATCGTTACAGGTATGTCACGTGTATATGCTAATGTGGCCTACTTAACAAGTTGTCACAACACCATGATGGAGTTTGGTAAAAATAATAATAAAAAAAATTTTTGCAGGCCCGGCACTGTGGCTTTGAGGGAGATCCGTCGCTACCAGAAGTCCACAGAGCTGCTTATTCGTAAGCTACCCTTCCAGCGTCTGGTAAGGGAGATCGCCCAGGATTTCAAGACCGATCTTCGTTTCCAGAGCGCAGCCATCGGAGCTCTCCAGGTTAAAAACCTAATGTTAAACTAATGTGAAAGGTTGTGGCAAAGACTGCAATTGTTTAATTTTATTTTTCCCTTCTGCCTTTTCCAATAGGAGGCAAGTGAGGCATACCTGGTGGGTCTCTTTGAGGATACCAACCTCTGCGCCATCCATGCTAAACGGGTCACCATCATGCCCAAGGACATCCAGTTGGCTCGCAGGATAAGGGGAGAAAGGGCCTAAGGGCCCACTATCTGCATTGTCATAACAAATTGTCCTATTTATCATACTTATCCATTTTGTGGACATTTTATTTCTTGGGTTTATTTTATTTTTTTTTATATAAGTTCTTGAATTTTTTGTATTTTTAGTGATGCAACATACCAACCATTCCACAAGCCCAAGTGCACCATGGACATGATAACCTTTTGGGTTGTCAGGCTAAATGTAATGATGTTGGGGCTCCTTTTATTGATGGAGCATTTTAAATTTTTGACAAGAATCAAATACTTCACACCTTCTGGGAGCAGCGTTTCTTTACCTGTTTACTAGCGATCATAAAATGCCAGCATGCCATCCTGGGTGCGCCTCACTGCAGTGCAGCATCAGAGTATTGGCTGTCCCAGCTGATCCTCTGTACCGCGTAAGGGAGCCTGCAGGCCCTCCCTCCTCCCCCTCGTGATTTTTCTGGGCCGCTTTTTATCTCAAACACAATCTTGGCAGCTACATTTAATACTATTTATGAGATGTTGTCACATGTCTTTCTATTAAAGGTCTTTATGAATACAAAGTTGTGTCTTGTGATGTACAGACAGTAATGTAGGTTGACACTTTTATTTTATTTACATTGAGTTTTTCAGTGACTATACAAACCATTCTGTATGCTTGAAACCAGTAGCTGTAAACAGAAAGTAAAAGGTCTTAACACAATGTCAAGGTGCATCTAAAATTGGAACAAATTGCAAAGCCTGTTAATACAGTCAGGGAGTAGCAGTGATCCTGCAAGACTGTTACTGCTCCATGTTGCAAGGAATCATTTAATTTAAATGAAAGCATTCCTTGCAGCAGAATTTTGATATTTTTCGTCTTAGTCCTTGTTCTATCTGTATGTGGTTTTTAAAAGAATGACTCGACCACACTCCAGTTTTTTTTTTTTTTTGTTGTTGTTTTCTTCCTTCCGCTTAACTTTCCATCACTATGCTTGGATACAGTACTCCAGAGCCAGTTTCTTTATCAATATTTAGTGGGTTACCTTCACATTTCTGGATTAGAAACTTATATGCCAAATATATTTCTGAGAAGGCTAATGCTAAACCAACACTTCTATAAGCCATAAGCATCAAAATTACATATCACTGAATCTGTATGTGTTTAACTTTTCAAATGAAATATTTTGAGCTTATGAGTAGCAGGCCTCACCAATGCGGCAGACTATATCCTCACACTCCTTCATGTTGCTGGCTTTGAGCACAACGCAACAAAACCCAGTGGACTGAGGGGTTTCTGGAGAATCTCTGTGAAAGAAAATTTGCATTAGGAAAAACAAACTTTTGGGATTGTTTCACCTCAGTTTGAAGTGCTGATGCCTAACAATAGCTGCTTCATGAGGGCATGTCTGTACTTACGCCACACAGAAGGCGAATATTGTGTAACTTGGCTGAGCAAACCTCCCAACACAAGAAATCTCTGGATAGTGATGCTCAAACAGGTTCTGAGGAAACATGGATACTATAAACATACAACAGAGGGGAATTTAATGTTATGTTGCTATTTTTTTCTTTTTCTTACCAGTGTACTATTTCTGTCTGTGCACGTCAGATGTGTTTCCTTTAAATCTAAGAGCACCTCCTAAGGGACAGATTACATCGAGGTGATAATAGTTCCACAACATATTATGCAAAGTGCTTGCAGGCGTTTGAGTGATTTCTTTACCTTGCTTGGCAGGTTTTTATGCAACACCTGGGGAATTGCATGCTGCAAAACTTCCTTTCCTCCAAACTAATGGTGAAACCAGAAGTTAAATCAATTTTAGCAAATGTAAGCAGCATTTTAAGACAGGTCAGACTGCAAAGATTACCATTCCAATGTTTGCTTTCCCCAAGTACTTCACAACGTAGACAATTCTGGAGAGAGATTGGTGAGTAAGTGAGTTGAGGTCGAATCTAAAGCTCGGAATAAGCCGTGTGAACACTTGCCTTCCCTCTTTGAGACACTGGGAGGCACCGGAAGGCTTTTGGCTGTTGTTGGCTTGCTTTTGGAAGGGAGTGAGGCCGAGCTGCACGTTGGGGTTCTCCGTCTGCAGGGCCCTCAAGAGTTTGACGAGGGGCCGATATACTGTTCCATCCTGGGCCCTACATCGCAGAATACGGATGGACAAAGGGCAGCCCTTGAGACGGGACAGAACAACGCCTGCCTGGAAGCAAGAAGACAACAGGGTGTCCGCACATCCTTAAAAAGTCTTAAATTCATGTATCTAAACTTAAGCCCTTAAAATGTCTTAAATTAATTTTAAAAATGTCACTTGGCCTTAAATTCATTAATCACGGGTCTTAAATTTTGCCGTGGCAGGACTGTTTACTCTCGGATATTTTTTCTCGTGAAACTTTTCTGTCAGGCAAAAGTTTGAGTCACACGCAGACATTTTCATTACGTTCTGTAACTCAAGGTGGTTGAGCCTATCGCTAACTAGCTGCTAATACACCCTTGCTAGCTAGCAAGCTAGCTTTTTTGCCTCTGTCAGAAAAATTATAAATTATTGTAAATTATCACCAGCTAGCTGGACGATGTTTGTCTTCACCACAGGCTCACTTTTGTTGTCAACCCTTACGATACTACGTGCATTCTGGGCAAAAAAGCTTGGGGCTACTATGTAAAATATGCGATTTTGTACATTTCCGTCATGATACTGGTCTTAAATTTCATTCATAATGGTCTTAAAAATGTCTTTAAGAGTCTTAAATTTGACTTGGTGAAACTTACAGGAAGCCTGACGTATCAAACCACCTGCTAAATTTGTAATCTTTAGGAGGTTTTGGGATCACTTTGTGGGCTAACTTTATGCAGATAACACTTTTCTAACCTTAGCTAATGAAGACAAAAAAAGCCAGTGAAAGAAGGTGTGCGTTTGAGGGATTTCCTCACTTGTCCGTTTTTGGAGTTTCTCAGGGAAGTCCCGTTGATCTCATCGATGATGTCACCAGAGGAGACAAACATGTCAACATGAGCCTGACTGCCAGGCACCAAGTCCAGGACAAAGACACGCCCACTTAGATACCTGAGGGGAAAATATGGAGATGGTGATGCACAACTGGAATAAATCCTGATTTCTTTGAACAGATTAACATACAAACCTCAAAACCATCCCGACTTCCCGACAGGGCACGACTTCATAGGTGTCACACACCTAAAAACAAACAATCTGTCACATTCTTCTGCATCTCATTACATCATTTTTTTCACGATGCGTTTCCTGACTTAGGTTTCCGTCAACTTTTTGCAAATTTTTCCACGTCGCAATCAGAAATTCAGTGTATTTAATGAGATTCTATGTGAAATCTATTTTTCTTGTCATTAAGTTGAAAACTGTCTTTTTTTTATATTTTCCATAAAAATCAACATCCCACAGAAGGAAATATATTCATTCTCTTTTAACAAATGTTTAATGCTTTTCTTTATTTTTAAACCCAAACATGTAAATAAAACAGAGGTTATTTAAGAATGACAACACATTTTCCGCAGTAGATGTTCATCAAAATTATAAGTTGTCTTTTTTTTTTCAAAAGCACATTTGCGGCTCAAACGAGTTTTACTCAGGTGGACTGAGGGCAAAAATGACTCTTTGGATTGTAAAGGTGCACACTCCTGGTCTAAAACATAAAATCTAAATAATATCCACATGATTTTGCAGTTGTAACGGTGACAAGATATGAAAAAGTAAACAGGAAATGATAAGATAGCTGTAATTTCCAGACATCAATCTATAAAGTTTTGTTACAGTGCTCTTACCGGTAGCAGCCAGCTCTCATCTAAAAAACTACAGTTCTGTTTAAAGAGAAGCAAAAAATAAAGTAGTTGTTATTGCGGAACAAGTAAGAGTATTACTGTGTTATATAATATTAGTATAGGCATTAGTTTTTCTCTGACCTCCATGTCCAGTTTGAACTCCATGTGAGAGAGGACCAGCAGCAGTGACATGAAAGGCTCTGGAAAAAAATAAAAAAAGCAGAGTTCATACTGAAACGCTTACAAACATGTCTTCAGCTTTGGCTAGGCCACTGCATTTAGGGAAACAAAAAAAAAAAAAAAAAAAAAAAATCAAGCTGAATGCCTCACCGACGAATTCCTCATTCCTGAGAGTTGATAAGGTGGGACTGTACCACTAGAACAGAGAATCAAGAGACATTTGTGTGAGAAGTAACAGAAAAACCAACATGGATAAAGTGTTCGCACAGTGGCGACCCCCAAGAAGGGGCCAGGGGGGCCACGCCCCTTCTGAAAAATGAATGAAATGCAGAGTCATCTTCTTCAATCAAAACATCAATGTAAAACCCAATAAATAAAAACATTTATAAAATAAAAATTCATTAATACATAAATAAACGGGGGTGCCACTGTGTTCACAGTATTGTCTGACCTCTAGAACTCTGGGCGTGTGCAGCAGGTGGGTGAAGAACTGTGACAGAGTCTTGCGGCTGAGGGCCAGCCTGAGCAGGTAGCGGCCCCGGCCTTGGGCTGAGATGAGCTTCCTGCAAACCCTGGTCTGCTCAACAGCCAAGGATAGAGCAGAGAGCCTGAATGGGGGGGAGAGAAGGGGTGTCGAGAATGTCTCACTTAGCAGAAAAACAACAAAAAATGTAGGCAGCTCCTTGTACCTGCTACAGCTGTCTTGATGAGGAAGCTGTTCAAAGCACTGCCAGTAATCTCTCTGAACCAGGCTGAGGACGGGCTCTGAGGAGAAATATTCGAAGCATTTCGGGTAAACATGCTTACAGAAAATCATTGTCATCAGCGAATGTAAAGGGGTGATTAAATATGGTGATGATGCTCACGCTGAAGCCCCTTTCTGAGGACCAGCTCCAGCAGCTCACAGCAGGAGGGGAGGTGAGGGCTGGAGTCTGTCACTACGCCTCCATCTGACTGCATATTCAGGACACACACTGACACACACGCGCAAGAGATCAAAACACACAGAAAACGTTGGGTCTGTGAATGAAAATGCAATCTGATTAAAGAAACGAAATCAGAGAACATTTAGTAGATGTGGGTGTAGGGTCGTCAGCTGTCTGTTATTATAATGGCAGGAAGAACAGGCGCTTGTTTACAGAAACAGGAAAAACCCGAAAAGGTAAGGTGAAGCTGAAATGTTGATGAAATAACGTCACACCAATCACGAGCCTGCTGTGGATGCTTACCTTTGAGGGAGGCGAGCAGAGGATCTCTGGGTGCCATGTTGGCAACGAGGGAAGCAGCTGTGTTCGGAGGCTGGTTTTTGTCAGGAACCCGCAGCTTCTTATCGTTCAGCCGCAGGGAGACACTTCCGCGTGGCGAATACACGGAGAGATCCTGCCCTTTCTCTCGCACCTGTCTGAGACAGAGCGGGAGGGCGCAGCTCCGTGATAAAATGCAGAAGAAATTAACCTGAGCCTACAACAGGGGGCGCTGTTGCTGCAAGTGAGAAAAGTAAAAATGCTGTTTTAAAAACCCAAAAAATTTGGTTCTAATTTGGTGACATAATTCTTTTTATCACCGTTCATAAAGAAGATAATTAAAAGTTTTTAAAGTTATGATTGTGTTAGAATAATGTTTTGGGGTCCTACTTCCGGTTAAATAGTTAGTTTGGATTTTATTAAAGGTTCTTTAACCTCATCAAATTTTTGAGTGCTGATCTTTTGCCTTGCATGGCTGGATCTAAAAGCAGTCCAGGTATTTCTTTTTTTTCTGTATGAAATTTTCTGTATAAGTAGTCAGTCAGTTAATTCTGACTCATCCACTCACTAATAAAACGCTCACAGTGACTCACTGTAATGGACTTTGATCCTGTGGTGATGAATACATATAAAGTTGTCTGGCATCAGTGTGTGGAACGTAATAAATGTTGTACTATTCTACAATCTAAAGGGAACGCAAATATTGAATAGAAGTGGACCAAGAAGACTTGAGAAAACTGGGATATGATCTTAGTTTGCTCAGATTCCGAACTGCCAGATGGTGCCAATCAAAAGGTTTTGATAAGACTTATGTCACTGATATGTAAGAGAAAGAATTCCCTGGGCATGATGCTGTCACCATCATGCTTGATTCAGCATCAAGCTCAGGGTATTTTGCTTCAAAAGGAACTGGGCAATAAGTTTGCATAGAGAGTAAGAAGAAAGCAAACAAATACAGAAGGGAAATTTGCTCTTTATCTCAGATTTAGACGAGGATTCTTCTTCGAAAACGACGGCATGAAACACACATTAAGACAACAAAGCACTGGCATTAGAAGCAGCCTGAGAATGTCCTTAAGTGATTAGGTGATCCAGTCAGAGCTTGGATTTAAACCCAATTGAAAATCTCTGGAAAGACCTAAACTTGTTCTGCCGAGCCAAAAGTTTTATTTATTTATTTTAGAAAAGAAAACAACTCGTCCATGTGTGTCTGAATCGTATTCTACGGACTAAAGTAGATCGTACGGTGGTCCATTTGGTGAAATCTGGTCTTTGAATAAAATCCAGCCGAAAAGCGGTGTTCTCGGGTTCAGCCCCCTCTAGCGGCAGCTCCGCGAAACTGCCGTCCACTGGAGGCGGTGTCAGATAAGGGCGCGCGCGCTCTGCTGTCTGGCTCGGCGGCTGAGGTGGATGAGTAGATGAGCGGCACCCGCGAAGGATGGCGGAGCTCTGATTTAATCACTTTTGGTGAAAACAGTTGAGCAGACGAGCCGCGCAGCATTCCTCGAAGGTAACAATTTCTCCAAGTGAAAGGTAAGAATTGATTTTTTTTTTTTTTAAATAAGCATCAAACTAAAATGTGAAAACCGGTGTTATTGTTCCAGGAAAATGGCAGAATTTCGCAAATAATTCAACCCCCCCCCTTTTTTTTTTGACGCCATATCTATCTCCGTGTTCGCTAAAGGAGGGTTTATTTATTTCATTATTATATAAACATTCCCCCATATTTTATTATTATTATTATTATTTTTACCGTCTATTTAGACATGGAGTTGTAGGCAGAGGTTCACTCCTAATATAGAAAGTCACTCCATGTGTTTGTACTGCAGTGACACCGGCGGTAATCCTGGATTTCCTCTAATCTTCTAGCTCCTCTGCCTCCTCCACGCTCAGCTACCAATAACCACACTGTTTTCATCAGACAATGAGTTATAGTGGCAGGTCCTCTGCTCAAAAGGCAGCTGCTGTATCTGTACGATGTTGTAATGCGTTGGTGTAAAAGCAGCTGTGCATCCTCTCACAGTAATACTGCTTATTTGACCGCATATTAAGGAGTTATTAGAGATAAAAAAAAAAGTATAAGCATATTTCTATAATATCACAAGTCTGTTTTTCCTCAACCAGATGATGTTTTCTGAGTTGCACATTCTCAGATGCATGTTTTTTTTTTTTTTTTTTTTTATTGTTTGTTTGTTTGTTTTTTAGTCCCCAGGATTCAGTAAAATACCCACAGCAGCATCTTTTTTGGCCCAGCTTCCTTCTCTACATCACAGAACGAACTGCAAATCCCCTCAGCGCAACAAACTGGCATGCAGGGGCGGACTGACTGCTGAATCAACAGCAAGCTGGTCCAACACCCCCATCCTCCTCCTTCCCCCTCAAATAAACCCCCTCCACTGCTGCCTCACAACTCCAGGGAAATAAAGTTGCAATTTCGAGCTCTGGATCAAGATCCATCCACCCACGCGTGTCAGGAAAATCTGTGACTGTGCATTATTTTTGGTCTGTTTCTGTATTGTTTCTGTAGTCTTGTGTGAACGGAGTGGGCGGTCCCTCTCCACACCCTCCCCCTCCTGTGTGATGACAGCTCAGGGTGCCTGATAATGAGCCCTCTGTGGGCTTTGAGTGCAGAGCCATGCTGAAAGTTCTGCAGTGCTCCTCTGTTTCCGCGCTCCCCTCTTTTGCCTTCTCAAATAAATCTGCGATTTGTGCTCTCTCATCACTTTTGCGACCCGGAGCTTGGTGAGCTGCAGTTGGGGAGGGTGAGGGGGCCCACTCCCCACCCCCCACCCCAAGCTCTTGACAGAATGAGTGCCAGCGTACTAAAGCTGTTTTATTATCGCAGCAGAGGGCATCGGCCTCACTCTCCGGCCGCCAGCATGATGAAAGGCTGCCTGCAGTTCCTTATCGAGCCGGCCAAGAAGCTCAAGATCAGACTCAAGGTATGGTCCTGCAGTCAGTCCCACCAAGCTGAGCTGATGTGTACATTAACATATAGATATATACGCATTAGGGGTGTGTAATGTGAGCTTTTTGCAGTTACATATTTCATTCACACAGTCAGAGCTTCACCAAATAAAACCCATTATCAAATAGGCAACTTCAGTACAGCAGTTACTTTTAGTGCCGTTGTCCTACTAAATAATTCACGATAGCTGCATTTGATTCAATTAAATATTGTTAGAGCTACTCTTTTATGATGATAATATTGCAAAAAACTGGTTCAAACATTGTGGTTTAACGAACATCATTCACATAAAAACTGACCGTTTTTATCAGGATTTTTTTATTTCTCAAACGACACAATAATTGCCGACAAAAATCTGGTTATAATCTTTTGTTTCTGCTCAAGGAGTCTCGCAAGAGAGTGAAACAGGAGAAGAAGGAGCCCCTGGTGGAAAGTCAGTTGTTTATTATGGAGCTGGGGCGGGAGCTGAACAGGATCTGTCAGGTGAGCTTTTCTTCTCGCTCCTTCTTCAGGTGTGGGTCTATAAGATTCTCAGAGTTTGATAACTTTAATTAACCATATCAGAGGTTCAGGGTATGACCATATTTACACAAAAAAATTAGAACAAAAGTGCATAACATGTTTTAAATGCAGAAAAATAACAAATATTCCCTCTGCTACCAACACATTGATTATTATAGTTACATTAGTTATTTACAGCACTGATTTGTTTTTCTGACTTTTATGGATAAAGATAAGCAAAATATAGATTATGCAAACTACATTTAGTTGTAGTTTTTGGCCCCAGTGGCCTTTATGGAACAATAATTTGACAGGAAAAATAAGGTGGAGAGAGAAGGGGAAGACAAGACATGCAGCAAATGGCACGAAGCTGGGAACTGAACCCGGGACAACCATTTCGAGAACCACATTGCAAGCCTGCTCCACAACTGAGCCACCCAGTGTCCGTAGTTGTAGTTTTCAAGTGATTATTGCACTGAAATTTTTACCTTATGCAGCTCTGTTTTGTTATGTTTTTTTTTTTAAATAACAAGCTGATATTAAAGGTTTAATTAGTCAGGCTATCTGCTCAGGTAGCCAGCCTACTGTAGGCTGCATAACATACACACATCTCATAGTTTCATCACCATCAATCTCCATTTTCTTTGTTGCTAAAACTATTTCCAAACAATAGGTTTGTCTTTTTTTTTTTTGTAAGTCAAAGAACAGTGTATTAACCTTCTTTTAGCCAGCTGACAGACAGTCCACAGCAACAGTTGTTGAAGGGGTAGCACTGCATTGCTTTATCCCCCCTACAGCCAGAGAAAGTTCTGGCCAGTCTGACCTTTGAACTGTAGGAACAGAAGAGTTCAGTGGTGTTCAAACCATAACTTTTTAAGACCATGGCATCCCTTAAATTGCCAACAGTAGCTTTAAAGCAGCATTATCTAGAGGAGAGTGATGGGCGTTGCTTCTTTAGTTTCCATAACACAGTCAAATGTTTGCAGCTGAGGGAAAAGTGAAAATCCGGCAGAGCACAGCAACAGGTGGGGAGGGGCAGGGTTGCTTAACTCAGCGGCTCATACAGCCAGTGAAAACCTTTCTCTCCAGCATCTCTGGTGTCTCTTTAGGACGACTTTACTCTGTAGGAACAGCATGATGGAGTTTTTAGAACCTTGTTATACCCTGAGACCAGTTACAAGCCCTGTGTTGCATTACATGGATGTATAGACGCTCATTCTCGCGGCATTGTTCCTCAGAGATCAAACATCCTCAGCCACATCTGGACTGGTGAGGACATCTGGCCTGCCAGTGTTTGCAGAGACTTCATCGTAGACTGGGCTGCCATACTGGAAAAGAGAGTACAGGTACCGAAGAGGTGTCAAGCCTGTTTCCAGCCAAGACAGACGTAAAAATGTCTTCTGCTCTTTCTCAAAACATTCCCATCTCTCAATCAGCACAAGATCATGCCGTCTGAGTACCAGTACGAGAAGCCAGAAAAGAGGGACTGGAAGGGCCACCTCCTCTGCATGCTGGAGTCGGAGGGCGAGTACGACATGGGGCCGTACAGGAGGGTCATCATGGACTGGACACGGGGGATTAAAAGCAGAGCTCAGGTGAATGTAAACAAAGGGTTGTCAGTTCAAGCTAACCAGTATGTGATTAAAGTCTGACCCAGTTCCCTGCTTGTGTCTGATCAAGATGATTACCATAAACCTTGCGCTGGATAATCCCCCTGTCATATCTGGAGTCCAGGTCGGAGCTGTCATCACAGCCTAACGGTGTTGGTTGTTTGTTGTGTCCAGCCTGCGGTCTGGCCAGGAGAGCCCGTACTCATGATGCTGGACGATCTGGAGTTCCAGTGGAAGAGAGGCCGCCTCCCCAACTTGCTCCCAGCCGTGGAGCTCATCATGCTGGCTGTGCTGAATGCTGACAGCCCAATAAAGGTCTGGACGGGTGTCAATATTTGTTGTTGCAGGATGAAACTGCTGTCTGTACCCTGCTTACATTTATTGCAACGAATGGAGTTTAACTCACAGCCAAATAGAGTGAAAACACAGCAGATCTGTTTTCAGGTCAGGCTCCGAAGTGGATGAAACACTGCATGTGTGCTGTATGATGTCAAGTCATGCTAATCTCTTTATCTGGCTGTCCAGTTCACCTTGGCCTGCTTTAGCTTTATGTTTCTGTGTGTGTGTGTGTGTGTGTGTGTGTGTGTGTGTAGGAGGATGTGACCAAGCAGTGGCTAGTGAAAAAGCAGAGGAGCCAGAGGATTGGTGAGTGGAATGGAGATGAACCCCCACATGCTGAATTTTAATGTTTTCTCATTTAAATCATTCGTTTGATATTCTTCTTTCAGATGCAGTCCGTTACATCCCACACGGCGGTGAGTTCTCATGTTCGGGTATTGTGGAAGCCAGACCCTGTTCATCAAATGTACAGAACTTTAGAAGAGTGTCTCCAGTTGATACTATTTTAAAAAGGCTATAACATACCCCTGTATGAAGATGTAGAAAAACGTCTAAACAATTTCAGTGAAACAGAAACTGGAGGGCCACTTAACACTTTTTTCCAAGTGGCTGCAAATGTTTTTGAGCTAGAAGTTGCATGATGATCCTGCACAATACAATTATGATTTCAATGTGCAGAAACATAATATAAGATGGGAAAGAAACCCTACATTTCTGTCTAGGTTGACCCTCTGGTAAGTGTGGATGTCTTCTGTCATGAATGAAATATTGTGAGATACGGTTCTCTAAGATGAAGGTTTAAAGAGTAACAAATGCATCACTTTGATTCTGAAATGAGAAATGTCAAGTGTTGAAATTGATATATAGGCTACAGAATGTCAGGATGTCTTTTGTCCAGAGAATGAAATCAACCTCTCACCATAACAAGTCCGAAACCTGGCTGGCTAAAAAAAAGAACATCCTAAACAGGAAAAGTTACCCAAAGTCCAGCTTGTCATTGGTTTACTACTCTATATTTATGTGTGCTAATTATTCAGCAGGCTATTGTATTATAAAATGGTTCTTTATGGGAGCCCCAAGCTCATGTCTGAGGAAAGCTAAGCAGCAAAATAGTGGCAGGCAGCAGCAACACTACAGTTACAGACTAAGAGGTTATACTTTATTACTTATTGAGATTACATATCATTAAGTGATCCCCCCCCCCAAAAAAAAAAAAAAAAAAAAAATGAAAAGATACAGCTTAGTGGAATAAATCTCTACACAGGCTGATAACACCTTCTGCAGCTGTAAAGCCAGGAGTATCTACCCCAGGCAAACATAAAAACAAGGTCCACCTGGGGGGACAAAGTAGGAGCAACAGTGTTTTTCATGTCTTTATTTAGGCAATGTATTACTAATTTAAGTTGGCAAGTTATTTATCTTTTATTTAGATTAGGTATAGTTTATTCATTTATCTAAGGTGTTGCTGTTTTGTTATGGTATTACATATTTATGCAAGGTATGACTCATTTTAGTCAAAGTACAGCTTGTGTATTTAGACAAGGTCTTGCTGATTTATTTTGTCAAGGTATCACTCTTTTATTAGAGTAAGTTATAGAATGTTTAGACAAGGTCCCTTCAGCTGGACTGAGCGGGATCAACAGTGGTTACGTCCATATTCATTAAGACACAATGTTTCTCATTTAATAGGGGGTATTGCTTAGTTATTAGGGCAATATGTTGCTAATTTATTTAGATAAGGTATTGCTTAATTAGTGCATAATATTGCTTATTTACCAAATGCATTCACTGTTTATTTAGGATAAGTACTGTTTGTTCATTTATTTAGGTAAAGTAGGGTAGGGTTAGTGTTAACCCTAACTCTAATCCATCAAGACACTAGTGTTGACTATTTTAAACGTCTAGATCAGAACCGGCTTACCTGCAGGTCCCAACCATTCATAATCGTTAAATTTCTGGTCTAGTATCGAAGGAAAATTATGAGTTGAAAGTCTGAAAAATTAATCCAGCTTTGAGGTGAAATGCAACAAACACAAATGGCACTGAAGCCAATAAGTCCATAAAACTATTATGATTTGCAGGGTTTGGCTGGTTGAACATGAACATCACATTAGAACTGGTAGAAATTGTTGTGGACTGTAATATTTACTGTCACTCATCCGGTTGTTGTTTAATCTGTGATTTCAGAATACAAAATGAGCATTGTTAACTTCAAAGTATCTTCTTCTTCTTTACAGTCTGGAATTGGATTTGCGATGCATCAGGTATGAAAAAGCTCTATATTTTTCATCAAAGCAGAAGTTGAAATTTCTTATGTAACTGTTTTTGTTGGCTTCGTGTCTCCAGAGGATATCCTCCTGGACTCAGAATCTGCCAACCCTAACCTGCTCATCTCCAGTGATGAGAAGCGCCTGAGGTGCGGTCTGGAGCGCCGCATTGTCCCACCTTGTCAGGGGCGCTTCGATGGCTGGTGGTGTGCTGTGGGCAAGGAGGCCTACGCCTCCGGACGCCACTACTGGGAGGTGGAGGTGGGCGAGAGGGATTGGCGTCTGGGTGTGGCCAAAGCCTCCGCCGTGAGGCAGGGCTTCCGCTCCCTGAACATAGACACAGGATACCTGACCATCCGACTGGAGAGGGGCACAGATCTGAAAGCCCTGACTGTCCCCGCTACCCTCTTACCCCAAAATCTGATGCCCAGAAAAGTCGGGGTGTATCTGGACTATGAGCTGGGCCAGCTGTCCTTCTACGATGTGGAGAAGCGATCGCACCTGTACACCTACAATGAAAATTTCACAGAGGAACTGTACCCTCTGTTTGGCACCGTGGAGGTGGTCAAAGACCTGGTGATCCGGCCCGCAGGCATCCGACAGCCGTGCCTCTGTCCCGGGCCGTGCTTGTGGACCTGAATCGCTCAACACACATTGGTCTCTTCAAACCTGATTCTCCGCAGCCCACTGAGTCCGTGCTGAAGGTGTGACTCTTGCTGTGAGGTGCCTTGTGAGATCAGGATCAAGAACTGCCATTCATCCACATCACTCTTTGTGTTTCTCTGCCTTCATGGAGACATAGTGAATTGGACTCTTTGTATTTTACAGATAAATGTTTTAAATATCAGGTAAAAACAGCCATTTTTAGGTAGTTCCTTTCACTCTGAGCTTTTTATGAAACATCTAGAACATAAAAACCTGGTTAGATTTTCATACAACGCATTTTTATCCTACATTTTTCATGACTTGTGGAAGTGTAAAGAGAGAGCATACAGACGCTTGGTTCAGTCAGGCTGTCCCTGTGTGTTAGCAAACCCTCTGCAGATAATCAGACTGGACTGACGCATGTGAGCTCTTAATCTCTGCGTGATGCTTCTTCTAAAGCTTCCTGCAAACATTTCCAGGCATGAGCTTGTTTACACATCCTTGCTGTTGTTTTTGTGCTAAATATAAAGATGGTAAACATGAATAAAATAGAAATGTCCCATTTTGTCTGTGATCTCACACATTATTAATGCAAAAATCAATAATTAGAAGTCCTTGTTTTTAATATAAATCTTTATTAAGTGCAATATAGCTGATGTACAAAAAATGCTTAACAAAAAAAGGACCTGCTTAAATGGGAATGATACATACTGAGGTTTTTTTTGTTTGTTTTTTGATTAACTGCTCGACTTATCAATATTCTGTATATTTCTGAAAAAAAAAAAAGATCTGAAAATGTTTCCAAAGAAGAATTTAACACGTGAACCCAAAGTACAATAGAACCTGCAGCAAAAGCAAATACAATCTTTTTGTCTTTCAACATGCTTTCTCTGAAATCCTGTTTTCTATTGTTTAAATGTTAATCTACTGCTCAACAAATGCTGAATTAGCCACACGGAGAGGAAATGCATACAAACTACAGAAGTGCAGACATTTTAAATGCAGAAACATGTTTCATCTAATTGATTTCTGATTCTTTTCCATGCAACTGTATAAAAAAAAAAATAAGTATATCTTAAGGAAAAAAAAAACCCACATGCTTTAATATAATAATTTATAAACAAAGACCCTATAAAATTCCACAGTGAGAGTAAGGATAAACCTCTCAAACATTTTAAATTTAACATGAAACTTGTTAGTAATAAGATCTTGGATGACAGGAGAATATGGTAGTCATTTTGGATTACTGAGCCATTGTCAGATTTTTGGCTTATGATAACTTCTTTAAAAGGCTGGTGTGTTAGCAGATGTTAGCCAACAGAGGGACTACTCTCACATGAAGTTACAAACTCTCGGGAGAGATGTCAGGAGCTACAGGGATAACTGTACAGAAATAAGGTGGCCACAGTTTGTAACAGTGAAAAGTGGCCTTTTCAATATTTTAGGACCTTATTTTTTATTTGGTTGCATGTTCTTACCCTACACACACACACACACACACACACTCTAAAACACTTATGCGCTTTGGCTTTCTGATTGGTTCGGAAGCTGGATGCTATTATGAATTCCTAAGATTCATAAAACATTCTCTTTGTGACAGTCGATGCTCCCGTGACGCTTCTCTGAACCACTTCCCGAGTGACCTGACGGCTCACCATGCCGCCTGTCTCTGTGAGCTGAGTCATCATCATCCCATCTGTTAAACAGAGAGCAGCACAAGTTAAAAAGTGAACACACTGGATTATAAAGAAAGACGGGATCCATTTTTTTTTCTTACCTGAGAAGTAGGGATCGTTGATCATGGTGTGGGAGACGTTTGTTCTTGTGGTGACTTCTGTTGGCAGTTGGAAAACTTCCCTCCTCGTCACTGATTGGCTGTTGAATTGAGATAAAGCACCTACAGGGACAAATTAAATGTAGCTTAGGTTTTAGATGGCAACAGCATCATTTGACATCCAACTCTAAAATTGTTAAAATTTATTTTTAAAAAATTAATTCTTAAAACGTATTGCTGTGAAACCTGAACAGACGCAGAGAAAAACAGCAGCTGGGACCAAAGCGGTAGTCATGTGCAGAAGTATTTATATTATTTTGTCAGTCATGATCCAACCACAAACTTCAGTGTATTTGAATGGAATTTTACATGAATAATTGATGCTTCCACCGCAGTTACAGCTGCAGGTCTTTGAGGTACGTCTCTACCAGCGTTGCACATCTAGAGACTTATATTTTTATCCATTCTTCTTTACAAAATGGCTCCTCAGTTTGAATGGAAAATAACTGAACATCAATTTTTAAGTTTTGTCACAATCTGTTGAGTTAGCTCTGGACTTTGATTAGGTCATTCTATCCCATGAACATGTTTTAAACTAACCATTGAATTGTAGCGGTGGCTAAATGTTTAAGCTTGAGGTCTGGAGTCGTACAGGTTTTCTTTCCAGATTAGCATGTATTTAGGTTCCTGTCCCTGATAAAGAACCATATATGGTGATGCTGCCATCACCATATATCATGGTGGGGATGGTGTGTTCAGTGTAATGATCAGTTTCATCCTCCTCCACATGCTTCATTTTGCATGCAGGCAAGGAACACAAAAAATACATTAAAGTTTGTGGATATAATATGATAAATATGGAAAAGTTCAAAGGCTGTACATGCTTTCATCATTCACTGTACTTCTTTCCTTCAGCTCTCCTACCTCCATCCTGAGACTCAATGGTGATGATGCCCTCCCTCTCAGGACCAAAACCCTGTGTGGTTTTAGCCTGAACCTTGAACTTATAAGGAACATTCTCAGTCAGGTTTGGTACCGTCAGACTGGTCTCAGCGTTGTCACCGTTTACCTTGAAGGAGCGCATATCACCTGGAAAAAGCAGAATAATAAATAAACACTGAGATACTGGAAAGATGCACAGCAGAAATGTGAGGGTTTTTTTTTTTTTTTTTGCCTGACCTCCACCATGTAACTGTTCGCAGGTGACCACATAGCCCAGGATGTCTCCGTTGGGCTTCCGTGGTTTTTCCCAGGTAAGCTGCAGTGAGTCGGGGCTCAGGGCTGTGAACACCAGAGGGCCTGGAGCGCTGGGAGTACTCAGGGTGAACGGTGAGCCTGGACAGAGGCGAGACATCACACACAATTCTGGTAACACAATAACCTTTTCTGTAGGTTACGAGCATGAATCAGCAGATCCGGTACCTGGCATAGGACAGAGGGGACTCTTCGGGTCCACGGCTGACTCGATGGTGATGACTCCCTCACGTTCTGGACCCCAGCCCTCCTGACTCTGAGCCTTCACCTTAAACAGGTAGGAGTGGTTGGGCAGCAGATCATGGATGATCACAGAGTTCTCGGCTGGGTTTGTCACATTGATGCGCTTCGTCTCTCCTACAGGAGACAAAATGATGAACGCTTCAGGCCTACTTACTGCAGAACATGTAGCATGATGAAGACAGTGAGAATTTACTGATTTACAAATTATAGCAAAGAGCTGTTACAAAGACAACGACACTAAACAGAAATCTAGAGCATTCGTACCTCCATTGAGCAGCTGATAGAGAACACAGTATCCCAGGATGTCTTTCTCACAGTGTGGCTCCTGCCAACTGACTTTAAGCGCAGTTGGTCCCAGAGCAGAAAACACCAGTCTGCTGGGGGTGTCTGGTACACCAGGAGAGAGTCGAGCATCTGATTGAACACAAAAAAGGTACATGTGAGAAAACCTCAGAAATATGTAATTTTTTTTCTTTGTTTCAACCCATTGCATGAGGGCTGGGAATAAGCCTGCCTAAAGAAAGGCTGCCTTATGGTGAAACAAAACTCCACACATGATCACACTTCTTCTGGAAATCATGAGTTAGCTGTGATTAACCACATTTTTTGTTCAGTATCACTAGCTACACCCAGGCCTGACTACTGCCAGGCCTCCAGAATCTACAAAACACTTAAATAGAACCTGTTTGCCAACATGAAGTAGGATCCAAGATCTCAATACACTCAATCTATAGAAATTCAAGAACATATGTCTAGAAGGGGTCTGAAAGTCATTTCTAATGCATTTTTTAAACAGTAAACTGAAGAGATGATAGAAAATTACATTATTATGTTGGTTATCAAAGCAAGTATAAAAATGTCTGGTAGTAGATAACTCCTTTTTGTACCCAAAGCAGAATGAAACTGCAAAACTAGGAAATGGTAAGTGGTCGGAATCAGTGTAAAAAAAAAAAAAAAATAATAAAATAAAATAAAATTTTATATTAAAGTTATATTCATGCTACATTTAACATAAAAGCTAAACCAACAGCATAAACACAGAGCTACTTTATGTGTGTCAGATAATTAGTGAAGCAGAAATGAAAATGAGATAGAACAGTGGCGGTTTTTGCATGAATGTCACCCTGGGCAGGCCTCTTGTTCTGCTGCCCCCTAACCAATTAAAATGCAGGAAATTTGTCCAAATTCTGGAGCGGCATAAAATGCTGTCCCGTCAGCATAAAGCATTTAAATTAGTCCTCCTACTCTCAGCAGCAGGAGGTGCCAACTCTCCACTTACTGTGCACATGCATAAAAATAATAAAAATAATAAATTATCTACTTAAACAAGCATTCTATCTGGTGCTTGTGCTTTCTCCTTGCAAATGCCACCCTGGGCAACTGCCCATATCAAAAACTGCCACTGACAAAGAGGGCTGCATTTGCAAACCCAGCGAATACATCCGCTGCCTTCATGCATGTATGTAGAGGACTTACCATGGAGCACTCTATCCAGACTGTATAGGGCTTCATTGACCTCTGATGACTGAGTCCTGGCCCTGGAACCCTGAGACAGGCTGTAGCTGTATTGAGTCTGAGAGCTGCTCTGCAACCCAGTGTAGCCGAACCCACCTGATGGCGCTTTTAGCAGAGGGAGGAGGAGGAAGGTGCAGGGATAATGAAGAAAACAGAACAGCAGAAAGGACAAGGGGTAGAAGGGAGGGAAGTAAAGCAGAAGGAAACAAACAGATCAAAAATGGGAGGGAGAGAGAAAGAGCGATAGTCAGCATAGCAGCCCCAACCCTGCTAACAGATGTTCAAGCCATCAGTTTCATGCGCTCACACAGTTTACCTGCCCTGTCGGTATAACTATTACACTCTAAGACAATGCTTGTCTTCTGGAGAGACGGGCAGAACTAAATGTTTTACCAATCAATGAAATCAGCTCAGAGGCTTGATGGAAACTTACTCAGATCAAGGAACTTGTTCGACACATCTCCCATGACGATAGAGTCCCGAATATTTTCATCAGTGTAACCTCTGTTCTCTGAATGCTTCCTCATGAGGACTTCAGTTGTGTGCACTCCACCTCCAATCATGTCCTGTCTGCGAGGGCTTCCTGGATAAGGACAGAGAGAGCACACGTATAAAATCGTGATGTTTCGTCAAACTCAGCAAAGCACCTGGTGTCCATCGTATTTACCAGGCCCAGACATGTATGTGGTGTGCATCTCTGTGGTGAAGGAGCCGCCTGCTCCTTTGTAGTTGGAGCTCAGGGTGGACATTGGAGAGGATGATGCTGAAAGGTTGCGAGTTGATGAGCCTCCTGGGAAAAGGAAGTTCTGATCCCACTTCCCATTCATCATGTAATCTGTAAGATACAATAGCCAGAGTGGTAAAAGTACAGATCAAGATCTGCATTTGCCATCTGTTCATATTTAACAGTTTACAGTTACGTTGATGGGAAGCACCTAAAGACCAGCACCTCTCAGGCTTCCTGATTTCATGTGTTCCTTGGTCTTCATGATGCTGTTCTCTTATGTTCTCTAACAAACCTCTGAGGCCTTCACAGAACAGCTAGATGAAAACCCAAATTAAATTTCACACAGGGAGACTCTATTTACTAATTAGGTGTCTTCTAAAGTCTCTGTTTTGCAAAATAGGTTAAATGTGTGATTTTTCTATAATTCATAATTATGCATTACTTTGTACTGGTCTGTCTCATAAAATCCCAGTCAAATGCACAAACATTTGTAGCTTTAGAGTGAAAAATTTAAGGATGAACACACACAAGGAGTATATAAGGCAGTGTAAATGTTTCATGAGGTTTCATAAAGTGCTTCCCATCAAAATATGCACACCTGAAGAAGAAGAAAGTGCAGTAAAGTTCTCATCTTTGAAACAACAAGAACCGCGTTTTTCCCAATACTATAACACAAAGCCTTTGCACACAGCAAAAAGCTTCCTCCAGATCACCACCACTGCAGTGGGATGGAGAGAGGACAGACAGGGGCGGGCACCTGGAAAAGCCTGCCCTGTATCATCAACTGGATGTGGGGCAGTTGATGCCAACGTTCAACACTGTGCAGCCAGTGGGAGAATAGGTGGGAAAGGAGCAAAAAGACGAGGACTGAAGCCTGAAACTCAGTGGTAGAAACATGACCTCAACGCACTGCTGGCAACATAACTGGCCGTGCATAATAGCAGCTGGCATGCTCGCTGTCTGGTTGTCTTATCGGTCGATCTGGTGGAGTGGTCTTCACCTGGCAGGGGTGTCTGGGAGGAGTTGGATTGGGGGACCTCATCTGAGCTCATCTCTGTGTCTGTGCTGTGCCGACTGGGGATGACCTCCACTCGCTTTTTCCATGACACCTGACGGAGTTCCAGGTTTGACCCCACCAACTCGATATGTTGCCAGCCTTGATTTCGTGGTCAGAAGAAAAGCAGCGAGTGCAGGATAGATTGGCAGGGAAGAAGGGCTTGTTTTACTACACATTGAATAACAAGGTTAGATGAATAAAGTCCAAATTGTTTCAAAGGTGATGAGTAACTTCAGCATTGTCTTCCAGAACAATAACTGCAACAAACAGGAGAAACAGCAGGTTTACTGGCTGGAGAGCTTGAGGTTAGTCACTGTAAAGCATGTGTGCATGCATGCATGCATGGGGTGTTGCCTAGAGTTAAAATGTCTCCCAGATGGAGGTGATAAAAAAAAAAACCAAAAAAAAAAAAAAACCAAAAAAAAAAAAAACCGCAGAACCATGAAAAGAACGATTTCACTTCTGATACTCCCTGCTTTCTCAGCTTTTCTTAATATACCAATTAGTACCAATGTACTAATGTCAAGCCGGTAAAATTCCATGCAGAATATCTAAGATTTAAAAATTGATGAGAAAAACTGAAAGGGTCTTTATAAAAGGTCATGATTTCAGGAAGGCACTCAAAAACTGGAAAATTACCTGTAATACACATCTTGTCGTTTCCTGCCTGTCTAATGAGCAATGACCACACGATGCTTTAAAAAGCATAAAAATGCCTTTAAGCACACCAAACCTGAACTGAAACAACTGGATCCAAGTTACAGTGGATTCTTAAGGCTGACACATACAGTTATGTCTTTTGCTAAATATGCATCAGAATATGCACAGGCACAAGTGCACACTCTTAGCCATTACAGTGCATGAAGATGTATTAATTGGTTGAACTTATCCCCCTTTTGTCACATGATAACCACAAACCTTACTCTATTTTATGTGGAATGTGATAGACCATCATACATTTGTGCAGAATTGTGAAGGTGGAAAACAATAGATTTTTTTCTCACAAATAAAAAAAGTGGAAAAGTCTAGCACATGTTTGTATTTTTAGCCCCCTATACTCTAATACTCCTTTATAAAGTCCATTGCAACAAATTAATTGCCTTGTGTGTAATTTTTTTGCATTTAGGTAAAAAAAAAAAAAAAAAAAAAAAAAAAAAAAAAAAAAAAAAAAAAAAACTATTTGGCATTCAATAAAATACACAGAAGTTTGTGGTGATAACATCACAAAAAGTGAACAAGTTCAAGGCACAGCAACACTTTAGCAAGGTACTGTGTGTTATTCTGGTTCTCAGTACCCACCATCACCAGAAACACTTGGCGTCTTGGAGCTTGTTGGTGACTTTAGCACATCATTGCTGTACATTAGGTAGCTGTCATATTCATCTCCTGCCTCAGCATCCACAATTGGGACATCTGGAATGATGGGAACTACAGACAGAAACAAAGAGGCGTTAATCTCTTTCAGGGGGAGCCAGGCTGAAGAACCAGATGTGTTTGGTACAAACTCACTCGACATAGGTCTGGTAGGCTGTGATGCCAAGTTAATGGTAGCATCTCTGAAGGGGCCCCAGCCCACGCTGTTTTGGGCACGAACTTTGTACTGATAAGTTTGGGCATTCTGGAGGTTTTCTATCAACAACATTCGTTTCTTTGGATTTTCAATCTTTACTTTTTTGGCTGGTCCAACAGGTTCT
The DNA here is from genome assembly GCA_014839685.1 of Anableps anableps. Taxonomy (NCBI): domain Eukaryota; kingdom Metazoa; phylum Chordata; class Actinopteri; order Cyprinodontiformes; family Anablepidae; genus Anableps; species Anableps anableps. Next base: position 7,830,581 of record CM026084.1, read on the forward strand.
GTTTAAAGAGAAGAAAATATTACACTGGCTTTGAATAATGTATAGGTACAGGTCTATGTATAGCTTTAGCATTTTGAGGAGAATCTTACTCATTTCATCATCGATGGGTGTGTAGATGACCTCATAAGCTGTAATGTTGCCGTTGGTTTCTGCAGGCTCTGCCCAGCTGAGCTGAGTGACAGTTGGACTGATGACGTTAAAGGCCAGACGACCAGGTTCCCCAGGCACTGCAGGAAAGCAGACGAGTGAGTTCATTCCATTTGAATGGAACACAACAGCTTTCTTCATACAAATCTTATTGCTGTGAATATCCTGCATGTACAGTTTGATTTTACTTTAATTTCCAGAGTTCCTAGAGATTACCGTCTTCCAGTGTTTGACAGGAAACAATGTTGGTATCAAGGCCATCTCCCAATGCATTGTAGGCACAAACTCGCGTCTCATAATCACAATAGGGGTACAAGTTTGTCAGCTCGGCTTGAGGCGTCTTCACGTCAAGGACCTGGGCGTCTTTCTCAGGGTCGCCATAGATCCAATACTTCACCTAACACACACATCAGAAATCACACTTACAGTGATATAACCAGTTCAAGCTGGAATGTGTGAATTAGTCAGTTAGGTGTACCTTGTAACCCAGGGGGTTACCCGCTGGTGGATCCCAGTTCAGATGGATGTTTCTGGGTCCTGTTGCTTTGGCCTTCAGGTTTCCTGGAGAGAGAAGGCGACCACCAGGGACGGTGCTCTTCGGGCTTACATAGCCCTTCGACTGAAACTGAGCAATTTCTGGAGATCTTGGTCCTGTAGGAAGAAAATGATATTCCAAGAAATAAAATAAACATGCATTACTGCACAGTATCTAATAAAAGGCGGTTTTAATTAAATACAGTGACTTGCTAACATTTTAACACCCCCTGAACTTTTTCATATTTTGTGACATTATATCTGCAAGCTTTAATGTATTTTATGTATCAGACCAACATAAATTAGAGCATAATTGTGAAATGGAAGGAAATTATAAATTGTTAAGATATTTTATGAATAAAATTTTGTGTGGCCTGCATATGTCTTCAGCTCTCTGTGAGCCAATGTGTCACTTTAAAAAAAAAAAAAAAAAAAAAAAGAAAGAAAATTATATTTTATTTCTTTTTGCTGTTTTATCAGGTGAAATCCCAATAAATACATTACATTGGAGTTTGTGTTGGTAATGTGACAAAATGTCATTCAAGGAGTATGAATACTTTTGAAAGAAATTGGAACTGATGTGATGTTGTTAAGGAACAAAGATTATATGAAAGGTCTTCTCATATCACCTTCTGTGACATTGACGACGGTGTTCTTCCTTTCTCCAACAACACCATTGGTGCTGGGATCAAACAGCTCCAGCTGGAAGGTTTCTGGCTGGACCGGGCCAGGATAGGCTTTAGGGTCAATCACTATGTGCTTCTCAGTTTCTCCAGGAGCAAACTTCAGAGAACCAGAAAGGTCAAAGCGCTGGGACTTCTTGGTGCGCCATTTCACTGTGGCGGGGCTGTCTTCATTGCGAGAGCGCACTACCGGGATGGTGTAGGTTGGATCTAATGTGCTGAAGTTCTGGGTACCTTTCTTGAACATCATCACACTTGGTTCTTTAGTAGACAAAAAAAAAAAGGTATAAAACAATTTGAATCAAGGCCGGTGGAAGAGCCGTCAGACACAATCCAAACACCTCTCCATTCATTCACCTGGTAGGTCTGTGATGGTGACAGTGGTTCTTGGGTATCGACCCAGCTTGGCGCCCTGGCGTGGGTTACTGAGGTCCATAATAAACTGCTTTATCGGTTTATCTTCCAAAAAGCCATCTTTCTCATTCAGCTCGAGCAAACGAACAGGAACGATCTTTTGAGTCTCACCAGGAGCGTAAGACAAGTCTCCTTGTACACCAATGTAGTCCTAAATGCCAGGAAGGAAAAACAGGAAAAAAAAGTCCACTTAGTGGTGATCCTTACAACCAGGCTATACTCTATGTACCAGTAGTATTTAGGGTTTCATACATAACATTATGCCAACACAAAACAGGCAACACATCAGCTCACCCTCTTATTCTTGGCAGTGAAATCTTGAGTACTGTAGGTGACCTGTGTGCGTCCATCCTCAATGATCTCTCTGCTGATGGGGATGTTTGCCACTCCATCCTGTCTGCTGTATGTGTATTTTGGTTGGAGGAATGAAAAGATGCTTCTTGCTATAGAGACAGAGGTGGAGATCCAAAAAATGCCATCCATAAACAATGATATCCAAATTTAATTAAAAAGTGTTCAGGCTTTAACAATTCCATAACAATTGATTTTCAGATGCCAACCTATGAAATGATTTCTCACCATGCTCTTTAATGATGGTTATGTTAACATAACGCTTTGTGATCCCTGCAATGCCCAGCGGCACATCCCTGGCCTCCACCAGCAACTGTTTCTTGTCATCGTCATCATCCTTGACAAACAGCGGCACGTGAACATCCACTGACTCCACATCCTCCTGGAACTCCACAGCTCCTGTAGCCTCTGCAGGGGAATGATGGATTCATTAAAGATGTACAGCACTTTTCTCATAATACATCCACAAATGTTAATGTTTTAGAGATTTTATATGATAGACCAGCAGCAAATATGTGGTGTTTCAATCTACGCCTAATGAGGACATCTTCAAAAAGCCTTCCTTCCACAGCTATAAACTCTGAAATACAGCTACATTCGACATCTAGTGCTTTTTGATAGATTAAATATTTCATCTGAGATTGCACAATAAACAATGAAAAAAAAGTACAGCTTTTATTATCACAGACTCTTTTTAAAGACTAACCAACAGAATTGTATCTCTTATTAAACCAGATAATCATTTTCTCCATTGAATTTTGTATTTGTAACCTGACAAAATGTGAAAAATACAGTGGGGCAAAAAAGCATTTAGCCAGCCACTGATTGTGCAAGTTCTCCTACTTAAAAAGATGAGGTCTGTAATTCTCATAGGTACACTTCAACTCAGAAGCAAAAATAAGGAAAAAAAAAAAAAATCCCAGGAAATCACATTGTAGGATTTATAAAGAATTTTTTAGTAAATTATGGTAGAAGATAGGTATTTGGTCAATAATAAAAGTTCAACTCAATACTTTGTACCATAACCTTTGTTGGCAATGACAGATCAAATGTTTCCTGTAAAGTCTTCACCGGGTTCGCTCACACTGTAGCTGGTATTTTGGCCCATTCCTCCGTGCAGATCTTCTCTGGAGCAGTGATGTTTTGGGTCGCTGGGCAACACGGACTTTCAACTTCCTCCACAAATTTTCTAAGGGGTTGAGGTCTGGAGACTGGCTAGACCACACCAGGACATTGAAATGCTTTTTTTTTCAGAGCCACTCCGTTGTCTGAGCGGTGTGTTTGGGATCATTGTCATGCTGGAAGACCCAGTCATGTTCCATCTTCAATGCTCTCACTGATGGAAGGAGGTTTTGGCTTAAAATCTCACGATACATGGCCCCGTTCATTCTTCCCTTAACCCGGATCAGTCTCCGGTCCCCTTTGCAGAAAAACAGCCCCAAAGCATGACGTTTCCACCCCCGTGCTTCAGAGTAGGTATAGTGTTCTTGGGATGCAACTCAATATTCTTCTTCCTCCAAACATGATAAGTTGAGTTTTTACCAAAAAGTTCTGTTTTGGTTTCATTTGACCACATGATATTCTCCTAGTCCTCTTCTGGAGCATCCATATGCTCTCTGACAAACTTCAGACGGGCCTGGACACATACTGGGACACTGCAGGGTTTGAGTCTCTCTCGGCGTAGTGTGTTACTGATGGTACCCTTTGTTACTTTTATTCCAGCTCTCTACAGGTCATTCATCAGGTCCCTCCGTGTCGTTCTGGGATTTTTGCTCACCATTCTCATGATCATTTTGACCCCACGGGATGAGATCTTGCGTGGGGCCCCAGATTGAGGGACATTATCAGTGGTCTTGTATGTCTTCCATTTTCTTACAATTGCTCCCACAGTTGATTTATTCATACCCACCTGCTTGCCTATTATAGATTCACTCTTTCCAGCCTGGTGCAGGTCTACAATTTTCTTCCTGGTTTCCTTCAGCAGCTCTTTGGTCTTGCCCATGGTTGAGTTTGGAGTCTGACTGTTTGAGGCTGGGGACAGGTGTCTTTTAGACAGATAACGAGGTCAAACAGGAGCCATTAATACAGGTAACAAGTGGAGGACAGAAGAGCTTCTTAAAGAAGAGGTTACAGGTCTGTGAGAGCCAGAAATCATACTTGTTTGTTATTGACCAAATACTTATTTTCCACCATAATTTACAAAAAGAATTCTTTAAAAATCCTACAATGTGATTTCCTGGATTTTTTTCTCATTTTGCCTCTCATGGTTAAAGTGTACCTGTGATGAGAATTATACACCTCTCTCATCTTTCTAAGTAGGAGAACTGCACAATCAGTGGATGACTAAATACTTTTTTGCCCCACTGTATGAATACTTTTTCAAGGCACTGTAAGTTTGCAGGCCATTAGCTTCCTGATAATGTCATACCCAGACACAGATACAAATGTTCGCCACACACCTCTGTCTGTGGCCACAGTATAGTAGCCTGGGACCACTTTGAGGTCCCCAAAGTGTCCGGACTGGACGTTCCTCTCAGTAAGTTTGACTATATCTGGGTAGGATCTCCGGGGTGCTGACAGCACAGTGTCCACGATGGTGTAGTCATCCCTGAGGAGATTAGATGAGCCAGAGAAATCAGAAAAACACCACCTATAGCTCCTAAAAATCATAATTAAATTAGCTTGAATTGGTACCTTTTTCCAGCATTTTTCTGCATTCTGTAAAAAAGGCACATAGATGTCAATTTGTGACTGAAGAGATACTTAATTTTTATACTGATAAAAAAAATTAAAGAAATATTTTCTCATTATCCACCTGCATGATGCAGAAAAAAGCATGTTACCTGAATAAAGTCTGTTGCACCTTCTGTGCCTCAGGAATCTGTTTGTACACCTCATTCAACTGCAAGAAAGAGTAAGAAAGTAATCGCTGACAGAGTCAGAATATGAGAACACCAACATACAAAACCCAACTCACATTATCAGCCACTTCTTTACGGAGTTGCTCAGAGTCTCTTGACTCAGGGCGAGACAGATTCTCAGAGAACAACCTGTTTAGTCGGAGGGAGATTGGGAACTGAACTGCAAAGAATGAAAAAAACGAAAATAGTTGAAGGGTCTTATGTCATATGCTGTACATTTTTCCTTTTATAACCCATCTGGGACTTACTCATTTCATCCGGGTTTGGTTGTATCAGCGCCTGTGGGTGATTGGCTGCACGGTGCACATTATCTTTGACTTTCCAGCGAACCACATCAGTGCCTTTAGGTGGACCGGTCCTCACCATCGGTGTGTTCAAGTGGTCTGAGGTCAGTTGAGACTGACGGAGCAAATACTCATCTTCCTTAAAGCCAACCATGCGACCTAAATCGAGAAAGGAACAGGAAGTATCAATTATTACACATGGTAGGTGGTATAAGATGAGGGGATTAAAGTAAAACTATGGCATGTAATGCGAAATATTTACCTCTCCTGCAGCACGGCAACAAGGCAAGACAGCTCTGCACCAGAAAAACAACACAACTCTTTAGTTTAACCATAATTTGAAAATATAAAGTTTTTATACATCCAGATGCGAGTCCTTTTACCTGCCAGCAGGATTTGCAGCAGGCACAATATTTCCAGCAGCAGAGCAGCAGGAGCGCCAACAGCAACAGGAGGAAAAGGATGAGCGGTAGCAGCCACAGCAAACTAGCTGGAGGACAGTCTGAGAGGGTGATATAGAAAAGACATAAAGTTTAATACAAATTCTGAAATGACTTTCTGGAGAAAAGATCAGAGCTTTTCTGATCTTGGAGTTGGGTGATATGATGTCATTAGACCATGAAAGATCATAACTTGTTGCCAGTCTTCCAAGGTACAGAGACTACAGACATATCGTTTTCACAACAGAAGACATTCTGAGGTGGTGACGGCATGATGAAATTATGAAAAACTATGGCAACTATGACAAAAAAATAACTGACAACTGTGTAGAATTAATATGTAGCAAGAGCGCACTTTGCCTGAGAAGGGTTTTTCCTTTTTACATTAACACGGTTTTTTGAGTAAGGTTAAAAAAAAAATCTGAGACTGTATTTCAAGTCTAATAATTAAATGCCAGTGATGCTTGACACAAGTTAACAGAATTGTGCAAACTTAGAAATATTTGTTCAGAAACGTATATCTGTAGACCGCCACTGTGCTCATTCCAGCAAACTGTGGTGGCTTGGGGGCTATTTTTTGTGGCTGTTTGGAATTTTTCTATTACAAAATCTAACTATCTAAACTATTTGATCTTCAACATTTTTGCCAGCACAGGATGCATTTGAAATTGAAGAAATTCTTTATCAATATTTTAACATTGAAAGATTCAGCTCCATGTATATCTTTTGCAGTCATGCAGCCTGCAGCTCACCTTTCTTTTTGAGCACCTCAACCACCAGGTCCCCCCTATATGTGGGATTTTCACTGTTGTTAATAGTGTACTGGTATGTACAGTCATCATCCTCATCACGGAAACTGCAATACTCTTGCACTTCCTTCCCTGAAAACACATAAACACATGATGAACAACTGTTAGGTCTTTTTAGATGTTTTCACAACAATACTCAACAAATTTTTAATTTTAATATTAAAACAGATAAATCTTCAGTGCTTTTCTCATGTGAGCTTACGTTCTTTCAGCTCATCCACCATGATAACTTTAAAGGGGCACTGGTCGCAGGCTGCTTTGTCCTTCTTTTCCCCTGTCTTCCATGCTTGACACTGGACACAGCTCCTTGTAAACTCGCATGCACCGTTTAGGAACTAGATACACAGTTCAAATGACGATCAGACAAGGTTGAAAAGTCTAGAAACCTCAACGTATACAAAGTTGAACCCATTGCGATTTTAGTCTACAAAATTAGCACACCTCGAAGTTTAGCTCACAGGTTGGAGACATCGCAATATCGGTGTTTGGACACTGACAGCTGCCGCATACACACTTGCCTCGGCCACCACAAATATTCTGAAACGCAGAAAGAGAGGTTAAGGCATCATTCACATATTGGACAGCACGATTTAAATATAAACCACGGGCTCTGCTCACCCCTTTGCGGTCCAGGCAGGTGTCATTGCTTTTGGTACACTCACAGGCAGCACCCTCCCAGCCCTCGGAACAAGCACAACGACCCATCACGCAAGAACCGCGATCTGAGAGGAGCGAAGCAAAAGAGATTTTACAATTCTGTGAGAGGTAGTTTGTTCTTTGTAAAAGCCTAAACCCATATTACTTCCCGGTTTATTTGGCAAACAGATTCAAATATAATATATTCTTTCGGAGTCCATGCAGCAAGGATCATTTCTAGAAACCTCAATACCTTAAAACTAACATAATGCTGGACTGATTTTTTTTATGATAGTACTTCTGAAAGGGCAGAGTAACATTTTGCACTGACACATCCCTTCAACAAAACATACCGTTGCAAAGGATGCCTGCGAATCGTTGACATTGGGTCTTGTCATACTGACAATAGGGCCCTTCGAACTGGTCCGGATTGTGGCACACACAAGTCCCACATGCCTGACAGTTTCCACGGCCTGAACAGGACTCTGTCATGCCAGGTCCAATGCACTGGTTCTTGTTCAAGTCTGAGGTTTCTGAGCAATTACAGAAAGCGCCCAGCCTAACAAAAATTGCAGCACAGAAAAATAGTAAAGACATTGCTGAATAACTGTGGCTTTTCTGACAGAAGTCTTACATGACCAGAGAGAGGGGAAAAAAAAAAATCATTTTGCAAAATGTAATTCCCCAAAGTCTCACCAGCCATCATCACACTGACATCTCCCGCACACCAGATTTCCATGGCCGTTGCATCTTTCCGCTTTTGCAATAGGTGACTGAAGAAGAGACATGAAAAGACACCAATGTAAGAGTCTGCTGTATAGAGCAGGCAGTAAAATAACCTTAAAGGAACCTTTTGGTACTTCAGTTTAAATGTGTTCTACTAACCTTCTCACAGGCACAGGTTGGACACAAAATGGAGGCCTTCACATTGACCGCAACATTGAAGGTTGTTGGTTTGACTTTGATTGTACCTTCTTTGTCTTTTGGATCCACTTTGCAGACTGGTGCTTCATCAAGCTTTTGTTGGGCTGTGAGTTTTACCTTGAACCTGCCCTAGTGAGCACACACACACACACACATACAGAAAGACAATCGTATTAGCATCTTTCGGCAATGGAATCATTTTTTCTTCTAAAAGTTTATTGAGAATTTCTCTGAATTTTAAAACTCTAACCACATCCCTTATCTTACCCTTACATTAGTGCACCTGTACATTTTTCCAAATTTGCTCCACCGCATTATTACAGAACTAGAGGCTCATGAGCACAACTAAAAAGCTCTCAAGTTTTTCACAAGCCATGTAGGGGACACAGCAAACCTATTCAGGTGAGATCAAAACTGATCGTTTTGGCCTCAATGCATTAGGCTGTGTGTGGTGAGAAACTAACAGTGCACATCACCCTGAACTCAGACTTGGCTGACCACTTATTGTCCTGCAGATCAGCTGTAATTACGGCAAAAAGTGGCTTTACTTAAAGCTGTAGTATGTAACTTGTATGAAAAACATGTTTTTCACATATTTGTTAAAATTATCATTATGTTGTGACAATATAAGACAGATAATCTGTGAAAAAAATAAAGTTCCTCTGCCTTCTCCCAGTGCTCCCAGTACTAACTGCAGAAATACACCACACAGTCAGAAACAACCAATCAGAGCCAGGAGGAGGATCTTAGCACTGTCAATCATCCTGGTACAGGTGCAGCTCACATACTCCCCCTTGCTCTCTGCTATGCTACAGCTAGTTCATCACAACATAGCCTGCTACGAATGTTAATGCTAGTTTGCATGGCCATTGATGACCGCGGATAAACAGTTTCCCTGTTTCAGTAACTTGTTTCTTCACTATTAGCACATTTAGCAGCGCATACACGAGTGTGATAGACAATGCTAAGACTTTCCTCCTGGCCCTGATTAGTTGTTTTTTGATTGGGAGCAGTGCATTTTTTCAGACGACAATAGTAGCTCAGGGAGGAGGTGGAGGAGCTCGATCTTTTCACAGATTATCTGTCTCATAACATACTATCACGACATGGTGACAGTTTTAATAAATATGTAAAAAAACATATTTTTGTAAAAGTTACATACAGCAACTTTAGCTCCAGGGGCTAAATACAAATGCACGTCACACTTTTCAGGTTTTCATTTAAAAAAGAGACGCATCAGTTTTCTTCCACTTAACAGTTCTGTCCCTTGTGTCAGTCAATCGCACAAAATATCAATAAAATTCACTGTAAACTGAGGTTGTAATGTGAAAAATGTTTTATATCTGACTGGACTTGATAGAGAGCACTCTCCAACAGCAACCAGTGAACATGTTAGAACAGAGTGTATATGTAGAAAACACAGCATGCTATACTGTTAGCAGATTGAACAGTTAGCCTAGGTTAGTGGTGTCCAAAGTCAGGCCTCAAGGGCTGGTGTCCTACATATTTTAGATGTCACTCTGGGTCAACAAATCTGAATCAAAAGACTGGTTCATTACCAGGCCTCTGAAGAACTTCAAGACATGTTGGGGAGGTAATGAAGGCATTTAAGGCTGTGTTGAAACAAGGACACACATGTCCTTGAGACTGGAGTTGGACACTGCTAAGTGTTAGGAATATCATTGAGGTCTTCTGAACTTCACATGCACATCTCCATAAATAAGCAGTCAGACAATTATATTTCAGTGTAACACTTACAATCTCTCCAGGCTTGAAGGTAAAGGCTCCATAGTCAGCTACTTTATTGTCAGAGTACAGAAACTGAGCCCCAAAAGCCTTAGGTTTGTTCTCCGCATGGATGCTCATCTTAGAACGGATACTCTGGGAAAAAAAAACCAATAAGATCAACCTTGAGGCATTTGCTAACATTTTTTCCTTAAATTTTTTAGAGTTACCTCAAAGGCACCCTCCATGACCTCCAAGATGTTAGATGAATCGTCTTGAAGCAAACCAACCTCAGCAATGGGGAAATATTCTTTCAATTTCTGCAAACAGAACAAAAGAACATGACTTGGAACCTCTAACCTAAAACCATAAAAATACATATATATAAAACCATAACAATGGGAACAGCTGTGGTCTACTTACTTTATAGTATGCGAAGGAGTGGTTAGTGACAGCGAATATGGGGATGATGCTGTGGTTTCTCAGCAGACGGACCAGCGTAGGTATCGAAGGGTAGTCCTGATTTGTAGCCTTTGTGTATTTGCCATCTCCATCTAGGTGGCAGAGCTCGTCATTGCGTGGCAGAATACCTGATAGAACGTTGGCGCCATCGGCTTCGTAGTGAAAGGCCGACTCAGTGGAGAAAACCAAGAGATGAGTACTGTATTGGCGCCAGCCAATATGTTCCTGGAAAAGGAATACAAAACAAAAATGGAGGAGCATATATGATTAAGGAAAAATACAACTTGTAGGAACTTCCACTGAAGAAAGTGTGATTTTCTCCAAATGACAAAAAGGGAAAACTTTTGAAGCGATGAATTTTCCAAAGGGAGGACTAAGATAAAGAGCTCCACTGATGCCTTTGGATGTGGAAAAATGCAGATCGAAAAGAAACTAACAAAAATGTATCTATTATCTTCACCTCTCTATCTCAAGCAGTTGGATGACCCACAGAAAATGCATTCTTTGTCTTCATAACTTAAACTTCATTAATATGTCACCAATACAAAGCTTCTAGCAATGTTATAATGTAAGCTCAAGGACTTACAATGACTGTGATTTTAGAATTGATCTGGTTTGGATAGGGGTCTGGGTGGAGAGATGGACCTAATTAAATTAATTTCCTTTCCTTTGAACAGGAAAAAGTTGTTTCCATTTTAGAGATACAAATTTTTACATGAAAAAGTCAAAATTAGCATAATTAATTTCTGCCCGTTTGTTGCAAATACCCATAATCCCCAGATCTAACACAACAGGAAAAAAATACTTATATTTTCATTTGCTTGCTCAAAATACAAGGGGATCAAAACACAATAGATTTCAGTAAATAAAACGTGGGATGAAAACTATGGCGAGAAAGGCAATAATATGAACCTCCTCTCAACATTTGAACTTATACAGAGAATAAAGAGTCAAACTAAATATAGTGACCTATGTATAGTTAAAGTTATCTTTAAGTACAAAATAATTTTTAGTTTTAGTTTTTGGTTGTTAATTAAATCATGGCGTCTGAAAAAAATCCCTTTTAATACAAGGTCAAAGTTACAGTTTTTTCATTTTACTGTCTTTTTCCTTTGTTATAAAAAGCAAAATCAGAACTCATTCTCTGATGTTTTCAAAGTTCAAATCCTCTTTCTGGTTGCTCTGGTAAATAAATACACCTTTTAATAAGAATGTATGAATTTTCTAAATTAATTATTACATTTATTGATTAAATTACATATTTGGTCAAATTAATTTTTTGAGACTCGTAATTTAAAGTTGAGGTCCTGGACTCTCCTCAGAACTTGCAGGTTTTGACTTTGGACTCTTCTTGGGACTTGACTCAAGACTTGGGTGGAAAGGCTTGACACTTGCTTGTGACTTGCAAAACAATAACCTGGTTTTACTAACCGTACACACTGCTGCCTGTAGAATGGCATCAAATCCTCCTTCAGGGGCATCCAGGTTGCCAGATATTCTCTCCCTTTGGAGCTTCTCTATGAAGGAGCTTACATTACTTGTCAGTTTGATGACATTTTGGAAAGAGAACGGAGGATCACTGTTGGGCCATGGCTGATCAAGTCTAAGAACCGGAGGAGGAACCAAAGTTAGAAAGAAGCAAACACATTCAATGTTTCTGTATTTGTCGGTGTTTTTTTTTTTCTTACTTGGCAGGTCTCATGTCAGTCTGGGGCTCAATTACTTTGTCCACAAACTTTCCAAATCCAATGGCGTAGTTATCTGAAAGCTTTTTCACCACCACAGCTACAGGTAAAACATGCACCATCAGTTTTGCAGATTACCTCACAGGATTCGCAACACATCTTCACAATCCAAATCTGCTCACCCAGCTCGTTGCCCATTTTCTTCAAGTTGTCCAAATCATTCTGCATAGAGTTTGAGAAGTCCATAAGAATATAAAGATCCAAAGGGCCTTTAGTTGGCGCAAACACCTCCACATTAAGCTCTTTTGTCTCTCCAGGCAGAAAGGTCATGTTCACTTGCTTTGGCCACACCTGAGACTCCTGGCGCGTCACTTCAATTCTGTCATTCTGCACAGCAGCACGTATGAAAAGAAAAACAAATAAGAGTCAAGAATTTAATACAAAACCATTATACTAACACATCATTAAAGAATGATGGAATAATTAGCCTAAAATCATGAGAGAGAAAAACTTACTTCGTCTATATGAAGACTGCTGCTAGAAGAGACCACAGCTGTAGCTCTGCAGCCGTGGGCGAGGATGTTTTCATGCAGGTCACAGCGAGGACCATTGAAGGTCTGAATTATGAAGCAAAAATGAGAAGTTTAAGCAATTTTTTTTATGCTTAAACCATACTCAGTTTTGAAATCATACACAGGTTCAGTCTAAAACTAATCCAAGAAGGTTTAGATCCCAAAAAGCAGAAAAAAGATCCCTTTTGAAGCTTTTTAAGGACAATTTATAGGGTCTACGCATTAATAACTAACACTAGGGCCCAGTAAATCAATTTTATTCTTTTAAGATCTGTTTTCTTTTTGTTTCTAAACAAATGTGGCTGCATCCTAAAGCATTAGAATTTAGAGAAAAAAAACATACAAAAAGCCTATTTAATTGACATCCTAGTCAAACTAAATTAAACTGATTCAATAGTTCAAAAAAATTCAAGTGGAGGTTTTTCAGTTTAAAGAAGCACTTTATTTTTTGAAAATTCGGATTTTGTCTTTTGGATAACAAAAATGTCTGGAAACGCAATCATTTTTCAATTCTTAATGTTGTTTTCCCATACCTCTCCAAGCATGGAAAAGGATCACATCCAATTCTAGACTCTAATTCCAGTATAGAAACCACGTATAGTGAATTCTTATTATAGATCATAATATGCTGCAAAAGATGTCTTTTCTTCTGACGCTTCATTTTAAGAGGACAAGAAGATCTGAAATCAGCTTCCTGTGGTTTTCTGCTCTCACCTCTTCAGAGCAGTATGCACATCCTACCCCTGCCTGCAGACACTCTGAGCAGGAACCGGACCGGGCGGCGAAGCAGTGGTGTACTGTTTGGGCCAGGAGAGTCCGGAAGAGTCAAAGTCACAGAAAGGGAATAAAGAGAGTTAATCTCATGAAACATTGTTAGAATACCTGTGGTAACACTAACAATATTGTAGCTACTGCAAGCTTAGAACAAATACCAACACCACTGGCTGATTTCGATACGGGCAATATGGCTCTCTACCCAGGGTGGCAAGATCTAGTTAGGGGCGAAACTACTCAAGGGGAAAAAAAGGCAGCTAGTTGCTTGAAAGAAATAGCTTCTCAGATACCAAATATTTTGGTATTTACTGTTACAAACTAAGCTTCATTTGACCATCAAAACCTGACATATTTATATTGGTTACACATCAACTAGATAACTCTACCATGACCACAAGACTTTTCACAATAAGATACATTACACTTTTATTCTAGTCATGAAAGCATAAAGAGGGTATTCTCAACGTTCTCTTGGCATTAAGTGCCACCTTAGATTGAAGCACGCATGCCATGCATGCTGTACAGACTGGTCTCACCTGGGTAGATTTATTTTACAGTGACGAGGAATGCTTTAAAGTTAAAAAAAAAAAAAAATAGTGTTGAATTAATCAGTCAACCCTAGAACTAGAGCACTAGATAATATTCTTAAGTTTCTAATACTTCTGATAAGTTTCATAATGCAAAAGGTTTTAGCAGAATGGGTTTTGTCCTGGGAGTGGGTATGTATTCGGTTGTTTAGGGGGCAGCAAAAGGAGGGGCTTGCCAACAAAGAGATCTTTTGTAGATTAATATTCCCGAAAAAAAACAAAAACAAAAGAAAATATTACAAAGTATGAAAGCTATTCAAAAGTCAAAATCACATCATAAACAAGTTAGGTCAATCATTGATGTCATAATTAATTCTGATTTTCACCTTCGGCAGAACAGCAGGTCAGCAGGATGGCTACAAGACAGAGTCCTGCCAAGCAATGTAACGACCAACTCCCCATCTCCCCCCTGTAAAAGAAACACACACAAAAAAAAAAAAACACGTACAGACTTTAACATGAGCTATTACCGGCACACCTGTTTCAGAGACATAAGCTTTATAAAACTATTCTAACACTTAGATACGTTTTTCTACTTAAACTGTGCCGGACTCCAACACATTCACAATTTCCAGTCTGAAATTTCACCTCCTTCTGAACTCAAATGTCAAACTATATGTAAAATGTAAAATTTCCCATTGTTTTTTGTTTGTTTTTTTTAACAACATTCTTAACATTTAATACAAAGTTTTTACTTGGGTGGAGCCACATATTATGAAACATTACAGTGGTAAAGTTGGCTTCCAATTTGCCAGACTGATAAAGGGCTTTTTCACAGTTTTTTTTGTTTTTTTCTCTTATTTTTATTTGTGGACTAATTCGGACCAGCTTGATTTAAAATCTTTAACTTGTCTAAATCTTGTCAGATTTGTACTGCATTATTTTAATCTAAATAAAAATTCTTTAGAGCACATCTTGTGACTTTTTGATACCTTTTTTTTTTTATTTATTTTGCTAACATTGATCTGGTGATTTGCTGAATCAAAGATCACCGTAAAATAAACATCATTTCTTTATTTATTACATACATTTGGATTCGTAATTTTCTAAATAATAGAATAAAGAATAACATCTAGAATATCTACTTTCCAAACTCAATTCACTTTTTTCCCCCACACTTATCCAAGCCTGGAAAATTATACAGGCAAATTTAATCAAATTTAATCAACTACCAGACTGAGTATATAACCGTTTTACTGCCTTGTAGAGTTAAAGACCTTTAAAAAGGCAATGATTACATTGGAATAAAAACAACAGACATCTACAGTCTGACAGTTGCAGACTTGCCTACCGGTTTTATGTTTCTAAATTAATGATGGCTTTGGTGTTTCAGTTTTAGTTGTTACTCCTTGATTCAATGTAGTCAAACAGAAACTTAAAGTTCAAAATAAAGCTGACGGACAAAGTGATACTTCCATAATCAGAGTTCGTTCCAGCTCCACTATAAATGTGCATAATAAAAAGAAAGCTCTGGAATTTAAGGAAAGAATCCACATATGAACCGAGTGCCTTATTTTCATCTAGTTGACGTGCTACCGTGCGTACATAATGTAGATCCTGGATGTCTTTCATCCAGTTTCAACCTGCTGATCTCTTTGGTATTGTCATATAATTTCAGAGCCAGTTGAGACATGATGCAGTGTGGTCGGGGAAATTGTGACGGGAAAGGACTGATGGAGGGTGGGATTTGGATATATTCCATGCAGCGTGCTGTGTGTGCGCTTCACTATGAAACCGCATGATAATTTGCTGCAGGAATCTTGGATGGAGGACAATCTGACAAACAAACAGAGGCAACCACTCGATTAAACGCAGGAGGTGTAGAATGAACAAAGACAACTGTGTGATATGAAAGGTCTGTAATTGTCTCAGTGGGCAGCAGGAAAACAAATGGATGATTTGTGTCAACTCGGAGAAGGAATTTCTCGCTGAGGTGAGAGAATGACCTGTTTGAGTTAAAAACAGAGCCTGGAAGCACATGGGAAAGCCAGGTTTGCGCCTCTCTGTGAAGGAGAGCTGCCTACAGGTGTGTATGTGCGTGAAAGAGTGAGCGATCACAGGTGAAGGTATCACATAAATCACCGAGCAGAGAGGGTCAGGACAACAAACCGTCTCTCACTCTGAAACCTTCACCGTGAACCAGTAAATACGAGCAAACCAGAGCTTTATATTTTGCTCCCACTCTGAGAAAAATCACAGACAAGCAGGCGCTTCTGACCCAAATTACAGCCTCCAGTCACTCGTGCTGCTTCCCTTTGTTCTGAAAGCTTCTCTGGCACAAAAAGAGGAGACGTTTCACTGAGTTCAAAGCTGGAGCTGTTTCTCTTCAGACAAAAACATGCCTGCCAGGTGAACATACCACCAGTGGGTGTGGGTCTGACCCTGTCATGACATCACCTTAAGCAGAAAGGGAAAGGGGATTTAAGGGCTGGGAGTGGGGGGTCAACCTTTAAAACCGGTAGCAGCGTCAAACTTTGGCAGTGACAACATGCAAAAATCCCAGTAGTTTTAGAGATTAATGTTATCCTCCCTATAAAAGAAGCAGGAGAAAACAATTATCCTGCCGAATTATCCTGCCTTAACGAAAGTCCAGTCCTGCTTGAACTGATCCAAACAAATTAAAATATGAAGAAAAGTCATTTTAAAAGGAGAAGAAGATCAGATCAAAATAAAAGGGCCAGCCCAAGGTGTAAGCAAACTAAGGTGCTGCTTAGGGCTTCCAGGACAGCAGGGCTCCCCCAAAGCAATTCACTTCTTACACAGAATATAGTGTTAGGGTAAATTTGGATTTGAAATAAGGTAGATTTGGGGATTTTTCATGTAAATTCTAGATTTAGATATGATTTGGGATTTAAAAGAATTGACAGATATATGAATTTTAATTATGCAATAAATAGAAAAGCTGCCAGTTTAACCATTTCTTCTTCTTGGGTCTGCTGGAGACACATTTTATGCACACTGTGACTGCAAATAAAGCTCAATGTATTATAAACTATTTTGTGTTGTAGGCAAAAAGCACAACCAATTCATCTTGACAACTTCTCTTTCCAGAGTAAAACAAGTCTATTAAAAAGATGCACACCAGATACGACTGGCCTTCACAATTTCTTTATCATTATCTATAACTAAGAACAGTGCTTTGAAGTGACTTATGTGCCCAGATTGATTGTTGATTTATAAGTAAACCAGCAAGGAAAGTTAAACGCCCAGCAAGATAATAGTAGTCCTGAGAAGGTTGTGGGAGATGAGTTCATCTGAAAGTGGGGCCCTTCTATTGAAATTCTCCTCAGGGCCCCATACAACCTTGGGCTGGCTCTGCTTTTGGCTTGCATATTATTCTTAAACTGTTTCAGTTCAATAGAAAGTTATAAAACAGCCACTTTATAGCCGTTTGCCTCACCCAAAAGGTTGCACCATACAAACCAGTGACTTTTGCAACACTCAGAAGCGCAGGGCAGTGAAAACAGTTATAATGAAAGCTATGAGTGAAAACAAAGAGAGCACTGATCAAACAAACCTCCGAAGAGTGCTGGCTCACAGTCCAAGTCCAAAAGTCCAACGGTATGGAAGAAAGAAAAGTATTTCCTCTTTTGCCAAGTATCCACCTGGGTTAGATAAAATCTTTGTCCCTGTGTCCAAGTTCAAAGTCTGCTCCAAAAAGAAAAAGAAAAAAAGTTGTTTCTCCCTCTGTTTCTTGTTTCTCTCCTTGTAAGGTGTAGTGTGGTCAATTATTTACTTCTTTGCTCTTGCACTCAGTGAAGAGTGTGTGTCTGCAGGAGAGATATGAGCGACACCGAGACTCAGGCTGAATGTCAGTGGGAGTGCTGTGACTTGATCCTTTTGCTTCTGCAAACACACCCACACATCATCATTCCCTATTCAGGTACGCTGATGTTAGGAAGAGAGTTAACTCACATCCGCTGCCTGCCTATGTCTGTTACCCACCCTGCTGCAAGTTAAAGCTCCACACCTCGATGTGTCAAGCACCCCTCCCCTACTGCATTCCACCCCAACAGGAGCTCACCTGTGCGGGCTTGAGATTCTGGAGGCAGGCCCCTCCTTCAGGCCGCCTCCCAATCTCTTGGGAGTGGCACACACTGAAGAACACTGCCTGCAGGCTAGGGGAAACTGTTTTGTGACTTGTGTTGACTCGTGCTAACGGGTACATTTTCTTCTTGGCAAATATGTAACCCGAGCAGAACAATTATCACACATCTTTTTTTGTCCTTATTTTGGGATGCAATTTATTTCATTAAGTAACAGAGTTGCAAATAAGCAGGGTATTTGCATTCCTGTACAGACAAGCCCACACAGTACTGTGACCGTGACACTGAATCTTGATATGTGCTGTGTTGAATTGTGCTCCAATAGCCTCACACAAAGGAGTTCAACAACCTTTTGTATTCATACAGTTTAAAATATCTTTTCACCATTTTGAGGCCTTAAATGTGCCTAACAAACCAACCCATATCAGTATTTACAATGTACAAATGCTTTTTTATGTTGAAGTTTTATACTTTACTACAATGCATTAAATGTTTCTGCCAGCTAAGACTTGGGCACCTTGCGAAAACAAAGGTTTAACTTGGAGAAATGGTTCCTTTCACAAAACCCTTCAAACTGATATTAAGGATCTTTTGGCTATCTCCAGGTGTTTTGTAAAAGGACATATAAAGTTGGAGTTTTTGAAGTTAGCCCACCTCTGTCATGCCCCTGACCGGCAAAGCAAGGCAGTCAGTTAATTTTTCTGATTGGCTGTACCCCCAAGAGAAGATAAGGAAGACTGTTGACCAGCGTCTGCTGTAGTGCCAAGACAGTTTCCACTGTGGGTTATAATGCATATTGAGGTAAATTTGGTGTTTGGACTATTAAAATTGGTAGTTATATGTCTTTTTTTAAAGGGGTTTCAAGTATTCGCTGATTTCAGCTATTCGTGGGCAACTGTGGTCCCTAATCCCCATGAATACCGGGGGTTCACTGTAGATGCTAAAAAGTTGATAACTGCTTTCAAATAACATCTGGAATGCCAACACTTACCAAACGGTTTATAACACAGATGTAAATATAAGATTTCCTTTTTTGATTTCATAACATATAACATGACCAATGACAGCAGGAGACAGGCACCAGCCCCCCTTGCAACTCTATAAGAATAAGCGTGCAAGAAGATGGATGGGCGGATGGATGGATTTCATAACTTTCTTTCAAAATTATATATTTTTAAATGATTAGGCCCTCTGATATTACCCTTTACTTGACAATCAGAAGTTTTATTTACCTATTTGTAAAACCAAATCACTAATGTTTTGTCATGTAAAACCTGAGTTGTACAGAAGTAATTTCCCCCATAAGTATATATTAGCAACGTGGCTAATTGTGCTTATTTTTTTCCTGAAAATTAAAAAAATAAAAATAAAAAACAAAAACCTCTGTCCTTTACATCACAGTTCATTAGAAAAGTTGAAGTGATTCTAAGTGTTTATGAATCACAGCACAGGGGACCAGAGGGACAGAGTAAATTGTGAATTACAGGCGTAGCAGCAGCTACGTTCCTAACCAGGGAGAATGAGAATTCTAGTTGTATGGTGCACACACAAAAATCGTCCAGCATGTCTCTCACTTGCATGGCATTGTTGATGAGTGGTTTAAATGACTTCGAGGTAAAAGGACCTCTGTTCCTCTGTACTGTACATACCACGCTGGACAGCCGTGCTCCTAGCAACCAGATCTGGTTGGACATACAATGGAGGACTCTCACTACAGGGGAACAAAACTTCTTTAGTGGCGACGCCTCCCTTCTGTCTGAAGGTCTCGGCTGACACTTAAACACCAAAGCAGTTCTAAACAACCCATTCACATCAACTAAATGAGCGTTTCTGATAGGGCTGCGATCAACGATTATTTTAGTAACCGATTATTCTGACGATTAGTCGGATCAAAAAACATTGAAACATTCTGCAGATTTTTTTAACTGAACCTCTTAGGCTTTTTATACAATATTAGAAATACATAAATGCAAATAAATAATTAAATTCCTTTTTTAAATAGGAAAATTAACATTTTATTGCCTAAAATGCAATAATATAGCTTTCCTTTAGTGAATTTGATGCAAGTGAAGCTAAAACTGCCGCTTAAGGAGTTTTGGGTAGAACAGATTTACAAACAAAGTTTTTTGTTTTTTTTTTTTATCTTAAATGCAAAGTGTATATATATTTTGTACAGTTTTGGCTTAATTACTGCTCAGGGTGTGTTGTTTTTTCAGCAAATGGCCTTTTTTAGAGTCTGTACTCCAGTTAACGATTAATAGATTATTAAATTGGTTCACGATTATTTCAATAATCGATTGATCACGATTAAATCAATTAATCGGTGCAACCCTAGTCTGTGGCCCACCCAACTAAGGATAGATTTTGTAATTATGTAATATTTTTATCCCACCCATATTCTAAATCACATTTATGCTAAAAAAAAAAAAAAAAAAAAAAAAAAAAAAAAAAAAAAAAAAAACTAGCAGAAGTAGATCAACACCACTCAGTTTCTAACATTTGAATAAATCAAACCAGAATTGCTTTTATTTTGAAAAACCGGAGGCACCTTTGAAATTATGCTAGCTTAAGTTGCCTGAGGTGAATCGAATATATTTTGCTCTGATATGAACCAGTCGTACAATATTGACCTCAGTTTGAGAAGTATTAACACCCAACAGTCTGGAAAACACCCTGGAATAAATCAAACACACCTTCAACTGGAGAAAATGCTCCCTTGTGTCAGATATTTGGTCTGTGGCCTTTTGCTTGCTCAATGGTAGTATTAAATAAAAACAATCTTGGAGACAGCTATTAACTCCTTTTACTGGCTCATGCTTTCTAAAACAAGGCTGCACAATGTATCGCGACTATATCATCGGAATATCAGTGTCTCCAATTTTAATATCGTAAAGGACTGTATGGAATGCAATAATGCTTGGCTATTATATTACAAGTGTCCCAAGTTTATATTTTGCATGGCAGTCTAATATTCAGCTTGTTGGATCACGTCTCACTGCAGCAGATTCCCACAGATTAGAAAGAAAGTAGTAAGGAAGATGTGGATTTATCCCAACTGATATTGGCATCATATGATTTTTTTTTTTTAATACTGTACAACTGAAGTTGAGAAACATTACAGAAAACCCATATATCACAAATCTAAGTCAAGTCTTTGTTTTTCTAAGTTAGGTATGATTTAAGTCACTGACTCGAGGTCTCCTCTCTGCCACATACAGGCCTGGCACAGTCACTGTAACATTTCGGATCTTTTTTCCATGTAGAAACACATTTCTAGAAATGGATGTTTATATTGAACTTTTCAGGAAGAAAAAAAATAGAAAGATAATTTTGGAAGTAGTCAATTTTTTTATAGCTAAAAGGCTTATAAATCTTGAAGTTAATATGCCCCTAACTATCAAAATATTGTCATTTACATGCATTAAATAAACTTGTGTGGAAAGGGCACCAAAACCGGCTCAAGCCCAAGGGCCCACATCCTCTAAAATCCGGCCCTGCACCCACTGTTTTGTGATTCAAAGGGTTTTGAATACAGATCTGTGATTCTGAAGATTACACAAACAAATACACAAAATATACAGGCGTTTGGGCATTAAGTGAACTAATAACAGAAGGTTTATCACATCTGTCAAGGTCAAGAATCTCCAGAAAGCTCTGATTATCCTGCACAAGACTGTACAGAGGTTTTCAAAATTAAACACTGAACCTGATTAATGTCCAAAAATATTCAGGAAAAACTCTAAGCAAGGAAAGTATAAATAATCTTCAAAACAATCCAATTACATAGCTGGTTTATACTAATATTTATGTTTTAGATTGAATAAAACCACCTGCATTCATAGCAAGCAAAATACTTACAGTAAATAAGATGCTGTGGTGTTGAATGGGACTCATCAGCAGAAGAAACCGAATCACCCTCAAACTGGGTGCTGGGAGAGCGCTACAACCCACCCGAGCAGCCTAAAAAAAAAAAAAAAGAAAAAAAAAAAAGAAGAGGAAAAACCGTAGGAGAGCATTAGTTACTGCTTTGAGACATGAAACCCCCCTCCCGAGAAAGACTCCACCTCCCACTCACTTTTGAACATTTGAGTCTGGATCAAGTCTGTGCCCAACTCTTCGCCAATTTACATGGCAAAAACTTGGACGTTTTGGATCACTGGCTTCATTCACTGGGCAGCAAATGGAGTCTGTAAACAAACGATGACAACAAGCCAGAACAGAACTGTCATTATCTGACTAAATCTAAAATATTGTTTTGGGAAAAGTAACGGGACGGCTAGAGGAGACCTCATTAAAGCGACATCTCTCTGTGACGTAGTTTGTATTTTTTGTGTATTTCTCTCTCTCTCTCTAAATTTTATATATATATATATATATATATATATATATATATATATATATATATATATATATATATATATATATATATATATATACCTAGTAGAAAACATCTCTACCTGTTCACTCACATTATGTTGTATGTATTTGACAACAGAAACGTAATAGCGAGATCCTGTATCTCAGAAAGTGAATATCTTCACGCTCTGTCCGGACAGGTTCGGCTCGAGCCGAAATCTGGGTGTGCCTCGCGAGCTCACTCAGCTTCCTTTGATTGACACACCTGCGATAAGGACGATTAAATCCAGTGAATCATCGCTCCGACATTCCTACCCCAGACGGATTTTAGAGTCGCGGGAAAGGCGTTTCTAACATTTTAGTTTTCCTCACGATGACTTTTTAACAATTATGGTTTCCAGCAAAGGCGTGTTTTATAACAATGTTCTTATATACTTAGCCACCATGTAAAGAGTGAACATTACATATGCGTTACATAGACTTTCATATATATTTTTATTGCATACAGCCCCTTGCAAAATTATTTATTCCCTTTGAACTTTTGCAACTTTTTCAGTGTATTTTATTGGGACTTTGTGTGATAGACCAGCAATAATAATAAAGTTTAGGCATTTTCTTTTACTTAATCCTTACAAATGAAAAATCGGAAAAGTGAAGCATACATTTATATTCAACCCCTTCAGTCAGTTAGTTATAAAATTAGCTTTTGCTGCAATTGCAGATGCAAGTGTTTTAAGGAATGCTTCTAGCATCATTGTACATCTAGGCACTGAAAGTTTCCAATGCCCTATCTTATCTATTGCTGAAATGGTGAAACCTTGAGTTGAATCAACGTTAAAAACCCATTTGTAACTGACACATTGTTCATTTTGTCATGTAGTCAAACATTTATTTTTTTCCTTTATTATGCCACTACAATGTAATCATTTATTTTTTTTTATAATTCAAAGCACCTTGAAATGTCTTGTCGCTGAAAAATGTTATGCAGATAAGTTTGCCTTGCCTATTGGATTTAGATCTGCTCATAAAACGGCCATTTCAACACATGAATATCCTTCTTGGCTGTGGTTGTGTGTTTAGGGTTGCTGTCCTGCTGAAATGTGAAACTGTGTCCCTGTCTGAAGACTTCTACAGCCTCTAACAGGCTTCCTGCCTTGTATTTATCTCCATCCCTCTTCCAAACAACTTTGACCACCTTCCCTGGAACTTCTGAAGCACACCCAGAGCATGATGATGCCACCACCATGTTTCACCATGGGGGGGGTGATGTTGCTCAGGGCAATGTACAGTGTTAGTTTTCTGTATGTGGGCCTAAAGGCTCACCTTTCTTGCCATGTTTGCTGTGCACCTTCCAAAGCTCATGTTATGTTTTCAGTTGTGCTATATTCTTTTCATTCTCAGACAGTGGATTGAACAGTGCTCCATGAGATGTTAAAAAGCTTGAAATATTGTTGTATAACCTATTTATTTCTGACTTTGTGTGTTCCTTGTTCATTTTGAAAAGGAGGCTTCATGGATGAAGAGCAGGACTGATGGGCAGAGAGAGATGAAGGGAGTTCAAACCATATCTTCCATCAATCATAATGTACAAGGATCACATCCTCGACTCAAAAGTCTCTTTGATCGGCTTTCTAACCACACAACCAGAGATTTAAAAGCAAAGTTGTTTAGGAGTGCTTGCCAACTCCTGATGGTTACTGTGGAATATTGTTTCTGTCAGCATGTCATGACAGTCATGAGACTGTTGCACAGCAACAGTCTTCAGTCAGAGGCCTCTTCAGATTTACTGCAAGACTGACTGCTATGGGAGATCCTTCCTGCCAAAAGCACCATCATCCACAATGACTCATTGAAGATTGTTAGATATTAGTTACAAGATTTGATTTGCCTTTAAGGCAAAAAAAAAAAAATTTCTTACTGAGTTTTAATTTTATATGCTATATCTTGTTACTACATATCGATCATTCTTGTATCTTCATTTACAAAAACAGATGAGATTCCACGCTGTCCATATTAAACAAAAAATGAGCCAAAATGGAAAAGTTATGATAGGAAAAACAAAAAGATGTATTTTCATTAGCTATAAGCAGGAAATCATTATAATTAACAGAAATCAAGGCTTGAAAACAGTTTGTGTGCAATCAGTCTACACGTTAATGTGTATGAATGGAGTTCCTGAAAAAAAAATTAACTTTTAAATATTACATATTATTCAATATGACTGTATAATGACAGGGTGAAATTAGTCTTTTTGTATTTTAGTAATGTTTTTTGTCTCACCCAATATTTTGAGGTGAAGTTTTACTTATTTTTTAAAATTATGCGTCTTGTTATTTTATGTCATTGCTGCTGCACTTTTAAAAACATGAAAATTATGTGGTTGATATGGTATATAGTTATGTGAACTATTTTGCTTACAATTATATTTTGTTACTAGATAATCTTCACAGAAATCTTTCATATATGTGTCAAGAAAGATATGGCATTCATTGTAAAATTCTGGTATAGCAGATATTTATACAGTGGTGCAGTACGTAGCCGTGAAAACACGCAAGAGCTCCACCTGAGCAAAATGTTCCAGACTGGTGTGAGACGGAGGTTCAGTATGTTTTTACCTTTGTCAGTACTGCATTTCAGACTCTGTAAAAACATGTTGCGATACAAGCAGAACACAAACATTTGCTCATGCGCTGAACCAAATGGGTGGGTTCTGTCACAGCTTGTAGCCAAAAGTGTGTATGATTCAGCTGACTGTCGTTAATGATTCAGCTCTAAGCCTTCAGTAGCTGGGCTGTAAGCTTCACATAACTCTGCCAGAGTCAAGCACCAAGCTCTCACCAGGTATCTGAATCACCTAAAGCAAACTTTTCCATCTTTAAAAACAGCCTAAAGGTCTATAAACTAGAGAAATGTAAGTAGATTTCCTACTAAATCTACTTACATTTAAATAGATTAAATTAGATTAGGGGGGGGACTCCATAACTCTCTTTAGGAACTGAACTGAGGGGTAAACAAAAATCCAAGTGAAAAGGCAACATCTGATTCCTTTATTGTCCTTACAACCAGTACACATGTAGAAGTGTAAAAAATTACTTATCTGAAAGATGTTCACCATATCACAAAAAAAAAAAAAAAAAAAAAAGAAAACAAACCAAACCACATTTTACTACAACTATGGATATAAAAATAAACAGCTTTCAGTTCACTTCAACCTGTCTGTTTAGGAACACGTTCCATTTAAATTGTATTAAGTGATCAGGCGTTGTTGACATATAAAAACACATTTTAATACACCCATCTGCGTGCATCAAGATTATTACCACTGAAGTGTAATTTTGGCTTCATGATGCAGTAGTGCAGATACAGTCCCAGGTACAGAAGGCAGTCCAGTGCTTTGATTAGTCCGAGTTCAGCAGAGAGTATCCTGGCTCTTAGCAGGAACACTGACTGACAGCCGGTCTTCAATCTGAAAGGATCAGTCTTAATCCAATGCTCCTATGGTCCAACATGTGACCCTTTCTGCTTGTTGCTGCTTCCTGTTCACTGCTTTGCTTTCTTTAAGATGGTGCCCACCGCAGAGATGACCGTGGTCTTTGTGCCGCTAGCCGTAGTGGTTACTGACACGACTGCGGGAAGGGTGGCTGTGGTGGTGATGAGGGTGGGCTGAGCCAGGGTGACAGGGATCGCAGAGTCCCACTTGCTTTTCCTCTTCTGGGAATCTGCTGGTGAGAGTGAACACAAAGTAGGAGTCAATTCAGTGAGCTCACAACTATCCCTGCACTAAGAGTGGGTTAATCATCAGGGGTAGCCGTTTCAGGAGTTGCTCCGTACCTGGTGGTTTACATCTACAAAACATGCCACAATTTTATTAATTAACGGCTGACAGAGTGGCGGCGCGCCTCTCCAGACCAGAAACAAACCAGCAACTAAGAGGATTAAAGATGAAACTGAAGAGTGCATCTGTGGAGAGTCAGAGGCCTGCAAAAGTATTCAACGTTTCCACATTTTACCATGCCAAAGCCACAAGCTTCAATCTACTTTAGACTATTATAGATCAACATAAAGAAGTGCATGATTGTGAAGGAGACTGTATTCAGCCCCCTTTAATGTAGTACTCCTAAATAAAATCCATCACCTTCAGAAGTCACTTAATTAGTAAAATGAGTCCATTTACAAACGCACCACAGCCATGCAAGTAGAGTGTGCTGGAAAACCTGAAAACTCCAACCTCACTATGCAACATGGTGATGGCAGCATTATGCTGTGGAGATGGTGTTGTTCAGCAGGGGCAGAGAAGCTTGTCAGAGTTGATGTCTTGTTTACAACAACAAACATACAGCCAGAGCTACAGCTGAATGGTTCAGATTAAAGCATTTCCATGTCCTGGAATGGCCCAGTCAAAGTCCAGATCTAATTGCAATTAAGAATCAGAGGAAAGACATGCTGTTCACGGAGGCTTGTCCCTGGATTTGCTGGTGGAGACACAGCCCTGAGGGATGCAGAATATTGTGCTTCTACAGTGTAAGTAACCCCTCCCCCCCACTCCAAACAAAAAAACAACCATAGATCACTTTTTCTACTTCACAGTTTTCCAGTATTTTGTTAATCTACCACAAAAAAATCGATTCATCACCATTAATCATTTCAGCCCTAATCCAATCCCCTGATGTTTACCTTTGAAACATTGAAAAAAAAAAAAAAAAAAAAAAGGGGGGTCAGAAAACATTTGAGGGGTATGAATACTTGCGTAAACCCTAGTATCTAGAACATATTGTGCTTATTTGCTAAAAAATAAAAGCAACAAAAAGAAAAAACTGTCAGCGGCACTGAAAATTTGGAGAGAAAATTTTTTTAAAAAAAATCTATTTTTTCATCATCATCATCAACCGTTTGTGTAAGAGAGGCCTAATCTTCAGGGGTGGAGTTTGTGGCAGTGAACTTTACCTGTAGCTGTGGTGGTGGTGCTGCTGCTGGTTGTGGAGGCTGATGTGCTGGAGGGGTTGGTGCCTTTCTTGGTTCCTGTGAGAAACTCGATCTGAGGAAAACATACGGAAACATCAACCACGCGGCTTTTCTCTGCCTCCGTCGCATTCTTAGACAGCGACGCGTGGACTGCACCATAAACTCCCATTCAAGCCCAACACTTCACAGAAGACAAAGAATGAACACCTTATGTGATTGTTTCAACATTTTACTTCATGATGATGATGATGATGCCGCAGCACATCATAGCAGCATGTGGCAGTTTTCTAACCACAGATACACTATGCACCCATTATTCACAGACAGTTTGACGCCAACAATATCACCGAGAGGAAAAAAAAACAACAAAAAAACAAGTTTTATCAGAGAAAAGGCTGATCTAAAGATGCAAGTGGGTACAGCCAAGCTGCAAACCTGCACTGGGTTGGGCTGTTACGACAGCTGAGCTTGGCAGAGGTGACTCGTGTGCTTCAGATGAAGATCATTAAGTAAAGATGAAGCGCAGCTGGTGGAGACTTGCCCCTGACGCAGACACCGAAAAGACTGACAGCATGTTTATCCTCCTTTGTGCTTGTTAAGCTCACCTTGGTCCGCTCCTTCTTGGCCTTCTCCTGCTTGTCCATCTCCACTTTCTGGGCTTTGGCTGGAAGGAGAATAATTATGAGTTCTCAGCTGTAATCACGACAAGCGGGAACAGGAAGGAAGACGTGCGCCATCTTACCGAGAGCTTCGTAGTACGAGTCTTCTGACCAGCCATGAGGATCGAACATGTCTTTTGGGTAGTTTGTCCCCAGTTCATCTATTCCGCAAAACTGAATAAGCTTCTCGTAAATACTGAAAGAAAACCGAAGCGGTTGGGTCAGGGTCAGTGATAAGCTGCTCAGACGTGACCGGATTGTCAGATTGTGTCAGAAGTTATGAGGCTGGATGGCGTTAATGTACTTATGTAGTCTTTCAATTAAAAAAGTGCGTCTGACATGAATTAAGCGACAGGCTGTGTGGGAGTGTGCGCATCATTGGCATGTGTTCTTCGGCTGAGCTGCATACCTCGGGTTTCTAAATTCCTTTTTCTTCTGGATGTGGCTGTTTGTGTCAAAGTCTCCATGGATTTTTCTCTCATAGAGTTTGTAGATCTTCTCCTGTTACAAAATACGCAAGTCAGTAAACAGAAAGCAAAAGGCAAAGAAGCTGAATGAATGACTTCTGCAGATTCTGGATCTGGCAGGACGTAAAAAAAAAAATAATCATAAAATCAACTGAATCAAACAAATGAAACTTAGATCTCTGCACAGATAAGGAGCAGCAAGATCTGGGTTATTGCGCAACGTATTTCTGATACCCCAGAGAAACAGTCATGATAAAATATACCTCAAAAGATGATCTGTTGTAATTAACGGTGCATCTTATTCTCCAGATCGACAAGAAAGAGAAAAGTTGGAATCTAGAGTCAAAAACATCTCAGTTTGCACCTTTTCTGTCTGCTTGAATTCTGTATGACATGAACATTAATGTAAAACTATATTCTTCTTCAGTCACATTCCAACATTATCATATAGCAGCTGAGATATTTGCAGCACCAGAATTGCCCCTTGTCGGTTTAAACCCAAGGTCGGGGTATGATCATGAAACCCTCGTGGATCCGAAAATGCCAGTTTACTGCTAAAATGTAGTTTACGAAATCCAATCAAACTAGAATCTGAAGGCACACAACCTCCTGCTACCTTAGGGTAGGGATGTGAAGGTTGTTCGGGTGAATCATCAGGCAGGTGGGGGAGTGTCGGCCCTCGGGTGATCATGTTTGCTGTACGCTCTCAGAGTCAGCTGTGTGTCCAGACCTGCCTCAACTCCTTGCAAGAAAGACAACTCAATAGGAGCGCCAAATGTGCAGTGAAAAGACAGCAAGAGAGCAGAGGTGACTGAGGAAGACACAGCTCTAATTAAAGAGGAGACTCCAAATTTATGTAGCCACCAAAATATACTTCTGTTCCCAGAGGGAGCGATTAAAGCTGGCAACCTTTTCATTGGGTATACAGAACACAGCATTTGGAGCACACACTTTTAGCTTTTTGTCTCCTACTTTCAAACGTCAAGTTTTGATGTACATCTACTGAAGGAAACTGTTTGTCAATGTTTCCATAGGAACCAGGGTTAGGTTCTTACCATTTAACAGGATGCATTCAGTCTGTAAAAGTGTTTATCTGACACTTTACGGAGCCCAAAGACACAAGACGGCCAATCAGGACGCTCTTAAACCAAGCCCAGACAACCACACCCTTACTCTACTCTGATAACTTTGGCTTGGGCTCTCATGTTAAACCTACTCACTCCAGTCTACAGCAGCAGTAATTAAGTTTTTTTTTTTTTTGTTTTGTTTTTTTAAATCATGGTTATTGATCATCTAAGACACGTTTCAAACTCCAGGCTTGGGAGCCAAATCCGGCACGCCACAGACTTACATATGGCCCTCTAGACTCCAGACACACAAATAGAACCTTCAGGACAGCAGTTGTGTGCTTAAATATTATTTTAATCAATCAAATCAAAGCAGTTTTTATCCGTTTACTGCCAAATTACATAAATCAGTCCCTCTGGTTTTTCATGATTTTGCAATCGTGGGAATTCACGCAAAAATCAACAGATCTTTGCACTTTTTCGCGCTAATGCATGATTGTGAGTTTATTGCACATTTTCCGCAAAAATTGTCAAAAACACCTCTATGTGGCAGGATTTTTTTACTTCTACTCTGCTGTCTCAGCCTTAAGTTTAGTCTGTGATCAATGTTGCAAGTAACAAAAAGTTACATTTACCGTCATACATAGGTGCATATAGCACGTTTATCGCAAATATTTCTAAATTAGATCCAGAAAATCAGTGATTTTGACTGCAAGATAAAATA
This sequence comes from Anableps anableps, assembly GCA_014839685.1. NCBI lineage: Eukaryota > Metazoa > Chordata > Actinopteri > Cyprinodontiformes > Anablepidae > Anableps > Anableps anableps. Next base: position 7,860,810 of record CM026084.1, read on the forward strand.
AAATAAAACCACAATAACAATTAGGACATCCTGGAAGGATTGATCAATGTGAAAAAATGTCCAATATTATTTTATTTTAAGAAGTACTTATCAAGTGCAGATGCAGCTTTTTATGAATATTTTAACAGGTTGTTAATGGGTTTTCTTAATATGTTCTGGCACAACCGTTTGAGAACAGTCATGATCTTGACATGGCCCAAAATGAAAATGAGTTTGACACCCCTGATCTAAGGGCAGGATATTAGCAGCCTTAATGTACCTGTAGTTGACTGGAGCAGCGTCCTGCAGGCTCGGGAGGGATTCGGATTTCATCCGGTGACATGTTCCTCACCTTCTCTGAGAAGAGCGCTGACAAGACACACACACAAAAAAAACAATAAAAAAAAACACACAAGCATGACTCCTCCTATGTTTTGACCTGTCCTAACATGCAGAAGCATCAACTGAGTAAACATTCTTAAAGAAAGATGGTGAACATGGATTTTAACTCAGTTTCTGAAACACAGAGTGTTTATGTGTGTGTTATACTAATAGCAGTGGGGAATTCCTGTGCACCCTGGTCCTAAGTGTGGGTTTTACAGCACAGTGTGGTGTGATGAGCGCACATCCCAGCCAGGGAGTGGCTGCTGTTGGGGCTTGTATGGAGAAGGGAGGCTGCTTTCCCTCCTTTTGGACCTGTCCCTTGTTTTGCTTGTCTGCCTCTACTTTCCCTGACTCCAGGCCAGGCATTCTTTAGTGTCACCGCTATATCTCAATCACACACAGTCCTCGCCTTCACTCACCGCTGTCAGGCACACTTAAGAAGTGCTATACATGTGTGTGTGAACCTGCAATAGCAGAAGGCTGTGGGTGCTAACATTCAGTGAGGAATATAGACAGGTTAAAGCTTGACGACATGAGAAGATCATTTTCTGAAGTGCTGACTTGGTCTCTGGCGAACACTTTATCTTCGAAAAACTTCAGAGGAAAATTCCACTAAAAGCAAGGCTTTCAATTAAGTCAAGAATTTGCACTTGAAGCAGTAATTCTTCCTGCTCCCTTTCCTGTAATTTTTAGTTATGACCAGCCAGCTTATAAAACCTAAGGGTCCAATATGTAACTTAGGTGAAGTCAACCACACTGCGTTTAGTGTCTGGACTAGGCACGGGCCGGTACCAAGGCTTTAAAAAGTTAAAAGTTTTTATATTGCTAAGATAACCCATTCTAACCTTCCTACAATATCAAGTCCTCTCAAGGAGATGCTTTACACAAAAATGTATAACATGATCCAATTACTTAAAAGAGAAAAGTGACAACTGTTCCTACTGTCGCCTAAAAAAAAAAAAAATTACTAGAGTTCTAAAAATGTCATCTGTAACATTTAATCATAGTTTTTCGATTCCAATAGACTTCAAGCGAAACTCTAGAAATAACGCCCACTAAATTTAACAGAAGCTTTTAAGGAATCCCCTTTTCTACTTTTTTTTCCCTACTTTTTAATGGGAGCAGAGCAAGCTGTTAGCTACATAATTAGTCAGGCTATCTGCTTAGGTAGCTAGCCTGCATTCTGCTGCTTTACAGACATGCTGATCTTAGCTAGCCAACCGTAGTTCTAATAAGAGTCATAAGTAGGTCTGTCAATAAGCAATTAATCAATCAATTAATCACATGATAGATTAAAATGAGCTCAATCATTTCCATTCTGATGATTCATTTTTTTTAAAAAGGGAAATTTTGCTTACAGAGACATCATAATTAGGGCTGCACCGATTAATTGATTTAATCGATTATTGAAATAATCGTCATCTAATTTAATAATCTATTAATCATTAACTGGAGTATACAGATTATAAAAGGCCATTTGCTGGAAAAAAAAAAAAAAAAAAAAAAAAAAAAAAAACAAACATACCTAGAGCAGTAATTAAGCCAAAACTGCACAAAATACATAAGCATTCTATTTTTAAGATTAAAAAAAAAAATAAAAACAAAACAAAAAAAAAAAAAACAAAACAAAAAAAAGAACAACCTTTGTCTGTAAATATGTTCCACCCAAAACTCCTCAAGTGGCAGTTTTAGCTTCACCTGGTTCAAATTCACTAAAGGAAAGCTATATTATTGCATTTTAGGCAATAACATTATTATTTTCCAATTTAAAAAATTAATTTAATTAATTGTTTATTTGCCTCTTTCAATGTATTTCTAACATTGTACAAAAAGCCTAAGAGGTTAAATTAAAAATCTGCAGAATGTTCCAATTTTTTTTTCAATCCGATTAACTGTAAGAACAAATGATAGAATAATCTATTACTAAAATAGGTGTTAGTAGCAGCCCTAATCATAATCCATTTTACTTATGGTTTTGGTTGTAAGTATTTTTTATTTCCGTTTTGTCTATTGTTCTTGATTGTTGAGTTTTATTTTGGATATTTAAAATATCTTCCAGTTCCAGTGTTGAGTGTTCTTTACAAAATTAGAGTTTATTGGTCTTTGAGAGAGCCAACTTGCATTGTTATGACATTATCAATATATCACTTTAAAACTGTCTCAAAACAACAACATCATCATTTATCACAATAATTACTGGGACAATTTATCATCCAGCAAAATTTGTTACCCTGACAGGCCTAGTGATAGGTGGCGCTCTTTTAGTTTCCACATCGTGACCATCTGTGTTTTCTGGGGTTTTTTTTGTGACCTGGAATAATTTCCAAACAACCGAATTTGTCTTGCTTGTTAGACATACAGAGAGCGACAGAGAACAGGTGAGAGCTGACAGTCACTCCTTAAAAAATAAGAATCAGCAACTTCATATCCTCATGACAACGATTCAGAAATCGTTTTTTCTGCTGAAGATGTTTTCTACTTCATTTACAAGTTGTGAGATAAATGAAAGCGTCAGTTAAAACAGTGTTTGAACAGATTTATTTTTGATGAAAGCAATGAAAAAAAAAAAAAAAAAAAAACCCAAAACCATGTAAATCTTAATTTTACAGGTTTTTCAATAAAAATGCCCCCTGTCCAGAACATTATGGCTTGGCTCTTCTATATTTGGGTTAGCAACCTTTAAAGTCCATCAAGCCAATTTTTGTCTCTGCTCTCACTAAATAAAATCTGTCTGCAGCTACAAAACCTACTGGGCCTGTGAAAAAACAAAACAAAACAAAAACAAAACAAAAAAAAAAACTAACTTGCCAATCTGTAATTTCCTATAAAACATTGTTTATTTTATTAAGAATGTTAAAATATACTATTTTTATTTGAATTTTGGGGTTTTAAATTTATTTTGTTTTGTTTAAATTTTTGTTTAGAGGACAGAAAAAAATAAAGAGTCCAGAGAAAAGAAGAAAAAGAAAAAACAAGAAAATCCTTATGTCAATCTGTTTTGGAAATCCTTAGAAGAAATTCCTTAAAAGCAGAAAAATGACTGAAATGATTCCTGTTGGAATCAGGCACTAATTAACTTGACCTTCAAGTAGGGGTGGGGGTGCACTTAGGGGAATAGGGCACTTCCTCATAAATTTGTAAAGCAACAAGTGGGGGAGGGGCAGTGCTACATGTATGCCCCATACAGCCAGAGAAAACTATCATTATTGGCACCTCATTGGAAAGAACTAGTACTAAATTTAGCCTGTGATTATTTAAGACTTTTTAAAAAGACCTTTATGAATGGAATTTAAGACCTATATCTCGACAGAAATGTACAAACTTCATCCAGCTAACTGGCTATAAATTTGAACTAATCCATGATAGACACACACACACACACACACACACACACACACACACACACACAAAAAAAAATCTAGCTCGCTAGCTAGTAAGGGTATGTAGCAGTGTGTTACTGGTAGTCTCAGCTGTCTCAAGTCACAGAACATAATGAAGATGTCTGAGTGTGACTCAAACTTTTACCTGACAGAAAAGTCTTGCAAGAAAAAAAAAAAACATAGAAAATATGAGATTAAATAGTGCTGTCAAGATAAAATTTAAGTCCTGAAATGAACTTTTAATGACTCTAAGTCATTTCAAGGCGTTAATTTTAGATACATGAATTTAAGGCAGACGCCCTATTCTGTATCAAAGTTAAGATGACAACAATAATTAACAATAATATTTAATTACTTTAGCAGCAGGATAAATACTTCTTGCTTATCTGTTTGACAAAAAAAGCAATCAGGTCATGCTCTACCTTGTTTTAAATCTCTGAGTAAATACGATGAAACTGGCTTTTTTTCCTTTAAGGTTAAACTGTGAGAATCTCAAACAATGACTCCTCTAGACACATCCGTCACACTGTTTTTTTTGTTCTCTAACAATGTGTGTTGCTCAATTTATCCTACCGAGCATTAAATACATAAAATAATCTATTTTTATGACTGAAAACATGTTGCTAAATGATCTGTGTTGAACCCCAATCTAAGATCAGCTTCAGTTGCTACATCTTATGCAGTTTATTTATATAAAAGTATAACTGCTCTGAGTCCGTGGGGTGAACTTTGAGGTGTTTTTGTAAAAGGATGCTGTGATATCCAGACACACCTCCAGGAGGCACTCCCTGATGTTTTCCTTTCCTTAAAGAATCCCACGTGTGCATGCCGACCCGCCACACTGACCTCCATACATCTGAGCATGACCTCCCTCTGGGGCTTATTCTTCAGATGACGTGAGTAATATCAATCAGCCTCCACGGGGTTGTTTTTGCTGACTAGACAGAAACATAATGCCTACACATGCATATAAAGGTTGATGTAAACAAATTTTACATGAAACAGAAACATAGGAACATGATTAATAATGCCTACGTGTAAGTACATCTGAAAAACTGTTGCCTTTAGCGATGACAAAAGCCTGACACAACAAGTCTGATGACTCAAGCATTAGGTGGTGGCCTGGTATTTCATTAAACACAGATAGGCACTTTCACAGTGCATCTGAACCAGGGCTTTAACATGGTAACAGGCGGCTAATCCTCTTAAGACAACCTGAGATTTACTGGAAAACTCTGAAGCTTTGCTGAACTCTGTCATTTAAGCATCAAAATAAAGTCTGTTGCTTCACTCTGGCTGGGCAATAATCAATAAATCATAGCATGTGCAATAAATAACTGCGTTTATAAGTCTGTGCCAACTGGGAAAAACACTAGTACACACCAGAGGCACGTTTAGAAGACTGTAAAATACAGACAGAAGACTGTAGTTTGTTTCCAAATGACCATCTGTCTTCCAGAAAGAAAGGCGCGATCTGTGCCCTGAGGGTCTTTTTTGGACAGCCGGACAATGTCTGTCTCTTCAGCAGAGGCACAAAGAACAGACTTCAGCCTAGTGATGAGGCTTTTGGCCAGAAATGCTCTGACATTTACTGATGGAAAAGACTGCAGAGGAGGAGCTCCACTGCTGGAATATCAAAAGATCCAGACTTAAGCTACAACTTGGACTCTGATGCTGATCTACGGTTTAAAAACATAAAAAACAAGTAGAATGCATTTAATTCCCCTTGTTTCACATTACATGCGTCCTAATTCACATCCAGCTCATAGATTCCAACGGCAAACAGTGGGAAGGAAGGTTTACAGTCAGTTCTGGTGAATAAAACACCGCTCCCTGGATCAGTCATATCCTGTCTGTTCTGATACATACATGTCCACCTGTGCAGGTAAATAATTATTCACCAACCACTGACTTGTTAAGTCTACATAGTCCAACCTGCTTGCCAGCTGGCAAATAGTCTTTCATCCAAACCTGGTCTAGTTAATGGATCATATACTCAATGCATCTACAACCTGGAAACATGAAAAATCCTAGTATCATATTCTATAACTGAATCCAATACACCCCAGGAGGTGGTGGAGGGGGTGTTATGTAGTAGTTTACCTCTCAGGGTTTTAACAATTACATCTAAGACACGGTTTTTTTGAGACCTTCAGCTCTGAATGTGCAAGTGCCTTGCAAAAGTATTCACACCCTCTAAACCATTTTCACATTTCGACGTGCAAAAATTCACAAAATTCTGTTCATGTTAAATTTTAGGTGAGATGACAACACAAGTAGCCCATAACTGTGAAGCTGAATGACTCCTACAAATAAAAATCTGAATATTGTGATATGAATTTGTATTCAGGATTGGGAAACAGAAACTCTCAACAACTTGCTGAACCTTTTTAAAAGTTTGAATAGTAGAACAGATTTCTGTAGCACTAAGCAAAAAAAAAAAAAAAAAAAAAAAAAGCACCAGATGTCCTTTTGGGACAAAATATCATAAAATGTATCAGAAAACACTATTGTTCTTCTTGCAGTGCAATAATCAATAAACCTGTAGCAAACATTAAAAATAAACAATAAAACAGGAAGCTCTAAACCGTTTTTCTTCCTCCCAAGCTCTATAGTTGAGGGCTCCCTGAGGGGTGTGAATGAGAGGCTGCCTGGCCAGAAGTTAAAAAAAAAAAAAAGTTTTATATTTAAAGCTATTAACAGATATTGTTTCTTTTATGATTATTTATTAAGTGAGAAATCTGCTGCGCCATAGTAACAGTATCATTGGGCTTCATGCATCCGATTTAGCATATTGCCAAAAGCATTCCTTCAATCAGATCATTGAACTCCACATTCCAATCACTTTCAAGGCCACAGGTGTATAAATTCAGGCATCTAGGCATGCAGATTGCTTCTATACACATTTATGAGGAAAAAAAAAAAAAAAGGGTCACTGTCAGGAGCTCAGTGGACTCCAGCGTGCAACTTCCTGTGACGTTCAGATGAGCTCAAAAACAATATGTGGAAAGGCAGTTATTATGAGGGGCTGTTCTTCAGGAGTTGGGATCATCCTCCGTGAATACTGAGACAGTTTGGACAAGGTTCTGCTCCCAAGTCCATGACAACAGTTTGGGGATCTCCCCTACTGTAGAAACATGACTGCACACCAATGCACAGACATGTTAAAACCAGTGCTCATTGAGGTCCAACATTAGTGTCTGACCTAACAAATGAGCTTTTGGAAAAAATTGGTCCAAAATTCTTATAAAACACACTCCAACATGGTGGAAAGGCTTCTCTGAGGAGTTGAAGCTGTTATAGCTTCAAAGGGCGGGCTGACATCTTCTTGAGAATTGGGGTGTAACTCAAGTTTACATGTGTGAAGGCAGACAAGTGAATACGTCTGGCAATAAAGTACATTATGTCCCAATATCCCATCCCAACTTGTGAGAAATATTTGTAGGGTACAATTATTGAGAATTATGAGCTTGTTTATCTTTTTAGAAGCTGTTAGTACTATATATTACTTACCAACAAGCTCATTGGGGTCCTTCTTCTCTGCTTCTGATACCTGTAACAAAAAAACAAAAAAAAAAAGAACAGGGGGAGCGGGGGGAAGGAAGAGAAGAGAAACATAGTAGTACATTTAGATTTTAATTTAGTCAGAAAACAAATCTAGCCTTGTGTTAGAAAATATGAGCAGCAGAAGAAAGGAAATGACTAATCTGTACTTCAGTCTAGATGGTTAAATTCTGCCTAATTTCCATACAACTGAAGCTGGTAAAAGCTCATTGTACATGAGTGAAAACAAATCCCAGAACCACCCCTGTAATACACATTGTAATACAGTTCCAAAGAAGTAAAAAAGGACTGTAAATGTTTTCAGTTTCTAGAGAATGCCTTGGCTCAGCTGGAGGAGGAGTCTTGAACAACCTCTAAAATATGCCCTGTGCTGTGCCAGCACCCTGAAGGTAATCCAGGTTCAACACAACAGTGCTGTTATTCACAGGACATGAACCGTCACTTAGCAACCATACAGGCACATCAAAGAATTGCCCACACCAGGAGAAAGGAGGAGGAGGACAAAGTTCAGGGGAGCTCATGGGCAAAACTGCAAACGGAGAACGTATATTCAGTAAAGATAATTGGCACTATGGCCGACAAATGCCTGATGTTCAGTTCTTGTTTAACTGATATTCAGTCACAGTTAAAACACTAAAAAGCAAAAAAAAGCAAAAAAATCCCCAAATCAAATCAAATTCATTCACTTCTCATTCAGCCATCTTTCCATCTGTATAAGGTTCAACAACTAACCTAAGCACATAAAGAACAGTCTTAACATTCTTATTTTTGAATTTGAAAATAACTTAAAGTTTAATGAAGTTACCATAAAGCAGTCTCAAAAGGAGGTGCTTGCACATGTTTGAAAGAGGTAGAAGAGTGCTCTGAAGATGGCAGAATATTCAGTGTGTTCTGCTTGGTTTCACTGTCTCACAAATAAGCTATTGTAAACCAATGCAAGGTTGCTGTAACAACAATCCTCTTCAGTGTGAATGCTGTAACTGAAAAAGACTCAGATCCACCATTTTCAGTAAGCCTAAAAATGAAGTCACACGAAGCACAGAGATATAAAAGGAATCAATTTTCTACAAAATGCTGAGAGGTGTCTGTTTTTCTACCAGGGTATGAGATAACTTCCTGTTATCTGTTTTCGCAGATAACAGGAAGGCTCAACAGAGCACAACATGGTTGCTCCATTTTATCTTTTAAAGTGTTTATTCACAGTTTCTCAGTGGACTGGAAATGACGATGGCTTATTGAAAATCTCAGACTAAAGTTAAAGCTCAACTTACTTTCCAAGTAATTCATACAGACACATATGTTTTAATGCTAGCTGCTCTAATTAGCAAAACAAGGTCACAGGAAAATAACCAAAAACTACTTAAAAAAAAAAAAAAACAAACAAAAAAAAAAAACTTATATTTTCCTATAATAAACAGGTAATCCCAAAAGTATTCAAACCCCAGGCAGATTTGGGTTTACAGGAATCTTTTAATTTTACCAACATGTCCCTGGTGACTGGAAGTAACATTAATGTTTTGGAGGGACCCAGCTAGAGTTCTGAGGTGAATCTTATAGAGAAACTGTGGAGGAACAAAAGATTAGGGTGATAGTAAAGATGCCTTCCAACCACAGATTTGAAGCCCATAGATAAATCATCACAATATCCTTGAAAAAAACAGAAATAAGAAGGGCTGGTTCGCTATAATGGGAATAAAGACTGTTCCATTTATTCTTGAAAAGTGTAGAAATAATTTCTGACAAGCTGTTTTTTAATTAGTTTTTTTTTTAAGTTTGTTTTAAGTTACATTTGACGCTCCTTTTACATGATCTTTTGAGAGAGATTTACTTCTAGAATGAAGATTTTTGGTCAAATGAAAATAATTTAGAATCTTAATCTGCCAGAGGTTTGAATAATTTTGGGTTCAATTGTAGCTCTTCAAATAAAATCAGAGCAGATTAAAACTAATACTTGCCACAAAATTCTGACTGGTTCATCTCCAGTCCTGTAAGTTTGAAATTTACATTTCTATACAAACTTTAAAATGTTGGTAAAAACACCCGTTAAAGTGAGCATCTACAACTTAAAGGAATCCTGGAGAAACAGAGCAACAGTAAAACTTGGCTTTTCTTAAATGTAAATATATTTGACAGGAATATGGTGAAAAAAGTTTTTTTTTTTTTTTTTTTTTTTTGGTGCTGGTTTACTACCTACTCATGAGGCATTGCATCACCTCAGCATTCCTCTTTATGCTGCACATGCTACCGATAAAAAAAAAACAGCCGCACAGATATGCCGTCTTTTGAGGAGCTCATACATCCTGTAATACTCAGTGAGCAATATGAAATATTAAGTTCAAATGCACCTAATACCTGTTAATGTGCATTATAGTTTGAAGTTGTTTTAATTGCTCTATTATTTATTTATTTATTTTTGCTTTATGTATTTATTTATTTGGTATTCAATGAATACCAAAGTAACTACTGTAAAATTACAGTCACAACCCTCCCCTCTGGTCTAAGAAACAGGACAGCTGACATAAATATGGGAGGGAAAGAAGTTTTTCTTCTTTAAGGTCTTTTGGCACTAGCGGCTTTTATTCATCAGTAGCTAGACAGGAAGGAGAGCAGAGAGAGGAGGGGAAGACATGTAGTAGTTGGACCAGGGTCGGGAATTGAACCCAGGAAAGCTGCATGGAGGACTGTAGCCTCAGCATATGGCGTGTCTGCTCTTCCACTGAGCCATGTGACACCCCAAAAAGAACTTTTTTTGCTATGCTTAGGCAAGGGCGCACTTTACAATGAAGCTACAGAAGATGATTGCCTGGAACCCCAATACATCACTGGCCTCTAAATAAAAATAAACATTTTTTTATTTGGGTTTTTTACAAAAACGTTCTCCAAACTATCAAACTAAGGTAAACATATGAAAATGTGAATTTCTTCCTATAATTGTACTTCAGAGATAAGCAAAAACACAAAGAACACTGTGAATACCTGAAGGAGAAAATCCCAACATATGAATGTGAACAGTAAGGATGAATTCATCCATCTGTCTCTGTACCATCCTAACCCTTGCAGGACCGCTGATTGTCATGATCTGACGTTGGTCAGATCACCAGTCCATCACCAGGCAGCAAGGAAGACTGGGAATTAAAACATCTGGGTGATGGGAAGAAACTTGTCTGTCCAGTCATTAAATATTAAAATCTTAACTGAAATTTTAAGGATATCCGTTATCTTAAACTTAGCTTTACAAATTTATTGCTAGTAGTAATGTTGTGTTAAATATATTTAAAATGAATGCTTGCAGTGATAAGTAGGAAAACAATTAGAGATGGCACAACAGATTATGTTATGCTGACCTACCAAAGAAGAAGAGGAAAAGACAGTGTAGACAAATATTACTATTAAAACAATTGTATAAGGTTCCATACTGTATCAAATTCCATCAGTTTATATATATATATATATATATATATATATATATATATATATATATATATATATATATATATATATATATATATATATAATTTTTTTTTTTTTTTAATTTATTTTTTCCAGATATGTTTTGAACAGTACGACACAACCTGATGTCGGGTAATTTTTCAGTTGAGACTCACTTCTAGTTGCATTTTCGGATGACTATGATAAAATATTTTCAGAAGAACAGGAAGGGACCCAAGGAAGACATTGAGGTAACGTCAGCTGGAGATGCTCAATGTTCCTTATTGTGACGCAGTTTCCTTAAGTTTTAAGGAATATGGTAATGATAGCGATCTGTACTGTGATACGTATATTCCTAATGTTCCTTGCATGTTATTGGTGATTTAAACGAATCTAACACTTCCCAATTATATCAGACAAGTACACAGGCTGAAGTAGTGGAGGAGGTGAGTGAAGGAGAGAAAAGGGGAAAAGGGGAGAGGCAAAGCAGGAGGGTGCATCTTCCGTCGCAGGTAAGCATGTTCCCATGCAACAGGGCATTAGAGTTCTTTTTTAAGAAACCCAGAAAAATAAAATGCTCTCAGCCAGGCAGCAAACTCTGCTGTTAGATTACTACAATAGAGTTGTGAATTCAGTTGTGCAGTGTGAATATAGTGAATAAATGTTTTTCAAAAAACATTCAGTTTGAAACAGTCATAATTAAAACCATGTTGTTGACGTGGATTTGTCACTCAGCCCTCTCTCACAGCAGAACAAAAGGGGACGGTAGCTGATTGATCAATGCACCCCTATTGCAATCTATACTGGCATCACAATACTAAACAATAATATTACAATGTCAGGTTTTCCTATATGGTCCTGCACTCTACTCATAAACCATTTCAGAGCCACACATTGCCATTATGCCCCAACTTGCTTTATTTTGATCCACACATACCATTTTGTATCCATATATTTAAAATACAATTGTTATATGTTCTGATGTCATCATGAAAATGACTAATCATTACAAACACCCAAATCTTAAGTATAATCTGATTTGATAACATAGAAGATTTTCAGAACATTTTTAGATGATTTTATATTCTACCCCTTATCCATTGATTATGGCTCTGTTCTCCTTTGAGACTCTTATGAAATATGACCAAATCATCTATCAGCCTCCTCCTGCTGGTAAATAGTGTCTTTTGGAATCACATGATCGCATGTCCTTCCAGTGGACAATGATTTAACAATAAACTATGTCACTGCTTGTCAAAGTGAGTACAAAACAACCTGAAGGTAGAAATAAGACAGCTGCTTTTTGTCAAAACATAAAAAGGTATGAGATGACCAAAAATGGCAAAAAGATAAACTCACTAGCATCTGCAGTGTATTTGCATCTTAAAAAGAACATTCTATTGCTAGTTAAGATCTGGTACAACCTTGGAACTTGAAAAAGAGATATTATTTTTAATTGCAATAGACAGATTTGTTAATTATGCTTATTAAATAGACTGAAACATACTTTTAGAGGTTTGTTCAACATTACTTTGATTTAAAACACTATCCTAAGAATGTGAATGTCTAATACTTTAAAAGTATAGCACAATTAATTAGTGAAAATTCCACATGGCACAATACCAACACTGTTTACTCTGGAGGCTAGATATTACTCCTCCTTCTGAGACCCACAAGACTCTACCCTGCCCACAAATTTTCAAACCAAGCGTAATACAAATCCATGTCATAATAACCAGAAAATGACAACCAAGCAGTAAATTGTGAAATAGCAGAAGTGTTTCACAACAGCAAGTTACAGCGAAAACTTACAGTAAATAGATAATACAAGAAGGCAGACAGAGTCAGCAAACATCCATTCTCCTCCTGTCGACTAATGAGCATTAAGCCTAACCAACACAAAAAAGAAAGCATTCATCAAACCATATCAGATAAAACATGTCAACATAGATGCATTGACTTCTCTTCCTCCGAACAATGGTGTTTCTGCTTTCTGTGAATCATCTTAAGCACGCCAGGACATGAATTTTGAAAAACTGTTCCAGTTACCATAATGTTTACACTGATAGTGATGTTATCTTAGGCTCTTAACTGCATGGCAAATTTCACAGACAAAGCTAATCACATGAAAGGCAGGTTATAAAGCAAAGCCTCAGAGGGAGCCACTCTCCTCTGAACTGATGTTTCCACTCCAGCAACCTCTGCTTCACTTCCTGAGACGTTTAAAGCACACAAATGTGAAGCAACTCGACATATTTTATATGAATAATGTCACTAAGAAGTTTTAACACAACAACTCGGTTGTTAATTTAACATTCAGGCACACATAATCCCACAGCACCACCTAGTGAACAGTCGATCTCTAAATCCAATCTACTCCACGACAGGTCCGTCGTTCAAATACCTCCACATCATCTGGGTCCCTCCCCTCGTCTGATTCGTCCATATCCTATAAAAACAAAAACGCAGAAGGTTAACACTGTGTGGGGGAGGTCAGAGGGCAGAAGACCAGGACAGGGGCCAGGCAGTACACACCACAAAGGATTCTAAAACTATTAAGACATTATTCATTTAAGTTTCTAAAAATAGGAAAAGAATGCGTAATTGCTGAATTGTTTGAAGGATGTTAAAAGGCAAAGATTCAACTACAAGACAAGTTTGCTAGTTAGTGTTAATGTCACTCTCTTTAATGGCTGAATGATTCAAACATCAGCTTTAAAAGTTCTTTAAAGATGGGTACATAAATTGGCAGAAATGCAAATGAATGAAAGAAAAAAAAAATTAGGAGCGACTGCACGCTGCAATAAATCAATCTGCTGGTATTGTGAACACACACCACTTCATCATTTAGAACCATACACTCAAGAACATGACAACACTCTCAAAACACAGCTGAATTCTGTATGGAAATGAAATGATTTTTATTATGCCATTTTAGTACTTAAAGTTATAATAATGTTCATGTTTTTTTTAATGAAGACATAAGTTTTTTTACGGCTTAAACTCCAAATCTGTTCTCAAGTACTGGACCTGGGTCTTGATCATAGTGTTTTTAAGGGATCAATATCAGAGTCGTTCCAAATACCTGTTGCTGATATTCTGTGTGATTTTTGTTAACGAGCAAGCCATGCGGTCGCTACTGTGGGACAACGAAAAAAATAAAAATAAATATCTCTACCTGTTCACATGTGCACAGCTTACAAAACTGTCTAACCGTTGATCTAGCGAATCTGGATTTTCTCAATCACTCACAGTGGCTGCTGCAGCTTTCTGTGTCATGTGACCAACTCTGTGAGCTGAACTGCGCAAAGAGCAGCTGAAACACCAGTCATTAAACTACAATATTCAAAGCACTAAGGAATACAACTTTGTTATTACAGGTTTTTGTTTTTTTTGTTGTTTTTTTTTTGCACATGATTATCTAAAACCACATGAAAATGTAACAAATTATCAACAAGTCATATCAACGCAGAGAGGAAACATGTTCGAGTTAGCCTAGTCTTTCAATTAACTCCTTTGCTTGAAAACAGTCAGCAATAGCAAGATGCAAGCCTATTTAAGGAATTACCTGTATGGGTTGAGACAAATATATCTTTAGAAATAATGTGGCTTTGCCCCTTTTTGGCAACATGTCGTCAAAATACGAGAGTAATTTTCTTACCCAAATGAACCAGTTTTGGATTTGCTTTAATATGGTACCATATATGGACATGGTATTGGCAAATACCTATGCTGAAATGACTTGGGTCGCAAACAAAAAAACATTTATTGAGAGATCATCTTGACTGGTAATACAGATCAAAATGTATATCTATGTAGACTGTCTGCTATATTAAAATTTAATATTTTTGACTTTGCCATAGTTTGTTAAAGAAGTACTAAACGGGATGCATCAAACAGTAACAACTAACTGTACAGCTTCATTTATACAATGTTTAAAATAACACTGATATGAACCAAAATGTGTAGGTCCTGCTCTGTCCTGACTGGTTTATTTTCAAAAGGCTTCCCAGCAACATAACTGGAATTGTGATCATAGTAAGACAAACTAAAACATTTTCTACAACCTATTAAAGTAAAATAAGATGAAACTGTTACTTTGGTGAATAAATACTGATACTAAGTCAATTCAGTTTATGTGGAGGTTATAAATTCTACTGTATAAAATCATGTTTCATAAAATGTTAGATAAAAAAAATAAAATGTATGAAAACATTTTTAAACAGACTGACTTCTGCCTTGTGTTATTAAAACTTCCACCTTATTCATTTAATCATTTCTTACATTATCACCACTAAGAGCTCTCCAAGCAGCGGGTTTCTTTTTACCAATAATTCCAACATGGTCTGGAATCCAATAAAAACAAAATAAAACAAAGTCTTAACATTTGCTAAAAGAAAATGACTAACTGTGCTAATCTCTGCTGTCCCAAGTAACTGAAACTCATCCAAAAATAAGCTTGGCAACGCTGGGCTTATGTTTCCATCACTGCCGGTCACTCAAAGCAGACGGTCATAAATACCCACAGTTAGTTTGACTCACATGCCACTAAATGCCAACTGCAAATAAAGTAAGAAAGATCAAAAACTGGGGTCCCGTTTAGACCTGACCCTGACATCTGTGCTGGATGATTCATTTGCACTTGAATGACGCTAAATCCAGTTGGAAATGCATTCAAAATGGATTGAGGATAACTCTGCTCAGACAACCTTCAGGAGACTGCATTAGCTTAGCTTTCTGGAGCCAAATCTACTTGGGACACACTGAAGGAGCACTCACTGAACTGAGGTGATTCTTCTCAACCTAGCCTAGCCTAGCATTATCATTTGAAACAATAAGTTTTAAAAAAGTGCATTTAAAAAAAACAAAAAAAAAAACAGCATCCATATTGCTTCAGACTAATTTATTTGTTCATTCATTCGATCTTAAAAGATTAAACAGCTGCCAAATTACTAATCAAAACAAAGTAAATCTTTCAAGGGGTTAACAGGAAAGTTTGCAATACCTTTTCTGTAGTATGACTTGGTGCACCAATCAATGATCTAAATTCGACAAACTTCATGTTCTAAGCTCTAACTGGTGAGCGGAAAAATGTTGTCCCCTGCTTTTCAGGAGACATATTTAAAACTCCAACTTCTTGGAGTTCTTAATCTTTTATAAGTTTTGTTTTAAGCTTTGCTAAAATCAGATAAAGTTTAAGGTTTTTTGTTCTGATCCATAAATGGGCAAAATTATTCAATTCCTTTATTTTCTGATGGATTCAGAACAACTACCTCTATTAATGAACGTGCAGCACATTTTTCCTTTCTCTTTTACAGTCAATGATAATTACATTTAACTGTGAAACTAAAACAAAGTCTATACAAACATTTCAATATTTGGTTGAGAAAAATCTCATCTGCCATCTTATGCACTGATCCAAGATCTTCATGCACAAGATGCTACAGCTCAAAGAGAGGGGTGGGCACCTCATGACGTTGGAGAAGAAAGAGTAATGAGGAAAATGTTGGGTTAATCCCAGTTGTTATTGGCATTGCCATATTCAACAAAAACATCTCTTGATCATCCCTGGATGGAGATCAGTTGGTCCCAATTTAACAACAGCGTCAAAACTGAGACCTCCCGCTATAATTCGGTCTATAAATGCATGAACAAAGAGCCTGTACTTTGATTAACCTTTTGTGAGTTTCACAAAAATACAATAAAGATTAGGGAAACATCTTTGATGCAAAACCAGCAAAAATGTATTTCCTTCATTTTCTGTTTGATTCAAAACTACTATCTCCATCAATGAACCTGCAAATTGTTTTGCTCTTTTATGCATTATAGCCAAAAGTGGAATCAACAGGTCAAACCTGAAAGAAAACCGAAACCGTTGATACTCCTTGTAGGATTGAGTATCTCAAATAATATCACAAGCTCATGTTTTTCTAATATGGCACAGCTTTAGAAACAACAGTACACTTGCCTATTGTTTGTTGTGCATTACTGGTTGTGTTTTATCTTCAGTTTCACACAGCGATTGATTTTTACGCAAAGTGTGTGTACACAACCAAAGAGGCCTGTTCCAAATTAGGCCTGTAAGGAGGAATTCTGAGATCCGATACTGACCGAGTTGCTGTCCCGGCTGTCTTCATTTCCAGATCCTTTATCTTCAACATCCTCGGTCCGGTTCAGGTCGTCCTCCCCATAGCCATAGACGAGACCCCCTCCTCGCCCCCCTGGACACAAACACACAGAAAAAGCAGAGGTCAGACATCAGCGAGGTATGTTACATTCAGTGAATCTGCAGCTGCCATTTTGTTCATGTTGATGGATTTCTGATTATATTATTAGGAGCAGGTTCCACTGAAAAAAACTATTTTTATTTGCTGTTGTAGGTTGGAGTTTTGAAAATCCAGACTGATTTTGTAAAGTTAATCATTTGTTTATTTTCTTGAGCACTATTAAGGACACAGCCAGGATATGATATCAAATTTATGGCCCATCAAAACCAAATTTTATTCATCTGTGGGTGAAAAAAAAAATCAACCTAATATCCTGTTTGTGCAGTTTTTCAGTACCTCCATACTAGGGCTGCATAATAGCAGGAAAACATGTAACTGCAATCCTACAGCTCAATATTGCGATAACACCATATTTTTTTCCTTTTACTTCATCACAATATCCCCACTATTCTTTATACCCCAAGACATTCATTTCTACTAATAAAGTTTTATTTCCTTTCAGGAGTCTTTTACAACCACGTTTAACGGCAACATTTAAAATAATGTTGAAATTATGCAATTTTTAAATGAATATTCAGTTTAGAGTCATAACATTTCGTGTTATACTGAAAACTGAGGGCCATAAATTTCCTCAGAATTTCAGATTTTAAAATGCTATAACATCTGTTTGTTAAACATTGATGTAGAATAATCCTGTCCATGTTTAATCTGTCCAGATGGTGGTGTTTTCAATTTGGACTCCTTTTGAGGTGGTGAAAATGTTTTTTTAAAGCCTTAAAATTGTCCTAGTTTGAGTTTCACAAACTAAATAACGGCTTCACAATTAGTATTTAATATAATATGTAACTGGTGTGACAGTTTAGGCATAATTCTACATCCTTTTATTTAACACAAACTAAGATCCAAACATGACATCAAACGTACTTAAGCTCACGATAAAACACGTAACCTGGAATAATGTCCTGAAAAACAAAGAACCACAGATAATGTATCTATAAAACTACAATTTAATTATAATACCAGATTTCACAGAAACTAAGGTTTCTAAACAAGCATAATCAACAAAAGCCACAAACGAGGTTAAGCTAACGTTAGCTCACACTCATTGTACTCTCACAGGAAACAAATTAATATTGTGTTTTGTTGTCATTATAGCTACGGTACTAATTAAAAAACCTAATTTCACCTGTGTCTTCTGGTTCTGGGTCGGAGTCGGGCTCTGAATCGTCCCCATAATCTGCTAAAGACGAGAGCAGAGCGCTCTTTTTACCACTCGCCATCACTGTCTTCGTCACATAAATGCAGGGCGCAGGATAATTACGTCACCGGACTAGAAACTTCAGCTACGCAGTGAAGTACTGCGCACAAAAAGCACTGGCGCTAAAATGCTCCTTCGTTGTTTACGTCTTGCTGTAAAAAAATGATAGAATAATTATGTTATCATTTACAGCAAATTTACAATATTGATATATGTAACCCAAACTATGCGTCTGTATTTTTTGTATTAATATTGGTTTTACGGCTTAGCATCCAAGCTACACATAAAGCAGTGTTTGACTTTTAAAAAGACAGGACAAAAAAGTAACATGAAATACCTTTATTATAATGTCTCTTTAAAACACTTCAAATGATCACTACATTGCTGGGAAAATACTCATAGCCCTTGATTTATTTCTCCGTACTTTGCCCAGTTACAGTCATAAACATTAATATATTTAAATAAGATTGTTTGTGACAGATCAATACAAAGTAGCATGTGTTTGTAGCTATATGTTTAGAGTCATGGTAAATACCCAGGATTGCTCTGTGTTTATCTCCATCTTTCTGCCCATGACCTCTGCCTTGCTACACTGTCCCAGCTGAGAAGTATCACCACAGCATGATGCTGCCACCACCATGTTTCATGTCAGGATGGTGTTTTTAAGGTGACTTGCAGAATCCATCTGAAAATATAACTTGCTTTTGGTGATCTCGCAGTTTTCGTAATCAGGTCAGTGCAAATAAAAGAATATACAATTCTAGTTACATATTTTGAACTTATAGATGACAGACTGTTTTAAACAAAATATTGTAACCCTGTTTCTATAATCTGAATCTTTCAAATTTAAGTTTTACCATATATACAACAATGCAACTACAGTGGACAAGTGTCACCAAAATAGTTTTTAAGTGACATTCAGTTTGAAAAATATTTGCATGAGTCTAAATCACTGCATTCTTTGAATTCTTCCTCTGTTTCCTCTTCTTTTGCTTTGGTGCTTTTGAGCTTCTGCAGCATCCATATAGGAGAGCAAAGAGCACCAGAGACAGGACTCCCAGTGCAAACACCCCGATGACCACAAAGCCTCCCAGCATCCATGGATCCAGCTGCAGACGGTACAGGAACCAGTCTACCCACTCGTTTGGTGAGCCTGTGGGCTTCTGGTTCTCAGGCAGACTGCAGAGGAGATGAATAAATCACATAGGAGATGAGAATGAGAGATAGATGTTTTAATATGAATTCATCCTAGTTCAACTTTTTTTCATCACAAACAAAAGATTATTGGTTTTATTGGGATTTTATGTGACAGACCAACACACATGTTGTGAAAGTGGTGAGGAAGCCAAGAAGAAAGTTGTTATGGAAAGCAAGGCGTAAATCCTTTTAGCAGTTTGCCACAAACCATGTAGGGGAAACAGCAAAATATAGAAGAAGGTGCTCTGGTCAGAGGAAATCAAGTGTAAAGTTTTTTTGCTTACATACAAAATCCTGTGTGTGGTGGAAGACTAGCACTGCAATTAATCTGAACCCACCATCAACATGATGAAACAGTTTTGGCAGCATCATGTCTTGGGGATATTTTTCTCCATCAATCCTGTAGAAAAACCTGGGGCTGAGGTTTACCTTCCAGCAGGAGAAATGCCCTAAAAGCCAGAGCTATATCTGGTTAGATCAAAGCATATCCATGTCTTAGAATGGCCCAGTCAAAGTCCTGATTTAAATCCACCTGAGAATCTCCTGCACAATTTATTAATTGATGTTCAATGTTACTGTTCGTCTAGTCTGCTTTTAAGCTATTTAACAATGGGCAACAATGGCAAACAACGCCAACCAGAAGTGATTGGATAAGCAGTGTCTTTTTCAAAGGTTCTGGTCCAAAAACAACAACTTCTGTCTTGTCAGAATTTAAAAGAAGAATGTTCAGTGTTATCCCGGTTTCAATGTCCTGAAGACATGCATGTAATCTACCTAATGGATTAGATTCATCAGGATTTATGGATGGATATTGCTGAGTATCATCACCATAACAGTGGAAATTTATCCCATGCTGTCTGATGATTTTTCCAATTGGAAGCATATATATTGTAAAACGAATTAGTCCAAGCACAGAGCCCTGTGGTACTCCACAATTAACCCTAGAATGAGAAGATTTATTGTTCACATGGTTGTAATGTGACAAAATGTGAAAAACATTCAAGGGGTGGTAATACTATTACATGTACCAGATATGATTCTATTTCCTAAAGGTCTTCAAATCATCTATAATAAAGCTATAAAGATGTTTATAGAATGGATAAATATGTCATATAAATATTCACGTTAATACCGTTGTAACTCACCACATTCCACTTTTAAACTCACCTTACCGCCGCCATGTCCTGTTAAAGGATCCGGTCACAGCTCTGTTGCTCCCAACAAACTGTATATACAGGAGAATAAATTGCTACAGCTCTTCTTTTGGTCCACACAAAGCAGCAGAACTTTTCAAACACACCCTGCATACCCTACATACCAGTTCACTATGACTTTGTGCTCAGATGAGGGATTCTGGCCATCCAAAACAGCTCCTTCTCTGCTTTGGGGACAGGATAATTTTCTATGTGGGTGCGACCTAGTAGAAACAACTGCTTCTGGTTAATGTTTAAACAAAGGAGGAATGGGACGATAAGGTAAGCACGCAGCAGTCAGACAACACTTCTCTGATTGGAATATGGGCATTCCCTTAAGAGTTAGAATTAGAACACATAACTTTCAGTTGCTTTAACATTGTTACCATCTTTTCACATGAGGCTTTATAACAAATCAAGAGTTTGCTTCATTGAAACATATACAACATTTATTACAATTACACATAAGAGAATCACTACATGTGACACTGTCTGTGTGTCACCTCTATCTATACAAAAATGCGGTAGATTAAACAATAAGCAGCTCAGGTTTTCCTTTCCT
This sequence comes from Anableps anableps, assembly GCA_014839685.1. NCBI lineage: Eukaryota > Metazoa > Chordata > Actinopteri > Cyprinodontiformes > Anablepidae > Anableps > Anableps anableps. The sequence goes on from CM026084.1 coordinate 7,881,983, forward strand.
AGGCACAATTTGTAAAAAAAAAAAAAAAACTTGCCCTCAATTAGCCAGCAGAGGGCACTCTCTCTTTTTTTTCTTTGATAAAAACTGGCTCCCTTTGACATTAACTTTCAATTTATGTTAAAATGTAACCTTTCTGTGTTTCTCACAGTCACAGCTCAATGAATGAATTAATGTCAACTGGGGACAAAAGAACTGCACTTGTACTACATAGTATCTGTTTAACTGGAGCACAAAGAAGCTTTTATTGAGTCTTTTCATGCCTAAAACGCTGCCACACAGTACATTATTGTCCTGCTTCGTAATTCTTTTTCATGAGGCATGCCACTTTGTGGATCTGTACTGATTCCAATGGCGTTGGTCCCTGGATGCTGATACAGTTTGTCACTCAGTACTGCAAACATCCCAACGCTAAGTCCCATCTTTCCTCTGGCTTGTCCCACTTTATCACTCCAAACAAACCATTGACACTGAAAAGATTTATTTCCCCCTCTGTAACCTTGGGTTAAGAGTTTCCATCATGGTGGTGGTGTAACAGGCCAGAAGGTGGGGTGGAAGGGCTTGGATTCTGCAGACATATCCCGCTTTCTTTCACCCAGTCAGACGGCTGACAGAGGCTGAACTCTCGAGCCCTGGTATTTTGGTTTCCTGCTGCAGCAGCAGTAGATGCAGGAGAGCAGGATCATGAAAAGGACTGTAGCTGCAGTGACAAACAGGAAGCAGGGAGCACAAATCAGGTCGCTGTCAGCACAAGTCAGTGGAGAACTCACATTTAAAGCTGTCGGCATCTCTATTTTATACAAAGACTGGACAAAATGGCATGTGGGTAACCTGAGCCTGTGTGGAAGAGCAATTGCTCCTAAATCAAATACCTGGTTGTGCCACCCTGAAGATAGATGGAGTGTGTTGTAGTTATATTAATCAATATGTTGTGCTAAAAAGTATAAATCTATTAAATTAGATCATGCTATACATTTTTATTTAAAGTATTTATTTAATTCTAGTTTACACAAAATGCATTTGCATCACACAGATGACAGACATAACTTACCAATAAAGAGGAGGAGGATGGAGAAGGCTCCAATCTCCAGTGGGCCTGCTTGTGGGAGACTGTGCAGCTTGATCCACACCTGCTGAAGGATGTCTACAGCCTCCTCTTTGACCTCCATGATGGCCTCTGGACCCCGGGCAACGTCGGTCAAAACAGAAATAGCTTGGCTTGGGTTTCAAAGAAGACGGCCTCTGTAGAAAGTTTCACTCCTAAAAAGAAGACAAGATGGCGTTGTGGATAAATGTTTCACTCACATGAAGCTGCACCCTTCACTACTGTAATTTTAAGCATCCACCCTGGAATTATCCATCCAGCCTCGGAAGATTGTGGGCCCCAGATCTCTAAATACTTTCAGTTCCCTCTCATTAAATACAAGCCCCCTAACTGGCCTGCTAACTTACTTCCTATAAGAGTGGGAGCAGGCTCACAGACACATGTCCACAGACCAGTTTACGTTCTCTTCCCTCACTTGCTCCATTTCCATCCACATACAGCCAAAGCTGGATGTTCAGTTCAGCTATAAACAGACCGAACTATTTCAGGCCTGGCATTTCATGTGTGAGGTCTCTCATCATCACTGGAGCAGCTGTGTGTGGGTGAGACCTCACCGTCTGATACGAGACAGGAGATAAGGGTACGGAGATGCGAAATTGTAACAGAACAGGAGACAGGCGTCACCACAGATACGCTCTGAATGGATGAGTGAGTGCGGGGATCAGTGATGACCGAAGAGAGTATTTATAGAATTAGTGATACAGCAAACAGTTATCAGATTTAAAAGTTGGAATGTTTTCCCTTGATTGTCTCCAACCAATGATCAGCAGGTCAGATACTAAAAAAAAAACAAACAAAAAAAAACAAAAACAAGAATATGTTACTATTCTTCACATACAGGACATATATTAAATGCATTGATTGTCTGTTTATGTATTTAGCAAACGCTTTCATCCAAATGGTCTCTGAGGAGTTGGGTCTTCAAACGTTTCTTGAAGATAGACAGGGTGGTGCTTGGTGGGTCATTCCACCATCGTGGAAAACGACACATGAAAACAGTCTGGATAGTCTTGAGTTGGTGATGACCTCTTTAAAAGTAGGAGTTCTGATGGTTTGCTTCTCTGGAGCGTTAAGACAATAGCACAGAGTAAAGACATCAACAACGACCTGAGAGAGTCAAGTGTTGGCCGTCCATCTACGACGGGTTATATAGCCATTTCCAAACTATTTGAAGTCCGTTATTCTGAACAGAGAAAGAATCTTAACAAGGGGTAAACATTTAAGACAGTTACCAATCTCACCAAGTATTCAAAGATAAAACAAGTGTGGCTTGTTTAGAAGGTTTTCCAGGAGAAGGATTTTTTTTTTTTTCCTAAGCAGAATGCAGCAGCATGACTTAGGTTTGAGAAATTGCAACGAAATGAATCAAAAGACTTCTGGAACAATGTCTTTTGGACAGGTGAGACTAAGGTAGAGATGTTTAACAATACTGTACAGTGACATGTTTGGAGAAAACCAAACAGTATTTCTGTATAAACATCCCATTGCAACTGCCTGTCATGATCCTGGGGTGTTTGGGTTTTTATTTTCATCACTGTTTGTAGTTTGATTGTTTCCTTGTTGTTTATTTAAACCAGTTTATGTCTAGCCATATTATGTTCTGTCCCTTGTATTCATTGTTGTTCGAAAGGTGTTGCCATATCAGTTCATTCCTTTGCATTTATTTTTTTTTTTGTTAAATGTTGCATTTTGTTCTTTGTGCATTTGGATTCTGTTCTCTTAGATTAGTGTTATTCTTCTCTCCATTGATTTGTAGTTTGCTTTAATCTGAGTTCTTCTCCAGTATTTCTTATTTACCTTCCCTCAGCATGCCAGTTTGCTCCTTTCCTCATCTGTTTTCCATTCTCTGATTTCCCTCTGCCTGCACTCTGCCTCAGCTGTGTCCCATTTACCTCTGATTAATTCTTCTGGTTTTCTTTGTCTAATTCCACTCTGCTCCTGTATTTTCATAGTTCGTCATTCAGTTATTCTGCTGCTTTGTATGTTACCATGCCGGTTTGATGGTATGGTCCATGCCCTGCCTTTCCTGCATTTGCTCCTGTTAGTTCATTATTTTTATTAAATTTGTACCAAGTTTTGCTCACCATTTAAGTCTTTTATACTGCATACATGACACTGTAAGGCACAGTGGTGGAAGGGTGATGATCTGGGCTTGTTTTGCAGCCAGAGAACCAGGGATTTTTGCAGTCATTGACTTGAATGAAAGCACTTTTGAATACTAAAGTGTTATCGAGTCATATGTAAGGGCACTTGTCCGCCAGTAGAAGTTTTGGCAATAACTGGGTCAAACAATATAAGAGTGATCATAAACACAGCAGCAAATCTACAAAAGAACAGATGAAAAAGAAAGGTAATCAATGTGTTGTTATGTACTATATCACATAATAAGTAAATTTTAAAGTAAATTTAAAGTCATACAGCTTTGGAGTATAGTTGGGCTATATTTATTTTTTGTTGATAATTTCATAAAGTTAAACATCATTATTTATTGATTTCCTGTAATATTTATTATTTTTTATTAATTTATGAAAACTTAGGATCACCAGCCAACGCTAGCATCTTGCTAACTTGCTTAGCGGTTTTGTTTCCTACTGTTCTAAACAAGTAGCTACTTATTGCTCTATCGTTTAAACTTATTATTGAAGTTAACTGAAGTTGCCTTCATTGCTTTTTATATTATACATTTATGTCGCTCACTTAAAAAGTAGTAAAAATGGTTACAATACCCGAAAATCCCTGCGCAGCGTCCGAGTTGCTATGGGAACAGTTCCTTAAACGACGACGTAACCTATTACCACGCAACCAGCCTGTGAAGTGCTCAAAAAGTTCACACTCTCACTCACTTCACTACACTTGTACTTTTTAATATTTTATTATATGTTTGAGGTCATGTTTATTGTTTACACGCCCAAATCAAAGCTTTTAGGACAGTTTCAAGACACAATTTGCGAAGAACCTCTAAACCTGCAGCTCATGTGGAGAAAGAGAGCAGCTGAACACTCAGAAAAGGAGAGGACAACACAAACATCGTAAATGTTTTTGGTTGTCTGTTTGTCCGTTGTATGTATTTTTTTACTTTTTTTCCTTACATTTTTCTTTAATATTGTTTTCCAAAGGTTAGTGAACAGTTATTAATTTTGCATTTCTTGTAATCGTGACACACTGAACTTTTTTGCATGATAATCCATTTACACCCACAAATTTAAACGTATTTTATGGAGATTTTTATGGACTCAAATTATTGCTTGTAGATACAAAACTTGAATTTTTTTTACTCCGGGGGCTACACATTTTTTTGTATTTTATTTTTTTTTTAATTATAACATTAAAAACTACTTTATTTTTTTGTTCTCAAGTTTATTAAATTGGTGTGCCCATCTCTGCATTTCAGTGAAAGCCACTGGATGTTTTTGGTCCCCAGTAAATTAAATTGAGTTCAAAGCAAAAACCTGGATGAATATTGTGTGTTGCACCTTAAGTTTTCCATTTTAAAATTTTAATTGTCTGTATCTTTTTTGAACGGCCTGCCATCCGTGAAAATGAATTGTGATCAAGTGCCGCCCAAAATCGTTCTGAGGGCCACAAATGGCCGCACTTTGGACACCTCTGCCTTAAGGCATAATGCTGCATGGTTGGAAAACTAATGTTGCTCAACACATCATCTCCATGGTGGAAAATGGTGGTGGCAGCATCATGCTGTGGGGATACGCTTCTTCTAAAGCGGAGGGAAAATAATTCCTTGTTTAACTGTTTTTTTAACGTTTCTATGTGTTAAGACCCCTTGACCAGTATTTTGTAGTAAACCCTTTCACTGCAGTTACATTTTACAGTTACAAGCCTCAGAGATGTGCAAGTCTAGATACTGAAATTTATGTATGTTCTTCTTTGTATATACAGCTCAACCTCAGTCAGATTGGAGGGGGAGCATCTGCAAATATGTCTTGCAACAGATTTTCAGTTAGATTTAGATCTGGACTTTGACTGGGTCATTCTACAACAAAGATACTCTTTGATCTACACTGCTCCATACCAGCTGTGGTTGTATGTTTAAGACTGTTAACCCTCAACCCAGCTTTAACTCTTTTGCAATTTTTAACAGATTCTCTTCCAGGACCGCGATGTCTTTCACCACATCCAACTTCACATCAACGCCGACCAAATTTCCTGTACCTGCTGTAGAAAAACAACCCCACGGCAAGATGCTGCCGCCACCATTTTCATCACGAGCATGCTGTGCTTAGAATGATGTGTAGCATTTTCCAGGTTACTGTAAAAAGTTCAGTTTTGGACTACTTTTTTATCTGTCACATAAATCCCAACAACACTGAAGTGAACATGTATTGTAACACATACATATTTAATATATATCACAGACAAATAAATGTGTTTTAGGCTTGTCTCACTTACATTCAATGTTTTCATATTGTTAATCAGCTCAGGAAGTAGTTCAAAGACACGACTTTCATATCAGATCTGGAGGGTTTTTTTGTTTTTTTTTTCACTTTTACCACAGTGCTTCGTTCTTAATGTCATGGTTTAGAACTGGCACACCAGTCTGCACAGTAAGAACCTTTTCTTTTTCAAATGACTCAGAACAATGCGTGATTTTAACCTTTAACTCTGTCCAACTAATTTCCAGCATTTTATTAATAATGGATGATTATTCTTAAGCACAAATCTGTATTTACATTCACCTACGCTGAGTGTAAATGTTATTGTGAAGCTTTTCAGAAGGCTCTCCAGCTGATTAAGCTCTCCACCACCTGTCCCTTGTCTTCGTCCCTCCGCTGCTCTCCGATGTTATGTGTCACGAGCAGCAGAGACCCAAAACATCACCTTCTTTGGAGCGAATGCTCCACGTGTCACTTTAACAGCTACTCAGGCCATAATGAATCCATTTGTCTGGGGTATGTGAGCAAGTTTACCTCATGTGGAAATAGTTTTGGGCAGTTTAGGTTGACATATGAGAGAAAGCAAGACAGAAAACTCTTTTAACACTTTTCTTACCTGTGCAGTGAATCTGTTCAGCTCTGACAAGATCCCGTCCTCTTTTACAGGAGAAATAAAGTCAGCATTGCTCATCACGCTCTCCCTTTCTGCCAGTTTAGCTATTTTCCTGAAGATTGTTGGTTCTGGTCTCAAGCCCCTCATCTGTTTTCCTGTTCCAGCTCTGAATGTTTCGAGGTAATCTGACTCTTTCAGAGGACCAGGAGTTTGCGTGTGATTGCAGCTCCTCCTGCAGCAGCTCACCACATTCGCGTTCTCCTCCTCTCTTCAGTCTTTTGTGTAACTCCTCCTTCTTTTTTTTTTTTTTTTTTGCCCCTCCAGACTCCTCTCTCTGTCTGTTGTTTATACCGTCTCTCACTCCTCCTCACCCTCTGTCAGTGTGTATATTGAAACACTCATTCACAGTTTTTTCCCCTCCTCCTTCGTTCCCCCTCTGTTTCCACAGACCAGCTGTGGCAAGGGCCCCCATTTTTTTGTCTTCAGTCACTGTGGAGACGTGTTCTTTCTAAAAGGAACAGGTCCTGCTGTGTGTGTTTGTCAGTGTGCGCATGTATGTGCTCCATCTGGTGTCGTGCCAGCTGACTCTCACATTTCTGAAGAACCATAGCCTTAACATTTGCATGTTGATTCACCCGTGCTTCCTGTGTCGTTCAACAGAAATGTTGACGACTGGAGTGGCAGCATGTTCCTCCTCTGGTGTGCAGAAGTATTCACAGCACTTGAGATTTTCATATTTTGTCTCATTACAACCTCAAACTACAATGTACTTTATGGAGATTTTGTGAGAAAGACCAACCTAATGAAGTGCATAGTTGTGAACTTCACACTAGAGCCACATTCACCCAGTCCCACTCATTCATATGGCAATATACCAATCAGTAGGCAACTTAGGGTTATGTGCCTTTACCATGATGTATGGTGGAGGCAGGATTATGCTGTGGGAATGCTATTTTCAAGACATCTGTCTTCTTGGGAAAACAGATGAAGCTAAATACTGGGCAACCCTAGAAGAAAACCTGTTAAGGGACTGCAGAAAGCTTAAGATTGGGATGGAGGTTCAGCTAATAGTATTAGAACAAAAAGTATGTCCTAGTCAAAGTCCAGACCTAAATTCAGCTGAGAAGCTGTGGCAAGACTTAAACAAATATATTTCTACTGAATCTGACTGAACTTCAGTATTTTTTGCAAAGAAAGCCACTAGATGAAAAGAGCTGATAGAAATGTATCTCCAAAGTCTTGCAGCTATAACTAGGTGGTTCTACACAGCATTAAAAACATTTGCATGCCACACTGTTCAGATATTTATTTGTAAAAAAAAAAAAAAAAAAAAAAAAAGTACAAATAGTAGAATGTGTTGTTTTCCTCTCACTTCACAATTGCGGGCTACTATGTGTTGGTCTATGACATAAAAACACTCAAGTTTGTGGCTGTAATGTGACAAAATGTGAAAAGTTTATTAGAAGAGGTCTGAATGTGTTTACGAGGTGCTTTATATGGATGGTGGGGCATTGTTAGCTGCAGAAAAGAACAATGAGGCTGCTTTTCTGCTGCTTCACTGTTGTTTATTTTATAAAATAGCTGGTCTGGGGTGTTTCAATGAAAAAAGGGCCTAGCCGGCAGGAAGATTTGATGAGAATCAGTTGAGTGGGTTTGTGGAAAATATTCAGACATTCCAGGCTAAATTGATTCAGCCACAAATAACCATTACTCATTTCCCAAAGGATTACTGGAACAAAGTGATGGAAGTGTGCTAAAGTTGAATGTTTTGAAAAGTGATGTCAGAGATTATGCTTGGAAATGAGATAACAGAGTACAATAAAGCCTTACACAGAGCAACATGTTTTGTTTCCACTTCAAAAACTATATGGCTATACAGCTCAGGCTTCAGCTAAGGTCCATGTTAAGCAACTGGCAATGAAAAACACCAATCTCAAAATCTTAGGGAATTTCACAGGTAAAACCCAAAGCGCCAAAACACCTAAGCTCTTCCCTGCTCCCTCAGAAAGCTCAGCATCAAGAGTGATTGATAATCCATACCTGATGGAGTCACATGGAGCAAAGTTCACTTTGCAAAACCTTTGGCAAACATAGCAATACAGAGTTAAATGCACAAAAAAAACAACTTACTTCGTAGAGGTGTCACCTTCTGAGGGTTTTGGGATGAATCAAGGCACAGTGGGAACTTGAGACAAATGATTAAAACTGAATTAGTTTGCTAAATTAGTCAGTCTTTAGGCAAACTTGGTGATGTTGAGATCTTTTGAGCTCTAATACTTTGAGACAGTTATCTCTTCATCCTTCACATATTCTACCTTATGGAGTCGTTCTTTTGGTTATGATGAAGACTCTCATTTTGCTGATTTTACAACTCAATGACAAATAAAAACAAATTGTATTAAAATGGTAATTAACCATTAAGAAAACTCACTTTTATTGTAAAATGTGGAATAAGCATTGATGCAAACTGGTGCAATAAACGTATGCAGAAAGGCGATGTGCAATTAATGAAAAAATGGAGTCAAAAGAAATGCAAACATTGACAACATGGAATCACATGCCTTTTACATATAAAGCAAGACAGGTTTGGGGGAAAAAAAAGATTATATAAGGGTTACAGGCAGCAGCGGCATGGATGAAAGGGACAGCAAAGGGAAATTAAACAGAGAATGAAATGTAAAGTTATTTCCACAGCCCAGACGGGTTCTGCTTGATCGCTTGTTATGCACAATGCACGAGAAACTTTAATGTGCCCTTGTTTGAATAAATACATCTTTATTTAAAAAATGGATCGCAGTGCCTTCTTGCATGGGGATGTTTCAGAACAGAAGTAGAAGCTTCTTAGGTTAGAATGGTGTGAATGTCTCTGGATATTTGCCACAAATTAGTCAGAAGAAATACTAGCCAGACATCAGGTTCATAGCGTGTATCTTTGCTGCCACTCCTGTGGTTTTCTTTCTCCCTGTAGACGTTCTCTTGGGTGGGTGGGGTTCTGTTTGTGCATGTTAAAGTTTAGCTGTAAGGAAGAAAAAATATTGCTAATAAAATCCTTAAAGGATTGTATTTTCAAATTTGCATCTGTTTGGTAAAAATGTGTCAGGTCTGTGTGTAACAGGCAGGTGATGAAATAAAACCAGCACTCTCTGCCTTCAGTTTACAGATCATCCTTTGTGGATTTAAGATTATAGTCTGTTCCCCCTTTAGGTAAAACAGACCAGAGTGGAATTCTGGACAGATGGCTGTTTTGGAAACTTTTCTATCTTTTCTTTCTGTTGGTCAAACATTTCCTGTCTCATGTAGCTGAATGTGGTGACTGTTCAGCGACGATGAGCTTGCCACAACAGTTTGAAAGAAGTCACTGCTGAAGTCATTTCCCCCTGGAGCTGCAGATGCTGTAGTTAAGGTGACTATTTTAGTATATGTGCATGAGAACAGCACATATACTAAAGAAATGCAAACATTGACAACATGGAATCACATGCCTTTTACATATAAAGCAAGACAGGTTTGGGGAAAAATAACATAAGATAAGGGTTACAGGCAGCAGCGGCCATTTTCAGATCATTTTTGCTGTGTTCATTGTTGTTACCAAGATGTTGCCATATCGGTTTATTCCATTGTGTTAGCTTTAAGTTTGCTAACAAAACAAACTTAAAGCATGTAGCATAAAGTGACCCCTAAAATGTGACATTCCTCTTCCAAGTCATGCACATTGTCATCTCCACTATTTTGTAACAGAATAGCTTCCCAGCATTCAGTCTTGCAAAGAAGGTATTGAAGTGGATGACTAACAAATTACTCATTTGTAAATAGAAGAAATCCATAGACTCATGGATACTTTAAGAGCGTTTTAATGTGTGCAAAGCTCCTGTGACTGAAGGTGAATAACTAGTGCACACACTCAGAGGGACAAGACCTCCAACTTGTGTCGTACTAAGCTGCCAGACGATCTAAATCAGGAGCTCGCCCTCTAGTGGTGTAATAATATGTAAACACTCCCTGTGGAAGACCAGTCCATAATTTGACACATATCATCAATCACACAAAGTTCTTTATTCAAATAGTTATGCTGTGGAGATTTAAAAACGCTTTTTTCCCCTACAGGTAGGCACAGAAGTCAAAATGCGGAAGCAACGAGTTAAAGACTGTGTCCACTTTTCTTCTTCCATCAGATAAAAAGAAAAAGGAGTGGTTATGATGAAATGCACCTGATCTAATTGTTGCTGCTCATCATCACCAGTCTGAGATGAAATGCCCTCCTTCTAGTGTGAGGAACATTATTTGTTTGAGGAATGCATTTAAATTGGCCTCCTATCTTTCCAGGACTGGACGTCCTTCAGGTCAGACCAAGACTCAGAAAAACAGCAAGAAACATCCCCCCAAAAACTTAAGAACTCCATCTCAGACTCTATAGATTTCAGTTAGCATGTTAAATATAAGCTGGAAATAGTTTAACAAGTCTGACTTGTTTGAAAAAGCTGGTAGGAAGTTTTCCTGCAGTGGAATTAGCTCAGTAGGCTGCAAACTAGCATCTAACCTGGACTACTTTCACTAGTTTGGGTGGTGTAAATAGCAAGAACCAGTGCACAGTAAACCTCTAGCACCAGTTAAGCAGTAGAACCAGTTTAGTAGAAAAGGCCTCAAGACCATGTGTATTTTATATATTGTACTGAGGAGTTACTTGCCCACACCTTCATCCTATAGCTTTTTAAGGTGCTTGCTATTTTCAAAATGCAAAATAAGGATTTGATTCATACTCCACTACAGTAAGAGTAGCAAATCACCTGCTTATGTCTCCCTGAAAGGAGACATAAGCAGTCTCTCATTTTAGTGTTGGAACTTAAGTTTAAGGGGCAAGGAGTTAGTAGTCATTACACCTTGGCTACGTGTGAATCAGGTGAAATAGTAGAATGCCAACTTAGCATATGAGAACCAGAGGGATTGATATCCCACTTTCCAATTTGCCTAGCTTCATATATCACAACATTTTATTACAACCTAGAAATTGTCATGATCCACAGATGTTTGGGTTTTAGTGTTCTTTGTGTTGATGTTTTTATCATTTCCTTGTTTATTGAAGGTTTATTGAAGGTCTTGCCATTTTCAGTTCATTTTTCTGTGTTCATTATTGTTACCAAGATGTTGCCGTATCAGTTTATTCCATTGTGTCTAGATTCTGAGTGTCCTGTTCCTTGAACATCTTAATTTATGTGTTTCTTTTAAGAAATTATCATTGTCAGGCCTTTTCTCCTTTGGTTTGTAGTTTTTTTGTGTCTAGTTCAGCTTCCTTTGTGATATTATTCATCTTCCCTCAGTCTCCCTGTCTGCTCTCTTCCACAGCTGTTCATAATCCCCTGATTTACTCACCTGCATTCAATGTCCTTCTCCACTTATCCCTCAGCATATAAACCCACTGGTTTTCATTGCCCTTTGCTGGTTCATCAGCTCTACACTGCTTGATACTGTGTCTGGTTTCCTTTTGGACTTATTCACGTTCATTGTCTTTGGTTCAGTCCTCTGGATTTCTCCAGTTCTGCTCCTCTTTGCCTGCATTTGAGTCCTCCACAACCACCCACAGCTTTTGTGACAAACAGTAGAATCTAGTATGGATAATGCTGGAAATGGAAGCTCAGATTTTCCAAGCAGTTAGTACCCATGTAATATCTAACTTTTGCATGGTTTTTTGTTGCCATTCAGATTAGCTTTTGAAGAAGTTTCAGCTAACAGCTTGTCAATTAGACTATTCATTATTGGCACTAATTTGGCTTGCCAGGACAGACAATTAATGGTTACAATTGTTCCAAATATGTTATTAGCAATCCGTCACTAAATTTGATCTATGGAGTTTTCCTCAAGACATATCACGTTGTGTCTTTATTACCCACAGGGACATCCTGACGTACACTACTGTTCTAGAGCTGATGGATTCCAATCACAGTAACAAATCTGATAGTTTACATATCCCGAATAAAAAGACATACACTTTTTTTTTTCCTCGCTGTCTGAAGTTAAATCAGACAAAACTTCTCTTGTTTTAGGTCAGTTTAGAATTACTTAAATTATTTCAATTTACTAAATGTCACAATAATGAGAAAGAGAATATCTTAGAGATTTATTTAATGTCTTCAAACTTCTTCATGCAAAATACTATGTGAGATGGAAAGCTAACACCGCACATCACCTTCTCCATGGTTAAAGATGGTGGTGGCAACATCATGCAGAGGTGAGGCTTTTTTTTTTTTTAGCTGGGACAGGGGAGAGTGGATGAGGAGATGGATGGAGATGAATACAGAGTAATCCTAAAAGGAAACCTATTGGAGATTGCAAAGGAATTTGGACAGGGGTGAAGGTTAACAGAACAGCCTAATTGAAGTCCAGACCTAAACCTAATTGAGAATCTGTGGCAAGACTTCTATTTGACAAATGTTTTCATCCAAATCTGACAGCTTTTTGGGGTCATTTTGCATGAAAGAATGGGGGGAAAAAGTTAAATATGGATAGCCGGTAGATACATACCCACAAAGAGTTGACTCAAGTGGTGGGGTTGGGGAATACAAATGCACAGCACGCACAGATTATTATTTAAGAAATTTGTAAATAATGTATCACTTTCCTTTTACTTCTGAATTAAGTGAAGTGAAAGGAGTCACCTCATAACAGATCACTTTGTCCTTTCACATCAGCCAACTTGATCAGCTGAGATCATGGGCCATGTGAGCGTTCAGATCATTCCCTTGGGGTGCTGAACCAAAGAGGCGTGGCCTACAACTTACAGCATTCATCTGCTGAAAGGGCCATTTATGCTCCCTTTCTGCATATTAAAAGGTCTGCCTGTTTCTTCGAGATTCAGAGGTAGGTTTTAGACAATAGCAAACAAGGTGAAGGTGGAGGAAGTGGTGATGATGTACATTCTCAGAAAGATGCAGAAGAGTGAGCTGGTCTGTGCGGCCATTAAATACATCACGGTATACAGATGGAGAAGTAACATCATTTTTGTCATTGGCTTCGTCGTCGTCTTCTTCGTTCTTTTGGTGGATTGCATGCGAGCTATGCTGTCCCTCACTGCCCCCATGATTACTGGCGTTATTGCTCTGTCTGTTGTATTTGAGTATGCACCTACAAGTTGCCTACTCACTGGCCAAAATAGTCACAAAATGGACGCTTTGCCTTCTACAATCCCCTATTTCTCCTTACAGTTCATAGTGGTTATGAGTTTGTATCTGCCTCTCGAAGTGGATCAGGAATGTAATAATGGTGGGGTAAGATGACTGAGAGACAGCCTGAGGAAAGAAACTGCCTTTGTAGCGGCTCAGTTTTTCAAGTGCCTCTCTTTCGTGCTGATCTGAAGGTAAAAGTCTAAACAGTTGGTGTCCAGGATGTGTGGGATCTGCAGAGATGTTAGCTGCCCTTTCCCTGACCCTAGACATGTACAAGTCCTTGATGGATGGAAGGTCAGCCCTGATGATCCTCTCTGCAGACCTAATTCTTTGATGCAGTCTGGATCTGCCCTGTTTTGTGGATGAGCAAAAGCACACAGTCACAGACAAACACAGGACAGACAGAATAATGGCCACGTAGAAGATGACCAGCATCTCCTGTGGAAGGTTCTATTTCTTTAGTTACTGCAGGAAGAATAGTCTCTGCAGGGCATTCTGTCTATGTCTATGTGTGAACAGTCTCAGGTCCCAAGAAAGCGTGACTCCTGGGAACCGGAAGTGATCCACAATAGACACAGTGTTGTTAAGGATAATGAGTCCAGTTAATCCATCTCGTGTCAGCATGCAGACTTGTTCGTTGTTCTGGATCAGACTAATAACTGTGGTGTTATCTGGAAGCTTCATTATAACAGATAATTTTGTGCTATGGTTTAGATTTGGTTTATTTCAATTTGGTCAGATCCTAATTTTTAGTTTTAAAGGGGCAGTATTATGTAAAATCAACTTTTCTGAGGTTTACGTCATGTTAAAATGTTACTCCCTCATCAAAAACATACCTGGAGTATTGCCTTGATTCTTTCATGCATGTTTGAAAAATCCTTTAATCTCCCGTGGCAACCATTCAACTGTGCAAAACTCCTGGGTGAATACATCTCCACCTTTAAGACGCAGCTGCTCCTCAGAGCTGCAATTTCTAAGCTTCCAAGCTCCTCCTCACAGAGCACCTCTCCCCTGCGACTTCCCCACTCAACTTCTTCAGACTTGCCAGCAGCAATTAGCAAACACCAGGTGGAACTGCGAATCTGCTGAGCTCATTATAAGAGCTACTTCTCAGTGAAACACTGATAAAAAATATTGTTAAAACCTTAATAGAGGAGCAATGTTTTTGACGACTTCCTGAAGGTGGAGTTTCAGAAAGAGCAGGAGTTTTTAAAGAGACAGAGGCCCAATCTCAAGGCATTAAATTACGAAGTCAAATTTCGTTTAAGTCACATGATATATACAACATTTTTGTAACAACTGAAGGTAATATAGTTACTTGATTGTGTTATAAAATGGTATTATGTGCCTGGAAAATACATAATAACACCCCTTTTAATAGAAATGGAATTATAGTAAAGGAAATTAAATTCGGATCATGTTGACAATCTTAGATCTACCTTCATGTCCACTTTGCGCGATTGAGTGGAGAGAAAAAGCGCGCCCTACGAGCTGCACGTGAAGGCATCACGAGTGTGCAGCTGATCAGAAAACACGGAGAAAGGAAGTGCGGCTGTCGCAACATCCCTGCCACGTCTGAGTCTCTGCTGCAGCTGCGACGGCTGGCCGGGGCTCCGGGATGGGCCGGTGCTGCTGGGTGGATGTGTAGGGGGGATGCGACTGAAGGAAGCAGCAGAGAAACGGAAGGAGGGAGGAAACACGTAGAGCCACACTCCAGAGAGGGAGGGAGAGAGAGAGAGAGAGAGAGAGAGAGAGAGAGAGAGAGAGAGAGAGAGAGAGAGAAAGAGAGAGAGAGAGAGAGGAGCCTGCCGGGGAGCAGCTCCTGGGAGAGGACCGCAGCTCTGGTCGGCTTCTGGAGGAGACTCCTTTCTGCCGCCGTCGGAGGGTTATTGTTCCGTCAGGGAGAGGCGTTGGCGGAGTCACTTCTGTGGGTTTATTCGTTCACTGTTTGGACGGAGCGGACACCCATGCTCAGCTCAGGGAGAATGGAGGAATTCGTAACCGAAGAGGAAGAGCCGTGGTACGACCAACAAGACCTGGAGCAGGGTAAGACGAGACACCGCAGCATCCCCTCCTTCGGCCGCTGCATGGCACCGCCGGCCGGGTCAGCTGAACAAAGGCTCTCTGTGGAGCTCCCAGGCCGAGGCAGAGATGTCACTTCGAGCTTTAATGCTAACAGGGAATTCGCGTTGCAGAAGCTTCTTTGACAACAATGCATTGACATCATGCCAAGTAAGGAATTTGGGCCTTTACCCGGTCAGCATCAGCCACTCCGATCTATTCAAGAGGCAAAATTATTGGGTTAAATGATGTGTTACTGTAAATTTTGACTCCTAAAAGCTTCCTGGTGTTTTGGATTAAAATTTGTTTTGCGAGAGTTTGAGATTTGTGTTTATTGAATCAATAACTTGGGGATATCCTTATAGGCAGACCCAATATATCCTAAATATCCCAAGTAAAGCAGTGCAGTCAACGATCTGGGTTTTAAATGCTTTTTTTTATTATTAAAAACAAGAATTATGATGGATGAAGTATTCTTTAACATACAGTGCCACCATATTTACTGACACCCCTTGTAAGGATAAAA
Source organism: Anableps anableps (assembly GCA_014839685.1). NCBI lineage: Eukaryota > Metazoa > Chordata > Actinopteri > Cyprinodontiformes > Anablepidae > Anableps > Anableps anableps. The sequence continues at coordinate 7,897,833 of CM026084.1, forward strand.
GAAGCCCTAAAATAACCTCATCTTTTAAAATTCCAGTTGCAGAATCTCTTTACAAACTTTAATAGAAGTACATTTATTTAGTGAGGAGAAGAAGTACTTTTTAACGTTAAAAACACGAGTTGAGATTGTTACCCTTCCATGATGTCCTCCTCAGTTGTTTTTATTTCTTCCCATGACTTGGACCTAGGTCTGGGGTCTGAGATGGGAATGAAAGAAGGTGAATTTTTGCCTTGTTTCCACTGAGTGGTATGGTAAGAGTCCACCAGATGTTTATTTAAAATCTCTCGGTATTTCAGAGAGTCCATGATACCAGGCAAATAACAAAGTTCCTGAGACCCACAGCATCACACATCTTCCAATGGTTCTGCATATTCACCATTTGTTTCACAACAAAACCCACCTGGAGTAACTGTTGCCGAAAAGCTCTATCTTAATCTCATCTGACCAAAACAGTGGGCGATTATGCTAGTACAATAAAATATATAGACCCACACATCTTTATAAGGGGAACTATAAGCATTACAAGAATGCTGCCACTACTGTTGGTATCCCTGCTGTTACTTTAGGCCATTACAGCTGTATAATTCAATTCATTTTATTTACATTGCTATTGTTTGCATGTTCTTCTCATGTGTGCATGAGTTCTCTCTGGGTACTCCAGCCTATGTGTTGTGCATACATGATTTTATGTTCATTGTGCCTGTGTGGTGGACTGGCCCCATGACCACTGGAGACAGGCACCAGTCGAGGGGTGCACTGATTGGAGTTTTCTGTCCGATCACCAAATTTAAAAAAAAAAAAAAAAAAAAAAAGCTAGTCCTTCCCATTTTGATGTTGGCTGATACCGATTTTTGTCCGAAAATTCGGTAACTATATTGAAAAAGTTGCTAGGTTGGTAACAGCTTCTGTTTATTTGGACTTTGAATTCAGGTCAACTCTGTGACAAAATATTAGTGCCAGGCTATTATTTTTTTAAATTTTTATTATGAGAACAAAGTCATAATATTACAAGAATACAGTTGTACGACCATGGAGTCGAATTAATGAGAATGAAGTCATAATACTACAAGAAAAAAGTCGTAATAATAGGAGAATGAAGTAGTACTTTTGAGAATTCCAACATGAAAAATGACAAATTTCAATGAGGAATGTTGAACATCTTGTGAAGTTACACTTTAGTATAAGTTTTACAGATAATACTTAATATTTACAAAAATTCTTCATCCTTTAACACATCAAGATCAAATTATTATCATTAGCGGGACTTTGAAACAATTATACAAACTACTGTGTCTGTTTTGAAGAAGGAACTACACAGACTGAACTGGTCATGTCAGCTCTCCTCTATCGAAGCTGTTTTTCATAAAAACAACTTTTTTTTCTCATAATTTGAAGATGTTTTTTTCTGCTAAAATTGCATCTTTATTGTGCTAATATGACTACATTCTTGGAATTAAACAAATATTTTCGTAGCCTGGTCCTTATACTCCATCGTCCAACTCACAGAAGGGATGATTAAAATAAAAGCCACTTTATGAAAATATTTTCTGTCACTTGGAATTTCTTTTTTGGAACAGAAATCGAGAAAAAAAATCAATTAAAATCAAAAACTGGATCTTTTATGAAAAAAAAAAAAAAAAAAAAAAAAATCAGATTTTATTTTTTAGCCGTATCACCCAGCCCTAGTTGAAATGCAACTGAAGAGAACGTAAATCTATTTGATTCTAACATTTAATAATGTGGATCCAATGAACTTTCTGAGATGCTCCTGAAGAATTGAAATCAATCGTGAGTTGACTTCTCAATGAATCAATAACCGCATCTCAAAAGCATGTACTCAAATTGAAGTAACCCGCTTTAAAAAGCAAAATTACTCATTGTAACAATGAGACGGAAAGATTTTCCTTTTAGTCCTGGTGATGGAAGCTAATTTAAAATCATTCAAACAGCCTCTTTCCATTCAAGGCCCCATCTGCTCCTTCCATCCCACGAGTTTCTATGAGCTATATTGTTTCGATTCCATTACTTTCATCTAATTATATCAGTCTAGAAACCATATTGTTGTATTCTGAGGCCTCCCAAACCTACCATTCATCCAGCTTGCACTATGTACAGAAAGACCAACAGCCCTGTGCTCGGACCTTTGTAGGACCTCATTGAAATGATTGGTGAGTCATCAAATTCTCTGCACCACTTACTCCGTTTCCTGTCTTCCTCCTTCTCTCCGTCTCCTGTTGTAGTGCCAGCTAATTATATCAGTGCGTTTTCTGTGGCTGGGCTGAAATGGTGCTGATGCTGGGAATTTACTGGGCTGAAAACACACATGCACACGCACGAGCACGCATCTCGCTCGCCGTCATGACGCTTTCCGACACACATAGAGTAACCTGTGTACATAAATGCTCCGGGGGGGGGGGGGGGTCTTTATGTAAAGGAGACACTAAAGGTGAAGGAGTTTAAAAAAAAAAAAAAAAAAGCCAAATGGGTCTGGATGAATCGAAAAGAAAATTAAAATGACAAAACAAAACCCCTCAGCGGGGTCTTCGTGTGTGCGTCCGTGTTGGAAGCTGTGTCTGATGGAGCAGAGAGGATGTCAGGGCTCATGGAGCAACGCTGGGCTTCAAAGTGCTGACTGCCTGAGCTCATCCTGGGAGACATTTGGAAATGCTGGTGTGTCAGTAAGGAACACCGCTGTCATTGTGTCACCTTGTCGTCATGCACACAGGTATCACTGGGAAGCTAGCGTTATTTAGACCCAAGGCTCATCGGATTTAGGTTTTTAGAACAGCGGCTCGTTCAGGGCCGGTTTAGTGGCTGTGAAGGATTAACTGAATTGTTCCCCAGTTTACACTGGGAAGAACACAACTCTTAACCAAATATTAGTATGTTCAGATTCTGGATCATTTTTGTTGGTTGGTTTGAATAATTGGATTAACAGTCCTTAAAGTTACCTGACTCTGAGAGTTTCTCACGGTTTCCTTGATTAGGATGAAAACAGATATGTTGAGCTTGGTTTGTCTTCTGGATAACAACTAAACTTATAAGCACTATAATAATATAATATTGTCTGAGGTAAATTAAGGGTGATACCATTAACATTTTGAGTAGTCTCTGTATTAGCTACACAGATTGGAGAGGGTAGAAACGATGTTTACATAGCTGCCCAGAATATTACAATTTGCTCAACTGGGCACAATAAAAATCCTGTTTTCAAATATATTGATTTATTTGATGCTCTTTATGAAAGAGAGAAAGTCTAAACCATAAAAGGAACAATCCAAACCTTACTGTTAAACATCAGCAGTTAGTGTTATCATTGTCACGATAAATATGAATTGCTGTCCCGTATCGTTTTCCCCACAATAACAATAAATTACACCGAAATCCACGCATCAATCCATGATCTATTTATGGATTCAGTCATCCATTTATTTATCTTTCTATCCACCCATCCTTAGAGCTATCCATCCATTCGTTGACCCATCTATGGATCCATCCATTAATTTAGCCTCAATTAACAGCAAGGTTCACTTTGTGGGTCAGTAATTTTTCTTGCCTAACATAAGCATTAAGTAGCATGTTGGGTTATGTCCACCATTTGAACCAAAAAGCAGCATCACCAGTAACTTAACAGGGAGGTGCTTGCTGGTGGATAAGCATGTGGAAAAGATGGTCTTGAAATAGTGTAGTCTCAAAGTTCAAGCTAGAGGTGCACCGATTGCAGTTTTTTGGCAGATCACTGATTTATTAAAAAAAAAAAAAAAAAAAAAAAAAAAAAAAAAAAAAAAAGCCTGATTCTGATTTTGGTCGATATTGTTTTTTTAATAACTGACACTGTCTCCAAAGCGTCCAGTTACACAGAAAACAGCCGCTAGATTTGGCGCTAGTCGCTGTTCTAAAAATAGTTTCACTCGTGGGGGTCTGAAAAGTCACTAAATATAGTTACGAATTCACTAAGTTGGCAACAATGGGGTGACTATTAGTAACCACGAACGTGAGGATGTGACCTCGTTGGCAGGTTTGTCAGTCAGCCCTTTCTCAAAGCAAAGCAAAAAGGGCAGAGTAGCTGATTTTCAGACCATTGTGGAGGTAGATAAGATCAGTTTCACGTGCAAGTATCGGCCAATAGCAGATCTCCCAATATTAAGGAATTAGGGGCCGATCAATCAGTGCACCCCTATTAAGAAGCAATAAACAGAGAAGATGCAGATGTTTAATTAGGATAGTTCTTCGAGCCTGTTGGGTGTTAGAACCTCTCCTAACACCCAACAGGAGTGTTAGGTGTTAGGGTTAGGGTTGTCCAAGAAGTAAATCCATCACTTTGGATACTGACAATGATCACATGTCGACTTAACTTTTGATTTGAGTGTAACATTTCTCTGCCCTGTGAGCTGTTGGAGCATTCAGATGTTCCACGAGCCTGTTCTGTACAGTGTCTGCAGCAAAGGAAAATGGACACATAAGATGTCCTGTTTTCCACATTCCAGTGAATCTCATGGGTGATATGCACCTACCAAGACAACACACAGCTGTGGAAAACATCATCACACTCAGTTCTGTAGGAATAAAAAACTGCCCACTCAATTCTAGTACATTAACTGGCCACAAAAAGTCATTGTTTTAAGCTATGCACTTAGTGAGATGGGACTTTTAGAGGTTGCAAAGATGGTCTCTGCTCATCTGAGCTGGATGAAGGAGGGTGCGAGCGCTTCATACGTGGTGTAAATATGCAAGGGTTTCACCCTGTGTGATGTTATCCTGTGTGGGTCACTTTGAGGTCTGTCCTGAGCGACAAAGATTGATTTGCAAAGTTGTTTTTTTGTCTATGGCTTTGCGTTCTTTCTGTTTTTCTCCTGATCCTCCTCCTGACTGTTTTTGTCACAGACGATGTGGTATGTTCATTCTATCTCTATAGCAACTTGAGGGAATTAAATGCATGACAATAAATTTAGTAGTTTTTTTTTGTTTTAGTTGGTGGAATTGGGATTGACATTGATGTACATTTTGTAACATTTATAAACTTTAATATTGCTGAAAAGAAAAAAATATATAGTTGAAGACTTTCTTTGGTAGGGCTGCACAAATGCAAGTAAACATGAAATTGTGACACTGTTGCTGAATATTGCAATAGCAATATTCTGACTCTTTTTTTTCTGTTTGTTTGTTTTCCATTTCCTTCATCATCTGGAACATCATTGTACCGAGCAAGTGTGTCCTGGCTAAACCAGTTTTGTAATTTCACTTTACAATCAATGAAAAATACGATTTATTGCATTGTGAAAAATTGCAGTGGTGGGCACTGCTAACTAAAAAGTTAGCTGCACTAACCCTAAAGCACTAATCATAAACGTTAGTTCCGCTAATGCTAAAGCGCTATACTAACATAGTATTTGGCGGAAGCTAATGCTAAAGAGCTAAGGCACTAAATTCAACCATATTGATATCCTCCATGTGTCAAGGATGCAAGTGTTACAACCCAGTATGTCGCCCTCAACAGGGTCAAATTTGTTATTTCACTCCTACATGTAAGGTTACACTTCAGGAAGGGATTCTTTGGAACAGCCCTCTAACTTGTGATTTCAGTTTTATAGTTGAGTATTGTCAACACTGTTGCTGATTTTACCTAATTGACCACGGTAGGGCTACGGTCAGAAAGCACACAGGACATCAGGAGATTTTAAACTGTTTACTGTATTACTACAGCAATGGATTCTGGGCAGAGAATAAACTAAATGCATAAATAGTCTTCACCCACTTCAAAATAAGAACATAAACGTCGAGCTACTTGAAGAATTCTTAACAGTCAAACTTTATTCAACTGAAAGTTAAGAAAACAGCCAAGTAAATTAGTGCTTTTGAATTTTTCCAGAAAAATTAGGGGAAGTTAAGTGCGCTGTATGTTTTCAGAGTTAGCAAAAATGCTAAAGCGCTGAACGAAACATTAGCTGCGCTATTAGCACGTTAGCGGATTAGCAGAAGTGTGCCCACTACTGGAAAATTGTAGTTGCTTCAACAAAATGATGTTCAAAGCGCTTCTAGGTAAAACCTTGGAATTTTATGCCAAATTGTACAACACATACAACTGGAGTCCAAACATAGCAACAGGACTCAGGAAATGATTTGCCAACAGATAAAAGTCTTCAGCAGACCTCTTTTATGTGGCAAAACATCAGAAACCAGCTCAGTATAGCAATTCCAGAATTTTCTGAAGGGGAAAAAATTGGAGAAAAGGCTGAGGTATAAAGCCAAGAAAAGTAGCCATCTTTTAACACAGTGGAGGCACTGTCATGGTTTGTGGGAGTTTGGATCTTTCCAAAATGTCTGTTGTTACTTTATTCTAAAATACTCTTTCACCACCACTAGGTAGAATGTAGCTAAGCGTTACGGCCCGTGTTCTTATTAACACTGGGAGCAGGAGTGTATGAGGGATGTCCTTTGGTGCTTTTTTTCTTTCAGAGAGGCTGCAGTCCACATCTTGCTGACGCCCGGCAATGTAGGCCACCAGGTCTGCTGAGTCAGAGCCCCGCTAGAACAGAGAATGATGACAGTGACTCATCTTACTTTGGATGTGCATTAGCTCGGTGTAAGCCGAAATGTTCCAGTTGCTGCCAAAAGAACACTTTTATTTTAAACTTTAAACAGAGTCTCCAGCACCTCAATGTGCTGCGTCTCAGGAGGGAGAAATTATTTTGGTGTCACTGCCTGACCTTCATGTTAAGTCACCGGAGAGAGAAGGACCTGCAGGGGCGGGTGAGCTGCAGAGGAGAGGTCTGGCTCTCTGCCTTTCTTCTATAATTGAGCTGCCTCACTGCAGAATGAAGTGTTGTGATGACCCGTTTGATCATCCCAAACTCTATTATTCCCTTACCTGAAATAGAGCATTGTGCACCATTAAATCTGACAGCGATAATATAAATTATGCTGCTATATTTAGTATTTTACTTCCAAGATCTTCAATCCATCTTCCTCTGCTTTCATGTGGTGGCATAAATATTCATTCATTCATTCATCTTTTACTTTATTTTTTTCCCCATATTTCTTTGAATCTGGCACCTTTATTCAGTGATTCCCTTTATTTTCTTCTCATGCCCAGATCTCCACCTGGCAGCAGAGCTGGGGAAGACTTTACTGGAGAGGAACAAAGAGTTGGAGGACTCTTTGCAGCAGATGTACATCACTAATGAGGAGCAAGTGCAGGAGATTGAGGTGCGCACCCTGAGTTTGGCCAAATTCTGTCGAGGTTTGGCTTGTGTTTATCTCACACGTGTTTATTTTAATATGTGGCCAATAATTCTGAAGGGAACCTGTCCAAGGATTGGTCAAAAAACCATTAAATATTGCATCACCTATCATGAATCATGCGTACGAAATCAACATATTGGCTGTCTTTGTTTTCCTTCCTTTTTATCCCTGGTGGCAGGAATCGGATCTTAATCCATCTGGATTAAACCCAGTAAAGTTGCATCCAGTCACCTATTTTTTTTTTTTTTTTTATTTATTTATTTTTATTTTATTTTATTTTATTTTTTTTTTTTTTTGAGGAGGTGTTTGTAAGATGGCAAAACATATGTAAGTAAAAAAAGCTTGCACTACAACCACTGACCAAAAAAAGTGAGGTTCCTAGAAGGAGTAGTCTGATTTGGATGTGATTTAGCCTGTCTGTGCCCCAGAGATGGGTTGACAAGAGGCAGACATCCAGAACACTAGAGGGCCTACAGTGCCTGCAACGGTATGGAAACTCCTTGGGGGGGAATGACATTAGGTTAAACTTCAATGTGTTTTATTAGGATAAACTGACACAAAGTTGTGCACAACTGTGAAAGTGAATTTATGTTTCTCAACATTTTTTACTAGTTAAAATCTTGCATGTGTTTGTATTCTGTCCCCTTTAGTCTGATACCCCTAAATAATATCCTGTGCAAACACAATCAGCCTGCTTCTGATTTAATCTCAATATAAATCCTGCTGTTTTGTGAAAGAAGATGTTGTCAGAGAACATTAGTGAAGAAACAGCATCATGAAGACCAAGGAACACAGCAGAGAGTAAAAGTTTAAAGCAGGTTGAGGTTATGAATCAATTTCCCAATCATCTAAAAAGACACTATGGGATATGGTAACTTTGTTTATGTAAGTTTTTTTTTTTTTTTTTTTTTTTTTTTTTTTTTTTTTTTTAGATACAATACAATACAATACAATGAAGTTATTGCACTGATCAAACGAGGCCAAATATAACTGTTTGACATACATGCAAACCCCCCCTCCTCCGCAAAAAAACATCACCCTGAATGTACCGTCGAGGTGTTCAGGATGGCTCATTACAAATGCAACCCGCACTTTTCAAATTTTTATTTGAAAAATGTCAGTCTGTCTCATAGAATCACTGATATAAGTTGAAAGTTTGAATATAAAAAAAGCTAAAGATCGCCAAAGGGTATTCATACATTTGTAAGGAGCTCTAAGTGGTAGCAGTTTAATGACATTTTTTAAGTATCTGTAATCCTCACATCCTGGGTTTTACTTGCATATTAGCACCTATATTGCCGGCAGTGCTCAAGTATCTCTTAAATTTGAAATTTTGAAATGTAATTTATTTGGCAGGAACAATACACATTAAAACATTTCTGTAAATGCACCTTTTTCTCTTGTCCCTTCACAATGAGTAATTTGTCTTACTAAAAACAAAGGTTTTTCAAAACAAGGTTAAAATGAGTTAACTACACAAATTTTGTCAATAAATACAATCAGTACAAACAGTAAATGGAAAATAAAGGGAACTACAACACAATTATTGTGAAAAGTATAAGAAATCATTAAAACTAACTTGCAAGTTGAGGTTTTGGAGGTGAAAATGTTTTGAAGTTGAATTATTGCGCATTTTTCTATCAAATCTGCTTGTGCTTGCTCTCCAGTACCTGACCAAGCAGCTGGAGGTCCTTCGGGAAATGAACGAGCAGCACGCCAAAGTGTACGAGCAGCTGGACGGCACAGCCCGAGAACTGGAGCGCACCAACCACACGCTGGTCAGGGACAGCAAAGCCTCGCAGCAAAAGATCGAAAGGTGGGAAGCACGGAGGCCTCTCCTTACCTGCTTAAATCCTTACCTCATTCATTTTTTTTTTGTTTGTTTGTTTTTCCTCTGCTCCAGCTTGACTGGGACTATTGAGACGTTGCAGAACCAGGTGGAGTCTCTGTCTGCGCAGGTGGAGCAGCTGCGCTCTATGGAGCAGCTCCGAGTCAGGAGAGAGAAAAGGGAGCGACGCAAGACCATCCACTCGTTCCCGTGCTTGAGGGAGCTTTGCACGGCGCCGAGGTGGGCGATTTTCTGCAGCGCCTTTAAACGCGCACACCAGTGGAAAAGAGGAAATCACAAATCATTTCTCGCCAGGTATGAGGATGAGTTCGTGGTGGGCAGGGCTGAGAGCTTTACTCTGGACGCCAAGCGTCAGCCGCGCGAAGAAGACAACCAGCACTTGAGGGAGGCGGTGTCGGCACTGAGAGCCGCCGTCCGGACCGAGAGAGGTCGCAGGGAGGGAGTGGAGAAGGAGTGCAACCTGCTGATCGCAGAGTTCTCCCGGCTGCAGACGCGGGTGCAGGTGAAGAGCAAAAAATAGTTTTCTTTTTGTTTTGTTTTTTTCCACAGTCGCTTTTGGGAAGTCACAGGTCAACTCTGATTGTTTTTGTTTCCTCGCAGGACGCTGAGAGCTGCCAGGCTCGCGTACGGGAGCTGGAGGTGGAGCTGCAGGAGCTGCAGCAGCTTCGCCGCGCTCGGACTTTCCTGCTGAGCGGCGAGGACGACGGCGTCGCCCTGACCCAGACCGTCCTCAGCATCACCCCGGAAACCGACACTTTCCTGGAGGCGGAGGACGCCGAGGCCGGTGGGGGTGTGAGGGAGGAGGCAGAGGGTGGAAGAGGCGTCGGCGGCGAGCGGCTGCCAGAGTCCAGCCCCGTGAGGAAAAGCTGCAGCGACACGGCGCTCAACGCCATCGTGGCGCGGGACGCGTCCGGCCGCAGGAGGGGCAGCTACGCCCTGCACGCCAACAGCGTCAGGAAGAGAGGGATGTCCATCCTCAGGGAGGTGGACGAGCAGTACCACGCCTTGCTGGAGAAATACGAGGAGCTGCTGGGGAAATGCAGGCGGCACGAGGAGAGCCTGTGCCACGCCGGCGTCCAGACTTCCCGTCCCGTTTCCCGTGACCCGTCCATGAAAGACTGCGCCGCGGGCCCCATCCCGGCGCCTCCCCCCACGCCCACCCAGTCCCCCTCCACTCCCGAAGCCATGGAGAGCATCAGCAAGCAGGTGGAGGCGGTGGATAAGCGGCTGGGACAGAACACTCCAGAGTACAAGGCCCTTTTCAAGGAGATCTTCTCTCGCATCCAAAAGACCAAAATGGACATCAAAGCTACCAAAGCTGCTAAAACTAGCAAATCTGGCAAATCAGGCAAATCAAGTAAACACTAAAATCACACTTATCAGCTCTACAGAGGAGGATGTTGGTGCTCCTGTTAGTGAACAAGGGGCTAGTGTACACAATCTTCGAGCGGGTGCTGCTACTAAAACTATAGGATTGATTGAATCCTGAGCTAAGCTAAACTAAACCCACCAGAAAAGAAACCAAATCTGGATTGCATGCCATCACTTAGGAGACAGAAATCCAGTGAAGCTTCTCCTCTATTGTGTTATTTAATTCAATGTACAGAAAAAAATTGGAGGCCAATTGTACTGCCTTACTTATACTACACATTACTCCTATAATACCATAGCTGTGGTAAAATGCCTCAGCGTTGCACTTAGAGGTCAGGTTTAAGGAAAATAAGACAACTTGCCTTTTAAAGGGGTGGAAAGCAAATGTAACATTATCCCAAGGTAAATCTGTTTACTAATAAACAAGCTTAATTAATATTGATGTATTTCCTATAAGAGAAGGGTTAAGCTCACATACAGCACCTTACAGAAGTATTCATATGGCAAAACTTTTAAGTATTTCAACCATAAAATACAATTGTGGTTGAAATGATGTGACTGACTAAAACAGAGTACTCAGTTATTGTGAAGAATAAAGAAAATGATGATAAAGGATTTCTACATTTTTACAGATGAATTCTGACAGGTGAGACATGCATTTGTGGTCAGGGCTCCTGGTCCGGATGTTTGGAGAACCAGCTTCAAGTCTTTTTTTTTTTTTTTTTTTTTTTTTTAGCTGCATCAGATTGGGTGGAGTGAGTCTGTTTCTTTGTTTATTAGGATCCCCATTAGCCATCGCCGTGACGACAACTACTCTTGTCATAAAAAGCACACTTATTATAAAAACAGTTGCACAAAGTTAATGTAACTTAAGTAAAGTAATGTTCATTAATTCATAAATGTACAATTATAACACTTTCTACAATGCAATAATTAACTTCATTGTTCAAGGATTTTCACAGATGCTGAATTAAGTTTGGGTCTGGACTTTGACTGGGCCATTCAAATTCACATTTATATTTTGACCTAAACGATTCCTCTGTCGCTCTGATGTATGTTTAGGGTCGACTAAACATACATGGTGGACTTTATTTACAAATTAGGAGGCTTCTGAAGGTGGTTGGTTGTTTTAATTTTATTTTGGCATATCTTAGTAAAGGTCAAGCAGACTGAATACAAATGCATGCCACACTTTTCAGATTTTTGTTGCTGTTGTAAAGAAATTAAAAAAAAAAAAAAAAAACATGTTTGATTTTCTGTCCACTTCCCAATTATGTGCTGCTTTGTCCTGATCCATCATATGAAATCCCAACAAATGCAGTGACATTTGTTGTAGTTGTCGCGGCCTAATGTGAAACAGATCAAGGGGTGTGAGTACTTTTGCAAGCTAGTGTATTTCAAATAACTGCCGTGTGTGTTTTGACCTGGATGCTCATAACAGCAACGCTAATTCCGTTAACACTGCTAAAGAATCAGTGAAGTCCGGATAAGGCTGAGGTTCATTTATCTGCTTCTGAACATGGCTGACTTCTTTGCAGGGATAAGAAGTGGCTTCATTGGCCTTAATAAAAGTAAATCCATCTTCCAAAGAGAACCAGAGTTTTGGGTCAACCTTTGGGCCAAATCTTACCTGCTGCTGCACCTGTGTCTTAACTCCTGCATATGTACTTGTCTAAATCACAATGGGAGTGATATCCCATAAGTTCACAGCTTTGAAGATGAGCTATTTCATGTTTCCTTTTTGAGTTCCTATTTTAAACTAACTTAAATTTGCATTTTTATCCCCCTCATCCGCTCCAGTTTGAGCCCACTTTGACATATAAAAGTACATATGAGTTGAACAACATAAAGGATGGGACGTTTTGGCTACAAAATCCAGTTGGCTTGACAAAAATGTTCGTTATAGTACCTGTCCATATAGGTGTATTGTAAATCACTGTGTACATGAACAGTAATTCCTACTCTCTGCACCATGCTCAGGGACAGACAGCTGTAAAATGTTTTTGTAACCCAATCAAATGTTCCTCTTACAGGTCTATGCTCATTTTAACACCCTCACTACGTATTTCCATCACTTAGGAGACAGAAATCCAGTGAAGCTTCTCCTCTATCGTGTTATTTAATTCAATGTACAGAAAAAAAAAAAAGATTTGTAGGTCAATTGTACTGCCTTACTTATACTACACAGTATAACCCTAACCCTAACCCAGTCAGAACTGGGATTCAGGATAAGAATTCAATTCAGGAATGATGTCCCACCTAATTTACTTGTGTTCCAGTTCCTAGTATTGCTAGTTGTTTTGCTCCATGACCAGGATAATTACTATAATATTGACGATGATGATAATTCTTGTTGATACAAGTTGAACAAAATATACTTTCCAGTGTTTTGTGAATGGAAATACTAAAGAAAGATGTTACCAGATAGATGTACAGTGCTACATGTGTGTGAGATTTAAATGGATCCAAACCACCAGAAGAGCACAGAAAGCAATTTGTGACTGAAACTTGCATAATGTTTGTACATGCAGCAGCCATATTGGATTTCTAGGTCGGTGTTGGTGGGATGTCTTCCACTAACCAAGTGTAAACTTCACTTTTCCCTGATGTATAAATCAAAGATAGAATGCTTTTACCTTTTTATAAAGATTACACAGTGTTGCTTGTCAAGCTAAAGTTAGCTTAGCTTGTTTTTGTGTTAGCAGTAGTTTCGTCTAAAAGGATTTATAAAGCAGATTAAAACAGTTATTTGTTTTTTTTGTTTTTTTTTTTTTGTTTTTTTTTTTAAAGAAAAACGTGGCTACATCACAATGAACCAGGAAGAAGTTCTTGTGGCGACTTATGCTGCATTCAATTTAATTGTCAAGTCAAAACTTGGATCTTGGAATGACATTAAACCGAGCTTAACTGTGTTTCAGTTCCAAATTCAAAACACTAGTGAGATTTTCTAAGTAGGATGCTCAGTGACCATGCTAACAGATGTTAGCAATACAAGCTAATAACTATATATTTCACTGCATTTCAGACTTTCTTTAATTACATGTGTTGGTTAAAAATGTAATGAGCTACTAATGGTCAGAAGAGTGAGTAAAGAGGGTTTTTTTATTTTGTGAGAGCAGCCATATTGGATTTTTGAGGTCATAGTTAATGAGAATCTTCTTTCCTTTGGAGAATTCTGACTTTTACGGAGCTTTCTACTGTTTTTTATAGCTTAAAATTTAACTTCTCAGAACAAATGTCACAGCTAACTGAAGTACATACTTCAACCAATCATGTAGTTCCAATAAATAAAGATTTTTACATAAACTGAAAAAGGTGTAGACTTGCTGAATGACACAATGTCAAGATGGTTGTACTTGGAAGACTTGGTTATTACAAGTTCTAAGAAGGGTTCTTACATATATAATCTTGAAAACTTTGGAAAAGGTCAGGGTATGGAATTTTCTTTGACTATTTTTCAGGTCTGAAATAGCATAAGGAAAAAAAAAAATCAATATTGAAAAATGTTTGAATTTTCAGACTTTTTCCTTCACATAATCTAATGAATCTTAATCTTAATGAATGCAAACTAGATGCTTTATCCTAACAAATCACCATTGACAATGAAACCCTACGTCTCGGTGAGCTATTCTTGTATAAATAAAGATGAACTAAACATAGTGAAATAAAAAATCTATCTTTGATTTGCCACATCACACTGTGATTTTAACATTTTGCCAATCAGTGTTTTGTTTTTCAACCTGCGGAGTGAATGCAATCGTTCAAAAATCAAAACAGGCCCATTTCACAAACTGGTCTTTAAACAAATTTAAATTCAGGGTCATGTTAAAATGCCAAACCAAGCAATAAAAGTGCTATTTAGGGATTTTATTCCTAAAATAAATAAAGTGACCAATGTTTACCAATTGTTTATCAACACATTTGCATGCATTATAGGATATTTCGGTGTCATTTGGCAAATACAAGAGTAACACATTTTGAAATAAAGCTGGTTTAAGTTAGTCCAGGTGTAAAAAAAGAGAAAGACACTGAAAAGGAAATTTACCACACTGTAAAGCAGAGGCCAGTTTCAGCATTGTGTTGTCTCATTGTACAATGAACCAATTAAGACCACTAATTAAGCAGTTTAAGCTGAGTATTTTGCTCTCAAATGTCCAGAATGTGTTGGGAAATCAAAAAAAAAAATAGGTTAATCTTGCATGAGCTGACAGCAACCGATGTGATTATAAGGTTTCATGCTGTCTTGAATCACTACTAATTTAGAACCCTATCAAATCAGAGTGAGTTGGATGGAAAGCGTAATGTTGTACCACAGCTTGTTCTCTAAGGTGGTGACCTGCGCTTCTTTAAAGTCCCTCAATGCTACCTGCTGGCTGTGCTGTACAGTAACGTTCACGTTTAGTGTATAATCTGTAATCCTATTTCTAAAAATGCTCTTGATTCTTTAGGAGTGTGCTGATGGTTTCTGAGATCGTGTAAAAATGGGCGACCAAGCGTTTGAAATACTTGAAGAGTCTTCTGTAGGGATGTCGGATCGGACGCTTCTACAACTTCCTTGCCAGATGATTAGGGACGTTAGAAAGGCAAAAATTCGACTGTCGTTATTGAGGGCGGCAGATTGCATGTGAGAAATACACTACATGTTGAATCTTTGAAGACAGTCTGTAGAGATTTTTTAATATGACAGAAGTATCAGAGGGGGTTTTTCTTCAATTTACTCTTGGCACTGTGTAGCTGATCTATAACAAGTAAAAGGCTTCAAACCAGGGTTTTATCTAACACCTAGCAGTCTTACCAAACCGTTATAATAACCTGCAACACATTGCACCTTTTACGCAATCTACAATGCCTTTTTCTGGTAACCTCCTATATTTACAGCTTTGTTATAATGACTGTTGTTCTGACATTTTTGTATCCAACTCCTCACCTACACTGTCAACATAACCAAGCCTGAAACTTTTCTAAACTTCACGTGTGACCCACTGATCTCGAAAGCTTAAAGACAGAGTGGAGGCTGGATGATTGTTTACAGTTTACAGTTGAAGGAGTTTAATGATATAATGTGTATTTTAGCATAATTAGAGTTAAATATGATTCAAGGGCAGCAGGAGGACTGTTAGGTCTTATTCTGCACTGCACTTCAAAACATCTAACCATTTGCTATCTGACAATTTTCTCTGTCTTTATTAGTGTTTTTCTTTCAAAGAATTTCTGTGCCTATGTGTAACTGTCTATAACATCAAACTATTTATTTATTTTGCCTTTATATTTTACAATCTTGTTTTAATATTTTGCATCATTCCGTTATATTGCCATTACTGTTTAGATTCACTCACAATTACTTCATATCATGATGAACCATCTGTTAATAAAGAACAAGTCAAATGCATTTATTGTTATTGTGTGTTTTGTGTGGAGCTGAATGGTTAGAAAAATGTATGCATGCTTATGTAGGATAATATTAAGGCTACTATATGTGGGATTGGAATAAGTGATTTAAAAAGTGAAGAAATTAAAACAATAGTCTCTTATTTTTCAGAACAAGGAAAGCATTTTTGATATACCATCTAAAATAACAACTGCTCAAAATACCTTCAAAATCATACTTTCAGCACCCAAATACCAGTAAAAGCAAATTATGTGGTAGGCAGTTTTACATTCAGGACTGGCCTGATAAAGCTAAAGACAGCTTTTCAAAGGGATTTAAGTTCACTTGTATAGGAAAGCCTTGCTGATACTATTAACAATTTGAGTTGAAGGGAAGAAACGGATCCAAGCGGGCTGAAGGAATAAGCAGCCTTTGCAGTTGCTTGGTCCTCCTATGAGATTATTTTTGATTTAACTGTAGCTCATGTTGTCTTTGACTCTGTTGATCCTTTTTGATGGATTTGAATTTTAAAGACTTCAGCAGACAGCTTGGCTGCTTAGGTGGTCCCTAAGAGCATCTCAAATTACACAGGCCGTAAACAGGAACTGAGATCAGGGCCACATAAACGCTTTGTTGACCCTGAAATAAATTGTGAAATTTGGTCAGAGGATCATCATTTTAAAAATATTTAGCTAAGTAAGTATGTTAGACTTATAGCCTTGCAAATCTAAAAAAAAACGGTGTGCTTTGAATCTGAGAACATGAGTGAGTTTGAATCAGTTTTTGTGGCTCTGAAAGATTACATTAAAATAGAAATTCACTAACCCTAACCTTTCCGTATTCACGTATGTATAGTGAAACCCCTACACGTTGAAACACTCAGACCGCGTGGCCTAATGGATAAGGCGTCTGACTTCGGATCAGAAGATTGAGGGTTCGAGTCCCTTCGTGGTCGTATTTTGCTAGAATTAATTTTCTCTATTTCAGGAAATGTCTTGCAGCCCT
This sequence comes from Anableps anableps, assembly GCA_014839685.1. NCBI lineage: Eukaryota > Metazoa > Chordata > Actinopteri > Cyprinodontiformes > Anablepidae > Anableps > Anableps anableps. Next base: position 7,914,668 of record CM026084.1, read on the forward strand.
AATGAATGCACTACAGCTAACGACTTCATTGAGTGGTGAAAGTTGCTACTTTATAACAAGGAAAGACTTTTCTGGTATTTAAGTGTTATGTATATAGGCACGAGTTCAGAACAGAAACAAAGCCATCCGTACATAGAGTGTGAATAAACAACAAAAACATAATATGCGTATATACATCGTGAGAAATATCCTACAAGAACTGTCTTACAATCCTTTTTCCTTGCCGTAGCAGAGTGGCGCAGCGGAAGCGTGCTGGGCCCATAACCCAGAGGTCGATGGATCGAAACCATCCTCTGCTATCTAGACAATTTTCCCTCTCTGTTTTTGTGTACAGAAATTGTTTTATGCGTTTTTGTTTCTCACGTAGTATTCCCTTACATCGACAACATTCACCGTCTCTAATATAAATTAGCAGACAGCAGACAAACTAAACATCTAATATTCAGCAGCGCCTAAATGCCATCACATGGAAATATATTGCAGAGAAAATACAAAACTTGGGTTCCTATCCTTAAATAATTAAATTTTAAAACATAAAGTAGTCCCACCTTTTAAGCTGCTAACCGCAGTATCGTCATGAGCCATAGGTCACGCAAAAAATGCATCATCAGTTTATGAGGACAAAAACTTACTAGTGGCCATTTTCCCGAAAAAGAAAAACATGTGACCGTTCATTTTCATTGATATACTACCTTGATCTATATTAATGCACAGAAATAATTAATCAATAATTAATATATCAGAAACCTATATTAAAATTAAAGAAGCTGAGATTAAGAATTTTTCTCGGTAAGGATTTATTCTATCAATCAAATTGACAATCAAGGGTTATATTTAGAAATTGTACAAACGCCTAAAGATTTAAGTGGAAACATAAAGGTACAAGGAAGCTCTCTGTAATCCCATGGGTTCGGAATCAGGACGTTGGGTCACATATAGAACAGACTTGGACTTTGGTTCATGCTCTCACCAATCCCTTTCCCGGCTCAGAGCACATGGGGGAAACTAAGCACAACATCTGCTGTTTTGGCCATAAGTCTCTTGTAATAGAAGCCTGTTGGTTTTGGACTTTTGATTGCTCTGGACCCAAATTGGATATAAAAGTAATGAGGGAGAAACAAAATCGTAAAGCAACTTCATACCAACATCTGAGAACTAATGTAAAAAAAATAAATAAATAAATAAATAAAAATAAGCAAGCAAGCAGTAGAGCCATCACAAGGTGCTGATGAACCAATTGGATAGACTTTGGACGGGACACCATGTAAAAGCTAGAGATATTCTTCAAACACAGAATTCAGCAATGTAAGAAACTGCTCTTTAAGGTAAAGCCCCTGCATGGAGACGCTTTCCTTTTCATGGTATCAAACGTGAAATGACTCTGCAGAACAATCAGTGTTACCTTTCAGGGTTCAACCAATTACTAACCATTCAAAGTGAACTGAATCCCTGCTCAGCTTATTGGAACCCCAGGTGAAGATGTTCAAAAAGCCTTCAAATAAATAAATAAATCTTTCATTACAACAGCATAACCTCACATTGCACAATGAAAGGAAAATCAACATTTTATTTAAGATGTTTATTCAGAAAATCATTGGTGGTGCATTTCTTTGTACAGTTGGAAACCTGGTAACCCCAAGATGCCACTTTTTGTTGCACCCTGCTAGTACCTAGTTGGACCCCCTTTCGCCTTTAGAACCGCTTCAATTCTCTGTGGCATCGACTCAACAACATGTCTGAAACATTCTTCCGAGATTTTGCTCCACACTGGCATGATGGCGTCACTCAGCTGCTGCAGATTTGTCGGCGGCACGTCCATAATGCGAATCTCCCGTTCAACCACATCCCAGAGGTGCTCTATTGGATTGAGATCCGCTGACTGTGGAGGCAACTGGAGTACGCTGAACTCGTTTTTATGCTCAAGAAACCAGTTTGAGAGGACTTCAGCACTGTGCTGTGGTGCATTCCCCTGCTGGAAGTAGCCATCGGCAGACGGGTACACCGTGGTCATAAAGGGATGGACGTGGTCTGCAACAAGACTGAGGTAGTCGGCGGCATTTAAACGATGCTCAATTGGTACTAAAGGACCCAATTTGTGCCAAGAAAATACTGCCCACACCATTATACCACCACCGCCAGCCTGAACTGGTGATCCCAGGGAGGATGGATCCAGGCTTTCTTGTTGTTCGTGCCAAATTTTCACCCGACCATCTGCCTGTTGCAGCTGAAAACGAGTCTCACTGGACCAGGCAACGTTTTTCCAGTCCGTGATTGTCCATTCCTGGTGAGCCTGTGCGAACTGTAGCCTTAGCTTCCTGTTCTTAGCCGTCAGGACCGGCACCCGGTGCGGTCTCCTGCTGCTGTAGCCCATCTGCTTCAAGGTGCGGCGTGCCGTGCGTTCGGAGATGGTGTTCTGCATGCCTTGGTTGTAACGAGTGGTTATTTGAGCTACTGTTGCCTTTCTGTCATCTTGAATGAGTCTGTCCATTTTCATTTGGCCTCGAACGTCGACGAGGCATTTTCGGCCACACGACTGTCGCGTGCTGGACATTTTCTTCTTCTCGGACCATTCTCTGTAAACCCGAGAGATGGTCGTGCGTGAAAATCCCAGCAGCTCGGCAGTTTCTGAGATACTGAGACCAGCACGTCTGGCGCCAACAATCCTGCCACGGTCAAAGTCGCTTAAATCCCCTTTCTTCCCCATTCTGGTGCTTACTGCGAACCTCTGGAAGTTTCCTTCACCACACCCAGGTCCCTTTAATACACTGAGTGAAGTCGCTGACGAGTGTAAATTACATTTTCACGTACAACAAAACGACTGTTCAATAATGCACTGGTCAGTCGAAATCCACTCGTCTACTGTTCTTGACAGCTGAAAGGATTTTCTTCTGCCGGAGTCGCTCTTTGTTCCTCTTCTCTAGCCTGCACAACACATTTAATGACAAACGTAAAAACCGAATGTATACAGAAATCAAGCGAAACTCACTTCGTTGCATATTACCTGGCTGCTCTTAGAGCCGCGTCTTCAGCCGACGGTTCACGAGGTCTCTCGCTGGCCTCGGCTACGATGGCAGAGATCTTCTGTAAACAGTCTGAGAGGTTTCTCTGCTGACTCCTGCTCGCCTCCGACGTCACCAGGAGCTCCCCGGCCTTATTGATGCGGTTTTTGTTCTGCGGAGTTGTTGAAGTGTATTTGTAATCGAATGACGTGAAAAGCAGACAAGTTCCACATGTTACACCAGCTCTAATGTGTGTGAAAATTCTCTAGATGGACTAAAAGCTAAACGTTCGACATAGCAACAAACCTTTTCTACTATTTTCTGCCGAACATCTTCAGGGATCCAGTCAGCTGTATGAACGTGAAATCGGACCTCTGCTTTAGTGCTGACTGTGGATTAAGATCAGAGAACGTTAGAACACAAACCCTCAAAAAAAAAAAAAAAACACTTTTAGATGAACTGGAGGCTTACTAACAGGCACATACAGTGCCTTGCAGAAGTACTTACGCCCCTCGGTATTCTGGCATTTCACCGAAACCTGGTGTGTTCAAAGTACAGCACTGGGGCCATTTGCGGCCCCTGCCCCCCTCCCAACTGTAATTCAAAAGTGATAAAAATATGGCCCGCAAGCCCAGGTGATAGAGGCAGACTGTATTTAAAGTGGAGACACCAACAAATGAAAACTCTCTTACAACGGAAAATGTTCGGCACAACACAAAGTGTCTGACTTTTACTCAAAAGTAGCATTTGGTGAACTCAAATCCGCTTTTAATTAATTTACTGAACTTGGCTAAACACAGAAAGCTTTTCAAAACCTAAATCCTGTCCTCTTCTCATAGAATACATACATACATATATATATGTATATATATATATATATATATATATATATATATACATACATATATATATATATATATATATATATATATATATATATATATATATATATATATATACATATATATATATATATATATATATATATATATATATATATATATATATACATACATATATATATATACATATATATATATATATATATATATATATATACATACATATATATATATATATACTCTCTCTCTATCTATCTCTCTCTCTCTATCCTCTCTCTCTCTGTGTCCTCTCTCCCTCCTCTCTCTCTCTCTCTCTCTCTCTCTCTCTCTCTCTCTCATCTCTTCCCCCCCCCATCCAACCCTTCCCTTCTACCCCTCCACGGGTGGTCTTTCTCAACCTCTGAGCTCGGGTCCTCTACCAGAGGCCTGGGAGCTTGAGGGTTCTGCGTAGTATCTTGGCTGTGCCGAGAACTGCGCATTTCTGGACTGAGATGTCTGACGTTGTTCCTGGGATCTGTTTTAGCCACTGCTCCAGTTTGGGGGTGACTGCCCCAAGGGCCCCGATGACCACAGGCACCACTGTGGTCTTCACCTTCCAGGCCTTCTCCAGTTCCTCTCTGAGGCCCTGGTATTTCTCCAGTTTCTCGTGTTCCTTTTTCCTGATGTTGCAATCGCTTGGTATTGCTACATCCACCACAACGGCTTTCCTCTGTTGTTTATCCACCACCACGATGTCCGGTTGGTTCGCCATTACCATTTTGTCTGTCTGGATCTGGAAGTCCCACAGGATCTTAGCTCGGTCATTCTCCACCACCTTTGGGGGTGTGCCCCACTTAGATCTCGGGGCTTCCAGTCCATATCCTGCACAGATGTTTCTGTACACTATGCCCGCCACTTGGTTATGACGTTCCATGTACTCTTTCCCTGCCAGCATCTTGCACCCTGCTGTTATGTGTTGGACTGTCTCAGGGGCCTCCTTGCACAATCTACACCTTGGATCTTGTCTGGTGTGGTAGATCTGAGCCTCTATTGCTCTGGTGTTTAGGGCCTGTTCCTGTGCAGCCAGGATGAGTGCCTCTGTGCTGTCCTTGAGTCCAGCTTTTTCCAGCCATTGGTAGGATTTCCTGATATCAGCCACTTCAGTTATTTGTCGGTGGTACATCCCATGTAGGGGCTTATCCTCCCATGATGGTTCCTCCAGCACCTCATCCTCTGGTCCCCATTGTTTGAATATATATATATATATATATATATATATATATATATATATATATATATATATATATATATATATATATATTTTTTTTTTTTTTTTTTTTTTTTTTTTTTAATTCCAACCGAGCCCAAAAGAATTTGCAACCTCATGCATTTCACTGGATAAGCAAACGTGCAAAGTTTGTTTCTTAAGTTTTATACATCAATTTCTGACAAAAAAAAAACTTTCCTTAAGTTATTGCATGCTAATGCTGTTGTTGAGCAGGTACAAAATACATCTGCTATGACAATTTTTGTTCATGTAACAAAAAGTTTGGACCCATCTGACTTAAACTGACAGGCTGGGCAAACAGAGTTTTAATCAAAGAATCAGCCTCGAGGCCAATGGTAACTCAGGAGGAGCTGCAGAGACCAACCGCTCAGGTGAAATAATGCGTTTAGGGTTTACTGGCTGCACGCTCCACAAATCTGGCTTTTATGGCAGAGGGACAAGAGGAAAGCTGTTGCTGAAATAAGAAAGTCCCATTTCAAGTTTGCAGCATGCCATGAAGAGAATATGTGGAAGAAATTTCAAAATGTTAAATTCAAGGGGAGTAGATATTTCTGCAAAGCCCTGTACAAGCAGGCTTATTTAAAACTAGCATTTACCTACCTTTATTGACGTGCTGACCCCCAGGACCGCTGCTTCTGCTGTAGGACACAGTCAGGCGCTCTATGACCCAGTAAGTGGGAGGACATAAATAAATAAATAAATTAAAAAAAAAAAAAAAAAAAAAAAAAAAAAAAAAAAAAAAAAAAAAAAAAAAAAAGCCAACCAGAGTTTCCTATTTCTTATTTAATGCAATGGTTTATTTACCTACTGGAATGTGCACTTGCGTGTTCTGTGAAAGACAAAAAAAAAACAAAAAAAAAACTGTCAGTGTATTGATTCTATGTGCATCAAGTTAAAATATACAACAAAACAAACAAACAAAAAAAACAAAACAAAAAAAAAAACAAAACAAAACAAAACACAGACCTTATGATATGCTCTGATTTCTTTCTGTGTTCATATGACCATAATACCAGAACAATGGATTCCAGTGGAAGGGAATGGCTTTGTACTCATGTCATTGGCATTTCACTGATGAACACGTGAAACTAGTACAGGTAGTACACTCACTACTAATTAATATTATAAGCTTTTCACATAAACAACGAAAGCTGGTCTTTATTTTACGTACCTGCGAAGAGTCTGACCCTCGAGTCCCATAACGAACCTTCGACAAAATGCTGTTGGTTAATCTAAACTTAATACAGCTGAGGTTACCGTGAGGACGACTCACATTAACACTGCTATTACTGCAAACTGAAGACAAACACCGAATAATGCATGCCGCCATATTGGTTGCGATTATGAACGTCGCAGTTCTTCCTTTGGTGTTTTATGGCACTTGTAAGGTGAAATACCGCCACCTGCTGAACTACAGTATTCACAGGAGCTGAACAGGAAAAGTTGACCTCTTGTTTTTATTTATATTAAGTCCAAAAACGTTTGTCGTTGTATAGTTAATATTTAACAAGTTTAGTGCGTCTTTTGGCCGTTTTGTATTTTTTTTTTTCATAAAAAACTGCACTCAATAAACAACATGCTGGTTCTTTCATTTCTTCTCTTAATTTACTAGGGAACTGTCATTGAAAGTGTATACCGCCACCTACTGTACAAAAATGTGAAACAAAATTTTCCCTCAGGAAAGATGGAAAAAATGCAAATACTGCAGGTCAGGTTTCAACATTTTTCATGTTCCACTTAAATAACAAGCTAAACAAAATCCCTATCACCAAGAATATCTCAGATTTTTCCAACACAAATGTTAGTCTCTATGGTATAATATTAGACCCTCTATTTTCTTCTCCAAATCTCAACCTAACATTAAACTCACAAAGGTCTACCGTCTTAAGCGTTCCTGTTACTTCTGCTTATTCTTATTTTCTTTGCCTGTGTTCCCTCAAAAGTATTTCCTCTCTTGTCTTAAATCTCCCTGCATTCCTGCCTAATTACCAGAATCTCCAGTTTCTGACCCATTCATAATGCTGCTATACCGTCTCGCCACCGTTATTATTAACAATCTGGAATGTTCTCCCCTTCTTTCCCTTCTCTTCCTACTTCTGCTCATCCCACACGCCATTTTCGACGCCTTGTTTGAGTGCATTCAATAATATTTTTTGTTGCAAGCCTTTCACCACAAGCCAGCTCTATGTCCAAGAAACTTTCTTACTCAGACAATCAAATCGCTACTCCAGCTCACGCCGACGACATACTCCGGGCCGCTGGCAGCCTGTTACTTTCTGTTTTTCCCAGACCGCTGCACACAATGGAGAAACGCTACCGGAAACACGTGCCCTCCACATCCACTGTAGGAAATACGCAATCTCCACTAGTAAAGTTTTGATTTCCGGTTTTAGATCGTCTTTTTTTTATTTTTTATATTACCTTGGTATGCATATAGAAAACTTTTGCTGGCAGTGAAGTTGTCAACATATATTGCTATACATCATATTATGGCCACATCATATGGTGTTTTAAGTCATAAATGCAATTAAAGGAATTTACTGACAAAATTCAGGTTCCACCGAGATTTGAACTCGGATCGCTGGATTCAGAGTCCAGAGTGCTAACCATTACACCATGGAACCACATGTAAATATGCCACAAATTTATAATTTTCAAGAAATACACTAACAATGTTTATGGTAGGTTCTTTACGCATTTATGTGTTGCTCGATAAATAGTGACACTAATCAAAGAGCTTTTGTTTCTGTTGTATCAAATACTTGTTACTGGCTGGGTTAATATGTTTAACAACGCATACGTCTTCAGATTTTTGTGCTACTTCAATAAAAGCTTGTGAATTTTTATTATATATTAAAGCAATTGACTTTTTTTATTTATAGGAGTGCTACTTTTGGCACCACATCGGAACCATTGTTCTATGATTCGATTGCGATCCGAGAACAGCTAGGAATGGAAACAATGGGTGCATTCCTTGGCAGTCAACCGGAGTATGACCCGGGCTGAATTGATGACTAAAGGGAGTGGGAGGAGTTTTTAGCTTAAATATATGGTAAAAACGTTTTCGTTGCAGAAATACGGGATGCCAAGGATGCATTTAAGAGCTATTAGATTCTCTATTAGATTTCCACAAGTCAAACGGTTGAAGAAGGCCCGCCTCTCTCACGTGTGGATCTGGTCAAGACATACCTTGGCTGATGCCTGACTTGCACACCCTTATCCTCCCTTATCCTTATCCCTTATCCATTGACAAATCATACCCTCACATTGACTTTACTGATTGTTTAAAATGACATTTGTATTTAGTACCAAACAAGTTTGGTATTTTTATATCAGTCACAACGTCGAAGGGGGTGCCTGCCTCCCTTCATTGGAACCCTGGTTGATGCGCCGTTTAAAATGCCGTTCAAACCACGCCTAGCCGGCGCACACAGCATCGCGGGTGACAAATGGGGCGTACCCAGTAAGTGTTCAAAGGAAACAAAACAGAAAATTTGCGCATTTTTATATATAGATTAATTTTGTGACATACACACAACTGTACAGTATTTTTGAGCATTATTCTGGCATATAACTAGCTAAAGTGTAACTATGTTCGTTACAAGCCTTTTTTTCGGAATACCTCTTGGGCATGTTTAGCGAGGTAGCTAAGGTTAGCAGCTAAAAATTACCGCAGCGATATCTGTTTCAGACGGGTTGCTTTTACTGGCTCCAGCTACACTTTAAAGCTTTGTGCTATCCGGAGTAAAACGACACGTATTAATGATTATAGCTGTGTTTCTTTGCCATTTCTGAATTCTGTTAAGTGAGAGTTTTCAGCTCCAGCTTGCGGTCCCCATACGAGGCAAAAATGAAGTGGGGTAATTTCGCAACCGAGGAAGTCTGATGTGACAGCAAAGGGCGAAGATCAGATCATTGCCAAGGCAGATATAGCCATGCCTGACGCGCTGTATGTGTTGTTCAAGAGACTCATGGTCCTGATATAACAGTGGCGAGCAGGCTCCGTTAGCAACGGTGGGGGATTTCAGCTTGTTTACAAAATGCCTGGAATGGTGGTGTTCGGGAGGCGCTGGGGGATCGCCAGCGATGATCTTGTCTTCCCCGGCTCTGTTGAGCTGCTACTCCGTGTAATCTGGTATGTTAATGCACCTCATACACATTTTCTATACCACATACTGTTTACATGAGTTCTGATCTTTGATGCTGTTCTTCCTCAGGTGGATTGGCACCTTGTTTTTGTTCACCTATCATAAGGGTCACTTTGATTGTAACGGGGGAGGAATTCTGCACAGCTACCTGGTTGGACTCTTGGTTGTACTGGGGCTCATCATCCTGTCACTGTGTGCCATTGTCTATGTCAGTGCCCAAGGTAAACAAACTAGAGATGCACCGAGCAGGTTTTGCTGGGCCGATATCGACTTTTGGTTTTCTTTGGGGTCTGACCCATCTGTTTAAAGTTTGTCTAACTTCAATTTACTTTTTTGAGAACTTTAAGGTAGATGCTGTTGGTTCCTGCATTTATAGACTATAAACATTGGGAGTTCCTAGTCATGATGCCTCTATTAAATAGGAAAAATACCTGATTTGTCAGGCCATCGCTGATCATTGAGAAACTGACTGATTCCAATCTCTGGCAGATTGACTGATGCATCAATTAGACTTCCAGATCTTCATTCTTATTATCTTGTCATTATGATTTTTAACTGTAAGCATCAAGCTACTGCTGTGGTTGCCACAATATGGTAATATTGCATAACATGTAATACAGGAAATGGGGAACATTTGTCTGACTTTGTGTTGAAACTTTGGCAATTTTGCACAGGTTTTGTAATATTTATAACGTCCTCCTTGCGTTGTATCTAATGAAACATCCACCTGTCAGTGCTGTTATATGTGTCATGAATGCCTTATTCAAGATGCCTTTAGTAAATATTGCTAATATTTGTGGATTATTCCCTCAGGCACGATTACAAATCCTGGTGGGCGGCGCTCCATGCCAGCCCTCGTGTATCTGCGAGCTCTTCTCTACATCCCTGAGCTTGTGTGGGCCTGTCTGGGAGCCGTCTGGGTGTCTGATGAAAGCCGAGGTTGTGATCCAGCCACTGTGGGTGCAGTCATCACTGCTGTTATTGCCAGGTGGGGGAAATTTAAAAGGGGGCAAATACTTTGTCATCACACTGCATATTTTAATAACCAGCCCATCCCTGTCAGAGACCTACTTTAAATGCATTCCTTTGTTCGTTTTTTCAGCTGGATCATCCTGCTGTTCACGGGGCTGGGTGTGGTATTCGTCTTCGATCCGATGGGCAGCCCCCGTCTTCAGCCCGGCCCCGCGGAGCCGCTGGGAGCGCGGGACATGGAGAGCAGTGGGAGCACCCAGTTCCTGTCCACGGCTCGCTCTCTGGCCGCTAAGGTGTGGGAGTGCAGGCTGCGGCTGCTGTGCTGCTGCCTGCCGCAGGATGAGAGCCACCGAGCAGCGTTCTCCAGCATCTCGCAGCTTCTCAGCGACTTCTTCTCTGTAAGAGACGGGTTCCGCCTTTATAAGTGGGGTTCAGTCAACCATATATATCGTCTGGATCACAGTGTTAAAATTTTCTTTGTGTGAACTGATGCTGCAGGACACCGACCTGGTTCCCAGTGACATAGCAGCTGGTTTGGCTCTGCTGCACCAGGAGCAGGATAAGATGGAGCGCAGCAGAGACCCAGAAGAAATCGTTAGCCACAGCCCTTCCTCCCCTATCGTAAGTAGCGGGGTTACAGAAAAACTCCGAGTAGATACGAATCCCGAAAAAGCTGTTTGTAAGCCTGCTCGTTAATGTTAACCACCTTTTGCTGTTTAAAGGACCAAGATCTGCAGACGGAGTTGGAGAAAGCAGCCCACTGCATGCAGTTTGCGGCAGCTGCTTATGGCTGGCCTTTGTACATCTACTCCAACCCCTTTACTGCACCCTGCAAGCTCAGCGGAGACTGGTGAGACACTCTTTGGAAGAATTAGAGTTAGAGTCGGCTCTGCCTCGATTTGACCCCAGATTCTAACGCTCATCTGCATGTTGAAGCTGCAGAACGAGTGCTGCAGAGTATGACATTGTAGGAGGGGACCACCTCGGCTGCCATTTCTCCTCCATCCTGCAAACCACTGGACTGCAGTACAGAGACTTTATACATGTTAGCTTCCACAACCAGGTTAGTCTTCTGTTTATTTACTGTGTGCACATTCCTGACCAGTCACGTTTCATTTCTAAATAAGCCTGATGTGTGTTTCAGATCTACGAGATCCCGTTTTTTGTGGCTTTGGATCATAAGAGGGAAGCTGTACTTGTGGCTGTCAGAGGAACACTATCACTAAAGGTAAGTTAAATTGGACGTCATGAAAGGGGGCACTGCATAGCAAAAATATTTATTCTCACAGAAGTTCTCTTCACAGTTTGTCACATTACATTACGTATTTTAGAGGGATGTTACGTGATAAACCAGGGTCTGCAACCTACTGTACCATAGACCCTCCACTTTGGTCAAAACTGCTAAAAAACTGAGCATTGTTTTAAAGTTGTATTGTAAGGTAATTAAAAAAGGCTAGTATTAGAGGTTTTAGAAGTATTTTCATGCAGTATGTGCAATTTATATATTTTTTTATGAAGTAATTTTTTTTGTCAACAGTTTGCATACTACGTGCTTCTTTTTTTTTTTTTAAATGTAATTTTCTATAAACTTTAAATGTCCCAGTTAAAGAACATGTATGAATCCTAAAAACAAACACAAAGTTGTTATTTTATTTAAAAATTTAAAATTCCTGCCGTACAAATTATGAAAAGAAACTGTTTTGGTTCTAAAACTCGGCTCTAAACAAATTTGTTTTGGTTTGCACTTTTAGGTCACTGAAGTTATCTGGCAGTTTTGCCTGTCTGAGCTTCATAATGAATATTTTTTGAAGATCAATTTTGCAACTTCATAATCAATTTTATTTATGGCTTTAGTTGTGTGGCTTTGTTTATTATTTTTGGTTGTTTTGTTTATTTATTTTGGATATTTAAAATGTCTTCTTGTTCCGGTGTTGGGTGTTCTTGAGAAATTAAAGTTTATTCATTTTGAGAGGGCGTACTTGCATTATTATTGTGCAATTATCATTAAATTACTAGAAAAATGTCTCAAAACTTCAATATTATCATTTATCACAATCATTTCTGGGAGAATTTGTTACCGTGATAGTCTGTGTCAAGGACAAATAGCCTTCATATATGGGTTCCCCAGAGTGAAACTTAGTGGTGGCAGCATTATGCTGTTGGTATGCGTTCCTGCAGCAGGGTTAAAGAATCTAGTCAGATTTAATTGGTAGATGGATGGAGTTAAATCTCGAGCAAAAGACCTGCATCTAGAATTGTAGTTAAACGGGGTTCTAAAAAGTATTTGCAATTAAAAATGCATGCCACACTTTTCAGATTTTTACTTGCAAAAAAATGTATAAAGCTGGTTATCCTTTTTCTTCAATTTCATAGTCATCACAGTGACATACATTGGATACATAAAGTTACATACATAAAGTTGGATGTAACTGGACAAAATTTTCAAACAGTTATGAATAGTTTTGCAAGCCAGTGTACTTTCATCAGGGTTATTTTAAACACACAGCTTTTTATTTATGGTGCCGTTCCGTCACAGTTTCAGAATCACTTCCTTGTTTTTCCGAAAGACTGACTGCTGTGCTGCTGAAAGAATTCACTCTTAAATATTGCTCTAGATGTCATGTTAGAATCACAAAGGGGGGGGAAATGACAAAAAAGGAGAAGTGAGACTAGCTTGTATTCTAATATGTATCTTTGTGTACCTTTAAAAAGAGTTGGTTTATGTGAAAGGTAATTGTGGTGATGCAGATGGTTAACTTTTCACCTGCATTTGGTAGTCCACAAGAAAAAAAGTGTCTGATTTAATTTTGCTTCAGTAAAAACCAAAAAAAAAAAAAAAAACCCCAAAAAAACCTTTCAGCTTGGACACAGAGTCTGATGTTTCCCATTTCATATATTCGTTTCCCTTGACGTGCGTCCTGCAGGATGTTCTGACAGACCTGTCTGCTGAATGTGAGAACCTGTCGGTCGAAGGAGTGTCTGGAGCTTGCTACGCTCATAAGGTGAGGCATGCTGCAGCTGAACCTTTAGCGTCAGCACCAAACGTATCTTTTCTAAGAATAAATAAATGAGCATATCTCCTGCAGGGCATGTGCCAAGCGGCGGACTACATCTACAGGAAGCTCATCAATGATGGCATCCTGAACCAGGCCTTCTCCATCGCCCCGGTAAGGAGTCAAGCCAGGGTCTAGATAACCTTCCAAATCCAAACACGTAGAGTTTGATAAAACACTACTGGGACCGACTGAAACCGTATGTTTGATCTTGTTCGAGTTTGTCGCTATGAACACACCTTGTATGTGGAGAAGCACCACTGTTAGGTACAGTGGAGGACCTGTGATGATGTGGGCCAGTTTATATTCCAATTGTTCTGTAAACTTGGAACAAGGAGACTAAATAAAATTTGGATGGCATCTGAAAATGTGTCGTCATGGCTTCTATTTGCAGGATAATGATCCAAAACGGCTGAGTCAACTTAAAAAAAACAAAAAGGTTAACCTGACTCAAAATCAACTTCCTTTCATGGGCATCTCAGGAAGAACCTAAATATGTATTTATAAACATTAACTAAAAGAGACTATATTATTTTTATAAAATGATTTCTTGGTGTTTCATAGAACTCACAATATGTGCTCTCACACAATATGTGAGAGCACAATATGTGCTCTCACATATTGAAGAGGAGCCCACAGCATCACAGGTCCTCCCACTTATTTAACAGAGGGCATAAAGTGCTTTTCTACATTTTCATTACTTGTTTTTATTAAAAAAAAATTATTCCCCCCCAGTTTTTCCTGAATCATTTGTATGAGATAATGCTACTGCAATAAAAATAAAAAGATGAATTTATATTAAGGCTTTGAACGCATCATTACCAGTGGAGCCAACAAAGTCATCATCGTCTGTAGCTCAGGCTCAAACTGGACAGACTGGGGTAAACAGTGTGTTTGTGTCTTGCTGTAATCGTAGGAGTATAAACTGGTCGTCACTGGTCACAGCCTGGGGGCTGGCACAGCAGCACTGCTGGCCATCCTGCTGCGCACTTCCTTCCCCACCCTGCAGTGCTACTCATTCTCTCCACCAGGGGGCCTCCTGAGGTAAAGCAGGACTTCACAAGGCTCAGATTTCCTCTTTCATCCTTCAGTTTCTTTAACTTTTGGGGGGGGAAAAAAAAATTGATATTGCAAATATATATGTTCTTACATCCCTGTGTTTTATTTTCTGTGTGCAGTAAAGCCTTAGTTGAATACTCCAAGGACTTTGTGGTGTCTGTGGTGTTGGGGAAGGATCTGGTTCCCAGGTAAGAAATGCAGGACTCACCTTGGAGCACAATAGGTGTGCTGTTGTTTGCTGTTCTGTTCTGCTGTATAGGCCTGACACAATAACAAATTTTGCTGGACGATAAATTGGCCCAGAAATGACTGCGATAAACGATAATATGTTTTTGTTTTCAAGTAATATATTGATAATAGCATAATAATACAAGTTCACCCTCTCAAAGACCAATAAACTCTAATGTTGTGAAGAACACATAACTTCATCACTATTATTTCATTTTCCATTTTATTTCCAGCCTTATTGTTTTATTAGTTGCTTTTATTTCCATTTTTTTGTATTTATTTAGTTTTTTTTTCCATTTTGTATTTTTTTATTTTACATTTTTTCCACATTCTGTATTAATTTATAAATTTTTGAAAGATATTTTAAATATTCCATATAAAACACGACAGCCAAAAACAATAAATCAAACGGAATGAATGAAACCATAAAAAAAATGGATTATGAAGTCTTTGTAAACAAAATTGTCCAGCAAAAAATATTAATCTCAAGATCATTTTAATTTGTTATGCGATGAATCAATTAATTGCTTTATGCGACAGGGCTACTGCTATACTCTATGATGGAAACAATTGCCATTCTTGTTTCACAGACTGAGCATCCCCAACATGGAGGACCTGAAGAGACGGATCCTCAAAATAGTCGCAAACTGCAATAAGCCCAAAGTGAGATCCCATCTGGACTTGAACGTTACAGTAGCATGTTCGGATGGCCTTACTCCATCTTGCAGTATCTGAAGTGGCTGTCTGTGTGTTGCAGTACCGCATCCTGCTGCAGGGGTGTTGGTACGAGCTGTTCGGAGGGGACCCGGATGATTTCCCCACTGAGATGGAGAGCAGAAGGGAGGAGCTGCTCAGTCAGCCGCTGCTGGGGGAGGAGTCACTGGTGATCCGCCATTCGTCGTCCTATCAGAGCCTAGCGTCGGACGACTCCCCCGCCCACACGGCTGCACACTTGCCGCTCTTCCCGCCCGGGCGCATACTGTACATCACAGAGGACGGGCCGTCGCGGAGGTTCGTCCACAGATGTTTGGTTTCTGTATCGGATTCATTGTGTGGCTCCTAATTATATAGAGCCTTTCAAATGTATCTGTACCCCTTGAGCTTTAACACATTGTGGCGCATTACAACCACTAACTTCAGTTCATTTTCTTTGGGAATCCTTTCCATTATGGTATTTTGCAGCACTCTGTGTCGATCTGTCATATAAACTCATAATAAAAGACACTGAGATTTGTGGTTTTGATGAGACAAAATTTATGAAAAAGCCCAGTGGGTATGAATACTTAATATTATTTTAATATATGATATAATACCCTGCTAAACACTTGAGTCATGGAGTGACTCCATGACTCGAAAAATTAACCCCATGAAAAATTGACCCCATGAAAAATTAAAATGAATCGTAAGCCAGAGTAGTTCTATTGTTTATATTTTTATACGTTCATATTTTTTAACACAGGCAACACGACCGCTAATCCATCTGCAGGATTTACTGTACACATGAGCTGACATTTCAAATGACATCATTTCCTTCTCAGCTGACACCTTCGTTCCATCTTTGCTCTTGATGGAATCTGCTCCGCCTCATTTGATTTGAGCTGCTTTCAGTGTTTGAACTTAAGATCCAAAGTTAATGTGGTTGAAATGCACTGTGGACTTGTGGGCTTCGTTCATAAAGCGTAACTCCACTTGGGGTGTTGCATCCCAGCTTTGTGAATGAGTTCAAAAAGCAGTCACCCCCTTTGGATTTTAATTGGGTGTATCAAAATATTGGGTGATTACAAATGTGCATCATTTTTCTTATACTCAGTGATTACGATCTACTTTAGTTTGGTCTAACTCATAAAATTCCCCCAGAAAACACATGAGTTTGTTAATGTAACATAACCAAATGTGATGAGGGTTTGAATACTTGAGCAAGGCACTGCATGGTTTTATCGCAGGGAAAATGGAGATTCTGTGAAGTTTATGACAAATAAGTTGGTTTTTTTTGTTGTTTTTTTTTTAGCTAAAATATGGTTTTTAACTTTAAAACTTTTATCTTTTTGTCTCTTTGCTAAAACAATCCTTTGCTTAGAGAAAAGTCAGAATCACACAGCTGCTTCAGGGGTATATTGAATGCTCCGCTTTGTTCAAATGTTTCCTTATCAAACCCAGAGAAGCTTCCAGCCTCAGATGATTAGAGATGCTGACAGTCATATGAACACTTCTCCTTCCTGTGTCATAGCACAGCTATAAAAAAACCCAACAACAAAACAGTAATATTTACACCAACTTGCTGTTCTTTGGTCTTTGTTTCCACAGATCCTGTTTCTCCCAAGTTCGCTACCGTGCCGACTGGTCCAACGAAACGGCGTTCCGGAGCATTTTGATCAGCCCCAGGATGCTCGTGGATCACATGCCCGACGGCGTGCTCCGAGCCCTGAACAGCCTGTGCAGCGACAGCCCCTTCTCCCTCTGCCCGTCGTCGTTAAGCAACAACCCGCACATTTCTATGTGAGATGCACCAAAAAGCGGCCTCGCTCTTCATGTCTGCGCTCCAAGACGACTTTTACTCGTGTGTTTACATCCAATCCAGGAAGATTCCCACTACTTCCCTACCTGTGATCCTAACTATTACTTAATAAATTTTGGTTAAGTTCCTGTTTGTTGATCTTCTCAGTTGTGCAATCATTGGATTATGATTGTGATGGGAGATTTGAATCTGTGGAGTTTTGCCTGATTTGTAAAAAGAAAACCCATATGAGCACAGAGTCAAGGACTTTTAATTATTTAATACAGACATTTTGCTTTATTTCAAGTTACTCCATGAGCAACTTTATATCATTTTTGAATGTTGTGTATACAATGTGACAGTGGAGCAGTTCAACTGTGATGTCAGTGTTTTTAGTTTTGTGTTGAATGGTTAGATTAAGATTGGCCTGTTGCCGAGGGCGACTTTGCAGCTTTCTGATTGGATGGGTGGTGAAAAAAAATATAAGGGTAATCATATTGTTGTTGTGTTTGTAACTGTAGTTAGGGGTGTCTTATGTTTTTTTTTTTTTTTTTTTTTTTTTTTTTTGTTTTGAAACATCAGGGTGAACAGTGCCTATGCATTATAGAAAATGAAACGAACACACATAAGTTCAGAACTGCAGTTAGATTAAACTCAAACATGGCCGAAAGCATAAAGTCTAAAGATTGTGCATTTTTGTTGGAATTTATCTGCTTGCAATGGATGTTGCCATTCTTTTTCAAGAGACGTTTTTTTTCTCTGAAATTTTCATACCCTCATAGGAATGCATTTGAAAGCTGAAAACAAATAAAAGCATTTGTGAAGTACACACATCTTTGCTTGTTTTCAGTCTCCTGCAGTCATAAACTGTGATATCAGGGTCAGCAGCAGTATTCAAACCCCCTTGAAGGCCTCGGAGGTTTTCTAGAACATTATGTGACAAACCGCATCATGAAGATGAAGGAAGACAGTGGACAGGTCAGGGAAATGTGACTGAACAACTATTAGCGGTGCATTCCACAAATCTGGCTTTTCTGTTGGGGAAACAAGAAAGAAAGCCATAAGAAGTCCTGTTTGCAGTTTCCCACAAACCATGAAGGGAGCATGAGCTTAATCTTTTGGTCTACATGTAAAATGCTACATCACCTTGCAGATGAAACATGTTGGAGGCAGCATTATGCTGTGTGAAAGCTGGATGGAGCTTAATACAGGGACAACTTGGGGTAAAAAAAAAAAAAAAACAACAACAAAAAACTGGGGATAAAGCCAAATGCATGCCATACTTTTCCAGATTTTTATGTGTAAAAAAACCCTGAAAAAGTAAATATATAATTTTTCTTCCACTTCACACTACATTGTCATTTGTGGCTATAACGTGACACAATGTAAAAAAAAAAAAAAAAAAAAAAAAAAAAAAAAAAAAAAAAAAAAAGTTCATTGGGTATGAATACTTTTGCAACTCGCTGTATTTAGGGAGGCTAATTACTAATTTTTTCCAGTATGATAATTGTTTCTTACGCTAACCCACCCTGTCTACTTCAGCACGTGACGTCATGACAGAGTTCAGTCACCAACAATATGTTCAAGGGATGCTGGAAATCCCTACTTCAAAACTTAGAGGATGTAAAGAGTAGTGCTCTAAAGATATGCAGTTAAAAATACACCCACTATTGTTTGTTTTCTTATTACAGGCTACAGCGAAATTACTTGAAATATATAGCCTATTTGTACCACAAATTCAATTTTAGCTAAAATGAGCAGAAATGTAACAGACTATATTCAAAAAAAGAACAAGATAAAGCTGCAAATATCTTTTTTTTTTTTTTTTTTGCAAATATTTTGGACTTCTTGGTACCACGGCTTTGATTTATTTGACGCACTTTTCTCCCCGCCTTCCAAACGTCACTTCATCACCAGGCTTTATATATACATAGAAAAGAACATGATTTTAGTTTTATACGTGACGGTTGGATTAGTCTGTTAGTTTATAATTTTGTGCGCTATTTTTGTTTTGTTGATAATTTGTCTCTGTTTTGTACCCACATATCCCGACAGCACGTGAACGCAGCAGCGGGAGCTCATCTGTTGGACGGGGAAACTAATCAGGAGCCAAGTAAAGACTTTTCAACACTGCGAGCTAATAGGCTAGCACGGCTCCTAAGTCAGCCGTCACTACGAAAACAGGGTAGGGACTTTGTTTCTGACCGACAACAGCTCCTCTAGGCAGGAAACAACTTTCGAGCCATGCTATAGGTGGGGGGTGGGGGGGACACTTGTATCGTTGCGTTTAAAGTATAAAAGCGAGCTGTCTCCGGTCAGCAGGCTTGTGGCTAGCTCCATAACATTAGCTGGGAAAGAAGTGGAGGCTTAAAAAAAAAAAACCATGGAGCTGGACGACGTAGTCCTCTACCAGGACGACTCGGGCGACTCGGACGTGATGTCCGAGCGGGTCGCCGGTCTGGCCAGCTCCATATACAGAGAGTTCGAGCGGCTCATCGAGAAGTACGACGAGGACGTGGTGAAGGATCTGATGCCGCTGGTCGTCGGGCTGCTGGAGAACCTGGACTCGGTGTTCGCCGCCAACAAGGAGCACGTCGTGGAGCTGGAGCTGCTGAAGGAGGACAACGAGCAACTTGTCACTCAGTATGAACGGGAGAAAGCGCTGAGGAAACACGCAGAAGAGGTTGGTTTCCACTGCGACACTGCCAAACTAATTTACCACCAGGATTATGGTTTAAAGGCTGGTATTATGTACCCTTAGCATGGACAGATTAATGCCTCACTCTGGCATTTCTCCATATAAAGTCTCTTTGTGATTTAAACAAACAAACAAACAAACAAACAAAAAAAAAAACTGTTTATGAACTATTGTTTGAACACTTTTACACACTCGAAAGTACAACTCTGACGTGGAATTAGGCTTATAAAGTTTTTTTTTAAAAAGTTGGTCGTAATGTTATTTGTCAGACAATCTGGTGTGAAATGAGATAAACAGAAACATTTGTCTGTAATTGGATAGTGTTGTTTACACAATTACTGCTCAGTAGGTTGGATGCGTTTCCTCGGTGACAGGTGTAAATAAAATAAAGCGTTGTGACTGGAGGTCTCCACTGGTCAGTTGTGGGAAGCAGAATAGTTCCCATAGTTCATGTTCCCATCACTAGAAATGTATGCAACCTTAAACCCAACCTTAAACTGATGCAAATAAAATGGAGATTTGTTTATTTGGCCGCCTGTTTGAATTTCTGCCTTTTGGATCCATCTTCAGATCCATCTCACTGGCTCTTACATTTGATACGAACTCAGCTTATAACACTTGCCACCCCACAGGCCGTTTCATTTATCACAGGTCAACGATCTAAAAAGCTGTTTTTTGGCCTCCCTGCTATTAGATAAAATTGTCACCAATTTTTATAAATACCTATTTTAGAAAATAACCTTTGGTTAAACAAAACAACCACAGTTTTCTTTCAATTTTTTGTTTTAGAACAAGGAAATAAAAAAGGAGAAACTTTTACTAATACAGAATAACTGCCTTTTCTTGTGTTACGTATTTATGGGAAATAAAGCATGCAGTTTACAACAGAATTATGAAAAAGAAATTTATTGTCTTGTGAAAATTATACGCTGCTATTTCTTAAGATCTCATAAGCTGCTAACACCATCCTTGTTTTATTACATATATTGGAGCTTCACAACATATCAAATCACAGTGGTGTCATGTGGCGTAATGTGTGGGCGCCCCATACACGGAGGCTGCAGTCCTCAACGCAGCCGTCCTCGGTTCTGCTCCCGACCTCGAGAACGTTGCTGCATCTCTTGTGCCACTTTAATGTCTGATTCCTGTCAATAAAAGCCACTAGTGCCATAGAAAAACATATCAAATCACAGATCTCCTGCCACCGCAGCTGCAAAGTCCAGAATGTGGTTTAAACCATCAAACCAAATCCGGATTAATCTCAGATTATAGCAGTTATGGTTTTTGAGAACAAAACTTTCTCAGTTGGATAAAGCAGAAAAACTTTGTTGTAATACAGTCCTTCTTAATAACAATAACAATTTAATACATTATAACACTTAACTGAAAGTGAAATAGCAGAGTTTTCTTCCTCTTAGTAACAACTTCTTCACTGAAGAGTGTTGTTATCATGACCTGTTAAAAAGATTAGATTTTTAGCATAATAATCGTCTGATTACACGTTGCATGTTTTGATTGAACATCTTGCTGTATCAACCAGTGTCTTTTTAAAGTCTCAGGTGTTACTTTCTCTTCCGAGTAGAACTCTTTTTAAAAGATGTAAGTTGTTTCTGCACTCGAAACATCTGTAGTTTTTGGGAACGATTGTGCCGCTGCCGTGTTTTTTAAGGCATACTTTCACTTTACAGATCATGAAACACAATTTATATATCAGACACTGAAAATTTGTTTTCGTTATGGAGAAGAAAGCTGTTGAAACCAACCTCTAATAAGTGGTTGGGCCACAGTTGGCAGCAGCAACTGGCAGACGAGTCTTTTACATCCCTGTGGGGGTAGTTTAGACCCCATTCATTGCAGAATTGTTTTAATTGAGCCACATTAGAGGGTTTTCTATCATGAACTGCATGTTCAATCATGCCATAGTTTCCCAATCACTACCATGACCTTTTTTATCTGTCTGGATGATATTCCAACTATGAATTGCTGTTAGTTTTAAACCACTTGTCATGGGATATACACCTTCCAAACAGTTAAAATATGAGACAGTCTTGCCTTTGTGTTTTGTTTTGCTTCAGTCTGCACTTATTTTTTTTCTTTCTTGAAACTCTGTCATGGCTGTCATTTTTGCCCGGTCTCTTTCTAACTGTTAAATCATGAACTCTGACCTTAACTGCAACAAGTAAGCCCTGCGGGGCTGTAGATGATTTTCCTGGGTTCTTTTGTAACCTCCTGGATGAGTTTTCAATGCATTCAGATGTTCAGCTCTTGGGAAGGTTCACCACTGTTTTTTGTTGTCTCCATTTGTTGATCTTATTGCTCACTGTGGTTCCCTGAAGCCCCAAAGCCTTAGAAATGGCTTTGTAACCCTTTCCAGACTGATAGATGTCAATTAATTTTTCTCATCTGTTCTTAAACTTCTTGCTAAATTTGTTGCTTTCCAAAACTTTTTTTTTTTTTTTGCCTACTTCATGTTATCACACAGGTTCTCTTTAAAGTATTTATTGATTGCACAAGTCTGACAGTCATCAGGTCTTAAAAAAATGTGGTCAATCTTAGTTAATTCATTCTTTTATTAAGAGCAACGATAACTTTTTCACATTGGTGGTTCGGATGGCCTTCCCTTAATAAATGTAATCAACATTTTAAAAACTTCTTCTTCTTGTATTTACACGGGTTATCATTGTTAGATATGAAATATGGTTTGATGGTCTGGCAGATTTTAAAAGTGACAGAGAACTGTTTTGTTAATATTCCACAAATAAAGGCAGCTGACGGCCAGAATTCCATACCAATTATTTTTATTTCATTTGGCTGACCTGGGATCAGAATCTAGAATGCGCCATTGGGAAAGAAACATGGATGACATAGTAGACTGAAATGAGCCATCTGAAACAGTAGCAGACATTCTGGATCTGCCTGGACCTGTTTGATTGACAGGAGGCTGGATTGTCATGTTTCACCCTTCTGCTGTTCAGGCAGCCTCAGCTGCACTGGGCGGCTCCAGCGGGCCTCTTTGGGTGTCGACTGAGAATGCTAAAACCAGTTGGATGACTAATATTTAGAATTATGGGAATTCTCCTTCAAATGTATTAACCTTTACTGCTGTCCTGTGGACCAAACATTGTTGGTCCGATTTCCGATTTTAATCTTTTTTATTTTGCTTTCTTTTTTAAAAAAGAAATTGCAAATGACAGAAAATATTTTCAAAAAGTGGCTTTTATTTTAATCATCCCTTCTGAGTTGTGTAGGGCAAGGCTACAAGAATTTTTGTTTAATCACGAGAATAAAGTCATATTAACAGAATAAAGATGCAATTTCCCCCCAAAAAAGTCTTAAAATTGCGAGAAAAAAAGTCGTTTTATCATTAAAGCTTCAGAAGTTATCGAGATCTAACATGAGAAGCTCAGACCGTGTGGTTCTGTCTTTGAAAGACTGTCGTTTGTGTCCAAATAAATAGAAACAGTAAAGCACACTTGTCAAACAAGATAGCTGCGTCGGGAGTGCTGACATCACTCTGAACTATGGAAACACGAGGAGTGCATTGGTGAAAACTGAGAATTATGGCAATTCTCCTTCAAATGTAGTAATCAAAGTCTTGATTCTCCAAAACTTAAATCTTGAAAAACCAAAAATTTGATTAATCGGTAAAATTGATTTATCGCCCAGCCCTATCACAAGTATGTAAACATTTAAAAAAAAAAAAAAAAAAAAAAAAATTATAAACAAATGTCTGTACTGTGTTGTTCAACAATTCCTGAAGAACGCTGACTCGTTTCAAGTGGTTTTATTGTTGTACAACCTTAATGTCCGTTGTTTATACTTGCTTATCAGTGATTCTTATCATTTTACAAAATCAAGCCAAACATGCAGTGACTTCTGTGCTAGTCGCTTTTTGAAAGCGCTCGAACATGTTAAGATCCATTCATCGTCAATTTTTTTTTTTTTTTTACATTTATTGTTCCTTGTTGCATAAAGTAAAAACAAAATGCATTTGTTTGTTTCTCTTGATTGAAATGTACTAAACCTTGACTTTAAAAACCAAGCTATGAACCAATTTGTGCAACATGACACCCTTATTATTTATCTGCTTTAATTTAAAACACATGAGAAATGATTATATTACATAGAAAATTATAAAAATATAGAATAAACACACTCTCAGTCTTGTAGTAATTTTTTTTTACTGCGTATTCCCCAGAATGTTGTACATATTTTGTTGTTGCAGAGTAATGCATCAGTACCAAACTGGCTTTGGTGATGAAAATAAATGAACCAAGAGTTTCAGTTTATCTTATTATGCCTTTTTCATAGATGGTTTCGTTATCTTAATTAATGTGTGAAAACACCACAAAATTGGTCCTAATTAACAAAGTTATGATTCTATTAGTTATGGAGACACATTATGCCTGCATGGAGACACACTGTCAGACTTGTGCTCTGATATTTACCACAAGGAAAAATGGGCTGCATGGTTCCAACCCTAAACCTGTTTTACTCTGACATATCCCAGCTTTAATTTTGTAAACTTTGTAAAATCAATGCATTGCAGAATCCCATGGCAACAGATTTATTCAGTTTTCAAATCTTTTCATCCAAACTCCTTTGCAGTACCCAATGTCAGCGTGTTGGCCATGGGTGAGCAGGTTTAGGGGTTTCTACTACATCAGATTACTAATTGACTGATATTCAGCTGCTCCACTATGTTGTCCACACAGTGACTTTGTAATGATGATACAGGGTGATATAATTGCTGGAGAGATCAGGTTGCAAGACATCTGCAGCATCAAACAACGATCCTTCTGAGGTTTTGGCAGGTTTTTAGCTTAATCATTAGTTCCTAAAGATGTATTGGATTTGACACGCACAGAGATGCAGTCTTTGTTTAATTCACATCTTGCTGTTTCATGCGCTGCAGTTAGCTGTAGCGCTAGGCTAGGCTATCACTAGCATATTTCCTCTGTTTTGATATGACTGAGTAATTCGGCTGATAACATATTGTAGTATAGATCCAGTTTATTAAACTCATAGAAGAAAGTTATGTTCCTGCTATATAAACTTATTGTTTTGTTTTGACCCACAGTATCGCAGTATTAAAATAAAAAAAATTGGATAGCATTATTTAATTGCATTTATTTTGAAATCGAAAAGAAACAATTTCTGATGGTGCTAAAAGATAGAATATTTTAATCGTTGTAGCTATGACGTTTTTATTTTGAATTTAAATAGAAATATGAAGTGTATGTTGCTCAAAATCAAATTCAACTGTTATTTGCCATTTAAATATTTCAGCTCTTTCTTTCATCTATCGAGAGGAAGGTATCAATAAAATGTGATCCCTTCAACCAGTTGGCTGAGCAGAGCAAGATGTGTATGGACTCTTCGTTTCATACAGCTGGGAAAAACCCAGCACTATCTGTGGCGTCACATTAAGAACACTTTACACTGTTGAAACTGCAAGATGGAAAGTTTTTTGGGGGTTTTAAAACTAAAAATATTTCAAACTGTGAAATATCCTGATACTGGAAACTGGCATCAACAACGCTATTATTGTCATAGTTACTTGTAACTGATTATGAAAGTGAAAGAATTGGCTGTAAAAATGACATCTGCAGGAAATCATCCAAATCAAAAGGGCAAAAAAAAAAAAATAATAAAATAAATAAAAATAAAATAAAATAAAATATGTGGTTTTACCATGAAATGCTTCTAGAACATCAAAACAAAACAAAAACACAACGTGACCAATACCTTCTGTTGCATTGTGTGGCACAAACATGGGCCAGTTACTGATATCAAGATACACAAAGGTTTTTAAATCTGTTTTAATTTCATAAAAGAGCTCTTAAGGATTTAGAAACCTTTAAATGAGATGGTAGAGAAGTTGCCAAAGAGTTTGGGGGTTTTCTCCAGCTGCTCTGCTGGTCAGAAAGCTGAAAGGCTTCTACTAACCGTTCCGTTTGGTTACATGAGAAAGATCCACTCAGCTTTTTGGAACTGTTTCCAGGCACAAAAAACAAACAATCATGGTGTTGAAACTGAAGGAGCGCTTTTTTAAAACTGAAACTGGCTAGCTACAAGTGGCATGTCTGTTAAGCAGTGGACTGCAGGCTAGCTACCTGTCTCTTTGAGCATTTGTAGCTGCAGCTCTTTTATCACTTGAGTTCTAACTTACTAAAATTGAAAGTATGTATGAACAACTTTTTATTAGAAATTGTTCCTTTAAGCTTTTGTTTTTAATTAATCTAAAGTATTATCATGCAGAAAGCACTAAATTTCAGATACTAGTTCCTAGAAAACCTTTAATAGCAATCAAATCTGAACATATATTTTAACACGAGCACTCAAACATCTGAAAAAACCATTGGCTCTGTGCTCCTAATCAATCTGTGTTTAAACTTACAAACTAATAACGTTTTAAAAAAATCTTTTCAGAAAGTAATTCATCTGACAAGAGTTTATGCAGCCATAGCTTTATGCAAGGTCGAGTGTAGTTTCCTTTTTGTTGATTTTCGCAGTGACAGTTGGATGTTGAATACCTAGTGCAGCACACTGCACAGTAGTGTCTTCATAATCTATGTCTTGTTGTAACATGTTGGTACAGCTTTTAGACAGACCTGTACATGTGGGATTTTTCCATCAGTGTGGAAATGTTTTTCTCTCTGGTTGCTGTGTGAAATCAATCACCTCTAATTAAAGTAGTTCTTCTGTTAGTTGCCATGTTGACTGGAGGTTCTTAAGATGAAACGAGTGCATAAATCTGACACCTTCAGATTAAAAACATCATTTGTGTTCTTGCATTTGATTATTAAAAGCTCAAAAGAATGAAAACATCA
This sequence comes from Anableps anableps, assembly GCA_014839685.1. Lineage (NCBI taxonomy): Eukaryota > Metazoa > Chordata > Actinopteri > Cyprinodontiformes > Anablepidae > Anableps > Anableps anableps. Next base: position 7,941,261 of record CM026084.1, read on the forward strand.
ACTTTGCCTTTAAGACTTTAATTTTTCTTGTCTGCTGAAGTCTCTCTAAGTAACAGCCTAAATATAAAGCCGACATATATCTGCCGAAAGTACATTTTGCTTTGAAGTAACGTTTTGCACCATTTGTGCTCAATACATCAATACGTTTAAGCTCACTGAAACTGAGAATGCCTACTTTGAGTCGGTTTCTTTCAGTAACAACTTCCACATTGAAGGGTGTAATTATCTTGCACAAAATGTTAGCATTAACGTTCGCTAACTGGAAAAAGATTGGATTTTTGATTTTCTGCAGGGTTGGCTAAGATGAAAACTCTGTGCTTATAGTCATCAGCCAATTTCTCTAAATCTCTAACTGTAATCATCTTGAAAACAATCTAACAGGATAAAATGTTTGAATATGGAAGTTAGCAAAGATCAGCTCTACAGCACTAGTTGTTCTTTCCTGTATTGAACTATGACGATGAGTCACTATTGTAAGGGAATTAAAAAGGCAGGGCAGCCGGTCATCTTACCAACTTCATTTCTAATTGGACTGAAAATACTTTTTATAGTTAATGTTTTACAATAAAGTCATTTCAGGCTACCACCCACACAAAACCCATGAGTAGTTTGTTAGGCTATGATGCTATTATGATGGTATTGCATGGAAGAAGTTCCCACTTCATTGTACTTCCTCATGAGCTTCACTTTCAGCGCTGTTGACAGAAATGGAGCGCTCACTAAACTTCTGCTTTATTAAACTGCCAACATTTTCTAATCATATTTCCATGCAGGATGCAGACTGAGAGGTTATAAACTAAATACTAAAGCACGGCATATGAACATATGGTGCTGGTGCATGTAAACAACAGTTTGAGGACATCTTCATGGTTCGTGCTTTCAGTTGTTTTAACAAATAAAAACACGGAAACATGCAGCATACATTTTTTTTTCCCATCATCCCTGAGTCGATACCTACATAAAACCACCTCAGTTTTCTGTGTTCCCTGCCAGATTAGTACGTCTCCTAACTGATTTGTTTCAGTGGAGGAGAGGAAAAGGCACGGCAGGAAATTCTTAAGGAAAAACAGAACTTCCCTGAGGTCTTTTGTCGGGTTGTTCACAGACCCTTAAAAGACAACATTCTGCTCGGTATAATGTCACCTGACTGATAACCATTCATTACAATCTGTTTAAACATCAGACAGGCAGATTACTGGTTTCAGCAATGTGGTTAGGGTTGGAGATGAGCACAACATAACAATAACTGAGATTTTTTTATGCACTTTGTGTTTTATTAAAAACGACACATTGATCCACAGTTAAATATTTATCTTGGTGTAGTATACAACTTTACTGTGGCTGTTAGTTTCTGTGGCTAAATGGTAGCTGTTGGAGTCAGACTTTATCAAAGCAGATGAGCTAAAATCTCTGCTGGGATAACCTGAACTTCATTTTAGCATTTAGTACAGGCTGGACATGCATATGACTCGACCTATAATATTACTGTCAGTTGTGTAAATGCTGACTCAAGCTTCTTCCATTAGACCTTCCAGTTTAATGAACAACAAAATGACAAAAAAACAAAGATTTAAGGTAGTATGATTCTGAACTGCTGCAGTCACATACCTTACTGTCACAGTCATGGGAAAAACTAAGGACATCCCTAAGGTTTCAAGAACCACCTTCATCAGCAATAACTTGATATATAGTTGTTTTGTGTAAAACTTTATCAGCACCTTGAACCGTTGATGAGGAATCTTGGGATTATTTGACTCTACAGAGGAATTCATGGCCGAGTCAGAAACTGCAAGGAGCCCAGGTCCCGTGGATGCAGAAGTCCCGATCATCAACCCTCCTCTACCAAGTTTGATATGTGGTGAAGTGAAGAGAGATTCTCGGGAACACAGTGACTATGTTTACATGCACAAAATTCTTGATCGGATTAAAATGCATTCAGATTAAATAATCCGAATGTATCGTTTACATGGGCACAAAATTATTACAATCATAACGTGCATTTGCATGCACTGAGCTTTATTCAGAATAGATCATGACATGTGCAGAGTTGTAAAATTTCCTGAAAATTTTACAGTTTTAATGTTTTACTTCCGTCTGTGCCGTACATAAAAACAAACGCAATAGCGTGTTTGTTCTGTGTCTTCTGAGCGCCCAGAATGGACCCGTACCAGGTTCTAGTAACTGTTAAGACATTATTGCACTCCCTAATGAAGCAACAGGCTAAGCAACCCATGCTGTTGGTCTTGAGGCGTTACAGGATGAGAGAGCGGGAGGAAATAAACCTCCTTCACAGTTTTGATCGTAACGGACCAGTTTTGCTTCCCCAACATAACGTCGAGCCACTGAAGGTGGACATACGTCACACTGACATAGGGCACACATGTGCAGTCAATCAGAATGGCCTGATCCAAACAAGTGTTTACACTTGTCTTGAGAGAGTTCTTTGCTGTTACCCATCATGAGATATTCCTTGTGTGACACCTTGGTAATGACACTGTTACCAAACTAATGTCCATCAGTTTGGACTGAACCAGCTGATATTCCTTTGCACTGACGAGGGGCAGGATAGCTTTCTGATCACTGATAGATTTCAGCTGGTGTCTGCATGTGTAAAATACTTTTCCCCTTTGTCATTTCACATTATTGCACATAACTTAATTTCTGAACTTATTTGTTTTGGTTTCTTTCTGTGTATGGATTACTTGGGATGTTACCAACAACTGGTGAAAATTTCAAGTCAGTAGCACTTTTAGAAATATGTTTACTATGAAAAATCGTGACGTGTTCAATACTTCTTTTACGTGCTGTATCAACTGAATGTAATGTTATTCTCTAGTTTGAGAACCACAAGTGATCTCATCTTTTAGTTCTTTGTTAGAAAATATTGCATTAGGATTATTGAATTATCACAACAGTTTCAGATGTTTGTTTTTTTTAAGTAATAAGGTTATATTTTAGTTGCAGCTCTGAAGAAAATGCTGCTATGGCTATAAAAACTTTTAAATTTTATTATTTGTCTGAATGCAGGGAAAAACAGATATTCAGTGTAACCGACTAAGTACTCACCCTCTAATTTAATTTACAGTAGGATTACACAGCACACACACAGCAGGCTCTTGTCAAAGCTGGATAACTTCTGCAGCATTCAGCTGATAAAGAAGTCTAAAACCACACAGTTTTATTAAAATTCTATTAATGTTGGATTAAAAAAATGTTTGGGTTTCTCTTTTTGGCTTGGTTTGCTTATTTTTTTGATACAAACAGACGAGTTAACATGTCTCCATTTACGTTGGCAAGACAAGATTCAGTGACGCTTCATCTTTAAACAAATCATTGCAGTCAAATAGTGGGCTGATGTGAGCTGATTGGTGGAGACATTCCAGGAAACCCCATATTTTTCCTCAGAGAGCTGGACCATTTCTGGCATCTTTCCCTTGACCCAGGTGTTGTGTACCAATGAAAACAGCACCTCTTTTTTTCATGTGTGAGGTGTCATTTCTGCATCCTGCAACAATGGAGATAATAATGAGGCATGCAGTGTTGTCAGTTTATTGGTTCAGATGTCAGAGACCTCCCACACCAGCGATCGCGAATGTCCCAGCAGCATTCTGCAGCCAAAAATGACTGAAAGAAGCTGATTTCACTCTCTGTCAATTGAGTGCCAATACAGTGGAGGCCTGTCTGTGCGGGAGTGCACACACTTGTTCTGGAAGCACATGCGTTTGTGAGTGTGTGGTGGCGCTGAGGGACAAAGAGAGCATTATACATGTCGTGTTGGGGGGGAAGAGAGCATGTTAAAATGCTGGAAGGCTTATTCTCCGGAGCGCTGTCACACACACACCAGCCCTTTTCTTGGGTCATATGAGGAGCAGCGTGGTCAGAGAGCAGCATGTCGGAGCTGGCCTAATGAACGTGTTGATGCTGGGAGTAGAGTTTTCAGTGTGGGGCACTGATCGACCATGTTCAATGTTTATGATGTCGCGAGTGCATATTTTCTTTTCTTTTTTAAGTCTTTGGGGATTTAACCATCAAAAACTGTCTTGTTTAAATTATTTTTTTGTTATTTTTGGAGTAATCTAGATTTATAGATTAGGGTTTCACTAGCTCTCCTATAATACAGGAGAACACAGTTCTTAGGTAATGCTCTTTGGAGATTTAAGTGGGCATGTAAGGTTGTTTTAAAAATACTGAAGCTCTGTGTTTTTAATGGTGGTGGGGGGGGTCTAAATCGAGGGTCGGATTCCACACTGGCTCTTAATAACTTTGGCTAAAAGTTTAAAAGAACCAGCTAATGTTTTTAAGTTTAGATATAATAACAAATACAAGGTTTTAACAGTTTTTCAGATTATTCCCACAATATTTGCATTGAATTTCCACAACGAATAACTCTAAAAGTACTAGTAATATGTTTTTAGATTTGTTTTTCTTGTGATTAGGTTGAAATCTATGTGCATTTTTATTTTCGACATCATTTTCCATCCCACAGAAAAAAAAAGCATCTTCTTTTTCCTAAAGTTTATGTTTATCTTTATTTTAAATCCTAAAAATTGATATCAAATGGTGGTTCTTTGGAAATGACAACAAATTTCCTTGAATAAATGCTGCATTTCACCATGAACAAACCATCCCTATGGTGAAACATGGCGGGTACATCCTCATGCTGGTCAGAGTTAATGGGAAGGTGGATGGAAGTAGATACAGGACAGTCCTTAAAGAAAACCTGTCAGAGGCTCCAGAGGACTTGAGATGAGGGCGGAGATTCACCTTCCAGCAGGACAACAACCTTAAACATACAGAGCTATGATGGAATGATTTAGATGAAAACATATTTATTTGTTACAATGGTCTAGTCAAAGGCCACAGCGAGATCCAGTTAAGAATCTGTGGTAAAGCTTGTAAAATAAATGTTAACAGATGCTTTCCAACCAGTCTGAGTTATTTTATTTATTTTATTTATTTATTTATTTATTTATTTTTGAGAAAATGAGCAGAAATTTCACTCCAGATGTGCAAATCTACGAAAGTTTGTGCCTCCTAATCCCCTCATAAACTAATCATCAGTCTTGTAGCTAATTAAATATGTTGTGATCGTCATTATAGTGCTGACTGTATGTTGAGGGTGGTTGTGGTGCTGGAAGATGAACCTCCGCCCAGGTCCTAAGTCCTCTGCAGCTTCTAACAGGTTGTCTGTAAGGATCGCCTGCTAGACGCACTAAGCTGTGACAGACATGCCCCATAAATCACATGCAGCTGTAACTGCAGTGGCAAAGTGACATTTGATTTGAAAAAGTTGGATGAGTGTGAATACTTTTGCAATACTGCATGTCTGAAGTTTACGCTACAGCTATCCCTACAAAAACTCTTATTTTATGCCAGCAGCAGAGCATTTAAAGATTTCAACCCTAACGTGCTCCACTGAAAATAGTTTGAGCCCTAGAGCAGTCATGTTGTGTTTTTTTTTTTTTTTTTTTTTTTTTTTTTGTTTTTTTTTAAAGAAGATTCCTAAAATAAGACAATTCACAAAGGCATAATGTCAAAGCACGTCCATGTGAAACCACTGCGTGTTGTGCACATAAAGAAGGATCTGCTTTGTTATCTGATGCCCAGGTGACCGTCATTTCTTTGCTGATAACTGCTGACTCAGCACACAGGCTGCAGGGCTTCTTCTCCACAGAGACGACCCGCATCACAAGACTCCGTTTACAGGCTTGGCTTCAGACACCTGACTCAGCTTATCAGATGATCTATCAATACAAACTAACCAAACAGAAAAGTCAGAATTAACCCATATAATACCAGTTAAAAATGTCATCTCTTCACCTTTTTGCTCTGCCCTTCTTCCTGTGATTACTAAAGGGGCCACTCGCGCCACAAATAATAATAATATTAGGAACTTATTGGTGCTTAGCTGTAGCCTGGAAATGGTGCAGATGTTCGAGGGCAACAATGAAGAGAACCTACAGAGAGGTTTCATTCTGTCAATCATTTTTAATGCTGTCACTAAAGAAGACCAGAAATAAACTAGTCACCATAAACTAGTCACTAGAAAAGGATCTTGTTTTCACGAGTTCTGACATTTGAATCAAATTTTAAGCGTGAAACACAGAGTTTAACAGGATTACTGGTGAATACATTTGGATGGAACATATTCTTTTCCTCGACTGCAAAAATATTTAGTATAGACCAGATCCATGTTTACACTGTAAGAAAAAAAGTCTTTTTTTCTAATTAATCACACAACTGAATCTGAGGTACATTTTTATGGAAAGGTTATGATCTCTTCAAAGTGTTATCTTGTCTGCTTTGCTGTACAGGGAAGCGACACTTTCAAATGAAGTAGATTTCTTTTCTAAATTGATGTTAAGTTGCCTTCTTCTTATTGGTTTTGACCTGATTAAGACAATTAATATATTGTCATTCAGAAATTATATGTTTTTCTCGTTATTTGAAATAACTCTGTGCCTTTAAAAAAAAAAAAAAAAAAAAAAAAAAAAAGTGTTGCCAAAACTGGGAGCGAGCATCGAGTGTTTTTCTTAGCATTGACATCAAATTAAAGGGTCAGAGGGTCACATTACTCCTGTCAGTGCCTCACTCTGCGGGAATGCTAAATGTCTGCTTCTGCTGTGTGTGTTTTTTTTTTCTGCAGAGATACATTGCCTTAGAAGACTCCCAAGATGGGGAGAAAAAGGATCTCCAGTGTCGACTGGCTACTTTGGAGTCCCACACACGACAACTGGAGCTAAAAACAAAGAACTATGCAGATCAGAGTGAGTCCACTGCTTCTCTAACTTGTTTAGCCAACTCTGAAAGAGCTCTGGTTTTAGAACGTGGTTCAGTCACATACAGACCAGATACTTTGTGAGCAGCATCAACAGGTTTCTTGTGTGCATAATGAATGAAGGCCATGCTGTCACAATATCGATTCACTAAGTTGCTCCCTGCCCACAGCAGTGAAGCGGAGGTAATTTTGACTGTGAAACTACCAGAGATGCATCAATCAGAGTTTTGTGGCAAATATTCGGTCTCTAGTCTCTATTAGTTGTTTCTGTCTCTCTCCCTGCTGTAGGCGGTCCTTACCTTTTCATATTAGGAGCAGGGGCAGTGTAGTATGAGAGTAGTTGCTGTAAGAGATGCTTTTACTAGTATGTAAAAATAAAGACAAAATTATACAGAGTTTTCAGTTTAAACTGTCTGTTGCGTCTTATATTGGAGATTAGTGAGTTCACCATTTCAGGACCAGCTGTCACTGTGTATATATCTTAAAGCAGGGGTGCCCAAGTCCAGTCCTAGAGAGTCCACTATCCTGCAACTGTTAGGCTCAAGACACACCCGATCGGTTTTGGCATCTGATCCGATGGAAAAATCGGGTTGGATGATGTACGCAGCAATTGGAACACGTTAAAGGTGACGGAGCCTCGCAGACTGCTAGCGATTCCCTACGACTGCGTCTCCGATTGTCCGAACAATTGACCGAATAGACCTCAGGTCTGTTGTGTCCGAAGCTACGCAGCAATTTGATGGGAATGTCATGAATGGAGACACGGTGACAAAGTAAAACGCATCCACTTTGGGGGAAAATACAAAATAAAATCTTTCACTCGCAAAAAAAATTGTGTGCGGGACCTCAGAAACAGGTGTAGGGCGACGGTGGTAAGAGTTTGTCCTGTAATCAGTGGGTTGCTGGTTCAAGCACCTGCTAGGTGATTGAGTCCATTTACCAAGTACTGAAGAAAAAAATGTTAGAGTGAAAGAGAGCAACTTTCTGTTTACTAGTGGCAGGATTTCTGATGCATACACTTGCGTGAATGCTTTCTCTTTCGAGTCAAGTGCTCCAGTGTCATGATGTAAAAATCTGGTCAAAGTGTGAAAAGTAGGATGCAAGCGGTGTGCTTTGGGCCTTAGTTAGAGAATTGTTGCTCCAACACACATGAATTAAATGAATGGCTTGTTACCAGGCCTCTGCAGAGCTGATTGACTGCTGATGAAGGGATTCAGTCATTTGATTCAGCTGGGTTGGAGCAGGGATGCATCTAAAAGTTGTAGGATAGTAGCTCTCCAGGACTGGACGATGGCACCCTGGTTATAGAAAATGTAGATCCTTAACTTTGAGATTTCCTAGAGGCTGCTAACATTTCCAAATCTAAAATCTTCCATAACAGATTTAAAAGCAAAAACAAAGCATGTCTGCTGTAATTGGTCAACGTTTTCACTTATCTGCTGCTGGTCTTGCTCTCTGAATGAACTAAAGACATGATGAAGAAACTGCAGTTTCCTTTTAAATAGCTCCCTCTGACGTCATTTTAAACGCCTCTCTGATAGTAAATAAAGGATCTAGACGACCTGAAACGTTTAGAAAGTTGCCATCACTGCTTGGAAAAAATTGGTTTCTTTTTTCTTTTTCTTCCTAGTGACAGCTTGACTTTAGACAATTGCAACTATCATATGACTGAAACACACACCAGCAGTGTTTCTTACTGACTATTTGTGTACTGTTTCTGAAGCAGAAAATAGTATAAGATAAAGCATAATGTAGTCATGGTGTTTTTAACCATGAAAACAACCAACCCTCATGATGCATCCATGACCGCACTGTTGACAATGTACTTTACCACCTATGGCTGACAGTATTTTGCTAAAGGGGAATTTAGCAAAAGGATTTTCATTTCTACTGATGTGATACTTCCTTTTTTTTCAGGGAGATGTTTTTAAATCTCTAGATAAGTTTGTATGTTCTGAACTTTGGTTCCCTACAACTGCGTAGGTAGATAAATACACCATTTCTTTAGGTAACTGGAAACCATACTGTTCTCTAACTTAAATGGATTCATTGTGGTTAAGCTTGATAGCATGCTCTGTCTGTGTTGCTGAACTGTGGCTAGCCTAAATGCAGATTGACACAAAGCTTGACAAACAGATTAAGTCAGACTGTTGTGCCTCTGATTCATCACCTAACGCCTACTTGTTTACCTCAGGATACTCCTTGAAAAAGCTTGAGCCTCTGCTTCCACAGACTGCTGTCATCTTTAACACCTACTATGAATCACTCAGCTGGAGATGTTGAGGCTTTGCATGAAGCATGGAAAAATTTGAGGGTTGGAACAACATGAGATCTTGCGATATTAAAACTCAATATTTGTAGTTGAAGTGAAGTTTGCCCTGTAAAGCCTTGAAGGAAGTAGTTGGTGAATTTTTTTGCTCTGTTGTTGTCAACTAAGTAGTAGAAATACTACTAATAGTTTGTGGGGTAGTGGTATGGGGTACTAGGTATAAAAAAAGAAATTGTCACAGATTAGTAGAAGAGATACGAGCACTGAGAATATTACAGTTGGCTAACCAATAGCTGCCAATAATGCTAAAGTTGGCTTCTGCCTCGTATCTTGGCATAAAATAAAAGGGCTACTTCACAGCTTTCAGTGAGTCCAAACATCATTTGTTCATTTCTTGTTCAAAATCTAAAATATTTTGACTGATCAAATCTGAACTGGATACTTCTGGGGTATTATGTAAAATTGACTTTTTGAGCTTTATATCATATTATCATGTTATTCCTTTATCAAAAACATACCTGCTTTGATTCTTTCATGCATGTTTGAGGAATCCTTTAATCTCCCATGGTAACCATGCACGGGTGCCTATACGCTTGCTTTCCCAAAGCACTGCCTTTTTCCACAAAGCTCCACCTCAGAGCTGCAGTCTCCAGCCAAGCTTCCGCCCCACAGAACACCAGACTAGCGGCAGCAGCAATTAGCAAACACCTGGTGAAACTGCAAGTCTGCTGGGCTTTAAACACAAACTACTTCTCAGTCCAACGCTCCTAAGAACAGTTGTGAATGGCTTAATGGAGAAACATTGTTCTAATGATGTGCTGAAAGCGGAGAGTCAGAAAGAGCACGATCTTCTTAAAGAGACAGGGGCCAAGTTCAAGGGGTCAAATTTCTTTTAAGTTGTTCCATATATACAGCATTTTTCTAACAACTGAAGGTACCATAGTTGATTATGCTATAAAATAGCACTATGTACCTGGAAAATACATAATACTGCCCCTTTAAAACACAACTTCTGACTTGTGAAACGTTTGAATTTACAAAAATTATTTTTTGTTTTTCCTAAAAATTTTCTCATCTCATGATGATTAGTAACTCCCTGCCCCCAAAAGAAAAAAAAAAAAAAATCCAACAATGGATTTACATAAAAACTAAAACATAAAATAATTGATCATAATGATATTGCAGTTCAGCTAATGTTATCTATGACATTATCTGGTTATTATACATAGACTCAAGCAAAAACTCATTTTAAAGTACTTATTGTGTCAAATGTAACCTTCTTGCTCTTTTCCTTTTCATAGAATAACACAAGTATAATAAGCTGATATTAGTCGGCATCTAAACAGATAAGCTTGTCAACGCCATGTTTCAACAACATGACTATGCATTCCAAACAGCCAAAATGCTCTCTGCTGTAAGCAGGTGAAAAGTGTGGTAACTTTATTTGAAGCAGCTGGCCAGCAGTGCACAGAAACAGGTGGGGGAGGGGAGTGCTGCATTCCTCTGTTTCCTACAGCTAGAGGGAACTCTACTCTTTCTGCCACTTTCTCTGACATTTCTTTAAAAAGACTGTAAACCGTTTGAATGGCATCATGGAAACCTTAGAAGTTCCAGCTTCGCAAAGGTTTGCTATACAGTGTTAGCAGCTGCTTTGCATGTGGGGCTTTTCTGAGGTGGAAGTGGTCACTTTTTCTTGCTTTTCTATGAATCTCTCTTTTCTAGGTTCCAACTTATTTCTGCTCTGCTATTTTACACTCACTTCCTCAAAACCATGTGGAATTTCAGTTTCCATCACTCCAGTTGATGCTTTCAGAACCAAACATCTGCTTTGTTCAACCTAAATTCACTCTGAAGCAATAAGGATCCAAGACACTGTGAATTAGCTGTAACGCAGTGCAACATACTTGTGAGAGAGGCTCTGATCTTCACCTGACCTGTGATAGTGTTATTGTAAAGCTGGGTCTGACTAATAAGGGTAGCAAGTGATTTGCTGTTCCTCTTTAAACAAACAAGATCACCAGAGAACAATAAACACAGTAATCTGTAGGTTTTCCACTGGCTGGAAGTAAGTCTGTTTTCTAATGGTTTTGATCCATTTCTGTTTTTCACGATTTTACTCATTATTCATTGTTCTACATTGAATATTTTTCTTTTAATAATTACAAAAGCAAAAGACTTGTGTGTTTTAGAAATTTTAATATAAATAGCTGAATAAAATTTAAAATGTGTTTGAAAAGGAACACAAGAAGCTGAAGAGTCTAGGATCATGTGTAAAATAACACAAAATCAGGTGTAAAATTCAAATTAGACTAAAAGTCCAACATGGTTTGAATATTGAGAAGGATGATAGAAAGACGTGATTTCTATAAATACTCTGTTCAGAAAACATGCTGCTCATGTTCTGGTAAGAAAATGGTCCAGGAAGTTTGTGATCAATTGTTGCCCCCTGCTGGAAAAGTGTTGTTATTACAAAGAATCCCAAAATGATCACACTGAATCCTGTATATAAAACTGTGGAATTACCACTGGGCTTTACTCAGAACAAATAGTAAAAATATTTCTATTTTTAATATAATCAGTAAATCTGGTTTATATATACTGTAGTCAGTATGTTAATGTCTTTTTTCTCCTTTTTTTCTTAGTAAGCAGATTTGAGGAGAGAGAAGCAGAGCTAAAGAGGGAGTACAATGCTCTTCATCAAAGACACACTGAGGTAAGCTAATGTGAAAAAAATCAACTTTAGTTTTCAGGGAATCTTTAAATTTTACCATCATGTCTCTTTTAACTGAAAGTAATATTAATGCTTTAAAGTGGTTGAGCCAAAGTCCCAACTTGAATCTAACAGAGAATCTATGGAGGGAGCTAAAGATTAGGATGATGGTAAGAGTTGGGGCAATCAATCAGTGCAATTTTAATACAGCCAAGTGTAACTGAAAGTGCTTTACAGAGGTTAAAATGGAAGAAAAGACATAAAACAACTAGACACACACATTACTAATCATCAGACTAAGTAAACAAACCCCATTATTAATAAGATGATGAATAATTAAGAGAGAATTAAATCAGTCAATTATAGATGGATGAGGAACTCTGGAAATGCAGTTGTGTAGATTAGGAAGGAAGTGCTGGAAATGTATATGTAGACAGAAATAAGTACACTGAATAAAAAAAAATATTAAAACCCAAAAGTTATATTCAATCAAAAATCTAAATAGTAAACATACAATACATAAGTGCTAAATAATACATCTAAAATGATAACACTATCAAAAATGGCAGTACATGTGCCATTATTAGTAGCTTAAATATCAACTACACAATAAACTGAATTTGATAACACAATACTTGCTGAAATCATGAATACCTAAAATTAAGATGAAATAATAATTCATGAGGGATAATAATTTAAACCCTGACATGGCGCAGCAACGTATGGTCTGCATGTGATTTGCTCCTCTGCCTCTCTTGCCTGTTTTAGGCATCGTTTCTGATTATAATACATCAGTGTGCTTCATAATGTACTGTTTGTGTAGAAATTAGAAATGGGAAAACACTTGATAAAAATGTACAAATGATTTCTGTCTCTAGAAATGGTTCTATAATCCTCCTGATAGAGCACCTTGTAGGTGTATTCTTACCCTTTAACTTTTTCACATTTTACAACCTCAACCTTGAATGCTTTTTATTGGTATTTTAGGTGATAGCTTAAACCAGTGTTGTGCTTTAGCTGTTCTGTGAAGGCCTCAGATGTTTGTCAGAGAACATTAGTGAACAAACAACATCATGAAGACCAAAGAACACAGCAGAGAGGTTAGGTTCAAAGTTCTGGAGGCCTTTAAAGTAGGGTTAGGGTTAGGTTATAAAACAATATCCTTGGCTTTGAACATCAATATGTCCACCTAAACTTACAGGTTATGAAAGAAGAGCATTAGGCAGAGAAGCAGCCAAGAGGCCCTTGGTACCTCTGGAGATCTACAGCTCAGGAGGAAGAATCTGTAAACAGCGTAACTATTAGTATTACACTCAACTACTCTGGTCTGTATAGAAAAAGAAAGCCATTGTTCAAAGAAAACCACAAGAAGTTTGTAGTTTGCAACAAGCCATGTAAGAAACACAGCAAAAGGGCTGAAGAAGGTGCTCCGGTCAAATGACACCAAATGCATAAATGTGTGGTAGAATGCTTGGGACTGGAGTAAAGGTTCATTTTCTACCATCTCAGTGACCTTAAATACACAGCCAGAGGTACAATGGAGTGGTCTAGATCAGGGGTTCCCAAACATTTCCATGCCATGGCCCCCCCAAACAGCATTAGTCTCTGGCTGGGGTTCCTCTTTCCAAACCCACAGACAATTCTACAAAATATGTCATGAAACATTGACTTTTAGACAGTTTTTTTTCTTACTTTTATTCACTATTCAATAGTTATTGTATTCGGTTAGCATAAATGCTGCCTCATACCTTCTTATTTTAGTTGATCATGAGTTCTTAGGGTTTTTACAGAAGTGTCCTCCCCAACAGGGCTGCTGGATGGTTCCTTTGGTCTTTTTCTTGACGGAAACGTTTCCATTTCGCTCTTGCTTTGCGAGCTTGAGAAGCAAAGCAGCTTGATAAATCTGACAAACAGCCAGTCGGAAGGATGAGCATGGCAAATAACATTTCAATCAGTTACTTTGCCTTATATTTTATAATGATTGAAAAACAGATAGGATTTTGTGATTAAAAAAATTATAACTAAAAATTTCATTTAAAAAATTGATTCAGTTTTTTTTACTTTTGCATTTTCTTTCTCATCTTTCCTCCAACTTTCCGTGGCGCCCCAGGGGCGCACAGCTCCCGCATTGAAGAACACTGGTCTAAATCATCATTTGTAAAAGCGTTGTGAAATCCATGCACACTTTTTTCTTCCACTTCACTATTATGCACAACTTAGTTTTGGTTCCATCACACGAATCCCTGCTAGATGGTCGAGAGGAATTCATCGTTTTGAAAGGTGATCCTTCTAGGTTCAAAAATACATTCTCAGTCTAGAGGTAAAATATCTTCCAGTCTTAATGGAATTGCTGTCTAAGTTGTAATGGAGAAGTAGTGGACCAGGTGAAGATGAAATAAACATGAAGGGTCTGAACATGACTGATGATGCAGCTGAGGCTTTGATCTCTCTGTCAGTTCTCCATTATGCATCACGAGCAGGCGTCTGAATCTCCAAAGCTCTCAGGCTTCAGCTGCTGATCTGAATAACACAAAAAGATAAAAGCTGTCACCTGCACACTTTTAGGACACACGTCTCATTTATTATGCAGTTCTTTATTTTGTAGGTCCCACTGTTAAAGCTGTGCCTGAACACTTTTATTGTTGAAGTTTAAAGTAGCCGTAGACCGTTAACTGATGCATCCTTCTTCTCATGGTTTTAAAGACACAGTATGTTTCTGCAGGCTCATCTTCATGTGACTAACTCTTGTTTGCTTTTTGTAGATGATCCACAGCTATATGGAGCACCTGGAGCGAGCTAAACACCAGCACGCAACAACGCCAGCAGAGCCGTCGGATACGGGATCATCAGCGAAAAGACGGTGAGACTGGCACACATTGTTTTTCCCTATTAATTCAACTTTCCTTTTACATGAACTTGACTCATCTTTAAAGCAATACATGGAGGGAGTGTGGTTGCAATGAATACATACAAGGTTTTTCTTGTTTCATAGGTAGATTTTTATATGAATTTAAAAAATAAAGTTTCTGAGATTCTAGATTTGTTAGGTCGTCAATATTATGTGAGCGGCCTACAGTACAGTTTAACAAGCCATGGACACGTGAGACTGTGTTGATATTTGTTATGAGGAAGATCTGCCCTAATTTCCAGATGCTGGAATGTCGAGGATTCTGGAAAAAATTTGAACAGTAGTGTGCTTGTTAGGATAAATATTTTCTACAGCAATGTATCAAACTGACAAAAGCTGGATTTAAATCTCTTCTTCAAAACTGAATTATTTCCAAAGTGTTTAGTTTTTTTTTTTTTATGCTAAAAATGCAAAAGCTTAAAAGAGCTCCGCACCAGAACAGCCTCTGGTATAGGATTCCTCACACAAACACAAACTTTTCCCTTCCGGCTCCCTGTTTTGGAGCCAGTAGGCCGCAGGCGGAGAAGAGGCATATGGAACAAGCTGCCTCAGCATCCTGTTACCAGAGGGAGAGATGGAGAGAGAGAGAGACCTAGAGGGAGGGGTGCTGGGTGCTATGGCAGTGAGGAGGGGGAGAGCGAGAGTGTTCCAGACCGCACCGCAGCAGCCGCCGCGTTGCATCTCAGCACATGATAGGAAGAGGAAGGGAGGCAGAATTAGCTGGCGGAAGAGTAAAGTGGAGGAAAGCTGCTGCTGGTACCAGCCTCGTCTGGCTCTCTGCTGCCTCAGCCCATCAGGATTCCTGCTGCAGTGACTGCTGCTGACACGCTGCTGCCCGTCGATCTGCTCCAACTCTGAGCTGCAGCATCCAGAGCTGCGGATCGACTCCCAGCCAGAGGGGGGGGGGTGTACAGTCTCTCAGATCTGCTGCAGATGTAGCTCCACCGACAACAAACATCAGAGAGCTTCAGGGACCCTCGCCGCCTTGCTTTTCAACCGTGCCCTCCCACCTTTGGGTCCTGGGCGGGGGCCATGAGCCCCGGGTGTATGCTGCTGTTTGTTTTCGGCTTTGTCGGGGGAGCGGTGGTCATCAACTCCGCCGTGCTGGTCTCTCTGTCCGTTCTGCTGCTGGTTCACTACTCCGTCTCTACCGGAGGCTTACCTGCCCTGCCTTGGTCGCCCTCCCTACCCAGATCCAGCAGGTACAACCTCTATACCCACTGTTTCAGCATCTACGTATGTGAAAGCAGTGTATTGTTGTTTATCTTCCCCTCTTCCCTGGTAGCCATAGTGACGTCGTAGCCATGCAGTCACCCTGTTCCAGCCATGTGGGTGAGTTATCGGCAGACGGTGTGAGACTGTGTAGTGAAAGTAGGTCAGGAGAGGGGGCGAAATTTCATGAGTCATTTATTGACAACATCCCTTTGATATTAAAATGTTGTTATTTTGTGGTTTTTTACTAAATTATTCAGATCATTCAACATATACCTTTAAGGTAATATGAGCCTCAGTGATCAGTTCAAAAGGCAGCAGGAATCGGTGGCCGTCGTGTGACCTGTTTGAACTCAACATGGCAGTGTGTTCATTGTTTAAGCCTCCTGCTTGTCATCACTGTTTCCCTGCTGCCGGATTCCCCATGGAAGCCATGGCTCTGTCTGCTCTGGTTAGAGCAGGGGAGTCCAAAGCGCAACCCGGGGGCCGTCTGTGGACCTTGATTTGATTTTATGCAGCCCCCAACTGTACACTGCAAAAACACAAAATCTTAACAAGTAGTTTTGGACTAGTTTCTGGTGCAAATATCTTGACACTTAAAATAAGACAAAACTAACTTATAAGTAACTTTTCAGCACAATATAGGAGCCTGTTTTAAGTTAATTAATTCCTTTATATTGATGAAAAAGTTCTAGTTATAAGTGAAATAATCTGCCAGTGGGAAAAGATATTTTTCCCACAAGTTAAAATGTCTTGTTCTCCTGGCAGATTATTTCACTTATAACTTGTACTTTTTCATCAATATTAAGGAATTATTGACTTAAAGCAGGCTCCTATACTGTGCTGAAAAGTTACTTGTAAGTTAGTTTTTTTTTTTTTTTTTTTTTTTTTTTTTTTTCTTATTTCAAGTGTGTTCAACATATTTGCACTAGAAACTAGACCCAAAATACTTGCTGAGATTTTGTGTGTTTGTAGTGTAATTCAAGATTGCCGCAAATTTTACCCGTTCAGCACAGACGGTTGATGCAAATGGAGAATTTTTATTCCTAATCAGGACAAAATTATTACCGACATAATTTTCTTACAATGTAAAAAAAGTTCAGTATGACACAAAGTATTCATGTTTTTATATCTAAGCTTTTAGAATAAGTAGAACTGTGCCTATCCAGACAGTTTCACTGAAAACCCTACTTTGCTGGACATAAATCGGCTTTTATCTAATTTATTAAACTCGGCTACATATAACAAGTGTTTCAAAAGAAAGTGACCCAAATCCTGTTGTTTGACCAAATTTATTCTCGTTATATCATACCAAAGAAAAGTGAAAACTAGATGCCTTTCTTTTAATACAGCAAACGTGCAAAATCTCTTTTAAGTTCTGCATACTTTTCTTACAAAAAAAAAAAAAAGGTAAAATCAGGCTACTTTATTTGCTCGATTTCAGTTTTTTTTTTTTTTTTTTTTTGTAATCTTTGCCCGTGAATACTTGAACATTTCTTATAGTATCACAACAACCTTGAATGTGTTTTGTTGGCATTTTATTTGGTTGCCCATTCTTTGCAGTTCGCCGTAACTCTGGCAGACAGGATGGGAAGTATTTTTGAAGAGCAGTTTTTAAATACGAGCATATTTAGGGTCATTCCTTTGCAGCCTCTAACAGGTTTTCTTCCAGTATTGCCCTGTCCTTAGCTCCAATCATCTTCCTGTCAGCTCTGCCCAACTTCCCTGTCCCTACTGCATAAAACATCCCCACAGCAGGATGCTGCCATTGCTATGTTTTACCATTGAGATGGTATATGCAATGTTAATTTTCGAGCACACACAGACAGAGTTCTGTTTTACTTCGTCTGACCAGAACTACTTCTCCCATGTTTCTTGTCCCTCCTACATGGCTTGTGGCAAAACTACAAATGGGTCTATTTATGGCACCTTCTTGCTGCTCTTTTTTTCTGTCTACCTGACTAATAGCTGTTGACAGATTCAGTCAACACCTGCCTGTTGGTTCTCTAGAGTTACAGTGGTCCCCTTGTCTGATTAAAGGGCTCGGCACGGTCGGGCCGATGTGCTGAAATCGGTTCTCATTGTTGCAGTTGGGTGACAAAAATCGCGTCATTTTGTAGTCAGCCTCATGTAGTCCAATTCTTGTTGTCACAACCCTTTCTGGCAAACTTTTTGCCCCCTTTGCATGCGATCAAAGTAAAGGGGACTAAATACAAATATGCACAAATATTGCGTTACATTTTAAAAACTGTGTTCTTCATAGGTAGGTGCTACTTTGTGTTGGTCACACAAAAACCTGAGAAAATACATTGAAGTCTGTGGTTTTATGAGAACATCTAGAAGGCACTGTGCTTGCATATCTTGGTTAGCGAGGTAAGAGTTGTCAAATTAACATCTCCCAAATGTACACCGCGTTGCAGTGATGTGTGTACTCTGTTTGGCTGCTACTTTGTTGTGCGATTCCCAGCGTTATTTTTCTTCCCACCATGTCAGCTTCAAGGGAAGCATTACTGCACCACAGGATTTGTTTTCATTCATTATATTATGTAGCTTTGCTTCCACCATACTGGGAAGGTGGACACTCTCTAATGTGTGATTAATTTAGCAGATTAAGTAATCCATTATGAGAGTGACCTGAGGCTTTGTTGATTACAAGACCTCCTTTTTTAGCTGCTCTCAGCTTCTGTGGAGCATCATCACAACGAGGCATGGGCTGCTATGAAATTATGACGGTATGATAACTTTAGGTAAAAATATCAGGGTATTATGATTCCAGCTCTAAAATGTGTTATTTTGCATTTTCATTTGATGTGAATTCAGAGGTGATTTGCTTCCTAAATGTTTGCTGAATTGTGGGCTGCTCTTCACCTTTTGACATGAGCTGTTGCTGCCACCGCTGTTTTAAAAGAACAATTAGGACAGATGTGGGAAATTAAATGAAGTTAAAATGAGCCTGTCACCATAATCTCTATAGACATAGTCAACTTTAATTGTCTTTAGAAGCTGTTTTTAGATCACAGGTGTGATGCTAAAATTTCACCTCCAGCATGCTCGTTTATACTTATGATTTTTGGCACATAACACAGTTAAGCTGTACTGATAAAGTTTACATCTAACAGGATAACTCTGTTTCCACCTTTAGCTTTAATAGCTAAGACAAAGGTGTGTTCAAGGGGACTTGCCTCCTTCAGCCGTCATAGAACTTGTAGAACTAGAAGCAGGGGTGTGTGGGGGCAGGGGTTGTGACTTGTGGGATTTGACCTGCACTTTATCTGTGACCAGACATAAAAAACACTTACTCCACAGGAACAGTATGATGGGAAATTTTTGTGGTTTTAAAATCATGACTTTTACATATCGTGGTATACCTTTAACCTGGTAACCGACCCATGCCTAATCACAACACGTGTCCAGCATGTCCTATTCACCATCATCTGCTTACACTGAACACCTTAAATCATATGTTCTCGCGCCACACTGAGTGGTACCACTCCTTTTTGCTCCTTTGCCACACTTCTTAATCAGTCAAACTTTACAAAGTTGCTTAAGTTGGCAACAGTGTGGTGACTGTTGTTAACAGTGTGCCGATTTATCAGCTGGCTGATTTATTGGTGCACCCATGAGGATTGGTTGTGTCTGAGAGTCACAGAGATAAATATGAAAGGTCTATGTGATGGATCAAACTATAGCTCATCAGTTATTTCTGTAAGTTGATGACAGAAACCCCAGGTCCAATAAACTTTGTCGTTGTTCTCCTAGATACAGCAAAGGAGCTTGATTACTGGAAACCATTGAGTGTAAAGTGTTGAGCTCCAACCAACCGTTTCTCTTTGTCTGCAGGAAAGAGCGCCCCATCTCCATGGTTTTCCAACTTCCTGGGCCTGATGGCATGACCGCTGAATTCCAGAGGGACCCTGTTGATACCCCATCTGAACCATGGAGATTCAACAACCTTAGCCATCCACAGTCCAACACCAGCATCAAGGTATGATCCAAATGTAAATTCCTGATTAAAATCAGAAACTGCTCTCCCTTTCAGACAGGTATATGCTGGGAGCGTCCCATGGACCCAAAATGGTGACATCACCCCCAGGTTGTTTAAAAGGTTGCAGGAAGAAAATGGAAACATTCTCTGCCAGTAAACTCTGAAGGAGTACATTTCTATTCAGAGAGAATAGATTGTTCAGTGTGTCCTGAATTTTTAGCAGCTTGTGTGTGTGTTTTTGTGTGTGATGGGATGGCTTGGAGCCCAGGAAGAAAGGAAGTGGTACCATTCTGGGGCCTGCCTTTACCCTCCTGGGAGGGTGGAGGAGACACAGTCTCTTTCACATCGTTGCTGTTGAGGATCATACTTCCAGCAAGGCTCCGTCATGAATATTAATGAGTCTAATAAGGCTCCGTTTGTGTTTTACACTAACTCTGGTTCAATAAACATGATTGGAATTTGTAAAGTTGGGTGACTCTTAGTAACCTCTATTTAAATTCTGCCTTAAAACTTTCTTGCTTTGTAAACAGCAGGTGTGTTCTCATTTTTCAACCTTTCAAAGTTCTGTCGTAACATGTTGACACCAAGTTTTAGTTTCCTTAGCACCTTTTCATCTGTTCCTTGGAGATTTCTAAAGGTTTGCAATCTCTCTGTCTCTCTCTCTCACACCATGCTTGGTGTGATACAAAAGTATTCTTACCCTTTGAACTCCTCATTGTATTCTCTTGGGGTTTTATGTTATAGACATCGTCCATTTTTCTTTAAATTAGCTGCTAAAGATTTTAGCAAAGCAAATTTTTAATGGGACAAGGGTTTTCATGACAATTTGCCTTTTTCTATTCATTCATGTAGGTGTGTTAGTGTGGTTTTTATTATTCCTTGTTATAAAGCACTTTGTTATTCAATGATCTGTGAGAAGTGCTATATATATATATATATATATATATATATATATATATATATATATATATATATATATATATATATATATATATATATATATTTTAATCACTTTTTTGTAACAAGACTAACACAAAGTAGTGGATAACTGTGAAGCTGAAGGAAATTGTACCTCTATGTAAAATCTAATTTAGGTAAGCTTGTGTAATTTAATCTCAGTACAAGTGCAGCTGTTCTGTAAAAGCCTCAGAGGTTTGTTAGAGCATATTAGTGAACAAAGGAAGAAGTGCTCTGGTCAGATGAGCCCAACAGAGAACTTTCTGGCCTCCGTGTAACCATTGCCCAAGGTTAAACATCGCGATGGGAGCATTATGCAATATGGATAATTCTTTCCAGTTTAGGGCTGCAACAACAAATCGATAAAATTGATAAAAATTGACTGTTAACATATCTGGCAACGAATTTCATTATTGATGCGTTGTGTTGCACGATTAATGCCTCACTCAAAATGTCGCCAAGCCATTTTCTTCACTGGCAGAGCTTTATCAATGCTGGCTGACTGAATTAAAGTAAAAAAAAAAAAAAAAACCTACAGAGGGAGTTGAAGGAGCTAGGTGGAGGCAGTGTTTTCAAAGGGAATTAGTTAATTCTCGAAATGACCGACGAAGAGAAAACAGTTCGAGCCGAGTCCTCAAAAGTACGAAAGTGCTTTATGAAGCTAAAAAAAATGCGTAATATGCAATCTTTACAAAAGTGATTTGACATGGCATGGAATCGGAAACATGTTGGAGTGATCGAGGATTAAGGTAATCAGCGTTTCCCCTACTATTATCCAACGGGGTCGCCCTGCCTCGCCAACAAGGTTTATAGTTGATGCATCAAATTGAGCGTGAGGGTGCACGCGCCGAGCCACACCGCTGGCTCAGCTTACACGACCTTATCGCACACTTTCAAAAGCAGCAACACCAATGGTCTGTTGAATATGTAGACATATTCAAGACATGTTTAAGTACTTCTTCAGTAGCTGTTACATATATTTTATTTGTATTGATGGTCATTGCATATATTACACCAATCAACTGTTCTACAGACTGATTGCTGTTATTAAAAGAAAGTAGGGGTGCACTGACTGCAGTTTTCTGGACGATCATCGATATTTAAAAAGCCTGACTGATTTTGACCTATACCAATTTGTTTCTGTACTAAATATAGCAGAAAAGTTGCAAAGTTGGCAACAGTAGGCCGACTGTTGTTAAACGCAGCCCTCTCTCAGACCCTTGTGGTGGTAGAAAAGATCGGTGGAAAAGATCAGTTTCACATGTAAGTATCAACCGATTGTCGATCACCCAAAGTTAAAGAAATCACTCCCTTAAAAGGAAGTAGTGAAAAAATCATGCAGAATAAGTGCTTTTACAGGGCATTTTACCTCAGAGGCAGGGGTGTCAAACTCATTTTCATTTTGTGATATATAAAGATTACAAATGTCATCAAAGGGCCATTGTGGCAGAATTTATTGATTAAACTACCTATTAACCTGTTGAAATAATCATAAATAGTTATATCTGCATGCAGAGTACTGCTTGAAATTACATATTGAACATCTTTTGCACATAGATGTAATTTGGCAGCATACCGATTAAAAACTGCTTTGATTTGATTGATAAAATAATTATTAAGCACACAACTGTTATCTTGAAAGTTCTATTTATGTGGCTCTCTAGAGTCTAGAGGGCCAGATAAAAATTTACGGTGGACCGAATTTGGCCCCCAGGCCTTGAGTTTGACACATGTGCTCTAAGGAATCACACATTCTTGTAATATTTTAACAGGGTCTTTCGCCGCAAACAGGTCTTTCCCAGTTTCTTTAGTTTTAAGACTTTGACTGGCTTCTTACAATTGTTTATGCCACTTGTCCTCAACGTAATGGTATTTAACATTTTTACTCTGTTATGTGAGTCCTTTGGCCATAAAACGATATATTCCTTATCTCAGAAGAATCTTTGAAAAGAGCCACTTTTCATAACTTCAGCCGTTAGCTAATGTTACTAGCAGCAGGTGACACACACAAAGAGCTATGTTTTAGACCTTTCCATTCTCTTTTCCTCCACTTATCTACTTATTATTGAACTACGCATGGTACAATATGCTGTCAAGGTCCGGTACAGGACTGGACCGAAAATGTGGAAACGTATTGAAGGTGTACAAGAACGTCTAAAGGGAAACATAATGAAATTAGGAATGTTTAGGACTTTTCTACTGTTCTGTGTATTTTGTTGGATGGTTTTGGCAGAACTACTTTAGACAGAGGAGCACTTCACCCTAATTGGCCACTCTGTGCTGCCATAGCAACATGGTGATGCCAGTATGTAATATGAGAGGCTGTGCTCCTTGAAGGGAGTGTGTTGAAAAGGTAGGTAGAGAAAACAATAAGAAATAAAGAACAGTAAAGAGAAAAACATCCTCTGATACTGATCTGTTCAGTGTTTGCGATATCTTCACAGTGTCTGTCATGTGTTGCAGCATCTGTTGTTTTCAAGGTGACACGGATCCAAACAGATCCTTTGTTATTGTCCTGATTGATTCTTTTCCATGTGCACCGAGCTATTTATAGAGGAGCGGTGCAGAGGATCAACAGGAAGAGAACAATGCAGGGTTAGAATATCAGGATGGCACAGAGTTAAAAAGGTTCAGTTTTAATTTACACATTGCACCTTTACCAAGTAGGTCACATGCTAAGGAAGAGGAAGCAACAACAATATTACAATCCCTTGGTCAAAATGGCAGAATAAGTTTCAGCTTTGTAACTTGGCCACTTAAAATTTAAATCTCATTTAAAATTAGCACTTAACATTTACTGTGGGAATGGAAGAAAACAAAGTTGCAAGACGACGGCTTTATTCTGCCACTGTCCAGTATAAGGTGGCACTTGATCTATAAAGACTACTGTTTTTTACATGTTTTTGTTTATCTTATTCAGTTTTATATTAGAAATACTCTTCCTCATAACAGATTGATTACCCAGAAAGTTACTCAGATTGAGTTTTCCCCTCTGGTAACTGTACAGTCACCAGTTATTGAGAACACATTTTAATCTTCCTCAGTTTGAAGAGCTTTTCTCCCAAGTCAGAGATGTTGGAGGAATATCACCAGGGAATTTTCTCAACCAGGTAGAGCTTCTTGGAGAGATTTGAATGATGGCATCCGTAAGACTAACCATTTTCTTGGCTGTATTTTCTGTGGTGGTGATGCAGAATTGGTTGTGTAAATATACTAAGTGATGCTAACACTTTAGTCAGAAATGCATGATATCCCCTTGCTGTATTTGGATCGTCAGCTGCAAAATGTGACATGGTGGAATGTGTCAGTGGTTTATGATCTACCAGTAAAACCCAATGTTTGAATTCATTTGGAATTTGCATGTTAATGATTGGTTTGGTGGTTTTTGGATCAGCATGCCTGTATGAGCCTAACACAGAGGATCCTGGAAACATTGTCTACCTTTCCATCAGCACCTTGTATCATCTCATATTATTGCATTTCAGTCAGGTAGAGAAGTGTACTTTGACTAGGCCATTGTAAAGCTTTGAGGGTTTACATCTCAACCATTCCATTGTAGACCTGCTGCTATGATTGGGATTATGGTCCTGGTGTATGAACCGAGCTCTGGCTGTCGGACAGATGGCCTCACATATGACTCTAGAATACTTTGGAAGGCAAAGGAGTTCACTGACAGTTCGTTAGAGATGTTTGCACTTATATGCAGTTTAGTTTCCTCCAAACACGTCATCTTGCATTATTGCCATACATTTCTACATTAGTTCTGATCTTTCCAAAGAACATTACTTCTGAAGGCTTCTGATCCATTGGGATTCAACTTTGCAAACCTAACATGTGCATTCATATTCTATATAAAGAAAAGAGGCTTCTTCCTGTTCAGTCTTTCTCTAATTGCATAGTCAGCTAGTTGAACTGTTAACATGCTAACCAAGGTGTATAAAGACTGAGGTGGAACTTTTGATTTTTTTTTTTTTGCAGTTTCCCTGTTTTCCACTTGGGAATCATCTTTGTTGTTGTAGAAAGATGGACTTCAAATTTGTTGGAAATGATCTGGTCACCTTTTTAGGAAGTTGATAGGCAGAATTACATCAATGCTGATGTAATTCTGATCAGCTCTAATTGTTCTTCTGGATGAAAACATTTGTTTGGTATTGCTTTCCCTTAGAATTAGCTTCAGTTCACCAGACTTAACGTTTGTTACTTTCAAAGTTTGGTTTTGTGGAGATTAGTTTGAATCTAATTTGTCCTTTACATACATTACTTTTATCGCTAGAAATGTAGAAAATTCCTTTTGTGTTTCTTGACCTTTTGTCTCTCATCCACCTTCCTTTCCTTCCCTGTCAGGATGAGTTAGCCCATGCAAACCGTGGAAACTCCAAGCCCAGCACACCAACCAACCAGGGAAATGTCTCTAAAACTGGAGCTCCTGTGTCCTTAAACAATGGCTCCTCCAAGGCCAACTCTCCAGCGTCCTCCCAGGGTGGATCTGTCACACCGCTGTCTCCTCGTGAAGTGGCCAATGGTGAATATGCACTCACCTCCTCTACACCACTGTCTACAGCTTCTTCTGATGTGACCATGGAGTCTATGAACACACCTGAAAAGAAGCAGGAAACTTCAGAAGGACTCAACAAGAACCTGGACAAGAAAAGTGAAAAATCTGAAAACAGAGGGAACAGAGAAACATTGGGGGAAGAACAGAAGGGTCGGCCTGGAGATGGCATCCACAAGTCTGCCTCTGCACCCGTGACAAGTGAAGGTGACCGTCGTAGTTTCTATTACATGTACACCGTACCATGCGAAAACCTTTTAGTATAATTTGTTTTTTTTTTTCCACATTACAACTACAACCTGAAGAAAAATGAAGCATGTTTTTGAACATTTTTACAAACAGAAATCTGAAAAGTGTGGTGTGCTTTTGGATTCAGCCCTGTAACATATTTTCAATTAAATTTAGGCCCATACTTCGACTGGGCCAATCATATTAAAAGGCTTTGATGTAACCAATCCATAGTACCTCTGCCTTTTATAGCCTTTCACATGTGTTCTTCTAGAATTAGTGTCCACACCACTCTCCCTGAGTTTTCTGGTCTTAGTCAAGAAGATGTATGTCAGTTATGCAGTGGAAATTCATGCAAGTGGCCAAACATATTATTGGAAAGTAGAATTTAAATCCATGGCACTTGAAATAGAAGAGCTTTTAATATTGATACACGATATATCAACATCAGTATCAGCTGATATTAGTCCTTTTTAACATATCGGTATCGGTCTGATAAGTAAAACTGAGCCAATATTACCAACCGATATTGATTTTCATCTTGTTGCTGTGTGCGTCTCTGGATGGGGGGAGGGGGGTTGGTCATGTGGTATTTGTTTAGTCGTGTGACAGTGATAGTGATGCAGTGTGGGATTGTTGGGTGTTCACCTGAAGAATAGAAGCAATGTCAGCGGAATGGTCGTGTTACAATGTCGAAAGGGACAATTATATATAATATGGACTATATATAACTACTTATACTGAGATATATATGTATATATAGGTAAATATTGATTATCAGCCCTAACAACAATATTAATATCTGATATCTGTATCAGCCCAAATTTTCATATCTGTGCATCCCTAGCGTTTGAGGTTTTTCCAACTTAAGTCAGCCTTAAACATCTCCACAGCTTTATCCCTAAACTGTCCCCTGTGTTCCTTAATTATCATTAAAATGTACTTTATACTGAGATTAAATTAATTGTTTTTTCATTCTTCTACCCATGGGCCATAGGCTGCTTCTCCAGGCCCAGGAAATAGTTGCAATGTAAAAAAAACCCTCAAAAATCCCCCAATGTTTTACTTTCATTTGAGCAGAACTATTAAACTTATTCTTGGTTTCTCACTGGGTTTGGAATATTGAGACAAACTAACTGATTACTATGTTCAGTCTTCTGAAAGTCACAGCTGTACTCTGCTGTTTTTTTCCAGATGGAGAAGAGAAGACAGAGAAGTCTGAGGTGCAGGCTATCATAGAGTCTACTCCTGAGCTGGACATGGACTTTGATGGCTGCAGAGGGACAAGGTACATATTTAGGATTACTGCTACATTTTCCCCTTAATGATTAATTTATGCATCTGTGTTTTTATTAATAAGTTGACATATAAGAAGAGAAAATGGTCAAGAATAAAATTGAAATTTATAAAAATATACTGTAAGAAAACTAAGAGAAGATAAATACTGCATTGGTTGACGAAGGTGATAATTATTGCAGAACATAACTGTATTCCTCCAAATTCTGTTCAGGTTTTAGTACCACTGAATTGGGAATTATGTTTCATATTTTTGCGTTGTGATTTTTGGGTCAGCACACCAACTAAAGGAGGCATAGAGAATCCAGCCTTCGATCGCAACAATGACTCTTTATTTGATGAGCTGGCTTCTGCAGGAAATGACATGATAGGCGACGTGGACGAAGGAGCTGACCTACTGGGTAAAACACCTCGCTCTCTTGCATCACGTTTTGGCTTTTGTTTTTACAAACACAGTTTTCATCTACTCGAGCTCTGAATTGTCTTTTGCTTTGGCTTGCGGGCTTATACATCCTCACAGACGAGTTCTCTGGTGTGTATCAGGGATTTCCTCCTTGTTGTTTTCACCTCACTGTTGTAGCTCCTTATAGGGGTGCCTTTTATACATTTGTTGTGTTTTAATGTAGAAGACAGATGTAAAAATGTTTAAAAGAGACACAATTATAAATAAACCTTTCTCATCATCCTTTTTATGTCACGGTCAGTCTGCAACCTTTTAGGTAAGACTGAAAATATGTCATGTAGGTGGATAGTGTAGGCATAGACATACGCACAGAAATGGAATGGATGACGTTACCAAAAACTCGAAAACTAACTTGCTGCCTGATTAACCCGGATGTTCATTTCCAGGTATGGGTCGGGAGGTCGAACATCTTATCCATGAGAACACCCAGCTGCTGGAGACCAAGTTAGTACTCACTATGAATACATGGGAGTTCTTTTTGTGATCTTTCTCTCTAGAATGATAAAAACCAAAATACTAAACATAAATAATCCCATTAAGTCCTGAGTTGAGTTTACAAACTTCCACTGAACTGTAAGTACATCTAGCTGGCCACAAAAACAATCTGCCTTTTCACATACGTTAGATTTGAATTCGATGGCAGGATGCTCAGGAACTCCCTCGGGTGCATTTAAACATTTTAACTCCTCCTTGTTCCAAGACACTCGCTAGACTCATGTGATTGTTTTGGTTGTATTTACCCAGAATTCCCTGCTCTATAGTCCGCCTCCTGCTTTTGGAGCGGTCTCCAGTCCGTTTGGCATTCACATATGCATTTGAACCGTACCAGAGTTCACCCAAACCGAGTTTTTAGGCGGGCCAGAGTTTGCTTTTTTGTTTTGCATCAGAGTTCGATTGCGCATCCACACCCCCCACAGATGAATCTGACTTTCTAGGCAAATGAACCAGAGTTCGATTAAAGCGGTCTGACCAGGGCTGGTGTGAATGCACCCTAAGAAGTCTACTAATCCAACCTCTCCCAAACCTTTGGTTTTGGAAGGAATGAAAATCTATTGTTGGGTGACTCTCACCCTGATTGTTCTAACATACTTGGAACATCTTTTGTTGATATGAACCTTCAGGAGTGTGCCTAAAAAGAAACAGTCTGTGTCTGATGCAATGTCTGCTGTCCTTCGCTCTTGTCCAACTCAGCTGGAGAACCGGCACTCATTCCACACTCTTCTTTCTGTCTGCATTTTATACCGTAGGTCCACAAACACTGGGGTGAATTCATTGATGAATAACTGGATTCTGGGCTTCTTAACAGACAGATCCATAATGTGTCCTTTAGAGTCAAGCAATATTCATTTTTAATAGAGTTAGGCCAGCCTTCGAAACAGGAAGCGGAGCTTGCTGATTGGTGCAAGGCAAACAGAGCATCTTTGTAGTGAACATGAAAGAGATGGTGATGGTACACAGGGTTGCACAGTGGAGCAGGGGTTAGCACTGTTTCCTTCCAGCAAGAAGCTCCCAGCCCAGGCTCCTTATGCATTGAGTTTTTATTTTCTTCATGTGCATGCATGGGTTCTCTCTGGGTACTCCAGCTTTGTCCCATGTTCCAAAAACATGACAGTTAGGCTAATTGGGCTCCCTAAACTGCTGTTAGATTTGAGTGTGTGTGAGCATGGTTACCCTGACAACCCGTCCAGGGTGTACCCCGCCTCTTGCCTATTGACCTCTGGAGTTAAGCACCAGCTCCCAAATACATGGGTATAGACAATGGATGGATAGAGACCAATAAATAAAAGAAAAAAATCTTCCTTAATCTACATGGCAGAATAAAAAAAGGTTGCAGCAGAGTGTTTGGAAATGAAATGAAAGTGCTGAAAAGGTCACGCAAATATCAGATCAAACAGATAACCTGGGCCCACGTCATTAATGGTTAATTGACTGCTAAGTCACGTTTAACTGGGGAACGCTCGGTGAACATGGTCATGGAAGGACCTCGTAAACACACAAAATGTCATGTGGACTCCGAATTTTGCAGTTTGCTGTCTCAGGAGTGGCTACAAGATGTCCCCGCATCATATACGCCCAATAACTCCTTTACATGTGTCTCAAATTACTTCTAAGTCTGACCTTTTAGCATTATTTTTTATGCGACAACAGCGTGCAGATCTCAGGATTACTGCTTGAATTTATTTCCGTGCGTCTTGTAATTATCAGTTTCCTGTCTAAACATGCACCCTGTTCCATTATTGAAACCACAATGGCCATGCTGTGTTTAATGTAGACTCCACATTTAAATGTGTTTACAGAAACGCTCTGAATGTAGTGAAAAACGATCTTATTGCTCAAGTGGATGACCTGTCCTGTGAGAAGGAGGTTCTACGAGGAGAGCTGGAGGCTGTCACTCAGGCTAAGACCAAGCTGGAGGAGAAAAACAAAGAATTGGAAGAGGAGCTAAGGAAGTATGTTGGTCAGAAAGAGTCTTTAAATATCTCTGGTTGCTTACCTATCACATAATTAACTCTGATGGATCGTGTGTTGTAGAGTTAAAGCTGAACTGGAGGAGGCCAAACAGAAGGTCAAGAATGAAAATGAGGATGATGTAAGCATCTGTTTATTCAAAATTATGAAATGAATTGAAATATGTCCCTCGCTTGGTCTCATGATTACATTTCGCCTACAGAGTGATGTGCCCACAGCCCAGAGGAAACGCTTCACCAGAGTGGAGATGGCCAGAGTCCTGATGGAGAGGAACCAGTATAAAGAGAGGCTGATGGAGCTGCAGGAAGCTGTCAGATGGACAGAGATGATCCGGTAAGATGATGAAAAGGCCTAAAAACAGGTTGATTACCTGTGTTTTGCTAACCAATGAGAACCATACCATTCAATGTATTTTTTTTGGTACTTCATGATAAAGTGGACATAACTGTGAAGTGGAAAGAAAAGGATGAATGGCTGCAAACTGCAAGTCTTTTAGGGTAAATCTCCACCAGCTTTGCAGACTGTATCAAGACACTTATCACAGAGTTTTGAAAACCGAGTAACAGTATCCCTTTCCTTCCACTTTACAACTATGCTTCACTTTGTTTTGGTCTATTACATCGATTCCAAATAAAAAATAAAATACACTAAAGTTTATGGGTTTTAGCATGAGAAAATGTGGAACAGATGAAGCGTCATAAATGCTTTTACAAGGCACTGTACAGAGAGAAAATGGATGGGGATTCCCTGTAGTGCAGTAGAGGCTTTAAGTAGAAATTCAGGTGCTGTCTTTATAATAGAAACAGCTTCAGATATTTTTTTTTTTCTTTTCAGCGCGTCAAAGGAGAATCCCACTCTTCCAGAGAAGAAGAAATCCAGCCTTTGGCAGTTGTAAGCTCCTCTTTTCTTTTCACTCGAGATCCTCAAATATTGCTTGCTTTGTGATTTGTAAATCATTTTGACTTTTCTTTTGTATTTTCTCTGGGTGTTTTCTCCAGGATGTAGGTAAATCTTGGGTGGCTTCTGATATTCACATTCTAATAACAGACTCTTAACAGACGAGAGCAAACCAGAAAGTGTTGCATATGATGCCAACCCTCAGTTATTTGGCAGTGCTCTCCTTTGTTAAGTTTTCTAAGGAAAGAGTTTGGTTTGGTTTGAAGATGGATGTTTTTTTGGGGGCAACATCTGACAAATGTACTGTCTCTACCCTGTTCCTGTGTGTCCCTTTATATTCTGCCTGATGTTGTGATGTCTCTGTGCAGGAGGTGTGTTGTTCATATTAGTGGGAATACAGGAATATAGTAACAGTTTGTTCACAAACATAGACTTAATGGACGCTATTTACAGTATATCTGCAAACAGAATTAAACTTTTGTTTCTTGTTGCAAAAACTAAGCAGTAAACCAGGGTTACCCCATAGAAAATGTTATAGACAGGATGTATTTAGTACAGAGTAAAAGGGAGCTGAGTTGAGATGCACTCATCAGAATTCGGTTCAAATTCACTTAAAATTATTATGATTTATTCCATTACAGTCCAATCATATAGTCACATTCAGATCCTAATTGCATACATTCCAGTTTGATTATTGCTTATGTGACACAGATAAACTGATCAGAATATTCAGTCCAGTCTCTGGTTTTCATTAAGGTTTGACTCTTTATTATATAATTTAAATGATTTTGATTTTCTCTGCAGAAACTATAAAATATAAAGACATAAAATCAGCACTGAAATTATATATATATATATATATATATATATATATATATATATATATATATATATATATATATATATATATATATATATATATATATATATATATATTATATATAAAGTTGTGGGGTTTTATTCAGTTGGAGCAGGGGCAGTGACTAGTTGTAAAAACGGATTTTACTATTTTAAAACAAAGACAAAAAGATGATAGAGTTGACATGTTAAACTTTCTTTAGCATATGTTGTTCATGATTAGCAAGACTAGCATAAATAAAACTGCAGTTTCCGTGCGTATTCTCTAGAGACATTGGTATGTTTGAGACAGAGTCATTTAGAGCTCAAAAGGATGACACAGAACAAATTGGTTGTACTTTGCTCAGTCTTCCTGTTATCTGCTAAAGCTTTGCTCTCTCTCGCCCTCTCACAGCCTGAGTTAATGATTAAAAGTGCTGTGGGAAATAGTTTCCTTTTGGAAAAAGGTTTTTATTTTCTTTCTAATTTTATTTAACCAACCTTATCATTCTGCAAATAGTTAACTTAGTAGTAACATCATCCACATCGAAGACTGTCGTTCTCATGGTGATCTGGTGGTATTTAGTGCTTTCACTGATCACATTTTTGAGTCGATGACCAGCTAGTTGCCGGTCAAGCTCGAAATCATCTGATTCTGATTACCAGCCGATTTCTGGGTGCATCTCTAAAATGGGTATTTTCTGGACAGGCCTATTCTGCTCTGTGTTGTTTACTAACTTCCTGGTGTTTGCTTTTAAATAACCCGCTATCCCTGCACTCTAGCTGACTAAAAGGCCAGGTGTTTCTACTTGCAAGACAGATTTATAAAGTCAGGACATATTTATAGGGATTTTGTACTGACACTTGAATGAAAGCTAGCATGGTGTACTGGCTTGGAAAAGGACTTCTTTTTCCCTTATATGTTAAACCCTATCTTACTGCTGGAGCTACTGCTTGTGTCCACCCTGCTATACGTTTGTCTCTGTGTGCTTCCCCCCTCTCTTTTTCCTTTTCTCTCTTCCCCACTTCCCTGCCCTTACACCTCCAGTTTCAGCCGTTTGTTTAGCTCGTCGGGCGGAGCAGGCAAGAAGCCGGCAGGGGAGGCCCCGGTGAACGTCAAGTACAATGCGCCCACCTCGCAGATTCAGCCATCTGTCAAGAAGAAGAGCAGTACCTTGCAGCAGCTACCCAGTGACAAGAGCAAAGCGTTTGATTTCCTCAATGAGGAGTAAGTCTGCCTGAAGACATATACATATGTCTTTTGATGAAAATATTTGGATGGCTTGTTTTTACTGATATAATACTATGCATAAATCTCTTTGTTACCTTGGGGCCAGTGTTTCAGGGTGTTTTTGACAAAAGCAAATGAAGCAAATACCAAAAGCTCTTTTTCACGTCACATCTTTAAAACAGAAAATAACAGAAAAATAATGCAGAAAAACGTATCTCCTTTCTGGAGAGGGAGGCTTTAAGGTAGCAGGCTGTGTGCAACAAGGCAAGGTTGGTCTGTTGGTCACTTCACTTCCATATTTAAAACAGAAAAGTTTCAGTAGCTTTGGCCTAATACGCAAAATCACAGAGAACTGAAAAACGTCAAATCCATTTTCTCTCGGTTGATGTGACAATGTTAGAGCACCAGCAGAAACCGAAATCTTTTAAAATCCTGTTCGGTATTTATTAACTAGCACCAGGCGTTGTAAAGCATGCAAATATGACCATCTGTTTGTTCATACATGCTCTACTTGTTTTCCATTACTGCTAGATCACCGAAACCAAAGGTGTTTTTTGACTGTAGAGTATAAACGACATAGTTCCTAAACTCTATCACTGTTTTTGCATCACTTTGGTGTGGAGAGCTTTTGATGCTATTGTCATTTACTGATTTTTTTTTTTTTTCGTGGTGCTTCAAAGCAAGCAAAAGTAGTAAAATATTTCATTTGGAAAAAAAATCTGTGTCTGGCATCTGTACCATCAGATTTTCTACAAATAGGTTCTTTATTACATCCCTACACTTCGATTTTACATGTTTTTATAGGCGGTATATAAAGGCGGTAAGTGTGGCAACCGGCCTTTGGAAATATTTTATAATATATAGAATAGTTGCTAAAATATTCTTATGGAGTTTTTTTCGATTGCTACATAGAGAAACAAAAGTGTATATTTAGACATTTTTATTTTTATTTTGAGAGAAAACACAAAGCGGCATCAAAATAATCTGAAACAGGCTTGGAAAACAACTGCTTTAGCTGCTGTGCCTTGTTTTGCTAAAGGAAAACAAAATACTAAAGTAGAACTAAAAAATAATAATAGTAGTGTTTCTTTTTCCAATTACACAGGTTGAGGTATTCAGCTTGACAAATGCAGGCCAAAACAAAGAAATTCATTAAAGGACAACCAGCAATATTTACCTTGGGGATCATAGTTTTTGTGGGAGTGTTTGATTTTATTTTTTTTATTTTTTTTAAGATTAGGTTTAACTTTCTTTGATCCTCTGTGGAAAAGCTAATAAAACAAGCTGTGAGTGAGCCGTTGTTCTGCTCCACAGACCGCCACCTGAGAGTTCAGTGTCAAGGCGAGAACAGAAGAGAGCTCAGTACAAACAGGTCAAGGCTCACGTCCAGAAGGAGGATGGCAGAGTGCAAGCGTACGGCTGGAGCCTGCCCAAGAAATACAAAGTAAGAAGATGGTTGCTAAAACATTTCAGATTCATCCACTGGGTGTGTGGTTTATTTTATGCTGATTGCAAGCTACATGAAAAAATGAGCCGTTATATGTGTGCTTTCTGATTTTTTTTTTTTTTTTTTCCCAGGCTAATGGAGGTCAGGCAGATGGCAAGATGAAGAATCTGCCTGTTCCTGTCTTCCTCAGGCCACTGGATGAGAAAGATCCCACTATGAAGGTGTCTCCTGCTGCTACTTACAGTGCTGTACAAAAATATTCATCATTTTTTACCGTTGGGATAGTGTACTCAGAGGTGTTGTTTGTTGCGAACCTTTTTTTTTTTTTTTTTTTTTTTTTTTTTTTTTTTTTTTTTTTTTTTTTTTTTTTTTT
The DNA here is from genome assembly GCA_014839685.1 of Anableps anableps. NCBI lineage: Eukaryota > Metazoa > Chordata > Actinopteri > Cyprinodontiformes > Anablepidae > Anableps > Anableps anableps. The sequence continues at coordinate 7,975,873 of CM026084.1, forward strand.
AAACTTCATGAAGTTTATTAATCTGCTTGTCCATATTCCAGCTGTGGTGTGCTGCAGGTGTAAACCTGTCTGGAGGGAAAACCAGAGATGGAGGCTCAATAGTGGGAGCCAGTGTGTTTTACAGTGATGTGTCAAGTGGCGAGAGCCCCAGAAAGAAGAAAGGCTCACAGAGTAGCCTCGATAAACTGGATCAGGAACTCAAGGTAAACAATTTCTTTAGTTTAAATGTAACAACAAAAGTTGTTCTTATCCAGGATGAATGTATTTTTTCTGTTTTTGTTTGCAGGAGCAGCAGAAAGAGTTGCAGCACCAGGATGAGTTTTCCTCTCTGGTGTGGATTTCCACCAGCACCCAGTCCAACTCTAATGTTGTTGTCATTGATGCCAACCAGCCTGGAAACATCCTGGAGAGTTTCTTTGTTTGTAACTCTCATGTCTTCTGCATCGCAAGCGTACCCGGTCAGGGAATTCAAAAACGTGTCTTTGACTTGCTTTCAATACAGCGGAGCTCACTATGATTGAACTTCTACTTGTTGTTACCGTTTAGGTGCGAGAGAGACTGACTATCCTGCTGGAGAGGAAGTGTCCTCAAACACTGATGCAGGATCAGTGGGAGATGGTGGCTTGTCAACAGCTAATAGTAGCTCAGAGGGTAGTGACAGTATTCTTGGAGGCATCACAGTGGTTGGCTGTGAAGCTGAGGGAGCAACAGCTATTCCTCAAACAGCAGAAAGTCCAGGTAAAGAAGAAGAAACCAGCGAGAGCCATCACCATCACAGACTGTCTTCCTTTACTCTGTAAACCCACTGATTCTTACCACAGATTCCAGACCAGCAGAAGAGGCCATGGAGGCGATGGAGACCAGTACAGGACCTGTTGACCACAGTGAGAGCCTGAGGGGGGTCTACACAGAACACGTCTTTACAGATCCACTTGGAGCTCAGCAGACAAGAGAGACACCTGCTAACTATTCTCAGAGGTAACATGAGGAAATGTATGACTGAATGTACTGGGATAGTTCAGCCTAAATAACCAGTACAACCTTAATCATGCTTCTATCACTAAAGTAAACCATGAACAATTATTATTCCCTTATAAGTATTGGCCAGTATATGTGAGTCATTCTTGTGCAGTCCAAAACAATTTGATTTCAGTTTTTCTCTCTGATTTAAAAAAAAACAAAAAAAAAAAACAAACAAACAAAAAAAAACATTAGTCTTGTCCAACGCCCTGCAATAGTTTTCATACTCCTTAAAAGTTTCCACATTTTCCTGTCATACAACTACAAGTTTCAGTGCATTTTATTGGAATAAGACCAAAAGACCAGAATAGAGCAAAACAAAGCAGTAATTGTGATGATGATGATGCAGCTACCAGTATGTTTTTAAGTGGTGTCAGTGTTTTTAGGTGATGTACCATGTTAGCTTTCTGTAAGTTTCTTATATGAAAATAAATTCAGGTCTAGGCATGGGCTGGTATCATAACATTGACTAAAATACCACAGTTTCTTGGAATCATATGTTAACAAACTTTTAAAGCAAAAATGTACAACATGATGTAATTTCTTTTAAAACAAAAAAATCATTGCTGCTGCTTAAATAATACTGGTTATTACAGGTATGATAATGTTGCCTATAACATTTGTTATTAAGAACACAACTGACTGTATTGCCAGTCAGCAGTTTCATATATTCTAGATGAAAATTTAATTATTTTTTTTTTAAAACTAAGAATATTTAGAAAAATCGAGGTTTAAATGCCACTTAAGTCATAAGAATTCAAATTTTACGTCAGTATCGGCTAAAACCAGTAGATCTGTTTAAAAGATTTTTCTTTGTGATGATGTACACAGTGTTGGAAGACTAAAACAAACATGGAATAAACAGCCACTGAATTTAGTAGAAACATTTATGTTCCTGTTGTACAGATCACTGATTCTTCATGGAGTACCATTGAAAGCTAATATTAGCAAGCTAATTAGCTTGTCTAGACTCTGCTTAACAGACATACTGTTTTATCCTGGCACCTTTAGCTTTATCTTAATACATTATCTTAAAAGCATGTGGTGGCAGTTTCCAGCTTGCCATTTTCCAAGAAGATGGCCATCTTTCTGTCTTTTAAATAAGAATGAGTTAGTTAGTGCACCGGACCAAAGTTGGAAGCAACAATTTTACTCTAAGCTCCACCCACTTCGGAACTTTCTATGGTATTTTATCAAAGGGACTTTTAATTCAGTTCAAATCAAAAACACTATTTATCCCAAAGAGTGTTGTTGAATGTTTTAGCTAATGTTTCACCCTCAGAGTTGTTGTAGAGGGTGATGCTGTGGGAAAGAAGGATCTCCTGTAGAGGTCAGTCTTCCAACAAATCTGAATAGGCCTTTGACTGAAGACTGTTGCTGTATGACAGTGTCATGACATGCGAACAGCTCAGTTTCTGGGCAGCAGAGACAATATTCCCCAGCAAAATGTGCTGGATGACATCATCAGTTGTTGGCAAGCGCTGCTAATCGACTTCATTTGCTTTTGCTTTTGCTTTTGCCACGACTCTTTAAATCTCTGTCTGGCTGTATGGTTAGAAAGCTGGGAGTCAGGTATATGATCCTCGCCCAAACTAATAGAGTAGTATGATGTAAAATTTCAATGATTTTGAATCTGCAGTTTTTAAAATCATGGTATACCTCGAAACAGGTAATGATAGTCAAGTCATGATACTCAAATTTGGACCATTGTATGTCCTACCCTGTACACTGCAATAGCCCCATGACAAATCTTGACAATATTGTGTGATTAGATGGGGATCACATGTAAGGGCAGTGGAAAAACTAACTGTAGTGCTCTGTTTCTGGTTGTCTCTGGTGAACAGAGAGAGTGATCTGCTGAAAGATGGAGTGAGTTCAAACCCCAACGCAGAGGAGCAGGACCTGATGATAGAAGAAGCTCAGAAAATGAGCAGCGTTCTGCCCACCATGTGGCTGGGGGCCCAAAATGGATGGTAGTTTTTGTTTATTTACTTACTTTCACTTATCACCCTCCACCTGTCTTCTGTATGTGAGCATGTATTTAAGTGAAATTCTGTTTTGCTAATGAATTGCGGTGGTGATCCTAGTGTGTACGTCCACTCGTCTGTTGCTCATTGGAAGAAGTGTCTCCATTCTATAAAGCTAAAGAAGCCTGTGATCGGCATTGTGTAAGTTTATTGAAGACAAACAACTATTATAGGTTTTTCTTTTGCTCTCAGTGTGGTGATTTAAACTCATGTTATCCTCAGACACGTGAAGGGACGGGTCCTGGTCAGCTTGTCTGATAGCACATTAGCCATTTTCCACAGAGGAACAGGTGAGAGAACTTTGCTGCTTCTGAATGGTCAGCAGTGTCCTGTGGGAGTTTTGAGTAAGTGTTTTGATTTTCTATTGTTAGATGGGCAGTGGGACCTGACCAACTACCATCTGCTGGACTTGGGGAAGCAGCACCACTCCATCCGCTGCATGACTGTGGTGCATGACAGGGTGTGGTGTGGCTACAGGAACAAGATCCATGTGGTGCATCCCAGAGCCATGAAGATAGAGGTGAAGGAGAACTTACCACCTCAGTGATTTCCATCTAAAGCGGCCTGTAACATCAGCATGTTTGCTTACATTTAATAATTCGTTCTCATAGAAAACCTTTGATGCCCACCCTCGTAAGGACAGCCAGGTCCGTCAGCTGGCCTGGCACGGTGATGGGATCTGGGTGTCCATTAAGCTGGACTCTACTCTAAGACTGTTCCATGCACACACCCACCAGCACCTCCAGGACATCGACATTGAACCCTACGTCAGCAAGATGCTCGGTCAGTACAAGGTTGCTGTAGACTTTACAAACTGGAGTTGGGTTTCTAAGTGAAAAAAAGGGTTTGAGAGAATGTGTTACTGTCCCACAGGTACGGGCAAGCTGGGCTTCTCGTTTGTGAGGATCACGGCTCTAATGGTTTCATGTAACCGTTTGTGGATTGGGACTGGAAATGGAGTCATCATCTCTATTCCTGTTACAGAGAGTAAGTTCGGGAACTAAAGCCTTCTGTTTAAACATTTTAAAGGCAATGCTAGCTGAAACCTTGTATTGTACTTTTATGTTGGTGAATCCACCAAGTCACTGCTTTTTGCTATGAACTGTAAATCTAAATGCAGTGTTAAGTTGGAAACACTGCAAAATTGTATATGCTACATTTAATGTTTAAATAAAGTTAACCATGAACATTCTCTTAAAGGTCTATGTTTTGTGTGTCTTCTACAATTTTACTGTTCTGTTAGCAGCCAACAATGTAACCAAGACATCAGGTAATAATCCTGGAGGCGTGGTTCGCATCTATGGAGACGACAGCGGGGACAAAGTGACAGCCGGGACGATTGTTCCTTATTGCTTCATGGCTCATGCTCAACTCAGTTTCCATGGTCACAGGAATGCTGTCCAGTTCTTCACTGCAGTTCCAGGTAATTCAGCATGTGTTACGGTTTCCAGGCGGTGAGGGTTTTAGGCTACTACAGATTAGCCTGAACCTTAATGAACTCAGGGTTGCTACAGGCTTGAAAAGTATGAATATGTGTGAAAACAGAAAACTGCGTATGGAAAAGCATTGCCTTTCCAGACTGTAATAGCTGAAGTTCTTGCTAACCTCAGATAATGGCATAATTAAATCAGTATTACACAAAAATGAGACTAAAATTTCATCTCAAGATAATAAAATAGTACTTACTTACTTCTTTCATCTTTTGTTTCCGTCTGGTGTGTTTTGGCTGTCAGGTCATGCAGATCCGTCAACATCCAGTGCAGGAGAGTCTGCAGGAGACAAGTCCACTGATAGCTCAGCTCAGGAAGGAAGCAGGTCCATGTTGGTGATGAGCGGAGGAGAAGGCTACATTGACTTCAGAATGGGTGAGTTTCTGTGCCGTAGCGGAATCAAGAGTGTAATCTGTGATACAGACAGGTGAGGCGAACACGTCTCCGTGTCTCTGCAGGTGATGAGGACGGGGAAGCTGACGAGATAGAGGACCCCACCCTAAAACTGCAGCCCTTCCTGACTAAAGCCGAGCGCAGCCATCTCATCGTCTGGCAGGTCATGGTCAGTGAAGACTGAACTCAGCCGTCTGGCCTCTTGAGACCCGATTTTGCTTTTTTTTATTTTTTTTTTTTTTTAGACCACAGAAACAGAGGAGAAGTCGGAGGCACAAGGTTGATCAGCACTTATTTTTTGCTCCCACAGTCTTGAACAGTGGAAGCAAAACAAGCAAAAACTGCTCTGCGAGCATTTTTCTCTGTTAGCCTTCAGTGCATGGAACTGCTTTGTCCTATTTTTTATGTTATGAATTTCAAGCAAATTGCCTCATGTATTTAAATTTTATGGGAGGTAAGGCGGATGTTTGCAGGCTTTCTGTTTGGATCACCCTTCTTCGCTGACTAGGGACACGACTAATATTACATCAGCTGTTCAGAGGGAGAAAAACAGATCAGCAACTTCCTGTGTTGTCCTCTAAAGAATGTGAGACGTACCGAGCAATGTGGGAGTCAATCATGGGGGGATTGTTTTTCTGTATCAAATTTGGTTCTGTTTTTATTTGAGGAACTTCTTTGAAAGCCAATAACTGAATCATGTTTTAGTTGTGTTTGGACCTAATACAACATTCCTCCTATTCATCTAATCTGCAAAGGTTTAATGGAAATGTTATTCATCCAAGTATTTAAAATGGCCCAGTTTGTGCCTCATATCAGCACAGGTCCGAATCCATTTAACAAAAAAAAAAAAAAAAAAACAAAAAACACGCAACAGTGTTTGTAAAACATGAAAAGCTATTTTCTATTGGGGTTGTTTTGGTCCCCATTACACATCTGAGTTGTTGCCATGTAGATTCAATAAGATAATATGATGTATTCTGTCAGTATTACATGTTTACATTGGTGATTATGTAGCATTTAACTCACTTACCAATGAGATTCTGGATGCTGTCATTTCTTCCATCAGTTTTTCTTGATAGCAGCAGAAATCTTGTCCCAGCTACAGTTTCTGCAGGAGCCTTACTATGCCTGACCTGTTATCTTTGTTAGAAAGGCCACTATAATGTCCTGATGTGTCACATGACACATTGATGGCTGTTGAACTGGTAACATAGTTCAAAACGGTTTTAGTTCATCATTCAAAGACAAAATTTACATATAATGATGTTTCATCATCAAATTTAATGACTGTCATTTCAGCTGCTTTCTGCACAGCTCTCTTGGGATACCTGTGGCTATCTGAGCACAGCGCCAAGTTGCTCACATGACATAGGCAAACAGGGAGGTGCAGTTGCCATGACAGTCTCTCTCTCACTGTCAGTGAAAAACAGATTATTTTTTTTTGGTCAACAAAATAAGATGCACATGCAGAAATTATCCGTAATAGATACTCTTGGTGCGAGGCTGCTAAAATTAGACAGTAGACCAACAACAGGTAGGAACAGGTGAGTTTTATGAGGTACTCAGATACTGGCTGGTTTTGAAAAGCTTCGATCAAAACCCATCTGAAACTGGGATTGGATTGGAATATTGTACATCTGGATCAAACAGATGTCCTCATAAATGAACCGATTTTTAATCAGTTTCTTATTTTGTTGTAATTTCCTAACCCTAGTAGTAAAACTACATCTGTTTTATAAAAATGTGGCTATTTGATAGGATGTACATGAGAAGTAATTGTCAGATTACACTGCAAAAACAGAAAATCTTACCAAGTATTTTTGTCTAGTTTGTAGTTCAAATATCTTGATACACTTGAAAAAAGACAAAACAAACTTAAAAGTAACTTTTTAGTAAGATAAATATGCTTGTTTTAATTCAATAATTTAAAAGAAATAAAATAATTGTAATAAAAAAAAATACTCGTTCCACTGGCAGATTTTTTTTCATTTATAACAAGACATTTTTCCTGTTTTAAGTGAGATAATCTGCCAGTGGAACTTGTTTTTTTTTTATTTTTTATTTTTTATTCATATTCAAGAGTTAAATACTTAAAACAAGCATATTTATCTTTGTTGAAAAATTACTTTTAAGTTCATTTTGTCTTATTTAAAGTGTACTAAAATATTTGAATTAGAAACTAGACAAAAATTCTTGGTGAGATTTTGTTTTTGCTGCATAATCCCTGAAAATAAAGATAAACTTTCCTTGAAGTGCCTCTATCAGGCCAGAGATTTTAAGTCCCCTGTAGATGCTAATGAGTTTACTTTTTTGGATATAAAAGTACAAAAAGCTTAAACATAAATTTGTGCCTAGGCTCCATTTCTCCCTAGAACTGTGAGTTCAGTTCTCAGTTTTAGTTCTGCATGGAGTCATCCCATTAGCATTGACACTGGATGGTATCTGACCAAGTTATATATTTTTCAGAATGTAGATGCTTTTCACTGAGGTACAAACTGGAGCTATACAACAAAACCCATGCTACTTAGGTTTTTAACACTGGGGTAAGCAGAACAAACATATTCTAAAATTAAGAAAAGGAAAAGCTAAAGTTTGTGATTTCAGGCGAATTAAAGAATCACAGCAGCTTTTCCCTTCCCAGAATCTTGGTAGATGTAATTTGATTAATTGCGTATGCCCCTTACAGGGAGTCCACATTTGGTTTTATTGTGTGTTAAAAAATTGCATGTTAACCTTTAACCTTTTTAGAGAAAAGTTCTTATTTGCCGTCCCACTGAAGTCGGGAAGACTTGCAATAACTGAATACTAAAGGCAATAAATAGGCTTCATTGTTTGCAGATGACATACTGACTTACTAGACATCATGCTTGCTGGTCTTCTCATGAGCCCATACCATGATGACACCAGTCTGCCGCTGTAAGATGACTGTTGTCTCAAATCTTCCTGCTTACCCCAGCTTTACTTCCATGACATCATCTAATGCTTTCCTTCATTTCACAGAGCACACTTGTGGTGTTGCATCAGATTGTCTGTCCTCTGCTCACCAGCTCCACTCAGTAGACACTTTAAAAGATGCCTTAGATATTAGAGTTTGAACAGTCTTTCATGTGTGACAGAGTTCTTCTATTTTTCTCTAAAGAACATTCTGTTTGCTACCAAAGGTTGAAGACTGATAGCTATAATCTCACGCAGTAATAAAGTCTCATCTAGCAGGGCACCTTTCACAGCAGCATGTTTGGAACAGGGAGCCTGTTTTTTTTCTAACAGAAATCCAAGTGTGTTGATATATTCAGATAGAGATATATTTTTTAACTTTCCTATGTGTAAATGATAATATTTTCGGGGTGTGTGAGTCGTGAACTTGAGAGAGCTGTTACACTTGGATTGGGAAGAAAAGGGTCTTCTCTGAGGATTATGTCCCAGCCCTGGATACTCGTTCTGTCCCCAGAGGGGAAACCAAACACTAACCCCGTTTGGTTTTGCAGCGCTGATCTGATCTGCTTTCTTTGTACCAAACCTGTTTATTAATTCAGACCGCTCATCTTAGATTTTTTTTTTTTCACTCTTTCCAATTTGAGTGTGGTTAAAAAGTTGTATTTGGTGAATTTAAGCCTCTTTCTGTCCTCTGTGAACACTGCATTCATGCTTTTTGGTTTTTATTGTGTATTTTGTTTCGGAAAGGCTCTTTATGCAACTGTGTGTATTTGCTTCTTCTCTCCACGAGAGAAGATATATATATATATATATATATATTCTTATTTCAGTTTAGCCATTTCAGTATTTATTTTTGATGGATGAAACTTTGCAATTGAGAATGTATCTTTGTACATTGAATATATATATGATTATATATGTATGAAACTTAAAGATGGTTTGGATTTTATTGAGTTATAGCCTTTAGAGTGAGGAGTTGCATTTCCTCAGCTATGCACCATTTCTCTGAGGAGAGACAAGTAAATTAGTGGTTTGAAACTGCACACACCTGGTCTGTCCTGTTGCAATCAGTTGTCCTATCAATTTGAACTTCTCAACGACTGGGCAGCCTACTCCCATCACAGCACCATACAGGAAACCTTCACAGATTGATTCCATATATCTGTCATCTGTGCAGTTTGCTTTTAGGTAACTCTGACAGGAGTTCATTGTTTTTTGTTTTTTTTTTCCCCCTAAATCTGTAGCAAACATCATCTTAAACCCCTGCAGCATCTTTAGCCTTACCCATTTTTAACAATCAATTAAAGCAACTATTGTGGGCAACCACTTTGGTAGCATCTTGTCTTTTTTGTCAATTAATGTTAATGCACTTGAGCTCCTATGTAAAGGCTTAGTTGAGTGAAGTTTGGTACATTAAAGGATCAGCAATACAGGCTGTTCTACAGTGCCTTGCAAAATATTTCACGTCCCGTCACCTGTAATCTGCTTTATTCTCTCTCTCTCTATATATACATATATATATATATATATATATATATATATATATATAATATATATATATATATATATATGTATATGTATGTATATATATATATATATATATATATATATATATATATGTATGTATATATATATATATATATATATATATATATATATGTATATATATATATATATATATATATGTATGTATATATATATATATATATATATATATATGTATGTATATATATATATATATATATATATATATGTATGTATATATATATATATATATATATATATGTATGTATATATATATATATATGTATATATATATATATATATGTATGTATATATATATATACAGCAAAGTAGTGCACAATTGTGAAGTGAAAGTAAACGAATACATGGTTTTAATTTTTTTTTTTTTTTTTTTTTTTTTTTTTTTTTTTTAAGTGATAGTGGCATACATACTCCCTCCCCAGAGCCACTTCAATTGCAGTTTCAACTCTCGTGGTATGTGTCTACAGATTCTATAAAAATAGCTTGAGGTCAGTCATCAGATTGGATGGAAAACATCTGTAAAAAGCAATGTTCAGGTCTTTCCACAGATTCTCATTTGAATTTAGGTCTGGACTTTGACTGGGCCATTCTAATGCATGTGTATTCTTTAATCTGAACCCTTGTCTTGTATGTTTGGGCTTGTTCTGCTGCTGGAAGGTCAAACCTCTGCCCTCGTCTCAAGTCTTTGGCAGCCTCAAACAAGTTTTCTTCCAGGGTTTCCTGTTATTTAGCTCCATCCATCCTCCCTGTCTTTTCTTAAGAAAATAACCTCCTCAGCATAATGCTGCCACCACTATGTTTTACAGTTGGGATGGTGTTTTCATGGAGATGTCCAGTTTTAGTTGTCCTCCACACAGTGGGACTTTTCATCTATTAACAAAAACTTCAGTTTTGGTCAGCCTCTTCAAAAAGTTAGCTTTCTCCCTCACTTGGCCAGTGGGAAACTGCCAGCAGGATTTCTTATGGCTTTCTTCTAACAATGGCTCTTGTTGGAAGAGATGACCTTGTTGACCTTGTTGCCATGTCCCTACATGGTCATAGATCAGGGCCATAAGCAATGAAAGTGTTAGCTTTCTGGGTAATTAAAGGGCCAAAGACTGATAAGATGCTTGTTTCATGATTTCTCTATTAGAGATATACAACTATTTAGTCAATCTGAAATTGTTACTTGTTGGACTGAGAATGCAAAGTGATTAAATGTTAAATGAAATGAGTCTTAGTTAAATAGATTGTGATTATTACTCTAAGGTATGTGTCATTTGAAGTCTGAAGGCCAGAAGACATTAACTTGTCTGTTTTCTTTTCCAGAGAACAAAGCAGAAAGTGTCGCTCCGTTTTACAGAGACACACCTGCAACATAAAGATGCAATCACGCTGTGATTTCTTAGTTGTTGGCTCCAGCTTGCTAATGAATAAATATTAGGTGAGAATGATTTGTATATCTGTTATAAACACATGAATCTATGAGGATTTAAAGTGTGTTAGTCTGCAGTAAATAGCAGTTCAGCTTAGCCTTGATTTCGGAACACTCAGATGAAAAAACACCAGCATGCAGGCACTTATCAGCCGTGCGTAGACAGAGAGACTAGGTGGCAGACGCTGACCTCAGAAGAAGAGGAGAGTTTTTGCATCCGAGGCAGGCCTCGGGACAAACAGGGATGGATGAAGGATGGACATTATGCTAAGATCTCACCAGTCCTATATGATCCAGTAGAATGCAGTGGGAAATTGACCAGTCCCAAAAGTATGCAGCAATATCTCCCCAGTAAACAAATAAAAACATAGATATTTAGGGACAGCCCCATGGCTCAGAATGAAATAAAAGCTACTCTCCAGCAGCAGAAAAGTGTGAAAACCCTCCAGGGAGGTTTGAGGCCAGTCATCAAGACGGAATTCCCCACCACAGGAGAGCAGACGCTCAACAGGACAACATCTCTCCATCAGCTCAGAAAGTTTTCAGACCGCGTTGAGGTGAGTTAAAGATTTTTGATTTTTGGGACCAAGAGTGCTGACCCCAAAGAAAGGTATTCAAGCCCTATCAGCTGAATGAGGATTTCTGAGCTCCATTGATCCATGACTGAGGCTCCTGGCACAAAGAAGAGTCTCCAGATGCTGTCAGCTGAGTGAAGTGAGGCTGCCAAGCTGGAAAGCTCCTGTTGCCCTGACCTTCACCTGATGGGAAGTGGTGCTCTCAACTGTGCTAGGCCGGCTGATGGCGAGGACATCCAGTAACCCAGCATAGTTGGAGGCGCTCACTGACCTCAGGGGGGAGGAAATCCAGTCTCAGAGTTCCTGAATTCCCAGAAGAAAGCACCAAAGTCCTACATCTGCTCATAGGTGACGATAACGCTGTCAGAGATATGGATATTGATAAGCATCCTATGAAAAGAGCTCTGGGTTTGCAGTGTTGTGTGGAAACTGATGTTTTCCAGTTTAAGATGAAGCTGAAATGCAGGACCTGTCCTGGTGTGGAATGTTATCTCCCCTGTGAATCATGAATATCTGTGAATAGTTCAATGTATGACCATTTGGGTTTCTTGGCGCCAGTGACATTGCAGGTCAAAATGATGCCGCAGGAACTGTGTGAAAGAGGCTGTAACTGGGATGAGGGACTGCCACAAGCAGGGGCGGTCTTAGCCTGTTGGGCGCCATGGGCGAACAACATTCAGAGTGTTATTAAAGGTATTTTTAGTTGCATTATTTATGTATTTAATTAAATGTTTAATACACAAAACTTGTCTACTGTATGGGAAAACTTAAAATATAAAATACATCAAATCTCCATCTCTTAGTAAAGAATTAACATGAGCTGGTAAACAAAGAGAAACTGACATTGTAAGAGAAATTCATGATGTTTGCAACAAGTGTTCATTAAATGAAGGTGACAAACCAAAATTAATGCTTCTACACACCTCACTAGACAATATCTATGTTAACAAAACCAAAGGAGCCTACATCTGGTCAAGAGCAAAACAGATAGATTAGAAGATGGGGAAAGAAGTCTGGCTTATTTCTGTAGGCTAGAAAAAAGAAGACAGGAACAAAATACAATAAAGAAACTGATAATTGATGACCAGGAATGTTCTGATCCTGTTAGAATTTCAAAGGCAATCTTCCAATTTTATAGCCAACATTATTCCTCTTCTTATTCTCATACAGATGCAGAAGCTCTCTTTGAATCTATCTGAGAACAGATCCCTATTGTGGACGAATGTTTTAAAAATATATGTGATGCAGAGATCCAAATGGAAGAAGTAGAAAAAGCGTTGAATTGTTTAGCCTTAGATAAATCTCCAGGCTTCGATGGCCTAACAAGTCATTTTTATAAGCACTTCTGGACTCATTTAAAGGACTTAATATTCAATATGTTAAATGAAATATCCACAACATTTATATACCAACCACAATGAAGCAAGGAGTCATAACCTTGATTCCCAAACCTGGCAAGGACCCCAAAATAATTGACAAGCTCCATCCCATAACTCTGTTAAGCAATGATTACAAAATACTCACCCATATATTTACAAATAGATTAAAAAATTGTATTACTTATATTATTTCAGACACACAATCTGGTTTTATCAAAGGCCACTCGATACGCAACAATAGTAGACTTATATTTGATTTACTGGATTACAATTATTTAATAGAAGATGACCACTTTATTCTTGGACATTTTCAAAGCTTTTGACATGACCGAACACAAATTTAACTTTTGAACCTTAGAACTTTTTGGATTTGGTAAACAATTCTTAAATATAGTTAAATTAATTCATAAGGACACAAACAGTTTGGTTCTACTACCACAAGGTACACCCCCAAGATTCTTAACAAGGACGTTAAACAGGGATGTCCAGTCTCACTTCTTCTATTCAGCATAGCAGTTGAGATGCTCTCAATCCTCATCAAACAATCAAATTTTGAAAAACTAACAGTATTGGGAAAACAATTAATAATTAGCCAGCTGGCTGATGATGCAACAATATTTATGAAAAACTACAGCCATCTTCCTATGATCCTTGATACAATAGAATTTTTCTCTAAAGCATTTGGACTAAAATAAATCTCAACAAATGTGAATTGGTACCTATTCATAATTCCGATCAATCAGCTATTCACAACATTTCTGTTAAAAAAAACAAAAACCTGTAAAATACTGAGGCATATGCATAATTAAAGACATGGACTCTTTAAATAAACTTAACATTTGGAACAATCTGGAAAGAAGCAAAAGCTATCCTATCTGAATTCTTGGTCTCAGACAGCTATTTCAGCTACAGGCTGAACTTTTCTTATAAAAATGGAATGCATTTCTCAATTTATCTAGCCAGCTTACTCATTATCAATTCCTAAACATGCAATATATAAATAAAGTCAATTTCAGTTACATCTGGAAAGGTAGAACACACATTAAAAAGGGACTATGATACAAGAATACAATGATGGAGGTTTTAAGGCAATAGACTTTAAATGTATTAAAGGCATAATCAAAATAAATTGGTTGAGACACTATCTTAAAAAGCAACAGAAACTCTGGTTTTATCTTCCAAATGAAATCTTTAGCAAATTAGGTGGCATTGAATTCTTCCTCAAATGTGTCCATAATCTAAAAAGGTTAACTAACATTCATTATTTTATCAACAGGTTTTATTATATTGGAAAATGATTTACAAACACAGCTTCTGTCCCCACAATACCCAATATGGAACTGCAGATATGTACTACATTTTTCCTATTTTATAAGTTAAAGTGTCTTGTTCCACTGGCAGGTTATTTCACTTAGAACTAGAACTTTTTCATCAATATTAAGGAATTATTGACTTAAAACAAGCTCCTATATCATGCTGAAAAGTTACTTGTGGGTTAGTTTTATATTATTTCAAGTGTATTCAAGATATTTGCACTAGAAACTCGACCAAAAATACTTGGAAAGATTTTGTGTTTTGCAGTGAAAGCTGTGTATCCTATAGTTGCTTTGTGTTGTTCTGCCACATTATATCCCCAGAAAACATGTTAAAGATTGATTGCAGTGTGACAAGGCGTGGGGAAAAAAAAAAAAAAAAAAATTAAGGGTGTGAATACTTTTGCACAACACTAGTAATGTGTGAGGAGCCAGCAAATAATCAGATAAACTGAGGAGAAAAGGCACTAAATGCACAGACTATGAGAAGAAATGAATGGCTCATTCAGTTTTTGACACTAAACATGCATTAACCAGGACGCTCATGCTGTTTTATATATATATATATATATATATATATATATATATATATATATATATATATATATATATATATATATATATATATATATATATATATAAATGTAGATGCATTGAGAGAAATTTGGAACCGAAGTCAAATTCCTTGTTTGTTTTTTTTAAGCACAAACTTGGCGAATGAAGCTAAAGCTGAGGAAGCATGTAATTCTCTCTCTCAACACCAGATGGCGACCTTGATCTTGAGTTGTCACTGTTATATTTGTGACTTTATTGGAAGGACAAAGGCACCCCTCCCCTGCCTGTGATTGGTCCAGCACAGTTCTATTCAGGGCCTCACTGACACTGGGCTCCTGCTTAGCAGGGTGAGGCTTTAATCTCTTCCTAACTTCTTTCTTCATGGACCACAGAAGGTACTGGAGTTGCATATCTCCAGCTCTTTCCTTTCGTGTTGTTATTCAGTGCTTGGATCTGATTTTGATGTTTATTGTAACTTTTGTCAAGAAACATCAGCTGTTTCATATAAAAGGAAAGCTTATCCAACAGGAAGGAAGCCCTTTCAATAAAAGTGATAACGCTGACAGCTGTAAGGGGAAAAGAGCTTCTAAACCTAACAGGACTAAAGAGAGCTGACAGTTTGTTCCCACGTGGCTTACTATGCAGTAATCCTGTTATGTCAGTAATCCTGACTTAACTTTCATGGTTCACAACAAATTGCTGCAAGCTTAAGACTGACGTTTATGCATTTCTGCTTAGAAAGTTGCATAGCCTCATGAATATGAGCCTTAGTTGACCCTAACACAAGGTTAACCAACAGACAACTGGAACACTGTGGGATCAGATTGTACCATGAACTGTGCCGCTGTAGTGGGCTGCTCTGATTGATTGTAACAGGTTGGGATCATAGAAGACACTTAACAGTTTATAGACCAGTGATCGTGCAATAAACACGTCCAATGTGTTTATTTCTTTTGTATTCACTGGTGCAAATCTTTCAACCTAATGTGTGGCAAGCTTGTGTTTTACAATTGGATGGGAATGGGAGTTGCAAAGTGTCAAAATAAAACATTATTTGTCTGTATGGTTGAAATTTAGCACATGTAAAGATGTTAGACATTTCTTCTTTGCAAAATATCTCAAGCTCAGTCAGACTGGATGGAGAGCTTTTGTGTTTTGTCACAGATTCTGTTGGGTTTAGCTCTGGGCTTTGACAGGGCCATTCTAGCACTTGAATATGCTCATATGTAAACTGTTCCATTGTTGCTCTGGCTGCATGTTTAGGGCAGTCCTGCTGGAAGTTGCGCATCTGCTCCAGTCTTGCAACTTTTTGCCACATGGTCAAAATTTCACCAAGTTAAAAATAGTTGCAGGCCACAAAAATTCTATTTTTGTCTCAATTAAAAACTCAAAAATACATTGATTGTGAATTTTTATTTTTATTTGAACCTACTTAAACTAAACAAAAGATGCAAGATTTAAATTAAACAAATAAGTATTCAGACTTTTTTTTGGCAAAAGAGTAGTGTTAATATTCCAGATCAGGGTTTTTTACTGATGTCTTATTAAAAGAAAGCCATACAGTTTCCTGATTTAGGTAAGTTGTTTTCTATTTTGTTGGTCTAGAAACACTTTTTCATCCATTCTTAGTCATAGAAATGACACATGTCACTCTCACTTTGAAAATTCTTGCTATACTTAGCCAAGTTTATTGATTGGATGCACCCAAATCTGCTTCTGAGTCATGGTACTTTGAAATTACAATGAACAAAAAAAAAAAAAAAAAAGGGGAGATAATATTAAATACTTTGTGTTGTACCCAACATTTAAAGTTTTAAGATTGATTTATTTGGGAAAGTTTTTGCCCTAAAACCTATTTTAAAAGTGTCCACTGCTGGTGCTGCCAGGCCAAATTAGAACCATTCTTGAAGTGAGGCCAGGGTCCGCAAACAGACCCTGTTTGCCACCCTTGTCGAGCAGTTTTCCTCAAGGATTGTTCTGTATTTAACTCCACCCATCTTCCCGCCTACTCTGACCAGCTTCTTTATCCCCTTACTTTTGCAGTTAGATTTATTGTTGATACACCAAAAGAGATTTAGTAGTGACATGACAGAAGGTGGTTGTTTCATTAATAAATGGATGAATAATGTTAGTTTTTTTTTAAGTTATGAAGTTACATTCTCTCATTTTACACCTAATTATTAAAACTTTGCTACTTTTAGAGTGAAACCCTCTGCATGATAAAGTCCAGGGTTGTTACAATCAGGCACATATAGCTCTTATTCACTGAATACCCCTTTACAACACGGTCCAGTTATGCCTCTGTATTCACAATAAAGGTCAAAACCATTTTCATGCCAGCCCTTGTAACACAAGAGTCTGTCGGCTTGCATTATCTAACAGAACCAGTTTACAGTCTTAGCAGTTATGCAAGGTAGCCAGATGGTGGCTGCGGGCTCGTAAGTGCATGTTATCCACGTCCTTCCACAGCCGTGACCTCCGAGTCCTCTTGTGCTAGCTACTGCCCTTGATGCTCCGGGTCAAGCAACCTACTAATACCACTGCACATGTCTGTTTATAGCACCACAGATAAACCCAGGGGTAAAAATGCTGCTACAGCACGCACCAAAATGATATTATAAAGTGTCTTGTTGTTCCCGGAAGGTTGCATGGGTGCTCTGAGGTTGATTCTGACTTTGCTAGCTGGTTGGTTGACTTCACCAAGGTAGACATCCCTGCTCCTCACAGACTTGGTTGTATGAATCTGGAGCAGTCTGGGTTTTTTTTTTTTTTTTTTTTTTTTTTTTTTTTTTTCACTGCTCTGTTTAGTCACACTCTGCTCTTTCATCTCTGTTACTCTGTGAAGTCTGTCACTATTTTCTAATGTGATTCCCTGGCACAAAAAAGGAAAAAAAATGCATGTTTGTTCCTCCCTGTGTTTGGGACTGTCAGATCATTTAAAAATGAATTGACATCGACCCCCACCAGGTTCACTCACACTGCTTCTTCTCATCCTGATGCTTTAAACTGCTATGTTAGGACTACATTCACAAAACCCGCACATCTCACACATATTCAATATTCAATGCGTAAAAAAATAAGCATGCGCTGGTTAGACACGCTCATCTTTTTCACGCCAGCCAGGAGCCTGAGGCAAAGACGATGAAGGAAATCTCCCAAGCATTTTCTGTTTTATTCAGAAAGCTGTGAATCTATGGTTTCATGGGGTACCAGCACGAAAAGTAAAATTAGGGGTGGTAAAAATCCATTGCCTTAGTTTAAGAAACAATGTGCAAGGACTGGCTCAAAATCTGGTGATATTAAAATGCGACAATATTTCTTCCCAGAGGGAAAGCTATCCAGTTACTGTCGCCATAATGTGGCGCTTATCCTGGTAACACTCTTGCAATGGCTTAAAGTACTCAGTTTAAGCTGAGTACTTTAAGCTTCACACCCTGTGTCTATATATTTAAGACTAGTTTTTTGAAGTAGAAAGGAAGCAACTCTTGACCTATGTTGACAGAGTCCACTGACAAGGATGCTCATTGGGCTGGCTGCATTAAAAAACTCGCCGTCTGCTCATCAGAGCTAAGCTAAAGCTAAGCTAGTTCAGTTTTTCCATTAAATCTTCTGTTCAGAACTTTTGCTTAAGGCTCAAGGGTGTCCAAACTTTTTGTCAGGTGGGCCAAAACTGTCATGGCAATAGCGATGATCTCTTGTAGGCCTGTCATGATAATAAATTGTGCTGGGTGATAAATTGTCCCAGAAATTATTGCAATAAACGATAATATGGTTGTTTTGAGACCATTTTCAAATAATATATTGATAATGACAAAATAATGCAAGTTCACCCTCTCAAAAAACAATAAACTTTAAGTTTGTAAAGAACACTTAATATTATCACTATTATTTAATTTTCCATTTCTAATCTTATTGTTTTATTAGTTGCCTTCCTTATTTTTTTCTAATTTTTTTTTATTTAGTGGTTTTTAAATTTACCGTCACTTTTTTCATTTTGTATTTTTTTTTCTATTTTTTCCATATTCTGTATTTATTTAGTAATTTTTTGAGATATTTTAAATATCCAAAATAAAACACAACAACCAAAAACAATAAATAAAACAGAAATAAAAACCACACAAAACTGAAATCATAAATAAAATGGATTATGATGTCTCAGTAAACAAAATAGTCCTGCAAAAAATATTAATCATCAGAATAAAAAATAATTGAGCTTATTTTAATTTATCATGCGATTAATTAATTGCTTATTGCGACAGGCCTAATCTCTTGTGAAGGTGTAGACAGTTAATATCAGCCAGTATAGCACTGTGTCACACAGATCTGAATAGTTTCAGTTTGAGGTGTTGAAAATCGTAAAATCAACTAAAACAGGCGTCTGCTTACCTGTTAGCATTTTCAATAAACACTTTTGAATAAACTTTATATGACATCTTTTTACAACTCATAAGGAAGGAAACGGTTACTGATAATAACTACCCAGGAGCCTAACTTCAAAACTTCAGATCTACAGTATCTCTTTAATACACTGCTACATCTTAATGCTACTTCTGTTTATATTCACCACCATTAATCAGATATTTATGACAGCAGGAGGTACATGGGAAATGTTCAGCCTTCCAAGCAAGACATAAGTTTAAAAGCAGTCCGACAGAAGAATTTTCAGGGTCCCTTCATTTACTGCTTTGCAGTTACTCAGAAAAGACAATTAGAGTTGGTGCCCATGGTTAGGTTTAAATGCTACAAGATAAATGCATGGTTAGGAAATGAAGTATCTACTGTATATAGTTGGGTTTAGCACAATAAACTATTTGTACGTAACCTTTATTTAACCAGGAAGAAAAAGAACTAATTGAGATTAAAAATCAAATTTACAAGAGTGTCCTAGGCTATACAGCAGCAAAACAACCAGATTTATTTATACTTTGGGCTTGTTGTCATTTAAGGCCAATGCTCATAAAACAGGCTGATACCCTAGAATAATTTTGGATAAAGGAACATCTTGTTACACAACAAGCAAGACCAGATCAGCATATCTGATTTCTTGGTTTTCTATTTTGAATAAATTTGCAAAAATCTCAAACTTTTTTTCACATTGTGATAATGAGGTATTTATGTGTAGAAACTTGAGAAACAAGACTAATTTAATACAATTTGGAATAAGGCAGTAACATAACAAAATGTGGAAAAAGTGAAGCCCTGTGAATACTTTCCGGATGCCCTGTATGTTTGTTTTGCCAGTTGCATTGAATAATGAATGATAAATGTGACAGACACTGTCGCTAGCATGACTTTCTCAAAGGTCTCAAAATTAGCTTTGACTATTTCTGATGATAGATTTCTGAAATATAATCTATTCTCTTTTTAAATCTTGGAGTGAGTTGCTGTGAGTTGCTCCTGTTTTTCAGAGACAGAGAAATGAATTCTGTGGAACATGCATAAGGAACAAGCTAAGCTTTAATCCGCTGATGTAAAATTGACATCATCAAACAAAATACAATTATCACATGGGTATCATGGGGTTCATGCAGAGTGTTTTCATTCTAAAGAAATAGAAGACAGCCATAGGCCTATTGGCAGTTTCTTTATTGCATTTCAGTTTCCGAAGACCCGGCTGCTGCTGAGCATGAAGATCTGGAGCTGTTAATGTTTATAAGCTGTCAATGAATGGATTTGGGTCTGGATGCCCTGCAGCTCTTTTTCTGTGGATAAATAGTCAAACTGAGTCGTCTGGGTGAATTAAAGAGCTCTAACGACAGAACTGGAGCTGCTCTGAATCTACATCATCAATTAAAAATGGGAATGCTTTTCATAAAACTCAGAGAGATGATTATGTTGAAGTGCTTCATAGAATCTAAGTACAGTGGATTTCAAAGATGTGCAAACCTGTTATTGTGAGACAAAATGGATGAAACTTTGTCCATCTTCAGTGTGACATACAGTGCTCAAAAAAGTATTTCCCCTCACAGATTTCTAATGTTTTTGATTTTCTCTCACACTTGTGTTTCAGATCAGCAAACAAATTTTAGTTGCACAAAGAGACAACCTGAGTAAATACAAAGAGCAGTTTTCTAATCAGGATTTCATTTATTACGCAAAAAAGGCTCTCCAAAGGAAAGTCAGTTTCACTAGCTACATCGACACCTGATTACTGCTGGAACTGTGGAATAAATAATTTTAGATAGACAACATGAAGTAGGCTGAAAGATCTCGAATGGCAGTACATTATGTATTGATCTGGAAATGATTACAAACCTTATCTTAGGCTTTGGAACTCCAAGGAACCACAGTGAGAACCATAATCCACAAATAGAAAAAAATATGGAACTGTGCTAAACCTTCCCAGTAGGGGAAGGCCTACTGAAGTTACTGCAAGGGAGCATCAAGGATTCATCCAGGAGGTCACAAATTAACCCAGAAAAGCATCTAAATCATTGATGGCCCTAAGTTAAGCTCAGTGTTCGTGATTCAACAATAAGAAGGAGACTGGGCAAAAATGGACTCCAGCAAAAAGAATACATAAATGGGGTACACTGTGGACAATTTGCCCCAGTCCATCACAAGGCAAAACTAAAACACAGCATTTCAAAAAAATCAACATCATACTGGCAGTCAAACATTGTGGTAGTGTGATGATCTGACTGACTTGCTGAAACTGACGGAACCAGGAATTCTGCTCTCTAGCAGAAAATGTCCTCCAATCAGTTTTAGACCTTGTATTATGTAGCAGGACAATGATCCACAGATTTTGAGGAATGGCTCAAAACACACAAAATGAAAGTTTTGGAGCAACCTAGTCAAAATCCGGATTTAAATCTATTTTAAATATTGTTGAGTGACCTTAAACAGGCTGTTCATGCCCATAACCCTTCAATGAGGCTGGATTAAAACAATTCTGCAAACAGAAGTTGGTCAAGATTCCTTCACATTGAGGAAAAAGACATGACTGCAAGTTAGCGCACATGGTAGCTGTTGCCAACAATAGTTGCCCACCCAGCAATAAGGTTTAGGGAGAATTACTGTTTCTGTGGCATTTTATTCTAACTTGACTATTATCAATGATTCAGTCATAGCTTGAGAAAGATTTCAAAACAAAAATATTATCAAAATGATTTCCAGAAAAATGACACCAGTGATTCACCAACCCTGTATGTTTACACAATCAACACCATAATCTGATAGGTCACATCTGACACATAATAAACACTGGTGTTAGTGGAATCTGGGTATTTACAGTGTCAGCATTATCTGGATGACATTCTTTTGTGTTATGCATTCTAACAAGACTTCCTGGGTTGTATTAGTATGATTCTGGCACATGAAGAGTTCAACCTGAAAGAGCTCAGCCAAGTGTCGATTAGCAGTTCTATGATATAACATAAAGGATCATCCAGGATAATATGACTGCCAGAATCTTTTGTGTGACAACTTCCAGAATGGATTATGATAGCTATACAGTGGCAATACGGCACTCTTTTGTACATAAAGGATAGGACCTCTTAAGGGGTTTCCAGGCCATAAGAGGCATGGAGTCCTTGCAGAGAGTCCTGGTTCTTCCCCAGGGTATCCTCCCGGTGGAACGTACCTGAATTTAGTGCCAAAATTAAGGCTATTGCACTTTGGGTTACAGTGAACTCTATCAAAAGAACACATCAATGCATCTAATGCATGTGGCTTGCAGATATTGTACGCCAACCATTTTTCTTGATAAAGTTTTCTTTAAAGAAAAAAAGTACTATTTGTGCATGACCAGCCTATGTATGCTACTTGTTAGTCTATTCAAGGCTAATGTCACCCTATCCAAGGCTAACACCAGCCTATCCAGTATTAATGCCAGCTTATCTGTGCTAATGGCCTGCAGAGGATCTAGTGGATGACCAGCCTGGGTATGCCAGTCACCAGCCTCTTCAGTGCTAACGCAAGTGAGTACTCTCTTTCTCATTTGCCAATGCCAGCCACTCACTTGGTGCATACCTATCATTAATCAGATCAGCAGCTGGCTTCGGAATGCATATAGCCTCCTGCGACAAGGAAGTAACCACCACTGGTTACACAATAGTCTAAATTTTAACACTAATACTACACAATAGAAAACCTCCAAAGGGAAATGCCCTGTACTACAAATGTGCCTTGGCGAACAAATATTGTAAATATATGCTATACTGCCAAAAGTACCGGATCTGTTCTTGCATGAACATATCCATAGGGTTAACCTCATGTCAGCCCATCCTTTGCAGCTTTAATGGCCTTAACTCCTCCAGGAAGGTTTTCAACATGGTTTACAAGTGATTGTCTGAATTTTGACCATTCTACCAGAAGCACATTTGTGAGCTCAGACACTGATGTTGGATGAGAAGACCTGAATTGCCCACCGCCATTCTAATTCATCTCGAAGGTGTTCTGTCAGGTTGAGGTGAGGAGGATTCTATGCAGGCCACACAAAACCACTCATCTACGTCCTAATTGACCTTTCTTTGTGTACTGGTGTACATTCATGTTGAAACAGGGGAAGGAGCTATCCCTCCAATTGTTCCAGCCCCTGAATACCTGCCCCACAATCCCTTGGGCCCCAAAATTTAAACCTGACACAATGGGTTTGGGCAAGTAATGGTATCCTGGTAACTCCCAATCCCTGATTGGTCCATTGGCTTGCCAGACAGAGAAACAGGATTTGTCAATTCAGAGGGCACGTCTCCACTGTTCTAGAGCAGTATGCTTTCCACCACTGCACTCAACACTGTATTCTACTTGATGATGTAAGACATGGATGCTGCTGCACCATGGTCCTGTAGCTTTAAATTTGCAGAAAGTTGCCGACCTCTGCACCCCTTATGCTCCAAGCTCCTGCACATGGTGGTATTGTGTTATCCTAAGACATATAGGCTAGCCATTGTGCGGCAAGGCAGACATGGAATGTAACAAGGAACTCCAGCAGGAAGGCTGAAGCTGCTCAGACTGATCTGTGACTCAGTTGTCTCCTCTACCTCTTTGTTTCCTCTGAGTGATGCCACGATCACTGTCAGGATGAATTAGCCTTTTGCATTCGCTCCACTCTCTGCCCTATCTGATGCTCGTCAGTCAGCCCGTCTGCCCATCTCCCTTGGTCCTCGTCATTCCCAGCCCACTCTTTTTACCTCCTTTAAAAACTGAGGACGCTTGAAAACTGCCTGGGGGAAAGTTCATTCTAAATCCTGCTGACACGGCTTGAAAACGAGCTGTAAAAGGTAAGAAAGAAAATGATAAAACATAAAACGTTTTGGAGGACGGGCCTGAGGGTGAGATGAGTCACTCCACCCTCTGAAACCCACTGGGGTCCGTGGGGTCTTACAGGTCCTGTAGACACACACGCACACCATCCATTTAGCCTCTCCCACACACACCGTCCTTGGCCTCTTGCTCCGTTCAACACTCTAACGTTCATCCACGCATGGGTTCACACACTCAAATATACGAGAGCTGCACTCAACCTGCCAGCTGTACAAAGTGCTATTGTGGAGCTCGGCATGAGTCTTCACTCGCAGCATGACCAAATGTAACCTTTAGAAAAGGAGCATTACATCTTCCCAAGTCCCTTTGAATCGCAACAATGAGCCTCTCAAAGTCTTGCAGCCTTCCTTTTCAGCCACATTATTCCGTGAACATCATTCCACCGGGTCTGATCCTTGTGGGAAATTCTTGGTTCTATGTTATGTAACATACAGACAGAGGGGAGGTAGGATCATCCTCTGGTTTTTATGCATGAATCTTCCAGAGGTAGTCACGTCCCATCACATGCAGTGCTGCGTGTCCTCACCAGGACATTGTTATGGCGCAGGGACAGATGTTCTACCCGCCCTCAGGCTCATTGGAATTTCACACAGTGTCACTAATGTATATGCTCTTTTCAGCCTGGATTTCACCACGGTGAGCTGTGTTCTGACCCACACATAATGTGAACTTTATTCCTTACATTTCAGGTGAAAAACATATTTATGATGATCTTGTTGCATAGCGGTACAAACCCCAAAACTTGTTCACAGTTACCCTTTACTCATATTCATACTGATGAAAATGAAATGAAGATTTTTCTGACACTGACTCATTGCCCTCCTTTTGATGAGGCTATAGTTTACAAAGAGGTTACAAAGGATCAAAATAAGAAAGGATTGTTTCAAAGTTACCAGTCAGCAGAAGGGAGAAAATATAAAGAAAATATAGGACATTAATGACATTACAAAAACTGGACTTTTTTCAAAATCTGATCAAAAGACAAGAAAGAAACTGATCAACAGAGCTGAAGAGGCCAACAGCAACACTGAATGTGCAGCAGGAATTGCAGGCGTGCTGTCTTCTACCGTATTTTTTGTACATGTTTGGACTATTGAGTGAAAGACAGAAGTGTTTATTACCAAAAAAGGCACCCCAGTCCTGGCTAAAATTTCCCAAAAACCTTAGGCAGGAAAATGTGTTCTGATTTGATAGAACCACACAGGAATTTTTTGTGGCTGTAATTCCAAAATAACCCTTTTCTAGTCCACTTAAAGTGCCCAGTGGAGCTTCGTTCACCAAGCCACATACACAAACACAATCAAACACCAATTAGCATATCCATAAACTTTTTGGAGTTTTATGCCTTGCCCAAACACAGAGTACCTATGTTTCCATCCAATTATCAGTCAAATTTTGAGCGAACTTTTAAAATGTCGCAAAAAAATACAAATTAACCGTGTTTCCATCTATTGGTTTGGATCGAACCAACCAGACTACGCAAACCGTTATTTCATTAGATGTTGACGTTACACATGGCTGTGAGAAACAGGAAGTAGAGGTTGCAAAGTAGTATGGACCACAATCGAGATGAATGTGTTGCTATCGGGAAACATGTAATAGTTCTGTCATATCAACTAATACTGGTGTTGTTACTTGCTGTCTGGGGATGTAGAGAAAGAAATGCACTTCTAAAGATTCTAACAGCAGAAACAGCTGATCAGTCATGTGAAGTAAATGTTCGCTATGTCAGGATGTTCTCAGCAAATGTGTTTCCATCTTCCCTTTGGTCCATTAACTCTTTTTTTTGAAAAAGCCAAAAACCACCTCAAGCAAGCATAACTTTTTTTGCAAAACTGAGGAACTTATTTTGAATTTTTGTTGTTTCCATTAACCTTTTCTAATGCAATACTTTAAAATATGCATAAGAATTATTGATAGAAACACAGTCAGTGATATGTAGGAAGTAGAAATCTGGAATCAAACCCGTAACTTATGTGACTGCAAGATAAAAACCTCATTCCGATGAGCCAAGATGACATGTTTAGAACAAAATCAAAAGTGCACATCAGTGAAAGAACACCATACACACGGTGAAAGATGGTGGTGGAAGCATCATGCTCATCCCAGAGATTTTTGTCAAGGTGGAAGAAGAAGAAGTTATGAATGGATCCATAAAGCAGTCAGTTTTGGCCCAAAAAACCCTGAGCTGTCAGCTGGAAAGCTGATTTCTTTCACAGTGCGTCTAAACACATCCAAGTCAACACAGAATCTGAACAGTTGAGAAGCTCTTTAGTTCAAAACTGGCAAAAATTTTGCATAAGTAACCAACATTTAATCCACTTCAAAAATTGTGAGGAAACAAGCGGCTCAGTGAGTTTCAGTGATGGCAATGTGTGGAAAGAGAAGTACCCCCACCCCCCAGTATTTAGCCAAACCAACATCTGCAAACTGCTTTTCCCACTGGGAAAGCCCTTCCTTCTGCAGCCACCACACCCTTAACAAAAGCAACCTTAATGTACATGCACATTCTGTAAAAAGCATCAAATCTTTGATATATAACTGATCAGAACCATTCAAAACTAAAAACATTATTTAGTCAGCTGAAAAGGGAAGACGATAAATGATACTGGGTTCATTTTTATCTCCATGGTCAAAGATGTCTGATTTGCAACCTTTAGTATAGATCTCGCTAATGTTCCATCACAGACTGTACGTTGTAATCTTTTTTCCTACCTTATGTCTGTGCATATAAATGTAACCTGCTTCTATCCCCTGTGTAGATTTTGCCACTCAATAGAAGCTTCAGTTAAAAGCAGATTTTAAAATAGTCACACAAGCACTCCCAGACAGCAGCATTAATCTGGTGAGTTAAACCTCTTGATTTGTGTAAAATTCAAGTGACCCCAGTGAGAGACATCATGCTGATACAAGACTAAGCCTGTGGATTTTACACAATAAGCAGTAATTTGCAATTGCTTTGTTATTTGTGTACCTGCTTAGCCTCAGTGATGCATCACTGAACTGACTGGGCAACATTACACCAAAGCAGCTATTGAAGGAAGCACTTGAGTTTGAATTTTAAGTGAGATTCTGATTTCTAACATGCTGAAGCCTGCGGTCATTATGTTGTGAGTAGAAAATGTCGAAGGTAGGATTTCATGATTTTCTGTATAGTTTGATGAATTTATGAAGGTGGCATTTACTGTTGTTTTCAAATGAATAGCAGTTTGTTTAAAAATGTTGTAATAGCTTTTATTTGCACACTGTACACTCTATGCCAAAGCAAAGCATGAAAAAAATGTTTCACCTTTGTTATCAATCTACAGAAAGTGAGGAAAAGGGTAAATATAAGGCTGTTCAATAACTATAGCGTGAACTAAAAATTGCCTGAAGATTTCCCTTTCCTAATAATTAGTTGTATAAGAACTGTTTGTAAGAATCTGTGTTGAACAGGTATTCCAGCCCAAGACAATTAGACGATGAGTGTCTCAGCTTTTTGTGGTTGTGCCTCACAGGCAACATGTTTGATGTCACCTCCAAAGCTTCTTTTGAACAAAGGTCCAGGTATTGGGCTGGTTACTCCATAATGCTAACCTAATTGGTCTGGAACCAATATGCTGCTTGCTTCCTGGTGAGTTTTACTCGTGTTGAATAAGCCCAACACCAAAGTATAAGAAACAGTCCCATATCATGATGCCTGAACTACTGTGCTTCACAGTGTACTGGGGCTTGGACTCAGCTCTTGGAGTCATCTGGCACATTGTCTGAGGTTGTTTTTTCAACAACTTCTCAGAAATAGCTTAGGTTTCCACAGGCATTTTCTAATTGCTACAGTACTCCCAGGTAACTTCAGAAATTCTTGGGTCATCCTGGAATCCGTCCGGGATTCTTTGTCATTTTGGAACACTTGATCCATTCAAATGGCAGTCTCTGATTTTTTTTTTTTTTTTTTTTTTTTTTTTTTTTTTTTTTTTTTTTTTTTTTTTTTTTTTTTTTTTCCCCCAGCCTCTCTGGTTTTGGTTTCCACTTCAAAGGGTTTTTAGCTGTACAGCCAAACATTTTCTACAATTTGCTACATGTTTTAATCTCTCAAGTTAACATTTTCTTCAAAGTATGCTGTTCCTCTGAACAATATCTGGAACACTGAATTTTACTCAGGTTTTCAGAGAGGAATCTTTCCTAACCAGTATGTCAAACATTTTCTAAGAGCCCCCTATTTGACACCTTTTTTTCACAGAATGAATAAACCCACTGACTGAATTCCCCACTGCTTTTATTATGAACACGCCCATTTTAATTATTTAATAGTTTAAATTTTTATTGATTTTCCGCTTATGAACATTTTCAAAAACACAAACAAAAATGTGATCATAAACATATCTTGTCAGTACAGGATAAGTGACATTAATTTCAGTATATGGTACATGTTATAGTAACAATATGGTACCAGAATACATTTAGGTGCATAGTATGAGAATAATCAAAAATACAGTCTGAGTGGTCAAATATTAATAGTTAAGTAAGGGATCTATAACTGTTGAGGCTTATCATCCCCTATTAGTCCAAACCATGTCCCATAGGGTTTCCCTCTTCTGTCCTTCTTGCCCATTGCCCTACAGTCTATGCAGCATGGATTCATAAGATGAAATCTTCACCATGGCTCCCCTTTTAATTATTGATACAATTAGATTGATTCAGAAGGATTCATGTAATGTTTGTCAGACTTTGCAGTTTATTACTCTGCCACACTTCATAGTAAAATATTTTTCATGTAGAAACCTAATTTTACCAACAACAGTGAAAGGCTAATGTTATTTTGAACATCTCTGTTATTCAGCATGTCATCTGAAGCCAAAAGAAAGCAGCAGGCTAATCAACAGCTAAACAAAGTAGAAGTAATGACCCACATAGACATACTGAACTCACTACAGAATCATTTGATCCCAGTAGAAAAATGGTACTGACCCACAGATAGCTCAAAAACTAATTATCTATATGAAATGCTTTGTCTGTCAGGTGCAGCTGTACAGACCATGGTAGTCAGACTAACTTTGATCTTTGACTCCTACTTGAGGTCTTGACGTCCTGACTCTGTAGGTAAGGTAACCAGAGCTCCAGGCCTCAGGTTCACCATGACCCAGTTCTGTCTTTCTGTTGTCTGGAAAGTGTTCGTGGAGAGCAGATTGGTTTGGGAAACTGGAGATGGAGTGAGGGGAGATGAGGTTTAATTGGTCTATAGCGGGGAAGGGTTTTTTTTTTTTTTTCACACATTGAAAATATGTTCTCTAAAAGCCATTAATGTTTAAATAATAAAATGTTACCTACTGAGAGATAATTATACAGCTGAATTTGCTCACTTCAAAAATGAGAAAAACTTTGGGGGGTGCCAGATGGCTCTGTGGTAGAGCAGGTGCACCATATGCAGAGGCTATAGTCCTTAACGCAGTTGTGTTTGATTCCTGACCCTGGGCCATTTGCTGCATGCCTTCCCTTCTTCCTGTCTGGCTTCAAATGAGTAAAGGCCATTACTGCCACAAAAACCTTAAAAAAAAAATAAAATAAAATTAGAAAAACTTTGCTCACCAAGTCTCAGTGTTCAAATCTTTTTTTCCTGTTCTGTGTTAGATTTAAAAGTAAAGCTACCATAATTAAAACGGCTTGAAGTTACTCCGGTAATCTGGAACACTACCAGTGTTGTCCAAGAATTGCTTGAAGAACACAAGAAAGAATTTGTAGTGTTTATTTGACCTCCAAAGCCCCATCTTAACTTTGCATTTTGTTTTAAAAAATTCCACATTTCATTTTCCGTTTTTGAAAATCTGTGTTTACTTGTATATGCTGTCTAGGATTCCAGTCAGAAAGGATTATTACATATGCTGCTCCAGTAGGAGGTGACAATGTCAACCTTACTGACATCAAAATCCAAAAGATGAGCAATCTGCGCATGGCTAAAGGAGTGCTAGGCTAATGGATCAAAGCATTCTTTGAACAATTGTAGACCCTGTTTTCTTTGGCATTAATAGTTTATCTGTGTCAAAACCTCTTGAGTTTACATTTGAAGTTTAATAAAAAAACAGCTAAGAACATCACACACACATGCACGCACACAAACAAACACACACTCACATCCACACAAAACGCTGTTGCTGAGGTTTCTGGGAAAGAACTCTTAATAATTACAGAATTCAGGAAGTTGGCTTCTAAATCAATATTTTTAATATTCTCAGAGTATCCAGTCCACATGAAATTTCCCAAATCTGAAGTGTTTTTAATAATTCTCCAGGTCATATTCTGCAATTCATTTTCCTCAGAAAAAAAAAAATTTAGGTAGAACGTCACACCCAAACTAAGCATGTTCCAGATGGAAGGTGAACACTGGGTTTTCTCTAGCTTTACTGTGATCAGTGACCAGGCTAACTAGGCTATTACTGGCTACTAATTACTATTAGTAACACATTCATAAATACATGTTGTACAGTAGCACCTAAGTGACTGATTTCATGATCATGAGTACCTTAACAGTTTTTCTGGACAACATCCTAACAATCGTACAATTGTGCATTTGACAACCACATTGGATTTTGAGGTAGGGACTGAAAAGAAACCTCCAACTTTCCAAACTGGAATTTAGACTTCAGGAGACATTCCAGTTGCTTGTTCTGGGTAGTCATGCAAAATACCTCAGATCGCCAAAGAACTTCTGGAGTGGTATGAAAAAGTATTTTTCCACTGATAGATTTATTTTGTTCTTGCTTTTTTGTCACACTTAAATGTTTCTGATCAGATCCCTATCAAATCAATAGAACCTGCCTGTCAACATGAAGTAGGCGACAAGATCTCAATAAGCAGCACATCATGCCTTAATCTGACACAAATCAGGAACAGACAAGTGAAAGGTGATTGACGTCTATCAGTCTGGAAAACTACATAAAAAGATTTCTCAGGTTCTGGGACTCCAGTGAACCACAGAGATTGGGATGTTTTGGAGGCTTTGGAGCTGATACAACCACAAACACACTGAAGTATTTTAAAGTGATTATTGATATTGTAAACTATGAAATTATTATCTGTCTCTAGCAAAGATCTCAGGGACACATTTAAATGGAACAATGAACAGATTAACAAGATTTTGAAGCTCATAAAAGTGCTGAAAGAACTGGTATTACGTGGTGGCATAGGTATTGTCTCAAAGAAGACAGTACCATGGAGGCTAGGAATAGTATTGTGGAATGTGATGGGGATATGAGGTGATGATTTCTCAATTTCTTTGTCCAGAAGTGAAGATTGTTGTCAGGAGCATCGAGGAACTTCAGAAGGATCTACAGCCAGGAGGAAGTCAACATGTTGGCGTGGAAGCCTTCCAGGAAATCTGTGGAGAGAATCTTGTAAAGTTTTAACAACAGCTTGGAGATTTGGGGGGAAACAGGATCTGTGGCACAGAGAGATATAGAGGTATGTGGCTTAAAGCATCAGGTAAATTTAACAAAACAAGGGAGCCTGATTAATGCATGAAATGCTGGAACAATTTGGTGATCTTCCTTCTCGTCTGCCTCTCCACTTATACTGCTCCTGAGAAGCTTGATAAGAAGCAGCTGGTGACTGCTTCACATGCCGGCAATACCCTGGAGGCAGAATCGGTGCAACAGTCTATGATAGTGAGGGTCATTATCGACAAATGGAAAAAACCACGAAAAACCATCCTAGGAGTCGCTGGCCTACCAACATTACTCAAAGAGTGCATCAGTGACTCATCCAGGAGGTCCCAAAATCACCCAGAACAGCATCTAAACAGACCTCACTTTTATCAGCTAAGGTCAATGTTCATGATTCAATAAAAAGAGAGAAAGTTGGACAATAAATGGTATCCATGGGAGTGATCCAAGGCAGAAAGCTCTGCTGCCCAAAAAGAATGAACAGGTCTGGAAGGTGTGCATCCATTACATGTGGTGTAAAACTCGCACAGCATTTCAGAAAAACAGCGTCATACACCAACCAATGGTCAAACATGGTGGTGATAGTGTGATGGTCAGCTGTTGCTTTGCTGATGTGCTGAATTCTGCTCTCTCTAGAAAATCTTAAAGGAGAATGCTTTTTGCACTTGTTTTGTATTTTGTTCAGGTTGTCTGTGTTTACTATTAAATCTTACTTGATGATCTGAAACATCTAAGAGTGACAAAACAAAGAGAAGGGGGCACATACTTTCTCACAGCCCTATACTTATAGAATCCATTTTGAAACTCCTAATGTTAACCATAATTCTCACTGGCTTGAGTGAACCCATATAAGCATAGGTAGACAATGACTGCTGGCAATGATTACCTGTTTTATTAGCACTGATGCTAACTGCTGCAGAGTAATCAGCCTGAATCCCAATTTCCATTGCATCTTTAAAAAAAGGAAACTTTGCTCAGAGTGTTTCAGGGTGTTTCTTCGTCTGCTTTAGTTTCCAATCCAAATTCTGAAATGATTTCTATCTGTGAAGAAACCCACCAGCATCCTCTGCTGCTATGTAAAAAACAAACAGCCACCCAAGAATTTGTGATGAAAAATGCTTCATAATATGGAGAAAACAACAATAGAAGAGAAACACTGTAGCAAATGAAATGGCTGAGCACAAAAACACAGTTGGGGTGATTTGTGTGGGAGGGAATATTGCCCACACGTTATATGTGAAAGATGGTTGAAATGACTGAGGCACCATTGTTTGCTACACTTGGACACAAAACAAAGACTTTTCTACACATTTTAAATAACTGTGAATGTATGCCACATAATATTCCTGCTTGATAATACCACCGTCTTTGAAGTGGTGGAGTGTTTTTTTTTTAATTTCCTCATTGGTCACACACATGTTGTCCTTTGTTTGTGAGGAAGAACACGTGCCGCCCTCAGACTTGGAGAGCAGCTGGCACCGCTATCAAACATTAATGAGAGAGATGGAAAGACGGTGCCGAGCCGGGGCTTGAAAATGTGAGACAGAGACGAAGACTGAACTGACAGGGATCAACTGTTCTTATCTGTGTTACTTCAGGGATGCTGATGGATCTCTGGGTTATTGTTTTAACTGGGGATTGTGTTTTGAGGTTTGCTAAAGCTCTGTTCAGTTGAGATCACAACACATCTTCAAATGAACTGAAAAAAAGGAGTTGGCATCACACCCGAAACTATGAATTTCTAATTGAATTAAGAAGCATTTGCAGGTCATTGGTCAGAAAAACACTGCCTGCACCTAAATTAGAGATTGCTGTTCTTTCAGAGAAAAGATATGGGAACACATTCTGCTGCAAACTGTGCAGCCGATTCCCAGATGACCTAAATTTTGTCTGAAATGGCAAACCGTGAAAACTGCAGAAGGTGTGGCTGGAACACGAAATGAACTCTAAGCTTGAACTGTGTTGTCTGTTCCGTCACCCTGTTATGAATTATTTTGATGGTTTGATCAAGGCTCCAGATAATGAGCACAGATGAACCTGCACTGTCAAAAAAATCAGGACTGATTTCCTCTCTGTAAGGAAATAGTTAGAAAGGATTATTGTGAAGATGTGAACTGCATGAAAACTTTATGAGAAGGTCTCACAACTGTAGAAAGGGTTTGGAAGTTTGTTCAAACTTTTTTTTTTGTCTTATGTTAAGGTCAAGATATTTTGGCCAAAACTTAAAGAACTTCTTAATGATTCATTTGAGACTCTAACCCTGCTCTTATGAACCAAGGTACTATTTTGGCTTCAGGGAAGAAGCCAGCTTGATGATCTCAATGAAAATAGACCACTGTGAATGATAAACCTTTCTCAGACCCTCTCTAACCCTAACCCTTGTTGTTTCAGTAACTCACTGCTCAAAAGCTTCACAGTCTTGGATCCACTAGCCTGGAGAATGCAGGAGATTGAGGTCACCTTGTGTTTGTGTGTGTGCTTGTCCAGTGCACTGAGAGAAGTGTCTCAGAAAGTTAGGGAGATTAGTGGCGTTAGTGTCCTTGCTAATACCAGCTCGTATCTGCCATTGGTATTCCACCCATATGTTCTCAGAAAGGGAAGTGCCAACACAGTTGTGTGCTCTGACCACGTTAAAGCTGTGTCTATTTATGGTCATGCAGTTCTATTCACAGCATTGACGCTACTTTATTTGTGCAGTAATAATCCTGATGCTAATAGCGTGGGGCATGTTTTGTTGCGTGTACAGCAGCACACATCCAGAACTTCCTGTAGAAGGCACCCATACTACTAGCTCTGTGCCATCCCTAATAGAGGCTTTCAGAGGTGATGATCATGACAAATGTTCTTACAAATCAGCTGTGACTAGGAACAGGGCGGAACATGGCCGATGTTTTGACAAAAATAAAGTGGGCTTGTGTGCATAAGGCATGCTTTGCATTGTTCCAGATGGTCAGGAAAGGCCTTGTTTAGCACTTTCTGTTCTGGCTGGCAGTGAAGCAAAGAGGTAATCTCTTTCTCTCTCACTCTCTCTCTGTGCCTCCATCTGCTCGTGCTCAGAGGAGTCTTCTGCCTGCTGCAGCAGTGGGGCAGTCATTAGCCGGCTGGGTCTAGGGGATGACAGTAATTAAGAGATGAGATTGACTCTAGTGCTGTCCTCCAGGCTGCTGCAACATCCCACCTCCCTCTTCCAGTGACATCAGGGACACTCCTCGCCTTCCACAGCCATTCTGTTGATGTAACCGATCATAAGAATGAGGGCAAATTAATAGTAAAGTATTTACATTCTTCTTCATTGTCAACCAGAGTTTATTTTGGTCATAATCTTTATACAGAGGTAACTTTGATTTAGCAAAACTTCATAAAATGAACTGAGTTAGCTTAGATACTTTGATCATGTTGGCCAGACTATCTATTAATATTTGAGAACAGTTAACGTACTTCAGTAAACTTGTATCATAAAAGAAAAATCAAAAGTTATTGCACAAGAGTAAGAATCTAGACTTTAATCAAAGGACTTTGAGAAAACTCCATTTGAAAGGTCCACTAAGGTCAGGGTTTGCTGACAAAACATCAAGCAAACGAGATATTTATGGCGTGACATTCTGACCTGGAGCAAGATGGAGTGCTGGGTTAGTTCTGAGCAAACTTAACTCTAAAGTAGAACTTTTGTGCGAAGGCCAAGAAGGCTAGAAGTTTCAAAAAGAAAGCACTAAAAGTCAGGATTTACTTTTGCAGAAAAGCCATAAATAAGAGGCGACCTTTCTTGCCAACCAGTCTAAACAGAAAAAATATTTTTATATTCTGTTGCCTCATAACTGAAGACAGCTAAAGTAGCAAAGAAATGTTGATGTCAGAGGCTCACCAAGGCATTTTTAGACAGTACAAAAGAGGATTTGAAAATAAAGACTTCCTCAATCAGTGGTGAACGACCCACAGCAGACATGAGATGAGAATATATAAAAGTTGAAAAAGCAGCCATAAGCAACTCTTACAAATCCCACTGAAGACATTTTCAGAGATCTCATATAAAGAGAGTATATGCAGTATACTGCATCTTTGAAACCTACACTATGAGATAAATACATGTTTTACTTGGTGGCACAGAGTAATGTCTATCTTTTAGATTGCTTTCTCTAGTCGTCTCACTGAAGGCCATATTTTCCTAACACCCTCAATGGTGAAATGGCATGACAGCAGCAGAATCAGCAACTGATAAAAGCCTGGTTGATGCTTCAGCCTAACACAGTTGTTTATTTTAAAGAAGAGACTGCAACACTGAATATCTTTCAGTTAGACAACAACCGCTGGCATACAAACTCAATCATATGAGCTTCATCTTGTTTAATATTTTTGAAATATTTAAATATAAACAGCCAGTCAACAACATTAATAAAAACAGAGAAGCAGGTATTTGCCTCTGAGCTTACAATGCGTTTTTGAAGATGTGTGGATGATGTCATCATTAGGGTGGCGTGATATTAAAAAATATGGTAATATAATATTGCGAGGATTATATCAGGTGCTATATATGGTTATTTTCTTCTTTCTTCTCTTTGTCATCTGTGTTTACGACACTCTGTGACCTTTAATGCTGTGGGCACATGTCCAGTGTGAGCATCTGCTGCCTTGACACTATCCAACTGGCTAAATATAACATTAGCATGTAAAATGCAAGTTCATAACATTTGGAATATATGAGCCAACAATTATAGTATTCCAACGGTCCTTTGTGATATGAATGTTACAATATTGATATTGTGATGACCATATATTGGCGAAATATAATGCAGCCTTAGTCATCATCCATTCTGGGATTGCTAATGGCTGCAGAAGGTTTCTTTTGGCAATGGGGAGTGGTCAGACTTTCCATTCCCTGATAAATACCTGAAATATATAACCACAACAATGTTTCGGTAATTTTAAAATGAGTGTTGAGTGCACCTGCAGTCAACTTCCACACTGAACTCAAAGGTAAACCATTGAGGCCTTATGATGTGTGAAGTAGGCCTAGACTAGAATTTGGTTTTGAAGGTGATGGAGCCACCCTTGCTGTGAGCAAACCTGGTTGGGGTGTGTTAGGATCTCACTAAACCACCCAATTGGGTGGTAACCCATAGCGGGTCTAAGGACAAGCAATGTCTAAAAAAGACAGATAGGTTGTGTCTATATAACTAAAACAACCTACATCTGCAAAGCAAGTCATTATATCTTTGCAAGCTTTTTGGTTTTTGTTGTTGCATTGCTCATCACATCAGCCAAGCCCCCTAAGACATTTATGGAGGATGTTTTGGAAATACAAGATTCCAGAGATGTATTTAATGGCTATCTCATCCTTGTATGACCAAAGCTGTCTGAATTCGCTGCAAAAGGTTGAGCTTGTTCCCAATGCAGGTTTCCTTCTACGATCCTGGAGACAAGAGGGTAATAGACAGGTAATAGACAGGATCTCAAGAAATAGCTGTGGCGAGAGAGGCTCCTAGCTTAAGAACCACTGGATCTCAGGGTTTGTCTATGTAGATCAGTGTTTCTCAATTCTGCTCCTCAGGGACCACTGCCCTGCATATTTTAGATGTGTCTCTGTTCCAGAACACCTGATTCCAAAGATTGCACGACCTCCTCTGTATGCCATCAAGTGCTACAAAAGCCTTGTTGGCCCACTTATTCAGTTCAGGTGTGTAGCAGAAGGGAAACACCTAAAACATGCAGGGCAGTAGTACCTGAGGACCAGAATTGAGAAATACTGTTGCAGATGATCTGGTTCTGTTGGCAGAACCTTCAAGCCATGACCTTCAGTTTGCACTAGAGAGGAGGGATGGAGGTTGGTCTCGACTTGTTTTTTCCTGGTCTTGGGCTCGGTCTCGGTTTTAGATTGTTATGTCTTGGTCTCATTCGACAAATTTGGTCATGACCGGTTCAAGACGCAATAGTTTTTTTTTCAAAACTATGAAAACTTAGCTTCCTTTTATCTTCACCTGCAAAAGCTCAACAATGTGGATTAAAATCAGTGATTGGAGCGCAGCTGTGTTCCACCATCTTGGAAAAAATACAGTGTTATTAGTGATAATGACCGCGCAGTCCTATTGCATGTGATTGTTTACAAAACCAGACAGCATTTGGTTCTTTGATTTAAAAGAGCATCTGCGTGTTCACATGCTAGCGTTTGCTGAACAAACACCTGCAGAAAATTATGAAATTAGCTTTTTAAAAACGTTGAATTTTAAGACAGGAAAGTAAAGCGAAAAGCAAAAACCCCAGGCCACCTGTGAATGTTGTCCACTGCCAGGATTAACAATATGTGAAGTGAGCGGGACAACATCTGGTTTTACATGACATCTACAGCAGACACAAGGAAAAGTAAGTAGTAATGTGAAAAATATGCACAATACTCAGTTTCAACACTAAGCAGCTAGATAATAATAATAATAATAATAATAATAATAATAATAATCAATAGACGCTAAACCTGCATCACCGCTCTACGTGGAAACTCACTTAATAGGTGAGTTTTGCACTGCTGGTTAAGTCTTAACCAGCAGCCAGTGAAGAGAAAAAATATGGCTCATCAAGCCAAAACATAAATTCAGTCTTACCTTTGATGTTTCATAATCCGTGTTAGAGAAAGTATTCCCACTTGGCTCCTGTAATCTGTTGTCTCTGCGTTATTTCTCTTGGCTACATGATTTTTGCGAATCCCACGGATCCTATTGGCTTTGATTGTTTTGGGAATTCCTCGAGGAGGCAATTTTCATGCCTGCATGGACTAATAATATTATTAAAATGCGTAATAATTTATTAATATGTCCAGCATATGTGTTTTGTAACATCTGATACTCTGATGGATTGCTTTAATTCAGATGATCATAAGAGGAGAGAGTTTTTTAAATATGATGAATTCTTTATCAGTCTAATCTACCACTGTTTTTTAAATTTATCATACAACTATTGTGCAATGTAAGATGATTATTTCAATTTAGAGAATGTGTGTATGGCTGCATTTAATAACATAGGTATTAATTTATTATAAACATTATTAATTTAATACCAAGAAGTGGTTTTGGTTGAGAAATTAACCATTTTTCCATTATTTTTGCATTTTGTGGTGTACAAAAAGCAATGTCCTGAAATATTTGTCGATGTTCTAAACATTTGGCCTTGGCCTTGGTCTCAGAAGAACCGGTCTTGACTCCATCCCTGCTAGAGAAGCTTCCAACTGAGTGGGAAGTGGCCAGAATGAGAGTCATGTTCCCTAATCTGAGATCATGGTTTTCAAAGGGTTGACTGCTCCCTCCAGACGAAGGTTCAGTCCTTGGCTCAAATGGAGGAGCTTAAGGATTTTAAACTTGTCTGTTTGTACTGGTGCCTCGTCTTCACTGATGTGGGTACCTGGACTCAGCCTATAAAATAAGGTGAGGAGTGCTATTATTCAAGGGTAGTGCTAGTGCCAAATAGATTTAGTCCTCTGCATCAACAGGAGTCTGATTATGTAGTTCTAGCATCTGATGCGGTTCCCATTGGGACACATTCCACTGGGAGAAAGATCCCCAGATAACAATTACTTGCTGTCTATTCCTTCTGAGCTAGAAACACTACAAGGCATATAAATCTTTGATATCAAATATAACCACGTATGTCATGAGACATCTGGCCTCTGATGTAACTCCAAATCTACAAAAAACTGAAGATAAAAACTAATATCGGTGTCTCGTCAGGATAGTTGCTTTTCTTTACCATCTCTATCATGGTAAATTCAGAGGCATTTGCAACTGCAGAAACAAGGGTAGGATTCTCAAGTGTTACCATACACCTATGTGAATGTGCAACCTTAGAGTGTAAGCTCAAAATGTTTATTATGCACAGCTGCTCAGTGTACGGAAATGTGTGTGTTTGTGAGTATGTGGGGGTCCTGTGGTCAGGGCTTCTCTCTTATAGTTAATCCCTCAGTTGCAGGACCGGCTGACTTCCCCTGAGATTCCCTTTCCTAATTTGAGCCGCATCATATGTGGAAACCCTGTTCACATTCCAGTACTCACAGTGGATGGTGTGACGACATCTAATCCAAGCGTTAAAGTCTATGTTTGTTTGTGCACACGCAAGCTCTCTAATGGAATTGTGTAAAAGGCTCAAAGTGTTACTGGGCCACCAGGCTAATTAGCATGTAAGTGCATCTAAAAACAATAGAGATTTAGGCCTGAACATTTAAAATGATTGTGGCTATAATAGCACCTTCATATAAAATCAATTAGACATTACAAAATCCATATACACCACAGGAGTAAATAGTCTAAATCAGGAAGAAAATTACTTTATAGGATTGTTTTACTTGGATAACTGAAACTGAAATACAATGATTGCCTCCATAAATTACTAAATATCTATTTGGTTATTGGTTCAAACTTGCATGGTGCCAGTTTAGCATTGAAATGTGTGTACAAACTGTTCTTTAACATCACTCTTATTACTTCCCATATATGCTAATGTCTTTGTGACTGAGCAGAGAAGAAATGAGGATCTGTTTGTTTTTTTGCCTTTCCACTAATTTTTACTTTCATAGATTCTGACCAGAAAAAGTCAAAATATTGTGTCTGCCACTTGACTTTTTGCAGCAGCCATGTGTCAGTTCTTACCTGCAGGGGAATGGAGCCATAATAGTACTAACAGCAAAATGCTAATACTTAAGTAGCTAAATTTGATTTGTACTCTCCAACATGTTTAATACGTCAATACTTCAGAGTTGTAGATAGCACCACTGGGTTGCAAGGCTTGCATTACCATTTGTTGACATTCTTTGGCTTTTAGTGTTTGTTTGACTCAACTCTACACGCTTGGAACCCCAGTGAAGTAGTATCTAACAAAGAGGCTGGTACCACATAACAATTACTAGTGGAAAATCCTTATAACTTTCGAACATATGAGCCAAACATATGAGTCAAACAGCGCTGAGTAGGCGCAAGTGGAAAAGGTGCCATTAGGGATTTAGATGCAAATGAATATCTTAAACAGTTAATTTAATTAGTATTAGTTATACTCAGAGATTCATTATTTCACCAACCATAGCGTTGAATATTTCAGTCCAGGTATGACCTGTCCATATTGTGGTTTTAATGCTTGTCTAATAATAAGGCGTTTCAAATGTTTTACGAGTTTTTATTAATAGAAAAAATGTTTTGTGTTCTAAAGAATCTCTTTTTTATGATTATAACCTTTTAAGGTTGGATCAGTCCAAGGATTTTAACGTTTCAAACTGGAAGTTATCAAATGTACTCCAGACTTGTTCAAAACTTTGAAATAACCATTTAGGTTAGCAACAACAGGAAGTTCTAGAGCAGATATGAACTTTTGTTCATTAGTGTTTAACGGTTAGCAAGTGGCTAACTGTTCTTGGGGTGAACTACTTTGTTTCTTACTTCAAAATAAGAGTCTCAAACATAGATACAACAGTGGGTCACCTTTATCCACAGGGTTCATTATAATAGTTTACACATACTTCACCAGATGAAGTAACTTGCTGAGAGCAACTGGGTAATGCTTCCTGAGAATGAGGTCCCCATATAGTCTAAAGGGTGACCTGATGTCATTAACTGTAAATAGTTTGTATTTTTAATGCTCAAAGACACATGCACATCTTGTACATTTTTAATGAACCAACTCAGTTGCACATCCTCTGGACTGGAACATTTTTTTTATAACTACACAGTGTTTATGTTGAAATTTTCCCTTACTGTACAATACTTTTATTATTTATTATCATTTAGTATTTTTTATTTTATTTTTTTTATCTATCTATCTATCTATCTATCTATCTATCTATCTATCTATCTATCTATCTATCTATCTATCTATTTTTGTGTGAGTCTGTTTGCTGTTATTGCCTGTCACTTTGCTGCTGATGCACAGAAATTTCCCCATCGTGGGACAATGAAGGATATTTCTATTCTATTATATTCCATTTTATTCTATTTTATGATGTGTGAGGAAAAAATGTCAGACTTTCAATGTATTTTCCCAGGACAAAGATGAGCAACGATTGGTTTATGTACGTCTAATTTGAGGAGGGGAAAAAATGAAAGAAAAAAAAAAAAAAAAAAAAAAAAAAAAAAAAAGCCTTTTTTCGGTCTGCGGTGAGTTTGGTGCCACCCTTTGAATGGGAGTGTCTTTACCAATGTCAGTTTCCACAGCCAGTCTGTTCAGAAAAATCTGGGATGCAAGCATGAGTACAAATGACTGGGACTGGGAGATTTCAGTTAGCCATGTTATTATGACCTCTAAGAAATATCAGCTGAATATAATTAATAATCTGGTGACCTCTGCCAGAAACCTGAAAATCTTTTAGTAGGATAATGATCTAAAGAATGTGGCCAAATCAACACAAAAATGGTTCCTAAACCTTGTAACATGGTATTTAATGCAGATTTACTGATGCCATTTTCAGAGAGCTTATCCTGATCATAAAGTCAAAACATAATTCCTTTCCAACTTTTATATTGTTTGTTTCAGCTGGTGAGAGTATGTTTTCTGCATACAGTTAGAGGCTACACTTTTTAGATCTCCATGCTCAAGCTCCTGGGTCTATTTGAGGGTTCTGTGTAGGTTGAAATTGCAGCTGGTCATAATATAGTAACCTCTCCTAGTGCTGCATGTCCAGCACACTCTGCACATGTAGGAGTGTGTGTGAGAGAGAGAGGAAGAGAGACGGAAAAAGTCAACAAGAGATAGTGATGTTGGGATACATCGTGTATACATCCATCTATCTGTTGCATAACTGCTGACTTAATATTTCCACAGAGCAAAACTCCTCTGATATGGCTCCACGTCTGTCTGTGCCTGGCCATCAGTGTGCATCTATCTAATATGGAGGCATTCCAATAGGATTACCTTCACACCCACTCACAGTCATACACACATATTAGATTCCAGTGGCAAAACTCGACCCCCTGAAGGTCAGTCAAAAACTTCACGATTCCAGAGTCATGACACCGCGGTGAGGGTCGGATCCTGAAACTGCTGTCGGCTGAGAATTACTCTGGCTGACAGCGAGGCCACTCATATCTTGTGGGGACAGTTGTTGAGGGTCAGATATGGCTGACAGTAAAACCCTTCCACACACACAGACAAGCTAAACAACACACACATGCTTTCTCATAATGCCTATCATCAGTCACTGAAAACAGAATTCACAGGAACGTTATTCCTAGCAATATGACTCACTGATGTTTAGCCATTAAATCTATAATTTCTGAATTATTCACACAAGTCTGATTTTTGACATCAAATAGAGTACTGTTTTATCCTGCTTTACTTTTATATATAACATATTTAATGAAATATGTAATAAGTGTCAGCGGTACATCATTAAAGCAGCTCAGCTTCCAAAATAGTAGCTTAATTCTACAAAAATGACTGCTGTAACACCTGAAATAAAAGTCAAACAGCAAAAAGTGTAAAGATAAACACAACACAAAGAGAGCTGCTGTTGCAACAGACTGCTGCATAATCTACACATTCTAAGGATGATATTGGAACAAACTAGAGGTCATAGTTCTTTGCAGTTATACCTAATTTGCTAATTTGCATGCTGGATATCTGCATTTATGTCTTTTGCATGACCTAGCTACAAATTAGCCATTTAGCATCAAGCAGATGCTAAATTAGCAAGCCAATCAAAAATGGAACCTCAGAGAATGGGATTCTCATGCCACATGAATAGGTTGCAGTAGCATTGACATTAATATAATTAAAAATATCCTGAGCATGGTTATAGTACGGAGGCCCCGAGGGGACAAGAGGGAATTTTCTTTTTTTGTTTTATGTTACCTCACAAAAAGATTGAAGTCACACGTAATACTTTTGCTTTGCGTTGCATTAATTTCTCCGTTCATCTTTTTCTTTTGGATACAAACGCACCACAAACTTATGTGCAAAATCCAAAACAAGTCAAACGTGGGCTTTCCATCCCTACTCCACAACATAACCATGACAGAAACTTTCTGTAAGCAGGAAAGAAAAATATATCCTATTTGGACTATTTTGAGTACTTTCATGGGGTAATATTGCCATCTAACAGCTTTGCTTGTGTTTTTTTCGTGTTGGTAGTCTGAATGGTTAATAAAGGGACGTTTTCATGTGCAGTCTAATCTCCACCGAAAGAGATTACACAAACAAACATGAACATGCAGTTAATAGATCGATTTTCAACCAGTTTTATGCACCAAAGAGTTAAGAATGTACAAACACATTTTCAAGGTGTAGCCTGCATATGTACAATTTTAAATAGACATTTCTTATCACTTTGACTGTATTCAAAGTAGACCAGGATGTATTTGCAAATTTATTGTGAGGCAACGCAAAACCTATTGCAAGGGCTCAGCATTATAGCAGTGTTGGGCTAAAGGTTTTTTTCCTGAACATTGTAGCTTGTGTTCCTTTTACTGTCATATGGCTTTCTGAGTTTACATTTGAAATTTAATTAAAAAAAAAAAGAAGAGTCAGAACTAACTGGAACAGACCATAAAAACAGGCATGCTGGATGAAGATTTGTTGGAGCAGCCTAACTGAAAACAGCTTCTTGTTGTGACCTAAATCAGTAAGATATTGGCCCCTGTAGATGTACTTGACATATTCAATGACTCTCAAATGTCTATAGCCCTGTTAAAACAGCAGACTTC
The DNA here is from genome assembly GCA_014839685.1 of Anableps anableps. Lineage (NCBI taxonomy): Eukaryota > Metazoa > Chordata > Actinopteri > Cyprinodontiformes > Anablepidae > Anableps > Anableps anableps. The sequence continues at coordinate 8,019,862 of CM026084.1, forward strand.
TGTAATGTGAAAAGAGCAAGCCCATGATCAACCATTTTAACACTTTCCCCACACATAATATATCATATAGTCGGCATTACTCGAATGAAAAACAAACAAAAATGTGTTGGGGTTGAAAGCTAGGGGTTTCAGTGAGGATTAAAACCCAGTGTTACAACATTTCAATGTTTACACTATGAAACTGAATTATAATGTCTTCAAAGTTGGAGAACAATTTTCACACTCACATATATTTTTGAAATAAAGCCAGAAAGACGTTTCCCAAAGGAGCATTGATCACAAACACAGCAGCAGGGTTTGTGGTTGTGCCTCAGGACACAAACTCATTAAAGGAAGGAGTTACTCCCTCTTTCCCCACAGATGGCAGTAAATGGAGCCTTCTCTTTGTACTCAGAAGTCAGATTTTCCAAGTCGGAGATATGAGAATGCCCAGTGAAGTCAGAATTGCAAAAGCTGGCTTTGTCAAGCAAGTTTAGTATCCAACGTGGCTGTGAGCATATAAAATGTAGTGAATGAGGATGTTTATTAGCACTGATAATGATTTGTCTCTTTGAACCAGTGGTGAAAATAGTGGTGTAAAATATCTATTTGTACAAGTTAATTTTATGTTTTAACACATAAAATGAAGATAAAGTATAATTAGCTTGTAATTCTAACAATTGTTAGCCACCAAAAACAATGAGCAAATTCCACAATTTTCCTCCTTGCAACCAGAACATTGTCATTCCCAACTTCAAGCTCTGGCATCCAAGAGAAAATAAACGTAGCATTAAATGAGGCCCCAGAAACACCTTGGGCTACTGGATAGGGAACATTTATGAACTGTCCTTGCTTTTTGCAAATGTTTCCAAACAACCAAATTTGTGGCTACTGCCACCATCCCGGCCAATCAAAAGGTTGGAGGTCATCTGAGACTCAGACGTGGGATAAACTGCAGTGGAGTTCTGTACAAAACATATAATCTCGTCTCTCTACTCTGAGCGTTAACTACCCATTGACTGCTTAACAATAAGCAGTTGGCATTGTAAACTCAGTCAATAGAACACTTCCTCAGGTTACAGCTGACAGATATGTTATTTTTTATCTGGTGGTGATGTTTCCCCGTTTCAGTGGTGGTTTCTGATATGGGCGACACGGACAGCCGCCCAAGGCGCAGAGGCAGTTCCTGCCTGTTCAGCGCCCTGGGTGGACAGCTTTCTGAGCGTTGTTTAAACTGTTGTTCAGAAGCAGTATAATGCAGTAGAGTAATTACAGCAGGCTAACATACACTTTCCCACTCACACACACACACAACGTACACACTGTGAACGTGAGGCTCAGCACGTGAAGCACCTCTTCTCTCCTCTCCTCTGCTGTCAGAAAGAGTCCTGGCCTGGTGACGGGCCAACCTACCATCCAGGTAACAAACAAAGCGAGTGCATTTGCCACCTAAACCTCAGATGCAAAAGCTAAAACTTCTCTTGCCTCAATTCTGTCTAAACAGAGCAGCCAATCAATGCTTTACCCTTCCTCGCTACGTTTTCTATGGCCACCACCAGCCAGGATAATGTTTAAAATGTAGCTCTTAGAATACATAAAATAAAAAAATAATACATTTAAATGTATGTCATAGATATAATTATTACATTTGCTATAATTGTGCCTGATGACTTCTTTTGACTCATGTCTTTTTTATTGCAAATACAGTAGACATGTACTGTCTAACAATCATTTCATTTACATAAATAAGGCTAAATGAGCTGGGTAGCATATTCATATGCTACTAAAATACCTTTAATAAAGTTCTGTTCCATAAACATGGGGCATGTATTTAAGTTGTATTTTCTGTTTCTGTTTGAAAAAAGGTTGCTGTGATGATCAGAGTATTTTACTATGTGAATAATATCAGCAGGCATGTTGTTATCAGTTCTCAGGGCTTGTACTTAATCTCATTCATTTTAACTCTAAGAATGATTTCTGTCATATATCACACTGGCAACATGCAGAAGTGCAGATGATTATTCTTTTGGCCATGTTCTGGGCTGCTGCATTGCAATACTTTGTTTTGTTGTTCCCTATTTGGTTGATTGAGAAACCAACCTGTAGAGTGTTGAACATTATCAAAAATCTGCATCAGACAGCTATTTATTTTAATTAGGTATATCTATCTGTCTGTCTGTATGTATGTATGTATTTGGACTGCCCCTGCCCCTGCCCCATTTCTAATGGTACCCTGGGAAACCGCCCATTTGGTCCTTATCAAAAATAAGAATGTAAACTGCAGGAATGACATGATGGAACTTTTAGCTGAGTTGAAACCGTAACTTTGTTAAATGGTGTATTACCCTACAATATGCTCAGGATGAGAATTTGTAAGACAAGGCTAATGTTGTGATCAGCTTTTATGTAAGTGAGTCAGTCTTTTAAAAAAGCTGTTAACGCCTGATGATGAATATACTGACAAAAATAAAACTGAATTCCCCCTTTACCTTTGTTGCCCCCACCCCCCTAGTGTACAGTAGTGGCTCCCTATCTGGTGGCTGTTCTAAGTTGCTGATGGTAAAATGCAATGCATATCTCTGCTTACTGACTCTCGTGTCTCATTTAGATGATTTATGTTCTCATTTACTGTGTTCCCTCACCTCCACAACCCCTTTATGGTTTTTCTCCCTACGTAGTGCACTTTTCTCTCCCCCTCTTTTTTTTTTTTTTTTTTTTTTCCACTGAGTGCAGTGAAGCTGAGCTCATAATGTTCTCAGCATTCGTGAAGACGTGAACAAAACAAATCTCCCTTTCCGTGGCAATAGAGAAGCGTCATCAGAGCACAAACACCTGTGACGCACACTCTTCGCACTGAGGCTTGCCCTCTTCTGGTCCGATGGGGATAGCTTTCATCCCCCCGCCCCCTCCCCGCTTTCATCCTTTCATCTCACAAAGAAACAGAGAATGAGAGCTTATGCAGGGCCTTGGGTTTATGTTTGGAAGAGATAGAAAGAAGAGAACATGGTAAAAGCATCAGGAGAGCTCTAATTCACCTGTTTTGATGCTCATTCATGTGCTAATTTCAGATTTGCGAATGTAACACTCCTCTGATGAAGAGAGCAGCCTTTACACAAACACAGCGTGTACATGTGAGTGTTTGAGGAAAAGAAAAAGTGTGACGATTGAGTGCACTGAGAACTGGCTGTGAGTCATTTAGAAATCTGGAGGAATCGTCTTCACTTTTCTGCTTCTTCTCTGTGTTGGGCATTTATCTTCAAACATCCAGAGAACCCATATGTTGTTTAGCATGTTGGGTTTCTAGTTTCAGAAAGTTCACCGCATAGTTCAAGGGTCTAAAAAAAAATAATTGAGACCTACATTTTAAGTTGACGGGTCAGGGGAACACCATTACTGCTAAAAGGGACCTCAACCTACGTACAGTAATCAGCTAAAAGTGGTTTCAGAAGGTTAAAGCGTACCTGTTGGTCTACTGGTTGGGATTTTAAATTTGTCACACCTGCAGCAAGTCGTGCTGTTACAACTTGTGCAAAAAATGTCAAAAAACAAAACCTATATTTGTAGCTTGCCTTGTGACACAGTATTATAGGCCATATATATTATTTTGTTGATTTACCGATTTTTCTTCAAACAGTTATTTTTCACTGTTTATAACGATTTCCAGTCCCTGTCTGCCTTTGCAGTGGGACCTGTTCTGCATGTTGTGCCCAGACAGCTGGTTGTGTAGGTTGAGAGCAGCTGAAACTCTTGTCATTAACTGCTGATGCTCAAAGGAAACCAGTTTGTGAAACTGGGTAACCTTTTCTGGATGTTTTGTCAGCACATAAATAACTGTAACCTTAGGAAAACATATCACAAGCAGAATTATCACTATGTTCTATCAAAAAAGAAGAAAACATGCCAGAATTATCCCAGCAAACAGTAGCGCTCGGAATGTCAGGGAGTTAGGAATGAAAGAAAACAATGTAATTCAGATGGAAGTTAGTGTTATTTTACAGCCTTTTCAAGCTGCGAAGTTTAAAGCATTGTTTTGTTTTAATAAAGAATTGCAATGGGAGTCGATTTTGGCAAATGACTACTCCTAAAGGACCGAGACCAGTGTTCTTTAAAATTCTCATGTTTCAGAGGGTTTATGACTTTACATTTTATGACTTTCCTTACTGAAGAAACCACGAGCGCAGTTGCAAAACTGCTGCAGCATGCAATGAGTTAAGCACAGTTTTGTTCCAGTGTTCAGTCAATTATTTGGTCCGAGCAGTGCAAGCACAAGGGGCCACTTGACTCAATACTGAGGCTGTGGGTCTCTCAAGCATCTTTTTAGTGTGACATCAGAGGAGAATCTGAACTTTGGCAGAACTGACTGAACCCAGTTAAATAACAGGTTTAGAAAATAAAGGACACTTCAGAAGTCATAGTAAATCTGGCTGCTTCAACTGACTAATAGACACTCCATAATTCTTGAGTGTTTCAGTGGGGAAAGTTCATGACATGGTCTGTTTTTAAAAAAATGCCTGCTTCATTTTATCACTATATTTTAAATGGTGTTAAATAAACTTTGGTGAAGCCACAAACATAATACTGAAAGGAGAACATCCTTAAACTCAAGTCAACTCTTCGGTTATGCAGCAGGACAGTGATTTAAGCAACTCTAGGAAGTCCACTTCTGAGTGGCTCAGAAAAAAAAAAAAACAATATTAAAATTTAAAATGCACGTTTTGGAATGGCCCAGTAAAATCCTGCACTTGAGTCAAATTGAGATGATGTGGCATGACCTTAAAAATTGCTCCAATGTGGCTGAACTAACATAATTCTGCAGAGGAGTGGGCCAAAATTCCCCTACAGAGATAAAAGACTTATCACAGGTTATTGCAAATGCTTGATGGCAGCTGTTGGCACAGGGACTTATTAGATTTATTGGGAATTAATTTTTCACCAAGAGTCAGAATGGTTTCAATATTTTCCTCCCTTAATAAATTCAATCATCTTGTTTGCTTGCGACCCTGCATGGATGAGCGTGTTCAGATACTGTATGGATGTTTGTTGTTTGATCCTTGCCCTCTGGAAAAAGAAATCATTGAAAGCCTGAAATTCATATAATATTCATGCGTAATGAGTGTACTGTGTTCCCATTTCTGACAGCAACAGTATATGATGAAGCTGAGAGCTGAAGACTAATACTAACTTGTAAATTACATTCTGTTTGTTCAGATCCAGATGAATCTGGTTCCTCAATGGTATAAGGAGTGAACTCATAACTGAATGAAATACCTGTCAGATGAAAACTTTGGACTACAGTAAGTTGAGGAATGTGAAAAGCTGCATTAAACAGAAGGCACAGAGCGCTCCTCATTCAGGCTTTCTTCGTGTTCCCTTTGTAGATGAAAATATTTACATAAACGGTTGAAAAGGAGAAGTTTCATTAATTTCGACAGAAAACTGTCACAAAAAATGTTTGAAGCTTTAAATCAGCCTTTGTTTCATGTCTGTCTGCATGCAGTAAATTAGGCAACACCACTTTGAAGTCACATTTATCCCAGTGTGCTTTCCTTCTATGGTAAACAGCCTAACTTTTTCTAGCTGACCACCTTTAGAGTGATATATACTGGTCATATACTCATTTTCACCAGGCCTTGTGACATTTGTCATTTAGCTTGTTGCTGTACTTTCCTCCCCAGACCTTCTCTGAGGACACCATCAGCCTGAATCAGGCTGTGTATGAGCCTCTGGGATGAGTCGCAGCAATCCTCAGCCTCTAGAGAGCCCAGGGTTGTTTTGCTTATGAAACTTTGAGCCAGTAGATATTTATTTCTGGTATTTGGAGGTGGCATTGGGACACTGACCAAATTTAATCAGTAGAATTGTGTAGAAAGCCACACACACACACACACACACACACACACACACACACACACACACACACACACACACACACACACACACACACAGAGGAAGTGTTGCCACATCCTATGTTGTGTAACATTCCTCAAAGAGTAAACAAAAAAAATCCAGATTGTTTTTAACTCGTACATTTTGTCATGAACGTTCTACGGTGCCTTTGAAAAATATTCATACACTTGGAACTTATTCTAAATGTGCAACATTACAACCAAAAACTAATCTGACTACGTGACCTATGCTTATTGCAGTATAGTGTATAAAAGCAGCATGTGATGCAATTAAATTTTAATTGTTGTTAATAGCTCCTTTAACTGACCACCTTAATGTGTTATTTTGTGTTAAGCACTTTAGGGTTTTTGCTAACTTTAAAAACGTTTAGTGCACTTAGCTTCCCCTAAAGGAAGTTTTCCAGATAAATTCTAAAGCGCTAATTTACTTGGCTGTTTTGTAAACTTTCATGCTCTTATTTTGAAGCGGGTTAAGACTGTTTCCATTTCCTCTCCTCACATTCTTTTATTTCCTCCAATTACTTTATTTCAAGCAAGAAACATACAGAAACAAAATAAATCACAGACAGTAGAAAGCAAGATAAAAACATAAATAAGGGCATCATAAAACATGTAAATTATAATGTCCAAATTAAATTGGTGCTCGAGGGCTATAGCCTTTCCAGGGCAGGTATAATTTGAATTGAAGTTAGCGCTTTAGTATTGGCTTCTGCTAAATACCGTGTTGGTATAGTGCTTTAGCATTAGCAGATTTAATGTTTATGGTTAGTGCTTTAGGGTTAGCACTACTTAGTCACTTAGTTAGTCACTTTGGCCAGCTGAGTTCTCCAGGGCCCTCTATAGGGTATGGGTCCCCCATGTTGAAATCACTGATATGTCCTATTGGAAACTGAAAAACAACTGCATCATCTAACACAACCGCCAAAAAGCAGACAGGCTGATAATGGGTCCAAACGAACCAGTTATCGCCACTATGGCTGTGGATAAAACATGATCCAAGGTACATTTTTAATTCCAGCATATGGAATGACACGCATCACAGCGAGTGAATGAGCAAACATTTAAACTGTAGCACCTGATTCAGCTCTGCATGAGATACAAAGTTAAGTCCTTCATCCTGTTTATGCACTTTGAAAAGGGTTTAATGAAAATAACAGTGCTGCTGTGCTTCCATGTCACATAACTCAGGCTACAGCAGTATAATAAAACCATGTTTTGCTGCAAATACATCTCCAACATTTAGAAAGTAATTTTTTTTTTTTTTTTTTTTGCCCATTCTTAGCTCAAGCTCAGTCAGATTGGATGGAGATCATCTGTCAGCAGCAATTTTCAAATCTTTACATACATTCTCAATTGGATTTGGGTTTGGACTTTGGCTGGGGTCCATTCTATCACATTAATACACTCTGATCTAAGTCATTCCATTTTAGCTGTTTCATCTAAGCTTAAGTCTGCTGCAGCCTCTTCCATGATTCCCCTCAATCCATCTTCCCATCATCTGTGACCAGTTTCCTTGTTGTTGCAGATGAAAAGTTTTCCAACCACATGATGCTGCCACCACCATTGATTTCTGGAGTGGTTGCACTGGATTTTGTTTTGTGACGTCAGAGTAAAGGGGGTGCAAATTTAAAATAAAAAAGTTACATTTTCCTTCCACTTCACTTACTTTACTTTTTGTTGGTCAGTCACATACAATCTCAGTGAAATATGTTTAAGTATTTGGTTGTAATGTAACGAAAAAGGAAAAAAATCAATACTTTTGAAAGGCATTGTGCTTTGAAGCTGTGGTCTATAATCTGATCAAAACCTACATAAAAAAAAAAAACCAACAAAACAAAACATAAAATACAAACATAAACTGTCCTAGTCCTTAATCAGCTACAGTACAGTTAGACTCCTGCCTCTCATTCTCTCTGTCTGCCTCACTCACCTGATAAATAAAACCACAACCTTGAAACTGGAAAAGTATTGATTGAAAACAAGCCACCAGAGGCTATCCCCAGAATTTAGAATGTATTCAGACATCCACTCCACAGTTTCCCCACAGTTTTCTGCCCCTGTAGCTTCTCACTTACGGTCACATCTGGCAGAAACTGTGAAAAAAAAATAAAAAAATACTGTATCTGAAACTAAGAATTAAATGCAGAAAGTACCAAAGAACCCAAACTTAGAAATGTTTTCAGTTCTGACATGTATTTAAATGCTGAAGTGGTTGACTAGCAGAGTGTGGCGACAGAACATAATTAAACACTTGCTGCTTAAGAAATGATGATTTTCTATTTTTGCCGTGGCAGCAACATAAACCTGCAGCAGCATGTTGTGACGTAAACTCGATGTAGATGGGGTGACAATACAAGCTGTCATGTACAATGTGTCTGCAGTATTTCTGTAACACTGATGTGCAAAAAAAGCAAAAGACCTGAGTTTATCAGTGATTTCAAAGCAAGAAGTCTGGTCCCTCGCTGGATTTTAATATGTCACTACATAATTATAGTTCTGTTTGGAAGTTATCAATTAAGCAGTTTCAAGGTTTTATTTAAACCTTTGAGACTTCTTTTTTCAAGCTGGAACAATTACACAACATGCAGCTTTGGTGAAAACAACACAAGTGCAAATTTTGTAATCTGTTGTGGATTTCTTTGTAATCCCCCAAGAGCTCAAATTATAATCACCTGATTTCTGAAGTGATTTACAATCTTCTGTCTTAATTATTGGTTGATATTTGAATACTTTTCTCAGAAGTTGGTAAAGCATGTTTAACTATATTGGTTTCCATCTGTAAAGCATAGTCTACACACCTTCAGTTTGGATGAGGTCCAGAGCCTTAATGTTAGCTTGCACTATGGCTTTCAAAACCATTTTAGATAAGTGTTTAGTATTATTATCCTGTTTGAACTCCAAATTTTTACTAAGATTTGACCATTTAACTGTTCTTTCAAGGTAAAGTTGAAGAACTGAGAGATTTTCACCTTCTTTATTACACCCACCACCCAGTGCCACACAGCTCCAGAGCATGATCCTACCACCACCATGCAAACACTGTTCTTAGGTGTGAAAGCCTCATCTTGACTCCTCCAAACAATTTTTTTGTCATAGTGGCCAAACAGGTCCCAATTTGTCTCAGTGGTGTTGAAGTCACCATCTACTTTTTCCTGTGAGGTTAAATTGAAGAATCTAAAGGTAGTCCTTCCTCAACATTCTACTGACTGTATGCATTTTGTACAGTGCACTGGCAGCATAATTTCCCCACAGCAAAATGCAAACACCATCATGCTTGACAGTAGACTCAAGCTAGAAGGTTTCGGTTTTGGAGCAGGGACTTCTTTTTTTGGATAACATCCTTTCAACACCATAGTGACGTTAAACTTAACCCACTGTGGGCAGTGACACTGGTGTTTCAGCATCTTTCAGTTACTGACAGGTGTTGATGGGGAGGTTCACCCTCACTCCCCCTCTTGCACCACCGAGTTTTTCTCTCCAGGTCTGAGACCCAACCACTAAAACCAGCAAAGTATTTACCTTGTGAAATAATGAGAAATGGTTAAGTATAAAATCAAGATTTAATGCCAAAACGATCAGTGTACAGAGTATACAAATGAACAGATACAGAGTGATATTCACCTTCGGTACCGCCCCCCCCCCCCAGCCCATCTTAAGGATGAACTGAGAGGAGCAAAGAATGGAGCGGGAGCCCTGCTTTTATCTATGCCTCACTCTTAACCCTCCTAAAGGGGGTCATCCTCTTGTATCAGTTTATCCTTGACTATGTGTTGTGTTTTATGTGATATCAGTGGTTATGTTGTGTAAGCTGTAGCAGTGAGCGGTGCAGCAGATGAGCAACTAAGTAGGGCAGATATATTTAATTAGAGCAGCAAAGAGATGATTAGAAAAGGCCATAAAAACATATATCCATAACACAGGCTTGACATTTGCTGGTTTCTTAAACATCTTGACCAAACTTTTAAGCAGAGGGTTCAGTAAGAGTCAGATGCTTGGTATGTAGACATAACTGGGAGTTCCAACAGTTCACACAATTCACAGGGCAGTTCAAATGCATCATTAAATTAATGAAGTTCCTTTCCATGATGATTGTATGTAAACCGTTGACCAGTACTCTACATGACAGGAAGTATGAGAATGAAGCTAAAACATAGTCAACAGTTGAATGGATTGCAATTAGACTGAATTTTCAGACATTTATATATCCAGAAATCCAAGCCTGTTTAGGTGATGTTCTGAATTTAACTCTACCATTCAACAGGCATAGGAGTGACATATAATGGCATTAAGTAAGTTATACCAACTTGCAAAGTTGCTCATTTATATTCTGGTCTCAGGAAAAAAAAACCCTGAAATGACTGAGTCCTTTAACGTTTCATTTTGTGGTGGTACACAAAGTGTTTAAAACGCTAGAGCCAGAGGAAGGTCATTTACAGCTTTTGATGGGGTTGGTGAGATATTTTCATCTCTCAATTTATGTCCTATCTGAGGGGAGGAAAATCAGCATGTAGAGGCCGGAAGGACTGGATGATGAAGCATTAGCACAACAATAAGAAATTCAAAGGAGAAAGAGATTAAAAGGTTTCCGCTTTATTGCTATATACTGCAGTATTTTCAAGGTAGGAAATGACACAAAGGTTTGGCTTGGTTCTGTTTCTGGATAAAGTAACAGACTGGAAAGAGACAGAAAATATCAAAAAGATAAAAGTTACAAAAATATATGCTCACCAACCACATTATTAGAACAAATAACAAATCAGCCAGTCACACAGCAGCAACTCGATGCATTTAGGTATCTCGACGAGGTGAAGATAACTTGTTCAAGTTCAAACTCAGCAAGGGGATTACTTTGAGTATTTCACAAACCATTGATCCGCTGAATTTTGATGCACAACTATCTCCAGGGTTTACAGAGAAGACTCTGATGAAGGGAATATATGAACATAGTGAGCAGCAGTTCTGTGGAGGAAAATGTTTTCTTGATGTCAATAGTCAGAATAGAGTGGGCAGACTGACTGTAAATGGTAGAAAGGCGACAAATGACAACTCATTCCAATGAAGGTATGCGGTATACCAGCTATAAACACACACCTTGCCAGAAGAGTCTTGATTTCTGCTGCAATATTCAGATGCCACAGTTAGAATTTTGTTGTACACAACATGAAAACATAGATCCATTTTGCCCTGTATCCACAGTTTAGGCCAGTGGTAATATAGTGGAGTGAGGAATATTTTCTTTGCATGCTTAAAGCTCCTAAGTACTAACTGAGCATTGTTCTCAACACTCCAGTTTGCCAAAGAATTGTATGTGACCAAGTCCTTCTCTTTATGGCCACAGTGTACCCATCTTCTGATGTCCCAAAGCTCAAATTGTCTGAAACCGGTTTCTTGAACATGGATGGATTCACTGTTCTCGAATCACTTCCACAGTCACCAGATTTAAACTCAACACAGCACCTTTGGGATGTGGTGGTACAGGACATTCACATCATGAATGTGCATTAAACAAATCTTCAGCAACTGTGGGATGCTATAATGTCAATGTGAACCAAAATCTCTAAGGGAGGCTTGTGACACCTAGTTGCCTCTAGGCCACGTGGAATAAAAGCAGTTCTGAAGGTGAAAGGAAGTCCCATCCAGTGCTAGCAAGGGGTACCTATTGGGGCCTTATTAATAATAATATGTTATTGCCCCTTGCTTTAAACATTTCTTTACTAGATCTTTGGCACTTAATCACAGGAATAAGTGACTATGGGCCTGTTAATATGATGTATGTGGTCAGGAAATCTTTTAAACAAGCGGTGTTGAAGCTATTGAAGGACATCACAAGCCCCCTCCTGGATCCCTTGCAGTTTACTTATCTGGTCAGTAGATGATATTGTCAGTCTTGGACTACACTTTATCTTGCACCACCTCGACCAGGGCATGCCAGGATCCAGCCCAGACATGCTCCACCAGAAGCTCACCTGGTGTCAGTCATGCTGTCAGTGGATCCCCAGCTTTCTGACTGACCATTAGCAGCAGGTGGGGCTGGAAAGCATCTTCTCCCATACAAGAACGATCAGCACCGGTGCTTCTGAGGGGTGTCATCTTTCTTAACTACACTTCTCTCTCTACACAGATGAGTGCACCTCAGTGGACCTGTCTGTAAAAACCATAAGTTTTCAGATGACACCACTGTCATTGATCTAATCCAGGACAATGACAAGCCCATATACAGACAGGAAGTGGATTAGCTGGTCCACTGGTGCAGTCAGAACCACCTGGAGCCTAATCCACACAAAACTGTGGAGATGATGCGAGCATTCCAGAGAACGCCCCACAGAATCTTTTATTGTATTTCCTCTAAAATTTAAATATTTATACTTAATGTCTGCAAACTGAAGTCATATTCATTGTTTGCATGCACAATCTTGGCCAATAAAACTGATTCTGATCAAAAATAGAAGTTGATGCCAAGATGAGCTTGCACAGCTGGTTCGGCATCCACCCGCTAGAAGAGTACTCCAATGTGCACACCTCAACTTGCAGAAGGCACAGCAGAGAGAAGAAAGAAAGTGAAGCCAAAATTGGGAGAAAAACTAGGAAAATACCAAAAGTAGCCAGAATTGATCCAATGATGCATGGAGCCTAGCACTGCAAAATTCTGGAAGTAAACCTGTTGGGGGCTGCAGAAGACTTGAACCTGTGTTCACCTTCCAACAAGACAACGCCCGTGGCAAGACTGGAGAAATCATTACAGGCACTCTCAATTTGGCTATGTTTCTAAATAGAATAGAAACCTTTTAGTCTTTAGATGTACAAAACTGAAATGACTCTCAGCTCCAGACAAAGATGAATCTACACACTATTGACTCAGTGTTGACTCAGGGGAACTAGTATGACAGTGTAGATCTACATTGAGCTTACATGATTGTAACTTAACCCCTGGATGCACAACATCGCAAAAAAAAAAAACAAAAAAAAACTAGAAAACTGCTTTCAAGTGAGTCTATGCTTGAAAAAGCTGAAAAAGGTTTATACCACTAAACTTTATAGGTCTGATGGACTAATGAGCCTCATGCCTGAGTTCTCATGCTGTTTGATCACTTGGGCTTTTAATAGCAGCAGCGGTATATTGCATTAAAACATAGCCTGTTGAAATTAGCATGACTGGGTTTCATATTTTTTTGAAAATGAGTGCTTCAAAATGAGAGCCTAACCCCTGCTACACATATTATGACTATTTCTGGTTTCTTGGACTTCACACAGATGATTGATTTTCTTGTGCTGGTAGTTTTATAAATACGGATGAGATAAAAGGAGCTCATATATAACTCATTCTATACAGTTAGATTCTGTTCTTTTGCAAGGAAGCTTTTATCTCGATAAGTTTTTGGTTGCATCATGGTGTGTGTGTTGTAGATATATTCACATCTGGTATAATAAATCTTCAGTAATAGACTGGACAGTAAAGAGAGAATCTGGGTGCTCAAACAGAAGACAATATTGAAACTGGGGCGTTTGGAAATAAAAAGAAGAAATTCGTCTGTTTGTGGGGGGATGAGAAAATGCACAGTCACAGTGACTGTAAAGAGAAAGTGATGGAGGTAAAAAATGATTTCAGGAATGTTGGCTTCACTGCAGTTAAGAATAACTAATGAGAGTGAAAGGAAACAACAAAGACAACAGCTTTTTGTTATAGGATATGATTTTTTTGGCTGTTTTATGAAGATTGCTTTTATTCATGTTTAGATTTTTGCACAGAAGGACTCATAACATTTTGGATTGTAAACAGGGACAGTGCTTTTAAACTTACGGTTTGACAAAAAAATGTTATCAGAAGGGCTGAAGAAAATTTTGAAGAGATTCAGCAATTTGAACTTTGTGGTTGTGGCTGTTACAAAGCTTTGACCAGCTGATACGGATTTGAGCTAATTCTGACCTCTCTTTAAGAACTAATATAAGAAAATACAAAAAATAATAGTAAAAAAATTCTTACTTTCTTGCCCTAAAGATCCACTAAATATTTGTACTAGTAGCAGAGGCAAAGTAATTTATGTTGCATAAGAGACTGCAGAGTAAGTATTTATAAATAGTAGCAAATGGCATAGCTAGCTAGCGTTACCAAAACAGCAGATTGTGTTTTCATTCTAAAGAATGTTGAACATCAAGCATCATCCATTGAGATGCAAATCAAGTTACAAACATTAGTATGTCTCTGTTTCCTCATTAAAATCAGGGAATTAATCAGTGAGCTCAAGCCTCCACTGGTATTTTTCAGGTTTGATGTCCTTCAGTTGGGCAGCTTCTGGTTTAGTAACTGGTCACTGGTAGATGCACAGAGAACCTTTATGTTAAGGGGTGAATATGGCTGGATATCCATGGAAACTGATTTAAAGAGCTTGAATGTCATCTATGAGACATCCACAGAAGTTAAGAAACGAATTTGAATGTCTTGTCTTTGCTGGGTGTTAGCAGACCTCCAAGTGTCATCAGCTAACAAACTCAGCCTAGGACCGAACACTGGAATGAAATGTCAGCGAAATCTTCAGGGTTTTTTTTTAGGTCAAAGTATCACAGTGGACTCCTGCCTGTTTCAGTATTCGCAGATCTTTCTATGGAACGTGACTCCAAATTATTCCTGGAAAATCCCACTATGGACAGCTTTTTTCATAGTGCAAATCTAAGGTATTCTAAAGAAAATGCAGCTTTGGAAGCTGAAATATCTTGGTGCAATGCTACTTGACAACCTATTGGTTGGCGATTGCAAAACAGTCAATCCAGGAGCGCCATTTAATTTCCTTGGCCCTGATTGGGTGTACCACTCAGAGTGAAAATAAAGAAGAATGTAAATATTAGCTTCTGCTGCAGCGCTGGAATGGCACATTTGTTTAAATGCATGTTAAGGTATAGTTGGTGGTTGAACATTTAAAATATTGTGTGAAAGCTCTGTCTGTGACAGTGGGTAAATGACCTGTACTTGTGTAACGCTTCATCAAGCCCTTCACCAGCAGGCAAGAGGGATGAAGTGTTTTGCCCAAAGACACAACAACTGAAATGGGCAGACCAGGGGTTTATATTGGCAGCCCTCCAGTTACAGGACAAACTCCTACCACCTGAGCCACTGTCCATGCATCATGCATCCATGGCTTGAAGTTTAAAATGGGCTACTCCTAAGCATGGTGGTAGAATTGTGCTAGAACTTTTAGTGTGTTGGTACAATCATGGGAGTATGCAATCGGATCATTGAGGGAAATAGCTGCTATGGCATAGAACATCCATCCATCCATCCATCCATCCACACTGAGAAGCCCAACAGGAAGCAGTCATCCACCCTGACACTACCCTAGAGATGATAAAATAAAAATGGCTCTATTAGGAAAATTAAAAAGAACTAATTGCAGGCTGTAAACATTCTGTTTTTGAGCACAACCCATCTAGTTATCTCATTTTTAGTGACCTCAATCATTGCCAGTTCAAGCCATTAGTGGGTGCCGGTTATTGTAAAAGCCAACATGTAAAAATAAAGCAAAACATTTATTTAACAGCGTGGCAATCCAAATGAAAGGCACCTAACTTTAACTTGTCAATTTCTACATCCTTCCCAGTTTTGTATGGACATGCTTTCTCTCGATTTCCTGCCACTTGCCATACTTAAACAATGATTTTTGTTTAATTCTTTTTTTTTTTTTTTTTTTTGAGCCAAACCGGAAGGGAATTATCTTTTGCGGTCCACCTAATATGCGAGTGACAGAAGGGCCATAAGCTTTAGAGCTTTGAAAGGGGTTATTTTAGTCATCGTGTACCAAGAGACTTAGACACAGAGAACACAACAACCCTGAAATGCAAATGGATGATCAAACAATCTGAGTGGGCATTTAACATCATTGCCTGCTATTACAGCTTGCATGCAGGTTACATGAGTTCACAGTGAAGTCTTAAGTCGTGGTTTGAATCCCAAGAAAGAGATGCATGCAATACTTTTCAGTCACCATGCAAAATAAACATCTTGAGTCTGCAACAGGTCAACTTTCTTCTTTGGCTGTGTCTCTGCAACATCTGGTTCCCTCCATCAGATCTCCCATGGCAAGCATTTCTATTAGATCAGTGCATGTACAGATTAGAGACATTCTCTGCGGGCTTGTCCTTGGCTATCCAACGGACCCTCTAATCCACTTCTGGTCAGAGTATTTAGTGAGATCCAGATGAGCCAGATGTGGTGGGAGCAAGTGTTTATCACTTAAATCCTCAAGAATTTTTGTCATGCCACATGAAATTATGCAACATCAGTAACAGTGTTACCATTGCCACATAGAGCTTCAGATCAAGCATTCCCTGAAGGGAGAAGTCAAGGATATCAACAACTTCCTTCAATGCTCTGTACTTTTCTGCTTCTGTGGGGGACTTGAGTTGGCAACCATAGTCAGGGATTTCAGGTCTGCCTCTTGTAGCATTGATCATTTCTGATCTTCTTGTCTACCAGCGGGTAATCTGAAGTCTTACCTCCACTGCAGACCCTCTATAACTTCTGAAGATCATCAAGATTGAGTTATTTCTCTCAAGTGATTCACTGATTTCAGATATCCCTGATGCAATCAGTAATATTCTAATTACTGTCTGTCTGGTGGCTTAAAGGACTAACAAAAGTCAAACCCTTAATTTGAACGCCCTTATTGCTTGAAGCCATGTTAAATACTTGGGGGACTTATTGTGTTGGAAGATAGATTATCACCCCAGTGTGTTTTCCAGAACACTCTGGACAAGTTTTTCTTAAACAGTGTCTCAATATTTGGTGGCTCGTCTCACCCTCTATGCTGACTAGTTGTCCAGCAGAGAAACTTCCTAACAGCATGATACAGGCAGTACTGTGGTTCACAGTACAGATGGTGTTAACCAGGAGATCAGTTGTGCCTGTTTTTCTTCAAACTTTATGCTAAAACTTTAAATCGGTAGGGTTTTTGGTGATTTAATCAGACCAGGCAATCTCTATGGTGTATTTCTGCACGGTTTAAACCAGCCTGTTATGTCCATCTGGTGATTCTAAACATGAAGGTCTTAGTGGTGGAGTGCATTACCAATGGTTGACCTTCTGGGTGGTTCTCCTGTCCAGACAATGAAACACTGGAGCTCTGCCTGAGTGACTATTAGGTTCTGGGTCACCTCTTTTAACAAGGATCATCTTCCTTGATCACTTAGTTTGGGTGCCAAATCCAGGGAGTGTGCTGTTGGTTCTAAACATCTTCCACAGTGAAGATGTTTAGAACCATTGTCCATTTTGGGACAATGGTCTCTGAGATCTAAGTCCCCATCTTTTAAGTTTATTGCTTTGTTTCAGTTCTGTTATGTACGTGAGACCTTCTGTGGACAAGTGTGTTCCATTTGCAATCATGCAATCAACTGAACTTACCTAAGGCCAAATCCAATCAAGTTGTGTAAACATCTAAAGGATGTGCAGTGGAAATAGGATGGACTATGCTGCAGTTTTGAGTGTCATACCAGAGCCTGTGAATGTTGAAGTAATATGTTTTGATCTGTGTTATTTTTTATAAATTATAAAAAAAAACTTATAGAAATGGGGCTGTACGGTTTAAATCCCAGCCTGGTGTCTTTCTTTGTGGAGTTTGCATGTTCTTCTCGTGCATGCATGAGTTCTCTCTGGGTACTCCAGCTTCCTCCCACAGTCCTCAAACATAACTGTTAGGTCCTTATTGTCCTTAGTTATGAGTGTGTGTGTGTGTGTGTGTGTGTGTGTGTGTGTGTGTGTGTGTGTGTGTGTGTGTGTGTGTGTGTGTGTGCATGGCTGTCTGTCCTATGTGTCTCTATGATGCCCTGTGGTGGACTGGCGACCTGTCCAGGGTGCAACCTGCCTTTTGCCCAATGACCGCTGGAGATAGGCAACAGCCCCTCAGTAACCCAACAAGGACAACAGAAGGATGAAGGAGAAAATGAGCTGTTTTAAGGTAGGTGTTATGTGTAGAATTTTCAGGAAAAAAAAAAATTCAAACCATTTTGGAGAACATAACGTGGAAAAATTGAAGCACTGTGAATGCTTTCCGGATGAACTGTTCCTCTGAATTTGGATCTTGAACCTAGGATGTCACATCAGACTAAATGATTCAGTTGCGAATTGGAAAACTAGTGGTATTTGCCAATTATTGTACTCAGTGGCCATGCTAACTGTTATAAACAGTTTTCTTCTGGTTTTGTGCATTTAAAAATGATAGAAATGTGTTTACTATAGCAGTCTGATTGGATACTGATTTGATGGGATATAAACCATAAAAAAGTGCAAATGACAGTTGATTGATGCTGGTATTGCTTGGGTTTTCAAATGACTGGTAGCCATTTTTGGATGTTGAGGTGATGGCTGGTTACAAATGTCTAACTATGACATTTGGATTTCTAGCTTTAGTGAACCTTCCCTGTTGGTGTTCCTTGTTCTTGTTTTAGCATAGCTTTAAGATGATAGTCATTATGGTTGTTCTTGAAAGATTTAATTTTAACCTGAGGTGGTATTAGTCCCTTCTCACTCACTAAGCTGTAATCAAAATGACCTAAAGTTGGCCAAATTATTGTTTTCTCTTTGAGTTCAGTCTGCCTTGAGAACAATGTTCCAGTTATTCACAGCAGGATGGAGCAACATATTAGGTTCCAGGCTCAGGTTATCATAGTGATGAATGCTCCCATGTGTTTATAGGACAGTCACGTTTTCAGGGTCACCCCCTCTGTCAGTGATCGGTTGGACCACTTCCTACTGACGAGCAGAGCAAAGGCAGAAATGCTGTTAGGTGAGCTCCCCTCTCATATAACTGAAGCTTGACATTTAGATGAGCTGAGCTGTTTCACTCTTTCTCTGTAGGCTTGATGCTAGTCTGTTTGTCATCTGAACACAGATTATCCAAGATGGAGTAGGACTATAGCTGCCTGAAGAGGTCAGGTGAACCTTGCCCAATAGTTCTCGTAATGCTGCAGTTTACATGCTACATGCAACTGTATCAAGATCTGAAAGATGATGTTTATAGTTCTTGTATTGGTGATGATAATTGAGATTATGATGGTGATCATTTATGATATTCACTAAAATTTCAGATGTGTAGAGCTGGTAGCTTTACTGCATAGCAAAACAATGTGTCACTTTATTTTAACTTTACAAATATTCACTTCTTTGTGTTGATATGTCTCATTTCATCCCAATAAACTATGCTGAAGATTGTATTGGTAGCATGAGAAGATGAGGAAAAGTTCAATAAGTATCAGTACTTTTGTAAAGCAATGTGTTTGGGCTCACTCAAATGGTTTTGGCACTCATAAGCTGTAAAGAAGACAGAAGCGCACAACATAAAATACAGTACAGGACTGTCAGGTACCTGCCTTGAAGCTACTGTGGCTGTTTGCAAATTATAGCAGAAAAATACTACATGTAACACACATGGGCGTGTAGATAGAACTAAGTGAAGGTGCTGTGTGGCTGTTTTATTTGCATGATCTGAGCTGGCCCATCCGGAGACAGACACCAATGCATATCCTAAATGACAGAGTGGTGATGATGTCCAGTTTGCCTCCTATTTAACATCTTGTTCTTGTTTTCTGCAGCCAAATGTTTATAGATACAAGCTAATTAAAAATGTGTTGGTAGGTGTGAATGATGGGAGAACCAAAAATACACTACTAGACAATTATCACCCTTGCTCATCAAAATACATTGCAAAAACACAAAATCGTACCAAGTATTTTTGGTCTAGTTTCTAGTGCAAGTAATTTTTCAGCATGACATAAGAGCTTGTTTTTAAGTCCTTAATGTTGATGAAAAAGTGCTAGTTATAAGTGAAATAATTTGCCAGTGGAACAAAATATTTTAACTTATAAAATAGGAACAAATGTCTTGTTCCACTGGCAGATTATTTCACTTATAACTAGAACTTTTTCATCAATACCAAGGATTTATTGACTTAAAACAAGCTCCTATATCATGCTGAAAAGTTACTTGTGAGTTAGTTTTGTCTTATTTCAGGTGTATTCAAGATATTTGCACTAGAAACTAGACCAAAAATACTTGGTACGATTTTGTACTTTTGCAGTGTGCCACCTAAAGAAAGGGACTATAATTGCCACTGCAAAATTTGGTTTACATCCCATTATGGAGTTTTAAGGCATCGATTTATCCAAAGATTTTAAAATAAAATGATGCTTTTCTAATATCCAGATTATATCCCTTTATTTCAAGTCTGTGTGTTTGTTTTTCACTGTTGCAAGTTAAATGTAGCAGGAGCAAGACTGTGACTTTAGATTTAGATGGCAATGGTCCATATTATCTTGCTCCTGATTCACTATTCTTTTAACTGAAATCATACCTCGTAAGTCTATATATGCAGGTAGCTCAGACGTTTGTAAGAACAAGATCATATACAGTATGCTAAAGAAAAGAGTCCCCACAGCATGATATTGCCACAGACATGTTTCATTGTAGGGATGGTGTGTTCAGGGTGATGTGCAGTGTTAATTTTCCAGCTGATGTAACATTTTGCACGTAGACCCAAATGTTTAAACTTTAAACAGGACTTTTTATCGCTTTCTTTCAACAATGGTTGCTTTGTTGCCAGTTTTCCATCACGAGCTGATCTGAGGTAGAACTCATTGATCGTTGTCGGTCCAAGATTTAAACATGGGACAAAAGTCAGAGCAAAATGCCACCGCTGGGTTTTACAGGAATATATACGAATCATATTATTTTTTAACGAAGGCCAACAGTTGAGTCAATATTGTCTCTGATATGCATGTCACGTTTGGCATCCAAGATGAGAGAGATCTCTGAGGTGTCCAGCTAATCAATGGGCATATGGCTCCTCAGCATCCCTTCAAATACATTTAAATTCACTGCCTCATCTTTGATTAGTATTCAACGTGTTGTCAAAATGAACTGCTGCACCTCACCGCCTCTCAATGCATGTGTCATTTCTCAGAGCAGCCGCTGGCAGAGGAGGGTCTCTTTGCCTCTGATTAACCCCTCCAAGCAAGGTCTTCATCCTGCCAAGAACTTGTGCAGACTTCTGTGTGTATGTGTTGTTATGGGGGTTGAAAGAGGAAGTCTGTGAGTGAGGCAGAGCAGAGGGGAGGGGAGAGGAGGTGGTGCTGCAGCTCTGTACAAAGATGCACGTGTACGCTGGCCCACGTTATCAAGAAAGGAGGTGGGAGAAGAGGTAAGGGGAGGGTTTTGGCTGAGCAACACAACAGGGACCTGGTAATCTATCAGTATAAGGGAGTGAAAGTGCAGGTGACCTGTGACACTGCAAGTCTTCAGCCAGCTAACTGCGGCTAACCAGCATTCCTCTGTTTGTTGATGAAGAGGGATTAGCCTGCTCTGTTGCAGTCACTTCATTCCAAGGGGTTTGATCTCCACAGAGGGCTAATCCTGGACGAGTGTGTGTGTACGAGTGTGTGGGAACAGACCCAGCCTCTGAATATGCGTGTTGGCTGATGGTTCCCTAAAATAAATGGACACTGGAAAGAGGGGAAACATCATGGGGAGGAAAATCAAACGTTTCAAGTATTCTCCGTCTGACCTTGAATGCCCCTCACACACCTACACACACCCACACACAGAGCACTGTTCGGAGCTGCTCCTGTATTATGCTGGGGCTGCAGTGAGGGCTATTAAACCCCCAGCTTCTGTCTTTCAATAATGCATGATTAATTAGGCAACTCTGAAATAGAGTGAAACTGAGCGCTGGATGGAAACTAGAGAGGAGCTCAGTGGGTTATCCATGTCTCTCTCTCTCTCTCTCTCTCTCTCTCTCTCTCTCTCTCTCTCTCTCTCTCTCTCTCTCTCAAAACCACTCTCACAGAGACATACACACTGCTGCTGTCCTACAAGAGTGTACTTAAATGTACAAACAGTGGGGATTATTTTATTGCTCTTTAAGAGAGGATTTTTGTGAACCTGAGGCAACTTAATCTGAATTTAATAATTGACCCTTTTTTTTTTTTTAGTTAATATCAAAAATGTATTATTCAAAAAGATCTGGAATTCAGCAAAAGTCACAGCAACAAAGCTAGAAGCAAGCTGGTGAACACACTGGGGGATTTGGAAGCTAAGGGACTTTGTTGCCTCAGAAGATCATGGAGACAAAAACAGACCCCAGTGGAGGCAGATTGCACCATTTTCGACCACCTTTTGTATTCAAAGCTGCATTAATGCTTCAAATCTTTAACTGCACATCAACGATGCCTGTCTCCTGTTTGATCATATCCCAAAGGGGCAGTATTGGATTTAGATCTGAAAACTGTGGAAGCTACTGGAATAGAGGGAACTAATTGCGGTGTTTAAGATTGTTTATTCTGCAGAAAGTAGCCATCAGAAAATGAGTAGGCTGTGGTCAGAAAGGGAGGGACAAAAACAATACTCAGGTAACCTCTGGCACTGTAACAATCTTTAGTTAGTACTAAAGAGCCCAATATGTGCCAATAAAATTTACCATACCACAATGTCACCACCACCAGCCTGAGTCATGGGTAGAAGGTAGGATGGATCCATGTTTCATGTTGTTCTATTCTTAGCTGACAGTAACGGTACTTGGTGAGGTCTTCTGCTTCTGTAGCCTATGTGGCTTCAAGGTTCATCATATTGTGCTTTCAGAGAGAGTATTCTGCATACCTTGGTTGCAACAAGTGGTTAGTTGAGCTGCTGTTTCCTTTTAACCGTTTCCAACATATCTGCATTCTACTCTGACCTTTGACATCATGAAGGCTATTTCATCCACAAAGCTGCTGCTCACTTGATATTTCCTCTTTTTTGGACCATTTTCTGTTAATTAAAGATGGTTGTGTGTGAAAATCCGACATTATCAGCAGTGACAGTGAAGCCAATGTCACTTTTGAAAGGGCAACCACACCTGTGGCATCATGCACGAGTCAGCAAATGTATGTTCTACTTAGGGGCGCTAGTGCATCTGAGTGGAACATTAACACAAATACCACAACATTTTTTCTTCCGTAGCTGCTCCTTATCTGCGCTGCGTTGGTCATTCTTCTATGGTTGTTTTGTAGCATGATTAAAATAGTTCAAAATGAATGAGCAAAGATTACATTTTGGACGTATTCGAGATACATGTATCCACAATCTCTTACTAAATCTTTTCTCACTCTGCAGAGGCATGGCACCCTTCTTGAAGGGTGGCCCTCAGGTCATTGAGGTTTTCGGGTGGGACAGTTACAACGTTCCACACAGCAACTCAGCCGATCCTATAGGTTTTCTATGGGATTCATGTCTGGAGAAAGTGCAGGGCACTTCATTTGAGGTAACTCAGTTTCCACCAGTCATTCCCTAAAGATGCGACCCTGACGAGTCGGAGCATCGTCATCTATGAAGATGAAATTAGGTCTGTGTTGTTCATGCAGGGCCACAATGATTGGATTAAGGATGATATTCAGGTAGTATGGGCTTGTCACTGTACCTCTCACAAACTGTAGGGCAGTATTGCCCTATGCTTTGTAACACTGCCACCAACACCAAGAGAGGCTGATGCATAGCACTTTCCTTGACGTCTCCAACATCACTGGCGGCCATCATTTCCGCTCAAAGGGAATCGAATTTCATCAGAGAATAGCACTAACACCCACTGGTCCCATGTCTAGTGTAAATGCTCCCTGACCCATGCAAGATGATTATGTCTGTGCCTGGTGGTGTGGTCAGGTCCCCTTGAGGGTTACCTATCATGCAGACCATGCTGATAAAAACGGTTTCAAATGATCTGACGTGACATTTGAGGAAGGTGCCCCTCACCTTCCTTAAATATGCTTAGACTTGAGAGACATTCATCATCAGGTTCTGGAGGGCACGGTTTACGATGAAGTGGTCATCAATGTATGAGATGTAGCCAAAGGACGTCCACTTCTATGCCTTTCTGTGACTCTTCCAGTCTCTCTGTTGAAACCTGCTGATGACACTTGGTGACTCTCTAAGCTCAGTGGCCTCTTCTGTCCGGGAACAAAGTCTCACAGCGGTGAGATCCTGTTAATCAGTTGTTAGACATCATCCTGGTCTCATGATGTCAAAATGTGAAAAGCATGATGAGGAAGGCAGTTTCGATACCAGTACTGATTGAACCAGGAAATTAATAGGCTGATTCATGGCTCAAACATCTGGTATGAGTTCTGCTGTTAAGCTCTTTGTTAGAGAATGGCAAGTTGTGCTAAAAGTTCTGGAAAAGTTGGACAAGTGCATTCAGATGTTTAGAGGAGGTCACATCAAGTTCACCTGTAAAATTTACAGTGCATTTTAGTCTATCTGTACATCCGTCCATCTGACCGACCAACATACTCATATTTTAAATGTCTTCATGGAGAGCAGAGCAGAACCAAAGTCAAGTTCCTTGTTTGCCTGCACGAACTGGGCAAATTAAATTGATTCTAAGCCACCTGATGGCATTAATAGACAACTGCATTTGCCTAAAATGAACAGATTTTAGCCAAATGCCAAAATGCTTTATGCAGAAACCAAACTCTTCAGCATGACCTGTCTAGTATGTGTTAAATATGTAACTGACATCATCTAGATACCTAAATCAAGTGAGTTGCTGCCACATGTTTGGCTAGTTTGCTTTGTGTGTTAGCAAGCAATTAAACAGGTGTAGCTAATAAAGTGGCAGGTGAAGTAATGAGAAAACCATTTGAAATAAAGTAACTTTGTGTACATGAGCTCCTACTTGTAAGGTGAAATGACCAAAACTGGCTAAATATTTTTTTTTATTGAACTGCACCAGCTGATTAAATCTTTGATTAATTTTTGATGATTCATTTCTTTGAATGTTTCTGTCATTAAGGTTGAACAAACAGTATGGGAGCAACAGATTCACATCAGCTTTGGTACAAAAACTGAGTAACCAGGTGGTTATACTGGGAAATTATTGCTATTGTTCCCACAGCGATCCATGACTCATAGAAAGGACTCACAAACAAGCAAAGACAAGCTGTTGCTGTAAGCAAATCATAAGTAAACATAGAAAGGTTACTGGGGTTGGTTTCATCACACTTGAGTATTTTGTAATATGTGACTAAAACTGATATGGAAAAGAATGCTTTCTTTAGCCCAGTGTGTAAGAAAAAACAAGTGTGGAACTACTGAATAATAAAACAAAAATATCTCAAAGTATCAATAAAAATGCTAGAACATAGATTTTTCCCATACATTTGTGCATTTATATTGTTTTATGTTCAACTAAATAAAGAATTCAACCATTTTAATTTTTCATAATTCTAACTTTGTCCACATAAATGTATTTTTCCCTTTATTTTTCTTTATTGAATTCCATGTTATCTTTAGCTTTTCTTCTCTAAGCTATCCTGGTTTGAATCACATTCAGCTTCTGTCCTGTACTTCTATGAACTCATCAGATTTAGGCAAGATCTCATTTTTATTTCCTGTCCCAGTTGTGTGAAAAAGCAACTAAATCATTTTCTAATTTAACATAACTTTACATAAAAGTCAACAAACACTAAAGGTAATGTGACATGTCAGTAACATTTCAGTCTCCTTCTTGACAATGAAGTAGGATCTGATAAACTAGCCAGTTTATCAGATAAACTGGCCCAAGACGCAGTAGTCTCCAGTCACCATCCATTTATGCTCTACATCCACTTATTGCAAGCTCTTCTGATTCAGTGAATCAGTCCTGGGTTCTAAGTTTCTTAAATATTTGAAAGTCTTAGTAGCTTCAGTAATCCAGTGCTTTTTAAAAAAAAAAAAAATAAATAAATAAATAAAAAATCCATCTTCGCCTGTGTAGTAGCCCTCATCTGCTATGGCCAATTTTCATCTCTCTTCACCTCCAACAGAATTCAGAATTTTATCACTTGGGCAATTACAAAAACAACTCCAACTCACTTCACTCACTCACTTGTCCACCACAAGTTTATTTTACAAGACAAGTAGTGAGATTTACAGCATTTAACTTTATAGGCACCTGTATTTGTTTGTATCTCATTAAATCATTAACACTTCACTGCCCGACGCCCGTTAGCAAAGATGTCGCTAAAAATTGAAGAAAATGAGCAGGTATGTGTAATGTATACTGACTGGTGTCAGTAGGCACATTTTGCTAACTTTCCATATTGCTGTTGTGAGTTATGACTTCAGGGATTAAGAGAGCATTTTACAGCTAAAATTGTCCTACATAAGTCACTATAAGTCTTTTTTATCAGTTCTTATTTCTGTAGCTTGTAAGATCAGCTGCAGCAGAAATTACATGTTTTCTGTAGGATGTTCTGAGGTCCTCCCCTGTAAGGCATCTCTGCCCATTCTTCTTTACAGTGTTGGTTGTTTTCTTCTAGGTTTGCCGGCAGTTTTCATGTACAGCTCTTTTGGGATTCAGGTTTAGGCTTTGAATGGGCTATTGCAACATATTTATTCTTTTTTTTATTCAGTCAAAGTGATGAAGATTTGCTACTGTATTTGGAATCACTGTCCAGTTTAATGACCCAGTTTGTTCCTAGCTTATTCTGTCAGATCCCGAGGCTGCAAAACAAACCCAAGTCAAATTGTTACCTAGATACTTCAATGATATAAATTACAACACCATTTAATTTCCCTTTGGGATAAATAAAGTATTTTTTCAACTGAATTGAACTGAATTTATATTCTAAAAGAATCATAGTTGCTTTAGATTTGGCGTTTCAAACCCTGTCTGTGCTTTCATGATCTTTTAGAGGAGAAAAAGATCCGCATTCTTGGTACCTCCGCCAAACAAGCAACACTTATTTTGTCTTTTTCTTCTTGAACAATCAGGAACTCTGAGAATTACCTGCTAGGTGACGCCTGACAAGTCTGAGATGGAGATCTTGGGATTTTTCTTTCTTTTTTTTTTTCTTTTTTTTTTTTGTAACTTCTTGGAGTATTGCTCAGTTTGAGCTGTGGCTGGTCAAACTGAGCTATGACTTTCATTCAAGGGTCAAAATTTTTAGACCAATTTGTACCCCTTGACCTATTTCACATTTTGTTATGTTAAAATCACAAACCTCAGTGTATTTTATAATGATTTTATTTGATAGACCAACACAACAAAGTGCATATTTGTGAAGTAGAGGGAAACGATTTTTATAATAAAAAAAAATCTGACAATTGGGACATGAATCTGTTTGGTCCTTTTGGACCAAACTTCTGGGGGAGGGCATCTGTAAACATCACTTTTCATGTTTTGAGACTGGTTCTCATTTAGATTTAGGTTTGGACTTTGATTGGGGATGATGTGTTAGGGGACATGACTTGATGTGTTAAGGTCAAAAAGTTCCACTTTGGTTTCATCAGAGTAGAACACCGTCTTGCACATTTGCTGTGTTCCTTACATGTTTTATGACAAACTTCACACACAACTTATGGATTTTTGCCACTTTTCACAGAAAATCCAAATAAAATACATTGATGTTTGTGGCTTCCATGTGAGAAATGTGAAAAAGTTCAATAAGTTTGAATAGTTTTGCAAGAGACTGAAGATACCTGCTATTGTGTCAGATTTTTTTTCCATCCTAACTTGCTGTCAGGTCTGCCCTGGGCTGCAGACAGTTAACATGGAGTCTGAGGAAGATTGGGTCTGATAGTTTAAACCATGAATAGGGAGCATTCAGCACTGCTTCTGCCTCATTCCCACAGAGACCAGGCCTGGAGTGGAGTTTCATCCTAGTCTGGCCCGGTGAAACCCAAACCTCACGTATTCTCTGATTCCCACTTGAAAGATATTATTGATTCCCCTTTGCAACCCCTCCATATTTTATAAATGCTAAGGTGAAAGTGGATAACAGGAAAGCTCACATCAGCACGGAGTAGAACAGTACCACACTGAGGCATTTCAGCTCCACTCTGCTTTAGAGGGCAACTTCTCCTGAAATCTTTTACAGCACCAGTGGCTGCACACAACTATGATCCTGTGTTTGGCCATGCTCCTGTGCCAGGAATGAATATGTGGATAGGCAAACACAAGATGGAATTATGAATTAGCATTTGATAACAGCTGCTGTTAAAAGTGGAGCTCTGCTTGCATAAGCTGCCCACTGTCGTGATGAAAAGTCTGCGGGCTGAATGATAACACTGGCTGCAGCATAAAAACATACAACATCTCTACTGTTTGGGCTCCTTTGAGGGGGAAACAACTCTCAGCTTGTGATTGCCTTCAGGCAGATACATGGAAAACTGTATGTTTAAATGCTTTAAGATTCAAACCACAAGCTCTACTTAAGAAAAACATGTTTAAGCATTTACAACTAGACATTTAGATATAATATATAAAACGACACATAACATTTTTTCTGACTGTCTGACATTGTATCTAGGGTGTCTGCACATTCTTAAAAAGTCTTAAATTCATGTATCTAAAATTAAGGCTTTACAATATCTTAAATTCTTAAAAATAATTACGTTAGCCTTAAATACGTTAACCACAGCTCTTAAGTTTGGCACTCGCATGACTATTTAATCTTGTATATCCTATGTTGGGTTTTTTTCTCAGTGGACTTTTATTTCAGGAAAAAGTTTGAGTCGCACGCAAACATCTCCATTGCGTTCTGTGACTCGAGGCAGTTGATGCTACCAGTGGCTAGCTGCTAATTTACCCTCGCTTGCTAGCTGCCATATGCAGTGTGAAAGGCACAAAGCTGCTGACAAGAGCCGCAAACAGACCCCAGATGTTTCACTGTTTTTGCTATGCTTGATGGTAATACAACAGGATCCCCCAACCATTGGGGGGACCACTGTGTGAAGAACATGGGCAACCACTCGATCCCCTCTGTAACCAACAAGGTGGCATTAAAATGGTCTGAAAAAATCTTAAACTTGACTTGCTGAAACCTGCAGACACCCTGATATCAGACCAAACCAGAATAAATTTATAAATATTTGAAGAAAATTTGCAGACCTTGCATCCACATGGATATAAGTAAGACAAAGTAATTTTACAGGAATCATACATCAAATATTTTAAATCTTCAATGACAAATAGATAAGAACATTATTATGTCTCAGTTTGACTTCTTAATTTTATCTGATCTGATCGAGGAAATGTCAGATGTGAGAAATAAAAGGCTGTGTGTCTTCAGTGTATGTAAATATGTGGTTTCAAATGCAATCATAAATCCATCCCTCCGCTGTCTGTACTCACTTACCCTTGCAGGGTCATTGGGGGGCAGGTGCCTATCTCCGGCAGTCATTGAATGGGAGGTGGGATGTAGCCTGGATAGGTCGCCAGTCTATGACAGGACAACTCAGAGACAAACAGAACAAACAACCATGCACACACTTATACCTTTGAGCAATTGAGAGAGACAAATTGGCCAAAAAAATACATATTTTTCAACTCTGTGAGGAAGTTGGAGTACCCAGAGAGAACCCATGTCTGCATGGGGAAAACATGCAAACTCCATGCAAAAAACCCCCAAAACAAACAAACCCCCCCACACACAAGCCAGGTTTAGAACCCATGATCTTCTTGCTATAAGCCAAAAGTTGATAACTGCACCACCGTGCAGCCTGTTAGACTAAATAACAATCAAAATCCTACGATTTAATGGACTCTTTTTATAATGCAAGTCTCTCCTCTCCTTCATTAGGGTAGCTCTTTCTCCGGAGTCAGAGAGTTTGCTTTGATGACTCATTGCTGTTTGAGATGGCTGGAAGCTGTTTGAATAATATCTGTGAACCCTTTTCCCTATTTCGCATTACAAAACAGCAGTTCGCCTCATCCAGGTGCACAGACGCAGGTCTGGATTAATGATGAGCTGCAGATTGCTCGCCATGATCAGTTCCCTCCCAAGCTGCATTCATGTATTTTCTGTAATTATTTCTTCCTGGGAGAGAACAGACTGCTCGAGAGAGGGACATTTGTTTAGAGAAGAGTTTTCACTTCTAAGAAAAACATTTCAACTACAGAATTTATTCAGTTAATTTTCAATATATTTTTAGTTTAAAATTTAGCTAACAACTCAAAAAACACCATAGAAAGAATTAAACATAAAAACACAGGTTTGGTATAGATTCAGTACAATTGCAAAAAAGAAGAGAGTACTATAGAAACAAATGCCAAACAGACAAAAATAACACTAGCAGCGAGACATGTCTTCATCTAAAGATTTATATGTTTAAACATCTTTCATCTGGTTTAAACTAAACTGCACCCCATAGGTCATATCTAAGGCATAATAAGTGATTAGTACCAAAAGTGAAAGTTACAGACCAACTATGAGGCCATTCCGACATTGCATTGCTTTGGTGTGGATTGCTTTAGATATTATGTGCGAGATTTGTGACATCAATGGCACTTTCTTTCTAAATCAAGGTAAAAAGATATGAAATGCATGTCTCCTCCATAAAAGCCAGATTTGTGCACTGCACAACTACTTGCTGTCCTGTTGACAGATTTTCTCACCTCTCAATAACTTTTTCCCTTACCTGTCTGATGTGTTCTTTGGAGATGATGGTTGTTCATGAATGTTCTCTCAGGAATCTCCAAACCCTGAGGTCTTTAACAAATGGCTGTATTTATACTGAGATTAAATCACACACTGATGGACTGTATTTGCTAATTGTAGCACTTGGCTGCACAGCGGAGCAGTTGGCAACACGGTTGCCTTGCTGCAAGAAGGTTCCGGGTTCGAATTACATTCTGGGATCTTTCTGCATGGAGTTTGCATGTTCTCCCTGCACATGCGTTGGCTCTCTGGGTACTTCAGCTTTTTCTCATGGTCCAAAAAACATGACTGTCAGGTCACTGGATACTCTAAACTGCCCTTAGGTTATAGTGAGTGTGTGCATGGTTGTGTGTCTCTGTGTTGCCCAGTGATGGTCTGGCGATCTATCCAGGGGTGTACCCCGCCCAATGACCACTTGAGATAAGCACCAGGCCCACTCGCGTGATCCTGCAAGGATAAGTGGGTATAGACAATGGATGGATGGGTAGCCCTAGCTTTTATTTAGGGTTTAGGAGTAAAGGGGTCCTAATGCAAATGCATGCTATACAACTCAGTGTTTCATTTGTAAAAATATTTCAAAAACCATTTCTTCTTTTTCTTTCACCTCACAACTATGCACTACTTTGTGTTGGTCTGCTGCAGCTTTTTGGCTATAACTATAACTGCTTTTACAAGGTACTGTGCATTGAACTGTTTGCTGCACACGAGTCAAATGAAGACTAATGTGCTGACCTGTTTTTTATAAGTTCAAATGTCTGATTGCTGGAAAATTACCTTTCCATGTAGATGCTAGGTCTGCTTATTTTCTTCAAATCTTTATGAATCCACTTAAAACCAAGGATCAGAGTTAAGACTTGTGTCAGATAATTTGAAGTCAGCAATAAACAAGCAGTTGTCACTGAAGTTAAAAAAAAAAAGAATGAGAAAGGCCAGTGATGTTAAGACAACATAAGACAGAAAAAACAGTTCAGTGACTGTGTTTCCCAGGGTCCAGGCCCAGAGAGGCCAACCAGGCTTTCAAATATAGAGAATAACCACTTTATGAATTAGTTTTTCTTTAACCCAGTGATGTTTGCTTATACTAACAGACTGACTGCACAGCTCCAAGCAGAGAGAACCCCCTCCAAACTAATCAAAATGTAAAAAAAAAAAAAAAGAAAAATCATTGATTCAAACCAGAGAGAGTGCGTTCAGACAGGAATATTCCAATCCATTGACATGTCCATTGACATGTTGACCTCGCAGACACACAGCACTATGTCCAGGGTCAGTCATGTAAGCACACCAGACTCACACAAAGACACACACACTTTCAAGTGAGCCATGCTTTGACGGACTGTGTTCTAAAAGCAGGTTTGCCCAAGCTGTTTGCACTGGCGGTGCTCCAACCTACGGCTATTCACATTAAGACAGACGGAAGGCAGGAGGAAAAATATGAAACATTTGATGGGAAACAATGGACAGATAAGGTGGATAAACATACATATAGGGGGAAAAAAGGCCAGGGAATACATAGCTAAGTAGGAAAATGCTTTCACAGAGCGAAGAGATGAAAATAACAACAGGTCAGGGAGAGGGAGAAAGCAGAAAGAGGCATGTTTTAATTTGTTGATCAGCACAGTTTTTTGATTAATAGTTTTTCACACATGGATGGAATCACCCACCACTTCTCTGCCACATTCTTCCTAATACTTCAGTTCTCTTCCAGGCCTGATCCCTGCTCAGGGCCACCTCCACCTACACTGTGGGCCATAACAGACTGTAAACTAACCCAACCCCTGACAGGATTCAGCTCTGAGAAAGACGGGTAGATTCACTGAGCTGTATTGGCTTCTCTTTTTCACTCTGTAGCAACTCGGTTAGTTTTGAGGCCACCCTCCTGCTTTTTACAATTAAATATTGGTAGATCCAACAAGACTCTGACAAGTCTTTTACTTCTGCTCCAAAGCAACGCCACATTGACCACATTGGCTCCTGTAGGAGTCCAAGAATGTTGTTTACAAGTGACAGCAGCAGGGATCAAACTGGGCTTTTTCATTAGGCCACTGTGAAGAAAAATCGATCTAAGCATACAACCACAATATTCATTGATGGTTGTAAGGTGGTCACAGAAACAAGGTCCTGGTCAAATCCTTTCTGTGTGGGGTTTGCATGTTCTTCCTTTGCAGATGTGGGTTCTCCTTGGGTTCTCTGACTTCCTTACACCATCCAAAAACCCTATTAGAGCCCTATTGGAGAGGTATAACAGGCCTGGGACAGTCTGTACTAACTAACAGGGACATCCCACCCCCCAATCTGGACCATAATAGGCAGAGCCTCAAAGGAAATCCTTTCTCATTTGGTGATATTGCAGGTAGGTGCTGCTGTTTCCATTCCTCATTTAAGCCAAGTGAATAAAAACGAACTGACCACATTGACTATTCACCTTAACGCTTTCTGATTACTGGGCTAAACTGCACTGAGTAGCAATTCTCAGCCAAAGAGCAATGTCACAATTACTTCCCTTCCTCTCTCCCCAGAGATTCGAGCATTGAGCTGCTGATGCAGTCGCGCAGAGTATAGCGGTCCCTGAAACACTTGTTTTTCAGCTCCAAGGATCTTTTTTGTGTTCTCAGGCTCTTTTTTCTACCCCTCCCTTCAGCCTATCACCTTTCTGCGTTTCTATCAAAGGACATCTATCAGCGAAATATTGCTCCAGCTTCTCTGGTTACTCCAACTGCACTATGTCAGCTCTCTGAACCAGAAAGGACTGACTTCCGCTGGTGCTGGTTGTGCCGCCGGGAGGGTTCGGCCCTCAGACAATAGTCTCGACTGATGGCTCATATTTATATCTCATTAAAAATGCCGGCCGCTTTACTTGACAGATTCGATAAATATTCATTCTATACAAAGAGTGCCCCCTGGATTCCCAACAGGTCATTAGCAAAAGATATTTGGAAACAACTAAAGAGCAGGAAGCTAAATTATGCTTCCTGCTCCACTTTTAAAACTAGCAACAACTTTAAAAAAGATCCATTGCCATTTAAGAAATGAGTTCTGACATTTGTCAGAAAAATAGCACTTGAGTGCTACTCAAACTGTGTGAAGAACATGGGCTAATGTGAAAGAATCGTTGCCATGACTACACTGACATCATTCCAGGCTTCTCAATAGAGGCTACTCTTTTATACAAACTCCAGCTCTGCATACACTAATGTGAAAAAAAAAAACAAAAAAACCCCCCATGTTTTGAGTTTGCCTTCAAGTGTCCACATGCAAATGTTTCCGTTAATATCTTTTCATGATGATGCATGATGTTCACATAATCTGACATCATCTGCTGCAGCGTCTGCCAAGAGAAAAATTTCGCCCCCACAAAGAAGAAGAGAGGACAGAAATCTGTTTTAAGGATTGTACAGCGGGTGCGGGGGAGAAGGTTGCCGTCCAACTGGAAGATAAGAAGAGGAGGAGGGGGGCATAAAATACTTATCCCAGTGACGGGGACAGCCTGCCAACTGTAGCACAACCCATTCAGTATTCATAGATATGTGACACATTCCTACAGCGGTGGATGGCTCTCACTCTAAAACCCGTTCTATCCACAAGCGCTGGCTGTTCATTTCAGAGCGTAATTGAATTTAAAAAAAAAAGTCAATCTGACTGCAAGGGTGCAGCTTTGCCATGTGGAGCAACGTGTGAGCCGGGGACGGCAGCAAAAATACTGAATGATCTTGTCTCCGAGCCATGGCTGTGCTATTAGGCTTAATGCGACTCCGCTCTGTTCTGCTGTCTGATTCATGACACAGCAGCCGGCGTACTAAACATAATCCTCTGACATGAAACCAAATAGCTGGGCAGAATGGTATTTAAATAGGAGGAGCACAGCTGATCTCCTATTGTGTAACCTTCCTGCTTCTCCAGATGGCTTGGTGAGGGGGTCAGAGTGCCTGGCTCAAATATGAAACCGCTGGGAGAAACATGGCATGACTTTCTGCAGTATTTCATATAAAATACCACTCGATTCCCTCTGTAAAAATAAGCTCGGATGCAGGATCTCAGTGAAATGCTAGCACAAAAAGATTCCTACTCTTTAGATAAAACAACAACAAACTTCTTTATATTTTTAGAGAATTTTTTTTTAGAGAAATTTTAAATGATAGACCTCCACTATATTTTTTTTTTTTTTTTTTTTTTTTTTTTTTTTTTTTTTTTTTTTTTTTTTTTTTAACAAAGAATGGCCTGCATGTGTATTGGCCTGTTTTAAGGCTCTCCCATACTTCACCTGAACCTGAACAGGCGTGGTCACATGGTTGCGGGACGTTTGTATTCATACACACCTTTCATACACAGTGCAGACCACCAGGGGACACCCCTACCGCTTCAGTATATGCCACGTCCTAAGCATATAGATGACAAAACGGTCACAGAGATTAGAGGTGTGTGATACTGTATATATATTTTGGTATCAATCTGACACCAAGAAAATACAGGGCCCGTATAGCCGATACCAATACTGATACTTTTTATTTTAGATTGATATATTGTCAAACTTCTGATATTTAGGTGTTTTTATGATTTGAATTATTTTTTTTCCAAACCTAAGACAAAATTTGGACAAAGTTTATAGGTGTCTACAAAATACTTTAATATATTAACATGATTTGTGTGCATTTTTCCTAAATAAACAAAATGCAAAGAAGAAAAAAAAAATCATAATTTGAGAACAAATTGAAGCAAAATCTTTTTTAGGTAACATTGAGAAACCACAATACAAAAAAAAAAAAAAAAAAAGAAAAAAAATTCAAGAGGGAGTCTTAAACTAAAATCTTAAACTAAAGTGTGAATCTACAACGCTAGTATTTAGTATTTTTAGCCATTTGAAAATCTTTGTTGTAATTTAGTAAAGAATCCTACAAATTTACACAACTCCTCGCCGCATCGGATAAACACTCCTCAAAAGTGTTTATGTTGTCTGCGGATACAAAAACCGGATAGTGGAAGCGGACTAGTTGAAAGGAAATAACATTGCTGTCTGAGCGCATTTTTGCATAAAACACAGCAACAAATTTCTGACCAATCACACAACACACGGAGTTCTTTACAAAGTAATTCGACCTGAGCCTGGTGTTGAGAAGGGGAGGAAGAAGCCTCCCTGAGAACAAGATGACGCAACTTTCGTCATGCGACTACGTTAATGAGAGCCTTGCCTAGATGCCATGAGGCCCATAGTATCTCTATTTGTCGTGCAATCCCTTAATCTAATTTTTATGGAAGAAAAACATGAAAAGTTCTATTTTCATGTTGCAAACATGAAAGTGGAAAAAAGGTGCTCTGGTCAGATGAGACCAATTTTAAATTTTTTGGTCTACATGCAAAATATGTCTTACTGTGGCGACAAATTAATACAGAACGTCATCCTCAAAAAAAACATCCACATGAAGCAACAAGATGGTTGCAGCATCATACAGTGGAGAGGTTTTTCTTCAGCAGCAGCGACAGGAAAGTTGGTCAGACTTTATCATAACATAGATGGAGCTAAATATAGAGCAATTCTGGAAGAAAACCTGTTTGAGGCTACAAAACACATGAGACTGGGATGGAGTTTTACCTTCCAGCAGGACAAAAAACCCTAAACATACACAAGAGCTACAGTGGAATGGTTTGGATTTGTTACAATTACCCAGTCGAAGTTCAGACCTAAATCTAACTCATTCTTTTTACAAATTATTGATTCTGTATCACACAAAACCTTAACAAAATGAATTGAATACTTTTTCAGTGAATGTTTCTATTAAATCAGATGTTACCACTGCTTATGTTAGCAGTGTTAGCATTTGGCCTTCCCTCCTGCCCGCTGCAGCATTTTTAACCAACTCAAAAGGAAGCAGGAGAATCAAATCCAAGAAGACAGAATGTACCACAGCTCATTTTCTAAACCTTGGTACAGTCTTCTTCTACAAACATTGAAGCTGTCAATAAATCATTATCAGCATGTCTTCTTTTATAACAGTTGTCTGCAGTCTACCTTTCCTTTAAATTTAAAGGAAGAATCAAGGCTTTGCCCTAAAATCTTCCAGACAGCTGCATAATCACGTTGCCATCACTACAGAGCAATTGTGAAGGCTGTTTCATGTCTGCCTTTCAATAACAGGGCAGTAAATTTTTTATTCTACCCACAATCCCATTTGTTTGGGTGGTACTGAAATACAGTTTCTGCACGGACAAGCTGTTGCAATAGCCTGCTATGGGGAACCTTGTGTTTGCAGAGAGGATCAACAGTGGTGCGCTGAAATTAACTGCGGCTTAGTTTGCTTTTATATCTCTATTTTCTCACAGAGTCATCTTAGTTTCTATTGTTGTACTTCATACCTTAGAAATCAAGGCTTTGTTTTTGATTTAGGATTTTGAAACATAATGAAAAATGTTGATTTTTGGTAAAAATCCATTCAATACAGTCCACTATCGAAGTTTATGTACACCTTTACTTGCAATATGACTCAAGTGGCTTAAGTCAGCTAATACTATGCTACTGTAGAAGCTACTGGTCACTGTCAAGCTATATTCTGTATATTTTCATATACAGTGAAGTGTTACGATTACTTGCAGATTAGATGTAGCTATGACATCCGGCCAAAAATCATGTTACATGATATCATACTTGGCTAAACCCTTTTCCATGATAATTTGTTAAACATTATTGAGATTAAAGTTTACTGTTTGTGTCATTGTGAGATTATCTAGTTTTTGACATTATATCATCCTTTCATACACAATGGTTGCTGTTAAAATTCAGGGGGACAGGATTCGGTCAGCATCCAACGTCTTGAGTTGGTGATATTTTTGCGCTATATCTAGCATAATTTCTCCAAAGCAAAAGAGCTCCGATTTTGGTGCATGCTTGCACTGGCGGTGATGCTGAAAAACAAAAGCTCTCTTTATTTGCAGCCTTTTTGTTTTTTTAGCTGAAGTTATTGGCTCAAATCTTTTCACAATTTCATTCACCTTGACAAAAAAAATGTAGCTCTACTTAATGGAGAGTAAGCCCAGAGCATGATGTTGCCACTACCATATTTTACAGTGTGTACAGTGTTCTTTGAGTGATGTGTTAAGTGTCAAACATGGCTTTTGGACTTGTATCAAAAAGTTCATGTTTAGTTCCTTTAGACCTGAAAAGTTTAGAGAGATTCTAACAAGGAGTTGTTTTGCTTAGAGTAAAACATTTTGTCTTTCAACCCTGTTTCCCAGATGATGGCCTGCATTGCTATAAACCGGTATTTAGCATCATTGTCCTGCTAGAAGGTGAACATCTGCCTTAGTCTCAAGTCTTTTGCAGCCTCAAAAAGATTTTTGGATTGTCCTGTATTTAGTGCCATCCTGTATTGAGTATCTTTCCAGACCCTAAGATAAGAATCCCCACAAAATTATGCTGCCACTAATATGTTTCAAATTGAGGAAGGTGTAGCCCATGAGTAGGATTTGAATTCAGGCTGAAAAATTCGATTTTGGTCTCATGTAGCCAGAGCACCAACTTCTAAATTGGTGTCCTGAAATTAGTAGTCCTGAAATTTGGGGTCAAGAACCTGACTTTCAGACTTTTTATTGCATTTTGGAAGAAAGCAGTTTTTTATGTAAAAAAAAAAACCCCCAAAAAAACCCTATCTGTTATTAGCAGCAGGTCATAAAATGCAACCATGAGCTAAGATCCCAGTATAACACTGGGGACAACAAAGGAGGAGCAGAGTTGGCCGATAATCCTCACGAGACCCCATCCACACTCCAAGTGAAGTAATGCACCGTTAACAAGAAGAGAATATTGATTGTGCTGCAATAAAATGAACATGCCGTGTTATAGCTGTTGTTACCGACTGCAGCATACATCTAGATTTATGGTGCTGCACTTCGCCAGAGGTCAGGAAACACTGATATATGAAAAATGAAGATTAAGAGGGTCTGTCTTCATAAGGGCACAGGGTTTAATAAAGAACTGCTGGGAAGATGAGAGCGAGTATTTGTCATGGTAGCCTATTCATTTCTGGCCTGTGTTTAAATTACACTTGTTCATCTTCTGCAGAAAGACACAACCAGCTTAAAGAAAGGAGCTGCCATAACTCGAAATTGAAAAGGGTAATAAAAACCTTGCTGCTTCTTCTTCCTCCAGGTGAAAATTTCAGAACTCAAGATTACAAAGCAGGGCCTGCAGGGAGAGAAGTCATCTCTTTGAACGCCATTAGGAACTTTGAAGTCCAGCCGAAAGAAAAGGGATCTAATAACTCTATCGGAGGTATTTCGCTTTCGTTTGTCAGTAATCAAAAGGAAATAAATGCAACACCAAGCAGTGTTCTTCTGCCAGTTCTGTTAATTCAGCATGCCTGAAAACTGATGCAAAAACAGTAAATCCAAGATGGATCTTGTGGTGTTATATCAAGGTAAAACAGCCTCTTGCTAGCTAGACTCTAGAGTTAAACCAGTCAAACTCACCTCTGATCATTTGTTACTTGAAGAACATATGATGGTCAGTATTTCTGTTTATTTAGTAATTTTGTTGTAAACCATTATATATTCAAGACAAAATTACCTTTATAAAAACAAGCTTCCACACACATTCCTCTTGTGACATTACATAAAGCAACGGATCAGAATTCTTTTCATTTTTTTCTTTTTTGGGAGGCTTATTCAAGTTTTTAACCAAATGTCTCCTTCAAAGCTACTCATACTTGGATGCTGTGCAGCTGCAGTAAACTACAAGAGCCTTAAGTGAGAAAACTGAGCAGATTTTGGGAAAATTTGGCGAACATAAAACACATGGAAGTCATTTTATGAATACTGGAATGGCGAGATTTAATCATCAAAGATCCTCAGTGACGATTTTGAGCCAAGTTATGAAAACCACAAGGTCTGGTTGTTTCATTCCATTACCATGATTTTCTAGTGCAAATGATGTTCCCTATAGAACTGCTGCATCACCCCCTACTTCCGCCAAAAATAATTGCCAGGCAGAAAGACTTATAATGAGCCCATTCCTACCAGTCAGCTCCACCATGCATGCACCTGCAGGGCAGCCTCTAACAGCACCATCCTCATTCCAGTCAACACCAGAGGGAAGACATAGGGAAAAAATCCCATTGCTTGGCATTCAGAAAGGGAGAAGCTGTTTGCACAAGCTGAAGTGGTATGAGTTCAGACTGCATGTGGTGCCACTCTACTGACAGATCAGGTGTTTAAATGGAAGAAAAATATACCTTTTTTACATATTTTATTAGTGGTTAATTGCAGGGTCTGTAACTAATTAATTGCAATTAACTGCATTTTATTTGAGAACTGTAAAGCAACAAAATAAGTATAATTTTCAATTCAAAAACACTTTTCGCTGCTAAATTATTGAATAAACAGACATATGAGCTCAACAACAGAGATATTTATTGTTTTTAATCTGATTTTTAGGTTATTCAAACACCAGATAGATGCAAAGTGCTATTATACCCATTCAGCTTTAAGTGTTTCAGGAACTCCTGATCAGTCATGGAATTTCTTTGAAAAAATACTTCTTTAGAACTTGGACTTGGATGCTAACATTAGCACTGGGGACGTCTGTGCTGCTGCAACATATTTTGCATTGAGGTAGTATTTTAGGCTTCAATAGCTTCGCAGATAGGCTGACTGCTTTTAGCACAACTTGCACACAATAGTAGTCTTTTCCAACGTCCCATCAGATTGTTGTTTTTTTTTAAGCAAAAATTAACCCCCTGTGGGCCAAGAGAAGCAGCTTTGTCATCCATTGCTGTTGCTTGTTTATTGTTTGCATGTTGGTTGTGCGTCAGATTTATGGGCGTATCGAAACGCGTGAATATAAAGGTTCTGGCTGGAACCTTTGTATGTAAATAAAAGTGTGATTAATTGCATTAAAATTTTTAACACGTTAAAATCTATGTAATTAATGAATCGAAATATACACGTTAAAGCCCTAATTTTCAGAAATGTGCACAGAAAGCAATCAGATAGAAATTCAAACAGAAG
Organism: Anableps anableps; assembly: GCA_014839685.1. NCBI lineage: Eukaryota > Metazoa > Chordata > Actinopteri > Cyprinodontiformes > Anablepidae > Anableps > Anableps anableps. Next base: position 8,060,169 of record CM026084.1, read on the forward strand.
TACAGAAAACAGATTTATACCATTCATCCAATTTGTCGTAGCCTGAAGCTGAACACTTTCCATTGCAAAAACAGCTTCAGTGCTTCAGAATCCACCCTGTAAAAGTCACTTGTCAGCCATGTTTCCTAACAGTGTCTGTTTGATTCCTGTGCCTCTTGTGATCTCATCAACTCGATTGCAAACAAACCAAAAATTGCACTTTTTCAAAACTTTCTATATTGTGAAGATAAATGGAAATGCATAGATCCTCACCCAGCTACAGTTTTAATTGTCACTCTATCTATATCTGCTGGTGAACAACAGTCTCAGATTGTAACTTTAACAAATGACTTTGAGCATCTATACTGTTAGACAACACGGGAAAGAATTCACAGCTGAAAATTTCTATGTGGACTGACATCCCTAAAAAAATGTATGAGTCATGCTAAAACATTTCACTTAATTAGCTTTGTTTACCCTTCTCCAGCCTAAATCTCATCTCTAAGAGAACAATAAAGTTGTTGTTTTAACCACATTATGGAACAATTATTCCACCTATCTAATGCCAAGACTAACACATACTTGCTGAGTTTACACAGCTTAATGACAGTGCACCTCCTTGGTCTTTCTAACGGAACTGTTAATATGTTTGTGCTTAAACATGTCTGAACATTTGGTCAAAGTCACATGCTCTCTGTGTGCAAAAAAGACCTGCCCTAGCGGCCTTGGTGTACCTCCAAGGCCCCCACAGTGTGTTTAGTTTGTGCTAGGGTCATCCATCACACAGGCTCCTCGTTGGTGGGGGGGGAACTCATCTCTCACCCCTGCTGAGACTCAATCTGGAGACTGAAAGAAGTCTCCATTGTGCCTGCAACATCCTGATTCCTGCAGCCCTCTAGCTAAGATCTGATTTCATTTATAACTCCCTGTTTATGGAACTGGGTTGTGGTTCTCAACACTGACTACTGCCTGAATCAGTGCTGAGAATCATGCACACATGAATGCATATGTGTGCATGATTCTCAACATTTAAAAACATTGGGTAATTAGGAGGAAAAGCCAAAAACCACTTTGAAGTGAGGTACAATTAGGAGTTATAAGCAGTTATCTTACTTACAGAAGAGACTGCTATTTTTCTCTTTATTTAGTATAAAACAAGACTTTGGAGTTATTTTAAGGCTTCCGGTCTCAAAAACATCACAGTGGTTAATGCAAACACTACATTAAGAACTTTTCCCACTCAGACGCCACCAGTATTCTTCCAGACTGAAACATTTACTGAGAACGGAACGTTTCAGAGTAACTATCACAACCACTGGGGTCTGAACAGAACAGGTTCAAATGTATTGATGGACCTTGAAGTATCTGACACCAACCAGGCTTAGTCCGTGTGGCGTTTTTGATTAAAAAAAGGATTGTATTTTTTGATACGTCTTACTGACATTACTGTTTACCATTACTGTGACTGTAAATGCATTGCATTTTCTATATCCAGTATGTGTTGGAGTTTGCCTGTAAAGAATTGCTATATTTGCATTATCTGGCTGTTTTCACATAAGCTGATGTTTATTTACATGTAAAATAGAGGTAGGAGGTGGTGTGCGTGAAACACCTACTGAGTATGAAACATGTATAACACCCACGGTCACAGACAGGAAGATCATTGGTGACGCACCACCTCCTACTTCCATTTCCCTTATAAATAATCATCAGCTTCTGTGTAAATACATAGTGAACCTATGTGACCTTTTTGAGATTGGAGTTGTTTTAAGATGATAGAAGTCAGTTTTGGTCATGAAACATTTCAGGAAAGCCGTAAGCTTAAGCCTCTGTGAACGACTAATCTGGTTTCTTACTAAATGAAGATTTAAAAAAAAAAAAAAAAAAAAAAAGTCAATGACACTATTTACATAAAGCAATTGTTGTTTGTTATATCAGTTTACTTTTATACCAGTTATTCCGACCAGAAATGCTCCATTTTGATACATATTTCCCACATAAAATCACTAGTGATGCACAACACCCAGTATATATTTACCATATAAATCATCATTGGTTCTTCTTTAAATAGCCACCCAATGCAAACATGGCAACTGTTTAAAGGTTCATTGCATAAACTGCAATGATGCTTATGAGATTTGAGTTGTTTTGAGACAGTAAAATTTGCTTTGGTTTTGACCCCTTTAGGGCTAGTAGTTAGCTTCAACCTCCAGGTCCATCAAAAACCAAATGAGTACCAAATAGGATAAAAAAGTGCTTTCTTAAACCACTGTAATATTTCAGGCTTTTAAGGCTGTTTTTGTGATACAGCAGATGGTTATGCAGCTTCAGTTATTACAACTACAAACTAGTGATCAGGCCGGAAATCTGGGTGTAGTGATGGACTTGGACCTGAACCTTCAGAGACACATAACAACAGTTACAAAGTCAGCCTTCTATCACCTGAAGAACATTTCCAGGATTAAAGGACTAATGTCTCAACAAGATCTAGTAAACTCATCCATTTATCTTTAGTTGCATTGATTACTGCAACAGTGTCTTCACAGGTCTGCCTAAAAAAAAAATCAATCAGACAGCTGCAGCTGATCCAAAATGCTGCTGCTCGTGTTCTCACTAAACACAAGAAAAATGGAGCACATAACCCCAGTTCTAAAGTCCTTACACTGGCTCCCTGTAACTGAGAGAATAGATTTTAAAATACTTCTGTTAGTTTATAATCACTAAACGGCTTAGCACCAAAATACATTACAGACCTGTTGTCAACCTTCCAGACCACTCAGGTCTTCTGGTTCTGGTCTGCTCTGCATCCCCAGAACCAGAACAAAACAGAAGCAGCCTTCAGTTTGTATGCACCGCTAATCTGGAACAAACTTCCAGAAAACTGCACAACAGCCGAAACACTAAATTCCTTTAAATTAAGACTGAAAACCCACCTGTTTAGAGCTGCTTTTGATTAGTAGTCTGGACCATGAATCTGCAAACAAATCCGGGTAAGATAAGTTTGGTTTTCCAAAGGCTGGAAGTTTGGGTGTAAATCAGTTAAATAAAGTAAGTGAATCATTGATCAGTGTTTTTGCTGATGATTTTGACGATTTTCATGTGTATTTGCTACATAATTTTGATGATTTTGCTCAATGATTTTGAAGTTTTGATGATTCTGCTGTATACTTGATTGATGTTTTTATGATGTAAAGCACTTTGAACTGCCTTGCTGCTAAAATGTACTTTACAAATAAACTTGACTTGACTTACTCTAACCAGAAATGCTTTATATGTTTCATTCTCAGTATGTTTCATACGAGAAGTTAAATGGTGTTGCACAACTTCCACCTTTATTTAATTGCCTGATGCAAACATGACAGTGGTTTAATGGTTCATAAAATAGCACTTGCATTAACCACTATAATGTCATGGAGAGTTGATGTTATCCTTTTAAATGACAAGTATGATTTAAAAGAAAAACATCTCTTTCTGCTTTCAGGGGACTCTGCCTCTCTTTCTCATCATCTTCCTCTTCTCTTGCTCTGCTACCTCCCTCACAGCTGCAAATACATGTGTTGGATTTGTTGGGCAAACAGAGCAAGGGAGCCCATGTTAGGTAAGAACAGGCTGTGGCATCATACACCTTGGGCTTGACTGGGGAGAGTATACACCTCTGCACTGCACAACTGCTAGGCACCAATAGTCACTATACAGAGCACACTACAATGAGTTGTATCACAGGAGATAAAATGTCAGCATTTTTTGTGGTACACACTGTTCTAAATGTGCTGGAAGTGCAGCTCTAATCAAGAACGGCACCCATACTCAGGGAAGGTTGTTAAGGAAGGTTCAGACACAGGTTTACAGCTGGTTCAAGGAACATCAAAATGTCATTGGAAATAGCTAGGGACACAAGCAGTGACAGGTGTATCCTTCCGCCACAGACGAGATCTGTTTAACCCTGAAGTGAACAGAGTGGAGCTAATATTGAGTTTATTTCACTTTCGTATATTTTGTACAACCCCAAATAATCACCATAATCACCATAATAATCACAAAAGAGTTATACTGTCATTGTTGTCAACCACTGCTGAGCATAACATCTAATCAAAGAAAATCCTACATAAAAACAGAAGCAACTCTTACCGTATGTTTTCCAACCTATCATGTTCAAGTTTTATTAACATGTGAGTGAGCTTACTTTGGCCAAAAGCTTTTAAAATGTGTACTGTAAAATCTGGTCTAATAAAGTAGTCCAAACGCTTGAAAGGCAAACCACTACTGTAAATAGAAACCTTGTATTGACTGAACACTGTGTAATCCAACCAGAGTTCTAGTTTAGAGGGGGGCAGACAATGACGAAGCAGGCTCCGACCAATAGGAGTGGGTATCCAGAAGCCGTCCTATGTGAGCCGCATCACCATCTCCTCGATGTCCGTGGCGGAGGACTACTATATAAAAACAAACCAGCCCAAGTTTAAAGGGCAGAGTTGTAAAAACTCCCAGGCTGTGGGGAGTTACCTTGTGGAAGCCTGTATCCCGGATTCAGCCTTTACCCCACAGATACGAAACCGCCTGGATCTGACTCAGATACAACATCGGCAACAATTTTCTGTTTGATTCGTAAAGCTACAATAGTGCTGCTTAAAGTTGAACATCTCCTGGAGCCTGACTGTTGAGCAAGAAAGGGCCTGCTGTGAATTTCTATGTAAGTAAATATTATTGTAACGTTATCTTAATACTTATTTATGGATGAAAAAGGTCGCGCGTTGTTTAACTAATTCGCTTCTCGACAACGACAGGAGATGTCGAATATGTCTGGAACCAGCTAGTTTATTAAAATACGTAGCTTCCTATCCGTCAAGCTGGCTGTCAGTTCAAATTAAAGCCGTTTCTCTTTCTTCTGTTCGCATGACATTTATTGAGCCCTTTGCTCTCTCTCTGTGTGTGGTCGTATTTAATTTGTATTAATGGGAAGAGCGCAGATAAGCCGCTGGTCGAGCTAAACATTAACAGTTCCTGAGGGTTAGCTGGTTAGCTTCCTACATTTGTGTTCACACCCTTCTTTAAGTTGGCAGGCGAATGCTATCATCTCATCACTGACGGGGCGCATAGTGGTGATAAAACAGCTCGGTTGGTGTGTGTGTATATATATATATATATATATATATATATATATATATATATATATATATATATATATATATATATATATATATATATATATATATATATTTCTGCAACTATCATTTTGTGATGAAGCTACTGTTTTAACGGTTATGGCTGGACCCTGAATAATGATTATGTAATTGCAATTCTTGTCGCGAGCTCCTACGTGCTCCTCTTCCAACTGTAGCACAGCCGCGCGAGAAAACACAGGAACAGCCCGGTCGGAGGCATTTTTCAAAACTCATTTTCTGCGACTGAGCATGACTCCGGTGGGATGGGTCGCCTGAACACGTCCCTGTGCCCAATGTGAGGTGGCCGCAAATCCCCCAGACTGTTGGCACCTGCCCCCCCCCCAAGAGGTCAGCCACAGGAGCGTTTATCTGTCACACTTAACCGCTGGGGAACACGCTCTGCTGACACCATCTCTGAGTCAGTGGACTGCGTTTATTTATAGCTCCCGATTATTGTACAGCCCAGATGCAGCAATGCTGCATGCGAGGCTGCCGAGAGTAAATAGGTACGGCTTGATATTGCGATCTCTATGTATGGTCACCTTGAGGGGGAAAAAAAATCGCGATAGTTACAGAAAAAAAACAACAAAAATAGTTCTTGCTACTGAAAAAAAAAAATAATAAAATTGAATATACCTATTACAGTTATAGCGACGCTTACTGTGAAATTTGTTGTTTTGATACATAACATGCATAAAAGTTTTCAGGTGTTCTGTAAAATATGATCGTTTTTTGCTGCCCTGCTTTTCATAGAGCAACACAAGCTAAGACTCTGTCCACAATAACATGAATATTTAGAAAAACATACATTTTCTGCTCTGTTCGCTCCAACCATCCACAGGTTTTTGGTGTCAAACTGAGACCTTTTTTTTTTTTTTTTTTTTTTTTAGCTCTGTGGTGCGTGCGTTTGGACTCGAGATGTAGACGATGTAAAAACATCACCAGGCCCACTTTAGCACTTGACCACCTTTGCTTTCTGAAACACTGAAGCTGATAATATTATTATTATTATTATTATTATTATTATTATTATTATTATGCAGCTTCAGTCTTGCTTTGTCCAGGCTTAGTCAAAATTCAAAAGGAAGCTGACAAAAAAAAAACAAATGAAGTTATTTATTTATTTATTTATTTTCAATGGAATGTTGAGCATTGGTTTCCATGATTTTTGTTCTTTTGCACTTTAATGTAGTTCATATTGACATTATCGCCACCTGCTGGCAGTATTACAGCGTTTTTGATTGTTGGCTGCTTAACAGATGTGCTGCTGCTAGTTTGCTAACAATATTTCAGAACGGTTTTGCCTGAAAAGGAGTGATTGGGTATTGCTCCTTTAGTTTCCACACCATGACTATGCATGTTTCTCAGGCTGGAAATATTTCCACACAGTTGAATTTATCTTGTAAGATGAGGTGAGTTACTGTGGGCATCTTGGCCAGCTGATCAGCAGTGTGCAGCGAAAAGCGGGGTTGGGGAGGAGTTGTTACACTCAAACTGTAGGAATGGTTTGACAAAAACCCCCCATCAACCTGTTTTGAAGCTAACGTTCTTTAGCCATGGTATACCTAGATGTGGAAATCAGTCCTTGCCCAATACTAAACAAACTAACCATTTGTTCCATTTCTTCCCATTTCAGGATTTTCAACTAAACTCTGTCAGGAGGATATTGATTTTCATCAGCAAGTTCCCAACTGATCCTGGCTGCTTTGGAGGTTTGCAACGCTAAGAAAAAGCAACTGTGACGGTCAAAGAAAAGTCCTGGTGGTCGAAGCAGCTATGCAGCTTGAAATTCAAGTAGCACTCAATTTTATCATTTCCTATTTATACAACAAACTCCCGAGACGGCGTGTGAATATTTTTGGAGAAGAGCTCGAGAGGCAGCTGAAGAAGAAATATGAAGGCCACTGGTATCCAGATAAGCCATACAAAGGTTCGGGGTTCAGGTGCATCCACGTAGGGGAGAAGGTGGACCCCGTGGTGGAGCAGGCAGCCAAAGAGAGCGGGCTGGATATCGAAGATGTCCGGAATAACCTCCCTCAGGACCTTAGCGTTTGGATTGACCCGTTTGAGGTTTCGTACCAGATCGGGGAGAAAGGACCGGTCAAGGTGTTGTACGTGGATGATAACAACGAGAACGGGTCCGAGCTGGACAAGGAGATCAAGAACAGCTTTAACCCCGAGGCCCAGGTCTTCATGCCAATCAGCGACCCTGTTGGGGCTTCCTCAGAGTCCAGCTCCCCCTCTCCTCCCTTTGGCCAGTCCGCAGCCGTGAGCCCGTCTTTCATGCCACGCTCCACCCAGCCCTTAACCTTCACTACCGCCACCTTCGCTGCCACAAAGTTCGGCTCAACTAAGATGAAGAGCAGCGGCCGCAGCAACAACAACAACAACAACGGTGGCAGCGGCAGCAGCACCAAGGTGGCTCGCACCTCCCCCACCAATAACCTGGGTCTGAATGTCAACTCTCTACTGAAGCAGAAAGCCATGTCCACCTCCATGCACTCGCTGTACGGGCTGGGCCTGGGTCAGCAGCAGCAGCAGAAGGCCTCTGCTCTGTCTCCCAACGCCAAGGAGTTTGTGTTCCCCAGCCTGCAGGGCCAGTCCAGCCCCGGAGCCGCGTTCCCCGGGGAGGGCTCCCTGGGGCTCGGCCCCCTGCAGTACAACAATGCCTTTGACATGTTTGCAGCCTACGGAAGCCTCAACGACAAGTCGCTCATGGATGGGCTCAACTTCAGTCTGAGCAACATGCAGTATTCTAACCAGCAATTCCAGCCTGTCATGGCTAACTAAGCTCATCATCAAATATGCTATTTATGAATGACGGTGGCTCAAAGAGAAGGAAAAACAAACAACGCACACCTAGCAACTGGACTGAAGGATTTAGCTGAGTAACCAGTGAAGCGCATGTGCCCGGGGGGTGTTTTTAACCATGCCCCTTTGAGTTCGTTTCTACTAAAGGCTTGTTGTACAAATACATCCAAGCTTGAATTCAACATGCATCATTGTTTTTCTTTTTCATTTTTGCCAACCAAGCACAAACTTTTTTTTTTTTTTTTTTTTTTTTTTTTTTTTTTTTTTTTACTTTGAGGAACTACTCCAAAAAAGAATAAAAATTACAAGCTTCAAGTTTTGGCCTCTTACAGTATTTTACAGGTGGTAAGACAAAGCTGATTTTTACAAATTGGCACATTAAGTGGGGTTACTTGGTCTTTTTCTAATTGTATAATTTAATTTAGTACAGAGTTTGTAAGATATCAGAGTATATATTGTTTCTATGACATGGTGTTGCATTTATATCTTTTTACTACTCCAGTGATCTGTGATGGCTGCAGCAGCTTTTCCTTATTTTTCTTTTTTAAGGATAATTGTTAAAGAAATCCATCTTTAAAAAAAAAAAGGACAAAAAAAAAAAAAAAAAAAAAAAAAGTCAAATATTCAGAAGATTGTGTACAAAGTTACCTTTAGTGGTGGAATTGAAGTGTAGGAATATTTGCTTTTTTCTGAAAGATGAATTGTATTTTCTGTTAAGAGGTTTAAGATTTTTGCTATACTATGGACAAAAAAATGTACTCGTATGAATATTAATTTTGTACCTACATTGTGCAATACTTGATAAAGAAAAAATACGGTATAACAAAGTATTTTGAGTCAGTGTCTTACATGTCAAGAGGGACTGAAATAGTTTATATTGTTAAGTTTGTATTAAATGCTTAAAAATGATATGCTTGTCTTTATTTTTTTTAATTTCATATTTGCACCCTGGTCTTTTTAATAAAATAAACTACAGTTGAACATGATCCTGTTGAAGTGGTGTGTTTTTGTCTGGACATTAGTGCTGACTTCTCTCATTACTTAACCCGTAACAGTTAAATGGGTGATCCAGTGATCAAGCAGACGGAGAACATGTTGGGAGTTGCACTTCTGTCACGAGGACATCCCGTAGTTTGTGTGCTCTAAACTTTGAGTCTGGGGAAGCGCAGATTAAAATGTCCAAACCGAGCAATCGAAATCCATTTACCAGCTGTTCTGTTAAACATTACGTAACTATCTTTTTCCTGCTGATTATAAGGCACATAAATGTTGGCGTCTCAGTGTTGACTGAGACAAATATTCATTTAGGAGCCGAGGAAATGACCTCGGAGCAAGTTGAACCTTAGTCAGGTGTTGGACGCGAGCCACCAAGGATAACTTGCCAATCAGCATGATTTCAAAGTCTAAGGAAAATAAACCGTTGTTCCTTCACAAACTTAAAATTCCAAATCGAACTTTGAACCTGTTACAACCACAAACTTCTATTGGGCTTTTTATCTGATAGACTCACCAAAATGTAGCACACACACTTCAATCTGAAAAGTGTGGGTTAATTTTTTTTTTTTTTTGTATTCAGAAGCCTTGAGTCAATGCGTTTAAAAAAAAATAATAAAAATGTTTCAGTGGAATCATCTGCAAGTATTTAGGGGAACGTCTTTAACCAGTTTCGTACATCTAGAGGCTCAAATTTCTTCCTGTTCATTTGCATAACAGACATTAGTGTTAAATTTCACATTTTGTTATGGATTCTAAAGGATTTAGGTCTGGTGTTTTCTGGGGCTCTTTAATTTTCTTCAAAAGAGGCCCAATGTGTGGAGAGTACGACCGAACAGTCTCATCTGAGCTGTGGCTCTCTGCAGCTCCTCCAGAGTTTCCCGCGGCTCCTTGGACCATCCGCCGAGGCTCTTTATAACTGTCTAAAAGTGATAAAAACCAACTAATGTAGATATATAAACAGATGCAGCTTTCAGTAGCTTCTCTGTTTATGGAATAATTACACTGAATATCTACAACAGTGACACAAAGTACCAGTTAGATCTAGTTTTCTTATTAGGTTGGAAACTTTTTAAAATTTTCTTTTTATTTTAGTTTTTGTTACACTTTTCATCAATATCATCTCTTAGAAGAAAATACATACATCCTTTTTTTTTTTTTTTTTTTTTTTTTTTTTTTTTTTTTTTTTTTTTTTTTTTTTTTTGCAAAAGCTTTCTTTTTTTCTTTATTTTAAAACCTAAAAGTAGAAATGCAATGGTGGTTCGTTAAAAAAATTAAAAATGACATACATTTCCTATAGTAGCTATTAGAAGTTGTCTTTTTTTTTTTTTTTTTAAAGGTTCTTTAACATTTTTGGCTTTAAACAAGTTTTCTTTTGCTGGACTGAGATCAGAAACGGCTTTTAGGATTGTAGAGGTTACAGACACCTGGTTTGGATAAACAGCCATATCTTTGTTGGTCTGCAGATGGGTTGACCTCTGTGGGTTCAAGAGTTGGGCGATTGTTTATCTGCATACAAGGGACTTTGGCTGGAATTTGGTGCACTGAATTTAATTTAAGGGCATCAAATTAAAAGAGGCTATTGAAATGCAAATCAAACTTTTTTTAGCTTTGGAAACCATGTGTTGGTCTAACAAATAAAATCCTAAGAAATACATTGAAGTGTGTGTTTGAAATGTGACAAACTGGAAAAAAAATTCAAGTAATTCGAAAACTTGCAAGGCTAAAAAGCACGTTTTGTGCTCCTCATACTGACTTCTCTTTGAACACAGACATGTTGGGGTGTGTTTCTACACCATAGCTGTTGTCATGCAAGCTGGGCCCTACCCATAGAACTGTACAAAGACTCTATGTGTTGCTCCTGAAAAGAGAAGAACCACAAGAAGCTGCAAACCAGTTCAAGGAAGGAGCACAATTGGTGGCACTGATTTTATTTATGCATATCAAAGTAAAGAGGACTGAAATTTTCATTGTAAAATTAATGTAAACCATTTATCTTTTTCCTGCCAGTCACTGCCTGTCCAATATAATCATACACAAATAATCACAAAATACACTGAAGCTTGTGTTTGTAGCATTTCTGTAGCAGGACTGCACTGGATGATGAATCAGGAAGCTGAGATGTTTCTAAACAGTTTAGTGGGTTTAAGTTCCAGTGATGCCCAGATGATCAGATGCCAAATATTTTATTTTGTTTAAAATCTTGAATTCTGATGTTTTTGGGTGAGAGAAATGCCAAATCAGGTGAACTATTAACTTCATAAAGCGTGTTTATTAAAAAGTTCAAAAAGTATTCATACTGTTTATTGGGATTTTGGGTGATAGACCAACACATAGCAGTGCATAACTCTGAGGAATGAAAAGGACAACTGGATTTTATTATTTTGCTAAATAAAAATCAGTCACCGTTAGAATACTATAATTCAAACTTAAATTTTTTTCCCCCACAATTTTTCACATTGCAGACTTTGTTTGTTAATGATTTTATTGTACAAAGGTTAGGAGAAGAGTACAAAAAGAATCCACAGCATTTTATATGGATAAAATTGGTGAAAATGTGAAATGACAGTGATATTATACAATTGGACATTTCTCTGAAACAGATGAAGAGCCTGAAATTGGTCGGGGTGCCAGTAGGTCGACAGCAAAACCATGAAAGCTGCAAGACTTTCCAACAAGTCCTGGTTGTTTTCGCCACATGTCTGCATGAGGGAGTAGGAATTCTTATCTTCCAAAGAAAACATCCAGTCCTCGCTAAACCTTGTAAAAAGCTTGTGTGAGAATGTGTTATGCTGCAATTATGTACCTCAGTGAAACATGGTAATAGAAGGATCATCCTTTGGGGTTACTTTCCTTCCTTCAGATGGAAATGAGATTTTCATCATGGTGGATGGAGTTACAGCATTTACCACAATTACAGCTTCTACTTAGTCTTTGCGTTTCAGTACATGATAAATTTCCCACACATATATATATATATATATATATATATATATATATATATATATATATATATATATATATATATATATATATATATAGTAGCATAGCACACTTTCTCACAAGGTTTTAGCAAGGCTAACTCCTTTTAGCACAACTTGAACACCAGAAGTCTTCTCCAGCATCAAAAGAAGCAGGTTTGTTGTCCGTCGTTGTTGTTTGCAGATGCCACTTGTGTGTCAGATTTACGGGTGTGCCAGAAACTCACGAATACAAAGGTTCCGGCTGGAACTTTTGTATGTGCAAAAAAAATAAAGCAGTTAATTGCTTTAAAATTTTTAACGAGTTCAAATTCATGTAAGTATTTAATCAAAATTAACAGGTCAAAGTCCCAGCACTAGTGTGTGTGTGTGTGTGTGTGTGGGTGTGAAAAAATATTTATATCATAAAAACCACTTCAGAGATCCACTGTATAGTGGTATACCTAAAGTGCAGATACCTCATATCAGCTTTCTCATCTAGTAAGCCATCCATTAGTAATAAGTGACATAGCCCTTATACAATGTGGGAGAGAGAAGCTTTGTGCTTGTTTTTGGGTTCTGTTTGCACTGATGAAATCCAAATCCTGCTTCAGATTGCTGTAGCAAACAAATTGCTCTGAATCCCTGGCGTGGCAAATGAATTCCCATGGGCCTCATGGGGAGGGGAGAAGCTTGTAGGAAGGATTATACAGAGAAGTAAGTTTTGGTTGTTGCGATTCCATCCTTGTAAGCCATAGTTACGCTGAAAAAACAATTTCACTTCCAGGGCCAGTGGTGTCAGCTCTTTTGTGTAGAAATACTCTACGCTCTTAAAACTGTTATACTTTATGGGTTTATTGTCAGCATTCCAGTGTACTCAATTGAGAATCAGTGAACAGTCAAAACTGCTTATCTAGGCAGTTTTTGCATTTCTGGAACTCTTAGCTATTTATCCTAGAAGTTGTTTATGACATCAGCCTGCGCCAAAGAATCTATTTTAGCCCCTGCTGTAGCTCAGATGGATGTTTTTCCATAGGCGCAATGCCCTGCAGTCAGAGTGGACAACAATATGCAGAACACACCAAACACAGGTTGGCACATGGACCCCGAGTTCCACATGACCACCTCAGCTCCCTGCGATAAACAGGCCCACAGATGGTCTGGAGTCACACCAGCTGGGAGACTCCCAGGGTGTGAGGTGTTGCCTTGCTGTGACTCCATCTTGTCTGTTCTGCAGACAACGCGCTCTCCTTCTGCTTCAAAGGGAAATTTCCACACATACTCCCTCCCCCCCTTATTAATCACAGGTCCACATCATACTGTGTTCCTAACACACCTAACAACAGCGCACGCTCAGCGTGCTGGACTTGTTTTTGTTTTCATGTGCATTTCTCTGCCAGCGAGAATGCTGTGTTTTGAGGCTAATAGGAATTTTCATGTTGTGAGGAAGTAAAATAAGATCAGATTTGTAGTTATAGTATACCTGACTGTGAAGTACAAAGTTTAGATTTAAATAAACAGTCTGACTTCACAAAAAAACATTCACTTATGCTGGTAAATACATGAGAAGATTGAAATGATCATGGTTGTGCTCCAATACCATCAAGCAGGTGTCAAATACACTTTCTTATTGGTCTAAAATAATATTCTAATCTTAAATGTCATCAAGACAAAAAAAAAAAAATAAAATAAAAATAAAAATCAAAACCTTCTTGAATTTGCAATACTGTATGATAGATTATTTGGGAAACAGAAATCAATACCGTAAGATGGACATCTAACAATTAATTTAAAAGTTACTATAGCATGTGCCTGACACATTTATAGAAACAATGCCATGTTCATAAGGAACACGACTGGAAAGCTGTATTGGGAAATCTCTGAGTGGACAAGACCCACAAATCTTTCCAAATGCAGGAGCTCTTTAACATCTAAAATCTACATCTAATCTACATATTTAAATTTGTCCATGAATTGATTCATTATAATATAAAGATACTTTTCAAATTCATTTCACATATGAAGAAACATTTATCCTGTACAATTCAACAATAAGAAGGAGTTGCAAAAGGTGCAATACCCGGTTCTATAATTGTGCTTCTTGGGTGACCCCAAAGATTCTCTGTCAAATTTAGTTCTGGACCTCGGCTTGGCCATCCTAAAACCACATTCATCTGTTGATTCTGAAGTATACTTGGACTGACTGTGACACTGACAAATAAGATGTCTTTTTTAATTTTGCTGTATGTCTGGGAGAAATAGCAAATTGACAATAAAGCAGGCTTTGACCGTTGCTCTTCAGCTTTCTAGGAATCACCTGAAGGGTTTGGGTCAAACCTGGCTGCTATGCAGACCTGTTCATAATTTCATCCACCTCGAAAAACAACCCAGTTCCACCTGAGAAAAACTAACCGCGGCTCGTGATGCTGCCACCACCTTGTTTCACTCCAGGCATGGGTGATCTTTTATTGTCAGATTTAACTTTTGGGCCCAAAGTTTAAGTTTGGTTTCATCAGACCATGAAATATTATCCCACAACGTCTCAGAAGAATTTGATGTTCTCTGGTTGTTTTCTTTGGAAGAAAAGGCTTATGTTTCACAGCCTTAATCCCGATATACAATTAACCCCAACATTATTCATACCCCTAGCAGGCGTATGTTTAAAGAAATTTTTAAATTTTACCAAGATGTTTTTTTCGTAACTTGGAGTGTCACAGACAGCATCTGGTCGTGGAAGAAGCTAAAAATTAAGGTGATGGATATTGCATTGCAAGACATAGCACTTGGCTGGTTTGAATCTTATTTGCCTGACAGATTCCAGTTTGTTCATGTGAATGATAAATCTTCTTCACATTTCAGGGTAATCTGTGGTGTACCACATGGTTCTCTGCTTGGACCAGTTGTTTTTACTATATATATGCTTCCAATTGGTAAAATCATTAGACAACATGGGATAAATTTCCACTGTTATGCTGATGAAGCTCAACTGTATTTATCTATAAATCCTGATAAGTCTAGTCAGTTTAGATAGATTACAGGCAAGTCTTGAAGACATAAAAACCTGGATGCCCCTAAATTTTCTGCTTTAAATATTGACAGGACAGAAGTTGTCATCTTTGGACTAGAACTTTATTGGCTCCCTGTTAAATCTAGAATATAATTTAAGAGTCTCCTTCTCACATATAAAACCCTTAATAACCAAGCTCCATCATACATCAGAGTTCTGATTGTTCTGTGATGTGTTCTCAGATGGCAGGTTTACTGCTGATTCCTAGAGGTTCTACAAGTAGAATCAGGCTCCTGTCCTGTGGAACCAGCTCCCAGTTTTAGGCTGTGAGGCAGACACCCTGTCTACTTTTAAGAATAGGCTTAAAACTTTCCTTTTTTGATACAGCTTATAGTTAATAACAGAGTGATGTTTGCCCAGTCATTGGATATTTGGGGAAGTAGAAGGAGGTAGACTGTACGGCCCGATCCAGCAAGGGGGAATGCTGTCCAGAAAGGCAGTTTTCCCTGCCTCTGCCTCTCTCATGCCTCATTCTAAGGGGTTACGTTATCCTGAGCTATCTCTGTAGCTATGCTGCTATAGGCTTAGGCTGGTGAAAGACAAACTGACCACTTTTCCTCTCTTTGCTACTTTATTCTTCTACTGTTTGCGTTATTTGCAGTTTTTTCAACTGTTAACTTTTGTGTTTTCTCACAGTTTTTTTCTCTCAATAGAAGTTACACCAGTCTGGCAATCTCTTTCACTGTGGTTCCTTCTTAGAGGAGGGTATCCACTGACAAAATGCTCCCAACAACTAAACATTCTCCCTTTCCTGCAATTAACTTTTTACTTTTCATTAACATAGAAAATACTCTTCCATCAGTTCTTCTGTTTCTTTTTTGCCTATCTGCTCTGTCTTCTCAAACCCCCAATTGGTCATGGCAAATGGCCGCTCATACTGAGCCAGGTTCTGCTGGGGGTTTCTTCCTTTTAAATGGGATTTTTTTCCTCTCCACTGTCGCTACATGCTCTTCCAGGAGGAGTGAATGCTGCAAGTCAATAACTCGACACAATCTGCTGGGTTTCCTTAGATAGAAATTTTTTTAAAGTAATCTGAATAATCAACTGAACTTGATGCACTGTTTGATAAGTACGATCAACTTTAATGAATGTTTGATTGAACTGAAAAGACTTTTTTTGGTAAAGTACCTCAAGACGACATGTTGTGAATAGATGCTATATAAATAAACTGAAATTGAAATCATAAGGTGTGTATGTAAACCTCTGACCTGAACTGTACATTGTCTTCTTTTTATTGACTTATGTTCTGCTTTTAATTGCATCCAGACCCATCTTTTCGCTGAGAAGTTAAAGTATCTTTTTAATGTTGGTCTCATATGTTGTTCCTTACTGGTCTCAGAGATTGAAAGTAAATGGAGTACTTTCTGATGTTCTCTTCTCCTCCACGGGGTCTCCTCAGGGCTGTGTCTTGTCACCTCTCTTATTTATTTTGTATACAAATGATTGTCGCAGTCAGTGCTCTCATCGAGATATTTTAAAGTTTGCTGACGATAGTTATTGCATCTCTTCTCAGCAGGGATGACCCTGATCATGAGGCAGTGATCAAGAAGTTCACTGACTGGTATGAGACCTCCTTTCTACAGATTAATGTCTCAAAAACTAAAGAGATGGTCAAAGACTTCCGGAGGAGCTTTACTAGTCTACAACCTGTGGTAATTTCTGACAAAAAAGTTTAAATCACTAATAACTACAAGTACCTGGGGACAGTGATTGATGATAGGCTGACCTTTGAACTCCATGTGGACTCTGTATGTGAAAAGGCTCATAAGAGGATGTTTTTTTTTATTGTAAGCTTCAAGGATTTAATGTTGATTCTACTTTTATGCATATGTTTTATTCTTGTTAATGAGTCTGTACTTACTTTTAACTTGTCTGTTGGTTTGGTGTTTTCACTGTTAGAGACAGGATTAGACGTCTGAATATTATTAAATAATGTAATCATAACAGATTATTAAGAATGTTATGATTACAAGAATTAATTTGAGGAACATTACTCATCTGTACTAGACCAGGTCTATCCTAAAAGCAAAACAGATATTGGAGCAACAGGGTCACCGTCTTAATGAATTCCAGTTGCTTCCTTCTGGACGGAGATATCTTTTTCCAAGGTGTAGAGCAAATAGATTCAAAAATCCTTTGTCCCTGCAGTTTTAAAGTTCTTTAACAATTGTCTTTCTGTCTCATGGATACATTGGTAGGGAGTTATCTCAACCTGATTTTTGTTCTGTTGGTTTGTTTTCCTACTGTGCTGCTCAAAAATTGCCCCTTGGGGATAATAAAGATGATTGAAGTTGAAGTTGACCTTGATCAACACTCCCAGTTCTATTCTCAGCCTGTGATCAGTGCTGCTGCTGTCATTGTTTGAAACTGAGGACAGCACCTGTTCCCGAGCTGCTGACCGAGGCAGTGACATTTATGAGTCCCGCGGGCCAGAGATACGAGCTTACACGCCATGTGAGCGGAGAAGCACATCTGCATGTCAAGCAGAGCCCAGCGTTCCCCTGAATGAGAAAATAAAAACAGAGGGAGAAGAAGATAAAGAGGATATAAAACGAGTCTGATCCATTCTGTGTTATTTGCTGATAAACCCGGAGCTGAGGCCTTAATGAATTCAAGCTGTGCTGTGTTTGGCCAGGACAGAACCTCGGTCAGCTGCCGCTTTCAACCGCTG
Organism: Anableps anableps; assembly: GCA_014839685.1. NCBI lineage: Eukaryota > Metazoa > Chordata > Actinopteri > Cyprinodontiformes > Anablepidae > Anableps > Anableps anableps. The sequence goes on from CM026084.1 coordinate 8,077,812, forward strand.
CCAACTCATTTTACTGGGGATCATCTGGTCGACCTGATTCTTTTTCTGAGCCATACCATCGCTCAGCCTAAGAGCAGCACGTCTCAACTATATGGACTCATAATCCATATTTCATTGCAACTCTATAACTGAGAGAGGAAGGTACAGAGCTGAGTGTGCTGCTGCCATCGCACTCCCTCGCTCTCTTGTTTGTTTTGGTCTGAAGGCGCAGTTGAAGGCTGCTGTACTGAAAGGGTATTGCACACTTGAATAGGTTTAAAAATAGAAATTGCAGGGTTTCTGCGTCATCGCAGGAGAATCCTTACCTCCCCTCCTCCCAGCAGCACGCCGTGGCTGACTACACAGGAGGAACTACTTGTGTGCTAATGCTTTCACCAACATCATAACCTGCGGTGTGACGTAAACACCTTTAGAGGATTGAACTTGGGTGGGTCCTGGAAGTTATGTGGAGCGCGTGGGCATCTGTCAGAGGAATGAAGAGAAGCTGGAAAAGCAGGCATGTCAGGAGAAGAAAAGTGTGATGGAAAAGTGGGACAAAGAAGCTAGATACTGAGATGTTTTTTTGTTTTTTCAGGCTACATTAATGGCAAGCCATGTAGCCATGACAACACGTTTCCATCACCTTTTTATGCCGATAATGGCTCACTGAAGCAGAAAGGCATGCAACAGCTTTTGAATTAGGCCCGAGCAATTCACCAAAGGTAGAAAAAAACTGCTGCAGAAATAAGTTTGTTTTATTAGGATGTGGGAGGCTGTGAAAACACTTCAGGGTCTCTCAAGTAATGCTCATACACAGTTAATAATGGAAAAATGACAGCATTGGTGAGAAACTCAGAGTAAAGAGCAAGGGGTTGGTTTTAGCAAGGTTCTGATCCATACAGAACCTTAAACAAAGTATCTCACAGCCCTTGATCTTTTCTGCATTTTGTCGTGTTATAACCAGGAGCTTCAACATACTTTATTGGGATTTTAGACCAAAACAAAATAGTGAATAATACTGAAGTGGAAACAAAATATAGGGTTTTCTACCTTTTAATTTTAAAATTGAAGAGTGCGGCTTACATTAATATCCTACGGTGGCCTAGAAGGGTGAACAAAATGCAAAAGCCACAACACAAAAACAAAAGCCACAGTGTAGGTTATGCTAAAATGGAAGTTATGCTAGCAAGTTTATCATAGCTTCCATTTTAGCATAACTTCCTAAAATGACAGTGGGTGAAATACTTGAAATGGTTTTCATTTTGGCATATTTCATAAATATTTTTTAGATCATATGTGTACATTTTGTCAGTGCTTTGTTTCAAAATGATTCATTTTAATAAAAACAAGAAAATCTTTAGTTTTGTGTTCTTCCCACTGACATAACTTGGGGCGTGTTTCTACATGTTACTTTGGATCTATGGTCATACAAGGTGTGCTTCACCCAAAAAACTATGCAGTTCACTGTGATAATCCTTATGTTCACATAGAAGGACAATGGAAAACATTAAAGTTATAAAACATATCAAGACCTATCTGAGGTTGGGTCCATTGCTTCATCTCCTTGTGGGATTAGGTGATAATTTACAGATACAGTGACTTGATTAGTTGGCAACAAGTTTCTTGCTCACAATTATGCTTTTTAAAAAATACTGTAACTTACTGAAATGCCAAATCTGCTGATAAAAGTGTGAAATCAAAAAGTATATCAAAAGGTATCTACACTGTATTGGAATAAGGCCCTAAGTGGACCCAGAAAAAAAATCAGTTATTTTATAACATTTTTAATGAAACAAATGACAACTATAAGAGGGATGTTTCTCTATAACATAATGGTGTAAAACAACCATAATTCCTGTCTAAACTCTAAGCTTTAGAATCAAATCAAAATTCTGATGTGGAGGGAGGAAGTTGAAATGAGATTTATACATTTTTGAGAAGTTCAGGAGGGTGAACTTGTTTTTTAAGTGAAAGTCTGTGTGCATTGAAAACATGAATTCTTCTTTTTGACTTTGCTGAATGTATTTTCATATAGGATTCCAGGTTGATTGGGGGTTGCTTTACTCACCTCGTGATACCTGGAACTGAAAGGGAAACTTTTGGGATCACTTAGTGTGTGATTAGTGCAGCTAATATTTATCTGAGCATTTGCAGGCAGTTATACACTATTGAAAATTGCACTTACAGATGGTTAGTTGATCTTAATATATGAAAAATAAATAAATAAATTAATAAAACAAGATGGTGATGTCATGGAAAAGAAAAGGAACAACACTGACGTGCTTTAGAACACCATGATTTCCACAACATGGATTCCAATGTGTGAGCTCTATTTAGAACAGGAGCGGGTCAAAAGGCACGCATTTCAAACACATGGCAGGACTTGATGTCCCACTAAATCTTAGAGATTTTCTCCTGTATAGACCAGTATAACATGTACTTTTCAACATGTAAGGATGCATGACAACATAGGAAACAGTGTGACAGCTGCTTTACTAAGCTCTCGTAGGTTGTTCAGGTATAGAAAGCTCAACTGTAATATGTCACTTGAGTTTAAGTCAATACACCACTGTAAACCTTAACGCTCCCACTTTTGCATAAGAAATTTATTTATGGCAAGGACTACATGCATTAAAACAATGCACAAGGTTCTGTGTGACACTGAGTTGCAAAATGAGCTGTTAACTCGTTCCAATTAGCGCAGCTATCTGATGCAAAAATAGTGCAAAGTGTAAACTATTCTAACAAAATTTTCTTGAACAACTATAAGATTTTTGCATTTTCTTAATTGCAGATGACAAAAATTTTCCTTAAACAGAGTCCAGTTCAAGGATGCTTTTTGCTAGAATCCACAATCAACATTTCACAATGGGACAGCTGTTAATAGCACGTACAGTATATACACTGAATGCTTATATCAGAGTGTCCGCACATCCTTAAGAAGTTCTAAGTTCATGAAAAATAATTATTTTGTCATATTTATAACCTGTTAGTCACAGGTTTTAATTTTTGCTGTGATAAGACTATTTAATCTTGTAAATTCTATGTAGTTTTTATTTTTTTCCTCACAGCATTTTTCTGTCAGGCAAGAGTTGAGCTGTGCTCAGACATCTTCATTGCGTTCTGTGACTCGAGGCAGTTGCAGCAACTAGCTGCTAATATACACTTGCTAGCTAGCTTTTTTTGCCACTATCAATGGGTAAGTACAAATTTATCGCTGGCAAGTAATATGTAATTTTCTTTTTTTACATTTGTTGATGTACATGATGAGGTCTTAAATTTCATCCGTAACGGTCTTAAAAAGTCTTAAATTTGAGTTGGTGAAACACACAGAAGCCCTGTATAAGTACTCCACTCAACCTCACTTAAAAAGCTGCAGACATATCTTTTTTAATTTCCCAGTTTGAACCAGTCACTCATGTGCCTCACAACAGTGCCTCTCTTTTGTTGTGGAGTTTTCCTTGTTCATTCACCTTTCCACTTCTTGATTATTTTTTTTTGTTGTTTCTGTACTCTGAACAGTTTTCTACATTTCTCAATATGTTTGATTTAATTAATTTTCCAAACAAAAAAAAGGGGGAAAAAAATCCTTGTTTGTTAATAGAAAAGAACCCTCAAACAACTAGACTGTCCCATTTGTATATCTTGCTTCACTTTACAGCCTGCTGCATCCTCTGTTTCAATTTACTCTCACAAATCCCAAGGATCCCATTTCCACCTCCTAAAAACTATTGAGCGCTCCTTTCTCATCACTAAACTGCAGGCAGGTGCTGTTAGGACTCTCTCATGAACATTTCAATGTGCCAAAGAAATCAGAAGCCTTAATAATTTTTGTTAATAAAAACCTAGCACTGCAAAGGGCAATAAACTAGTAATGATCATATGCAGCATTTTTTTTTTTTTTTTATTGGAAGAAAAGCCTTTATAGCCTTAAGCAGAGTTTTCTTTCATGGTTGCCTTGTGTTTAGCTCCGTCCATCTTTATTAGCTCTGTCCAGATTCCCAGTCCCTGCTGAAGATAAACATTCCAATCGCATGATGGTGCCACCACCATGTTTCAGTCTGGTGGTGACGAAAACTTACATTTTTATTTGGTCTTCATATGGCGTGAAGATCTGATTTGCAGAGTACATAACTAAGGTTTTTTTCACATTGCAGATCTTAATGCTCAACTCAGATTTTTGCTGAATTCTGATTTTTCCGCATGGTTGTTTATGTTATAATTTATTAGGACTATCATCAGACTCCAATGTGGACGGTGTTTGGCCCTGAACATACACAAAAGAAGACAAAACGTCACACATCCATATTTACACAACATGTGTTATCTTGTGTGCATCGGTTGTGAAGTTATTATGAAGTCATGAACAGCTGCCAGGCAATGAGACCTTTCAGACAGATGTTGCTTTAAAAATCATCATGTACGTATCCAATTTAGGACAGATGTGAAAGTGAACTAGATCTGATTTGAAAATACCGGTTTTGTGCTGTTCAGAATGTGATTTTAAGAAAATCTCATATACACTAAGTCACCTATATGCAAAAAAGTCAACTTTTGGCCATTTTCCCACCTGAGCTGTAGATCTCTTTAGCTCCTCCAGAGTTTTCATGACCGTTTTGGTCCCTTCCTGGTCTATAAGCTACGTGAATGTATTTGTCTTGTAGGTTTGAAGACAATGGATTGAACAGTGGTCCATAAGATGTCCAAACATTTAGAAAATTGCCAACTATGCTTTACAAATTTCATAGTTGGACTCTTTTTAGTGATTATCCGACTTCCTTCAAAATTTGAAAACCATGTAATAATTTTTTTCCTCTTCAAATTTGTGCACTATTTTGTGTTGGTCTATCACACAATATTCCAATGAATGAATTGGGTATGACTACTTTTGCAAGCCAGCGTCAACATTAGCAGGCTAAACTATGTTTTTAGTTGTGAGCAGGCAGATACGTATAACCTTCATGGCCACATTGGTCCAGTTGTTTGAAGACAACCAAGCTATAAGGAGATGGCTTTGGTGTAATACACCCTCCTACCCAACTCAACTACCTCCTTCACTCTATTCCCAGCTCATCCGAGCCCCATCATTCTCCCCAGAGCCTGGGAAGTTTCCCTGGTATTTGATGTTCCCCGTCTGTGTAATTTAATCTCAGTGATTCCCTGCAGCTCTCCCCGACCATAAACCTCTCCTCTAATAATAGGAAACCCAGGCGCAGCCACCTCTCTAATCTGTGCCTCAGTGTGTGGATGTTAGTGCGCAGCTACTCTTGCCTCTGCACCACAGAGATAAGGCCGCAGTTGTTTCAGCCTCTCTGAACTCTTTCTCCCACACTGTGAAAGTGATGCCGAGTCAGAGAAGAAGGATGGTTTCTGTAAGGAGAACCTCCAAGTCTACTGCAGCAGTGCACACCCTCTGTTGTTCTCCTGTCAGGAGACTGATAGGACACAAATGCACGTTTGCCAGTGTTAAGTGCAGCATTAAGACATGAGAGAGGAGTTAAAATGATAAAAGTGTTTGGAAGTTGCTCAGCTGGCATTTGGAGCTCTGTGATGTGTCTGGAACAGGCTGCTTCTGACACTATTGATGTGGCCTATTTGGGAAAAATAAAAAACAACTCTTCCAAATGAGGTTTCCTCATGCTCTAATTTTTCCTAGTTGACACAGAACTGTAAATAGAAATCACCTGATAGTATCTGTTTCATCCATTCTGACATTGTTGCTGTCATTAAGGAAGTTTCTTGGTCAGAACTTGTTAAAGTGAGGGATTCATCACCATTTGATTACATCCTGTTCTACTGATTAAAATGTCATTTTATGTTAATTTCAGTGGTGGGCACACTTCCGCTAATCCACTAATGCACTAATAGCATGGCTAATTTTTCATTTAGTGCTTTAGCATTTTTGCTAACTATACGAACGCTTAGTGCACTTAGCGTTCCCTAAATAAATTTTCCAGATAAATTATAAAGCACTAATTTACTTGGTAATCTTTCAATTGAATAAAGTTCGATATCTGTGTTGAAGTTTTCGTTATTGACTGTCAAGAATTAATTAAATAGTTAGCCATTTATATTCATGCCTTTATTCTGAAGTGGGTAAAGACTGTTTAGCAGTTTTGTTAACTCTCCTCATGTTGTCCATCTGTGATGTGGTGTAGCAAATTACATTTAATATTTTGTAATACATGTCACATGGTGGGTATTAACATGGCTGAATTTAGTGCTTTAGCATTAGCTTCTGCTAAATACCATGTTTGTATAGAGTGTTAGTAGAACTAATGTTTATGATTAGTGATTTGGGGTCAGCGCAAAAAAACTTTTTAGCTAGCAATGCCCACCACTGGTTAATTTAGTAAAAATTCCCTGGTATTTTCTACTTTTACTTCTTAAAAGGGAAAACCAGATTGGGCTCTCAGAGAGTCAGCTGCAGGATCCATGTTCTGTCGTCTTGATTTTTATTCCATCAGGAAAAAGTAGCTGTCCTCTTCCAGATTTCTTTTGTTTTTGCATTTTTGTCACACAGGTGTTACAAATCATCACATAAATTTTAAGAACAGACTAAGATCTATCCATACATCTAGTTTCTATACTGATCTTAATCTACGATTGGTCATGGAGGGGTGCTGTGCCAATACGAACACAGACAGCAACATACACACAAACTCTGACCTAAGGGCAGCTTAGAGAGATCAATTAACCTAACATATTGCCCAAGTCATATGACGTTTTATCATCAGAATCATGTGTTTCAAGTCTATCGTGAAATGACTGATGAATGATATTGCTACAAGGAAAATGGGTAGAGTTTTAGCTTCTGAGCTCTCACTTGCTCAAGTATTTTTGTGTGCCTTGAGTAAATATACACAAAGAGGGAGCCACCTGAAGATGACTCACTGTCAGACATTCATGAGTCTGATAAACACAGCATAAGGATCCACCAATACAACACCTTGCATGAGTATTCATAGTACTTCCTAACCTCATTGTTTTGCTTTGGAATTTTATGTGACGGATCACTCTGATATCCCTACCTACTGCAACTAGCTGCCTTCAGAAGTCATCTGTGTGTAATAAACTCTTATTAATCTAGATGTTCTATGAAGGCCCTGTAAGGTCTATCACATAAAATACAATGAAGTTCTAGTTGTTATGGTATAAAATGTAAAAATGTTCTAAAAAAAAGATTCTATTCTCTTGCATTTGCTGTCCCTGTTTAATAAAACAAATGATAAGACACAGCTTTACACAGAACAAGACTGAAAGCTGTAGAAGATAAACATATTCAGTGTTTGCTGTTGGAATGGATCAGATAGGGTAGCTGAAGTTTTGACTGCAGACGTTGTAAATCATGAATGAGACGAGTTTGCCAGGATCATCTTTGTTTGACCACGTTGAGGTCCCATCACATCGCCGTCATGTTTCATTTATTGCCCACATCAAAACAGCTGCAGTGCAGTCGGCTCGGGCTCAGACCATATTATTATTTTACTTCAGCAAAGAGACGAGTTGAGGGTTCAGTGCTGCACATTAGGCAGCCTTCTCCCACAGTTTAAATATTTCACTAGCTGAGAGAGGTAATGGCATTCTGATGCGCAATACGGTATTCAGCAAAAGGTCAAGGTGGAATGGAAAGATTTGCATCTGTGCTGTTTTTAGGACTCCTCAACAGCAAGTACTGCTGGGTAATCTGTCAACAGGAGGAACATCAACCTTAGATCAGTGCTCTGTGGGTCGATAGAGCTTTCATTACGGTACTCACACAATATTGACCGATTCCATTTCTTTTTTTGGACTGCAGCCCTTTTAGATTTCTGAATCAAAGTCTGCCAATATGCTTTTAATATTGCAAAACATTTCAACTTGTTTTATTGGACAAACACATTCAGTGCATCATGATGTCAACTTAGCCTTCAGACACACATAGATGTTTCCTTGTATCATGCTTTCGTCTCTTATCTGACCAGAACAGAAACATCCAGAAAAGAATGTGGCCTCCGCCTTCATCCTTTGTTTCCCATACAGTAAGATGAAACCTCTGATTGTGAGAGCAATAGTTTCACTCTCTGAGCAGTTTTGCGCTACTCGCATTCCCCTGGTTCCTTTAGGCGGATAGTTCGATGCACTCAAAATATGGCACACATTCAAGGTTGACACTCACTGTTCCTCCCTGTGGTTTTTGTTATCTCCTTTCAGGAACAAACCACTGTAAGCATGGTGTTAATTAGACTTTGAACTTTTGTGACAAGAACTGCTCTTTCCAAACTTTTTAAAAAATATCTGACAACTGCTCATAAAACCATATGGAACAGACTGTAAACATAATAAATGGTAAATTAATTGAATTAATACAAAGCTTTTCTGGTCATACTGGAACTCATAGCACTTTACACCAGAACCAGATTCACCCAGTCACACTCACAAATTCGCACACATTGTGGAATAGTAGGCAGCTTCAGGTTCAGTGCTTTGCACAGGGTCACATCCACTTGTGGTAGCATGAAACTTTGCAATTGCAAGATGACTACTCTTCTCACTGAAGCATAAAATACTAGCATATTCTGAACCAAAATTATTTCTGAATACTTTGTTTTCCAAAAGTATTCATACCCCTTGAGCCTTTTCAAAACTTGAAATGAGTTCTGCTGTGATTTTAGTGATAGACCAAGACAAAGTGTAAAAGATATGAAAGGATGTGAAAGAACATCTGGGGTCTATCTTATTTTCAAATGTATTAAACCTTCCTGAGTTGATACCAACCAGTCTAATTACAGTTCCAGGAGTTTTGGAATATATCCCTATCTGCTTTACACGTCTGAGAAACTGACATTTTGCCTATTCCTCTTTGCATAATAGCTTTGGCTCAGTTGTACCATTATTCATTTATTCACTGGTGGATTCTAATTGCAAATGACTTCTTAAAGCAGCAGTTGGACTGGGTTTTATTCAAAGGGATCAAAATAGGTAGAAGACAAGGTCAGTTTTATTTTATTTGTAAACAATTTGAAAAACCATGTATGATTTTCTTTCCACTTTGCAATTATGCATTACGTTGAGTTTGTATATCACATAATATATGTTGAGGATTGTGTTTGTATGTAAAATAAGTAAATAAGAATAAAAAACTTTGTTATGGATTTTTGCAAGGCACTGTAGAGTTGTGAGTCTGGTCACATCATAATGAAAGCAAAACCAATATTTGATGGCAGTAAGAAATTCCAAGAGTCTCTCTGGGCTCCCACTTTCCTGTTCAATTAGTTTTGCAATTTATCTCTAGTATAATTATAATGCTGGTAAGATGTTTAGTCAAGTCTGTTTAAGGTACTATGCTGTTCATGTCTCACCATGATATGGATCTGTTCAATTAACACACTCTCCAGCTCACATTCTCAAGTGACCCTAACATTAGTATTTACAGTATAGAATTTATGAAACAATCTTTGATTATGTTGCTGAGAAGATAACCTTGTTGCTTTGTGAACAGATTGTAAACAGGTTCTAGGGACTGCCCCTAAGTGAAGCAGGGGTATTTTGATATATATTGATATATATATCCTGTTACTGCTGTTAATAAATGAGAAAAGTCCTCAGTTTTGCACACACTCTGGTGATGATTTTTCTCCCCCTGCAAGGGAAACAATCTAAGACCACAAATATGCCATTTAGGACGGTTAGAGTTAAATTAAGGCAGCCAAATTGGGATCGATTTATATGGTTCTGGAACCAGAGATTTACGCAGTCCAGGGCTGTAATCAGGCAGCTGATTTTAAGATCAGCAATCTGGTCAGGTACCTGCAGTTATTTTTTTAATGTCGAAGTCCCTTTATTTGCTTTGAACAACAATATAAAGTCAAGTTTCTTCACTTTAGTTTGACATGAAGGTTCGTTGCATTAATAGGTAAACAAGAAAGGACATGGTTGGGTTGTATTAATTCTGTTTTAGTTGCTATTCTGCATATAGTTAGAAAGGAAAACAACAACAAAAATATTCTTGCCAATTCATAACTTGCAAAAGCTGCAGTATGTCACTTTGCACCACTCCTGACCTAAAACAACCAGTCAGAGCCAGGAGGAAGGTATTAGTGCTGTCAATCACCCTCATGTACATGTTGCTAAATGTGCTAATAGTGAAAAAACAACTTACCGTTCCAGGAAAACTGTTTATCCACCGTCATCGGTGGCCATGCTAACTAGCCTTAGCATTTGTGGCAGACTATGTTGTGGTTAAGCAGCTTTAACTTAACAGAGAGCAAATGGAGGCTGTGAGTGGCACATGCACAAGGGTGATTGACAGCACTAAGTCCTTCCCCCTGGCTCTGATTGATTGTTTCGGACTCAGTGGTGTATTTCTGCAGTTAGTACTGGGAGCACTGGGAGAAGACAGAGGAGCTTGATTTTTTCACATATCTGTCTGATATTATACTGTCACGACATAATGATAATTTTAACAATTATGTAAAAAACTTTTTTTTCATAAAAGTTACATACCACAGCTTTAAGATTCATTGAACAGGCTGTACCAAAGTGTTTTGACACATATATCTGAACTTCAGCCAGTGGTAGGTTTTTTTAGTGGTGGTGACGTTTGAAAACAAAACAAAAATAACACGAGGTCACATTATCTGATCTGTTCTTCCCTTAAGAATAAAAAATATCCAACACTCATCTCTGCTCCGGATTTGGTTCCATAATACCATCTTTATTTCTGGAGGCTCTCGTGGCTTGATTGGTGATTAATGGCCAAAATAGTCTCAGTATCTGGCCATCCCACTGATATTCTGGTGAAACTGGTTTTGAAAAAAACAGTTACACCATAATATGTATCTTGATACTTCTTCTTGATCAACATGTTTTACCCATCTATTTATAGCAAAACTACAGTCCCTGTTCATCCCACTGTCCTTGCTTGAAGTAAAATAACAGTACCTTTGATGACAAAGCATTTTGTCAGACCTAATGTGTGTGTAGCCTCATTTTACAGTCTCAGCAAACACGTGTGGCTTGTTTACTTGGAGTCCCGTGCTCTGAAAAGCAACTTTTCACTTGGAAATTTCCTCCACCCAGAGCCTGCTGGTGGGTATGTGTGTTGGAACTAAACAGTTTCTTGTTATTAAGATTCTCATTACGGAAGCTGCTCTTTCATCCTCTGGTTCAAAGTACCACCCAGTCATCGGCAGTGGGCGAGCAGACACAGACTAACATTTGATAGAAGGAGAGGAGGAAGAGAAGCGTAGAAGATCAGAGCTGGATGCTGGGACACAGTAGAGAGCAAGATGAGAAGGAGAACATGGGGAGAGGAGATGCTGGACCTCAGAGTGCCAGACTAAGTAAAAGAAGGCGTTAAACGGCAGTAGGAGACAGGTGGCCTCATTGGGTAAAGGTAAGGTTTAGATGTATTATATAACCAAAGCGGCAGTAATGAAGGTCTCAGTCTGCATTCATGCATATGCTCTGTTTAACATTGCTAAGTCATCAGGGCTAAAGACCAGAGTCATGCACCAGACAAAATGTGAGCAGTATTTGAAATAAGCACAGTATAACTCTGCTATACAGTGGTGGTGAGACTATTTCTCAGGCTTCCTCCACATTTATAAAATGTAATACATTTCCAGAATCAAATTTCTCTAGTTTTCTGTCCATTTTAGCACAGTTTTAAAGAAAATAAGTTAAATATGAATAAATAATGAGTTTTATTTGAATTTAATGCAAACATTTCTGATATGGTTTGGCTTTAAATGTGGAGCAAAAGAAAAACTCAGTGTTTGGATGGATGGATAGGGCAACAAAGATGGCTCCAGCCCAGGGCCCCACATCCTTGTAATCCAGCCCTGCTTATCCAGCTCTATGACAGACTGAAATCAAACTCCAAACTTTTCCAGACTGCATAGAGACGCACATGTTTCCTCCTGTTCTCTGCACACCCCACTCTTCCTTCATCAGCCCGCTGACATCATGCTGCATATCAACTATTTTCATCAAGCTGTTTTTATTTTCCTTCCTCCTGCTATGAGCTGGCCTTTCCATGGGGGCACAGATATTTTCTCCTGCTTTTTAATAGCCTTCAGTTCCTGCAACAGCAAATCAATGGAGTTCCATTCTGCTGCTCTGGCTTTCTGAGGGAATGTACAGCTGCTGACATCTGCCCCACCATTTAATGGAGTGGATTGGGTATCATCTGTACATCAGCCCGTGACACGAGAGGCAGGCGAGATGAGACGTGGCTGCTTATTGGAACTCATGGCTAGGTTTGCGCGTACATCTGTAACCCACCCTCATCATCCTCCTCCTCACTGTCAGCCATCTTTTGTGATCAGTGTATACTGAGCAGGGGTCAGTGTCAGGAGGTATTACATTTCATTTCATTTCATCTTTCCATATACACAAGGGTGTCTATGCCTTCTTTTATCTGTGTGTGGTTGTGTGTGTGTGCTGTTCTCATTCATCAGCCAATAAATTATTAGCAGGTGCGACCGCTCAGATGCCTTTGAGGTACTTGGGGCAGCGAGGAAAGAGAAGGTCAATCGTCTCATGATTCTGTCAACCACTGGGTTTCAATCATAACCCAAGGTTCCTACCCGCTGTATGGACAGCTCTTAACCTGCAGCTCTGTCTGTTTAAAGAGTGCAAAAATCAGGTTCATGTTTTCTGTTCTTTTGGCCTTTTCAGACAGGCTGCATTCAAAACCTAATGGAAGTGCAAAGAAAAACTGGAGATTTTTAGGTGAGGTTTAAGTTTAAAGTCTTAGAGTTGACTGACTGGTGGATGTCAGGTATTAGTCATAATTAGGAGAGGAATGATACATCTGCCTAGCGAGACAAGATGATACAAGATATTTAATTCTTGAGAAAAGATTCTGACAATGTTTTGGGGGACAACACAGAATTTACAGAGTTAAGGTTTTCCTTACTGCACATCTGTAATCAATGAAGAAAAATTCACTTTTTTTTGTTGGTGGTACATGGCAGCCTCACTTCTATCAGATTGCTCCAGGGCAACTGTTGCTACAATCCAGTAGCTAGCCACCATCAGCGTCTGACTTGCCCCTTGTACATGAATGGGTGACCAGTGTGAAGCACTCTGGGATCCTCTGGATTTGATAAAACCTGTACAAGTACAGGCCATTTACCATTTATTTCACTGTTGAATTCTCTACCTCAGGTTTGATCAGTCTAAGTGTTTTAGATTTTGAACTAGAGATGATCAAACTGAGCTAACACCAAATAATAAACTGAAATAGTTCTTTTGTGTTGGCAATGGCTAGCTAGCTTAGTATTCTCGCAGGGCTTATAAATTGTTCGTATTTTATCTGTCACTCTGTCACAGTTTCTGATTTCTACCAAGTATTCAAAATGTCTCACACAAATGATTTAAACATGACTCACAAAGAATCAGTCAATTCCAACACTCTACCAGATAACAACTCAAGAACTACTTCCTGTAGTGCTTCAAAATAAGGGCCTTGAACACAAGGAGGAAAAGCTTAAAAACGCACACCTTCATATCTGAAGTTTTTATGTTGCAAGATCCCTTGACAGGAGATGTTGTTACACCTCTATTATTAATCAATGCAAATAGAAAAGACATCTAATTTCTTAATTGTCTACTTTGACCAAAAGTTTTCATATTCATTCTAATAAAAATGTCGAAATGGATCCAAAACGTTAACCTACTTAATAGTATATTGATCATACCAATTTAAAAAACAAAGAAATCTCACGAATTGCATAACAAAACTGGAAAGAATTGCTACTTAAGTATTTATCCAACCTCCTTAGGTACAAAAAGGAGCTGCTTTTCTCAGGACATTTTGTACCACTCATGTGTTACTCTGTACCCGCCTTTGTGACATTTTGGACTGGCTTTGGCAACCAATGACTTGAAGTAGTTTTCACCAATCTACTTGTCGTCTGCTGTTAGAAAATGGGGTCCGGAGTCCAATCAACATCATTTACCAGCAGGAGGGTACTAGGAGTTATGCTGATTTGATCAGGGGTCATATTTCATAATATTTAAATGGGGAGCAGAAGTCTCCAGAACCTATTTTCTTAAGCTAAACTCTAAGTATAGAAGGGAACATCACTTTGAAGTTGGTTGTCAAAGTGTGTACAAATAGCACCTCTGGTGGGTAGGAATTGAGGCACTGTCAATGCCTGTGGCAGTTAGTTGATGTAAGAGGATATCTTTAAACAATGATATTCTAAAGAATGTGAAATTTGAGCTGCTTTATGATTATTTCTGGAGTTTATTAAAATGCTATTTAGGAAACTATGTCGAGAAAGAAACTTATGCTATGGTTAAGTCCACGATACAAAGTAGTTGATCCAAAATGGTAATGTGCTGGGTCAAAATGGCAATGCAAAGGTACAAAATGGAGGCACAAATTGTAGAGGGGGCAAACTGACCAGGAACTGATTCATTAGTCATCCATCACCACATAAAACAAAAATAGATGTAAACAGGTGATTGCAGCATCTCTGGGTAAATTTTACCCCTTTACCAATTTATACCCTATTTATATCTTTGCATTGCCATTTTGTTGCATCCTACTTCCATTTTGTATCTGTATTTATTGGAATCATAGAACTACATTTTTTTTTTTTTGTTTTTTGTTTTTACAGTAGCCTGTGAGCAGAGTATGAAGCAATTGTTGGTTAAATTGTTGGTTATCAAAGCAAGTACAAAATATCCCCCTGGCAGTGATGAATTGATGCATGGTTGGTACAAAACACTCTATGGCAGATGGTTCCATTTCATACCTGAAAAATTCAGGCACAAAACGACCATACAAAGTTATGGAACAGCGAAGGGGTGACATGACTGACACAGTCAATGAAAAAGTGTGTAATTTGCTGTACCTTTGCACAACAACGTCTAATTAATTAAATGAATAATTATTATCATTTTTGTCCTGAACTTATCATAATGCCTGTCCATTGAGAGAGAAAAAAAACATGCAAAACAGTTTAACACATGAGTATGTAATGGTTTGTTCATGAGAATTGGCAAAGGGCCGAATCGATCAGGGGCCAAGCATTGTTACTGGCCAAAGCTATGGAAGGGTGAACTGAAACAGGTTAAAAGAGTCTGGAACATGAAAATTTCAACTTTCTTTAGCCATGCATCAACACATTGACAAAATGTATTTAACCAGGAGCAACTTAAACTACTGTTTTTTTGCCATCAGTCTATAATAATGACAGTAAACAGATGGAAAACTCCCACAGTCTCCAAGGAGCAGCTGAAAAAGAAACATATCTCGTCACCTAAGCAACAACAGAGTCTGATTGTTTTGTTTGTTTTTCAAGTTCTCCTCTTTATTTCCTCATTGCTGGTGCATTCCATCGTTTTTCAGGTTGTGACTTGATGAACCTGCTGAGCTCTGTGTAGGAACTCGGTTATCACTGAATGTGTTCTGGAAAACACCAACAGCACACGTTACCTACTTCCTTCCTGCTCCTGAGAACTCAAGCTAAACTCCATGTTGTCATACTGTCCATACTTACAAATATTAAAATTTACAGCACAAAGAACACATCATTCATTAGGATTAACTTTAGTGTTTATTTGCAAGCGAGTGTATTTTATCTGCCGCTCTCAGCAAAGTGATTGTGTTTGTTATTGATGCAATGCGCTTCACGCCTTTATGGAGTGTAAAACAAACGAGCTGTCAGTGATGCGGGTGAGATTAAATGCTGTGTGTGTGTGTGTGTGTGTGTGTGTGTGTGTGTGTGTGTGTGTGTGTGTGTGTGTGTGTGTGTGTGTATGATTCATTGGTGGTGGGCGTTTGGAGAGCTTGTTCTTTGCATGCTAAACTGATGCCACAGGCTGTGAGGGTCAGCACATACCATGCTCAGGGAAAGGACACCCCAGTTGGGAGAATGAGCAGTATTCCTGTTTCTCTGGCCGACAAAAACACTTCAAGAGTGGTACTCATAACCGCATTGATGACACTCTACTGAACCCTCCACCTAATGGTTCCTTTGACACTGATGTTCCTATTGTGTTTACCTCTTTCACTCTTCAAAGTAAACTACACTTCCAAACCGTCTGAAACTGCTTGTTTGGAACTATTTGTTTGCTCCAGCATCAAGGAATGCCAGGGCACACATTGCTGCACACTTCTTTCAGCTGCCTGAAAGAAAAGTACTACACCTTAGCTTCACTTACAACAGAGACTCTTTGAAAATATTTCCAGTCATGAAAAACCTTGACAAACACTATTGTAACTGCAGTGATCAATATATGCTGATATAAGTTGGAACAATTGTTGCTTTTCTGTTTTTTAAATAAAAACAGCAGGATCACACTATACATTTCGTTTTAAATTTCTGTGCTGGGAAACTGTTGTGTTTTTACTTTGAGAATCTCAGTCTAATTATAACCCATCCTTGTTGTATTTTAATAGTGTAACTTCTTGGCTGGCGACTTCTTTGGATCACCTTGGGTGTGAATGAGCAGCCATGTCTGAAGTCCATCGAGAGTGAAAACCAAACTGGGCTGGACCTCAAAATGATTAAAGCAAACTTTCTGACTCTAAAGTATCAGAGCCCTTCAGAGCAAGTAACAAGAAGTCCTGCAGGAACTTGTATGGTGAACACAACGCCGGCGTTCCGCCTACATGGATCATGCACTGCACATAGGTCACTACATGCCCATGGGGGCACATTAAAAATCATCATAAAGTTAAATGATAACAACAACAAATTTAAAATAATGTGTAAAGCATGTTAATAGACATCAGCAATACAAAAGCAGTGTTTTTGCTCAGGAAGAATCTTCTGTGCATCCATCTGTTCCTCTGATGAGTTTAGAAATCTATGTCAAGTAACCTAAAGCTGGAGTCAAACATCAGCCAAGAATTGTTGAAACATTTTATTGCTGTATAAAGTATAATATTGTACAAAACCACAAGGGCTAATGTACGACAAACACACAAAAAAGATTTAATTATCACAACTTAATCTGCTTTATTTTGTATAATTTCACAGAACAATGAAAACTATTAAATATTCCTCATATACTGGCTCAATAAATCCATGGCTGACTTTTTACCTATTGTTTTTTTTTTGTTTTGTTTTTAGACCCAAATATACAGTCATGTTCAAAAGGTTTATGTATATCAGTAACTCATTCCACATATTAAAACACATTATATGGATTAATTACACACAGACTGGTGTTTTTCAAGTTCTTGTTTCTGTTATTCATGATGAATTTCCACTTGCTACTAATTAAAACATGACATTTAAGATTAGATTATTACAGCAGACCGAAAAAACCCAAAACTTTTTGATATAGAAATGTGGGCTTAAAGAAATTAATGTTTAATACCTGCTTAAAAGTTGTTAAATTCAAAAAATACTTTGAATCCGACAGACAAGACTCATTGGAACACATATTCAAATTTACAGAATATGACTAGACAGGAACGACAACCCTAAATATAAAGCTAAAGCTGAAAAGGATAGTTCGTATACAACAAATCCATGTATTTCAATGGGCCAGTCAAAGATCAGACCTTAATACATTTAAAATGTGTATCAAGACCTGATAATTGTTCACAGATGCTTTTCATTCAACCTGAGCTAGAACTACTTTGCAAAGAAGAAAAATCTGTCGGGAGAGAGTTAAAAACCTGTTGGGGGGCTATGAACAAAAGTTTAAGGGGTGTAAGCACATTTGCAAGGCACCCTGCCTTCTGTGTCTTTTCCTAGGAACCACTGTATTTTCCTGTCCCAGTTACCACTGAGGTTTGTTAGCTTCTTGAAGCAAACTAATGCAAATATGAAAATCGCTTCCCCTCCAATGTGACAACCTAAAGGCAAACAGCTAAACAAATCAGTTTCTAGACTGAAGCCAGAGCTGCCTGCTGCTCTTGTTTAATGCAGGAGGCATTTTGTGGTGTGGGATGAATAAAACATCAGAGCACCTTGTTTATTTCCATCCTTCAACCGTAACTCGTTCTTTACATAATTGAATTCTATCTGGCCCATTCGAGGCAGTGCATCTAATTGAACCTCCAGCCGTTAGCTGGGGAATGATTTGTTTCCATACTGACTCTGAATTCTCACCAAGTAGAGCTCCCCGGGATCACATAAGGGTTGGTGTTGGGGCTTTAATCCCACCTGTGGTAAGAAAGTGGATTGTTTGCATCATCTCCCCATCTTGCTGGAGACTTTCGAGCTGCTCATGTTTGTTTCTGCTTGGTGTCTGGGATCATTTAGTGTGTGAGAAGCTACCCACCCCAACAGCAACCATTCAACCTGGATGATTAACACACCAAACAGAATTGTCCCGCTCCAAGTCAGAGCACCCGCTTCCTTCCTTCCCTCCTTCTTCCACACAATCATATTTTCTAAATGTATAATTTGTTGCCTGATCTGTTATGTTGCACATCACAGCAGAGTCTCCCACCCCTGGCAAGCTTTGCTTGTGAAAGATGTTTGCTTCATTCTCTTCTGACTTCTTTATGCACAACCATGCCTTCTCCATATGGACGCCATTGTTGCTTGAAATTAATGGTAGCATTCAGGTCCTACTTTCTCCTTCTAACACAGCACAGCAATACATTGGGATTCTGCTCCAGTATGTAAACAGGGGGAGCAAGTTGCAGTCACATGTGGGAAAGCGATAAAGGAAAAAGAAAAGCTCTATGCTTTAAAGGAATAGTTCTGAATTTCTAAAGTGAAGTTATGTTAAAACAGTACTAAAAGTCAATATGTAATCTGCAGTACTTCTCATAACGTCTTCATTTAGTATAGATCTGAATTGGCTGGTGCTGGAGGCTGAAGCTAATTGCTAGTCCAGGACTACGAAACGAAAAGTAAGGCGAGCTTGGCACAAGTTCTCAACTGGATTTAGGTCTGTACTTTGCCCAGTGTTTAGCATTTTCAAAGCATGGTGCTGCCTCCACCATGTTTCACTGTGGGGATAGTAACTATTAATATTCGCACATTGTGCCAAAAAGTGATATTTTGGTCTGATTAGAGCAAACTTCTTCCATGTCAAGATTTAAAATGGCTTTCTTTTTAACAATGCCTTTCATTCTTGCAAGCCTTCCATATAGGTCAGATTTGTGGAGTGCATGACTATTTATCCATATGGAACCTGCACTTTTTACTTTTGTTTGGTCAAAAGTTATGTAAAACTATATATAATTTTAAAATGCTATCAGGAGTCAATATCATACCTATTGAAAATAACTCATACAACATCTTGATTTAGGATGAATCCAGATCAGCTGGTTTTATAATATGAAGTCATTAGCTGCTCTGTTAGGAGCGAAGAACAGAGAAGACTTCCAGTGACTTAAAACAAATCTAATCTCAAAACTGTCAGTGAATGCTAATTCATGAACCTTCATATTGTTGTCATGTTTGTAAGAGATGGTAATTTGCAAGGAATATGAAGAGTAGAAATCAGTGCGTCATCTGAGAACAAAATATGTAAAACATTTCTGCTCAAAGCAACTGGAAAAAGCAAAGCACCGTAAAAATCAATGAAATTATGATTGCTTAAACTGTGTAAAAAGAAGGAAAATTGAAACGTTACATGACAACTATGTGAACCATAAGTAGTTTTGTGTTTTAAAGCTGAGATGAAAGTGTTTGACAAGGAAAAGATGAAAGCAGGTGAAAAAAATTGATCAACAAAAGGTCAAACTGATGTCATTTCACTTGAAGTGCAGAGGTCAGATTAAGTGGAGGGAGACTATATACAATCATATTCAATAAATTTGAGTGTTATTGAGAAGTTAATTCATTTTAGTGACTCAATTCACCAAGTGACACACATTATACAGAATAATTACATACAAATCGATGTTTTCAAGCCTTTATATCTGTTAATTATGATGGTTTTTCACTTATAGTTAATGAAAACATGGCATTTAAGATTAGAATATTACATCAACCCTCATTGGAACACATGTTCTAATATACTAAATGTATTGTACCACTGTATACCATACCATTAACACAATACTGATGGATATTGTTGAATCTATGAGCTTGTAAAAACCTTATTTCTAGGAAAAGTAATGAATAATTAATGCAAAAATGTTTTAATAAAGTGACTTGACTAAGGTCAAAAGGTTCAACAGATGATTGCAGGCTACACATTATTTGCATTTGAAAAGCTGTTTGCTGTATTCATAAACTATCAAACAACAACAAGGCAAATGGTAGCTCAGTGACAATCACTCAACATCACTCAAGTGAAAGTTAGCAGGGTGTGAGAGTAGTTGGCTGTGTTACTGCTGGACCCAGAGACACTGACCAGGTCCTGTCTCTTCCAATTAGCCCCACTCAGCCTCTCACTGCTCCTAATTTAATCCTTCTGCTGAGCTAAGCCTGAAGTAAACAGCTCATGTGCTCAGGCTATTTCACTACTAACCCTCACTGCTACTCACTGCCAGCAGCTGTATTAAGCAGGTCTATGCACAACTGATGTGTGTAGAACAGGGTCTTAGCAGCTATTACCTTCCCTCATTCCCTGCTTCTCTCATTTAAACACATAGAATGCCTGTGGACCAGCAGAGAAGAGCAGTTTTCTTGCAGCTGGGAGGTTGTTAGTTGGACTCCTGGTTCCAACCTGTCCTGGGTGTCCTTGGGCAAGACACTAAATTACCCATTGCGTGTCTGCAAATTGATGTGTGATTGTGTGTGTACGAGGGAATTGGATTTGTTGTTGAAAAGTGCTGAGGCTGGCCAGTAAAGGTACCACAGTGCCTTGCAAAAGTTTGCATAACTACTGAATTTTTCAACAATAGATCAAGTTCAAGGAGTGGGTGCTTCCTGCTCATATAGCTTTACATTGACAGTTCAGGATCTTTGAAAAGAAGTTCTATTAAACAGGTATATAATTCAGATCATGATTTCATTTACCTAGGGCAACAAGGTATCTAAACCAGCATGGCCCTGTATGAAAATGTGATTGCCCTCTAAACCTAATAACTGCTGGTGCTACAACTGCCATGAAGTGTTTGCTATAACTGGCAATGAGTCTTTGACGTTGTTGGGGAGGGATTTTAGCCCTTTCTTCTGTGCTGAATTGTTTCAAATCCACCACATTGGAGGATACTGTACCTCAATCAGAACTAAGAGCAGACTTTTACGAAAACACTCCAAAAACTTTTGAGTCATTCAGAGGCAGACTGGCTTGTGAACTTTCAATCACTGTCCTGCTGAAAAACCCAAGAGAGCTTGAGCTTGAGACCACAAACTGATGTTTTTACATTCTCCTGCAGGATGTTTATCTAGGGAGCAGAATTCAATACACCATCACCCTGTTTGACTGTTGATGTGATGTTCTTTCCTGAAATGCTCTGTTAGTTTTATGTCAGTTGTAATTGGACCTTCAAAAGCCTTCCACTTCGCTCTCCTCTGTACACAGGATCTCTGAGCTGGGCCTTTGTTTTCTTTTAGTTCAGCAGAGGGCTTGGAACTCTACCATGGAGGGCATCCTACCCAGTCCCTTTTTTAGTGTTAAATCCTGAACACTGACCTTAACTGAGACAAGTGAGGCCTGCATTGCTTTAGATGTTATTCTTAATTCTTTTGTGACCTCCTGGGTGAGTTGTTGATGCACACTTGGAGCAATTTTGGTGGACTGGCAACTTGTGGCAAGGTTCACCATGGTTCCATGTTTTCTCTAGTTGTGGAGAACAGTTTTTGCTGTGGTTTAGGGGGGCCCTAAAGCCTTAGAAATGGCCTTATAACCCTTTTCAGGCTGATGGATTTCAGTGACTTTGTTTCACTTCTGTTGTTGAACTTTTAAAGATCATGTGTTGTTTTTGAGATATTTCAGCCTACTTCGTGTTGTCAGGCAGGTTCTTTTAAATGAGTTCTTCATTCTGCAGGTCAGGCAGTAATCAGGTCTGGATGTGATTAGAAAAACAGACACGATTAATTATTCAGTCATGATTTTATGGTTTGGATTGCTTTTCCCCCTTAATTAAACCATGATTTGAAAACTCCATTGTGTACGTCATCAGTTTGTCTATTTGTTTATTGTTCTGAAATATATAGGTGTGACCAAAACAATAAGAACAGAAGAAATCTGTATGGAGAAAAATACTTTTTTATGGCACTGCAGGGGATATTCGGTATCTGTAAGCTACTGTTGATATCTATATCTTCTGTTTTTTGTAACAGACATATTTTTGGAAACCTATTGGTTGTCATTTTATGATGAAAATAAATAAATGTTTTCTTGGCTCATGCTGGAGCTTTTTGTGGTAGATTTTGTAAGCTCATGTGGCCAAGGGAGATATTTTTGTACAGCTCAGTTTATACTGAACTGTAGAGACAATCTTGGAGCAATTACACAGCCACCACAACATTTTATAACACATACATTTAGAAGCATGTCAGCTGCAGAGGACAGACTTGAATGATGCTGTCATAAAGCCATCAATAACTAGGGCACATAAGTTTCCCTAAGTCATTCTAAATTAAATCATTCCCAAAAAAAAATTAAGTTTTCAAGGTACAGCGGTCTGGCCTTCAGACACAAAACAGTTTGTAATTTCTTGCATGAATATAGAAGTTCTATGTCTGATCATATATTGCTGATTCAATTATTGCTGTAGAGGTCGAACTAGGCCAAGTTCAAGAGTAGCGCATACTAGCAAACAAAAAGTAAGCCGATCCTGATGTTTTGGAGGAAAGAGGATGTGACGGGGGTGGAGGTTACACTGAAATGAATGAAGTGGCATTCTCGCTGGCAAAACGTGGGGATCATGCATGTGCTAGCTGCTGTTGTTGCATTGAGTGACAGCTGGTTTCAGGTGAACTGGAGGGAAACCAGAGACAGGGAGGAAAACAGATGCTCACAGGCTCAGGTTGATTGGGTCAGTGTTTCCACTCACACCTCACCATCCTTCAAAGGACTTTGATGCAATAAAATACCCTATCTAAGCAGATTGTTCAGTATTCAAGGAAGTAAAGCATCTCTCCCAGGAAATAATGTCCCACTCAGTCTGCTGGAACCATTGTCAAGCACACATCTTCATTTTCTAGCTGGTATTTATTAACCATGTGATTAATAACAGAATTCACATGGGAAAAAAATCCCTATATGCTGCAATGCTTTATCATGGACCATCACAGGAATGCATCCACCCATACTCTTGGGATAACTCAACACATTCTTCTCAGTTATGTGGGATTCTTGAATTTCCTTGTACCTCTTATGATTCAACCACAAACAGTTTGGGAAAATTGGAGCAGATTCTGCATTACAGCGTCTGATAAACTCAGACTGTAAAGACCAAACAGCAATAAACCACCACTTGTTAACATCACTTGGTGATTATGATTGATTGATTGATTGATTGATTGAATTGCACAAGTTGGGAAAGTCTTTTGTTGCCATTTCTAAACAACTGCTCATTCCAAGCCATCAGCTCGGACAACTGTAGATAAGTAAAAGTTATTCGGATCTGTCACCATTTCACCAAAGAACGGAAGGAAGAACCAAGCAGTCCCCTCACATGAAAGGAAGTTGGAATATTCAGGAATAACCAACGAATCACCAAGGTTTAAGTCTGCCATTACCAAAACCCTAATAGAACAGCAGTGCAACTGCCCATAGAGAAGCAATATTCCTGTCACCATTGACTAAAAAGTGACAACAAAAGACAAAAGAAGTGTCTCCTCGAAACTGACTAGATAATATCAAGATGGGGTGTGATCGGAGGTGTCAAGGTGAGCCTTTTAAATCTAATTAACTGTGAAGCATGGTGGTGGTAGTATCATGCTGTATGGCTTTTTTTTGTTGTAAATGCCACTGATGGATTGCATGAGATGATTGAAATAATAAAGGAGAACTACCTCCAGATTCTTCAGATCAAGGGTCAGTGGCTTGAAGATTGGACACTGAGTGTCTCAACATGACAATGATCCTAAACACATTGAAACTGCTGTTAGAAAGTAAAAGGAAACATGCATAAAACTATTGGAACCATCCTATGCACATTAGCCCTCATTTCTTTTTTTTTAGGTCTTATGTGCAACAGCTTTTGAATCATCTTTTTACTATCAGTTTTACTATCCAGTCCAAATGGTAGCAATTACGTGCTTCTTAGTCAAGTCCAGCGACAACATATGAAAAATACCCTTTTGACTAATTCTGGCGCATTTACAGAATGTTAATTAATGTGCATTGTCCCTACCAAATAAATAAAAAATAAAATAAAATAAAACAATTTACCCAAAAGATATGTTAGAGTTATTTCTTAAACTGATCCAGTCTCATTTGTGTCTTTGTAGTCAATTTACAAATGGGTTAATGCTCTTGATTCTCCTCCTCTGGTTGTGGATATTCTGTTATTTTTGTTTGTTGTGTTTTTGCCCTTTTAGGCAGTCTTTACAACCAATGACCTCTTATAAACTAAACCAGTTGATAAATGGCCATTTCACTTCAGTCCTGGTTGGATGTTTTATGTTATCCTGACAAAAAAAAAAAAAAAAAAAGGGTGGTGGGGGGGGCAGCTTTTTAAATTTTTTTTATTCACAATAAATCTCAACTTCTGAAACTTGCTCCAAAGTAATGAACTCAAAGATGACATTTGAAATCTAGGAAAACATCAGGCTGCAGATCTGCACTATTTCTTTAAATAGGCTTTCCAGACACAACGCAGACAGTATCTCATGTTGCTATGGACCCTTTATTTGTTTACATTGTTAGCTCATGACATCATGCATACCAACTGTGTCACGTGCCTTGGCCAAGCCCCAGCAAGAATTCATAGCTGTTTAACCTGGTCAGAATAATCTGCCACAATCCATTTTTTCTGAAAACAGCACTTGCAAAAAATGATGACCTAAAACATACTTCCTCATTTAAGGCAGCATAGATGACTCCAGTGGACCATTTTGAATTTGAAAAAGTTAAATACATAAAATGGGCACATGTTTGTTTAAAAGTGAAAAGTTTTCATTGAAGATAGGGTTTTGGTAGAGGTGGGTTAGGAGGTTTGCTGGGTATTTATGATCTTTCAGTGTATCACCTCCAGGTGACAGCAATCAGAGTAATGTCAGTTTGGAGATTGAGTGAGATGGGGAACTGAACTAACAGATGTTTCTCCAACATCTAAAACAAAAACTAAAAACTTTTGCTCGCGGTTTAAATGAATGCTGCATAAAATAGTTTTTCTTTGTCACTTTTACATGAGACAGCTGTTTAATTTGATGCTAATTTCTTAACCCAGTAATTGATCCATATCAATAACTTTCTAGAATTTTATGTCCTTTATTTGATATCAATTTTCTCCACACAAACAACAAGCATGTTGTCATTGTATTCATATTTACAATTTTGTTTTATGTTCCTCTAAAGCATCGAAATGTACCCATTTTATTGCTGTTGCATGAATAAAATCCAAAGGTTTTCTCCTGTATTGTCAGTTTTAGAATGAACCAACAAGTCACGGAGACTATTCAGATGGTTTGGTACAGCCCGTAGTTCCAACTAGCCTAACTATAGCATTGTGAAACAGACATTATTTAGCCTGGAAAACTGTGACAAACTAATCTGTCTTTTGTGCAACTATTAAATGGTGATATTTGTTATTATAGTGTTGTATTTTACTGGTACAGTATGAAAACTTTCTGGTAAAACTGATAAAACTTTAACAACAAATATCAAAATCTGTAATAAGACTTTTTTTTTTGACAACATGATATATTAATAAATATATCAAATGCATAACATTGTATAAAATGTTGCCTGTCTGAATTAATGACCAGTTCTTTGGCTATAGTGTGAATGCTGAATGCAGCTACCAGTCAGTTAAGCTAACTTCTTAGCAGGTAAAAGGCTAATGTCTTAAGTGAACTAACTTATACACTGGTGCAAACTAAAGTCATGAACATAACCTGTTAACATAACATTATTTAGTTTTATTTAACAATTTTCTATTTCATCCCGTTGAAGGGATGGAATAGAAAACTGAAGTATGATCTGGGTGTTGTTTAGCTCAAAATGAGCCGACTGTAAAAAATGGTGAGGATCCTATTAGTTTCTTCTCCAACCTAACAAGCTGAGTCACAATTTTTGACCCAAATTTTGGTTCACACTACCTAACTTCTGTCCTGACAGCATAAATGTAAAAAACCCAGCATTTTTTGTATGCAGAGTGAAAAAAAAGTTTAGTTAAGGTTTTTCTGGCTAAATGGGAGGTAAATCTTGAAAATATGTCAAAGAAAAGTACACAGGTAAAAAAAATTTTAACTGTGGTAGACATGTCATAATGCGGTGAGTTTATAGAAAAGGGAAGAAAAGAAATCCTCTGAGAGGTGAAAGGCTAACAACTAATTAGAGGTGGAAGCTAAATACTTTCAAGTGATTTTTACAAAGCAAAACAATGCTATATTGCAGATATTAGGTATCTCTACTTCTACAAGGGCCCTTATTAAGTTTTTAGCTTTGTTCAGTGTTACTATGCAAAGTTGCATTGATTGATGCTAACAATCCACCTGAATACATGAAATTGTGATGACGTATTTGTGGTTAGCAAATGGCTAACAAAAAAAAGCGAACGGCTGCCACCATTTTTGTTTGGCAAAACAACTCACTGGCGACTGTACACTCTCGGTAGAGTAGCAATAAAAATTGTATAAAACAGCAAAATGACTATTAGCTGTATTGTGGTTAATTGTGTGAACAGGAAAACCCCTTAGAGTAAACTGAAATTCGATGGGATTCCAATTCATGATCATAAATGATGTGATGCTTGCATCAGAAACATCTGGAAAGTTTGTCCTGAAGACTTTCTATGATTATTATTATTATTATTATTATAATTAGTAGTAGTAGTAGTAGTAGTAGTAGTAGTACTAGTGGTGGTAGTAGTAGTAGTAGTAGTAATAGTAGAAGTACTGGTCATTCTTTATATTAAAAAAAGGTTACCATATCAAATCTGCCTTTGGCCAAATAAGATTTGAAACAAAATATTTATTTTTCAACATTTCTTCCCTCAGTCACTGAATGATATATAACCCCAAGCCTGAGGTTAGATTATTTTTTTAAGACTAGTACTTTTTCATGAGCTCCTGGTCGACTCTAGACTCTAAGAAACATTAATGAGAAAGTTAAACTAAAACTTAAACATTAACAAGAGAAAAAGGCCTAACTGCAATGATTAACTTAGAAAAGTATACTCACATGTCTTAGGTTGCAGCTTAGGTAGACAGAAACTGATACACTTGCAAAAAGCAAACTATCTATCTCATTACGTCCAGAGGAGTTTGCAGGGAGTTGGATTGTGAGCAAATTAGTTTGTACCCTGAGGGCTGAGTCGATGCCAGCCTCAGGGGCCCTCTCAATGTGGGTGTGTGTGGGTTTCTGTTGTTGCAAAGCTCTGCCTGAGTTTGCTAGAGGTAGAGGACATCACACATGCCCCTCTGTGTCTCTGCCAGAGTCCAAAAATAAGTGGGCACCTTTATCGACCCCCTTGTTGTTGATAAATTCATCTGGGGGTAAATGTCACCGTTGTGTCAGCAGTGGGTATTATATTTGTCTGCTTGTATGCCTCCATCTACCCTTCTTCGTCAGCCTTACATCGCCGCACAGTTTTTTCCTCTCTCATCTCCCCCTCACTCCCTCTTTGTATTTACTTTGGGAGCTGAAGTGGCTCCTTTTAATTTTAGCTTGGTGATTAACTAGATGGCAGGGCTCAGGTTGTAAATAGATGTTCTTGTCGTATGGTTGTTTTTCCCGGTTAGGAGATGAAGCAGCTGACTGGAATACTTGCAGAATACTAAACACAGCAGGCGCTGCAAGGCTCAGGGTCAACACAAGTGACACATGTACAGTTGTCTCTGTTTTCCCTTGCTGTATGAAAAACACACACGCTACAGTGCCTTGTAATCGTATTCCTATGCCCCAAGCTTTTTTACATGTGATTTTATGTGATAGACTAATGCAAAGTAGCCTGTAACGGTGAAGTGGAAGGATAAAGGCGCAAGGTTTTTAAATATTTTAACAAAAATATAGAGTGTAGGGCGCATTTGTAGTAAACTAAATTATCTCCAGAATAATATCCAGAGCATAAAACTGCCTTCAGAGCTCAGAGCTGTTCTGTGGAGACCTCGGAAGTTTTAGTAAACAAAGAGCATCATGAAGATGAAGGAACACACCAGACAGGTCAAGGTTAAGGTTTTAGATAGGTTCAAAGCTGAGTTAGGTCACAAAACAATATCACACTCCACAGACATCTCAGAAAACTGTTCAGTCCATTATCTGGAAGAGTACAGGACAATGGTGCTCAGGCCAAATATTCTTCAGTGACTGTCTTTTTGTTTCTGCATTTATGTCCTCATTCACTGCCCTGATAAGACTTCACAGCAATCTACTATACTTTTAGTTGCCTTTTAAGAGGTTTTCCTAGATTTCTGAAGAAAGAAGCAATCACCTTAGTTGCTTCCCTGTCCAGTTAACTTTCCTTGAGGTGTAAAACACACTACATCACACTTTCTTCAGTAGAGTTGAAATAAGTTTATTTTTATGGCATGGACATTAAGGTCAATGAAATCTCTAATTTTGTTTTTCAAGCTTTCCTCAGGCAATCAGCTCATCAAGCCTAAAGCTTACAGAGACCAGTGGAATTCCCAGCCTTTGCCAGATTGATTGTAATAGGTTGTGGAAATTCAGCCCTTCTTCTCGCCATGTTTAAAGAGAGACCAGGTTAGTTCTGCTTCCATGTGCTCGAGACTACCTGACTGGAGCTTATTTAATGTCAAAAAAAGAGATTCCTCTTGAGCTTCTATTTCCTGGCTCAATCCACTTCAGCAATATTCACCTGGAAAACTTATCAACTTTGACAGGATCCAATTACTGACTGTTGTATTTATTGAACTTCTATAATTTACCTGCCTGTTCTCCCTCATTCATAAACACCCTCAATAATTACCAGAAAAGTTCCAAGAGATCCATAGTGCATATACAGTGACAATAATTTTCAGCTTGTGAGAGGCATTCCTCAAACTTTTCATTCACTTCAGTATCTCTACTGCTCCACCAATCTCTCCTCCCCTTTCAGATAATCGCCTGAGATACTGGCCTTTAACACAAGTTTCAGGATATTATTCAAATGTTCCAAAATACATGTTGCTTAACCTTATCTGATTATTCGAAGCCTAAATCCTAACTTACCCAGCAAGTACCACGGTCAAATCCACACTGAATCTAAGATTATCACTTTCCTTCATTTTGATTTGTGTTTGTGTACTGATTAAAACCACATACAACAGCCTAACCAAAGAAATCAATTTACGGTTGAAATTGCTTGGCACAAAATGATCAACAATTGAAGTTAAAAATAACATATCAGCAAACACATTCCAGTGAAAATGTGATAATTGGGACAGATCAGTTTGTCACACGTGCATGGAAGTGCTTTTGTGTAAATATGTCTGTTGATCACTGTTGTTTGATGTGTTGATGAGCATTTGTGTGTTTTTGTGCACTTTGTTGCTCCTCTCCATTATGTGAAATTGATTTTAAAAATGACTTACAACTGACATGTACAGTAAGCAAGAGTTCAGTTAAGTCCTAGACATGTTTTTACTTTTGCGTATTTTTGCCATGATCAATCTATTAAACTGCACTACATAACCAGAGTCTTCGAATCTGGGCCTCAAAGGCTGGTGTCCTGCAACTTTTAAATGTATCCCTGGTCCAATACACCTGAATCAAATGGCGGAACTACCTCCTCAGTATGCAGTTAAGTTCTCCAGGGTCCTGCTAATGCCCTCATTATTTGACAGGTGTTTTGAAGCAGAAACCCGTCTAAATGTTGCAGGACACCGGCCCTTGAGGCCTGGATTTGAAGATCCCTGTGCTAGACATTCTCCTAAAAGTGCTTTGTGTGGGCTTTGAAATTCTCCTGAGATTTGTTGCCAGTATAAAACAGGGCCAACAGATGGACATGCAACCATGCATGCTTGCTCACACCCACACTTGAGATGTGTTTAGAATGGCTTAATGACCTGGCACAGTTCAGGACTGTGTAAAGATGCAGGAATACCCACGCATGCACTGGGAGAAGATGTAAACTCCACACATAGAATTGCATCTCTTATTGAAATAGCCAAGATATTTAATTAATAGTCAGACAAATGGCACGCTTTCTGTTAAATATAACCTAAGACAAATATTTCACTGCTCTCATTATTTTTACCCCCTTCACACTGGAAGAACACCACATTATGACACAACAAATTTGTTTTGTCCTATTTTAAGTCCTATTTCCATATGTTCCTTGTGTTCTTGGTTTCTTGGTGTTTGAAATAGCCAACATATTTAATTAATAGTCAGACAAATGGCCCGCTTTCTGTTAAATATAACCTAAAAGACAAATATTTCACTGCTCTCATTATTTTTACCTCCTTCACACTGGACAAACACCACATTATGACACAACAAATTTGTTTTGTCCTATTTTAAGTCCTATTTCCATATGTTCCTTGTTTTATTGGTTTTCTTGGTGTTTTATCTTGTTTTTAATTTATATTGTTTTAATGTAATTGTTATCTCCTTGTAAATGTTCAGTGCTTTGTCTGAAAGTGCTTTATAAATAAAGTTATTATTATTAGCATTATTAACCAGAACATGGATGGTCTTTCTAAATTGTTGCTATGGTCTTCAGAATTCGATTTGAGAGAGTTTTGCCAGTCCAGGGTCTTATGTCTGGTGTGATTGCAGTGTTACATGGTAGGATCATTGTGGGAATTGGCTTGTGATGAATCGATCTTGGGTTTAGCAGTCTTAACTACAACACTATGGACAGTGTACATTACTTATGCTGTAAAACCACCTTCCATTTTTTATTTAATTTTTTTGTATTTCAGAATCAACCGATTATGTGAATTAAAGTTCAATTCTCAGCAAAAAAAAACCTTCAAAGCGGTTAAATTATCTAAATTAATAAAAACGTAGGTCAGGTTGCATCAATTCAAGCATTCAGGATGCTGAGGTGAGTAAATCTTCATTGGCAAAGACAGAGCATCTAAAGGACGTAGCATGAGATTACACAATGTTATCATTGGATAATTGCTGCAATGTTTTACTAGAGCGTGCACTGACTCCATGTCAGTTGCAGATATGTGTATTATTGTGGGTTCTCAGAGCTGCAAAATTACTCTTTTTGCTCTATTTTTTAACATGCCAAAACAATCCCTAATAAGTACCAGTGTATTCCTTAGTTTACCCTACCTTAACTTATTTCACACCATAACGCTAAACTTTATGCCTAATTTTAAAAAGAAGGGTTCACCACATTAGGATTGGACTTTGGTCCCCATGAGGCCAGTCTTCAGAAGTTTAGAGAACCTCTGTTTAAGAACTCACTTACTAATTGCCAGAAACCCTTTATTTTGGCAGCCATGACACCACCAGAATATCACATGATGAGGATGAATTCAAAAACCCAGCTGTCTCTATCACCTGATGCCATGGAAAAAATAACTGAGACTCCTGAACACATGGTTGGCAGGGTCAGATGTATAAAACAGGCAGAGGGTTAAAAGTATGGAGACAGGAGCTCAGTTTGGCAACAGGTGATAGAAGGCCATAAAAATGATGACAAGAAGCGTTTAATAGATAATGACAATTATGACTCAAGGAACAAGCAGGACAAAAGGTAATTTTATCTTGAGGCCAACAAAAAACTTTAAACACTGTGGTGTTGAGTGATAAAAGTAAAGTATGTTTATGATTTCAGTCACAGGCTAAATAGTATAACATTGAAATCCTTTGCCAGACTACTTTCTTAGCAACACAAAGTAAAGAATAGAAGCCAAAACTGTTCAGTGGATGTTGGGTTTAAATATCTCATCTTAATTCTAATCTTAATATGTATGTACAAAATCCAAGCCACGAATGCTTGATATTAGACAAAAATAATCTGAGTAAATGCAAAAATCATTTCCCAAATAATGACTTTATTATCAAAGAAAAAAAGCCATCTAAATCAATCTGGCCCTTTGTGAAAACAATTGTCCTCTTTGCTAATAGAATGAAGAAATCACTTAAATCTGATAACATGAAGAAAGCTAAAAGGTTAAAAAAATATCATGCACCAGTTGGAAGAAACTGTACTGTATTTCTTTTAGGTTGCACTCAGCAAATAACTGCCACAGCAAAAGGACATAGCGTAAAATTTTACAGACATGGGCATCAGTTTCACAGAAGCAAAAATCCATGCAGACAAACACTCTCAAAGACACCAGGGGCAAATTTCCATGCTCCCACTGCATGTGTGCAACATGAGGAAGTGTGACGCCAGCACTGCACGTCACAGACTTAGTGGCTAAATTTGGCTTCTTTGAGTGGGTGTCGATGACAGTAACAGAAGCCCAGCTACTCCGCACATCAACAGGTCAACACTGTGAGAAAAATCCAAGTATGATGCCTTTAAAGTCCCTCTATGTACTGAAAGGCAAAGAACAAACTTCCCCAGGTTGAATTTCCTTGATGTTATCGACATTTTGATGAATTACTACCACAAACATCAGAGTATTTTCGGGGGGACTTCATTTCACAGATGAACACAAAGTATATAATTTTGATGTGAAGCTAAAAAGATGGATGCATTTTAAAAATGCCTTTCAAAATAAAACCTGAAAAGTTAGTCATGAGTTTGTATTCCCCTTTGTTTACTCTAATACCCCTAACTAAAACCCAGTGCGACCAATTACCCTCATAAGTTCCCTCAGCAGCAGGAAGTTTATGGAAGGATTATGGTATTAAACACATTCCCAGGCTTTGAACATCTTAAGGAACTCTGTTCAATCCATCATGTGATAATAAAAAGATTATGCAATCCTACCAATACATGCACATCCAACTGAAATAACTCTGGGGGAGCTGCAGAGCTCCAAAGCTCAGGCTGGAGACAATGCTGACAGGAAGGTGTTTATCACTTTTATAGAAATTTGTTATGCATTCCACAAATTTGCCTTTATGAAAGAAAGAAAAGAAGAAAGCATTTGTTGAAAGAAAGTCATGATAAGCCCTGTTTGCATGGACACACAGTGTATAGGAAAACTAATCCCTAATACACCATCTCCATGGTAAAGCATGGTTGTGGCAGCATTGTGGTATGGGCATGCTTTTCTGCAGCAGGAAGAAAGAAGTTGGTTCAAATAGATGGGAAGAAAACCCAAAGTAGCAATGTATATTTGGCAGCAGACACAACAAAGAATGCTGTTTGGTGTTAAAGACACTGACTTCTGTGTGAGTTCCCCTGAAGATGCTGTAGTGAAGGTAACACATTTAAAATTTTCATATCCTTCTAATATTATATTCAATAAAAAGATTACACACAAAAACTGAATAAAGTATTTTATAGTTATTGTTTGTGTTTTGACAGATTCATCTCTGCTGGCACCTGTGAAAAAACAGTAGAATGGATAGTTGGGTAAAACCAACAAATAATGCTTTAAGTGGTGATACAATCTCTGAAAAAAATGGAAAAGATCGAAGTTTCAAAGTGTTTTTGAATATTTTCTTTTGCAGGGCAGTTGACCAGGGCCTGTTGACCATTAAATTGAGGGAGTTGTTGATCATAAAATTCTATCTGTAAAGATTATTGCGAGCTGCTGCTGAAAGATCATGTATTCTGACAAGGTTTTTTTCTAGGTCTGTGTATCTATTTAATGTTAGTGAATACACACCTTGTCTGCACTTTACCTCTCCCTCAAGTTTCTGGCTAAATCCATCCACTAAAGGCCATTTGAACAGAAACTATAAAAAAATATGTGCATTTTTCTTCGCTAAGGCACTGAACATTGTTCTTCAAGTGAGCCTGGTTTTATTTCCTGTGTTACGTTCCTGAAATAAACCACTCCAAAGCTCAAGAGATACAGGACCGGAAGGCAGTAGCAACGGAAAAGAGAATTCAGTTTTATTGTTATTTTTTTCTATGTAAGAGGATTAATAAGGTATATTGCTATAATGGGATACAGGTGTCTGTGGAAATACCCCTCAACCTGTTCTTTCTGTTGCTGCTAATCTCAAGTGATGTGGCACTCAAGTGTCACACTGTGGTGTGAAAACATATTTCCCCTTTATAGATTTCTTGGTTCTGTTTTTTTGTTATACTTAAATATTTCAGATATTAAATCAAATGTTAATATTAGACAAATATAAACTTAGTAAATTTAGTTGCAGCTTTTAAGTAATGTTTTTTTTTTTTTTTTTTTTAAATTAAGGGATAAAAGCTGACCTAACCAGCCTGGCACTGTGTGAAAAAGTGATTGCTCCCTTCTGAAATCATGGTTATTATGAAATAATGTAATTAACCACAGGTTTTGAAAAGTTCAATCAGTTAAATCAAGAAATCAAGCAAGAACAATAAAATCTGACTACATTCTTCACCTTGAACTGTTCCTATGATATGCTGAAATCAGGTTCCATATATTTTAGCAAAAAACATAGTACAGTACAGAGTACAAAGAGACATTTTCATACAGATGTTTGATTTCATACTTTGAGTAAAATGGGGAAAAAAGCCGTTATGAATGGTTTATATTGTACAGTGCCATGCAAAAAAACTTGAGCTTTTAAATTTTTTTTAAAACATCAACCTCAGTCGAATACTGTACTGCACTCTGTACGCCACATTCCCACAACAAAACATGGAACATGGTGGTAGCAGTGTGGGGATGCTTTTCTTCATTAAGAAGAGGAAAGCTGTCCCTGATTTAAGTATGGATGGTACTAAATAAAAGACCATTCTGGAGGAAAACTGGTTAATTATATTTGCTTTGATGATTTTGATGATGGTATTTAAATGTAATGTTTATTGCTTGTTTCATCATTTGTTAAGGTATTATGTTTTTAGGGTGTGAAGCACTTTGAACATCCTTGTTGCTGAAATGTGCTATACAAATAAGCTTGACTTGACATAACTTGACTTAAAACCTGCAAAAGACCTCAGACTGCAGCAGAGGTTTGCCTTCCAACAGGACGACGACTCTAATCACACAGCCAGAGCTACAATGAAACGACTTAGATTAACATGGATTCATGTCTGGGAATGGTCTAGCAAAAGTAAAACCCTAAGTCCAGTTAAGCATCTGTGGCAGTACTTGAACATTGTTGTTCCAAACAATCTGAGCTTGAGAAACTGAGAAAAAGTGCAAAAACTTCAGTCACTTTATGTGCAAAGCTGGCAGAGACATCCCACAAAAGTCTTACAACTGTAATTGCACACAAAGGTTTCGCTACCATTAAACAATTTAACGTTTGTGGAAGCAACCTGACAAAATTTTAAATTCTTCAGGGGCAAAAATGGATTTTTGAGGTTTGCAAGGCTCTGTAATGAGTAACTTGCCTGAAAGATCCAAATATCCTCATGAAAATATGTTTACTTTCTTCAGTGCATAAACTTAATATTTAAATACACATGAAAATCTTTCATCCTGCTGTCGCTTTTTACCTGACTGAAATATATCAGTTATGTTTAATGCATTTCAAACAGCTTTGAGAGTCAGAGTTTTATGTGGACAAGTAATATTCAGACCAGAGCATCATTAGTATTCACCATGAAACTGGACAACCTTGCTAATCCTCTGACCTTTCCTCAACTGATTAGTGATTTGTTCATCGTGTGAAGAGCTCCCATTCCCTCAGTCTCATCTGAATAAATGTGTTTTATTTTGTCACCTTTAACCTTTTGATCTGGCATACATCATGAATGAACTTAATGGTGGATAATTTACCACAGCTTGGTGCCGATGAATCAGAAGGTTACATTTCTGCTCCACTCAGCTTTGTCCCGACGGTGCTAGAAAGTCTCCATTCAAACATCTGAAATCCATATGTCTCAAGCTCTGACTCTTTAACAGCATGCAAGGAATTAGATACATGCTGTTTTGTCAGCTAAAGAATTAATGTATTCAGTATATGTTTAGAAAGAAAAGAAAAGGAATCCTCCGTCTGGCCTGGTGACTTTGGTAGCTTCAGGGTTTTGAAATCATTGTCATTTTCTGACCTTTTGCACTGTCAGAACACGACGTTTGCATACATCTACCTCTACCTCAACCCCAGCAACAGTCTATACTCTCATTAAGATTAATCTGTGTGTCTGATCATGTAGGAGTCAAAAAGCAAAAAGGGAAATGTGGAGTGGCTTACAAAAGTATTCAAAACCTTTGAACTTTTCTTAATCTTGTGATGTTTCAGCCACAAACTTCAATGTACTTTCTGGAGATTTTATGTGACTGACCAAAACAGAAAGAAGTGCATCAGAGTGAATTGGATGGAAGATAAAGCAGAGTTTTCACAATGTTTTGAAAATAAAAAATAAGAAAAGGTCGGGCTATTTGCATTTAATCCCACTGAGTTCTTTTTCTTCGGGTACATCTGCAAATCTTTTGCAGAATGTCTCTTTGCACCTCAAGGGACTAAAACCTTTGCACCCAATCTTCTCTGCACAATAGCTCATGGTTTGTCAGATAAGATGGAAAGCATCTGTGGAAATCAATTTAAAGTTTTGCTTTTAAATTGGTTCTGTCTGGAATTTGACCGGGCCATTGGCAGATGAATATGCTTTCATCTAAACATTTTATTGTTGCTCAGGGTCGTTGTACTGCTTTAAGGTGACCGACCACCACCGCCGCCGCCTCCACCACCACCACCCCGTGTCAAGTCTCTTGCAGATTCTAACAGGTTTCCATCCAAGTATGTGTTGAATTTAACTCCAGTCATCATTTTCCCTGTATTTGCTCTCAGAATGCAGGTTTACTGGTGGTTCCTACAATTTCTAAAAGTAGAATGGGAGGCAGATCTTTCAGTTATCAGGCTCCTCTCCTGTAGAACCAGCTCCCAGTTTTATTCTGTGAGGCAGACACCCTGTCAACTTTTAAGACTAGGCTTAAAACTATCTTCTTTGTTAAAGTTTATAGTTAGAGTAGCTTAGGTTATCCTGAGCTATCTCTGTAGCTATGCTGCTATAGGCTTAGCCTGCTGGAAGACAAACTGGCCACCTTCCTCACTCTGCTGCTTTCCTCTTCTACTACTCTCCAGTTTGCATTATTTCAACCTGGAGAGACTCACAGGGAGAGAAAGTAGCAATTAGAAAGTTTTACTTAACATGAATAAGTAAAAGTTCTTTGGTGCTCGGACCCCGGCAGAAGGCATGGATGCTGAGAATTGCTATGAGCTTGGATGAACATCCTAGGACTAACGATTAGAGATGTCCCCCCCCCGGGGCCCAGACACAGGTGGTGGAGGGCGAAGAGAGGAAGAAAGCCTGAATGAGTCCAGAGGATGAGCCGTGGAGAAGGGGTGGAGGTGGGTTGTAGCTTGGCTGAAGAGCAGATGGAGGGAGGGCCTTATAAAAGGGGGATTTGCACAGTGATTGGCTACAACGAGGCGTGGACTGATGCTGATGTGCTGCAGCTGAGGCGCATGATGTGAAGGATGGATGATGCAGGTGAGGCTGGAGAGAGTCTTCCAGATTGAATTTACACCTAGGCTCCATTTCATCTGTTAACTTTTATGTTTTCTCTCGGGGTTTTTTTCGCGCCACAGAAGCTACATCTGGTCTGACATTTTGTGATGCCTTCCTGGAGGGGTCCGTCAGCTGTATAATTCTCCCTCCCCTTTCCATCATAGGGATGGTGTATTCAGGGTAATGTTTTAGTTTTCTGTCACACATACCATTTTGCACGAAGGCCAGAAACTTCAGTTTTGGTAGCTTCTTGGTAAATGTGCAGCTGTGCCATACTCTTTCCATTTTCAGATGATGGATTGAACAGTGATCTGTGAGATAGTCAAAGACACTTGGGTGGACTGGATTATATTTAGGAGTATCAGAGTTAAGAAGACTGAATATGAATCACCATTTAGAAGTTGAATCATAAAAAATTAAAAACCATGTGTTATTTTCCTGGTACTTCACAATTATGCTCTACTTAATTGTTGGTCTGTCACAGAAAAGTCCCATAAAATAAGTTAAAGTGTCTAGTTTTAACATGAAAACATGGGATAATGTTCAATAGGTATGAATACGTTTGCTAGGCAATGTTCACAGAGTCTAGTTATAGCATGAAAAAAATTAAACTCGATTTTGCTTTCACTTTCTAGCACAAGAAATTTCTAATGTGTTCTTCATGGACCCCACTTATCTTAATGAGTAACCTGACACTTATCTAGATATCTTTATTTATGACAACCAAATTTAACCAAATTGCTTTATTTGTGATCAGAAGCTCTGTGTATATGGATACCTCTTTACTGAGGACCACTGATTTGTTACTCATACTCTGTTTTATCAGGTAAACAATGCAAGATGATCTAGTTAGAAGCTGCTCCAAATCAAATAAGTTATCATTTATTAGTCCCATTTTATCATATTTCGGAGAAACAACTTACAAACAAGCCCTTGGGGTAAAGTGACTTGTAGAGAAGACTGTTTTGTTTTGCAGGCTTTGTTAATGAAAGCTATAATTATCACACAGAAAAATCAATATTCTCACTTCCTTTAAGGGAAAAAGGAGGAAGGAGGGGGGTCTTGTTTGGGTAAGCTTGGAATGAGCCATGGGACTGGGCTCTGCAGGGCTGGGGAATGAGATTTATGAAGAGGCTGTGTTCATAGCTGATTGGCCCTAATTGTCTCCCAGCTAAGCAAGAACCCCATTCTGCTAAATGAGCCAACGATCAAATTCTAATTTATTTATTAGCTGGCAGAATCACAGAATCTCTTCATCACACAGAGGAGAAAGCAAAGACAGCATTTTTCAGGGTTTTGGAATGAAAATACTCCATGTTAAAGTAGTGTGGCTAATGGCTAGGGAGAACAATTTACAACTTAAGTGCCTTAAAACATTTCTGTGACTTGAACTCTGAAGCTATGTTGTGAAGAGTTTCTGTTAGTCAATTAATCTTTTACAGACAGTACATTAGTTTTGTTAAATGCTCTTCTAAATGATGAATAATTCAGGACAAAATTTCTTTGAAGAAAATCTCGATGACTTTGTTTTCAAGTTAGTGAATAATTCAGAAGAGCTTTACAGATTTTTAAGACATTGTTCAATTCTGATCACTGATCCAGCTAAGTCCACTTTAATTAAGAAAGGAAAGCCCCCTTGGCAATTACTGAATAATAATTTTCATAGCTGTTTTATTGGGTATTTGGAAGATTTTTTATTTATTTATTTATTTATTTTTTTATTTGTTGCTGCCAGTTCATCTATTCCTTAATTCCACCAAATTAATTTTGTAAGACAGCTGCCTAATCGGACAAATTTCAGTGATCTGAATGTCAATTTATTAAGAGCAATGATAGTTCAAAAAATTCATTTCTACTGAATTCATGTGTTATTTATGCAGGGCAAGTTCAAGACAAAAACAATATTCAGACACTTTTAAAAGACAAGCAGCTCTTATTTATTTTCTACTATACAATTAAACTAGAAAAGTCATTCAATTACAATTTCTTCCAGTTAGGGTTAATAACTGGCAGCAAATAATATCAGGTTTATTCACATTTTTCCGATAATAATTTGACAATTCTTTTTTTTATTTCACCTCCACCCACCCCTTAAAAAAACCCAGATACATCTCCAAAACACTGTCTGAATATCGCCTTAAATATTCAACACATGATCTTTGATGAATGCTCCTGTTTCAACAGCTAGCATACATTTGAAGGATTTTTAGCAATCATTTTATTCAGTCAAAAAGTCACATTATTATGGAGTATTATAAAAATTGTTTTAACAAGAGCAAAAGGGAACATGTTCTTGAATTAAAGAGATTATGCAGAGATTTTCATTATTTTTCAAAGTCAACCTGTTAGTTCAGTTCTGAAATTAAGGTGAAAATTATTTCATATTGGATTAAAAACCAGACCTTGACCATGTTCTCCCAAATCAATTGATACATGTTATTTTTGGTATATTGTATAGATATTTGAAACATTACCCAACAGATTATATGGTTGATTAAAAAAATTCTCAGTTTTGTTTAACCAAAAAAATTAACAATAAGCCTATGGAGCTCATAGGAATATGGAAAAACAAATTATAATTTGTTTGCATTCTTAATGAGAACTGTGAAACTACAACAAAACTATTTGAGATTACGAAGAACAACAAGCAAAACAACAACAACAACAAAAAGAACAAGAAAAAGAAGAAAAAGTGTTTGCTAACAAGCTAAAAGCTATGAAGTCCGATAGCCTATTTGCCAGTTTGGCTATCATTCTTCAGACAGCAGTATACTATCCACTGAATGCATAGCAGAATGCTACCTGTTACTTTAAATATACACTCTTGTGCAACTACTGTTTGGATATTTGTTGTTGTTGCAAAATGAGACTCAATACCAACAGTCCCTCATTATTAAAATAAGAATTTCAATGTTATTGAAATCAATGTATATTCCAGTACAATTAAATTTAGTTGCAGTCAGATTAAGATTCAAATGCAAAGGATTCTATCCTATTATCCTTAAATACAGTGAGATTCAGTATATCAGGCAGTGCTAGTTACTAACTAGCTTCCTATCTCGCTAAGAAAGCCAACAAACTGGCATATGAATTTAAGAATCTTCTTAAAACATATTTCTTTACAGAAGCCTTTGGCACATTTTAAGAGGATCCGAATAGTTGACCACCAGGCTCAACCACGCTGATGTGGCCTATGTGTATGTTACTAATTAATGCTTTAGCTTAAAAAAAAAACAAAAAAAAAACTTGCCATTTTTGTTATATTGGCCACTAATAGTCAACATAAAAAGCATTAAACCCACTCCCTACAATAGGGATCTGCCACAATGGTTGCCACATGGCAAAGAAAACAAGTGGCTGATAAAGATTCCTACTATTTGAAAGAGTGCTTGTTTTGAACTGCTACTTTTCTAATCAGTTAGTTGTGCTGCCACAGTGCTAACTCAAGCTTATGGATTAAAAAGAACGCCAAGTAAAGCTTTGGTGTCAACGGTGGTGTTTTATTTGCCATATTTGTTATCCTCTATCACAGCTAACTACATGTGTGGTAGCCTCTCTGGCTACAGTGTCATTTATTGTTGCTCTGGTATCAATACTGTTAAGTTTCAGTGTCATTCAACCGCCACTGGAGGTGTGTCATAAATATAACTCTTGAGCTTTGACTGTTCTGTCTCCACCAACGCCTAAATGGCAAACATATCTTCTGTTTTATTTGATATTAACTCCCAGACAAAAATAAATTCTGCAGGATAAACTAGCAGGATATGAATACACCCTTAACAGACTGTAATATGCTGATAACAAACATCATAAAGCCACAAGTACCTGACTTCAGAGCAAACACACACACACTATAAACTGTTTTTTAGGTAGTAAAAGTTAGAATATATTATTTCTTTTAAAGTAGGATCCGAGGAAAAACCCTGCTTT
Organism: Anableps anableps; assembly: GCA_014839685.1. Lineage (NCBI taxonomy): Eukaryota > Metazoa > Chordata > Actinopteri > Cyprinodontiformes > Anablepidae > Anableps > Anableps anableps. The sequence continues at coordinate 8,119,180 of CM026084.1, forward strand.
ACACTTTCAGAGCTATTAAAGAAGTCAGACACTAACCCAGCAGACTGTTTGTTTGTCAAAAACCGACTTACATCCTGGATGGATTCAGAAAAAATAATGAGAAGTCTGCTAATGAGGCTAAGGGGTCACTAATGGTGAGTAAATTATTTGTGATACAGCCCTGCTGTATAATGAACACGTCTCTCTTGACACCTTCAGAAAGATTAATCTATCTTGGATTTCACACTTGATAATTACTGACGCCATCGAAAATGGAAATAGATATAAGTCTGCCTTTTTGAAGCAGATGCAGTAAATTAGTCTATCTGTAGGTGTGAATAGAGTGAACAGACATAATTGTTGGTTTAAGTCTGCATTGGCTTCATGACACAGTTTTACCTTTAGCAGTGGCACCATAATTTGATAATTTCATCTGATGAAGCCGTTTTATCAGCACTAAGATTAACTTGTAACTACTTTGGGTTTTGGGAACTGGAAAGAAATAAAAAAGCTTGACAGACTGACCATCTCTTGGCGTTGTTGCCATTTTTGGAAAATTATAGTTGCATATTAATCTAAATTGCTGAAGATGATAAAGGAGAAATAATCTGAATCGTTTATCTGTTTATTTTTTTTTGTAAATCATGACAGATTTCTTTCTAATTTCACTATCAGACAGATTTAGCCTGAGTAAATACAAAATGCAGTTTTCAAATTTTATTATGAGAAAACGATCTATCTAAATCAACTTTGCTCTATGTGAAATAGTAATTACCCTCTAAATCCAAGGTTGTGCCACACCTAGTGATAACAAGTGCTATCATGCGTTTATGATAGCTGGCAATGAGTCTTTTATACTGCTGTCGAGAAATTAAAGCCCACTTTTTTTCTGCAGAATTGTTTTCAATCCAGGGTTTAAGCACATCAACATCCTATATAAGGTCATGCCATGCTGTCTCAATTGAATTTAAGTCCATACTTTGACTAGGCCACTCCAAAACCTTAACTTCCTGGTTTTTTTAGGCATTTAAAGGTGGACTTGCTGGTGTGCTTTGGATCATTATTATGCTGCATAAGCTACGTCAGCTTGAGTTTAAGGTCACAAACTGAATTCCGGACATTCTCCACCAGGATTTTATGCTAGAGAGTAGATCTTATGGTTTCCATCTATGAAGAGAAGTTATTCAGGCACTGAAGCAACAAAGCAGTTTAAGATCAGTACCGTGTTCAGCTGTTTTGCTGATGAATCATTAACACTGACCTTTACTTAGGCAAGGCCTGCAGTGCTTTAGATGTCATTTGTGGTTCCTTGTGACCTCCTGGATTGTGGTACCAATTCTGGGGAGGTTCACCCTTTTCTCCTGTGATTGCACATTGTATGGAGCAAGAAGAGCACCAGAGGAGGTGTCAGTCTCAGAAATAGTTGAATTAATAGAGGAAGTGAACAAATAATCAAATCTTAGATTATTGCTATGCCAATGGATCTGTAAGTAATGCGGCTGAAATGCTGTGTTGTCACTTTTTGACCTAATTAACTCCCCATGACACACTGAATGCTACAAATGATTCCAGCCCAACAGAATTTCTGTTGATTTGGCCAATAATTATTCAAGCTCATTGGGATCCTTAAGTAATTTGTAGCTGAAACACTGTTATGTTTCGTAGTGGTTGTTGAGGACCCAAATGCAGAAAGTAGTTGTTGAAGATTTAATGAAAACAATGACCAAAAACTTACAAAAACCACTGAAGGACACAGGGAGCCAGAGTTAAACCAAAAACATAAATCCAGGGACCAAAGAGAACCACAACGGGGAGAAACCAGGAGGCATAATGGGAAGAATGCCATAAAGCAAAGAGAAAGAACCAGCCAGGAGTGGCTGAAGCACATGTAGATGTCACAGCTTAAATACTGAGGGAGTGACTGCTGGAACAATGGCTGGGGCTGATTAACTAAACGTTTGCAGTTGTGGGCAATTCACTAGAGGGGAGCTAAGGAGAGAGAGAATGGCAACAGGGGGCGAGGAAGAGCAATAAGGAAGCAAGGAAAAGAATCTAAACATAACTTAGAATAACTAGACATAAAGAAATAACTAGAATAACTAAAAAAAGACTGAAATAAACAAAACAACAAGGAATAACATAATCTAAAAATAACTGAATACTCAACTAAGGACTGGATAAACGAGAAATAAACTAGGATGTAGGAAAATAAGACATCAATACAGAGAAATAACAGAAGCAAAAGTCCAAAAGAAACAGATCATGACAGCTGTGTTGTCTTTTTTTTTTTTTTTTAACCTAACAAGGTCGATATAAGGATATTTTCTAAGCTTGCCCACTAAGGCCATCCACCTAACAAATAGTGACAACTGTGTAAGTGTGTAAAAAAAATTTTTAATGATCTGTTTAATGACAGATATTTCCCTCTGGACCAGTCTTCTCCCATCCATGGTCACCACCTTCACAAAGCTGTGAGCCTGGTGCACATCTCAGCTGTCTCTTAATGAGAGGGCTACCACTCTATCACAGGGCTTGCACAGAGACAATACCAACTGCAGGGGTGGTTAAGAATCACAATTTAAAGTAGCATGCATGTAAATGTATGACTGAAGGAAGTCAGAGTACTTAATAATCCACTTGTGCAAAGTGAGAACATGCAAACTCCACTGACGAAGACAACAACTGAGATGGGAAGCAACATTGCTTAACACAGATCCTCAGTACAGTTCAGCTGGATGTTCCTCAATTTACATTCCTGAGAAAGGCTAAATGAAGACAACTAATGGTGTGCTGATTGTTGCGGTCCTATTGTTCAACTTTTCTTGGAAATTATTTTGCAAGGTTGTGGGAAAAGAGGCTCCAATTGGGTGCTGCTAAAGTGAAGCATCTACTTACCCCTGCAGCGTTGATAATAGGGTATTAGAATGACTCATGTTAAATGTATTTTTATTTAAGTATGTACAGTTGAGCTTATATGTTTACATATCTTGGCAGAATTACAGATTTTTTTTTTTCAACATTTTAAGATAATTCTAGCTGTAATACAAAAGCTTTTCTGTCATTCATTGTTGTTGGTTAGGTGAAGCCATTTATTAAATAATGTTGACAACAGAAACCACCCAAGTGACCCTGATCAAAAGTTTACATAACCTAGATCTTAACATCAGTGACAGCTTGAAGTGCTTTGTGACAGTTGTGGATGAGTCACTTAATTTTCTCAGATGGTGAAGCTGCCTATTAATATTGGCAAAAAAAAATTGCAGCGTTTAAAGACTTAAGTCGTGCACGTTATCTAATCCACATCACAATATTGTATATCTGATTTGCAGTTCAGTGCCATAGGAAGATATACTACCTTAAATAAATGCAGTAATTCTCCTTTATTGCCTGCACTGATGAAAATTAACTTCCCATGAGATGCTAAATGATTGCAGCCCAACCTAATTTCTGTCAATCCACCCAATAATTATTTTACCTCAAAGGGGTCCTTAAACAGCATTGATTTTGATTTAAATCAGTCACAACCCATGCACCATATGAAACAGGGTCGGATCTAAAGTGAAACACGTCTCAAAAATGGACTCAGTGTTCTACAAAAGGTACTTCATTGCTTCATGACCCACGTAACCCAGCTTTGTCTACATAACAGCTCACATAGTGGGAGAAAACCCAGTATGATAGCAGATTTACATCTGAAGGAACAAGGATTACATGTGGGACCCCTCAAGGCTCAGTTCTTTGGCCACTTTAATTTAATATCAACATGTTTCCCTTTGCCCATATTATAGTGCGTTGCAACAGCTATTACCATAGCAGAGCTAATGACACCTCTTATTCCCCCCTGCAGAAACTGAAAGTACCTGTAAAATGCACCCGAATAAAATTAGGCGCAGTTCTTCATCCTTTGGAGCACATGTAGAAGCTTGGTCTCTCTGTAAAGGTAACAGTCTGAGCATTTAACCTGAACTTATTTTAACTAACATTTTGTAGTTATGGAAGTTGGAACAGACAGAAATGAAACTGTACATAGAGGCCTCAGAATATGGACTCATAAATCAAATGAGGCTATAGATTCAAGTCTTACCTACTATAAGTTCAAATTTGATGACAATAGTACAAAAATGACTATTCAGGAGAGGTTTTCCTCTGGGTATGTCCAGGCATTTTTTAAAGTGATCATTTAGGAAACACCTGGATGCACAGTAAGTGTACATAGTATCAAAAAGTGAATGCGGCTAGAATGTCCTTCAGGTAAATTTAGAAAAAATGTGAGTCTTTGTTTTTGGTCCCTGTTAGAATGACCTGTAGCAGAAGGCAACAGGTACAGCAGATGGATTGAGGAGAAGGCTCGAGGCAGAGATAAGGTTCAGATTATTCACCAACATTAAACAGGGATACAGACATAGGAACCCCTGGTCAGCAGCTTACAACAATCTTAACAGCCAGCCTGTAAGAACCTACTGCTCCTTTGGTTTTTTGGCCCAAACAAACATCTACACAACACTAAAACATCCAAATACTATCTTTTACATAAATTGTATATTTAAAAAGGCATTTCAGTTGCTGAATGTAAATGCACAACATTAAATCTCAAAGTGAAAAGTTTACTCCCCCCTTGTTATTCAACATGTGGACTCCTGTGAAATGCTGAAGCAGTTCTTAGCTCCAAGTGACAAGGACTAGGAATTTGACACCCCTGGCCTGGAAACGTACCCCAAAAGGTGTGCAGCTATAATTACAGCAAAATGTGGTTCAACAATGTATGGTTATTTGCTTCTTTGTGTTGGTCTTCAACATAAAAGTGTGTTAGTAATGTAACATTACATTAAGAATGTAATATTAAGAAACCGGATTTTTCTCTAGATTTTCAAGTCCACCATTAACCCAGAACTCGGCTTTTGAAGAATATGGTTAATCAGTCACTTTATGATTTGTGAAAGGGGCAATTACTTTTTAACAGTTGTTTGATGATCTGAAAGGATTTCAGTGTAATTTTTTAAAAGCCAAATCAAAATAAATGTGTAGGGGGGGGGGAATTATTTTTTTTAAACACTGGATTTGTTTCTTATCTACTCTATGTCAGAAACAAGAAGTTCATCATCAAGCTGCCCCTGGGTTGCTGCAGTTTTCTCCTCCATCCTCTGTGGCCCTTCATCAAACACAGTCTTACTCACTATCTTCCGGGTAAATATATCAAACAAAGTCATCTGTTTGTGCCCATTTCCAGTGCAGACATACACACACCCTTGCACTCTCTCTCAGGACAGATGTGCAGGCTTGAGCGGCGCATTGTCTATGAGCGGTTGCTAAAAAAAGCATCCCCCCCCACCCGTTCAGAGGTTAGAGATAGAATTACATAACGGCTGTGATGTCAGCACTGCTCCTCACGGGGTAACAAGTGACGCTGATGGCCATGAACACAGAGGGTGACTGAGGGCAGAGGAAAAGCTCGGAGTGGCAGAAAAAGGGAGGAAGGAGAAGCCAAAGCTTCAGGAAGTGAGGATGTCTGATGTCTGAAGTCACAGCGCTGTCACGCTGCAGCAGAGAGGAGCATCCGTCTGGCTGGGAGGCTGCACATGCTGTTTGTCATGAATACTTCAGGCGGTTGTTTGTGGACATGTCTTCCTCCCACATAAAATGACTCAGAATTAAGCACCAAGTATTTCATACAGCAGTGATCCTTTGGTGAAAACTTGTCCTTGAATATTTTTCTCCTCCATCTCTCACTCCGAGGTGTTACAGATAGATAGACATAAGTATGTATGCTGCATCCATATGGAATAACTGTCTGGATTCCTGCTTTTTACTCAACCAAATCTCATGAAATCACATTTCACACTATGGCTTTGAATGCGTGATTCATTTGTAGGTCCATTTTAGTTTTGTTTTTTTTTTTGTCAAAAGAAAACTCTCACATGATTGTTCAGGACTAGAAATTTGCATTTCTTCCATTGGTTTGTGCCTTGCAAAAGTATTAACATCTTAAGCATTTTCAGTAAAGCAGCGACGTATAAATTGATTTATACTGAGATTAAATTAAATACAGATGGACATTATTTAGTAATTAGGTGACTTCAGGAGTGGGTTTTAATTAGGGGTGTCAGAATAAACGGGGCTACCAAATTTTTTGATTCTTTATATTGAAAATTTTTTAACTCCACAATTTTTTGGCCCTCCACTTAATTATGTTGTAGTTTGTTTTAGTCTGTTACTTCAGTTTGTGGTTGTCATGTGACAAAATGTGAAAAAGGTTCAAGGGGTCCCTTGGTAAGGCAGTGTACAGCATGACAAGTTCACCACAACTTCTAATATGTGGAGTCTATGTCCCTTTGCACAAAGAGGAAGAAAATTTGTTGGAAGGCCTGTTGATTTCTTGTGATATGGTACCACGTTAGTAAGGAAAAGGCATGTGTTGGCTGAGCAGCAGAGTTAAGTACGATGGGCGTCCAGTCCCAAAGATTGGAGATATGGTATTGTAGATTGTTCCAGAATTTTATTTTGAAATCTCTCTGCAGTGAGATTACCTCCAATGATGACCAGCCGTGTTTTTCTGCCCCATCACAATGCCTCCACCAAAAGCTGTTTGCAATTGCCAGTGAGAGTTTTTTTTTTTTTTTTTTTTTTTTTTTTTTACATTTTCAGCTATGTTGCTCAACCCACAAATGCATTTTCCTTACAAATGTAGCACAGTTTTAGGGGAAGTAAACTGGTTTTCCAACATTATAAAAAGTATTTTTTTATAACAAAAAAAAAAAAAAAAAAATCAGTTTACTAGATTAACACAATCCTCTAAGCAGTGAAATCTGGTGGCTGATTCTGGACTCCAACAACAGCCATGAAACCAAACAACTGTGAAGCTGCAATTAAAAAAGAAATAAGTGAAAAAGTGGAGATGCTTTCACAACATCTGTATCACTCTTTGCTTTCTGACCATGGTGAGTATCATTCATCTGTCTTCCCAGATGAATGATGCTGATTTTGTGCTTTGCCACGTTTGTTTGTGGTGATGGTGCTTCAGAGAACTCTGTTCTTCTTCACTCATTAGTCTCAGATGGTTGCACACTTCCTTCGCTCCTTCCTTGGCTCTGCACCAACACGGCACAATTGTTCATAAACACAACGCCTCCATCGTTCCAGCCTCACACATTACCCTGTCATCAGGAAGTGCTGGTTTGTGTCTGCGTACTTGTTTAAGTGAACAATTACCAAAAAAAGAAACAAAGGGTCTTTGACGTCATCAAGCTGAAAGCTGATGTTTACTAGAGGAGCTGCACGTCATGTTTTCCTCTGTTCTGTTACTATTCAACTGTAATAACTGATTGTGATACAGAGCCATGCTATTTGCTAGAGCCGTGGATTATGACTCATAATTTATAAGAAAAGTATGTATCCTACTGAACCTAGCTGCCATTAGGCTATTATAACTGGCAATGACTATTTTATAGCAATGTGCAGGACTCTTCTTCTACTCTTCTTTGCAGAATTTTTATAATTCAGTCACAATAGAGGGATTTCAAATATGAACATCTTGATTGTGGTAGTGCCTTTAGATTTAGGTCCAGTCTTTAACTACGCAACTCCAAAACCTTAATTTGTTTGGGGGGTTTTTATGACTCATAGGTGAACTTGCTGGTATGCTTGGGATCACTGTCATGCTGCATAATCCTAGTGTGCTTAGGTTTAAGGTTCAGTTTGTTATTCCAATAGGTGAAAAGTAGGGCCAGAACTTTAATGTGTTAATTTTGATTAATTAATAAATTTTAATGCAATTAATTTATTATTATTATTTTTTACATATCAATATTCCAATAGAAACCTATGTATTTGCATGTTTCTGGTAAACTCGTAAATCAGACGCACAAGCGACGTCCGCAAACAGCAGCGATGGATGACAAAGCCGCTTTGCTTGGCCCACTGGTGGGTAATTTTTGCTTCAAAAAACAATCTGATGGGAAGTGGGTAAAGACTCACACAGACGTCACCAATGCTGACGTCAGAGTCCACAGTTCACATTTCTAAAGAAGTATTTTTTTCAAAGAACTGAATGGTCAGGGGTTCTGAAACACTTGGAAGCTGAATAGGTATAATAGCACTTTGCACCAGTCTGATGTTTGAATAACCTAAATAACACATTAAAAATAATAAATACTTTTATTGTTGATCTCACACTAGTCTATTTATTCAATAATTTAGCAGCAAAAAGGAATTTTGAATTGAAAATGTTGCTTATTTTGTCAGTATATGGTTTTCTATTAAAATTTAATTAATTGCGATTAATTAATTACAGACTGTGCATTTAACTTGATTGCAATTTCAATCAAGTCCTGCTACTAGTAAAAAGTTTTCTATCTCAGGGAACCCACTCGATTGGATCTAGTCACTGACTTGCAGCATGCATGTGGCGACAGTGGTAAGGAAAACTCCCCTTTAACAGGAAGAGACTGCTAGCAGAACCAGACTCAGTGTGAGAGGCCACCTGAGCAACTGACTGGGGGTTTGGGAAGACAGAGCAGACACATATACGCTCTGAGCCAGTAGTAAAATCGATGCTAGGAGAGAAGGTTGAACACAGACAGATACAGCCAAGTGTACTTTCTATAGTAAAGAACATAAAATTGTTGGCAGCTCAGGTGATGTCCTCCTCCAGAAAGTTGGCCCAGTTTAACAGAAACCCTGGGTCAGGTGTAACCTTTATGAAGACAAAAAACAGAACGAGAAATTAGTGGCAGCAATAAGTGCAGTTGATGCATAGTTTGCAGACTTAGGAAAAGTGGTCAATATGTCCTCTAGCAATTTAAGCCTGTGGCAGCTCAACTACAGATAGGTAGCTCTGGATAACCTAAAGCACTCTATGAGCTTTATGAAAGAGGAAAGTTTTAAGCTTAGTCTTAGGAGTAGACAGGGTGTCTGCCTCACAGACTAAAACTGGGAGCTGGTTCCACAGGATCTGCCTACCATTCTACTTTTAGAACCTGTAGGAATCACTAGTGAACCTGTAATCTGAGAGGGAAGTTCTGTGTTAGGATCATATGGAACAATCAGATCTCTGATGTTTGATGGAGCTGATTATTAAGGGCTTCTTATGTGAGAAGGAAATTTTTAAATTCTACTCTGGATTTAACAGGGAGCCAATGAAAGGAAGCTAAAATAGAAGAAACATGATCTCTCTTTTGAATTTTCATCAGAACTCTTGCTGCAGCATTTTGGATCTGCTGAAGGCTTTTAACTGAATTTTCTGACAGGAACATTGGTGCCTTTCAGGCACATAAAAAAAAGAATTTGCATTTTTATTTGGAGAAATGGCCGTCTAATTAGAGAACAAGATTGAAAAAATAATGAGAGTGAGCAGTGGATCACAGCAGGAGGAGGGAAGTAGATGCCTTTGGTTGTATTGTTTTGAGCTGTGGAGAGTGTGGGTTAACCCACGGTCTAATGAGCAGGAGCAGGTGTTAAAAATAAAACGCTCTCTGCCTCTTTCCTTGAATACAGATGAAATTTAGACCGGACAAAGGCAGTTATTTATTTTGGCACTTCAGCCTACATTGTGGGGTTGTTGGCTTAAAATCCCCCATGCGGTGCAATCAGAATCCTTTTTATTGCTTCCAGTCAGCCAGACAGGAAGCCCATGTTGCTGTTGCTATGCCGGAGATAGAGTCCAGTCAGTCACAGCATCCCAGCAGACTCCGTAAATGTTCCACTGCTCAAGTAAGCGGAGAACACCGGCGCTGACGTGAGAGCGCTGATGTCACGCTCTCTGCGTGATGGCCACAGCAGCAGTTGTTCCCAGCTGTGAATGTAATCATTTCCCCAACAACCCTCGGTCGCCCCTCACCCCCACCCACACACACACAATTTGATGTTTAGCTGAAGCCTGGAGATAAATCCAAAAATAGCATAGGGGTGAGGGGGAGTTGAGTGAATCATCAGGAGCAACTATACATGTGTGTCTGTTTGGCTAATATTCATCAGCTGCTCTCCTTGAAATTCACACACAAACATTTTAGCAAAGATTGGTTTCTGCGTTGTTTTTTTTTTTTTTTATTACAGTGGCCTGCGAAAGAATCCCTACTTTTTGACTGCTTACTGTACATGTTGTGAAGCTTTTATCCTGAAGGGATTTTATGTGATCGACCAACACAATGTAGCATGTAAGTCTAAAAGGAAGAGGAAAGGGATTCAGGGCTTTCCAAATCTTTTAACAAATGAAAACCTGGAAAGTGTGGCATGCTTTTGTATTACAGCTGAAAGTCTTTCGGGGTGTGTCTCTACCAGCTTTGCTGTTTTAGAGAAATGTGCTCCAGACTGAGGTCTGGACTTTGACTGGACCATTGTAAGAGATGACTATGCTTTGGTGGAAACCATTCCATTGATGGCTCTGAGCGTGAACCTTAAGCCTGAGTCTCAAGACTACAACAGGTTTTCCATTCTTACTGAGGAAAACCCTCTCCACAGTATAATGCTGCCACCACTTTGTTTCAATATAATGTTTTGCAGTGTTTTTTTTTGAGAGCACAAACATCATATATTATTGGTCTTTCATTCCAAAACAATACATTTCATTTTCTTGGTCTATTACTCAAAAATCCTAATAACATTTCTTCAGGTTTGTGGTTGTAATTTGACAAAATGTGACCAAGCTTAAAGGGGAGGTCATTACTTTTACAAGGAATTTTGTAAAATAAACAACATTGTGATACACAATTTAAGAACAGATCAAACTGTCACACTGAAACAAGAAGAATCAGCCAAAACACACAAAAAACTGGACATGTGGAGCATTTACTTTCTGTTCCAGAAAAGAATCAGCCAGACGCTGGTGCCTGTCTATGCATCACAAATGCAGCATGTCAGAACTACTAAATAGTAAAGATGCATGTCATAAAGAGGCTGAATTATTTTGAGAGAGCAGTTGATATTAAAAGGACAGTTTGAGTTTAATTTTTGGATTTCTAATGTTAAATTATTCTTGTTTGATTTTGATTTCCGACAGCTAAGAGTTTATATTTTACCAACAAATCTACTTTGCAGCGACACTGTATTACTTAAAAAAAAAAAAAAAAACAGACGCTGCTCTTATTTGTTTGAACTGCTCCTTTAAACTCTGGATAGATCATATTGGATGTCATATTGGGAAGGTTAAACCTATTTTGGCCCCAGACATGTCCGACGTCATAAGAGAACATCATGTACTGAAGCCTGTATGAATGCGGAGCCATTAGCATCAGCTGTGGAGCAGCTGGAATGAATGCACAGGAGAATTGCATTCAGAGGCAGAGGACTTCAGAGCAGCAGTTTAGCCTGAAGGTTAGCTTAAGAGACTTTATAAAAAAAATGGAAAAAAAGAAAGGAGATTCACATCGGCAGGCTCCCCGGAGACAGACCTTAAACCTTGAGAAAGCCTGACGAGCTACATGAAAAGGCAGTGACTCATCTAATCTTGTTTTATCACTGTGCCAATCTGTATTCATGCAGACAACTCATCCCAGTAAGTCTGCATGTGCACCCTTAGTGCCTCTGCTTACTGAGCTCACGTTGTTGCTGCACAGGATTTCTCAGGGACTGTAAATGTTCTGTGTTCCATTTTACCACCGTGCTTATCGAGGCTTCATCAGGTAGCTCCTGAGGGTTCGGGCGGAGGGACACGACCTCAGCTGGTGGGAGTGAGGGGGGAGGAGTGGTGTCGTGGCATCAGCTCAGATGGTGTCTGACAGCCAGACTTTACAGAACAAAGCCTTTCTTTATCTCCTGCCTTTTACGCAAATATCTTCATCACATCAAGAGTGGAATGTTCCAGTGCTGGGTTTCCTTACCCCAGCAGAAAAAAGCTCTTAAATCCCTGCAGGACTGGGTGAACCCACCCAGTGGATGGGGGCGGATGGGATGGGGGGGCTATAGTTGCTCACATTTCACATTTACTTTACTTCTCTTTGATAAAATAAACTGCAATACTTACAGGATGAACAACAGAGGTTTGTTTGAGAAGCAGAAGGGTTTTAAGTTTAGTTAATGATCCAAATTCCAACCTTGAACATATAATGATGACATCATTTTTTTTATTCTTTATATATTCTTAATGTTGGGATTATTGTTACCTTTGAACAACAATGAACAGAGAAAATGTTCTGAGAAAGTTTAAAGAATCTGAAAAGTGTTTGCCCATAGTTTATATCAGGGGTTCACAAACTTTTCCATGCCATTTTCTCTCACTTTTATTCACTATTTAATAATTATTACATTCATTTAGGGTAAATGCTGCCTTATAACTTCTAATTTCAGTTGGCCATGAGTTCTTAGGGTTTTTTGCAGCAGCGTCCTCCACAGCAGGGCTGTGGGTCTCTGCAGCTCCTCCCAAGTTACCTTTAGGCCTTTTGGCCCTTTCTCTGATTAAAGTTGCCCTTCCCTCGCCTGTCAGTTTAGGTGGACACCCGTCTACTTGTGTCTTTCCATTTTTAGATGATGGACTGAAACGTGCTCCATGAAATGTTTAAAGCTTGAGATTATGTTTTATTTGACTATTTGATGACTTTTGAAGGTAGCTGATTTCACTGGGCTTATTTTAGGGGTATAAAACTGAATAAATACAACTGTACACCACACTTAAAGGGGGGTATTATGTTAAATCGACTTTTTTTAGATTTATATCATGTTATAATGTCATTCCATCATCAAAAACATACCTGAAGTCTTGCTTTGATTCTTTCCACCTTACAGAGCCCCCCTCCCCTGCACCTTCCCCACGCAGCTCCACCAGACTAGCAGCAGGAGTTAGTTAACACCTGGTGGAACTGCACGTTTGCTTAATAGTAGCAGTAGTTCATATGAAATAAACTACTTCTCAGTCCAATGCTCCTAAGAACGGTTGTAAATGCCGTAATGGAGGAGCATTGTTGTGATGACGTGCTGAAGGCAAAGTGTAAGAAAGAGCAGAAGCTTCTTAAAAAGACAGAGGCCAATTTCAAGACGCTAAATTGCGGAGTCCAATTTCAGTTAAGTTATGTTGGATATATACAGCATTTTTATAACAACTGAAGGTAACATAGTTACTTGATTGTGCTCTAAAATAGCACTATGTGCCTGGAAAATACATAATACTGCCCCTTTAATAGATTCTTTGTTGAAATTCTTGACAACTATGTATCACTTTCCTTTCATTTCAAAAACTATGCACTACTTTGTGTAGGTCTACCGCATAAATCCCAATAAAATAGGATGAAGCTTGTGGATATAGCTTGACAAAACATGAAAAGTCCAAAACGTGTGAATACATTTTGCAGGACTCTAAACATTTCATAATGGTGCAGATATTTTAAGATTGTCTCTCATAAGCTGCAAAGAAGCCTCTGGAAGAATGATCCCTTAAAGCCTTTTTTTTTTCCAACTTTCAGATAGAAAGACTGAACAACACAAACAGGAATTAGAACACCAAGGCATCCAGTGCCTGCTTTGTTAACACTTAAATCACGTATTGTTCCTTTAACAGGAGTTATTTCCCACAGCACTCGACTCTGTTGCAGTTCCTTCCCCTCAGATCTTGTGATCTTAATGAACCCAGATCAGATTAGCTGTAGAAATAGTCGCTCGGTTTGCAGATCTCCTTTAGTTCCCGTTTACATAAAGCAAACAGTGAATGTGTGTCTACTTGCGTCAGCGAGCTTTAACAGATTGTTTTCTGTGTTTAGGCTGTTATGTGTGTCAATATGTCTCAGCAATTCAGAACAAATTTGAACGTGGGAGTGTTGGCTCGCCGGCCCCTGTGTGTGTGTGTGTGTGTGTGTGTGTGTGTGTGTGTGTGTGTGTGTGTGTGTGTGTGTGTGTGTGTGTGTGCATGTGTGTGTGTGCATGTGTGTGTGATTGAGGGAGAAACGAGAGAGCGAACACGATGTACCCAGGCACCGTTTTCCTGGCTCGTGTCCAGCTGCAGGAGACCGCTTTCAGCTGTGTACTTTGGGGACAACCTCCTATCACGTCTCCCTTCCCTGCTCCGTGTATCCCTGCTCTAACCTGATCCACCCATGTGACCTCACCTCTCCATTCCCCCCTTCTCACATGTTCTGCCACTGATACCCATTCAGCGCCCTAGACTTCCTGCCGTGTCCCACTTCTTCCCTCTGCCCTTGTGCCCACTCTAGTTCCCTCCTGGTTTTCAGCAGCCACTTAATGATCTGTGCACTACACTCCACTTCTTCCTCAGGTTCTCCTTGTATTTCATCCCTCGCCACCTTCCGCTTGTCCTCTGAAAGCTTCGAGAAGCTTCATCATGTGAAGTGAACGCTGCCTAGTGTGGCAAGAAAGACAAAACAAAACCCGTCAAATACCCTCCTGACACACTAACTGTCTTCGGGCGCCGCACCGGCACGTGCACAGTGAATTTAAAGGGGCAATCCCTGAAATCCTCTTGTTTTAACTTTCTCAACATGTCTAATGAAGCATTAGGGCAGATTTTTTGGGGGGTCATTCTCTCCTCCTCCTCTCTTGTCCACTCCAACATATAGGAAGTATTGCACCTCTGAGTTACACTGTCTCAAAAGTGTACACACACCTGTTAAAATGCCAGGTGGAAAATCTTGAAAATTTCAAAATGCTTTTTAATCCAGTAAAATTCATGTGAAAGCAAACAGTTTGGAGAGAGTTTTTAAATAAAAAATGTGCACACTTGAACTAAAATAGTGAAATTGAACATCTGTTATCTGTTGGTGGGAGCTGTGATTATCCCATATTTTTATTTGACAGTATTTACTTATTCTACTTTTTTTTAAAAAAAAAAAAAAAAAAAAAAAAAAAAAAACCCTTTCCAAATCTGATCGATCATGAGGACATGTTTTGTCCACAGCCATTTTCTGGTGAATCTCATGGAGTTCCTGTAAAATTTAGTAGCAGACTTTGGCTAGGCCATTCCAAAATTTTTATTTCCCTCTTATGAAGTTATTCTTCTTATGATGGTGGATGTATAGTTGGACTCCCTGTGATGCTGGAAAAAAGAAATCCATCTTCAATTTCAGACACTCACCTCAGACATTGGAAACAAGTTCTAAGTCTCATCTCTGTTCTATTTTTTTTTTATTTTTTTTTTTTAAAAAAAGATAACCCCGCAGAATGTTACTGCCACCTCCATGTTTCGCTGTGGGTATGGTGCCCTTTCAGTGATGAGCTGTGTTGTGTTGTTGCCAAATATGCCAAATACCCAATTTGGAATTATGGCCTAAAAGTTCATGTTTGGATTCGTCGATTCCCTGCACAAGGTTTTGGGGAATTTTAGCAAGACTTGGATATTTTCTTTCCCAGAAAAGAATTCTGTCTTGACCCCCTACTCCTTGGTCCAGACAAAAGGGGAATGCAGCAAATTATTGCTGTTGGAAGAACACAACCATCACTTGTTTAAAATGCAGCTTCTTCAGTGTTCAGCCTCTCTGACAAATTCCAGTCTTTCTTTTCAGTGTTGAAGAAATACTTAGTTTTTGTTATATCATCCTTGTCCAATATTTTCTTGTTTATGTTATTATTATGTTTATTGAGATCCCCATTAGCAACAACAGGATGCTGCATCCGCTAATTTTGCTGGGGTCAGTTTACATACAAAAGACAGATTATTTATAAAAAAAAAAAAAATCATATTACAGATGAAGTATTAAAATAATACATTGCATTTCAATCACTTTTAAAGAGAGACAGTTTTTAGTTTAAGACAGGGAAATATTTTAGATTTCCCATACATAATAAAAAGGTATACCTTCATTTAAAATGTAGGCTACTTTGTCTTATTCTATGATGCTCTCCTATGTAAAGCACATATCTGTATGATAACATCACTACATTCATGAATACATAAACACACATACATCTATTAAGATAACATTATTTTTATAGTAGGTTTTCAGTTGCTTCTTAAAACTCTAAACATCACTGTATGTTGGCTTAAACTGGTTTAACATTTTGGCAGAGTGAAACATAGTCCAACTGCATGCCTTGTTGAGTAATCGTGGGTGTTTTTGCTAAAAGGTAGTTTTTGGTAAAACACCGCTGATGTTTTTACTGTAATAATGTTATTTAGAAAATTTGCCAGCACATACAACCCTCCATTCTTCACCCATAACCAGGAAAGCTGGTAATGCATTTTAGCAACATTTGTCCTTATACCGCATTTTAGAGCCACACACGTTTGATTTATTTTGCACCAGCTGTAATTTTTTAATGTTGTTTGATGATGTATTGGACAAAACAACAGAGCAATAATCTAAATGAGACAATACTGGAGTTTGAATGACATATGGGATTGTTTGTTTTGTTAGAGCTTCACCTCCTCCACTTGTTTGACAGATACATCCTTTAAGTGAATATCCACCTGAGGTTTGGCTCTTAGGGAATAATTAGTGCCAATGACAATGCTCATTGTTTTAGAAACATTTAAAATGAGTTTGTTACTATCCACCTAATCAATTATACATTCAATTTCTTGCGCAAGGTTAGTTTAATTTCAGTAATAGACTTTGCTGCTAAATATACTGTAGTGTCATCAACAAAGATGAAGATGCCTCCTTTGTTTAGCACTGATGGTAAGTCATTTGTATATAGAATTGGGCCAAGACAACTACCTTGTGGCACTCCATGTTTTATAGTTTTACTGTCTTAATAGCAGCCGTTATAATTGACCAGTTGTCTCCTGTCAGTAAGATAACTACTGATGAACTGTAATGCTGATTGTGCAAAGCCATAGGATTCAAGTTTTTTTTTTTTGGGTTTTTTTTTTTCAACAAAATCTTATGATCAATTATGTCAAAGGCTGCCGAGAAATCAAGTAACACAACCCCAATTATATTATTATTTTCCATTTCCCATAACTGGTCATCTGTCATTTGGGTTAGAGCAGTTGCAGTGGAATATTTTTCTCTGTAAGCACACTAACTCATGAAGAGATTGTTGTCTTTAAAATAGGTATTAATCTGTTCATGTATAATTTTTTCCATTATTTTACTCAAAACTGGCAGTAAACTAATGGGTTGACAATTTGTTTCAGGAAATGTGTGTTTTTTTAAATAGAGGTATTACTTTCAATATTTTCCAAGTGGACCAGAACTTATTTTCCTTAAAACATTGATTAATTATATGAGTTAGAACTGGAGCAATAACTGAGGCTATAGGTTTTAATAGTCACCCATCCAGTCCATCCACCCCAGGAAGTTTATCTTTGTCAGTCATCAATAATAATTCAACTTTTGATATACTTACATTTTTGAAAATAAAATTGCATTTTTTTTTATAACTCATCATTTTATTTATTAATAAATATGGCACATTTTCCTTATTCCAGGTGTTTCTGAAGGTATCAATCTTGTTTAAGAAATAATTGTTTAAATGATTGGGTATATCATATGATTTAGTTAAGACTCCACTGTTTGTCTCCAAGTGGGAGGAAGTAAATGAATTGCTTTTCAGGAAAGAATTTAGGGTTGTCCATAATTATTTACTGTCTTTACTTTTTTAAATTTTCTCTTGATAATATGTTTTCTTCTTTTTCTTTTTTTGTTTTGTTACAGAATTTCTCAGTTTAGGATATGTAAGCCAGTCTGACTGAAGTCCAGATTTGACTGCAGTCAGCTTGGCTTGGTCTCTAGTCAGTGTTTGTTGTTTTAAATCATCATCCAGCCATGGGGTGTTTAATTTATGCACTGTAAATTTCTTTACAGGTGCATATTTGTTCACGATGTTATTTAATAACTTGTCAAATATCTGAAATGCATCATCAGAATCTTTCTCTGCAAACACTTCTATCCAGTCAGCATTTTTAATTTCCTCCACATATTTATCATGATAAAAAAATTTTGAATGTTCTTTTTCTGACGATTTTGGGACCAATTCTAGGAATTTTTGTTTTCCTTACTATTGTTATTAAATTGTGGTCACTGAAGCAAACAGGAGTGGATGAAGAGTCAATGCAGAAATATGACATGTTTGTGCTGTTTTAGTTCCATCACTTTTGTAATTTACTCTTGTTGGTTTGTTTATCATTTGTGTTAGACCACAAAGAGCAGACACAGCCAGTTTGAATTTCATGACGCAGTTTGAAGAGCACCAGTCAATGTTCAAGTCTCCCAATAGATAGACTTCATTGTTTGTGTTGGGGACAAGATGCAGCATTTGACAAACATGATCGAAGTATCAGCTTTTGCATTTGGGGGTCTATAGCAACAGCCAATAATTAGTGGCTTGACGTACTTTAGGTGAAGCTGTAGCCAAATGATTTCAACTGATTCCAGCATAAGATCTTGTCTTACTTCTACTGGTATACAACTTTGAACATAGATGGCAACTCCCCCCCCCCCACCCCTATGCATTTCTGTTTTTAGGCATTTATTATTTCATTTGTTATGTATTGATATTTATCTATATTTATATTTGTCAAAGTCTTTCAGATCTTTAACAATCAGCTTAATTTCATCATTGGATTGTATCATCACCTTACAATTTCTGGTCCATGTTGCTTTAATTTTGTTTTGTTTTTTAAGAATGTGTGCATGTTTGGCAATTTCTGCATTTTTAGGAGTCTTTTTAAAGATACCTCAGTAACCTTAAGTTTTTTTTGACTGTTTTAAATAATTCAATTTTATGTTTTTGGTTCCAGAATTGGAAAATGATGGCAGGTTTTCCTGTCTTAGCCTTTTTAAGGAGGATATGACGGGCTTCAGTGTGACTACTCTGGATGTGACTACTCTGGATGGATGAACATCATGTCTGGATTACCAGATATGATGTTCAGTGATTTATTTATTTATTTATTTTTAATTTCATCCAGTTTCTCCTCTATTCCACTGTTGTTGTTCTTCTTAGGTGGCATTTTGCAATCTATTGAAGAGTTTTTCCCTCAGCAGCAGTAACAGTAGTGCCTCACCAGCTCCACAGTAGCAGAAGTGCTTCACCAGTAATTGCTTCACTGTGACATGGTACATACAGTATATAATACTGTTTAATTTTCTGTAGCCTTCTCTTTACTGATATATTTGTGGAATGTAATCATTTTGATCCTTTGCATCCTCAGTGCAAACTATTGCTTTTGCTAAAATGTACAAAAAATCAAATCACAAAATAATCTACACAAATAGTTGAAATTTATTTGTGATTAATCAAATTCTCCATAACCGGTGGCAGGGATAAAGTCCAGGACACCGTATCAGCTGTTTAGTTTTTGTATGTGTTTGTTTTTCATCTGAATTTCACAAGATACGTCACATGTATTAAAAAGGTTTTGAATTAGTCTCACTGGTTTATGTAGAAAAACTTAGATTTCAACAGGGGTATGCACTGTGTGTTGTAGAAAAATCCTGTGCAAGAGATTCATAAAACTGCTGACTAAAGATTTGGATTGCCACACACACTCAGAGAGAGAGA
This sequence comes from Anableps anableps, assembly GCA_014839685.1. Lineage (NCBI taxonomy): Eukaryota > Metazoa > Chordata > Actinopteri > Cyprinodontiformes > Anablepidae > Anableps > Anableps anableps. Next base: position 8,138,539 of record CM026084.1, read on the forward strand.
GAGAGTGAGATTTTATTTATTTTTGCTAATCTGTTTAATGCCAAAGAAGCTTATGGAAAACACTCCCCCAGATCAAGGAGGAGGGAAGTACATCGAGTAGTAATTAGCCAACACTGTTACTAAAAGACAAGAGGAGCAGAGAGAACTACTGAGGGAGAGGTGAAGAACGAGGGAGTGAGAGAATAGATAGAGTGAACGAGGGAAATCAGGGTTTAAGAGCTTTACTGCGCTTTAACTCGAGCAAATTATTCCAAGCCTGAAAACAAAGAAGGGGAAGGGGTCTCAGCTGAGATCAACACGATGTACGAATTAATGAAGTTCTCCGCCGACACACAGCACAGAGATTTCAGAGTCTGGAGGCCGGAGACGCTCTCTTAATTGTGTTTTGACAAAACAGAAATGTCTCATGCCTCATTTTCTAATTATAGCTGCTACTCTGATTAAGACAAGGTGTCTTTTGTTGCTGGAATATTACCTTGAGCTGAGCACAAACTTCTTTATTATAGAAAATCTAAACTGAGATTTTTAAACAAACTGATTGCTTTTTGGTACAAAAATAATCTCTCCAGTGCTGTCTAGTCAGGTTTTCAACCACATCTTCCACAACTGCACTTATTGAAGATTTAAATGGCATTTCTCTAAACAGTGATGTATCAAAACTGATCAGAATCTCTGGTACTTTTCTAAATTGGTTCTCTCACTCTTACTGTGCTTCCTTTGGCATTTATTGGTCTGAATAAACAAAGATCACATGTGAAGTTCCTTAAGGCTTTGTTCTTGGACCACTTTTATATAACTTCCATAGGCTCCCTCTCTCTGAAATTATAGAATACTACATTTCAGTTTCACCACCTTAAGGCTAATTCTGTTACAGCTTATGTTTTTTCAGACGTATTACTGAGTGGCTCTCTATGCTACATTTGACATGGTTTATCACAATGTACTGATTTAGAGACTAAAGAAGTAAGTGAAACTTTCTGGTATGAGGTTCAAAACTTACTTCCCAGACCATTTATCAACCTGGCAATCACAAGTTTGAATGGCTAAAGCTTGGATATATGGTTCATCAAAGCTCCATTCTTGAGATACCCATTGTTTACATGCTCCTCCTTGCTTAGATTGTAGAGTAATATAGAGTCACTTACCATGTCTATGCTGATGACACAACTTTGTTTGTTGTTGTCACCACCTCATGAGTCACTGAGTAAGTGTGTTGATAATAATGAACAGATGTGCTGTAGTGTTGTCTGCTTGTAAAGAAAAGAAAAAGTTGTGGCCTGAAGCAATAATAATAAAACCTCATGACAATAAGCAGAGAGCCATGCTTTGCTTGATAAGGTGAAGAGAAGCCTTAAGTCAAGCTAAAAGAAAAATGTTTAAGATCCATTTCTGCGTGAAACATAAAGACAAATTTGAAAAAACGTCTACTTCTACTGCTTGTAGGTATCTACAGGTTAAATCTGCAAATAAACAAGCCAGCTATAGGTCAGAAAAAGAGAAAATTAGCTGCCAATATTAAGTATTTAGCAATAGTGTACTGTTTCTTCAAATGGTAGAATCAGCTGTCAGTCTTCCACCACTCTAAGGATTTCTTCAAACTCAATGTACAATATGACATCTATCTACGACAAGTGTGGAAACTATTATTGATAATAACTTCAGAGAACCTAGCTTAAATATCTCACCTATCTCTTTAATCTGCATAAACATTTTTCAGTCAACAGGTGTTTGCTAATGCACTTGAAATTAACAAAAATTGTTCAGAAACTTTTTTTAAGGAAAGCAGCAGAGCTAACTTACATCATAAATTATGTCACACAGATTTAGACCAAGGTGGGTCAGATCTGCTCAGATAAAAATATGTGGCTTTTTTTTTAGATCGTCTAAGTTTACCCTTCATTACTGTGAGAGGAAAGTTTATCTGTCACTATGATCCTTATATTGCTGCCTGCATGCGGCTGACCATGAGGGTGAAACATTGCTTTGTGTTTGACAAACCTGATAGATCCTTTATCGATCTTGAACAGGCACACACATACACACCCAGTGTACTTTTGCAGTGTGCCAGCATCCTGATTAAACTTCTGAAGCAGGTTGCATAATGCATGCAACAGAAGCAGGGCAGTGGAGATTTAGAACAGCAGCCTCTCTCCCTGTGATGAAGAGATTGCATAAGGAAGGAGAAGGGATGGATTCAGGTCACGGAGGCTCTAGGAGCCGTCGTGACTGATTAGACCAGACACACTCAGGCAACTCGAGTTCACTCCGTGTCTGGACAAGAGTGAAAGAGGGAAGTGAAGGGAAGTCTGAGAGAGACCAGCCTTCCAGCATGTCAACCCCTTCCACTCGACTGCTGTTCTATTCTTGACCAGCCTGTGTACTGCTCCAAAAATAAAACATTAGGAACAAGTGGGCGAGTGCATACATACGCAACAAACATACTCCCTTCCCCCCTTTCTTTTCTGAGATAATTCCAACACTAACGCTTATTAGTTTTTTGAGAAGCAAAAATACCTTATATTTTAGAACTCTATTTAATTAGGAGTGCATTCAAGGTATATTGATTAAAATCTTAACACAATCTCAAGTTTCTGGTCATCACTATTCATCGAGACAGTAGAGCAGGTTTTCAAATCAAACATCCACTTATACATTTTTATTTTACTTGACATTTTTTAGTTTACCTAGCTAAGTATTAAAAGTAAATGTGAACAATGTTATTGACTCAGCCATCATTTAGAAATAGGATTGACTTAATGCCTAGCATACTTCATTCCGCAAGTTGGAAAACCAGTGTGATCTGCTGTTTGTGGGGTTAGCTGTGACAAAGGTAACAACTATTACCATTAATTCGATGTGTCTCTGTTGTTTATTCATGCAAACATTGAATAAATCTGTTCACAAACATTGTACAGTGCTACACATGTAACCTATTTAATGAGATGCAAAGCATTAGAAGTACAAATAAACTGTTTGTTTTCTATGTTTTTTAGGCCCAAGTTTGAGTTGGTGAGAAATGTTCAACTTTCCAAGTTGTTCTGACGTTATGGAGTACTGTAGCTGGATTTTCTGACTTAGAGACTGTACATCCTGACTTTTTGGAACAAGCAGAACCCACCATAACAACTCTAGGATTTCCATCTTCATGGTCAGCTAGCCTAAAACTAAATGCTAATGCTATTGTTCCTGCAGCCTAAGAAGTCAAAGGGGAGGGAATTAAGTTTTTCCCAAATTATGATCGGAAAGCTAAATATAAACTATTCAAGGGGTAAAGCTGTATTTTAAGGCGTCACATACGTTGTCATAACTAAATAAGAAAAACAGGAAGCTCATGAGTAGTTTTAACTATTATCTACATTCTAGAATCAGCTAATGACCTGCTTCACGTGGAAATTTTAAAGGAGGGTGTTTATGTATTTAAAGCTATAGTTACCAAAATTCAGTTGTATTTTTATATAATGTTGTTGTTTGTCACTGCTAAGCTTTACATGCTGTGTCTTGCAAAGTATTTATACAACTAGAACATTTCCACCTTTTGACACTTCACAACCCAGATTTTAACGTATTCTAATAGGCTTTATGTGACAGACCAAAACAGTGATGCATACATGTGCAGCAGCAGTGGAGCAGCTGCAGAGATCCATAGCTCTCTGCAGGTAGGAGAACCTACTGACAAGACAACTGATGGCTGTGCACTACATAAATCTGGAAATAATAAAAAACTGCCAGAAAAAGAGACACAATTTTCAAAGAAAGCCTTAAGAAGCCCTTTTTCAGTCTTCCATAGATCATGTAAGGGACACAGCAACAATGGAACAAGTTGCTCTGGTCAAATGAGACAAAATTGAATCTTTTGGCCTGTATACAAAATGCTATGTATGGAGGAAAACTAACACTGTAAATCACTGGAAAAACTGATATTGGCAGCATTATGTTGTGGGAATGCTTTCCTTCTGGAGGGACAGGGAAACTGGTCAGAGTTGATGGGAAGATGGATGGAGAAGAGGTTCGCTTTCCAGCAGGACAAGACAAAAAGCAATGAGCCAGAGTGGAGTGGTGGAATGCCTTAAATCAAAGCATATTCATGTGTTTGAATGGCCTAGTCAATGTCCAGACCTGAATCCAACAGATGTTGACGTTCACAGATGTTCATCCTCCAGTCTCCTGAGCTGGGGCTAGTTTGTGAAGAAGAACTGATTAAATGTTCAGTATCTAGATGTGCAAAGCTGGTAGAGACATACCCCAACAGAGCTCTACTGTAATTGTGGTAGAAAGTTGACAGCATCTAAAATTAAGTGCACACCACACTTTTCAGATCCCTATTTGTAATGAAAAAAATAAAAACTGAAACCATTTATCCTTTACCTTTTATTTGCAACTATGCAAATAAAAGGTATTATGTTTGTGTTGACATAATGCCTCAAAAACAAATACAATTTTTGCAGTTGTAATGTGACAAAATGTCGCAAAGTTCAAGCGGTGTGGACACTTTTGCAAGGAACTGTACTAAAAGTTTTGTTTTGCATCAAAAAGAGCTTAATACGTCCATGAAAAAGGCAGGAAAGCACCAATCAGGAACACAAATCAGTCAGGAGACATGTGTTTCCAAAAGTTTGTTTTAGTGTTTCTATTCATGTCAAAAAATTTGTATAAAACAGTGTAATTCTAATTTCATTTTCTATCAGATGATCACTGCTTTGCTTATCACACTCAACTGGAGTCTATACTTATATTACATCATTTATGGGATGACAAGTGTGTGTGTCTGTGTGTTCCTGTTGTTCATTACATAAGGGCAGCATCAGCAGTGGGACAGAAGTGACCCTGGGCTCAGTAACTCAGTTTGCTGAGTGAGGTTGTAAAAAGTATAATCGAGCAATTTGGATGCGGGACAGAAGTCTGCGGTCCATTTGAACAGTTCCCCTTTGTGTCTTTATTACATAGTCAATTATCTGGGCCTTAGATAACAGACTTTTTTCACCACAGGACAATAAAACTGATGCGGCAACAGAACCACAGTACTTTTCCGGTTTCCTGCACTGCAGTTATTAATGGATCACTGAGTTCTCTGAAAGCTTTCTTTCGAAAGCTGAACACACAGATGACATACCATTGCTATATACTAACAGTACAAATTAGCATGGATGCTAGATGTCAGAGAAATGTATGGGCTTCTGCTGCCCTCTAGTGGAATGAATGGTCAACTGCCCTCATTGGATACATGACAGAAGTTTCCTTGCAGGATCAACATTCATCTTCATTTGTTGGTCGTTATTTCTTGCTGAGTTGACAGCGTGGTTAAGCATGTTTTGGAAAACATTCTGGCAATACACAAAGAAATTTTAGGTCACGCTGGAGTATTAACTGGTGCTGCAAAGAACTGACGCCTCAGATGTGAACAAAACAGCTCACTTTAAACAGTCTTGTGGGGTTAGAAATTTAGTCGAGGCAAACTCTTATCCATACCAGTCGGAAGCCCAGGGTATCAAAACAAATGACTACTCCGAGGGGGTGCCTGGTGTATGTCTGTCTGGGGCTGCTATGGAAGCCCCTGTAAGTTCCCAAAAATGAAACAGGCTAAATAGGGTAAAGTTCCCCAAAGAACTAGTTTAAAGAGAAAATGCACACCCAGGTTGTTTCTTTTGGGTCTAGGTTCTGTAGACAGTTTGGCAGACGACCCCAAACACTGAATTCAAGTCAAAATACATTCTGAAGCATGGTGTCTCAGGCATCATGACATGGGAATGTTGGAAATTCTCTGGTGTTGGGCATATTTATTGCACACCAGGGATCATGGATCAATTTGAAGGCACTAAAATATTTCAAGAGGTCATGTTGCTTTATGCCAAAAAGGAAAGGCCCTAAAATGGGTGTTTCAGCAAGAAAACAAGCCAAAAGACATAGTGAAATGATCTTAGAACAAAAGGATTAACATTACAGACTGACCAGCCTAATCCCTAGAGTTTAGTCCCAAAGAAAGCTTTTGGTGTACCATCAAACATGCTGGAATGCAGTCCAATTGTTGTAAGCTGGAATCTCTTGACAGGTGCAAGAAGATGGTCAACTCAATTTAACACAGATGTGGCGCTTTTCTCAGAAACAGTTGCCATACAACTACATAGTAGTTCAGTGGTTCGCAGGAATGCTAATCTTCAAGCTTCTGTCTTAGAGTAAATGTCTGAATTTGTAAAGATGCAGAATTTTCTGGGGGGGTTTCTGTAGAATAAGAACAGATTTGTGTCCTTATGTTTACTTTTGAGCAAAATCTGCAAAAAGGCATTTGTATACATCTGAAAACTGTTATGAAGAAATTAAGCTTTACTAACATTTTTAAAAGCACCGCATTTATTTTGACCATAACTTTACATCTCACTTATCAACTTTCCCCTTTTAAATCAGCGTTTGACATTACTACAGTTCACAGTAAGACCATGAACATTTTAATTCTTAGGCTTTTAATTAGTTTTAATTGTTGTTTTGTTTCTTTGTTCCCTTGTCATTCATTCTTTCTTCAGTCAGTAGTATGTTGGTTAGAAGAATTGTTGTGTTTCAGTCTGTTAGATGTTACCCATTTGCCTCCTAATAGTCAGCGCAAGCTAGTGCTAGCTTTGTTAAGCATTCACATTTTAGCCATGAAATTTGCCATTAATTCAATATGGACAACTCTTTATACAGCATTAAATATTGGCTATATTATCTGTTATACAAATATAGCTGAGTGTCATTAAATGTCTTATTAGACATTATAAGATTCATCTTTGGGTTTTTTTTTTTTTTATTGTAAACGTAACAAAAATCATAAGCCATTCATTTTAACCTGAATTTTATCTGTTTAGTTATGCAGGTGTTTAGGTTCAGTCCACATGTATATGGTGTCTGAAATTTGCAACAACTTTTACTCTTTTTTTTTTTTTTTTTTTTTTTTTTTTATCAATTCAGTGGTCATTGTTATCACTCCCATAACACTGTGTCTAATGATAATGATTTTAATAAAAAATTAACAAGAAAACTGTTTTTTTATCCTGATATCTACAAGAATGCTAACAGTTCTCTGTCATCTTGAAGTTCTTCTGTGGTCAGAAGGAAAATAAAGGTGCATTTTGAACAGCTGGCACTAGAGGATGCTGTGGTTCCTGCTCCATCTTTAACCAAGCAAGCCCATTATGTGCAAAACAAGAAAAGACAGTTGCTCAGCCTGAAAGCTGTCACTGGTTGGGACCTTCATACAGTTGGCTGGGTCCTGTAACAATGGCAGTATGTACATCATTTACATAAAACACTTAACCAAATAAAAGGATCCTGACGTTTGGAGAATGTCATTTGTTTTAGATTGTAGAAATTACAGTACACTGCAGAATCCTCATACCTATATGGCTTATTTATGTAGTTATGAGCAAACACTGGTACCGGCACCCTCACGACCCTGCAAGAATGAGCAAGTATGGATAGTGGGTGGTTGGATAGAAATGGACTGGTTGACATTTTCTCACTCCACCATTCCAAAGTACGTTTGTTGATTAATAACTCATTTTAGATATTATACATCATAACTATTTTACAATTCACCTGTCCACTGAGCAAAGGGTGTTCAAATTCAGGAAAGCCAGATCGGTTCAACAACATGGCTTGTTGTCCAAAAGTGGTGGATGACATCCTGCAGAATGTTGGAACCTGACTGATAGTTTTTCATTCATGATATTTAAACCTCCAATATCCCATACCTTTTCTTTCAATACTGAGTCATTCCATACTTCCTTCTTTCTACTTGATCTGAAAAAAGAAATACAATTAATTCTAATCAAATAATTAAATCTTTATGAAGTATGACTTAAAAAGTTTAGAGTCTCAGCCATTAAGGTTTTGTGTTATTTTTTCCATTTTCTGCGACAAAGTAAAACTACTGACTAATTTGCATTTTCATGCTGTTAAGTAATAATGCATTTTAGACATTCTAATGTTTCAGAAGATATACAAAAATTGTGTTTTCCAAATTTTTTCTTGTGGTGACAAGTCATATACACTACAGTGGAGAATATTGAAACTGAAGATACTGAAAGAAGCTTTCTAATCATCAAGAACTTCAAGGTATGAGGCTCAGTTGCAGTGCAGAAAGCTTCAAATCACACAAAGTGGTCCAGAAAGCTCCAGAACTACTGAGAAGTAAAATCTGATCAATGTTGGTATGGCTATGAGTGCATTTGCACACACAAAAAAGGGATGACCATAGGACAGAGGCCTTCTGAGAAGAAGAGCAGCAAGGACAATGCTTCTGTTCAAGAAAAACATCAAGGACATATCAAATTTTGGAAGAAGGACAGGGATGTACAGCAGCTGACTGGCGAGGAGTTATTTTCAACACACCACATGTGCGGGTCTGCCCAATGTTTAGGACCGTATCAAAGAAAAGATGTCGTCAACATTCTACAGTAAACCGTTAGCTTAGCATAATAGAGCAATGTCAATAATAACGTTGAAGATGGAAGGTTCTGATTCTTGAAACAGCTTTCTTTACAGACATATTCAAACTATAATATTGAAGCCACAGGGATATGAATTATCCTAAATCTTCATCCAAAAACTGGAATATTACATCCCACAACAGTGGCGGTTCTTGCATGAATAGCGGCCTGAGCAGGCTCATTCTTCTGCCACCCCCAATCTAAATAAAATGAGAACTGAGAATTGAGATTGTGGTGCAGGAAAAAAATTCTTGTGCAGTCTTATACAAAGCACCTAATCTACTCTCCCCATTTTCAGCTGCAAGACTAGAAGGCCCACTCACTACACAGGGATGCCACTTCCTCATTTACCGCACAAACATAAAATCAATAGAAAACTTAATCAGAATAAAACTGAGAGATAGAGGATATATTTTATAATGGTTCTCATGCATCTTCCTTTTTATTGCTGCCCTGCGGTTATGAGCATCTTTATGCAGATTTTCAACAATCACCAGGATGAAATCATGTTCCTTTTTAAGTATGCTAACACATTCTCATAAAGGAACCAAAAATTTGTTCCATTTCAGTCATTTCCAGTTTAGAATCTCTCTATTTAGTTCACCTGCTTTCAAATTGATATAGTTTTAAATATATGCTTTTAAAAGAACAGTAAAAAAGGATTTAGCATATCAGTAAATAGAACCCTTCTGTAAACATGAAGTAAGCTAAGGGTCTCAAAAAGCATCACATCATACCATGGTCTGAAGAAATTCAAGAACAGATTAGTAAAAAAGTCACTGACATCTATCAGTGACAGTGCTGAATTCTCCCAGGAGTGGCTGGCCTTCCAAAATCACATTGACGATTCATCCAGGAAGTCACAAAAGAACTCAGAACAGCATCTAAAGTCCTGCTGACCTCACTTCCCTCAGTTAAAGTCAGCTGTCATGATTCAACAATAAGAAAGAGATTGAGCAAAAATGACCACCATGGTAGAGTTCCGAAGCAGATACCAAAACACATCTTGATGATCCTCAAAAAGTTTTCACAATACTGTATAAAAAATAAATTACTTAGCTGACTGAGATGGTGGGCTCAGATTGTAGATTGAAGTAGTAGGCCCCAGGAAATAATGGCTGGAAATGACAGGTGTTGCACATGTATATAAGATTATTCAATTATTGAGTCTGATATTCAGAAAAAACCTCATTATTGAATTATTTAATATCTGCAGCCCTAATCCTAATACAATCTATGTGTTGGATTGCTTCTAAGCTAAAGGAGTGGGCTTCCTTCAAATTCTGCCCAAGATTGCTGCCGATAAAAAAAGAAAAGCATCAAATCATCATCTAAAAGCAACTTTAGGAACAATTTGGGGATGATCTGATGATTTCGCAGCATGACGTAGCACTGTGTTACAAAGCTTTTGTGATACTATGGCTCAAAAATCAGTATATCAAAATTTTGAACCTATACCCAGAAAACTTATTGGATTGTAACCCAAATGAGAACCTGTGACCATTTCTCAAAATTCAGGTAAAGAGGCAGAGTTCAACCAACTTTGATCAGCTTCAAGTACTAACATTAGAATGGATCTCCTTAAGTTGGTTGATATTCAGGATGTCAGAGAAAACCAATTAAGTTACTGAATTTGATTCAATTCAGTTCAAAAATACTTTACTTCAAAGGGAAATTAAAGCTGTCATAACTCATATCATCCAAGTATCTTCAAGGAGTCATTGTGGATAGTGATGCTGAGGGTAGGAAGGCTGTCCTGTAGCCATCAGTCTTGCAACATTTTTTTAAGAAGCCACTGACAGAAGACACTGTTGCTGTCTACAGTCTCATGACATACATAACTGTCATGACATGCTAAAGGCTCAATATCTGGGCAGCAGAAACAATATTCCTCAGTAGCATGTAATCCATGACACCATCAGTTCTAGGCAAGCACTGCTAATCCACCTCATTTGCTTCTGCCGCTCCTCTTGAAACATCTGTATAACTGTTAGAAAACCAGGCAGAGAGACGTTCTGCAAGCTATGAAGAGTTTTAAAAATTAAAAGCATTGATTCTTTGTATAAGTTTTAGGTGTTTGTAGCATAATCATTTTGTGTAACTGTAGAACTATAAGATAGACTGAAATGGTTGTTCAAAAGTTGACTTTTTTTAATGTTTTCTCTTGCATGAAAAAGGGTCTCTGCAGGTGAAGTGCTACACTAAGGCTACCTCTGCATGTTAGGCAATAAAGTTATTTTCCCATGCACAGATTTGAACATCAGTTCTAGACCCGCTACCACCTACCAGCTTCAAACCTTTCAGCTCCCTTTCCAACAGGATGATATACTGTAGCAGCTCCAGTCAATGCGTGTGAGTGGCCACTGTATCTTTTCAATAGATCTTCTGAATTGTATGAACATAACAGATGCAGGGTCATGAATCAAAGGTCTTAAACCACCCATCTAGCTGATCTTTTCCACAGGTGCTCCTGTCCGATCTCGCCTGGATCCAAAACACGGACGCGTTTTACAGAGCTACACACACAGAGTCTGAGAGGCTCCTTCAGCAAAGCCTGTCCTGCTTTCTGAGTCCTTTCTGTCTGACCCAGCTCTACATGTGAGCGCGGAGCGCACTGCTTCGGCCTTGTGTGAACTGAGCTCGTGAACGCAATGACCCCATTGGATCAACAGCCTAAAGGGGAAAGGACGCAAAAAAAAAAAAAAAAAAAAAAAAAAAAAAAATACACGAGCAAAAATTCTGCACAGCATATCAAAGCATAACTCATGTACCCTGTGAGTTGGCCCACTTCAAATTAGAGAAGCATCAAAGTGTGTGGGTGTTTGAAAAATAGAGATCACACATGTTTCAAATATGTCTGAATTTTAATTGATAATAAATTGTGCTTTTGTAGACCCCAAACCACACATTAAAGTAGTTAAAGGTGTTTTTTAATAGACATAATGTTGGAAAACTAACTGATGGCGGGGTTTTGTTTTTTTTTTTTAAATTATGGTGTTTTTGGTTTTAATAGTTGAACTCCTCTCCTCAGCTGAACTGTGGGTTGTAGCTATAAATGTCTGGCCTCATTTCAAATTGCTTAAAGAGACAAAGTTGTGCGGATAAACTGATGTTGAAATCATTATGACCACCCCTGACCTACATGCTGTTGAACCTTTGCGTGCCACCAAGACAGTTCTGACATGGCAGCACATTACGGTGGTACCTGAAAATATAGTAAGTCTGGAGCTTGGTGCCAAATTTTTTTTCAGAACATCCCAAATCATCCTGTCACCATGTTTAGAAAGTCAGGTACACATGGTGGATGAACGTAAATGGCATAAAACTCAACTTCACATTTACTATAAAATCTAATCTAAGAAAGGCTGCAAAGCTATCACTCATCATTAAAATGTGAAAGGGACACGTTTTCAGAGAAAACAAAAACATCAACAATTCTCGCAGCTTGTTTGCTACAGTTGACAGATTGACAAACTCATCTGAGACTGTAACACCTCAACTCCACTGTACCAGGGCCTGCAATGAATTTGCCAACTTTTTTACAGAGAAAATATAAAAAATTAGAAGGTTAATCTGCACATTCACACGTAATCCAGGACCATTGCTATGCCCAAACACAACAAATGCAGAGAAAATGGCTGAATTTCACCAACTCGACCATGAAAACTTAGAAGAAATTTTAAAACAATTAAGGCCCTCCTACTGCTGTCTTGACATCCTACTTACAACAACCTGCCAGTCATTGCATCTGATCTGATTCAAATAGTAAACTCATCCCTCTCATCAGGTGTCTTCCCCCAGGCTCTAAAAACAGCAGTTATCAAATCACTGTTAAAAAAAACAAAACAATCTGAATAAATTACTATTGCAGAATTACAGGCCAATCTCCATCCTTCCATTCATCAGCAAAATTATTGAAAAAGCTGTGCTTCAACAGTTAAACAGCTTGTTAACACTGACAAACTGTTTTGATGTTTTTCAGTCCAGTTTCCATGCTCACCACAGCAGAGACTGACGTCGTCAAAGTGTTCAATGACATCCCCACACATACAGACTGAGGAAGAACCACAGTGTTGGTTCTGTTGGACCTCAGCACAGCATTTGACACTGTTGACCATGAGATATTAAAGCGATTGGAGAGCTTGGTTGGACTCTCTGGTACAGTACTCAATTGGTTCGAATCCTACCTAAAGAACAGGAATTTCTGTGTGTCAATAGGCAACTTCTCATCGGAGCGGACAGAATTCACATGTGGAGTATCTCAAGGTTCAATCCTGGGACCCCTCCTATTTAATATCTACATGCTCCCACTAGCTCAGATTTTAACAAGTGATAAGATCAGCTACCATAACTATGCAGATGATACACAGCTCTACATTACAATGTCACCAGGTGACTTTGAACCCATCCAAGCACTGAACAGCTGCTTAGAACAAATCAATGTGTGGATGTGAAAAACCTTTCTCCAGCTAAACAGAAACAAAAATGAAGTTATTATCTTTGGTCCCAAAGACGAACGATCAAGAGTCAGCGTGCAGCTTAAGTTATTACAACTACAAACTAGTGATCAGGCCCGAAACCTTGATGTAGTGATATACTAAGACCTGAACCTTCAGAAACACATAAATACAGTTACAAAGTCAGCCTTCTATCTCCTGAAGAACATTTCCAGGATTAAAGGACTAATGTTTCAACAAGATCTAGAGAAACTCATCCATGCGTTTATCTTTAGTTGCATTGATTACTGCAACAGTGTCTTAACAGGTCTGCCTAAAAAAATCAATCAAACAGCTGCAGCTGATCCAGAATACTGCTGCTCGTGTTCTCACTATGACCGGGAATATAGAGCACATCACCCCAGTTCTAAAGTCCTTATACTGGCTCCATGTAGCTCAGAGAATAGACTTCAGAAGCAGCTTTCAGTTTTTTATACACTACTCGATGATTTTGATGATTTTGATGATTTTGCTTGATGATTTTGATGATTTTGCTGTATACTTGATTGACACACTGAGTTCCTTTAAATCAAGGCTACCCCCCAGTATTTTTGAATTATATTTGCTTGATGATATATGCTTGATGATCCTCATGATTTTGATGCATTGATATTTGAGCAATGATTTTGCTGTATACTACATTGATGTTTTTTAATGTGAAGCACTTTGAACTGCCTTGCTGCTGAAATGTGCTATACAAATAAACTTGAACAGAAACATTCTGGACACCATTTGTCAGATGCTCTGACCAAGTCAGTTCACGAGAACAGACCATACATGATAAAAAGTTAATGAGACCAAGAAAAACAAATCAGTTTTTGGGTTCTTACAAACGAGGTAAATCAGGTGTGTCCAAAGAGTGGCCAAGGAGCCATTTGCGGTCCTCTGACTGCATTTCAAGAATGGCTGATATTTTGTCCCCCAGTTCAGGGTGTTGATGCAAATAGACTTTTTTTTTTTTTTAAATTAAAGCAAAATTTAAACTGACAATTTGAAATCTTTTAAAAATGAAAATTGTTAGGTGAGACACAAAGTGTTAATTTTTTAATAATCATGCATTTTGCTTTCTTCTTAATTTTACAGGGAGACCAAAAAAAATCCATCAACTTTTACTGAAAATCAGACCTGGATGCACCTAAATCTGCATTTCATGGATTTATAATACTTTGTTAAATATACCAAATGTTTTCAAAGAAAGATTGACTTAAATCCTGTTCTTATTGCTGCAAATAGACAAGAAAATAAAAACAAGTCCACCCCTAAAATATTTGGAAATGGTAAGTTCACAAACAAAATTTTAAAGATTCCCTAATCAATATAGAATAACTTAGATCAGGCTTCACCAGTTTACATGTAGCATTTATTTATTTTTTTTTTTTTTGTCCAATTCAAAAGGGATTCTGCTAAAAAAAAAATAATTGTAGGTGTTTTTATATATCAACAATAGATTAAAGATTTTTATATCTAAAACTATGTTTTAAAGAGTCTCCGTGAACATTTCACAATCGTCAATGAATGAATATCAGGCTCAGGTTTCATCTATCTATCTATCTATCTATCTATCTATCTATCTATCTATCTATCTATCTATCTATATCTTAGATTCCTTAAAAACAGTGAAACACCCTTCTAGTTTGGTGCTAGTACGAAGTTCTAAAGCAGATGCAAGCTTCTAGCATTGCTAGCAGCAACACTTAGCTAGTTGCTAAGTGTTAGCACATTTTCAGTGCTTACAAATCATTCAGATCTTTGTTGTTCTGCTGTCACAGTTTTCCTTTTCTTTGTAACGGGCACTCATGATAATCCTGCCCATTAAATGATTTGAGTGTAGCTGACGCTTTTCTTATTCTTTGGTAACTGGGGGTTGACAGCCAGTCCGACATGCTGTCCTGGGTAGCTGCCTCTGGTAATCAACCAAAGAATGAAAGGAAATGGCCAGAGGTGTATTTCTTAAAAATGGAAATTATTCTGGAGTTAACATTTCAACTGTTTGTAATCTCATTTTATAGTAATAAGGATAGTCAGCACTGCTAATATTAAAACCAAAAGAACACCCTGTGAAACTCAAGATTGAAGACCCTTTTCTTGCCTGAGATTTCCAAACGTTTTCCAACAACTTTTGCAGAATAGTGCAATTTATTACAAAGAAAAAAGAAACATTTTCGAACAAGAAACTGAATCTTCTTATAAATGTGTAAGCTATAAATGCTCTAAGCCATGCCTGGCTGGCGGCTCCATTGTACAGCCACAATCTCTAAGCACATTATATTTTATAATTATACATTATAAAATGTATAATTTTATACATTATCTTCCTCGATAATGTCTATAATGTTCTGTACATCTACTATTCATGCACATTTACATTTACCCTCATCTGGCTTTACCACACCCTTCTAACACCCTAACAACTGCTAACATTCTCTGCATCACTTTTTTATCCCTGTAAAACCTTCTCAACACATGACATTCTAGCTGTGTAGCTGTGTTTGCCTTTGAGCCTGTATCATCACAACCTTTGTTTTGGGTTCAGCTGTCTATGAGTTTGTAATGTTTTCAAGAAAACCTGGCACAAATAGTTTAACAAGTGTGTCAGTCATATTTGTGGTCAATAACACTATTTATATATTACAACGGATCATACTGGTGGGATCTAAACTATAAAACTGTACATGATACCATTTCTTTTTAAAAACCCTTTGAAATTCATGCAAAACTTTAAGATAAACTTTTTACCTCTAATACTTTAATATTGTGTTTCCTATCATTAATGGATCAACAACACTATACTGACTGAAAGTATACCGGTTCATATAAATGGACAAAGTTCCAAACTGAACACAAAATGTGTCATGTGGATGTTTAACTTATGTGATCTTAATTTGATGAATATATTTCATAAATAAAAATATTTCCAGGTGATAACATTGCCTGGCAGCCTCAAAAACATTTTGCAGCTGTAAGTTTGTGTTGCTGATAACTTTGTCATTTGATCCATAGCGCTGTAGATCTAATATTTCTCCACTCAACAGCAGCCAGTAAAGGAACTCTGTTCTTGCGCTGATGTCCTGCCTCCATCACCAGTCTGGATGGGGGAAACAGAATCTCATCTGGGAAGTAGAACACCCTCGTCGTAGCCCACCAAGGCCTGTTCCCAGTAACCAAGTGAAGTCTGTTGGCACAGCATGAAACACATAACTCCTCTATGGGAGTGGATCTGAGGTTTACAACTCGGGCTCCTCACCCAATTAGGCTGGACCTCGCAGGCAAATCAAAATAGGGTGAAGCTTTTTACAATACCACTGGGGTCTTTAGAATGACTGGTTCTGTTTTGAAGTTTTTTAGGGTAAGCATGGGGGGCAGAATCGGCTGGGAAAGTACTATTCCCAAGTCTCTTTTATCAGAGACTGTCAGATAAGCCACAGAGGGACTCAGAGCTTACAGCCAAAAATACAGAAAGCATCCTTCCATTGGCGTTATTTAGCTAAATGCTATATGTGTATTTTTTGCACATGACAATACATAAAATTCCATTTATTTATAGAGATATTACATACAAAATCAAGTACAAAGCCTATATGGCAATAAATACCCCCAAAATAAAAGTAGGTTAATAAAAAGAACAAAACTGGTTGTAAGAAAAAGTTGTACCAAAGACATATCACAACAAATAATTTTTAATCAAACAAATCAAAGCTTACAATATGTTTACTTTTGTAAGGTACTTTGGTTTATTACAAGGTGTATATACAACGTTCTTGTTAGGAAGTAAAGCTGTAATAATAGACTATACACATACAAGGCCATTTAAATTATATAAAAATAAAGAAGATCTGTTCTGAACATTATAGCCAAGGAGCTCAGTTTCTGCTGGAGACAGGAAAGGTCATGAAGGGTAAGAAAAATGAGTAATAAACTACAGTGCAGTGAAAAAGTATTTGCCCCCTACAAATTTCTGTTGTTTTTGCTTTTTTTGTCACATGTAAATTTCTCAGATCATAAACCCAATTTTTTATATCAGACAGAAAATTTGAGTGAGTACAAAATGCAGTTTTCAAATGAGAATTTAATTCTTTAAGGAAGCATTAAGATTAGAAATGGCTTTGCATCTCTTTCCATAATGAGATGTTGATTACGCTCATCTGTTCAGAAATATCCTCAGGCTAGGGCATGGTTTGTTGCTTTTTCAGATCTTTTGGCTTATACATGCTGTCAGACAGGTTCTATTTAGGTTGATTAATGTTGATTCTACAGGTCTCGGGCTGATCAGGCCTGGGTGCAGATGGTGAAATTTAAATCAGCTTTCCAAAAAAAATCTGGTCAATTGCAGGTATTTCATGATTTAACAAAGGGGGTGATCACATTTTCACCTTAGGGAAAGTTTATTGAGCTAGTTTTTTCTTATAAATAAAAAAAAAAAACCAACACAATTGAAAACATTTTTTATTTGCTTAGGTTGTCTTTGACATAAATATTTATTTGATGATCTGAAACCTTTAGTTTTGACAAAAACAAAAGCAAAACTAATACAAATCTGCAATGGACAAATACTTTCACACAGCACAATAACACAAGAATCATGAAGGAAATCTCTGTCCTACATAATTCAGCAAAACAGAAACTAAAATATACAAAATCCCAGATGAACAAGTTTCTCATTAAGGATGAATACAGAACCAACAAATTCCAAGAAACACAAACTTAAAAAAAAAAAAAAAAAAATCAAAAGCTTCAAATAATACCTCAGTGAGGTTTAGCTCACAACAGTTTGCTTCGGTTTTGTCAAGTCTAAACTTTGTGCAGTGAGAAACCGAAGACTACTGAGGGCTGTTGGTGATTGCTTTGAGAATGTCACAGGTGTTCTTAGAGATGATCTCTTTCAGTTTCCGTACACGACGAGGACTAGAAGTGCCCACATAGCTCTCAGGCTGAAGGACTGCCATGCCTTCGCTGACGTTGCCCATGATGATGACCTGACCTTCTGCAGCCACACCCGTTATGTTTGGGCATGGGCAGTTCCAGTCCATGTTGAAGAAAGTGACTTCAAGAGGTTCTTTTCCAAAGAAGTGTAAACCCATCTTATCATCTTTAAAGATCTCCTCCACAGTCACGAGGGCGTGGCCTGAGTCTTTCTCTTGTGTAATGTCCGTCATGCGACCCAAGACTGCGAAGTCACTTTTACAGAAGCTCGTCACCATCTTGCCTCTTGGCTTGCAAGCTTTGCAGTGGTGGTTTTTAGGGAAAGGGCACATCTCCTCACAGACCTCTTTTGACTCAAAGTTGTTGTCATTTCCCTCGCAACCTCCGTAGATGAAGGGCTGACACTTACGCATGGAGCTAATGTACGCCCACCGAGGCTCATATGCCTTACAGCGGCCCTGCAGGGGGGGCAGTCCACAGGGCCTCGACATCTCCGGACCACAGCATTGTATGCAATCCTCATATGTGTCAAAAACCTTTCTGGGTGGCTGGTCATTGTTGCTGTGGCAATGTCTGAAGGGCAAGCAGTTGTTGGATTTGGGATCAAAGTACCAGCTGACTTTCTCCAGCTCCGTTCCACAGTCCTGTGGGATATCAAAGGGTTTTTGACATTCTTCAGGGAGGCAGCGAGTCAGGTTCTTGGGCCCCAGAGTGCTGAACACCTCTGTTGACACTACAGTGAGCGGGTGGTGGGCCTGGACTGAACCAGATGGGTTCTGAGCCATGCAGGTATAGATCCCTGAATCTTGCAGCTGGGCGTTATAGATGACCAGCTGGCCGATGTTTGTGACCACCATGTTCCCCAACACATTATTGGGCCTTATGACCACCCTCACTACTCCCAAGGGCAGCCTCTTCTCCCATGTGATATGAGGCCGGGGTTGACCGGTGACATCACACAGGAAGCTAGCTATTTCACCCACATTTACAGTCTGGTGAACAGGACTGGTGACCAACACAGGTTGTTCAGGTTCCATTGGAGGTGGGACAGTGGATTGAAGGGGAGCAGTCGTAGGTTGAAATGTGGTCACCTGGGGAAGTGAGGGGCTCGTGTTGAGCCAGGTGAAGTGGAAGCGACATGTGGCAACCGAGAGGGTGATGCCCTTAGAACATGCCTCCGCATCCATGAAACACTTGTTGTAGTAAGTCATGCCATCTGAGGCACAGGTGAAGTTTGGCTCCTTCTCACAACGGTCCCGGCATTTACATGAGGGGTGGCCCTCCCAGATGACACACTCGGAGCCCTGCTGGGTGCACATAAAGCTGGCACAGGATGCTTCCCTGGGGATTCCTACAGGGCCCTTCTTCCCATCGACGTAACGGGCAGCAACACAACTGTGGTTCCCACAGACATTTTGGCAACACTTTTCAAAAGACTCACAGTCCTGTAAGAATTAAAGAGAAAATCACTCATGAAGGATGTTTGGTGCATAGGGTGGATTTTACAAGTAGAGCAGGAAGTACCTCACACATTGCATTTAACAACAATACAAAACCTTGAAAAACAACCAGCTTCTTGAACTTCCTCACATTTTGTCATTTTGCAAACACAATCTTCAATTCACTTATTTGGATTTTATGTGAAAGACCAACACAAAGTAGCACATCATTTTAAAGCAGGTGTAAAACAAGACTTGATTTTGTGAGTTTTTTCTAGAAATGCTAATCTGAGGCATGGAGTACATTTCTATTTGGCTCATTATACCGATAATTAAAATCCAGTGCAATTAATTACTGTCAGAACTCATATAATTTGGCAAACAGAGACCACTTGTGTGTAATTTGATTTTACTATTAATCCAGTTGTTTTGCAAAGGCCTTAAGGCTCTCTCATACTTCATCCATAGCCAAACAGTCAAAGCGCTGTCATGTGGTCACACACCTTTCATACACGGCGCAGACCATCTGGGAAACACCCCTCCCACTTCAGTATACCTCACGGTGTCCTGACAGATGAAAACATGAAGCCATGGCACAGATGAACTTGTATGAATTCACTGATTCAGAGGAGGGAGGGATGATGTTGGCTGAGCATGAAAATGTCCTTTGACAATCTTTATAGGTATTTTGTGAAGAGTTACACTAATGAACATAATTTCTCACCACATCTGATAAGCGTTCCTCAAAAGTATTCTTGTTGCCTGCAGACACAAAAACCGGATACTGGAAGTGGACTAGCTGAAGCGAAACATCAACATTGCTGTCCGAGCGCATTTCTGCATAAAGCACATCTACAAACTTCTGACCAGTCCTACAACACTTCGCACAGAGCTCTGTCAAAAAAGTTTGACCCAGACATGGTGTGAAGAAGGGGAGGAGAATGCCTTTGCGTGAACAACATGACAATTTTCATCATGTATCTACGTCACAGAGAGTCAATGTTGACACTTTGGATGAAGTGGGGGAGAGCTTTTAAAGAGTTTTTTTTTTTAGAAAATAGTGAGAAAACAGTATACTGAAGACCAAGGGACACAACAGACTGTAAGAGATAAAGTCTAAAAGCAGTTTAAGTTACGTAGACATATGCTGAGCTTTGAAATTCTCAATGAAGCATCATTCAATCAATTTTCCAAGAATGGAAAGAGTTAGCACAACCCCATACCCACAAATATATGGTTGTCCCCCTGAAACTTGGGCAAAGAGAAGCAGCCAACAAGCCCATGATAACAAGAAGCATTGAAATCCACAACTCAGGTAGGTGAATCTGTTGACAAGACAACTATTAGCTGTGCACTCCACAAATCTGACCTTTATGGAAGAGTGCCAGGAAATAAATATTGTTGAAAGAAAGCCATAAGAAGTTGAATTTCAGTTTGCCATGCAGAAAACACCACAAACTTATGGAAGATTGTCCTCAGATGAGATCAGATTGGAGGGTTCAGGCCTACTTGCAAAAAACTGTGTGGCAGAAAACTAAATGCAAGGCTAAGACATGGTGGAGGCAGCATCATCCCATGGCTGTTTGTTTTGGGCAGGGACAGGAAAGCTGGTCAGTCATTTAAATCAAATTCAGAATCAGTAGGAAGACATCCATCTACTCTAATCGAGCTTTGGCTATTTTCCAAAAAAAAAGCACTGGCAAAATTCTTGCAGTGAAAGGTGAGTGTAAGATGTACTGATTACTTGGTGCCAAAGGCACACGCAATATATATATATATATATATATATATATATATATATATATATATATATATATATATATATATATATATATATATATATATAATGTAATAGTTTGTACTGGTCTTTCAATGAAATCCAGAAAAATAAAGTATGTGGTCATAAAGAGAAAGACATAAGCAAGTTTAAAAGGGTGTGAATACTTTAGGAAGACTCTTTATAGCCTATTGTCAGCTACAATAGTTCTTCTGCATGCAGATACAAAACTTTAACTCTCTTTTGCATACTAGGGATAAAAATGTAGACTACCTCATCAGATTCACATTCTCGTGTGCAGGTGCTCATGGCATCCACCCACAGGTTGGGGTTCATCTCATTGGGGCAGACGCCCGCGTGCGAATAGGTGTCACGGGGCAGAACTGCGACGCTGAGCTCCATCCACGCAGACGCGCACACCAGGAACCAGATCCACCGTGGAAACAGCATCCAACGCATCTCTGAGCGGAGCGCAACTCTACAAGTGGTGAAGATTAGAGACAGAGCTGCGAGTCTGTGATCCAGCTCTAAACTTGCACTTGTTCAAAGTAATACCAGGCGAGAAATCTGATATAAAGCAACCTGATGTGTTTGAGCTGATGAATCCGGTTAAGTCGCAGCGATAACGGACTGTTTATACCCTCTTAATCTGCAGCCATCAACGGACCGAAACACTCGCCAAGTAACTCGCAATAAGACAATTAGGAGTTTCTCCTGCGATGCTGGAAGAAGCTGTTTTAATAAGTCGGAGCTCCACTTCGGGTTGGGGCTGAGGGGGGGGGGGCACCTGCCTGTTAAAAGGATTGCTAGTAACCCCGTTTAACCCTTTGCGGTCTCCAGCGGCGCCAGGACGCATGGCGCGCCAAGACGCACAGAGTTAAGAAAGGAAACGTGTTGCTTTGAGAAGATTTATTTAACGACCGGTGAGATTAAAACCAGATGTTCTGTTTATCCACAGTCATAAGATGGAAATTAAAAATTAAAAGCTTTGCTTTAAAACAGAAGTAATCTTTATGCTGTTTGTTCTGTGACAGAAGGTCGCCCCATCTTATAAGGTTGAGGTACATTTGAGTACAAAATCATTAAATCGCCTGGCAGATTATGATTTACAATCATTTTCATTAAATCAGGTTTTCCCTGGTAGAAAATGAGAAGCATATGTTCTGCAATTATAAAAAAGATATCAATTTTGAACATATAAATTTAGCTTACATTTTGATCAAAAGGTGCAAGTCAAGAAGTATTTCTACTCTTCTCAATAATCAATTGAGATATCTGTATTGCCATTATAGCAATAAAACTTTTCTTATATTGTTAACCTCATTTTTGCGAGATTCCAGTTGTATATTGATGATTTGTCTTAGTTAGGCCTCAGTCCGTGCCATCACCCTAATCTTTTGGCTTCCTTCACAGATTTAGTGTGAGATTTAATTTGGGATTATGGCTGCACCGCTTCAATACAGTAACATTTCTCCCACTTTGGAGCAACTTGTGATGAAATAAGTATTGCAGTAAATATCCACATCAGCTAAACCAACTACCAGGTTAACAGAGGGAATTTTGAATTAATACTGCATTAATATGAAAAGTATTCATCATTTTGCTTTTACAAATCAATCATGATCAACAAAATCTGGCTTTTTTAACAAAGAAATTACAAAAAAACCCCAACCTTTTTTAACGTCAAAGTGGAAACTGATTCCTTCAACATTATAAAAATTAAATGAAGGCCAGTATTAAGTGGATTCACCTTTGGCTGCAATCAGCATGGAGTCTGTGTGGATAGGTCGCAATCAGGTTTGCACATCTGCAGTTTTACTCCATTCTTCCTTGCAGAACTTTTTGAGCTTTGTAAGGTTGTGTGGGAATCGGCTGTGAACAGTCCTTTTCAAGTTCATTCATTCTCAAATTAATAATCAAATTAAGATGTATTAGAGTTTAATTTGGGCTGTTGTATTTTCTGAATGATTTGCAGTTTTTTGTGTTCCTCATGAGTTCTTGTGCATGTGTGGGATATTTAAAGATCCTAAATACCTGTGAAAGTTTAAACCCCATGTAGCCCAGACAGTTTTGCTTTCTCAAAAAAGCAGAGCAAATACCTAAATCAGGGTTATATAGAATTAACACTGAGCCATGTCCATGTAAGATCTGTGTGGACTTAACTTCGAAGTCAGATTTATTGTTCTAAAAATCTTTTGCTGGAATAATTTTAAATTGCTAAAATCTGACAAAATTGTACATCTTTCTAGCTGTTGTCCTTTGGGGACTTCAGTTTTCTATTGTATCCTACAATATAACATCCATCCATGAATGAATGAATGAATGGGTCACAGGGGCAACAAGTCCAGGAGGGAAGCCCAGCCTTCCCTCTTCTTGACAACACTATTAATTCATTCCATGGCATTTTTAAGCATTCCCAGGACAGAAGGAATGTATACTACATTTAGCAAGTTCTAGATCTGCTCCAGGGTTGCTTCCCAGTGAGATGTGCCCAGAAAAAATGAGGAGGCATTGTGATCAGATCCACCTCCTCCTCCTGAACCACCTTCTCTGACTCCCCTTGATGTGTTGGAGCAGCAGCTCTTCTTCAAGCTCCCCCTGGATGATGGAGCTCCTCAATCTATCCCTAAGGTTCCGCGTTACCACTCTGCGGCAGAAGCTAATTTACCCCACTTTTATTCTGGATCTCATTTGTTGGATTATGATCCATGTCCCATGATCAAGGGTAAGGGTTGGGACCCAGAGGGTCTGTTAAATGAAAAGCTTTGCTTTTTGGCTTAGTTCTGAGCCCAGATTACTGCAGATGAAGTCCCAGTCTGCCTGCCTTCCACTCCATTTTGGCAACCCCTGTTAGAAAAACACCAAAACACACACATCTCTTCTCTGCTTGAGGTCGAGACTAGCCCCCAAACTGGAGGGAACAATCCACCCTTTTTTCTAGTTGAGAATCATGGCCCTAGAATTGGAGGACCTAACTCTTATCCTAGCCACTTCACACTCAGCTGTGAATTACTTGTATGGGAGGTCATGAAAACAACAACACATCATATGTAAAATGCAAAAGATAAGACACAGATGTTCCCAAAACCAGAAACCTGACTCTCCATGACTGTCATGGAGAGATCCTTGTAATAAACAGTACATAACAGGTTGGAGAAAAAGTGTCAGTCTTTCCGGAGTATGCGGACATGGTAAAGGGCCTGTACTTCCATAGCGCTTTGTCAATAGGACCCCAAAGCACTTCACATTCAGTCATTCACACACACACACACACACACACACACACTCAAAAGCTGATGGTGGCAAGCTACTGGATAGTAGCCACAGATGCCCTGGGGCAGTCCAACAGAGGTGAGGTTGCCATGCACCTCTGACCACCAGCAGGCAAGGCAGGTGAAGTGTTTTGCCCCAGGACACAACGACAGAGGCGGATAGAGCAGGGATCAAACTAGCAACCCACCAACTGCAGGACGACCTCCTGCCACCGTTGCCACCATCGCACAAAAACTAGTCACAACCTCTCCCACCCAAGAGCACAGATAAGAAATGTGGTCCTCAATGATTGAAACTCCTTGGTCAATTTTCTTGACTACGGTCATTCCACTGGTGTCTTGGCCTTCCATGCAACATTAAAGAGGCACAAAAATCATGTCAACCCCAAAATGTCCATCCCCTTGAAAATATTAGGGTGAATCTTGTCCACTCCAGGCATCCTGCTGTTGGGGAGCATTCAAACCTCCAAAGTGACATCTGCCATGGCAATGAGCCACACACTCTGCCTCCCTCACGGATGGTGGCAGGACTTCATCCCGTAACTTGTAAATCCCAGCTAGTTCCTGGTTCGATTCCTGCTCCCTTCTTTGTGTCCTTGGGCAAGACACTAAAAGGTCAGCACCTCCCAAGATGGCTGCAGCTTCAGACACCTGTCTACTTTAATTAGTACCCTGGGGAACTAATAAATGTATTAAAAATAAAATAAATATGGTGACCAGGAGCACAACGTGCTCCTTCCAGCCACCAAAATATTCTCATCACCAAACCAAACACAATCAGGGATACGCCATGCTTTCTGTCAGTTTGCCAGAACTTCCTTGATGCCAACTGATCTACTACAGTAAGGAAAATATTACAAACAGCAACATCACAGAACTTCAGAAAATCTGGACTCTTTCTAATGGCAGCCCTATAACGTAGTATAAGTTGTTACATTTTACTGCGCAGACTCATTCTTAAGACACAAATCCCAAATACCACTGTCTCTAGCTGCATGCATTATACAAGAAAAAGGTTTATCTGAGTCATTTAATCAAATCATCAGCTGACAATCAATGATTTGTTTGAGCGTTAGCTTCACATCAAGATATTGACTTAAAATAGCAAACATGAATGCGCTCCCTTACAAATCTGAGCTGTGAGCCTGCAGAGGTGAGATGAGGACAGTACAACTTTTGAAAAAAAAAAAAATTTACTTTGAAGAGCAGGAGACGTTCCCCTCAGCAGGCGTGTGTGTTGGCACAGCGTTTAATGAATGAAGCTGTTATTATAATTTGGGCTGCTCATTCCTTTCCTGTGTAAACTGCTTTGAATGGTTTCCCCCACAGTTCAGCTGAGGACAAGGGAGCTATTAGTTTGCCTTCCAGTGCAATAACTATGGACTCACGCTGTGCCAGAGTGTATGTGGTGGGGATTGTTTGTTCTTGATGCAGACACTGTGATTTTTCTGAATATGTGTATGTCTATGTTGCAGACCTCTGTGTGTGTTTGTGTGTGTGTGTAACAAGCAAAACCCTTGTTTATCTCGGACTTGAAGGGCTGGCAGAGCTGCAGGTCTCAAACCTGTGAGAGGGATTATAATTGTGTTTCTCCACTAATCACAAACAACTGCTCATTTTATGCATGTATGATTACCTGTCAGCTTAGCCACACTGCTGATCTGATTCAAAATTATCGTAAACACCTGAACAATCTGGCCATTTGACATAAAAACCCCCATCTTTCTTCAGACTAAGAAAATAAATGTAGACATTTGTTGCATCTTTAGTGATGCCATATTTTTGCCAGAGATTGTATATGCAAACTTGTCAGTCTAAGGAACTAAATGCACGTTACAATAGGCCTTCATTATCACATTAGCTTGAGCTGAAATAATCTTATCATGCAGATGACCCTTATATTGTTAAATGATGTCTTAATGGATTAAGTATTAAAGTGAAACTGTTTTAAATACAAGCGAAAACATATTGAACAGTGTTTTTTCTTAAGTAAAGCTCCTGATAGCTTAGGACTCAGTAAGCTGCAGAAATGAATGCGTTCTTGGGCCTAGCAAGTTATATTTTATGCAGTTTGTTTTGGCACCATCTTTCTTAACTGCTATATAATAAAATATTACACACTTTGCTAAAATACTATAGTTGTTAGCTCCCAAAGCTGAGTCAGCCTAAGCCAGTGCCAAGAAGAAATATGATTGGAATGAAAACCAAGCCTGATCTATTCATTTACAATTCATTTGGAAAATTGTTTACTGTACATTTAATACTTTAATTTTTAAAAGTTACAGCAAGTTTCATCTTGCCTTCATAGTCTGGCACCCAGGATAAAACCCAATTTATCCAGCAAGATTCCCTTTGGTATTACTTACATCTCAATTCTGATTTCTAAATAGAGAAACCACTAAGACATCCAGACTATACCACAAAACCAACAAACAGAACAGCTGATGGAGCTGAGGGTGACAATCCCTCCCTGAGAGCGACAGAACCTCAGAACCCAGAGTAGAAATCCAAGATGGTTCCAACTAAGTAAACTATCGTCTGAGCCAAACTAAGCACCTAGGAATGTAGCAGTTCAGGCTGGAAACAGACTAAAAAGTTTGCCTTTTTGAATCATTTTCCAATCCTTCCCTGAGATTAAAGAAAGGAATTAAAACTCCAAATTTTGTACCTAAAACTTTGTTTCTCAGAGAGAGAGAGAGAGAGAGAGAGAGAGAGAGAGAGAGAGACTGATGTACATTTGATAGTCAAATCTTTTGTTATGCAATATTACTCTGAGTATTCATTCTCAGATCCCTTTGGAAGTTCCCTTAAAATCAATAGCTTTTATCTTTATTAAAACATAGGGTGATTACTAATAGGTTAAATGATTCTGTTGGGAAATGGTTCTACAAGTTCTCTTGAACTGTCAGTTAAGTTCTGGAAAGCATAGTCAACTTATTTCTTTATAGAAAGTATGCAAATAGAGCTCACACAGAATTTACTCCAGACAGGTCAGTTTGAAACTAATAAGTCTTCAATGAAACAATTTTAATACATATTGTTTTGTTTTATAGTTTGTATCCATTTTCCTACGCTGGAGTTTACAAGTTAAATTCTTGATTAAACTCCTTCAAAACCCTGAACAGATTCGTCTTAAGGATATAGATGGCTCATCAAGGAAATTCCCAACTTATTCTGTGTAATCAAGTGGGAATGAGCTCACACACTTGATAGGCATGCCTACAGGCCAGGTTATTTGAGGATTCAATCTTTGATGCTAGTTTGTTAGACCACAAAAGTATTTCAGAATTACTGAGAGACAAAATGATAAGGACCCATGCTATGACATGAAAAAGGGCAGATTAGAGTGGTCTAGTGTGGTCAAAAGGTTGCTCAAAGTTATGTTACAGCTTAGTTTAGTACTTTGAATGCCCCTGGCATGGCCTCACTTGGAGCCATTTTTTCCATTGTTAATGTTTCATTGCTTTAGGCCAGGAGTTCCTAAGTCCAGTCCTCAAGAGCTACCATCCTGCAACTTTTAGATGCATCCCTGCTCCAAAAGCACTTAGTGAAAAGGCACCCCTGCTTTAGCCAGTCACATGAGAAATCACTTTGTTTCAACATTTGAGATGTTCTACATTTTTCATCATTAGTCATCACCAATTAAGAATGGTGACACGTGTTCACTTCATATTCACTTTGTGGGTCAAAAACTACACCTACTATCACAATGGATTAAATCAGTTTTATTTATCAGATGGACATGCTCAAAGAAAATCTTGATTTATGAGCTTCCCTATTCCAAGGTTCAGAAACTTTTCAAACAGTCCCTTTGTCTTCTTGCCACCAGTCTTCTTGCCAGCGGCTACACTACCCTTGGTGGCAGCAATGGTGATAGCACCCTTCACCGTGACATTGGTAGTGGTCCAGTTGGTGGTGACATTTGCCATGGTACAACTGGCGGTGGCAACCACAGTCTGATTGGCATTAACCACAGTCATGTTGCCTGCATCCACAGTCCTGTTGGCACCAGCCACTGTCTGGTTGTCAGGAACCACTTTTGCATTGACACCAGTGACAGTCCTGTTGCAATCAACCACAGTTAAGGTGACGGCATTGGCCATAGTTCTGTTGCTGTTAACTACAGTTCTGTTGGCAGTGGCTACCACAGTTGCACTGTCAACAAACGCAGCTTCATTACTGCTATTAGCACCCACCACAGTCTTGTTAGGAGGAACCACCATCCTATTGGTGTCATTGCAACAGGTCACAGTCTTGTTGCCATTGGCCACCGTCTCATTGCCCACAACCATAGTCCCATCAGGTTCAACCACAGAGTCATTCCTGGCCTCTACAGTCCTGTTGAGACCAGCCATTGTCTTGTTGTTACAAATCACAGTCATTTTGCCAGCAACCGCAGTTTCATTGGTGCTGGCAATAGTCTTGCTTGCGGCAACCACAGTCCAGTTAGTGGCAACCAAAGTTGTGTTGGTGGCACTGACCAGAGTGTCGTTGCTGCAGACCACTTTGCTATTGCCAGAAACTATAGTCCCATTCGCGGCAGCCACAGTCACGTTGCGAGCAACCGCAGTTTTGTTTGTGGCAGCAGCCAGAATAACGTTCCCAGCAACCACAGTATTATTGCCAGCAGCGGTCACAGTCATATAGCCAGTAACCACAGTTTTGTCAGCGCTGGCTGCTGTTTTGTTCCCCACAGGACCATCAGTGCTGACCTCAGTCTTGTTGCCCATAGCCACAGTTCCATAGGGACCAGCCACAGACCTGTTTGTGCCTGCCACCATCTTGTTGAAAGCAACCAAAGTTTCAGGGGTCCCAGCAATAGTCTTTACAGCAACCATAGTCCTATTGACAGCTTTGGCACTGACCACTGCCCCATAGGTGCTTCTGACTGTCTGATTGCTTACAAACACAGTCAAGTTGGAGATAGCTACAATATCTGTGTTATTGGACACTACCACAGTCTGGTTGCCTGCAACCACAATCCCAATGGTCCCAGTCACAAAGTTGTTGTGGGCAACTATAGGCCCACTGGCGCTGGCCACTGTCTCATTGCCTGCAATCACAGTCCCATTAGCACCAGCTACAGTCTGGTTGCTGGCAAAAATTCTCCTGTTGGTAGCAACACCAACAGTCACATTGATGGAAGTTAATTCATTATATTGATCAACTTTTAGCTTTCCTGCCCTGTCCAGCCCCTGAAACCTCACATGTCCAAGCGAAGTATGGGTTTCAACTTCACTGGTTTCCAGCAGTACTGTAAAAGAGTTTGATGAAAATACTACAATTAAAATTGTAAACTCAAAAAAATTTCATTGCATGTAGTTTTTTCACTATAAAGTCTTTACATGCTCTTTGCCACCCAAGTATAGGATGGAAAAGTCTGGTTGGACTAGTCTTACCCAATAGCAGGATAAAGCCAACAGGATGCAACAAAGAAATTGTGCTTCACTTATCCTTGCATCGTAAAATTCACTCACCTACTTCAACTTGGTTTACCGACATAGAATCCATCGACTTGACAAGCCCAAGGGTCTTTGAGGAGATATGATTTGGAGACAATACTGTAAAAAGGGACATGAAATTTATCTTCAAAAGTAGCCTTTAAATGAATGCTTAAAACTACTGACACTACCTTTCCAGCTTCCCTGGAGTTTCTCATTATCCCCCTTTGTTTCTCCAGTGACTGACATACACAAGCCTATAAACAAAATATATTAAAGTTAATGAAGTGTGTCTTCAGTTCCATCAATTCATGTATTTAGAAAAGTTTTCTAGGACTAAAACTTCTCAATTCCAGAATAAGAAAATCTGAAAACATTGCTTATAATGACACTTTCAATCTGCTGCTGTATTAAAAAGACATCTCATTATATACTATACATCAAACCTTCAGAAGGCCAGTACATCAGCACCCAGACCAGAAAAAGGCAAATAGTTCCCATTGTGGGAGCCACCAACTGAAAGTACAAACCTCAGCTGAGAGGGTTTTTAAAAAAAAAAAAAAAAAAAAAAAAAAAAAAAAAAAAAAAAAAAAAAAAAAAAAAAAAAAAACTTCTGACAGTCATGGCCCAGCTGCTGGTAATCAGAGGGCTAATTGATGCTGTCTTTAGAGAAGTCAGAGCTGCAGAAAAATCAGACCATCCCATGGCTCTGTTTTAGGGAACTGTAAGCAATCAGGGCTGAAACTAGGAGCAAGGCATCACTACAATAAGCCAGTCTCATTGTAAGAGGCTAATTCAGCAAACATCACTCACTGTATTAATATTAATAATTTCTAACATTACCATAAGCAATAATTAAAAAATCTCAAAAATCAATATTGATTGTATTTGTATTAGTCAATCCAAACAAGAAAACTAAATATAAAAATAAAAAATCCATTCATCCACATTAAAAACTACATAAATATCAAATGTATCAAAAAGTCATAATCTATATAAAACACTAAAGTCCAGGATAATTATATAACTATGCAGTAAACATAAAAAAATACCCTAAATCAGTGGTGTCAAAAAATTTTGTCATGAAGGCCAGAATTATCAAGTTGAGAGCTCTCAACTGCCACAAAAATATATTTTTAATTAAAACAGAAAAAACAATTTCATACTACATTTTTTTTAAATTATTTTTAGCCCTCAATTATTGTTGATCCAAAACATAGAAAAGGTCTTACCATAATAAGAGATAGGCCAATAATTTTTCAACATTTTTTTAGGGTCCATTGCGCTAGTTTGTTTTATTTTTACACTTGGCAACAAAAGTGGGGCATAGGTCAGTGTTGGCTGTATTAAGCCAATTAAGGAAAGCATAAACATGGTTGATTAAAAAAAGGAATACTTTGTGTTGTAACTAAAATATATATTTTAAGAAGATTTTATTTGTCAGTGAAAATCTCACATTAGAAAATAAAAAAATAAATAAAAATGGTGCATCAGCCGCCTGTGCTTGAAGGTCTATTTGGCCCCATTCTTGAATTGTGGGCATGGGGGAGGAGCGAACAAAAACATCCCAGAGGGACGCAAATACTCCCTATAAGAGTACTCCATCTCAATATCTAGTCTCCAGATGTTCACTGGTGTCACTGTGGTGTGGACTGTGACCACTAGATGGCAGCAAATTGCTTTCAACATGATCCTTGGAATGTGGGAAATAGGCATCTATGGGTATTGGCAGAATACCTGTGACAAATTGGGTGCATTAAGACCAGAAGGGGTTTGAGGTGAATTTGCACAAAGGCATGTGTATTAAAAAATGAGTATAAAAAATATATAAAATGAGTATGAAAACATGAGAATAAAAATATATAAAAAGTTAAAATGGCCTAGACTGTTTTTCTGTTTACTCATATTTTAAAAGAAAGCCAAAAGGCAATTACAGTTGCATGTTGATGTGGATTATATGATGGGATGCTGGGATTATTTTTGTTTCATTGCCCTGTTATATATCTGAGTAAACAAACAATACATGTGGGGTTCCTCAAGGCTCAGTTTACGGCCCACTTTTTTATAATATTCACATTTTCCCAATAACTCAGATTATAGAGTAGGTTAATTCAATATATTATTATTATTATTTTATATATTTTACAACATACCGATGACACTCAACTTTTTTTGCTCCCACATGACTACAACCTCGGCAAAGAGAAAGTTTGGCCTTATTTTTCTGTCAGTGAAGGGAAATCCGAGGATTTCCAATAACTTATCTGAAAGTTCTGGGGAGCAAAAGAACATCCTAATCGTATCATATTCACAGACAAATATTTATAAACATTCTGGCAAATTCTGATTAAAGTTTTCTAAAGGAGGTTTTTGCGTTGCTCCTGTTTTGCATAAGTCATCTTCAGTCATGCTTTTATGTCTGAGTTAGGCACCTGTGGTACGAAGTGCTGGGACAAGTCAAAACCCCAAAATCCAACTCTCCTGCCACTGTCTGGCTTTATAGAATAATCTGGCAGGAGAACTCTCATTCATCTCAAGCCATCTCAGTTTCAGCATGTCAGAGACTAAAACAGGGTGTGTACATCATCAGTTATTATAAACTATC
Organism: Anableps anableps; assembly: GCA_014839685.1. NCBI lineage: Eukaryota > Metazoa > Chordata > Actinopteri > Cyprinodontiformes > Anablepidae > Anableps > Anableps anableps. Next base: position 8,170,948 of record CM026084.1, read on the forward strand.
ATCAGTTTGGAGGAAATATTAGGAAACCCTAACCACAGTTTGTCTGTTAGTGGAACAAGAGGCATCTTGCCATAACGGATCAGTGATAAGGTCTCCTTAGCACTGTTGCTGCCTGTGTGTTTTTCATTGGATCTGACTTATGGAAATATTTGAACGATAAAACAACATTCATTATTTCAGCTGTTTTATCAAAATAAAACTCAGGTTACAGTTTTAAAATGATTCACATTTTCCATCTGTTTCACAAATGCTGTCTCATGACTAAGTAGGTATAAGCTGTGGAGGTTATTTCAGGTGTGGGATTTGCATTTGGAAGCTTTTTTTTTTTTTTTTTTTTGAAAAACCACACCATGCAGTCCAAGGAGCCTTAAAATGGGGAGCAAAACAAGCCACCATCAGGCTCCAGAAGGAAAACAAGCCCTTCGGGGAGCTCAGGAGAACATTCTTAGAAAAACAGGGTCAGCTTAAATGAAAAATGTTTACTGAGAACAACGGTGGTGGGTTACTGCAGGATCACGGAAAGTAAAAGTTCTCTGCAAGAGGTAGGGTGATAATTACCAAAGTGTGCTGTATCTGGATATTTGAAGATGGACAGAAATGTTATGTTTATTTACACTGTACTGCCAAAAGTCAATGGCAACTCATTGAATTCAGGTGTTCCAATCACTTCCATGGCCACAGGTGTATAAAATCCAGCACTTTTAAGATGAATGGGTCGGTCTCAGGAAGTCAGTGAATTTCAGAGTGGTACCAGGATAGGATGCCACCTGTGCAATAAGTCCAGTCGTGAATTTTCCTTGTGACTCAATAGTCCACAGTGAACTATTAGTGCTTTTATAGAACAGGGGATAGGCCATGTAAAATAAGAGAGTGGGCTAAGAGGATGAGCAGAGGTGGTCAATTTTCAGCAGTCAGTAGCTTAAGACCTCCAAACTTCATGTTGCCTTCAGATGAGCTCAAGAACGTTGTGCAGAAATCTTTATGTAATGGGTTTAGATGGTAGAGCAGCTGCATTAAAGCCTCACACCACCAAGCAAGACAAACCTTAGGATGCAGTGGTTTAAAGCACGCCACCCCTGGACTAATAGCGCCACCTGGTGTTTATTAGGCACCTCTGCACGCTTGATCGACTCCAGCAGAGCTTGATGTTGAAAAAATCAGGTGTTGAAAAAATATAGCACCACCATCCTGTTGACATACAAGTAGCAACTGTGCTGATGGTTTTGTTCCGCTCTCATCCAAGAAGTAACTCAGAATACGTACCTACCTACCAGGATGCTTTTCATCAGGTTACATGCACAGATTCAGGAACTCAAGAAAAACATTATAATTGTACTGTGCAAAAGTTTTAAACCAAGCCAAATTAATCTTTTCGCTGAGTAAAAACCCTAAAAAGCCCAGAAAACGGTTAAAATAAGTGAGACATAACTCAAAACTTATGTACTGAGGGGCAAAGATATCATAATTCATAAATAAGAAATTGAATAAATATCTCTAAATATAATAATTCAAATATAACTGCAAGTATGTACATTAAATATTTAGACAATATTTGTTTCATTAATTTATGTTGTGACTAGATACATATGAAAATCAATCAAATTATTTTATTTATAAAGTAACAGTGTAAAATGCCTTATTTAAAAAACATATTTCAAAACCTTGTTTTACAGCATATTGTCTGCTTGATGAGCCATAGTGGAAGTTCAAATTGTTTAATGGTAGAATAAGTAATTCAATAATTACAGAAATAATTGAATATATTTTCAGTTCAAGTTTTAATGATTTACACATTATACATTTAATAATTTACTGACACATTGAAACAATAATAGTTAATCCTGGATACAAGTGGTTGTTATGAGTGCTTGCACTATTAGTTGTATTTTAATGGTTAATATCACCAACATAAATATTTTTTTAGAGAAATAATTTTCTTTGCATCTGCCCTTGACAGAAAGATTTTATGTTCTGTCTCATTCCTTTAAATTTTCCTAGAAGAGACTATTTGCAACACTAACAGTCTTACTCTACAGTTCAAGAGGCTTTCTGAGGTATATTTCAAAGTCTATGGTTGTTTTTTTGACATAGAGAGAACATAACCTTGGGTTTAAACTTTAAAAGGTATATAAAGTAAGAGGTTAAAAAAAATCTATTTTAAACATTTTAATGTAAAGATCTGAGATCTTCTGGGATGGACTGGCGACCTGTTCAGGGTGTACCCTGCCTCTCACCCAATGACAGCTGGAGATAGGCACCAGCCCCCCTCACAACCCTGCATGGATAAGTGTGATGGATAATTGATGGATCTTAGATCTTCTTAACTACTTCTCATGTTTTATCTTGCTAAAACTACAAGTTTCAGTGTTTTTAATTGAGATTTTATGACAGACCAGCACAAAGTAGTGGATAATTGCGATGTGGAAGGAAAAGGATGCACTTTTGATGAATAAAAAATGTATAAAATCTGAGAAGTGTGGTGCTCTTTTGTACTCAGCCCCCATGGTGGTGGCAGCATTATGCTGTGGAGATGCTTTTTTTTTTTTTTTTTTTTGGCAGGGACCAACAGGCTGCTGAGAGTAGATGGGAACACAGATGGAATTACATACAGGACAATCAGCATTCTTACCCCATAAGCAGAGGTTCACAGGGTGTTTCAGTTTACTTTTCCGACTCGGATGTCGGAATTTGAGTTCCAACTACAAATTGAACGTAGCTGAGAATGGTCTATCACATAAAATCCCATCGAAAAAGTTAAGTTACAAAATATGACAAAGCTCAATGGATGTGAATAGTTTTACAAGAGACTGCACCCCCAAATGTTCATTTGAAAAGCTAAACGCAACGTGAAAACTTATTCAATACATTCATAATTTTAAATCAGGTGTCCAAAATATCTCTTGCACTTTGATGTATGAACTAATGGAGGTTTGGCTGGAGGACATCACCAACTGAAGGATTCATAGAGAGCGTATCTTCAGAGGTCGTACTGACCTGTTGGCACATGATGATATGCCGTGCAAAACACCAGTGCCAGTTCAACTTCTCACGATGGTGGGATTCCTTGCAACCGGAGCATTTCAGCAGGGGTTGGCTGACAGATCGAGAATGTGAGCATCCAGGGAGAGGAACGTGATGGTGAGAAAACTTTGATAAAATACTGAGCAGACTTTAAGATTTTAGTTGGCTTATGGGGTTATTTTAAATTGAAAGGTCATTATGTAAAACTATGGCTCACCAGCGGAAACATAAATAACACAGCTGTTTTGAATGTTTGCGTGAGGGACTGAATGTTCTGCCGTCAAGTCTGTTTTTTATAGATCACAACTGCTGCGTGGAAAGTGATGTATGCCAGTTTCGGACCCCGCTTTTTTTTTTTTTTTTTTATAAATGAGACCCCACACTCTGATTCTCTATACAAAGAATCAGAAACTATCCTAACCCAAATTACAACAGCTTTCACACCTACAGTATTCTCAATGGGTGCCAAACTGGCTGAAAAGTGATCCACACCTGAAATATTACCACATCCACATTTAGGTCATGTTTGGTAAAGGTAATATCAACTCTATCATTCCAACAAGGCACACACAGATGAATCTTCCTTTTTTTTTTTTTTTTTTTTTTTTTTTTAATAAAGGCATATTATTTTTTTTCATATTTTGGTGGTATAGAATTCAAGTTTTTATAGATTTGGTTCACAGAGGAATCACACATGTAACTGAAACATTCCTAGATGGTACAAATCTCTCAAAAGTAGTTTAAATAAAGGTACAGTACAAAAATAACATGGGTTTTATCACAAAAGTGTAGGTTTTGTCTCTCATGAGGAAGGTACAGTGGCACAGTCTTCTTTGTATAGCAAAATAAAAGTTCCTCCTTTTTAGCTGTCTTGCAGCAGTCAGCCAAGTTAAAATATGATACATTCACTGGCTTTCTCATCGCACTGGCAGAAGGCACAAAGGACAGGCTTGGGTCAAGTAGCATCTGAAAGTATGGCTTTTTTTTCTGTTAATATGACAGAAGGATAGTTGTAAAGGCAGCTGCAGGTGTTACAGCCAGTCTGAAAAAAGACCTGATGTAGCTTCTGACAAAAACTAGAACTTTTTCCAAGTGCTATTGACCCAAGCCTGCAAAAGAGTTCAGGCTTCATTCAAAACGGACAGAAACTGTTCCTAAAAAACTAAAACAAACATATGTTGCAAGTCCACATAAGAAGTGATGCACATCTCGGCTGCCAGGTTGAAAGCCCAGAGTCGGGCTGTGGTGAGCTGAGCTGATCCTCAATGTCGGAACAAAGAGGCCCTTCTATTGCGCCAGTCCTGCATCTTTAGCCATGCCGTAGAAGATTCCTCTCTTTGCTATGAGGTTTGTGGGGGTATCAAACTCTGCTATCTGTCCCTTGTCCAACACCAGCACTCTGGAACAAGAGAGAGAACAAAGGAGTTACTGACAGTTTGCAGCTTTTCAACCAGCAGAGCCTGCAAACTTTACTGACACTGTGAAGAGATGAGTTTGCTGGGTTTTGTTAGAAATGGGAAATTTAGCCATTTGATGCAGGTGTGTTGGACCAAGGACCCATCTAAAGGTAGCAGGACATCGGCCCTCGAAAAATGCTCATAAAATACTTGAAAGTCTGCGATCAAAACTTGGCAAAATGTGACAAAAGTTCCTCTTCTGGTCTGTTAAAAGTGTCACAGTGAACCCCAGTAGGTTCAGTCACAGTACAGGGACAACAAGACCATATGTGGGACGTGTTGCTGCCACTTTAACAGAATAATAGCAGTAAGGGACAATGATCAGCTGACATCAGGCTCCATCATCTCTGAAGGCTCAACCATAAACACTAAGGGTTTCTTTTATTATCTGCCAGATGGTGAATCCAGCTTCCTGTTACCAAATGAGAACACAGCTATTACCGGCTCTGTTCCCAACAATCAGAACTCCAATTAAGATGGATGTGGACAGTGAAAGCTGGGAGATACAATAATAAGTAATAAAAGCAGAGTTCTTCACCGTGTGAACACCTGACCACCGTGATCAGAAACTGATCTTTTTCACGCTTCTGTGTTGGCAACAGGCATTATTGGAGGCATTAAGGGATCATTCAGGGGACAAAGGCTACTGTGATCAATAATTCACATTCATGTCTGACAAGGTGTTGACATTGTCTATAAAACCGTTTACTTTACAGTGACATCAGAACGCTGTAACTCAGGCACAGAGGGAGACTCTGTCTCTACTTTGTGTTCTTTCATCATCAGTCATTCATTAAATCGTCTGTCTTTTTCTGGTCCAGGGCCTTGCAAAAGTGTATTTTAATGGGACTTTCTATGATAGACCAACAGACAGTAGTAATTATAACTAGAAAATTTCTGAAGAAATTTAAAAGGGGCCTGCCAAAATGTGAGGCGTGTTGTGGAAAAACCGTCAAAGGTATCAACGTACCGTCTTCACTTCTGAACACAGTACGGACGTATCTACAAACTGAGCGTTGAATGGCGTTTGTAGGCGAAACCATGATGACACAGTAAATCCTCCAAAATAGTGTTTTTTAAGGATGTTTTCAGAACCTTGCTCTATTGACTTTGTATGGGGTAGTTTTTTGCTAATTACGTCACCATGGTAACTCAAAACGAAAAGTTGAGTAATAGCATACATCTTGAGAACGAGCCGGAATTTTTGATATTGTGGGGGTGCACGCTACGGTTCGGGCCACATTAACGGAGAAAGCAGTTTCGAGGTGGAGAGTAATAGGTTTGCATTGCTATGGCAGGCCCCAATGAAAATCTAACAATCTAAAAATAAAAAAGTATAAGCATTTGTATTCAGTACCCTTGAGTCAGTACCATGCAGAACAACCTTCTACACCACTTACAGCTGCCAGTCTGTCTTTATTTCTCCACAACTTTGCACATCTAGAGACTGAACCTTTTTTGCCCATTCTTTGCAAAATAGCTGAAGCTTGGGTTGGGCGCTACAGCTTAAAAATAAAATCTCAGATTTTTTTTCATACCAAATCTGATTTTAAATTGATTTTTTTTTTTTTCAATTTTTTCCCCACTGGTTTTCTTAATTTTTTTTTTTTTTTTACAAAGTTTTCAAAAATGTGCTTTTATTTCAATCATCCCTTCTGGCAGTTGACCTGAATTCAAAGTCCAAATAAATACAAACTGTAAGACATGCTTGTAAAACAAGATGGTAGGCCCTGACATCACTCTGAAAAATGAAAAACAAAGGAGTGAATTTGTCAAAAAAAAACCAAAAATCCAGATTTTCCAAAATCTTCATAAACAAAAAATTGTGATTAATCGATAAAGTCAATTTATTGCGCAGCCTTAGCTGAAGCTCAGTTAGATTGAAATGAGAGCCTGTAACAGGCTTACAGCAAATGGGGCTTTCTTTCAACAATGGCTTTTGTTTTGCCCTTCTTCAATAATGGCTGGCAGTTGTTCTGTCAATTTTCTGAGCTGAGCTGAGCTGTGGTCTCTGCAGCTCCTCCAGAGGCACCATGAACCTCTTGGTTGCTTCTCTGATTAATACTCTCTTTGCCCGGCCTGTGAGTTTTGGTGGGCGGCTATGTTTTAGTAAGTTTTCCAGTTCTGTCATACTCTGTTTTCAGATGATGGATTGAAGAGTCCTCTGTGAGTTGTTCAAAGCTTGAGATATTATTTTATTCCCTTATCTTTCTTTAGACTTCTGAACAGCTTCATCACTCACCTGTCTGTTCACTAATGTTCTTAAACACACCACTGAGGCCTTCTCTGACCAGCTGGAGTCACACTAAGGGAGACTCAGTTTACATTTCAGGTGACTTTTGATTGGTTTTGATTGGTTGCAGTGGGTTTTATTTAGGGGAATCAGAATAAAGGGGTCTGAATGCAAATGCACAGCACATTTTTCAGATTTGTGTTAGTAAAACATTTTGAAAACTATGCGTTCCTTTCTTTACACTTTATGATTCTGCACTACTTCGGTTTTATATTAAATTCCAATAGAACAGATATAAGGTTGTGACAAGATGTGAAAAAACCTGCTGTATGCAAGTCTGCTCAGATAAATACACAGTGTTTGTCTAACCTCGTGTAGTCCATTATAGTGTTAAGTCTGTGTGCGATGGTGAAGACAGTACAGTCCTCAAATTGAGTCCGGATGGTGGACTGGATGAGATCGTCCGTCTCCAGGTCGATAGCAGCTGTAGCTTCATCCAGGATGAGGATCCGGGTTTTCCTCAGGAGAGCACGAGCCAGACACACCAGCTGCCTCTGGCCCACGCTGTAGATTAAAACAGCAGACGTTCAGTAAAACCAATCTGCACCGAGCGCGCCTCTTCAATAGCTCCTTTCTCTGCTAAGCACACCTGAGGTTCTCTCCTCCCTCTGAACACTCCAGCTCCAGCTTTGCCGGCTGGTTGCTGACAAACTTTTGGAGGTGAGAGTGTTGCAGCGCTTTCCACACCTCTTCGTCACTGTACTTCTCAAACGGGTCCAGGTTCATCCGCAAAGTCCCAGAGAAGAGCACGGGCTCCTGAGGAAGAGACAGACACACAGATGCACCTTTAGCCTAAGCGGAGCTGGCTTTTTACAGACATGAAGAAAGAAAATCCTAAAATAAATCCAGCTGCAGAATCTGACACGGAACACTCTAATGAGAGGGTTTGTACCTGAGGAATGATGGTGAGTTTGGACCTCAGGTCATGCAGGCCTATCTCTGATATCTTCACGTTGTCAATGGTGATCTCCCCTCCTGCAGCTTCCAGCAGTCTGAAGAGGCAGAGCGTCATGGAGGACTTCCCGGCGCCGGTGCGACCCACGATGCCGATCTGCTCAGAGGCAATCCAAGCCGTCACAAAGACCCTTTTCTGAGCAGTAATAGTGCAAGATTAAAAATCTTTCTTAGGAAAATTAGCCCCCACCTTCTCCCCTCCCTTGACGCTCAGCGTGATGTTCCTCAGGACAAGGTCCAGACCCTCACGGTACCGAACGCTGTACTCGTTGAACTCCACGTTTCCCTCCATGGGCCACTCAAGAGGGGGCTTCTTGTTCTCCACCTCCCATGGGGCCTAAAAGCAAGAACACACCTTTTCTGACAGGCACACTTTTTGGCCACCAATGCAGTCTGGGTAGCTTTTATCAGAAGTGACATTTTACATAACTCCTAAGCAAAAGCATTTCATCACACGTAGACCAGCTAGTGAACAGAGGAGGCGTGTTGCAAAAGTGCACCGTGTACAAAATCCAGTGTTTGTGTTAGGCAGCAGGCAGGGGGCTTGTTGGAAGCAGGTATTATAACATTTCTGGATCTAGTTACGGTTTATAGGTGCTGTGTTGTTTGAGCTGACCAGCAGAGCAGCTTTATGAAATGTGGCTGAATTCCTACGGTTTTCAGTCTAGCAGGGAGCTGGGTGGGGGCGGGGGGAGGCAGCGCTGATTTAAAAACAAACACATGCTCAGCCCCGCATGAGCTTCTGTGGAACATTAGAAACAAGCCTTGGTGGACATGTCGCAGGATACTCAACTAGGCCTGTCACGATAACAAATTTTGCTGAGCGATTAATTGTCCCAGAAATTATTGCGATAAATGATGATGTTGTCGTTTTGAGACCATTGTTAATTAATATCATAAAAATGGTATAATAATGCAAGGACACCCTCTCAAAGATCAATAAACTAATTTCTAAAAACAGGGTTAGGGGCCTATGCTCAACATACCTCAGTCTTGGTTTCGGAGTATTCCTTCACTCTCTCCACCGCTACAATGTTGTTCTCCAGGTCTGAAGTCATCCGGACCATCCAGTTCAGAGACATGGTCACCTGTTCAGATAAAGCTGGTTTTAAAGGTCTTTTAGCACTAAACTGTGATATCCACTGACCAAGTCATGTGAAGCTGTACAGTGTCTTGCAGAAGTATTCATACATATTGAATACTAGTATGTAGATTGTTGCACATCTACATACTGATGTTTTTGGACATTAGTCTTTGCAAAATACATCTACTTGACTTCTTCCATCTCCTAATCAACTCTGAGCAGGACTTCTTTGTTTTAACAATCGTTTTCCTCTTGCCTCTCTGCCATAATTTGCAGTGTACAATTAAGAACTGTATTTATCACACACAGGTGGATTCTTTACTAACTAGGTGACTTCAAAAGGCATTTGCCCTGGATTTTATTAAGGGGTATTAAAGTAAAGGGAGCTGGATACAAATGCATGTCACACATTTCAGGGTTGGTATTTTTTATTTTTTTTGTTAACCTTTCCCATCCACTTCACAATGGCACTCCTCTTCCTGTTCATCTATCTCTTGAAATTCTAACAAAATACAAAAATTTGTGTTTTTTAAAGTGACAAAAGGTGGAAAAGGTACTGTATGTGCAGCACAGCCGAGTTTGCATCATCATATGTAAAAAGTTCACAGCTGCAGCTCATATCTCAGCAGTTAGGTTACCTGGAGAGCGTATGACACTGACAGACCCACAAGGCCAGGGCTCAGACTGTCCTTTCCCATCACAGCGAAGAGAGCAGCAAACAACACGATGCAGTTCCCGATGAACTCGATGCGTACTCCGAGCCACCTGCATGACAGCGGGGTTCCATTTAAAAGATGTCCCACTTTATGCAGACATGAGGAACTTGGTATTAGGATGAAAAGAAACAATCATTCTAACTCGTGGACAGAGATGTGATGGCCGGTGTGCTGTCAATGTTCACTGACAGGCACTGGGTTTTGGAAAAATTTTTAGCAAGGTTGGAGTTTGGTGCAAGAAACACACTCAAAAAAATGTTAGAAGTGTCCATCATATTAATTCACTCTTTATTTTCTTATTGTTAATCATTAATTTCTTTACTAATAATTGCTATTTGCTTTTTGAATGAGTTGCCGAGATGGAGCAAATAGTGGGAGCAAAGTGCACACAAAAATGGTTCTCGGATGTAAAATGTTAATGGATCTGAGTTGGTTGTATCCAAGGACTCCCATTGTGTTTTACATTAACATGTACTGTAAGGTTAATTATTAAATCATTAACAGATTTCTTAAAGCATATTCTATATTGACTGCATGCTTCTTTTATATACAGACATGGCATTCTCACCCGTGTTAAATTAATCACCTGATTGAAAAGTCATCCATACAACAGTGTTACTGTCTGATTCTGGATGTATGTTTCTCTTACTTCTTCTCTTCCAACAATGTTGAGTTTTCTAATGAAAAAAAAAAAAAAACTAAAGATGGTCAGTTATAATTTACCTCAAACACACACTATACTGCTAAAAGTATCCGCTCACCCCTCCAAATCAATGACTTCAGGAGTTCCAATCGTTTCCATGGCTACAGGTTTTGTAAATCCAAAACCTCAGCATGCACGTGCTTCAACAAACATTTATAAGGGAATTGGTCGCTCAGGAACCCAGGACAATAGGAGCTGGGAACAGAACCTTTCTGTTCCAACATGACTTGGCACGAAGCAAGGCCCAGAAAGAACTTGACTGGTCTGCACAGAGTCCTGACCTCAACCAACAGAACGCATTTGTGATGAATTAGAGCCGAAACTGTAAGCCAGGATTTCTCATCCAACATCAGTGTCTGACCTCACAAATGAAGTTTTGGAAGAATGCTAAAATATTCTTGTTAAACACTCCTAAACCTTGCAGAAACCCTTCCCAGAAGAGCTGAAACTGTTATATCTGCTGACATCATATTAAACCCTATAGATTTAGAAGGAAACGCCACTTGAATTCATATCTGTTCGAAAATAGGCGAGCGAAAAAATTTGACAATAAAGTGTAAAAAAGATGCCTCACTCAATTTTACTGTTTCTGGGATTAAACCGCCATGATTTCATATCGCTGTTGGAGTCAACCTTAACTAGTTTGGTCAAATATTTACATTTTTTATGTTTAGAGTTTCCTCCATGATATCAGAGGATATGTAGAACAAGGTAAGTGTAGTCTTATAACTAAAGTGGAACCGAGAGCTGCTGTTCAGCTGAACAGAAGGAGGAGACTTACCTGTTGGACACTATACCAGGATAGTAACTCTTTTGGTTCTCATCCACTTTCATATCACTCATCAGAACAAAGGCAGTGTGTCTGCCATAGGCTCGGATTACGCTAGAGCCAGTGATGGTCTCAGAGAAATGGGAGTATATTGGAGAGCGGCTGACCGACTCCAGACGCTTAAGCTGCCGCGACGTGGCAACGTAAAATCTCTACAGGCGTTGGGGAAGGAGAGAAACAAACACAACATTACAACTGGATAAGGCTTTACATATGGTTAGAAATTACAAGAAAATCCACAAAGATGAGCTTAAACACACACACACACAAACAAACACACATACACACAAGTACGTACATAAATAACACAAGCAGCTTTTAAGAACAAAACACCTGCAGAGTTTTTTGATATTCCAGGTTTCAGATTTTTGATAAGGTGCCAATCTCCATCAGCTCACCAGCACTGACCTCAGGAATGTTGTACACTCTGTACCGCAGCATGTAAACACTTTAATTAATTCACCAGTGTACTGCTGGAGTCCAATGTTGCAACAACTCCGACCGAGCGAGCTTTCCACAGGGCGGCCAGCACCGGTGGAGAGGAACTGCTGGTGTTTTGTTTTTATTACAGATGCAGCATATTGGCTTAAAAAAAAAAAAAAAAAAAAAAAAAAAAAAAAAAAAAAAATCCCATTTATAGTCTTGTAAAGAAAATCATTATAAAGTGGTAGAAGCCTAGAAGCCTTTAGTACCAACAGTATGTCCTCAGTTTGTTCCCAGATCAGTTGAGGGAAGGAGAGGGAAAAAAAAAAAGTCATGCAGCAAAGAGCAGATCATGCAGGGTGGATGTCATGAAAAAGCAGCAGGACAGAAATGAACTTGTTATTACTGATCTTGCTCATTTGGAGGTCCAGGTAGAATCAGAGCATGAACACACACAGCGCCTTCAATAAGTACCAACACTAAAGCCTCGTGTGTAAATACCTTCATACTGGTTTTCTTCAGAGACAGACAGTGCTTTGCAAAAGTGTTCAGAACCCTCAACGTCCTTGATAGTTTGTCTCCTTACAGCCACAAACTTTAATGTACCATATAGGGATTTTATGCCATTAACCAACAAGTGGTGCACGATCTTGAAGTGGAAAGAAAATTAGATTTAATTTCCAAAGATATTTTTTCACTAATGAAAATCTGAAAAGTGTGGCTTACATTTGCATTTAGGCCCTTTACTCTGATACCCCCAAAGAAAAACCAAACAAATGCCTTAATATAGCTATTACCTAGCCTAGCATTTTCAAATAGATTTAGGTCTGGACTTTGGGTCATTCTAACACATGATTACGCTATGATCTGAACCATTCCATTGTAGATCTGACTGCATGTTCAGGGCTTCTAACTTGCTGCCTCTAAAGAGTTATCTTCCAGAACTGGCCTGTAATTATCTATAGTCCCATCAACACTGACCAGTTTCCCTTCCCCATGCAGAGTAAGGCATCCCTATAAAACAACACTGCCACTGCCCTCTGGGTATGTTATGTTTTGAATAATCAAAACTGTCCATCTTCTCACCACTCTTCCATAAAGTGCAGATTTATGAAGTGCACACCTAATGGTTGTCCTGTCAACACATTCTAGCACCATGCAAATTTTACTTCCATTTCACCATTTTGAGGTACTTTATGTTGGTCTATCAAATAAAATCCCAATAAAACAGATTAAGAAGTTAAAGAAGTTTGAGCTTGTAAAGTAGCAACATAATATGAGTACAGACACTTTTGCAAGCCACATTTTCTTAAAGAAAACCCATGATGTAACCACTTATGCCCAGTTCTCTTTCTGATTGTCAATATGATGCATCAACAAGCCCCAAACTCTTAGTTAATAACCAGCAATTTAAAACAATTGTCCAAAGCTCTAACTAGTAGCGTTTTTTTTTTGTTTTTTTTATTTAGATTTTTTTTTTTTTTCATTTTTGATTTTAAAATTGTCACTTGCTCAATGAAAATGTCATTACTGCAGGAATAAATGTTTTACATTCATACCTTCATTACTGAATGTAGTTCTTTTTAGTCTTCAAAAACAATGACTTATTAGGCAGTTTTAGTCACCTTGTGAACATCTTTTAAAAATATTTAGCTAGAAAAATTGCATTACAACAAATATTACAAAGAGAAGATATGTAATTTCCAAGATAAATGCCAAGCTAACGTCAAAAAGTAGTCTCTGTGGCACAGGAAAAGGGGATATTGTGTGGGTAAATATCATCAGCCAGAAGGCCAAATATAATATGAAATCAGAGCTGCTCCAGGTTCTTAAAGTCATTGCAACTATTAAATAAATTCTTAAAAGGATTTTTGAAGGTCTACATCTAACAAGAGATGTTATTGGCATCAACATCGGTATCGGCTGATGTTAGTCAATTTTTTATTCTAATATAAACAACTGATGCTTATTTCCATCTTGTTGCCATTTCTGAGGGGACACAAGACAAGGTTGGCCATGTAGTATTTGTTTGGTCATGTGACAGTGACAGAAATGCGGCGCAGGATTGTGAGGTGTTTAACTGAAGCAGAGAAGCAACGTTGCAGTGTTGAAAGTGTCTGTAAATGTCGGTTATCAGTCATAACAGTAATATGGATATCGATATAGGCCCAAATTTTCATATAGTTGCATCCCTAAATTTAACCTTTAAAAACTTGCAGAAGCCCTCAAAAAGTCATACAAGTGCTGTTTGTGAGCATAAAGTTTCTCTGGTAATAAAATCGTATCTTATACTATGATTTTTGCCTTTTACGTGTCCTCTGTCAGTAAAAAAACATGTCTGGTGAGGTTTTTTTTCTGTTTTCGTGGAGGTCTACAAATCACTTTAATGAATTCAATAAAAATCCACATTATCCAAACATTCTTCCCACCTTTCCAGTCACTGCATTAGCTTGAGTTAATCTTTTAGGGCCCACCATTTTTGTGATAAAGCTAACTCCTGATAGCCATATAGATTTTAATTGGCATGACAGAAGGTGTCCTTCAAATAATCTTTTTGCAGCTACGTCATTTTTGTGGAGTTAAATCCTCACCAGTAAAATATGCACTGAATATGTATAGAACAATGGGAGTTCCAGATGCTTCCATTCACTAGCACTGGATGGCTCGCTAATGATGGCATAAAATAGGCTATGCTGCTGACCATTATTGGCAGGAGTTTATTTATAGTCTTTTGAATTTACATTTGTCAAAAATGGTCATTAACTTCTGGCAAATTACAGACAAATTGGATTTGCCAGAATGATCTTATTTTCCTATGCAGAGAGGCTTAGCTTACTTTCCTCAAATATTTCTCCAAACTTTCCCCTCCTTACTGGACAAGTGACTGGACAAGTCTTTGCTTTATAGACTTGAGTTTTTCTTATTACTACTTTCTTTTTAGGTGGCCGTTTTGTTAAACACTAATACTCTATAGTTTGGTGTTTCAGACTTAACATCATTACAATGAACACAGCTTTGGTCTGCTCAAACTGAGGCCTAGTCCACACATAGCCGGATATCTGGGAAAAACGAATACATTTTTATGTGTTTTGGCCTTTCACCCACACGAAAACGCAATTTAATATCACTAAAAACTAAAAACGATTATTTATAAAAACTCCGATCAAAATGGAGATTTAAAAAAAAAAAACATATTTGTGTTTGCGTGTATACATAGGAAAATTTAGGGACCTGCACATTACCGTCTGTGACAAATAATGACAAATATATCCACATACTTGCTTTGACATGATTCCCAATTGACATCGTCTTATGTTTTATTAACTTCATATTCTAATACGCTATTTAAAAGTAGTTTAACCTATATATCTGTGCACACAAAAGAACCTCCTGGGCATGTTTAAATGCTAACAGGAAGTCGTAGTTGTTTTGAAGCAATCTGATTGGCTGATATAGGTTTTAGCTTTGAGCTACACTGCCCCCAAGGTGTTTGGCATGTTTAAAGCAACGCTCACCTATTTGTGTGGGTTCATGTGGAGGAAAACTTTTCTGAAACCGATCGTATGTGTATATTATTTTTTTAACGATGTGGCAGATATTTGTTTTTATAAAGACCCTGCTATGTGTGTACAATGCCATAGTTAAAAAAGAAAAGCTGTTCTAATGATGATAATGATGTCTTTAAACAACAGGTCTTTGATGTTAGCCTTAAAAGAGATCAGGTAATTTTTTAACCCTGCTTCCTAAGAACTTACTGTAGCTCAATTCAAATAAAAATCCTAAATTTCAGATTTTTCAGCTAATTGGCCAGAAATATTTTTGCTGTACTTAAAGTATGATTTATTGATGTAAAGAGCCCAACTAAATTTTGCCACTAACTGGAGCTACCACTCTACCTGTAGAGCTACTACATGTATAGCTACTATGACTACAAACTAGCAAAACAAATTAAATCACAGCTGATCTAAAACACTACAACAGTAATGATTACTTTCTCAAACACAAACAGCAGTCTACATCACATTCACTCAATGACACTCACACTCATGCATGTTGCATTTATGAGTGAGCACACTTGTTTCCTATTTACCTGAACCCACCAATAGAACACCATTAACGGGGCTATGACTATGAGGAACATTGGGGTGAGGGCAGAGCATATGAGCAGCACATTCAGTGTGTACCAGAAAGTGCGCATCCATATGTCAATATTATCTGGGATGTGGGAGTCTATAGCATCCACGTCTTTGCTGAAGCGGTTCAGTAACCGCCCAGTCGGGGTGCTCTCGAAGAAGGCCTGCGGAGCTCGCAGGACCCCCAGCAGCATGTTGCGGTGTGTGAGCTTGGCTGCCCGCAGCATACAGTAGGCCCGGCACAACAGGCAGTTAACCAAAATGAGCACACCTGCAAGAAGGGGGGAGGAGAGGACAACACAACAATAACTGCGTTAAATGGATAAGGATCTGTTCCGACTGTCTGCCGTAAACAGCAGCCTTCGATTGATTTTTTTCTCAAATCAACAGAAGCTTAGTAACACCTGATGAAGCGAGAAAAAAGTTAGATCTGTTTTTTGTTTGGCATATTCCTTCTGCTTTGTGAAAAAGTGGCTGTTACTTAGCATTCTTCACTGTTCTGAGGGATTTCTGTCCCTGCATAAGAATATTATGACTAAAAATATCTACTACTTCAGCAAATCAGTGTTGCTTGTTGATTATAAACTGAGGAGTGGAGACAAAGATTAACTGAGGCCAAAACACTTACTTTATAATCCACTTGCTCATGGGTATCTTTATAAATTATATAACAAATTCAACATCAATATGTCCAAACCAATGTAATAAGATGTTTGAATTATTAAAAAGAGTGGGATGCAAAAGATCAGTCATTCTTAAATTGACTCTTATTGTACTGCAGAAAATGTAAACTTAAAGATGCCTCTTTTTTTATTAACATTTATTCTATAAATGCTATTTTCTGTAATTCAGGTCTTTTTTTTAATTAGGGTTCTTCAAAGAAGCTAAGAATCATCAGAATCTTCTTAATCCAAAAGCTGGTTCATTAAAAAAAAAAAAAAAAAAAAAAATTTTAAACTGAATCTATAAAATGTCTCCCACTTTAAAAAAATAGAAACTACCCCTCTAAAAGTTGACTGCTTCTACTGTGGCAGCTATTTTGGAATGTGTTGTTGGTCTTCAGTGCAGGAATTGATGACAACAAAATTAAACATTGAATATCCGGAAGTCATAGTTTCTGCGATAAGGTACAGTGCTTTGCAAAAGCATACATACTTTTTGAAAATTTGAATATTTTGTCATGTTACAAACTTTACATTGTTTAATTAGGATTTTTATGACATGTTTGGGAAGTATAAGGAAACTGATAAATGTTAACATTTTTTACAAATAGAAATCTGAAAACTGTACCCAAAGCTCAGACAGACTGGATGTACGGAATCTGTGAATATCAGTTTTTAAGTTTTGCCACATGTTAACAGCTGGATTTAGGTCTGGACTTTGACTGTAGCACAACTATGTGAAACTACAAAAAGCTTTAATAAAACACGTTGAGCTTGCAACACCACAAAATGTGAAAAATTCCAGAGGTATGAAAACCTTTGCAATCTATTGTAAAAAGCAAAGCAATATAGGACCTATTGTGTGTTTTTGTTACATTTGCATTGATTAAAGAAAAAAATTAAACTCTCTGACATTGTGCACAACAAGCCTATGTAAATAGGTGAAAAATTCATAGTTTATAACCAAAACAAATCTTAAAAATGTGGCTGGCCTTATCTAAAAACTTTACAGCTTACATAATCTTTCAAAACATTGATGTAAGGAGGTCTGAAAGAAATGAGAGGAATTCTTATCAACCCAACCAGCTGTTCTTATGCCATCTGAGAACTACAGTGCTCTAGGTTTCCATGGTGATAACCTAAACATTGCACAACATCATAGAGATAGTGTGTGTTACTGATGCAACTGTGATAACCAACCTGGACACCCTGATATTAGAAAGAGTGGCCTACTTTAAACAGGCATTAAATGAAACTGAGAAATATCGTCACTGATTCACCACTAGAGGGCAGTAATGAGATATTTAAGACAATTTCTACTACTTTGATAACTCCTTTTCCCTTATATGGATTATGAGACACGTGCATGTTGTGTGTGTGTGTGTGTGTGTGTGTGTGTGTGTGTGTGTGTGTGTGTGTGTGTGTGTGTGTGTGTGTGTGTGTGTGTGTGTGTGTGTGTGTGTGAAGAGGTGTGGCAGCACACTGCAGGCTGGACAGAAGGGTTCTGGCTGCAGGAGAAAGCAAAGTAAATCCAGTAGCAAAGAGGAGTAAAATCAACAGCAGCACGAGGCGCTCATCATCGACATCACATGCTAAGGGAGACAAAAGCCATAACGGGAAGGTTAGATTTGCTGCACCAAACATGCAGGCTGCATGCCACTCCAGGAAGAGGAAGAATCAGCAAGGAGGAAGACAGAACACTTTATGGCACAGAGAACAGAGGATCGCCTGTCCTAGAGTACCTGGACAAAGACATAAATGAAAGCCAGGGGCGCAATGACAACAGCAAAAATGGGTGTGCTGCTAATGATAACAATCATGGTGGAGAGGGAAACGAAGAAGGTCCCGAGGAACATGAGCACAGTAGACGGCAGCGCCTCGTCTATCACGTAGATGTCTTTGGAGAAGCGGTTGATGATGCGTCCTATGGGTGTGGTGTCAAAGAAAGACTGGGGTGTGTGAAGTTTGTTGATGAGCAGGTTAAAGTGCAGCTTCTTGGCTGCGCCGATGTTCCCCATGGCTAGAGTGAAGGAAGAGATCATGACCAGGATACCTGGGAATGGTTTAAACCACAGGAGAGAGAGGGAGGAGAAATGAAAGAATTTTGTGAAATGACGGTAGACACTGGGTCACTAGGACAGGAATACCAGGCTTCACTATACACTAGGCTTCAGATCCACAGCCTCCTTAATGCAAAAACTGCTTTCTGTGAGCATAAAGAAATCTCTCTGCACAAAAAAAATAGGCTACCTGCAAATCAAACCGTTTCAGATTATTTTTTTCAGCACCAAGAACCTGTGTGGGTGGAGGTGACACACTGTAACATGAACTCAAAGTGGCTAGACTCAGTTTCAAGACAAATGAGAAAGAAGAGCATAACTTTGAAAAGATGCTTTGATAAGAGTTCACTGAGACAGTCAGTGTCTGGTTTCTTACCTTGTGCAATGCCCAGAGCTGCGTATACCCCCACCCTCATGTGAACATTTTCCTTGGTCTTATTTGTCAACGAGTCGCTGGTCCAGTGGCTGAGCCAGATGTTGGCGCCGATGGAGGCAGCACTCTGGCAGCCGTACAGCAGGCAAATGATCACTGACAGCACGAGTCCTACTGCCTTCGCATACTCCAGAAACACTTTGGTTTTGACCTGTGTAAGAGCAATTGACCAGTCAGATTAAAGAGAAATGTCAGCAACATCATTGTTTTATCACACAGACAGCTCCCATTTCTCCTGTTTGATTAAAATGTTTATGAAACAATGGGTCAAAATAAGGCATGTCCCAAATCCCATCAGGATTTTTGGTCACATATAGTAATCCGAGTCATCCAAGAACAGGCATCTGCCAATGTCAAGTTCTAACCCGATGCATCATAAAACACAATAATATGTATGTGCTTGAAAACTCAGTAGCTTAAAAGTGCAGTAAAAAATCATCAATACATCCAACTGAATACATTTCTAAAAGCCAACACATACAGCGACAGTCTTTAATAAACTCACTCACTTGCTCCTGCTAACATTGTTTTTATGCAGCACTGTTAGCTAAAGAGCTAGGTTAATGTTAGCATGCTAATTGCTTATTTTTAAAAGATTCAATTAATTAGCTTATAAAATATTTTAATGCGGGCCTTATTAAAATTTTGAGGACAGAACTTAGAGAAAACATTATTGTCCTTCATAAATTTTGTACTATGCTTTGAATGTCATAATATTTAATAACTAGTGTTTCAGCTGCTCTCTGCTCAGGTTTCCCTTACGCCGAAAGTTGTCTGATTCACAGAGCAGAGCAGGTGGACAGGAAGAGAAAGTCATCATTAAGTGTAAAAAAAAATTTTTTAAAAATTTGATGACTTATACATCATTACAAGCCATACCTGAACAAAGGCAAAAATGTACACAAATTGGTCAAGTAAACTGGATTGCACCGCCTGCTGGGATGAGGTAGACATGAAGTTAGGGACTTCAAGGCTCAAGATCTTACACTTAGGATCGGATTGCGAGATCTCTAATTAGGGCAGGGCGATATGGCTTAAAAATTAAATCGCCGAATGTTTTCAAACCAGATCTGATTTCCAAATCAAACAACTGACAGAAAATATTTTAAATAACTGCTTTTATTTCATTCATTCCTTCTGTGAGTTGTACAATGATATACAACTCAGGCCAGACTACGAGAATTTTTTGCTTAATTACAAGAATATAGTCACAATATTAGCAGAATAAAGACAAAATTTTACCAGAAGAGCATCTTAAAATTATGAGAAAAAAGTTGTTTTTCATGAGAAAAAAGCGTGGACAATTAATTTTTTTGTTATTTTTTGTGTTGGAGTTCCCATAAAAGTACTACTTCATTCTTCTAATGTGACTTTATTCTGGTAATATTGAGACTTCATTCCCATATACTTCATTGTTATATGACTTTATTCCCATATGACTATGACTGTATTCTTGTAACATTATGACTTTATTTTTGTAAAAAAAAAAAAAAAGAAAAAAAAAATAAAAAGAAAAAAAAAATAGCCTGGCCCTAATACTCCATTGTAGAGTTGACCTGAATCCTAAGTTCAAATAAATAAAAGCTGTAAAAAACCCTTGTCAAACAACACGGTGGCCCTGAACGTGCTAACATCAGTGTGAACTATGGAACACAAGGAGAGCACTGGTGAGAGAGAGAGAGAGAGAGAGAGAGAGAGAGAGAGAGAGAGAGAGAGAGAGAGAGAGAGAGAGAGAGAGAGAGAGAGAGAGATAGATAGATAGATAGATAGATAGATAGATAGATAGATAGATAGATAGACAGACAGACAGACAGACAGATAGATAGATAAAATCGATTTGCCGCCCAGACCCATCTTGAATCCAAAGGATTTTACAGCTGCACCTGATATTCATCTTTTTACACAAAAGAGTACTGAAATAACAGCTGATCACAAAATTGCTAGAAAGATGAACTATAACAGTTTTTTTTCTGAAGTAAAATAGTAGTGACTTAAAAGGAAAACTCAGCTTTCACTCTAAAAAAACTGATGCAGACAAAAACAGAACGTTCTCAACTAACCCGGCCTGTTTCTGCCGTCTCTGCCTGGATGAGCTTTTCCGCCTCCGTGGGTTTCTTCTTCTCCTGAGGCTCTGGATGCTTCCTCTGACTCTGTCTCCTGACTGAGCGGCATCGAAAGTTCTCGCTGTCTCCTGACAGAATGCTGATCTGTCTGGAAAAGGACAGTGGCCAATAGATTTATGTCAGTTGACAAAAAAAGGCTGTTTGATTCCAGTAAAATAGGATTATGGAGGCTTAGGACTAATCTAACAAGCTTTATTATTTTTAATTTCTCACACCTCATAAAACTTTTCTTCGCCTCATTGACAGTAGGTTCATTATCCACCATGTCTGTGTGGTGGTTGCTAAGGACGTCATCCGGGAATAACTCTTCTTCTATTAACTCATCTGTGAAACCATTGGGACAAACAGAATGAGACTGTGTGAAACCAGCAAAATCAACCATTCATCTCAGAAAGGATTGACAGGAAGAGGAAAAAGTGTTGCTCAACCAGTGGCCTCGTCCTCTTCTACGATGTCTTCCAGAGCGTAGTTCCTGAGAAACTCTGCGAAGGCTCCGTTCTGTTTGAGCAGCTCCTGATAGGAGCCCATCTCCGATACCCTGCCCTCCACCATCACCACTATGTTGTCCACCTGAGGCAGGAAGCTGATGCCGTGTGTCACCAGGATGCGAGTCTTGGATCAAATAAAGGAATAAAGGTATTATACCAATAAAAGTAAAAAAACAGACACACCTTTTATTACAAGCCCAAGTACAGAGAAGCTTTCAGCATAGATTCCCATCAGAAAATCGGCTCTTATCAGAGACTGAGGATTATGTTTACAACACAGAATGAGTCATTTACTCTGGATCTTATCACTTCCCCACTGGGAAAGTGATAAGATCCAACTTCCTCACCTGAATCGAGGCTGAGACGCTTCAGTCATTCCAGTACCTGTGTGGGTCAGTGAAGGAGTTTCCTCACCTTGCCTTTCAAAACGCCCTCAGGACCGATGAGGTTGTCAAAGATGTGCTTGGACACATGGGCGTCCACCGCAGAGAGCGGGTCGTCCAGGAGGTAGACTTCCGCGTCGCTGTACAGAGCTCGAGCCAAGCTCACCCTCTGTCTCTGACCGCCAGAGAGGTTGATGCCCTGCAGTAGATAATACAGTCATCTTCTGTCACTATGGCGACCGAGGATGTTGGTTTTGTTGTTAAAAGCTTTCTGCAAATAATAAATATGATCAAATTACAAACCAACAAACTGAACCCCCCCCAGAGGTTTTAGATTATGGACACAAGACTTCCTGTCAGGAAATGCTGCAAAAGTATTCATACATGGTGCCTTTCTCAGAACAGAATTGAAATTCTCAAAACTACTTGTTCAATCTTCACATCATTGTGTCACTTGTGCACATAATAAAAGTAATTTCTGATTCCTCTGAGCAAGTTGCAAATGCTTTCAAACATCATACAAGTGATTATGTACAATTCTCTGCTTTTACCCACATTTGCAATGTTTTTCCTAAAATCTGTCCTGATCTGGTAAATCGCTCCCAGGTGAATGCTGAGTTTCTCCAGCGTAGGTAAATGTGTGAAGAATTAGATTAATCAATGATCAACCACTTTTCTGAAATAGCTCAAAGGTGCTATGAACAATCAACTGGCAAGAATATAGTGTACATAGCTGGAACATAACACAGTATTACATTTATGACAATGGAAGGACAAATATTTGGACAGGGTCAACTGCCAAGAGGCAAAACAGAGGAAGAGGCAGAAGAGGCTGAGGACATGTATCAGTTTCCATCACTCCAACATGATCAGGCAATGGTTTTCAGCCCTCAACAGGATGCTGATGGAGTTCCTCTCACCCCACTCCTCATTCCTAAAAGATTCTTTCCACACTGCATCACCAGAGAGGATATTCGCTGTGATAAGGATGAAGAGTTTGTGGCCCAGCAGTCATGAACATGAGGAGATTTAGGATGACTGCACTGTAATTCCTACAGCACTGCATGTACAGTTTTCCTTAAGGAGATTGTCTTGTGTGTCCATTTCTACTTTTTTTTCTTTGTGCTCTTCAGTGCTGTACTTTCCTTTCTGTATCATAATGACATCTTCTGTCAAATTACAGTAAAAGCATAAATGTGAATCTTGTCCAGTCTCTTGCCATTGATCTTCCACAATTACATTTTACAATACTTGTCATCAGAACGTTAGCCATAGTTTACAACAGAACATCCCTTCAGAGTACACTGCTACACTGACAACATGACTAATCAATTTGACTGTCTTATCCGAACACATTGAAACAAGGACTTGTCATTCTGAGGCACTGACATGTTCATTGACACAGATATTTAATTTTGAGAAATGAACTAGAGACTTTGAGAAAGAGACTGGATTCTGCATGTAATCCATGGTGTTTTGCTGTTTGTACAAACTGTTTTGAGAAATGCACTTACTGCTTTGCAAATGTCAAAAATGACTCAAGAAATGCACCAAAGTGACTGAGAAAAAAACCGTAATAAGCCTTAATGTAGAAGTGGAAAGAAAAAAGCTCCAGTAGAAAGCCACAAGAAGTCCCTTTTTTCAGTTTCCCACGTTATGTAGGAAAAAGTGAAAAACGACTGAATGTTTTGGCCAACATGCATAACCTTGAAAAGACTAACAAATACAAATGCACACAACACTTCAGAACTTCATTTTCTTTTCTTTTCTTTTTCTTTTTCTCAATACTTGAAAATCATGAATCCTTTTCTTTCCACTTCACAATTACACACTGCTATGTGTTGGTCAATCACACAAAACTCCAACAAAATTCATAAGTGGTTGTAACATGATAAAATACAGAACCATTCAGGAGGTAAAAATACATTTGAAAGCAACTTTTTTTTTTTTTTTTTTCCTACCTTTTCTCCGATCTCTGTCATGTCTCCTCCAGGCAGTACTTCAAGATCTGGCGTTAAAGCACAGGCATCCAGAACACGGCGGTATTTACACTCATTGAAGCTCTTCCCAAACAGAATGTTGTCCCGCAGGGTGGCATTTTGTATCCATGCCTGCTGGGGAACATAAGCCACTGACCCCTGAGAATAGATTCAGATTACTGTTAGTTCTCCTTTTTTGTGTCCACAGTGTATGAAATGTTCACACTTTGGCCATTAGAGATTCCAGCTGGGTGAAAAATATAAATGACCTGTGATCCTTCCACTGTGTGTGCAGTGCAAGTGATGGGGAAAAATTCCCAAGCCTTGAAACTTGACACTATAAACCCTAAACCCGCCGATTTACGATCTACAAGATGACAACCTGGAGTAGTTGCCTCAAGGACAAATCTGAACATCAAAGCTGGACTCCTTTTTAATCTGTCTAATTATTTTCCAATCCAAGGTAGCTGTCAAAAATGCTGACCTTTTAGAAAACATTGAACTTCAGCTAAAAAAAAATACAGATTTCTACAGTTTTTCCTTTTTTTAAGTCTCACTTCAGTGTTTCAGATCATTCAACAAATTTCAGGATACAACAAAGAACCTGAGGAAAAAGAAAATTAACTTTTCAACTGAAAATTTCATTTAAGGGGAAAAAACGTGAAAATATAATTGGAACTTTTTTTTAAATTATGAATTAGCCAATAACCACATCCAGGCCTGACTACTGACAGAACTTTGGAATCAAGAAAGCACTTAAATAGAACCTAAAAAAGGTCAGAGTTCACAATTTAACAAGAAAGACACCAGGCAAAAATCATCCATGGGAGGGTTCCAAGGAAAATATTTACTGCTGCTGACCAAAAACATCACAAAGGCCTGTTTTATGTGCCAAAAACACATCTTAATGATCCCAAAGATCATCAGGATCATCATCATTGTGCAGACTGATGGGAAGATGTGTGTCATGTTACATTTGGAGTATAACTAAGACAACATTTCACAGAATGAACATCATAATGGAGGCGTTTGATGATCTGGAGCTGGGTTGTTTCTTCAAGACATGGATGACTTGCTTAAAAAAAAAAAAAAATTATGGATCCTGCTCTCTAGCAAAAAAAAAAAAAAAAAAAAAAAAACTCCTGGAAGAGAATGTCCAGACATGTTTTTCTGTATGTGGTTTATGCTTCTGGACAAGGCCATTAATACTCAAAAAACCCTCAAATGTGGCTGAATTCAAATAATCCCCCAATGAAGAGTTGCAAACTCTCTTCACAGTTTTGTAAAAGACATTATTGCCAGTTATCACAAATGATTAATGGCAGTTCTTGCTGGTAAGGGTGGTACATGCAGTTATTCGGTTTTGGAAGCAATTTAAACCTAGAGTCAGGTTGAGTTGGATAGTTTTTATCTCTTAATAAATGAAATAATCATTAGAAACCTGCTTTCTTATTTGCTCAGGTTATTGTTCTCTGATATTAACATTTGTTTGATGATCTGACACAAAAACAGAAGAAATCCGTAAGACGGGGAAATACTTTTTCCCATTTCTGTGCAATTATGTAGCTGACATAGGATTTCTGAAAATGTTGGGACACAAGATAACGTTGAGTTAGACTCAATGGAGGCATAAATCTAAAAAGGAAAACATTTGGGAATCCCAGTTAAAAAAATTATGCAGGTAAACTATTCAAATGTGAAAGTCAGAGTTAAGTTGTGTAAAATTGCGATGCTGAAATGATTATGCAACAGCAATCTGTGAGAAAGTATGAAATATTTCCTTAGGGGCGTAAAATGTTGACTGAATTCTTGAGGTCACATCAGTCATAAACGTCTTGACAGGGCCAAGTAGAGTCATCTGTAGTTCAAGAAAGGGAGAAGTACCGTAAAGTGAAAGAAATTTTTTAATACCCGAACAGAAACTTCTCCTTCCAGCTTCTCCATATCACCCAGCAGTGCAGCGATCAGGGAGGACTTCCCACAGCCAACGTGTCCCACCACTGCTACCAGGGAGCCCTGGGGCACCATCACATTGATGCTAGCAACACACAGCACACATGTCAGAGACAGAGGAGTAAAAAACACAACACATGTGAATGGACACAGCGACGCGTGGCATACTTGTGCAGAACAGGTTCATCTTCTTTGGCCCACGTGAATTTCCCATTCACTACCGAGATGGCAAACTCTGTTGAGCAACAACATGATGAAAGAATTTCTTTTCAACAGCTTTCAACTGATGACAGATGAGAAAGCCTGATTGATCTTGCTGCTCTTTAGGTTAAAAGACACTGGGCAACTTGAAAGGCAAGATGACTTTGCAGTAGGATTTCATTTTGAAGAAGTCAAAAGAAACCCTGACAACGCCCTTTAAAACATGCAAGTAGAGATAGAGCTTTATTTTACCTGAGCTGGTCTTTCTGTCTACAGAGTTTGGGTCCAACTCATCATGACTCAGGAAATTTTGGATTCGCTTCAGTGAGACGCTCGCCTGAGAACCAGAAGAAAGACAGCCTTTAACATAAAGCTGCAGCAGAAACACAGAGGATGGGAAGATAATAAGGGGGGGGGAGAAAGGACACCTGTACGAGGCTGCTGATCACTTGGGGGAGCATGTTCAGAGGAAATCTGAGGATGTTGAACAGTGAGAGTGACACAAAGGCCTTTTCTGCATCCAGCACGTTGTTTTCATCCACAGTGACATACACAGCAAACGTCGTCAAGGCAACCTGGAGACACATGGGTAAAACAGCAAAACGTCAAGGCCTATTATTCCACCGTGGTAATGCAGCAATTAGCTTCATGTAAGCACCTTCTTTTACTTGTCTCGAAAAAAACCAAGCCTTTAGAACACAAGTTTCTGCTTACGTTCAAAGATGACGTGGGGCTCCTCAGGGCTCCATTCTCTGACACTTTTATTCATTATCTAGTAGCTACCCTTAGCCCAGATTATATAATATAATAGCTCCTGCCATACCTATGCAACATTGATAGTGATTCCTTAGATTATATGACATGCTAAATGTGTTTTTAATCCTTTGTAAATGTACTTTGTTAGATATTCTTGATTTTGAAACTTAAAAGGAAACCAATTAAAGTGAAAAAACCCTTTTAAGACTAAATGACTGCAAGAAAAATACAATGGAAAATAGGAATTTTAAAATCACAATAATATGAAACCAAAACTGACTAAACTACAGTTGCACCTAGAACCAACTCTCTCTCTGATTAAAAATGACTAAATAGTTGCAGCTTTTTTGTCTAAATTTGTTTAACCTGAACTCTATATATCCAAATTCTTATCTGAGGTAACTGTGATATTTTGGGGTCTTGTCCAGGATTTGAACCAGAGAAATGACAGAAGCAAGATATATATAAGCAAATGTCACTAAATCAGTCATCAGCTGCTAAATTATTTAAGTATACTGAAGTATCAAGGTGCAGCAACTTGTTCAAAGAAAGTTCAAAAACAAAATTAAAACAAGGAAAAGTGGTGACAGCCCCCTGCTAAAACAAACAGAAGAGGAAGGGGTCTCACAGGAGCAACACAGTTAGGTGCTGTATTCAAGGAAATAATCTTAAATATTAATGTTGCAAACAGCAACAATCAAGTACAATACTTTACAAAGCCAACCAAACAAATTTACATTGACAAGACAAATTTACATTGTAAAATGTACAAATGTATATTTAAAAAAAGTCTTTCTACTCGGTTGCACATCCTTTGGATCCTGAGTACGATTTTTCTATTTCTGATAACTACACAGCATCTTTTATGCTATAATCTTGTACATTATTATCATCATCATCAGTAGTAGTAGTAGTAGTAGTAGTAGTATTCTTATTACTGTTAATCTTGCATTTTATATATTTTTAAAACTTGGAACTTTTGGGTGAATCAAGCTATCTTTATACTGCTGTTACACCTAAATTTCCCCTCTGTAGGATAATAAAGGCTATTTCTATTCTATTCTACTCTATTCTAAATTTCCTATTTTTTCCTATTTCATACTGATAGCATTGTGCAAACACAAAAATTATGCTTAGAGATACTACACAAAAATTATCAACATATTTATCCAATTTTAAGTTAAAAAAGACAAACGTGATCTCTGAGTTTTTAATTTTTTTCACTCCTAACAAATAGAAAATAGTAAAATGTTAAGGGCTTACAAGGAAAGGGGCACTGGTCCAGGCCATCGTGGAGAGTGCTCCCAGGTAGGCTGTCTTTCTGAGGACGATAAGTTCCTTCTGCCGAATAGCCAGGACCTTTTCTTTGAAGGAGTTCTCCCAAGCGTACAGCTTGAGGACTTTGATGCCGTTAAGGATCTCATTCATCAGCTTGATACGAGCATCCTTGTGCTGCATCTGCTCCACCTGAGGATGACAAACGGCATTTTTGTATTGTGGATGTACAGCCCAAGAAATAACCACTAGATATAAGCTACAGTTAATCTAACAAAACGCTAGCAGATAGTCAGTGAATTTAAGGTAAAGTTCAGAGGATCCCATGAGAGACAGGAAGGTTCCACATGTGATTTAGATTTAAGATGCAAAAAAAAAAAAAAAAAAAAAAAAAAAAAAAAAAAAAAAAAAAAATAATAATAATTCATTTGGTGACCAAAACGCCAGTTGGAAACTCAAAAACCCATAATAACCATGAAAAGTGCTACCAGGTTAAACTGACAACCACATTCTTTGGCGTAGACGTTGTTACTGACTGAGGAAAACAATTTTCAAGCAATTTTCTATAACAGTCACTTGTTCAGATCAGAGGAATGAGAAATATAAGAAGCTGTTAAACGGAAACAGTATCTTATACCACATGTCCAGGTATGTCTACAGTTCATTTAGGCCACAGGAAGGCTGAACAGAGCACATCAAATGTGCTATGTTTTAACCTTTTGAGCTTTACAAATGTCCTTATCACAGAATAAGATGGATTTTTTATTCTCAGTTAAGGCAAGGATCTACATTCCCAAGAGAATCCATAGGAAATTGGTGTTGAGATTGAGTAATGTTAGCCTGCGCTAATTGTTAGTATAACATCCTTCAGATGATTTAAAATTTAGTATATTTAGAATCTCAGCATGTTTTCAGTGCTTCTCCTTTATCTGTTTGTAATGTTTTTAATCTTTTTGCTTTATATGTATGATTTTGCATATGTTGTCAATATCATGTTTTATTATTTTATATTACTATTACAATGTTACTTCCTAATAGTTTTTAAATATGCTGTTTTGAAAAGCCCATCTAGGGACAAGTGCTGCAAATTAGCTTACACTATAAGCACCATGATACAGGCATGGGACTGCTGTTTTATTCAGTTTATCTATGCTATTGTGTGTCTGTCCCTATCAAACAAACCTAATAAATAAAAATAAAATAAATCTTCTTATATAATAGTTCTTAATGAGAAAACTGAATCAGCAAAAATCTGTATCAGTAGGTCAAAGCTTTACAAAAACTTGAGGTCAGAAATCAGCATCAAACATCTGATTGGAGCATCTCTAAGAAAGTTTAAGTCAGTTCAGCACAGGCACCCTGATCTCCAGGCCCTGAATCTTAGAACTCTCTTATTTTGTTCTGTAGTCTCAAGAAGATTCACAGTAAATAATTTGGAATTACTGAGTAATGTTTACAAAAAGAACTTAAGTTTACTTTTTCAAACAAATAGTTAAAATTCAATAAATTCTACACAGCTTCACTCTCTATACCTGATAGGCACGTGTCTTCATAGCAATGACAGCATTAAAGGGGATGAGCATGACCATGACAGCCACACCAGCGAGCACAGATGGACCAAGGTTCTGTAAAATATGACAGAAATATGACATTTCATTGCGCTCTGATTTTTAACTTCATTAGCTTACAGGTAAAGGCTTGCACCTTCCTCACTGAGGGACACAATTAACTTTGCTACGATCTCTGTGTTATGTACCTGCCAGAGGAAATAGAGTGCTAGCATAATTTGCAGAGGAGCAGACCACAGCATGTTGAGGAAGGTGGTGAGATCCATGAATCTTTGCGCATCAACAGACATCAGATTTACTATTTCTCCCACTGTCGAGGAACGCTTGGCAGCATTCGTTATCACCAGTGCCTGAAAACAAAACAAACAAAAAAAAAGAAAAAAAAAAAAAAGGTGGTGAGGGAAAAACTAATATTCTTTTATGCAAACCAATTGTTATCGTTAAAATTTAATTTCTGCTTAGTCCACTCTTTGAGAAAATGATAACATGAATGTTGGATGTGTACCTTCCTGTAGATGGCTCCTATGAGAGCTGTCCGGACGTTCATCCCCGTGACGAAACAGTACTGGAAGTGCCGGTGGAGGACGAGCGTTTGCAGTATGGCTGTAAAGAACATGAGGAAGGCCAGTGTGTAACCCCACCAAACAGGAACATCCGTCTGTTTTGTGAAGGAGATCAACATTCTAGAAAAGGAAAAAGGAAAAAAAAATAAATAAATAAATAAGACATTTCGTAGTTACAAACAACTGAAAGTTTCCCCTTAAAGTTCTTGGTGGTGCAGAAAACTGTTCTTTTGGATACAATAATCTGTCCCTCATTAACAGAGTGATTTCATGTGTCCTGCTTTACCTGTCTGTACTGAAATGAATTTAATTGATCAATCTGTGCCACAGCATAAATTATCAACAAAACTTTTTTTAATCCTTTATCTTTTTGCAGTGAATTAATGCATCTGACAGAGGCTGCAAAGCTTGTAAAACACCTTTTTCTTCCCAAAACCTTAAGCGTGAAAGAATATCTTAGAGCAGGGGTGTCCAAAGTGCGGCCCGGGGGCCATTTGTGGGCCTTGGGATATTTTTGTGACTGCAGTTCAAGAATGGTACAAATCTATCCGTCCGGCATATAGACCCAATGCAGATGGACACTTTTTGTAATTAGGATGAGATTTCCATGGCAAGTATATATCTTCTTAAATGGAAAATGTTAAGTACAACACAGAATTTTTCTTTTATTAGCCTTTTGCAATTTTTTACTCAGGAACACACTTGGGCATGCCCATCCATTATACTTGGCTAAACACAGCGAAGGTTTAGCCAAGTATAATTTTTAATTTTTGTTGCTGGAAATTAACTAAAAACATTTTATAGACCAGCAAAATACATAATAATTGGCCCAAAAAGTTAAATAACTGGTAAACATTAAGGCAAGCATCATGCTAATGTCTATTTCATTAAAATATTACTTGCCTAATTTATTGTTCTGGAGATAAAGGATTCACAATAATATTATTTTTATGTTTTTAATTTGGGAGAAAAGGCAAATTTTGGCCCCTGAAGACTTTCAACTTAGGGATTTTGGCCCTCAGTGCAAAAACTTTGAACACTTTTCATGAAGCGCTTTGTAAAAATAATCAAACATTGTACAGACAGTTAAATTACAAACATATAGGATGTTGCTGGACATGGGAGCATATAGTGACATGAATCTAATTTACTGCAAAAACACAGTAGAATATTCTTAGAGATTCTTTCATTACTTTATTTAAACTCAAACGTTTATATATACTAAGATTACTATGACTTTAAACAATTAAGGAAAGCATAGTTGATCAAGTCTTAGATCTGTAAGCTTCTTATCAGATTCATTCTTAACATTTGAGTTCTATGGAGACACAAGGTGGATGTATTTGAAGGCAGCATCTCAAACACTCTGCATCCTTATGTGACATTACAGAAAAATCTAAAGATATAAGGAAGATAATGGATGACCTTCACAAGTCTAGTTCTGAAAGCACCGACTATTCAGGTAGGAGAAAGGTTCTACAAGGCAATGTATGTAAACCTCTGAATATGGATGAAGGTAAAAATCTATCTTCTTCATCACTGTTATTTAGGAAAAAAGAATTAACTTTGGTAATCTTTACTGACCTAAAACTGAAAAAAATGTAGTCAGATTTAATGTCAGGCAGTGAAAAGATTATGAATCTTCATGTAATGTATGTAAATATCTGGTTTCAGTAAAACCTACTGACTACTAAAGTAAGTTAGCAGGCCAGTCCTCTTGAACTAACCTTTCGGGTTGTTTGAAACGCTTTTCCCCGCAGCATGCTGGTCTGTTTTAAATCAAGCTACCATTTATTTAGGTTTAAACAGTGCGGTTTTAGCTCGTTTTTCCTTTAGCGTGCTACTTCTGTGTTTTTAATAACTTGTTGACCAGGTACACAGTTTGTCATTTTATAATTTAAATTCTTCAGGGAGGTTGCTGACCTTTGGCTACTAGCAAAACTAGGGAAACAGCCATGCAACGACTGGTGCAGCAGGATGTAGTACTGTGCTTGATGAAGGTACAATCAAGTCCGTAAGGCCAGCCTATGTTTTACCTGTGGGTTACAAACTAGAGAGAACTAGAAAATGCATATTGAATTTGTCTGACATACTTTACTAAATACATCAGAACACTTACAGTTTATCATGACTTCATCTTTCCATAGCACAAGTTTTATGGCACGAGAGGAGAGTCCTACATTTTGAAATTCAAATTAAGACATTGTGCAATTTTGAACTTTTTGCCCGTGCGACACAGAACAGATATGATCAGTATTAGTTAACAATCTTGAGTCATATGATAAAATGGAGGGAGGGAAATTTGTGGTCAACAGCTCTGATATCTTATCTCACTGAAACTTAGAGAAACAGCTTTCAGAGAACATTTGCCTCCATCAAATTTCTACCCGGGGCCATTAAGGGCTTGAAGAGGAAACCTATTTACATCTCCGACAAAGCTAGTACACATTTTACTTAGAAGAAAGCAACCCTACTTTGGATAGATGCAAAACACAACATGCAAAAAATGTGCTAGAAATAGTTGTTTGCAGCACTGGAACAAAGAGGGCTTTGTTTGCTAATGTGTTGCAGTATAAATAGCCTGCTGAAGGACACTCAAATTTTTTATTTTACCTGAGCAGCTGAGGGTTGACAAAGGTGATGGAATCCTGCAGGAGCTTAAAGGCTGAGCCAATCAGAAAGTAGGGGCCGAATGCTTTGACGAGGGCGCGGAGAAAGGATGGCTGATGAGGAGCTGCTTTGTGATTGGACAGCAGCACCTCCACTTCCTCTGGGCTGCTCTCATGACCTGTTCCTCCTGAGACATGGTTGGTGGTCGATGGTTGCGGCTTAGCATACATTGCCTTGCAAGTCAGATTCTGTTCACTGCTGTAGGGATAGAAATTAAAAAATGTTAATGGAAATGTCAGAACAGGCTTCATATGTTATGGTCACTGTGACACATACAATACAGAACACAGTAACCTCGGCGTAAAAACAGAACAGATTTTGAGTCTATTCTTTAACGAATCACTCATGAATGAACATTTTTTTTAGTTAATCATTGATTCTTATTACAAAATAGTTTTAAACAAGGTAAGAAGTCATGCAGGAAGCAACATCGATATTGGGGAATTTTTTAATATTGGTATTGAAATCCACTTCTATAGGAGAAAACCCAGACAGGCCACTGAAGAGAGATTAGA
The DNA here is from genome assembly GCA_014839685.1 of Anableps anableps. Classification (NCBI taxonomy): domain Eukaryota; kingdom Metazoa; phylum Chordata; class Actinopteri; order Cyprinodontiformes; family Anablepidae; genus Anableps; species Anableps anableps. The sequence goes on from CM026084.1 coordinate 8,204,190, forward strand.
ATCGAGCAGAACTGCACAGGAAGCCATTAACCAGGCTAAGTAGGGATGTACCGATATGAGAATTTGGGCCGATATCAATATCCAATGTTAACATTGCTGTTTTAGCCAATAACTGAGATTTACCTATATTATAAACTAGGGCTGGAAGATGTATCAGCATCAATATTGGTATTGGCCGATGTTAGTCGTTTTTTAAACATATCGGTTATCAGCTAAAACAGCAATATTAACATTGGATATTGATATCGGCCCAAATTTTCATATCGGTGGATCCCTACCTTGCCTGGTCAATGCCTTCCTGTGCAATTCTGCTCGATTCTAATCTCTCTTCAGTGGTCCGTCTGGGATTTCTCCCACTGAAGTAGATTTCTCAGGAAGAATTTCAACCGGGCCAATCAGCGAACAGAAGGAGTTCAAACTGTGAGCGATGATGTCAGTTTTGTGTGCCGTTTTACAATTACACTGCCTGTAGTTTTAGCATCGGCAGTGGAGGAAGTGGACGCAACCGTTCAATCCGTGTTGGCCACACTTCCATATATTAAATTAACATTAACAGCATCTCGCTCAGCTCAGAACTCCTCTCTTCGCAGTGGAGGATGGTTGTTTACAGCACTGGCAATGTCCGGTAAGCTTCATAGCGTCGAACTGGTGCATTACATACGTCATGGGCAAGCGTTAGCAACTGGGTAAAATTTAAAAATTTAACAGTCCACACCTCCAGCAACCAGTTGTTTCTCAATAGTCGAGGGCCCAGACCTTCTGTACAAAGCAAGGCGTAGAACAAGGGGCTGGTTTTTACCAGGCTAACTCCTACCTGGTTTGTCTTATAAGTGGTAGGAAAAGAGACTGTCCTTGAAACCATAATTATCAATTATGAACTGATCTAAAGTCATATGTGAAAATATGTAGAGACCAACAAAAATTAAAACATTTGAGAAACACGTGTTGGTATTTGTAGATGGTTAATAACAGCTCTGAAAGTGCTTTAAAGCTTTCTGTAGTAATAAAAACGGTGAAAAAGAGCTGCTATAACTATTTTAATAAATCGCTAATTACTTTAGCTCTGATTTCTACCTTTCAAAACACTTTCATTAGTTATTTTGCCTCAAGATGAGCTGGATGCTTTTACTAGTAAGCAAGTAGCAAAACACAACAGGAGCAAAATGTGAATAAATGTCCTGTCTTTTGAACTGCATTTGTTTAACTAGTGACCGTTAGCCTCCCTCAGCAGAACCTGAGGAAGTCAGCTATAATACAGGAAATGATTCAGCTTGTCAGGAATATAAGTATTTACCTAAATACAACAAATCTATTCTACCACAAGCTTAAAGTGCATAAATCTTCCATTTGTCAACCAACTGTCGGGAGCTGAATACAAACAGGTTTGTATTCAGCTCAAGTGAAAAGACCAAACCAGCTTTGACATATCAATTTACAAGTTCCTCTCAGTTGAGAATGAAACAGACAGGAAAGTTGTGGAACTGAAACAGAAAACAGCCTCCTGGAGGCCAGAGTTCAGCAAACTTGTCATGCAGGTTTTTTTTTTTTTTTTTTTAAGTGTAATAAAAGAGAACACATGTCACTGAAAACATGTTACAGTGTAATGACTTCGTTCATAAAATTATTATTTTTTTTTTGGATATGTTTTGCAGGTATTTTTTCAACACCCTTTTTTACATTTGCCTTTTCTCTTTGCTCTTTAAAATCAGACAAGTCAGTGTGCTGGAAGCAATTTGACATATTAGAGGAAACCATCCCACTGTGTGGGTTACATAGAGCATGCTTAGAGTATCACTCATGCAAAAGGGAGCTAATGTGCACCTCAAAGAGCATACACAAAGAACTCCGCCCTCTGAGACAACATCCTCTCCTTTCTGTGGTCTTACAAGGAGGCAATCAAAAAGCAACACAGCTAAGCTGCACCAATTACGCACTGTTGTGCAAGATTGGTGTAGTCAGAGTACAATTATACATGTTTTTAGAAGTTTTTACGAATGCACACCTGAAAAGACTGGCATTCATTTGGGGAATGCTTCAACCAGCTTTGCACATAAAGAAGCTGCCCCACAGTTCTTTGCAAATTAGCTTAAGGTCAGTCAGACTGGATGGAGAGGGTCTGTGAAAGCAATTACTAAATTTAGTTAGATTTAGGTTTGGGTTTTGGATGGGCCATTGTAACAGATAAATCTGCTTTGATCTGAACCACTCAACTGCAGCTCTGGGTGTAAGTTTGGGGCTGTTAACCTGGTGGGAGGTGAAACTCCACCCTGCCTCAAATCATTTGCAGCCTCTAATAGTTTTTTTTTCCATAACTGTCCTGTATTTTGCTCCATCCACCTTCCCATAAACTCTGATCAGTTTCTCTGTCTCTGCTGAAGAAAAGCATCGCCGCAGCATAATGCCGTCACCACCATGCCATCATCACCATGCCACACTATGGTGTTAGTTTGTTTAAATTTTGTTAGTTATGCCAAACCAGTGTAATTGTTTGCATGCTTTTCCTTTATTGCTTAATATTGCTCTCATGCTACCAGAGCACCTTTTTCCATATGTTTGATGCATCCCCTACATGGATTGTGGCATCAATAAATGTCAGCTTTGTGGAGTCTAAACAAAACTTTGTTTTAAACATCTCCAAAACTTTGGTCTTCATGAATCTAATTGTTTACTGATGTTCTCTAACAAACCGCTAAGACAGGGGTGTTAAAACCTTTTGTCACATGGGCCAAAATTGTCAGCTCAAAAGTACTCGTGGGCAAAAAAAACAACAATCATTCTTAAAAACTAAAATCACCAAAAATCTTTTTTAACCCATTCGACAATAAAAATAAGCATGAACTATTTCAATTAAACAAATAATCAGATTTTTTTTTTTTGTAGGAATGGGATCGTAGATGCAAAACTTCAAATGTTTTTTGCACATTTTCCTTGGTACATGAAAGACCATGCAGTTTGCTTATTATTTTGAGCTTGATAAAGGAAAACAGAAATTATTTTTGGTCTATTCTCGGCAGTAAAAACAGGATCTGGGTCAGTCTGCATTTGAAAACACTTTTTGCAAATGGCCCTCTGGGCCCCACTTTTAACACCCTTCCTTGAAGACCTATATGGAACACTTGGATCTATACTGAGACTAAATTACAGACAAATGGACTCTCGTTACCAAGGTGACTTTTAATGACAACTGACTGCACCGGATTTTATTTAATGATGCTTTTCTATCTAGTTGCTTACTATGGTCTACTTTTTGTGGGTCTATCACATAAAATCTTTAAACACATTTAAGTTTGTAGTTGTAGCTTGACAACTGCCAAAAAAAAGCTTTATTAGTAGAGAGTTGGAGATAAAGTAGGGCTTTTTGCATTAAAAACACTCAGTTTAGTGTTTCCACTACCAGCTCAGACTGACCAAGTCTTGAGGTAGAAAGTTCTCTTTGTCAGCCAACAGGCTTTTCAATGAGTAACAAAGACGTAATGAAAGCACTCCATGCTTTAGAAATGAACAGTTAGTAATTGGCCCCTCCCCTCTATAGCTTTTATACTCGTACCTCTTCATCTTGGTTTGCTCCTTCTCCCACTCCTTTAGGAGTTTCGGCACCATCTTCTCAGAGCTGTCGCGCTGGTTCAGAGACCACAGGTCTTTGGCTTCAAGGGGCATTTTGTAACCTTTGATGGCCAAACTAGGAGGGAGAAAAAGCAACTAAATTCAGTCTAGCACATAATGTATATCCACAGAATGTTGTTTTTACTCCATCCAAATGTGAATCTTTGGCAGCCTCATTTTTTAAATCCAATTTTTGTTCCAGTACTTAACTCAAGAGTACGCATGGGCAACTTACCGGTCTCTAGATTCACCAAGGTCTAAAAAAGTTGTGGTTTTAAATATTTTTTATACTGCTCTGTCTGTTGCTGTACACTGCCAATCAGGTGGCTAAATGAGGGCTACAACACAATTCTCTGGCTTACAAAAGAAAAATTTGGCGGTTTGGAAGTATTTCCAATTAAGAGAAACAGCTTTGGTGTGGAAACTAAAAGAGCACCACCTATCACTCTTGAGCCATCCAGACAGAGGATGACATGTAATATCATTTTAGGCTTTAATCTTAATAATAATAATCACCATATGGCTAACTAAAATAAAAAAGAGATATTGCACGGGTTTCAGACCTTCATTTAAATTTTAGGCAGTGCTAGTGTGCAAGGTAGTGCACCCTGAATGATGCTCTGTGGCTGAAGCCCCCTTAAAACTCATAATCACAAACGCGAGGTTCTTCTCTGCTGATGTCACTCCAAACGACATTATCGGACCATCAACCACATCTCCTGCGTGGTCACAACCCACCAACGTTCCCACCCATATACCACCCCCACAGTAATGAGGAACACACTGCTAATGAAGACACACCCAGCTTGGCTGAAACTGAACCAGACATTAACCGGCTAGAGTGAAACTTGGCAATGGAGAAGGGGCTTTAGAGGCTGCTGCAAACTGACAGGGAGCCTGTCCAGTTTTATCAGGTTTACCAAAACAATGTTGTCCTTACCACCAAGACCGACCGCTGGGTTTGAGCACAGACATATAAACTGATATACAGAAATCACCTGGTACTGTTCTTTAATACAAGAATACACCAACGCAATCCTCATATTGAAACTGGAAAGAGAAACCTTTTCCTGTAATGCTGATGTCCTCCCACTCAGTCAGTGAAAAGAGAATCGGTGTAAATGAAGAAAATGGTCTTGCAAGATTGCTTTAGTATAAGACAGGCCCACAATTTTACATGTTTTGAGCTGATTTTTTTACCTGATTTTTTTACCTAATTGGGCTGCAAGATTTTTCGTAAAAGCAAATCAATAATTGTTGTTCTAGTTACTCCAAAATTAAGATGAATGCAAAAACTTTGTTAAATCTATTAGTATTTTTTAAAGAAGAATATCAGACTTTTTTTTCTGTAAAATACTTGCCCTAAATAATGAAAACTGCATCAACCAACTATGCTTGCAGGCCACATTTGCTCAATCCTAGAACTGAGGTTGAGCCGCCCAAAATCCTTCAGAGGGCTGCACTTTGGACATCCTTTGTTAGACCATTTTCACTGACTATTGAACAAACTGATCAACTAACCTTATGTCAGTACAGTCCAATCATTAGCACAGGTGAAGCTGAGAAAATGAAATCCTTCTGAATCTACTCTGCAAAGTGGAAAAGAGAAGCATAAGTTCTTGAAGCCATCGTCTTCTTGTGTTTGCCATGGTTACCAAGAAAGAAAAAGATGTAGATATTTGCATCAACATGACCAAACATGGAAGGAAGCTGCTGCTGAGAATATTGCAACTGAACGGCCAGTTCTCTGGGTCATCAAGAACTTCAAGGTGAAAGGTTCAGTGGCAGAGAGGATGTCCGACATTAATGATGAGAGGCAGAAGTACCACCAGCGCAGAGCTTACTCAATATTGGTATCAGGTGAGTTTGACTACATTTATGCCAAATGAGGTGAAGACTTTTGGACAATTGCCTTGTGATAAGAATCACAGCAAAGAAGCCACCAAAGAAAAAAAAAAAAGAAGAAGAAAAACACCAAAGACAAACTAACATTCAGCAGGAAGTGCAAAGATTGACAGCAAGAAGACTGATGCGAAACATGTATTCCCCTGTGAATCCTGTGATAAGATTGTTTTGAATATCAACAAATAAATAGAGCAGAAGAGAGAAGACAGGAGCTGCCATGAGTCTGAAACAATCCATGTGTGGGGTTTCTTCTCATCCAAGGGAGTGGGCTTTCTGCCATGAATAAGGAGTGGGATGATAAAGTCCAGAGCAACTTCTTCTAACAATTCTAACAATTCCAAAAGCTTTTCCAGCATGACAGAGAAAGATCTCATGAGACAACAGTAATAAAGAAGTCAGTCAAAATTAGGATCACTGGCCTTTTTAAGCCCACTCTGGTCAGTTCTGAATAAGCTGGTGGAGAAATCGGAGCCAACAAACCGATCAACTCCGTGATACAAGATGGGCTCATCAGTCAGAATAAATCATTATAAATTTGGTGATTATAAATTTGATGAACTACCTAATGAAACTCTTTAAAACCTCTAAACTGTTTAATTTGTTCTTCAGTACCCCATAGAAATATATAGAATCAGTCAGGAGAAGGGTGCAAGAAATTCCACAGCATTATATTCTACTGTTATATGAAGGTTTGTCTGTATTCCTCTTTCCAGAGAGTCTTCTTTAGCAAGTGAACAAGTTGCCAATCTGAAGGTAAATATTTCAACACACTTCTACTCAACAGAAGGTTCAGTTTCTAACTTGGATTTATTAGCTGCTGCCATTTTCAGAATGAGAAGAGCTAATAGATGAAACTGAAATATTTCGATTCTAGTCTGAAGCAACCTTTCATTTTCTAATTCGGAAATATTTTTATTACTTAAAATTAAATTGAGATGACAGATTTTAGTGTTATCATAGGGTTAGTATGTGTCTGCATTTAAAAGAACAGAACCAAAGAGAACCATCAGCCCACCTTGTGAACCACCAGAAGGTAACGGTGGACAGAAAGCCTGCTGTAGTTTCAGGGCACGGATTCTGAGAAATCAAAAGAGAGGCAGAAAAACAAGTGAAGCTAGTTAAACGAGGATAGGGAGGGACATCCTTCCCCTCCAGCTGAATACTCAGAAAAAACACACACACAGATCGACTTTAAAGCCACTCACATGACACTATATACATTAATATAGATACGTAAACATGATTCATACTGCTGCAACATGTGGGACTCACAGGGTCAGTGACAACATTGGAAAAGAGAGGAGGTTTCTCGTTCAAGCAGGAGAGGACGAGCTCACAGAGAATCAGTGCAAAATACAAGTAGAAGGTGGTGAAACGCAGCTTGTCCGGAACGCCAGCCTGAAATGCACAAAAGAAAGGAAGTGAGTTCAAACAGATGTTGGAATAAAGTTAAAATGAAATACTGTCAATCATTTATTCATGATAATCATAAAATGAGGCTTCACACTTTCAAGGCTTTACCTCTAGTGATTATTTTAACTTAAAAAAAGGAAGTTAAATACAATTATAAGAGTCATAAATATGATAACAAAAGCAGGCATTTCTAAATGTACTTTGGTTAATCACCATCTATTGATTTTACCCCCCAATCACCAATTCCAGTCCCACACAGAGTGAAGTCACTCCACATTGCTTAGAGAAATATTTTAATTATGTTATTCTGCTGAATGCACCAAGAAAACTCATAGAATTGGCACCAACCTATCTTATCTGATGAAAGAAAAAGAAACAATGTTGCAGAAAACAGACAAAAACGACATTAAAACTCAAGCTAATTTTAATTGATTAATTGACTAATTGCTTTATTGCGACAGGCTTAACCCTGTTGCTGAAAAAAGGCCACAGACAAATCAAATCATGTTGAGCAGCTTACTGGTGACAGTTCAGAGCAGACAGCCTGAATAATGAATGTGAGCAGGAAAAAAGAACAACATACAGCACTAAACATTTAAAAATGACTAATAAGCTGAAGTCTTGGGATCAAAATTAAAGGAACAAACACATGGCACAGACCACATTTTATTCCTGTAATATTCAATATATCATTTTAGCAGCGATAATAGAAATAATTGTTTTTTGTTCATGTGATACACTTTCATGAAACCATTGTATTTTTACTTCAGGTTAGCATACCATGAAAATCTCACAGCAGCCCATATTTGTTTCTTCACATGCAGGAATGAGAATATTAACCTTATAAACAGGTTAACTGGGGGTAAACCTCCCGCTGATTATGGAGGATAATCCAATCATATGGGTATTTAAACACAAGCTCAAACCTACACATGAAAGCAAGCAACAATGTTAGTGAGAGCAGAGAAGCAAAATGTGGGTACAATACTGACCTGGAAAACACCCACACTGTACCGACTCGTGGTTTTTGACCCACAACGAAACATTTAACTGTGATGCTGCATTATTTCAGAGACAACTTCGAGTTTGCTTTCAGTTTTTGGGTGGCGCCACCACCTCCTAGAGAAGATGGAAACTGTTTGGTTGTTTACTGCTCAACCATGTTCAGGTTACAGTGTACAGTAAGCCGGAGCGGTTCTACCTTCTTCTACTCTGGTTCATCTGTCAGAAGAGAGACTTAAATCAATAATCATCTTCTCAGGTCAGATTTTAGAATGTGTGATTGCTCAAGCGTTTACTGTTTATGTCTGACGAACTACTGTCTCTGGCTGCATGTATCAAGCAGGTTTCCAGCCCACAGAAAGAAAGAAGATGAAGAAGTCTTTCCAGTCTGGGTAAAGATCTACATCCTCCTCCTGCTACGCTCATTTTCTACTGTATGCTTTTACTTCTTTCTTAGCTGGCATCCTGACTTTAATCAAAGTCATTTGTCAGATTAAAAGTATCTTTTGAAAATTGACGACCTTTAAGCAGGTAATGAACATGATTTTCATTACGGCTGCATTTCTGTATTACAACGGTTTTTTTATTGGTCTGATGTAATATTTCTTTTTTTGTAAAGATTTTTTTTTTTTTTCAGCACTAGAGGCCTTTATTGACAGTCACCAGACAGGAAATGGGCAGAGAGAAGGGGGGAAGACACGCAGCAAAGGTCTCAGGGTTGGGAATTGAACCCAGGACGGCAGCGTTGAGGACTAAAGTCTCTGTACAAGGGGCGCCCACTTTACCTCTTCACCATGCGGCGCCTCGGTCTGATGTAATGTTCTAATTTTAAATGTCATGTTTTCATTAACTGTAAGCGGAAAATCATCATAATTACCAGAAATAAAGGCTTTCAAACATCCATCTGTGTGTAATTAATCTATATAATGAGTTTCACTCAGTGATAAACTTCCTGAAATAAATGGACTTTTCAGTAATATTCTAATTTATTGAATGAGTCTGTAAGTTTGTGACTTTAATAAGACAAAATGTGAAAAGGTCTGAGCAGTATAGTCACTGTTTGCTTAAAATAACTGGTACAACTCCAGAAAATATATAAATCATATCCTGCTAGCAGTTAGTATGTTTGGGTTCCCATGCTGATGAACCTTCAACAAACCCCGTGCTTAAAAACAACCTTTGAAGTGGTTGTATTTACTCAGTCGCTTGTCTTTTTGCACTTTTCCCCAGGAAAGTCTTGTAATTCAGCTAGTTTAGGAGCTTACAGTGCTGAAAGGCAACAACCTAAGCACCGAGCCAGGCAATAACCTGCGTCATTGGAATTAAAGCGCATGCGAATACTTCTGTGCTTCAAATGCATGAGTTATAGTTTGTTTAGATTTATTTTTCATGCATGCTTCCTGCCTGTCTTGCAGCCTGCAGGTTTCGTTGTGTTTACTGCCGCTGAGTCAGTGCGGTGTGCACAGTGGAAGTAAGATAAGGACGTTAGAAACAACAAGCCTTGTATTCACTCTCGGCTCTGTGCTTAGTGGTGCCCTAAGCTGCCCCCACTAAAACGTCTACCCACTGTAAACTCCACAGCAGTTCCTAAAAACAACACACAGGCACCACTGAGTGATCAAGTGACCTTAAAGTCTTAGTGGCGCATTATGTAAAAAAAAAACCCCGCAAAGAACAAAGCGAAGCGGATGAGTTGGAGAAGACACGGAGGCGGTGATTTAAGAGGGTCGGGGAGGGTGGGGGGTTGAGGCTGTGGAGGTGGTCTGCATTCTTACCTGGCTGTAGGCCTTCAGGATCTTGGAGCGGAAAGGCACGATGGCGAACAGCACAGACAGGAACCAGAAGATGAAGAGGACTCCTGAGGACTGAACCCCGTGTAACCTCTCGTACTGGATCAGAAACGTGGCCAACAGCTGAGAGAGGAAGAGAGAGGCCCAGAAGGAGAAACAGAGTTTCTATTAGCTGGAACAGAGCGACTGAGGTCATGTGAGGTGAACTCCCCTCTGACTGGAGGGGGGGGTTAGTATTCTGTTTTCCATCAAACACGGGGTCAGACTAGCTAATCCACAAATTTTCTGGATTTGTTGTGAACCTGTACAGCTCTTCTGAAGTATACAGATTATCGGAATGGTTCTGAGCCTTTTTAGTGCTCTGTTGCTACTAAATACAGCAGGTCTGAAGTCAAAGCCACACAGGAACTGATCCCCGGTCACAAACTACTACTTTATATTATACTTATTATACTTATTTACTGATGTTTTTTAAAAAAAAAAAAAAAAAAAAAAAAAAAAAAAAGTCACACCAGAACAGCAGATTAGTGACTCTGGATCTAATCAGAACATCATGAGTCAGTATAATCAGATGAGAGAAGGTTAAATGTTTGGATAACAAAGAGCAGGTCTTGAAACGTGGCTTACATCATAGGACTGCAACGATTAGTTCTACCTACTGATCTTTATGACATGTAATGGCGCTGTTCCTTCGGGGATCAGTATGTTCTGTTCATCTGCTCCACAAATACGACTCTGAGAAATGTGTATGCATCTGCATTCAGCTGCCTTGAGTCAACATTTTATAGAGCCACCTTTCACCGCAATTACAGACTGGGCCATTGATCTGAGCCATCCCGTTGTAGCTCTGGCTGTGGGCTTATTGTCGCTGTCCACCCCAGCCTCAAGTCTTCTGTCATGTCTTGGTAGGTTTGACAATGGCCTACACAGATGTGGATTTTATTTACCAATTAAGAGCCGTGTGTTTTAGGGCTGAAACGATTAATCAGACTAATCGTGACGAATCGATTACTGAAATAATCATCAACTGATTTAGTAATCGACTAAACGTTATCTGATGTATACAGACTCAAAAAAAAAAAAAAAAAAGGCCAATTGCTAAAAGAACAACATACTCAGAGCAGTAAATGAGCCAAAATTAAACAAAAAAATTTTTACATTTTGCATTTAAGATTAAAAAAAAAAAAACTTTATCTGTAAATATGTTTAACCCAGAACTCCTCAAGTGGCTATTTTACCAACACCTGGTTCAAATTCTATACCAAAAAAAAAAAAAAAAAAAAAATCTCCTATTAAGAAACTTTTGCTATCCAATTATTAATTGGTTAAACCAAAAGAATACTCAACAGATCAGTCCTACACTGTACTGATGTCAAGTCCAGCAGAAAGGGCCGAGCTTTTCACATGTTGATGTTAGAAGTAATTTTTCACTGTATGCACTTTTTACTACACATGATCAAGCGTTCACTAAAGGAGTGTTATTGCATTTTAGGCGATAAAATGTTTATTTTGTATTTTAATGTTTATTTAAATGATTTCTAATGTATAAAAAGGCTTAAATGAAAAACCTGCAAAATGCGTCAATTTTTTAAATCCAATTAATAGATTAATCGTCAGAGTAATTGATAGAATTATCAATAACTAAAATAATCGTGAGTTGCAGCCTCAGTGTATTTTCCTGAAGGTTATCAAAAGAAAAGGAGCTGATTACAAATGCATGCCACACTTTTTAGATACATATTTTTAAAAAAAGAAATCAAACTGCATTATTTTCCTTCCACTTCAAAGTTATGTCACCAAATTCTCAACGACATGCATGAGATGTGTGTGAGTTTGTTTGTGATAAAGTGTTTTCTTATTTGAATTCTTTCAGGCTGTCTTTTCAGGAACATAACATTCTTATTTTGGATGTGTTAGATCGCATCGACAAACTTCTTTTTATGCGGCAAATCCTGTGACCGGTTCCCATGAACTGAATGACAAGAGGGTTGTTTGCCTTCGCATTTATAGGTTTTCTGTAAAAATAGAAGGTTTGGCTCCCTCTACCTCTAGCTTCAATCTGTTATCACCATGACAGCATCACAGGTTGAATTTGCATATGTAAAAATAAACGTACGACTCCTATGCTGCCCCGGGGACATGTAGTCCATCAATGCTCTTTGTTTTAAAGCGGTCACTGTCTTACACATGGTATGATGGTGTGATGCATGTTCCTTACCATGGTCATCCCGAGCACCAGTGGGGTGATGAAATAGATGGGGGGCGGAGTTCCACCTAGCCGCAGCTCGTGAAATGTGTAGAAGAGGTCTGTCCAGCACACGACCCAAAGGAAAAAGCCAAACACCTGAGCTCAAGGAAGAAAACAGAACAATAAGATTATAGAAAAACAAAAAGAAAGCAGGAGAAATTACTGAACAGGACAGAGGGTTCAGCAGTTAACTTAAACAGGAAGTTAATTATTTCATTTTTATTTGTCTGACTTGACTTGAAGGAAGCCTTCCTTTACTTTAATTTTCTGATCATAGCCACAGAGAGCATGGCTCCTCCAATCCAACACTCAGTGAAAACACGCGTTCTAAACGGTTTTTATCGTTTAAGATTCAGGGTTCACACACTTTTCCCAAAAAAAAAAAAAAAAAAAAAAAAAAAAAAAAAAAAAAAAAAAAAAAAAAAAAAAAATCAAGCGTTTTCAAGCTAAGTTTTCAAACTTTTCCAGCTCCACACTTTGTAGATAAAAACAATACAAATGAACTAAAGAAGACAGTTTCAATACGCTACTATATGACGTCATTTATTACTGTTATTAATAATGTCTTGTGATAGTATTCTACATAGCAGGGACAAAGTAAGCTAAAATAGAACAAAATTTTATGTTTGGAAAATTCTCTCTCACACCCACTCGATACACCTGACTGGTCTGAGAACAAAACACATATTTAACAAAAAAAAAAAAAAAAAAAAAAAAAAAAAAAAAAAAAAAATCCCCCAATTTCAATAACATATAAAATATAAGCCCACCTTTATTTCATTTATACAGATGAATATCTCATCGAGCCATAAGGAATAAAAAATATTCATTACATTGAATAAATCTGTGAGCATGAAGCTCATTTACCTGAACACACAAACTAAATGCTTACACACAATATAAATAATCATTTGACTTTCTGTAAGGAGTCCTTCTCCAAAAGGTTTATAACAACTTTATTACAAAACTGTGCAGATAGAAAATCAAGCACTGTCCAAACCTTGAAATCACCTATTTGAAATTCAAGCATTTTCAAGGAATTCAAGCATGAACCCTGACGTAATATCTGAAACTAATAAAGCTGGAGTCAAAACAGGAACTTAACATGCTAATTCAGGCTTTCATTGCCTCTCGACTAGACTGTTGTAACTCACTTTTTACATGCCTCAACAATTTCTATATTACTGAACTGTTAAAGTCACATTCCACTCCAACTCGAGTTCTCTGGTCCTCAAACTGAAATCTACGCGTAGACCCAAGGAGCAGGTCTAAAACTGTTGCAGATCAACTCTGGAAACATGGCAAAAGCAGTTAGAAATGTTCTTCAATCGCGTTTTCCCTTAAGATCCCATTTAAATACGACTAGAGATTAACTACAACTACTTACTGTTTTGATCCTGTTGAGTAGGGACATCATGATGTACCCTCGGCTGCTCCTCTTCAGAACGTAGACGTAGAAGGGAGAGGCTGCCCACAGGAAGATGCAGGGCAGCCATGCCAGAACAGAGAGCTGGAAACATTCGGAGAGGTCGGGCCGGTCCGTGTGGAACGTCTGATTGGGTTCCTGTAGAGGCACAGATGAAGGGCTGGTTAGTTCACACACCATGAAACCCCTCCAGCACATGGGCCCTCTCACTGGCCAATACAGCTGCTTTAAAATAGATTTGTTGCACCCGAAATCCAACAGAACTTTCCTCAGAGTCTGGATTCTAGGAGGAAAAGACTTCCTCCCTCCATTCCTTTGAACTTTATCACATTTTGTCACCTTATAGCCATAAACCTCTGTTTTGTTTTGTTGTTGTTTTTTGGGTAGGTGGGGTGTGTGTGTGTGTGTGTGTGTGTGTGTGTGTGTGTGTGTGTGCAAAACTGTGAAGTAGACAGGAAATAATACATGACTTTCAAGTAGGGCTGGGCGATAAAACGATAATTATATCTATCGCGACAGACACGTGATCAATATCAAAAGAAAATACGTCCGATAGAATGTTTAATAATTTCACTGAACTCCGATCCAGAACCGCACAGCATTCTGGGGGATGTAGGCAGAAGAAAGGCTTTAGCCGCTCAACCTCTCAGGGCCCAAAGGTTGGCGGCATCGACTAACTTGCTCTATGGTTGCCTAGCAACAACGTGTTGCGTAACATGCGCAACAGCAGCTTCGTGTAACCCCCAGAGTACTCCGACCCATTTCACTCGGAGGTCCGCGTGCACTCGAGGCAGAACAATGCGGAGTAAAAGTACACCTCCACAGAACACATCTGTGCAAATGTACATTTTTACGATCGTTGCAACAAAACTGTGTTCACATCGGACTGTTTTGTGTACGACAGCGAGAAAAAGTTGCGAGTCGGCGCGACCTGCTGCAATAAGGACGTGCAGCTGGACTGGCACTCCGTGCTGCACCGACAGGTGAGCGGCGGCTGCTCCTGGTGGAGCAGCCACAGGGCGAGGCGCCCAACTAGCTCATCAGACTGGCTAGCATCCATTCGGTTTGTGGGGAATGAAGGGATTTGTCACAAGAAATGTAGGCAATCCGTACGTTTGAGAATGAAACCTCAAAACGTCGCGCGAACGAAATATTCTCCGTCTTTGGCCGAGTTTTTAAACAGTGACGGAAAAAAAATCTGAAGGCCATCCGTGACGGATTACAGCTCACACAGGACCACTTGGTGCAGACGCAACTTTATGCACAGAGATCATCGCGGAGGTAACTAAATCAAGCAATAAATAAAAGAAGAAATTCCATCCGATGATCGTCTCAGACCTGGACGTTGAACTAAACGCATCTCCCGCACTTAATGCACCAAACACAGCTTCATCGCACTTTTTAAACTTTATTTATTTATAGATTTAGATTTATTTATTAGGCTTCTTGAACTGGGATCTGAGTCCAAATTTCATACCATAAACATGCAAATGTGAACTAGAAGGTTAACAGCAATCCTTGAATTTCACAATCCAGGAGCTGCTGGAGCATCATAACTGCTTAAAAATAATAATAAAAACAAAAGAATAGGGTGGAGGGAAAGGAGAAAATGAGAGCAACAGCTCAAGAAGACATTGAGAATAAGAGGAAAGGTCATGTCACCAGTTTGGCAGTGTTTTGGATATAAAACCG
Organism: Anableps anableps; assembly: GCA_014839685.1. NCBI lineage: Eukaryota > Metazoa > Chordata > Actinopteri > Cyprinodontiformes > Anablepidae > Anableps > Anableps anableps. The sequence continues at coordinate 8,219,269 of CM026084.1, forward strand.
CAGATTGGGTGGAGAGTGTCTGTAAACAGCAATGTTTAAGTTTTGCCACAGATTCTAAATTGGGTTTGGACTTTGACTAGGCCATTCTCCGATCATATAGTTAAGAATCGTCTTGCTTTGAGGATTACCCATCAATTCTGACTCGCTTTCCTGTCCCCGCTGTTTATCTCCAACATACACCACTGCCACCACCATGTTTCACCATTTGGATGGTGTATGCAATGTTACAAGTTTTCTCTGCAAGCCAGGAACGTGCTCTGGTCTCATCTGACCAGAGCACGTTCCTCCACATGTGCGCTGTGGCCCTTACATGGCTTGTAGGGACGTCCTTTGGCGTTGTTTCAACAATAACATTCCCCCCCCCCACTCTTCCATAGAGTTCAGATTCGTGGAGTGGACAACGAACAGTTATCTTGTGAACAGGCTCTCACATGTGAGCTATGAGTCTCTGCAGCTTCTCCACAGTTATCATGGGCTTCTTGGCTGTTTCCCTGATTAATGCTCTATTTGCCCGGCTTCCTAATTTAGGTGGAAATGTCTTGGTAGTTTTACAATGGAGCTGCACTCTTTTCCATTTTCACATGATGTGCTCTGTGAGATGTCCAAAGCTTAAAATATTGTTTTATAACCAAACCCTGCCTGCTTTAAACTTCTCCATAACTATATTCTTCAAATGTCTGTTTTATTTCTTGGTTTTAATGGTGCTGAATGTTTTTTAAGGCATAGCAGCAGCTGGGAGATCAGGTTTCCGGGATGAAGCTCCTTTCATGCCTGACATGCAGTCCTATAGGTACCTGTAGGGATATTTTGCCCCTTTGCAGTTTCCTACACAACTTTTTGAGGTAAGGAATGGAGCTGTCTGTCTGTTTTGTGCACTGACTTTGAAAAAAAGTCAATGTAATTTGATGTATTTTACTCATAGTTTACTGTAAGGAAATGTGGTCATATGACTAGTGAATATTATCTACCAAAATGCCAAATAGTTCAGACCTATATTATGAGGCAGCTGTGACAAAATGGTTTTCACGTTCCTTTGAAACATATACGTTCAAAGACCCGCCCAAGGATGGAACTCAGATTAGCGCAGCTCCAACTGCTTTCCATATATCACCACACCCATCTGCTGAAACCATGTGTGTGTTGGGTATGTATGTTCGTGGGAAATGAGGGGATGGGTTGTGGCTTGTCCCAGCTGGTGAGTGTCCCTCACTACCTTATCTTGTGGTGTCATAACTCTTTTAACAGAATCTATTCACGACACGGTTTTTTTTTTCCAGCAATTTAGAATTCTGGAACTTGAAATGAATAAACAGGTGCAAAATTAAGGTAGATACACAAGTTACTGATTTATAGGAAAAATACAATCTATTCGATCTTTGAAAAGTCTTTCTATTGTGTAGTTGTCCGTGCAAGCTTTCTTTTATTTATTGGGATTTAAAGGGGACCTATTATGCAGATTTCACATTTTGCACATTTTTATACTTCCATTTGGGTCTCAACTATTTCTAAAAAACACCCAGTCATTTTTTTTAGCAATAAGTTAAGGTTTTTTGGTGTCTAGAAAATGAGCTGTTTCAAAAGCCTCTTGAACGTTAAGTTACAATCTATGTGCACTGCGCCGTCACCTAGCAACCCCAGCTGAGCCCAGCCCCTCACCTAGCAACCCAAGAGGAGCTCCAGCACGTTTGGTCAGATGGTTTTACTGCTGTATGCGCTGTACTATGGCTGCTGGAAAAGAAAAGTGTTTTGTTGTTGACTTACCATCCAGAAACCACTCCTGCATCCTCTACTTCTTCTGCTTTTGGGTCTGATTCAGGGTCAAAGATGTACGGTTGTATAACTGCGCATCTGTTTGTAGCCATTTTAATGCACGGCTGTAAACATTGAGTTGGGGGGCATGGCCAGCAGGAGCTTATTTGGATTTAAAGTGACAAAAGGACCTAAAACAGCTCATTCTGAAAGGAGCTCAAAATAGGCAGAACTGACCAGAATATAATCTTATTATCGAAATATGATTTTGTGCAAGAAATGTAATTAACATGTTTTGTATAGCTCATAGACCTACCCTAACCTGTTCAAGGAAGCATAATAGGTCACCTTTAAGTCCTTACATACTTGGCAAGATAATTCCACACTCAATCTGACTTTTCACTTGCTATTTTTAACAAAAACAGACCATTTTTTTTGGCATAAAGTTGTGGTTTGATTGTGATTCCAAACAAATTGGTCCAAGTAAGATTAATGAGCAGACTACAGTTGGCTGGTAATACCAAACAAAGTTGCCTTCGCTGCCAAACATGTGAGGTTATGGCATTATTTTTCTAAACAGTGACTCCTTGTTGCCATAGTCACTCTGCCATGAGGATGCTATGACTCATTTATGGCAATTGTGAATGCAGGGCTACTTTAGAGCACTGACCTGCTCATTTTTGGTAAAATAAAGGCTTTAAAGTGTCTTTAATAAAATAACTTCTGTAAATTATTGAAGCAAAATTTAGTCTGAGACTAAGATTGTCAAAATAACTGGTATTCCAATATAACTGATACTTAAAAATATATATATAAATACTAATTTTCTTCAAAATCAACATAAAATTGACGTTATACATTTCGAGGTTAACAAACCGTGTTCATTCTGATCTTTATTAGAAATAGGGTTGGGGTTAGGCTTTTTTATTCCAATGGCAACATTGTACTAACATGATTTGTACTAATTAAAAGACACTAAAAAGTATTGCACTGTAATTGGGTATATATTTCTGATCTTTAGTAGAAATGACCCTAAAAATGCTTTTAAAACAACACAACATTTTTTAAATATATTGACAACCATATCAGAGACTGAAGAGAAGAGAGAAGCAACAGGAGTTGCAGGGCATTCTGTGATTCAAGGAGAAAACATGAATCTAACGCACCTTCCCGGTGATATGAGATGCAGAGTCTGTCTATCTGTTTAGTTATTTGTTGCCTCTTTGATGTAAGACAGTGATATTTAAAAAATGTAATGCAAGAGAGTGATATTAAAAATATAGTAAACCGCAATATTTTTAATAGTGCTTAATAGTGTTAAAAAAAGACATTGCCTCATGGTTCTGTTGGCCAACGTTTGTGTTGCCTGAGGCACTTAAAGAAAATCAAAAATCAATCTTTTCCCCTTCGGGGTTCTGGATCTGATTTCTGTTTACCGTGGCTATGCTATGGTTACCATGCTATAAAAAGAATTTGAGGATTTTTTTGTTTTGTCACACTTACCGGTTTGAAGGCACCTGAGAAACTATACAGTTTCATTATTAAGATTTCATTATTAAAGAAAATAAAAACTAAACCATCCTGGCCTGGTAAGAAGATATATTTATTGATTTGGAAAGTTTCTTCCCTTGAAAATTTAAAAATGAATTTTGTATTTTTAAAGAAAAAAAAAAAAAAAAAAAACAAGAAATCTGTTAGTGGGCAAATACCTTTTCAACAGCACTGTAAATCAGCAGGGGAAAATAACCTTTTAACCCTTTCTCCCATTCTCATGTTGGGAAAAACAAGAGAAGATTTCTAAGAGGGTAAATTTAAAACAGAAGTGAAAAGTGTTAACCTAAACATAAAGTTATTTGTCTCATATTTAGATGAAATCACCTGTCGTTTCTATTGGGAATATTCATCCAGGGAACTTAAAGCTGCACTCCATGAGTTGTATCATTGTATTGATTCAGCATTAAGAAGAGATAATCCATCAAACCTATAAGCATAAAGTTGTGACTCATTGTTTAAAGTTGTTATAGAAACAGAATAGAAACAATCCGGAGGTGAAAGATTAAGTAAACATATTTCACACTGCAGTGAGACGTGACCCTAACGCCGCTTCTCTGGACAAACACATCTGAAGGTCCACCCACAGGCAGACCCAAGATAAACACAGCTGCCAACCTCCTCCTCTCCACAAACCCCTCCCTATCAGTAGGAACGCGTGTCCACGACTGAGTGTGAGCAGACGTATACGCCGTGGAGAACAGATAAAAAGTCCTCCGAGTCTCCTCCATGGGTCGTGGCAAACAGCAAACAGGACTGCTTATGGCATATAAGAACACATTCACCACTTCAATTCGGACTTTTATTTGAATACAGATTTTAAATCCTTGTATCCTTCTAATTCATATTACAGCGGAGCCCAGTTTTTGTGGGGGTTAGGGGCCACAACTACCTGCGAACAGCTGAAATCCACTAATACTTGAGGCCTCCTCTAAAAACGCTTATAACTGCCTATTTTAAACGAGCTACGATCCACAGAAAAACCCACTCTCAACCAAGTCAGAGGACTCAAAAGTGCTTTGCACTGAATTCAGTCAGTCGTGCGCACATTCACACGTAACTAAAGGCTAAAGGTACTGAAGACACGTAGATGCAGTGTGAATATGGATGAGTGATCCTCCCAAAATTGGCAAGAACAATAGAAATACATAAATGGTTTGATAAAGTAATTCATATGGCAAATATTGCATCCAAAAAATAAGAACTTTCTCAACTTACTTTATGTCACACTATAATCAAATAACATTTGTTTTTCATTTTTAAAAACATTAATTTAACATTGAATTAATTTAATGTTTAATTTTCCACTTTATTTCTGATCTTGTTTCATTAGTTTCCTTTTTTATATTTTTTTTCCCATTTTCTTCATATTCTATTTATTTATTACAATGCTTTTATTTATTGTGACATTTAATTTTTTTTTTTTTTTTTTTTTCATATTCTATATAAATTTTTTTTATTTACTGGTGGGTGGGCTTTCAGAGACAGCCTCTCTCCTATTGGTCAACATCAAGATCCAAGCGCTAAGTTGGGAAAGATTTGTTTTTTTATTTTTTGGATGCAATATTTTCCACATTAATTAGTTTATCTAAACATTTCTTTCTTTCTATTTTTATTGCCAATGTTGGCAGGATCAGTTGTCCGTAGAAACGAAGGAGCTTCTATAAACAGGCTAATTTATTGTAGAAACAATTATTCTGGAAGGAGATGAAGCAGAGACAGAGGAGGGGGAAGAAGACGTGGAGGCCAGAGAGAAGGAGGCACTAAAAGCTTTAATGACGCAACTCAAAGAGTTGGGAAAAGAGGCAACAAATTACAACGATGTAAATAGTTTAGATTATCTCCGAGGCCAGCACAGCAAAGGCAAAGGTCATATGAGCAATGTAACTGTTTATAAATTTTATTTGAACAAAATTGGAGATACAGGAAGGAGGGCGATACGGCTGAGAAGGACGAGAACAGGAAATGTAGATGATAATGAAACCAAAGAGAAAACAGAGCCACAGATGTAGCTGTGACAACAAATAAGGAAGAAGATTTAAAAAGGAACAATCATTTATGCCATCAACTTAAGTAAGAATGTGACAAGATCTGTAGTTAACCTCACAAGTAGTACCATTCCTTCCTGATTAGTTTTACATGCTGTGTTTCCTTTAAGCCCTAAAGTTATTAGTTATGAGTTATTAGGAGGAAGAGATAAAGCAGAAAAGATCAAATGGGTAAATGGACGAGAGAGAACAACTAAAATGACAACAAGGAAGATAAAGAGAAACCACGAATTAGAGCAGAATTATAAGACAGCAGAAGACACCCCCCTGCATTTAAAAAGTGAATTTCAAGCTCTGCAAACAAGCCCTGAACATTGGTCCTCCCCACCTTATCCTAAAAGCAGAGCCCAGCTAGGGCTGGGCGATATGGTTTAAAAAGAAAATCTCCAATTTTTTTCATACCAGATTCGATTTCCGATTTTAAATCAATTTTTTTTCTCGCTTTCTTTTCTTAAAAAGAAATTACAAATGACAGAAAATGTTTTCAAAAAGTGGCTTTTATTTTAACCATCTCTTCTGTGAGTTGGACGACGGAGTATCAGGGCCAGGCTACGAGCATTTTTGCTTCATTATGAGAATATTTTTATAATATTAGCAGAATTTTACCAGAAGAACGCTTTAAAATTACGAGAAAAATGTCATTTTAATGAGAAAAAAAGCTTGAACAATTATTTTTTGGTTATTTTTCGTGTTGGAGTTCTCATGAAACTACTTCATTCTTCAAACATTCCGACTTTATTCTGGTAATGTTAAGATTTCATTCTCGGATTACTACAACTGTATTCTTGTTCATTTGTTATTTTTGTTAAAAAAAAAAAAAAATTGTTAGCCCTAATACTCCGACATAGAGTTGAATGGAATTTAAAGTCCAAATAAATAGAAGCTGTAAAAGATGCTTGTCAAACAAGATGGCGGGCCTTGGGCATGCTGACATCACTCTGATCTATGGAAACACAAGGAGAGCGATTGTGGAAAAAAAAACCCAGATTTTCCAAAAATTAAATCTTCAAAAACCAAAAATTCAATTAATCGATAAATTCAATTTATCGCCCAGCCCTCATTATTGTCCATATCATGGCCACTGGTGCTGGTTGAAAGTCAGAGAGACCAGTAATGATGCAGAGCTTTACCTGTAAGCTCAGTTCTTTCCTAATCAGAACACCCCTGTTAATGCAGACGCCGCCTCAATCCGTCTCACACTCCAGCCATTCATAAACGACATTCCATGATATTTAGATTCCTCTCTTTGAGCCAGAAACCCAGATCCGACCCAGAGAAAGCATTTTCGATTCTAATCAGTCAGAAGGGCCTCAACTGTGAGCCTGACTCAAAGCTTTAGACCAGAATGAAAATTCCTATTTAATTCTGGCTTTTATTTGCATGTGCAATGCATTTTGCATTGTTTGCACAGCAAATCCTGTATATATATTTCCACTTTACTCCTTCTTCCGGTCTTCCAGATTTGCATGAGCAGCAGAAGTAAAGACGTGAAATTTAAAACCGTGGTTCCAGTCCACACAAAGGAGGAGGTGGAGTGAAAACTGATTAATGACTGACCACAGTATAGCTCAAACCCATACCTACAGAACGACTTTTCATCATGTTTAAAATTATTTACTTTCTGCTGGAAGTTCAGTTGCATAAACACACTCCGCTTTTAAAATATGAGACGCAAAGATTTCTACCAGAGCTTATCAAAGTTGTGTTTACGATTACTGGTAAGTGTTAAGCAGAAGATTTTGCAACTGCTCATGCATTCGAAAGTTTAACCAAAAATATCAAGCTGTAATTCAATAAGGAAACATAAAATGAGAACTAAGGTCCAGATTAAGAGGAAATGGGTGAAGAGTTTTTAGAAAAAAATAAGGGAAACATAATTACAAAAGTTATGTCTACTGATAATCATCAAAAAGGGGAAGCTCTCTTGACACATTAAGGTCTAAACATAAGACTGTTCAGGCATCACCGAGCGATGAAAGACAGAGATGAAAGAGCAAGGTGTAACTGCCCGTTGCAGCTTTTCATTCCTCCTGCTGTGAGATGAAGACGACGCAGCTAAGCTGTAGCCATAGTTATTTCCTCTCCAGCGGCTCTTTATTGCTCTGAGGGAAAGTTGCATAGCACACAGGTATCAACACAGGAAGAATCGATGGGAATTTGTCCTTTGAAATTTCTGTTACTGATTGCAACAACACGTTTCACTGAAAGGGTTTGAATAAGCTGGTTACTTAGCAACTATGCAATCAATCAATTTGTCCATAAAATGAAGGGCAAAACCTACATTTGCTTCAATTGGATTTTGCTGTTTGAATCTAAGGCAAAAGAAAACCCAGCATTTTCATTAAGACCCATTCAAAGGAAAGAAAAAAATACAGATGGGAGAAAAAAAGGTATTATGGGAGAAAAAAAGGTATTATCCTTGAATGGAGAGAATGGAAGCGTGCTAAACCTTCCCTGAAGAGGCAGCCCTGCCTCTTCAGGGAAGGTTGGTGTTAGGTATGTGTGTTGTCAGTGTTAGTGTTAGGTATGTGCTTGGCCTGCACGTGACCTCGTCAGCTTGATGTTCTACCTTCATCAGTAGAGGCATTAATTTGAAAGATAAAGAGCAATTTCCTCTTCATAATTTGAAAGTTGGGTGGCAAACAATAATCTGTTTAAATTTCCACTGTCAGCTTACATAGAAGGCAGACCATGAACACCGTACACAGCCACAGCCAGCTCCAATACTGGCAGCCATTCATACCGTATTAATTCGATTGATTTGGAATTAGGGATGTCTGAATCCAATCCGAGGTATTGGGTTGAGGTTTTGATCAAGTCCTTTTGAAATAATCAGTCTTGCCAGACTCTTGAACTCTCTGAGCTTTTCCCAGAGAGTCATGAGGCCATGAGGCAGTTTTTTTTTTTTTTTAAATCATTGAATTATGAAAAAAAAGAAAACTGTATTATAGGCTCTGCACATTATCTGTAAATGTTACCCTTTGCAATGATGTTGATGGTAAAGAAAGACTCCTCCAGCTTTCTGGAACTTTTGCATGCTATGTTCAGATCATATGGCTTGGATATCCCCAGCATCTTGCAGAGGTGCATAGAGAGCAGCTGAAATACCTATTACAGTGGGCCTATTTATGCATTTTTCTGTGGAATGTAAATCCAAAATTTTCTTGAAAATTTTGCCAATTCGCAGATTTTTTAGAGCTTATCTAAAATACTCGGCAGAAAATGCAGTTTGGGAAGCTGAAGTACCTAGGAGCAATGCTACTTGACATGCTATTGGCTGGTGTTTGCAAAGCAGCCAATCCAGAAGCAGCATTCATTTTCCTTGGTGCCAGCTCACTGTACCCCCAAGAGCAGAGGAAGAATATTGGGGGTTCACCGTATCACTAAATTTTAAGGCATTTTTCATTAAGTTTTGTTTAAATCAATACATCAGCAGGAGCTAGAAGGGAGTTTACTGAAAGCTGGAGATGTCAAATCAGATATATGTATACACTGCAAAAACACAAAATCCAACCAAGTATTTTTTTGGTCTAGTTTCTACGGTAAATATCTTGAATACACTTGAAATAAGACTAAACTAACCTTAACTAAACTAACTAACTAAACCTTAATTTTGATGAAAAAGTTCTAATTATAAGTGAAATAATCTACCAGTCGAACAAGATATTTTCCCCATATTATAAGTTAAAATATCTTGTCCCACTGGCAGATTATTTCACTTAGAACTAGAACATTTTCATCAATATTAAGGAATTACTGACTTAAAACAAGCTCCTATACTGTGCTGAAAAGTTACTTGTAAGTTAGCTTTGTCCTCTTTCAAGTGTATTCAAGATATTTGCCATAGAAACTCGACCAAAAATACTTGGTAAGATTTTGTGTTTTTGCAGTGCATAGGAAAGATTACCCTTTAGGCGACATGTCAGAGGACAGTAGCCCCTAGTGGAGAAGCACATTAAACCTGACATGCAGAATCTCTAATCTGTATACAAACAGACAGGAGACAGTGGAGAGTGTAGAAGGTGAGAGAGTTAAGACAGTCACAATCAAATGTAGAGGGTTATTTTGTTGCATATTGGGCTGATTTTAGGGACGTATTGGACTATGACTCTGAATCAGTAATACATTATATTTAGGTGCAAATACTGCCCGTTTTCAATCACAGCAAGATCTCAGCAAACCACATATACAATGATGAGTTTGATCAGTGGGACAGAGCTCTGTCAGAGACAGAGACTCTCACCAACATTGTTTTGTCTGAAGGTAACTTCTGGCCAATCGGTAAACTCAGAGTAGTCACAGAGGGCTTTTATTGACAGTAACATGTCTGCTTGTGTCAGAGTCGAATTGCAGGAAACCCAATCCATCTGCTGTGGATTTTATGCCGAGGAATAATAAACGTCTTCCCTGAAGTACGACATTGCAGGGATTACTGGAGCGAGAAAGAGATTGTGGTGTAGCCATTGTAAGAGATATGGCGCCCCGTTCAGATCCATTTGGGGAATCACCCAGAAAACAAATCTGCAGTGAGGAGAGTCAAAAAAAAAAAAAAAAAAAAAAGTAACCAAGTGGAACAGGCCTTAGTCGGTAGAGCAAAAACTGTTATGGTAAAATAGAGTAACAGTTTTTTCGATACTTGGTATTATTCAAGGCTACCCTTTAACCTTACATTGGAAGGGTATAGCTTCTAATGCAAAGAGGAAATTTCTAATTAACCTCTGAATTTGTATTGCTTATTGATCCACCAGTTCCCCTGGTGACTGGAACCATACATTACATTGAATCTCTTGGCCAGTCTCTGTCAGATCAGGCTTTTCAAAAACCTCACGCGTACAAGGCCTTTGCTTCACACCAGGTTTGTTGTTTCTAATGGTCTCGACCTTTCTGCTTTAGTTCTTGAGTTATTGCCACGCGCCTGGTTCAATACAGAATTGTAAAGTAAAAAAATATGATCAAGTAATTTATGCTTTCAATTCACATTAAGAATTCTGTTGTTGTCTTTCTTGGTTTTCTAAGAAATTTGAGCAGCCAAAAAGCCACAATCTCTTGAGCATTATTGTCTTCCTGCTTCATATCATAATGGAAAGCTGCACATCTACAGACAGAAATTATTAGCTTAACATAACAGGTTTAAAATGAGTTTTTCCACCTATTTTTTTTTCTAGTTTCTTATTGTTCTTTTATCAAACTTCTCTCCAGGTCCTGTTCATACTATTTTCAGCTCATCTGAAGAACATTTTTCCAATCAGAGATGTACAGTTTTCACCACAGTCTCTTGGGGAGTGATGTTGTTGTCTTCTTCTTCTGCTCATAATCTGGTCTGTCTTTCTCTTTATCTGCAGGGCATTTGGCACCACCCTATGGCTAGTCTTATTTTAGACCCTATCGGTGACGCCCGTAGGGACCCCTAATGGGTGGATACACTTGCCAAGATTTAGGTCACACTGGCTTTGCAGTCAAGTGGACAATAGAGCAGAGGTGTAAAATAGGCCTTTCAAAGTGAACATTGATTGTAAGACTAGGGTTGGGGGGAAAAAATATTTTCCAAAGTCGATGCACCGGTTGATAAGACAAGATGATCGACGGTATTGGGTTCACAAAAACAAGAACATACCTTTTCTTAAAACTGCAGCGATATTGTTAGAACACAAAAAAAGCCTGTTTTTAAGTAAAAGTTTCACAAACTGTGTTTTTACGAATCTTTAATCATTGTAGAAAATTCCAGTCCAGCTATCACAAGTCATTGACACTGATATACCAGTATTAACCTAAAGTGGTTCTGATGCCAATATAGCATTGATTTGTTTTTTTTAAAAACAGAATAACGGTTTCATAAATCTCAGTGTGTAAATAATCTCTGTTCGTAGAACTATCCAGTTAAAATTTGATCAGGTTAAATATTTTAGATTGTGAAATAGCCCTTTCGCTTAGCACCAACAGGAGCTTCAGAAACATATGCTAACATTAGCATTGTTAACAGCTAACGGTTAGCCAGTCATGGTATTCTCACTGAGTTTACTGCAATACATTGCAAAAAAGAGTGTGCATGAAATGCATACTCTGAATTACTGCCTGGACTGCAATAAGTGTTAGCTAATTATTTAAGTACCATGCAGATTTATTTTGCCTGTAATATATTATGCAATCACCTTCGCATCCGGGGGTCATAATAACAGCTTACATTTGTTTCGCGAGATGAAGTCCCACAATGACTGTATTTGTAGATTTAAAGAGACAACAAGCAATGCCTTGAAGAAGATTCCTATTATAGTTCTGAGAGGAAGAATCAGTAGACCTAAGCTTTGCAAAAAATGGAGATGGAGAGATGCTCAGTTATTTGACGTATTAGTAATACAGAAAAAGAAAATATTTAGTTAAAATCCACTAACTAAGAATAAGGAACAACCCTCCAACACAGGTCAGCCTTTAACGTGCATTTATGCAAAATCCCCCTGGAAAAAAAAGTCACCACAAAACTTTTTCTTTGATATTTTTCAAAATTAATTCAATTTATTACAATATAACAACATAAATTTCCTTTCTAGCAACTGTGAAAACTTCAGACTGGTTTGTTCAAGCATTGTTTTGATTAGAGATTAATGGCATATTGTCTTATGCCGCTTTAACCTTCCAAGACAGATGTTGGCCAAAATTCAAATTTATCTTGAAGAACTATAACTAACTGCATTGAAATACTTTTTCTACTGTAAGTACAACACTATAAGCAGTGGTTGTTTTTTTTTTTTGTTTGTTTTTTATACTAGGAGCAGAAGTTACGCCATATCATGTTTGAGAGAGCATACACAAAAGCAAACTGATTACAGAGTTCGGTTTAAACTGCTTTTAGCATTTTAGGCTTTATTCTGAGATTGCTAAAAACCTGCCAACATTTCTAAATCCAGCGAGCTCTATAACAGATAGCGGTCAAAAGCTCACAAAAGAATAACACAGCCAGTTTATTATGCAAGATTTTAGTTTCCCTTTTATGCATATTTCCTAAAGGTGGCCTCAGGTCAGTTCAACAAAACATCCCCATGTCAGGTACAAACTGACTTCCTACAGATCGCCCCTTTAGGACACAAAATGACCAAAACAGCAAAGGTAAGAAACCTCAGTAAAACTGAACTGCACATTTTAACTCCTTATCAGGCCAAGCAGCTAATCTGACCTCTTCTTCAATCTGTCCCTGGGTCACATCTCTCTCATCATGCTCCGACAACGCTGAATCCCCTAAAATCGCTAATTCTCCCTTCTTCTCCGCTCTGGGAATCCGCTCTAACGGTCAGAGTTTGTGTGGTAAACATATCGGTTAGTTTGGCACTTTTTTTTTTTTTTTTTTTCCGCGTGCACTCAGGCGCTTCTTAGCTTTTGTTCTTGCAGTTTTTCGGACCCACCCCACATCACTTCTCTCCAACTCTGGTCAGCTGAACTGGCAAACTTCGGAGGACAGAGAGCGGGCCAAGGAGGACTGAGGGATTTCACTGGATGAGCCCAATGGCCGTCAAGAAAAAAAAAATCAACCAATGGGCCGTCGCGATCAATACAAATTATTTTTAATATATATTTTTAATATACTTTTGTCCACCCCTGGCTGCAACAAATGATTATTTTAGTAATCAATTATTCTATTCATTATTCAGACGATTAATCGGATTTAAAAAATCGGCACATTCTTCTGATTTTTCCCTTTACCTCTTAAGCTTTTTTTTTTATACAATATTAGAAATATATTAAAAGAGGCAAACAAACAAATAATTAAATTCCTTTTTTTAAAATAAGGAAATAAACATTGTATTGCCTAAAATGCAATAATATAGCTTTCCTTAAGTGAATTTGAACCAAGTGAAGCTAAAGTTGACACTTGAGGAGTTTTGGGTAGAACATATTTAAAGACAAAGGTTTTTTTTTTTTATTTTGTACAGTTTTGTCTTAATTACTGCTCTGGGTGTGTTGTTTTTTCAGCAAGACCTTTTTTAGTCTGCATGCTCCAGTTAACGATTAATCGATTACTAAATTAGTTGACAATAATCAATTAGCCACAATTAATTTGATTAATCGTAGCAGCATGTTCTCCATCTGCTGCAGTAAAAAGCTGTCCACTCAGAACGGGAGGCTGAAGACTGGGGGGGAAACAGGAAGTGCTGCCAGCTAGGCATGTTCACTGATACACCAGCGTGGAAATCATTAGCACCGTTCTTCATGTGTTTGAGACTAATCTCCTACAATGTGGCTCAGAGCATGTGCTGAACCTTAGAACTTGTCAATTTAATAAATTAAAGGAGATCCACTGAGCAACTTTGGAAATAAAAACACACTTTATTTTATCTAAGAAAATACATAAGAAACAAATCAAAACAAAAGTAGTTTTAAACATAAAAAAAAGTTTATTAAAACAAAATGTATTTATCAGTTTTAAGCTAGTTTGTTTCTGTTCTGATAACCTGTGGTTTCAACAACATCTCACTCCTTTCTTCAAATGTTGAAATACAGAAAACACCTATTTCACAACCTCTTTCTCTTTTACAGGTTTTATATCTGGTTCGTAGTCTTGAAGTCAGAGACATTTTAGGGATCTTCCTGCAAAATCGTGAACTGAGGTGATGCAATATTTCTAAATATACAAAAAACCCCACGAAAAAACCTGATCCTGAAAACGTTCAGCAACTATAGGGAAGTTTCCCACCTAGCCCGACCCGACATGTCACAAATACTCATTGTGTTACAGCAGCTTCCTCTTTGCAGTTTCGATTCAGCGGTGTCCAGACCCTGATGCCCACAGATGAAACAAAGTGAGGCACCTCCCTGCTCCTCCTTGTCAGCCTGCTCTTCCTCTTCGCTGTAATCCAAGCTGCTGGTGACAGTCTGAATTGTTAGTTTATAATGCTGCTGATTAACAGGCTTTGGGTGAGCCTGTTCATGTCTGCATTACATGCCATACGTTCTGTCTGCTTCTGCATTAATCTGTGGATAGGCGAGGCCTTTGAAGAGAGCATTCTTTTGGTTTATTAACTTTTACAGATACCTTTCAAAATTTTTCATTCTTCTTTTAGGTTTGTTTCTTCAGGTGTGCCACGCTACACCTAGACAACTTAATGCATTTTATTGGGATGTTTAGTGATAGAGCAATGCAGCATAGCGTATAATTCTGAAGTGGAAGGAAAGGGATGCATCGTTTTCAAGATTTTTCGCTAATTCTTCACCTTTCACAGCAATTACAGCTCTAAGTCCTTTGGGGTACGTCACGACCAACTCTGCACATCATTTCAGCCAATCTTGGCAATATAGCTGAAGCTCAGTCAGATTAGATGGAGATCATCTGTAAACATTCATTTTCACCACTTGCATGAATATTCTGTATCCCATCTTCGGCTACGTTCATACAGCAAGACTTGATGCTCAATTCCGATTTTTTTGCGGACATCCGGTTTTTGTTTGTTTGTTTTTTGCATGGTCATTCATACTACTAATTAAATGCGACCGCAATCAAACTTCCGTGTGAACGGCTTATGACCTCAAAGCAACCCCCATGCGCTCAAGAAGAAGACGTCACACGGTAACGCATTGTTTACAGAAATGATAATGAACGCCGCCATCTATGGATCAGTCTTAAAGTTGCTGAGGAATGGGAGTCAACAGTATTGTCACAAGATCATAACAAGACGAATGAAGCTAAGAAAAGAGAAGTGTCCAAAGTGTCGGCACTGCTTGCTTTCAGCCATCGTTTACAACCGGAATTACCACGTCTGGCTTCTTCTGGTGCAGAATTACGACCCATGTCTCATGTCAATGCCGTAAAAGTCGGATAAAATGCAACATGTTCAGACTGGAGACGCTTTGAAAACCATCGGATATGTGTCCGACTTAGTACTACATATGGAAGTGGCACAAATCAGATTTGTTTCTTTGATGAAAAGATCAGAATTGGGCTGTCAGACTGCAGTGAAAAAGTCAGATATGGGTCGCGCATAAGCAGAAAAAAAAAAAAAAAAAGATTCAGGTCCTATTTGCCTGCTGTATGAACGTAGCCTTGATTTATCCCCAATGTATCTTGTAGCAAGCTAGTTCTCCCACCTTTCTCATAACAGTGGTTTTCTTCTTGCCAGATTTGTGAAGGGCACAACTAACAAGTGTCCTGTCCACAGATTCTCTCCAGCTCCTCACAAGTAACCATGGGCCTCTACGCTGCTTCTCCCAGTAGTTCTCTCCTTGCCTGGTCTGTCATTTCTTGTTCCAATTCGTAAACATGTTATTAGGTAACTTCATAAGGGCGATGGTTGCACTAAAGTTGTACTGAACAGTAAATTTGCATTATATGAGAAAGATTAGATTTGCTCAAGTTTGTTGCTAAGTTTAGGACATGCTCAATCGACCTTGCCATCAAGTCTGCTTGGAGTGTCAAGGCATTTCTTCTGATCAGTTAAAACCCTTGATGTGCATCACTGAAACAATAAGCATATCACCTACAGGCTGTTAAAACCCCCCAACAAGGAAAGACATGGTTTGTGATTGGCCATCTCTGGCCCCAACACCAACCGTAACAGAACTTGTTGAGGTTGTGCTTGACTTGCGCATGCCCCTAACAGATGCCACGGTTTTCTGGGCATGTTTGAGCTGCGTAGGGGAGGGCCGTCTCTGGCAGCCTCTGGAAATTCACTGTAACACAATCTGAGCTGTAGCTGAACCCAGACGTGCACATAGATCTTGTTAAGATGAAGTATGACAAGCAAAACCTCCCTCTGGGGTAAGACTTCAAAAGCTTTTTGTCTTGACAGTACACGCATTTCACGCAGGAACTATAGTTAAGCCCATAATTGTTCATACCTCTAGCAGCTTTAAATTTCAAATGAATTTCTTTTAACCAAGAAGCTTGTTTCCTATAAGAAATTAGTTAGGCGTCTCTTAAAAGATAATAAAATAATGTAAACATTTTTTACAATTTTGAAAGGAAAAAAAAACAGTTGTTTGAAAAATTAATTACATCTTCCTCAATAATTTGCCGTCAAACCTTTCCTATAATTGCTGACGACGGTTTTGCATGTTTCTAATGGTTTTTGACAATTTATCTTTGATGACAAGCTTCACATCTTTGAGGTTGCAAGGCCTCCTTCCCGTCACCCTAATCTTTAGCTCCCTCCACTGATTCTCTATCAGACTTAAGCAGGGCTCTGGCTAGACCGGTTGAAAATGTGAAGATTACTTCTGTTCAGAAGAAACATGTTGGTGAAATAGAAGATAACTGTGCGCCTAAATGTCACAGGGGTTTACTGTCATTCCTAATCCCATAAATAAAGCAATGGGTTGACCTCAGCCAGTTATGGGGAGCAAAAAGTTTGAAAACTGCAGATATTTTCTACCACACTGTTTCTATGTTTTGATTTTTCTTTCTTTTCTTTTTTTTTTAACAAAAATAAATATTCATGGATTTACCGATTTGCAATTTTTCTGTGGAATGGGGATTTTTTTCGTGGAAAATTCACCCATTTGTGGATTTTTTTTTTTTTTTTTTTTTTTTTTTTTTTGGGAAGAAAACACAGCTAAGAAAGTTGATACCTAGGCACAATGCTTGACATGCTATTAGCTGACATTTCCAAACCAGCCATTCCAGGAGCACCATTTATTTTCCTTGGCGCTGATTGGACGTACCCTCCCAGGAGCCGAAGACTGTGGATGTTAACTTCTGCGGTAACGCCAAGACTGTTTCCACTGTGGGTATTAACGCACATAAAAGGTATATTTGGTGTTTAAACAATTAAAATGAACAGTTATAAGTGTTTTTGGAGGGGATTCACTGTATTCTTGTACAAGACAAAAAAAAGCAGAGCAGCAAAAATGAATATTTTGCACAATAAGCACTTGAAAACATTTCTACATTAAGCCTATGCATTAAAAAGGAATAAAAACACATCATTATAATTATTAGTTTTTTTCCTCAGTAGCAGTTGGAATGATTGATACATTTCAGTTTTTATTGAAGCAGTAAAACCATGTAATATACCGTCTTTAATATTAGAGTTAAAATCAGGGCCTTAACATCTTTATTCAAGGGTATAATACTCTAAGAGTCTCATGCTGGCCCATGCGCAGCATTTGCCCTGATATAAACCTTGTTTGAGCTGTCAAATGGACTTCAAGCTGCTGCTTAGACGTCTTAAAGAGAACAACACTGGAAATAGGGCAATTGATCAAGCCTAAGTATTAACTCTGACCTGCACTCAGCAGGCACCGCTGAAAGCTGGGGGATTACAGATGCCTCCTGTTTGTTTGAAGTGGACGTGAATAGCAGCAACTAGTTTACACCACCTGTCAGGGCCTCACAAAACAGCGACATCTCACAGTGACATCTACCCGGAGGCAAATCAGCTGGACACTTAAGCATAACAATAGCGGTGTTTGTGGCGAAGGTTCCTGTGATATTTTGCAGAGTTCTCAGCTTTAGATGCATGAATGTAGGCTGAACAGAGGAGAGGGAAGGTAAGCGGATGTTTCTTGAGTAAAGGTGAAAGAAACTTTACAGTCTTATAGTTGCTTAAGTTCTCACCAGAACCGTGGAGATTTATGTAACAAGCGTGTCGCAACGTAGAGACAAACCACAACAACCAAAAATAAACAAAACAGAAGCTTTTCGTTTTTAAAAAGCTGGAAAACGAAACAGGAGGGTTTTTTTTTTTTTTTTTAAATTTGTCTGAAACGGAAGCATTTAAACGGAGAGGTTTTTTTAATTTGAATTATTCAGATGAAATATTAACACTCCCTGATTTTCCTGACTATATTAAGTGCAACGCTTCAGCAACTTCCCTTCAGTGACAGAGAAAAACTGACGGGAAGAAAATATGCTGACGGTTCTGTCCCGCCAAAAGGACAGAGGTGGAGAATATGAACTTTGGTGAAGTGAAAGAAAATATTAGTGTTAAGGGGACGTGAACATGAAATGAAAAAAAGTCCCTACATAGCAGTCGCTCACATTTACGTTCATTTAGACACGTCATGTGCAGCGTGATTGAGTCTCTCACATCTACATATACAGCACACAGTTAAGAAGGGGAAGGACAAAGAAATATATTTTACAAATAATAGCAAATACATAATGGCTGAAAATTTTAAAGGCAATATTAATTACGATAAATTGATTAATCACATTGACTAATCAATAACCAATTAATGTGATATAATTCTAGAAATAAACTGCACTGTGTTACGACTGTTTTAAAGAAATCTGAGCAAGATAAAACTGACTCTTACAAGATTTGTCTCTCTGGTGTGAATCAGATGTCTGAATGAGCTCCTCAGCATGCAGTCCTGCGAATGACCTAATTATGTGATTCAGGTGTGTTGAAGTAGAGGCGGACCTTAAAGCTGCAGGACAGCGACCCTCGAGGACTGGGGTTTGACACTTCCCAGCTTAAGGACACTGAAAAAAACTGGTAAAGTCAGCTACCTCCAACAGCTTGGAGTGCTTTCGCTCAAAAACATTTTGAAAAGCAAGAATGTCAACCGCACCAAGATAAACAAAGGTGGCCACTCCTTTATAATACTATAATTGATCATGGAAATATATTTTTTTTAACAGCAAAGTAACTGTGTCTCTGAGCAATACAGCGCAATTATTATACAGTCTAGGTGCCCTCAGTTGCTGTTAAAACAAGCTGCTTTGCAAAACACAAACGCAAAGTAGTACATAATTGTGAAGTGGGAGGAAAATTACACATTTTTACTCAAAGATATCTGAAAAGTGTGGCATGCATTTATATCCAGCCTTACTGGGTTTGTTGAATCCCCTTTAGCTTCAATTACAGACGCAAGTCCTTTGGGTCTCGACGAGCTTTGCACATCTAGACACTGCTATTTCCACCCATTCTACTTTCCGAACTCGGTCACATTGGAGAATGTTTTTGAACAACAGTTTTCAAGTCTGGATTTAGGTCTGGACTTTGACTGGGCCTTACTAGCAGATTATTGTGCTTTGATCTGAAACTATCTGTTGTAGTTCTGGTTGTATCTTTAGGGTCGTTCACACATTCATCCATTCTCCCCTCAACAATGAAGAGCTTTCCTGTCCCTGCAGTAGAAAAGCAACCCCAAGCATGATACTGTCACCACCTTTTTCTAGGTTGGGGTAACACCAGTGCGTGACAGTTTTTAGACGCTAGTTTAAAACAACTAAGAATCATTTTCCTTCTTTAGCACTATTGTTTGTGCTGGTCTATCACATGAAATCCCAATAAAACACACTGAAGGAAAAAAAATAAAGATCTATGGACACTTTAGCAAGAAACTGTTTGTATGCATTAACATGATGCAAAGCTGTAGCTGCGTGTGACTCTGAAAGACAGACTGCAAACACTAAAGCATTCACTGGTTAGGCTGTGGTTTTTAAAACTGCATTTACTTTGTTTTCTGCATTTTGACTTCCAAATTTTGACTTCCAAAAACAACACACATACCTGAGTATTACAAGCTTCAAAACACAGTTCGCAGATATTCGAGGTTTATCATACAGACGAGACTCTGTTCTGTCTGCCATCTCCATCCCGCCGTTTGCCATAAAACAACTTCTCACCATTTCCCATAAAACAACTTCCCCATTTTTTCACAGTGAGGAATCCTTCACATCTAATTCAAATACAGGGTCAAAACTTTAAACACAGACTTGTACTGTGAACATTAGAGGTTTAGATTGTGCTTTTGACAAAAGCATGAAGTACAAAACGACATCATGAAGGTAAGAAAATATAAAACCCACTTAAGAGTCAAATCAAGAGCATCGGAAGTACCGATCTTCATCGCCTCAAACGCGCGTCTGACCGATCAGAAACAGTCTTCAGAAGCCAAGTGTATTTCTAGCACAGTCTATCTACAAAACACCTTGTGAAACGTTCAAACCACTGGTTAGCCACAAAGACGTGACTAGTTAACGGTTTATGGTTTATGCATTAAACAGCCTGCTCTTGCGATAAAAAAAAAAAAAAGTCCCCAACATTACACTTCAGGCTTTTTCACTGATATTCACACTGAAAGAGCAGTAAATGAGACTGCATCCATGACTGTAGTTTCCAGTGTGCTGGGTTGATGTGACCTGCTTAGAAACTCTGAAGCTCACTCTGCTTTAGAGTAACAGCCATGTGGGAGAGACCGGAGCATCGGACAAAAAAAAAAAAAAACGGGCACTGTTTTGATCTGACCGAGTCATGGGTGAGTTAGGTGGAAAATAACTATTGTTTTTAAAAACAAACAAAAACACACCCAGCAGTTTCACTACTTTAATAAGATAATGTGCTGTACATGAGCATGACTTCTACATGCTGAAGAACAAACCTGGCAATGCTAAACAAGAGAAGATCCTCAGAACCTGTATGAATTGCAAACTACAAGTTGTGATTTAATGCAAGTGATGTGCAACAAAGAGTTAAGCATGACTGCTTTACTGTACAATCTACTGAATCTATGCAATATCTAATACTGGAACCGCACAGGACTGCTTGGATGTAATATCTGACAGACATGAATTAACCATCTGGAATCACAAAAAAAAAAAAAAAAAAAAAAAAAGTATTTGGTCCCTTAGACTTTCATTGTCCTCGATGTCCAAGCCTGATGCAGTTTTTTAATGTTTAAGCTTATGGAAAGTGGTGGGGAAATAATGATGAGGATGATGATGAAGAGGGATGGAAAACTCCTGAGTCAAGATACCAACATCATTATCGCAATATTAAACAATAAAAATAGCAATTGCAACTTTTCCTGACATCTTGCAGCCCTGATATAATGTTATTATATCGTTAGTGGGAAAATATTATTTCACCATACATATGTATCATGCACTTTAATCGTGCTTTTTTTTCACAATGAAGAGCAGAAAGGAGATTTAAAATGTAACTTTGCCTCATTATGATGGAAGGAACAGTAATAACGCTGAACAGTTTTCTCACCACCTGAAAGGTCCTTAAATGACCTTTCTTCTTTAGTCGTTTCCGACTCCTACGCAGTTATCTACGTTCTATCACTTTAATTACTGTTAATAAACAGTACCCTGGTGACCAGGCTACTGTTTATTAAACTTAATCAGACTCACGTTTCCACGCCGCAAATAAATCAGCAAAGCGCTTTAAACAAACGCCAGATGTCACAAGTTTGAGTGAGAACTTCATTGGCTTCCATACATGTCTTGCCGAAAAGGCAGCTCGAGAGCGCCTAAATCTACTTGTTATTAACTGGGAGCTCGTTAACACGATAAATGCAATTAGGAAGAATATTTATTTAGGGAGCTACGACAGATACATCAGCTACCCGAAAAGAGAACAAACCCTTTAAGGTACCAAGGGAAATGAACGCGGGAGTGGTATTTAGCAGTATACAGCGGTGGTAATGAGAAACGCACTCACCCAGAAGGGGAGATTTGGTCCGCACAGCCACTCCATCTCCTTTGTGGCGGGAGAGCGGGTACCACCGGAGGAGTTCATTACCCCGTCGGTCCACAAAGGTCGAGTCCTGTTTGCTGAGGAACTGCGCTTTATCCCTTCTTCACGCAGCAAGGCGCTCGCGAGCTGTCACATGCCACAAGGACAGGTATGCGTCGCTGATGGAGGGGTTCCTGGTTTCCTTTTTGTGTGTGCGACCGCGAGCCGCCCTGTCTGGGGAAACTGTCGGCTCCTTCCGCTGTGGCGAGGAACAGGAGGGGAAGAAGTCATTCGAATCCTGCCAAGAATTATTTCTACAGGAGGAGGCGGCTCCGTCGTGATGGAAAAAGCAAGGCGTCAGCTTACTACCAGGCTCCGCCCCCTTTGCACCAAGTCCCACCTCCACCTCCTCTTTGCCTTACTAACACGGTTCTTTTCTCGACGGCGGTCGCCTAGGGTTCATTGCTGAGTCATGACTCGTGACAAAAATAAAATTTGTTTTAAAACGTTTTTTGTCCTTTTTTTCCCCTTCCAAATTAACGAAACAACAGTGTTCTAAATGTATTATTATTATATGAGGTCCTTGAAAAAAATGTATAATGTATGAAGAAAGGTCCAAAGGTAACACTCAGCTAAGTAAACAAGAAGAACCATAAAGAAATACCACATCCTGCAACAGATGGTGCTGCCGCTCTGAGCAATAGTAAAATCATGCTTGCTGTGTGAGATTACATGAAAAGAAGGTAATGAGGCAGCTGTGTTCATAAAACTGGGCAAAGCTGGTTTTAGTTAATTAGATGCTCCATTTCTAAGTCAGGAAAATCATGGGAATTGCCACGTAAAGTAGAAATTCAGAACTGAAAAGTCTCAGGTGTCCAACCAACCCTGACTTGAAATTCCAGTATGGCTGCCAACCCTCTAATACTAGGTAATGGTAGGAGTAATGAACAATTTATTTGCATTTCTGATGCTTTTTGTGTTATCAAATCACTTGCACACACAGTACTGTACAAAATAGGTATTTATGAACATGTTTCTTTAGTTTTTGAATGCACTGTTTGATGTGCTTATGATGTTTTTTATGTTTTCATTATGTAAAGCACTTTGAGCTGCCGTGTGGCTGAAATGTCCTATACAAATAAACTTAAGTTGACTTGACACTGAATACAGAGAAACTCCATGCTATCCACACTTATTACTAATAGTTGTTCACTATCAATGAGTGTCTGCAGCTGGCATTTTTGTTTGTCAGTCGATATGATATCAGAGGCATCATTGTCAAAAATTGAATCTTTTTAGCGTTTTGTTGTGTTGATGAAAAAAGATTCCCTGTTGATAACGTAAAGTAAAGCCTTCCAGAATTAAACTAGTTTCCAACTTAAATATGCTGTTCAATTATATTAACCGAAAATCCGATTCACCTGAAGATGGATAGAGTTGACTTAAATCGCCCAATATATATATATATATATATATATATATATATATATATATATATATATATATATATATATATATATATATATATATATATATATATATACACACACACACACACCAACTTGAGGACCACCCCTTCAAGTTGAGAATGTATAGTGAGAAATCAGTGTCTCACAAACCTGACTATGAGACTAATATGGCAGCTATCCTTTTGAAATCCATTAATAGTTGCAGTAATGAGCTATATATCTGTGGTTCTGATAGTTTGTGTCTCATTAAATAACTTGCATGCAGCACTGTTCAAAAACTATGCAGGGAGCATGTTCATTTGGTGTTTGAATACACACTGTACAGACAAACACAATTTCATTGATTTGTCTCACTAATAGTAATTAAATTAGTCCCCTAGCGCAACAGTTAGCAAATCCTATTGGTTTTATGGCTTGTAACTGGTTAATTGTGTGTTCTGGTTTGTAGCAAGAAGTCAGAACTTCCATCTTTGAGGTTTAGACTATGATGGCCCCTAACTTCAGTGTATTTTTATTGGGATTTTATGTAACAGACCAACTTAAAGTAAAAGTCTGTGCCTGTAATATAACAAACTGTGAAAAAGCTCCAGGGCTGCTCCAACACTCCGCTACTTCTGGGGTAACTGAATTGAACAA
Organism: Anableps anableps; assembly: GCA_014839685.1. NCBI lineage: Eukaryota > Metazoa > Chordata > Actinopteri > Cyprinodontiformes > Anablepidae > Anableps > Anableps anableps. The sequence continues at coordinate 8,243,116 of CM026084.1, forward strand.
GTGGACTTTTGAGTAAAATGTAACGCAGCATTATTCCCCAGAAGAAAATATCTTCCTTTCTATGAAATATAGTACATTGATTAGTTTAGGCATTTAGGATTTAAAGTCATATGAAATGTTGAATTTGCCATAAAAGTTGCATCACCCACAGGTTCATAAACCTAAAACATTTTCAACAACCTGACAGTTCTTCATAGTCTGAGCAACGAAACCTCTGTTCAAAGTCTAACAAAGACACACACCCACACTTTAGGCCCCTGTCCATTTAGCAGCTATTTATACCTTTGATTCATTTTGAAAGGCATGTTATAGCTTCCTCAACCTACCCTTCAAGCCCAATCTCCAAGGAATTCCTAGTGTTACTGGGTGTTGAATATGCTTCAAACTGGTTCTATAGGCTAACTAACATTTCTAGAAATAAATGTAATTTGCCAAAGATCAGAACAAAGAATGTTCCCAGTATTCAACCCAGCACTCTGTTGGGTTGAATACCTTTTCCATGTGAACCCCTCTTTTCTCTTGACAGGAGGGGACAAATAAGAACCTCTTACCCTTAGATACCCCCAAAAGAAACATGAGTAAAATTCAACACTGAGTAAAAAATTAAGGGTAATTTGCCAAACTCTTTTTACAACATTGCTTCTATTGATTGAGCTTCTTATTTATGCTCAAGTATCTTATCTCCCTTTTCCACTAACGCCTACTAAGTGCAGCTCTACCTGGTTGTAAGGGCTTTCCACTAGTAATTGCTACATGGTACTAGCTCTTTTTAGAACATACTTTGCTAGGGTTCCAAGTGTGCAGAGTTGGGCTGAAAACGAGACATCAGAAGACTGTCAGTCACTGATTGGCTGGGGGTGGAGTCACTGGTTGTATCAAAAGAGCAGCTCACTTACAATAGTCCAGTTCGCCATTTGCACAAACTTACATCAGCAACTGGGTTTGACAGTTTGACAGCCCACCCCACCCACTAGAGTTGTTACTCAACTGTAGCTGAAAACCACCTAAACAGTGTAGAGTACAATTGAGCCGACTCGCTGCTAGGTGCTACAAAAGTCCCTTTAAGGTCTTGACTATAACCTGGCCATTGTGACATCAGAGTGTTTTTCTTTCTTGGCCATTCTGTTGTAAATTTGCTGCTATGTTTAGGATCGTTATCTGGCTATTGACCCAGTTCAGACCCAGCTTTAGCTGTTGGATAGATGACCTCCCTTTTGATTCCAATAAGGTTAGGTATGAACAGGAGTTTATTTTCCACTCAGTAACTGCAAAGACTCCAGGTCCTGTGTCAACAAAGCAAGCCTAAATCATCAGCCCTCCACCACCGTGCTTGACACTGGAAATGAGCATGCACTGCTATGTTGTGTTTGGTTTTCTTCAAACATGGTGCTGTGCATTATGGCTAAACATCTCTTTGGGGGTCTTGTCTGTCCAAAGGGTGTTGTTCCAGAACTCTTGTAGTTTATTCTGATGTAATTTCAATAACATAAGCCACGCCGCCATATTCTATTTAGAGAGAAGACGTTTTCTTCAGAGAATCTTTCAAACAAGCCACATTCCAGGTTTTTTCTCTTTGCTTTTAACATTTAATATGTTAGCTGAGGCCTTTTGCAGGATGCTCATTCCTTGAAAGATTTGCAGCTGATTAAGATGTTTTCCACTCACTAGTATTTTCTTTATCCGCAGAATGATGTTTCACATTGTTGGAAAATAAAAAGATAAATGCCTCTTATTGATCTATAATGCACCTTCTACCACTTTTGTACATTGCTTAGCCATCCACTTTGATCTTTTTTTGGATCTGCGTCCTGGTTGTTGGCAGAACAGCAAGTAGAAATAAATTTCTTTTTTTTCTTTTTTTTTTTTTTTTTTTTTTTTATAGCAGTGTTAGCTTCACTGATTTATTTTGATAACATGGCCAATTAAATAATTACTAAATATTGTACATTTTAAAACATAAAAATAACGATTTTCATCTTTACTTATTTTGTTAAGATAAAGACAAATTCTTTCTTTGACACGTGTCTTCAGTTTTATCGAAAATTTCATTTGTAGAAATATTAATTTGCAACTTTCTAATTCATTGATTTATGGGGTGCTGCAAATTGTTTGTATTTCAGTCTTCTGCGGGTGGGACATGTTTAGATTTAAGCTCCAACTGCTATACACCAAAACTTTCCTTCCGGTCTTTGAAGTCTAATTTCTTGGTGTCATCATTTTATTGATAGGTCGCTAGCCTCCAGCCTGATTCTGTCCCTCCACTCTGGGTCAACCAGCTGCTTTTGCATAAAGAAACAGAACCACTTCACCAGAGCAAAACACCTCTTACCCTTTAGATCTCTATCCTGCTCTACTGTCACCTCACAGTCACAGCTGCACCTCTTTCACCTGGGTATCCTCTGCTATGTTGGTGCAAAGAAACTCAGCAGTTTCTGTCTTTTAGGAAATAGATGTTCTACTTAGAACAGGTCCTTAGGTAAAATTAGTCTCGTGAACATAAGTGGCTGGCCCTGGTCCTTACTGATGCACCTTGGCAAAAGGATTTAGGCCGACTGAGCATTTTACACTTACTGAAGCAGCAAAGTTGTGTGTGAGATGTGGGAGTTCTTGACCACTACTCAAGGGACAATAAAATAAAATAATAAAAAAATAATGAAAAATGTTTTATGCAACTTTATTATTTTTCCTTTTTTTCATAAACAGGCATATTTTTTAAAAAATGCTCCAGGTGTGCCCCCCTACCCTTGTACCATGGGGCCAGGACAATTACCTTGGTCGTCCCCCCTGTCTGCGGCCTTGATTAGCGACTGAAGGAGTATAGCATATCTGAGACACCTCTGTCCATTAGGCCTGTTTGCTTTTGCATGACTACCTAAAGTTTTTCAGCATCATTAGATTAAAAACTGTCAATAATAAATAGAGTGACTTTAGTTGTACTAGTATCTAGTTTCCTTTTACCTAATCAAAGTTTGCTCAAGCACTGTATATTTAATTACATCCATTAAAGGAGATATAGTTAATGCAAACCATACCCTCTCTCTGTGTGTCCACACACAAAGCATCAATCCTAAAGTCTTCTCGGAATGGCTGACTTATTATTTGTGTAACACACCCTAAAGGGAAGATTTATGCCTCATGCTGCTTTCCTGTATGTATTGTCAGTGAATTACTCTGTAGAATAAGGTGAAATGCATGTTACCCTGTATGTAACTTTGCAGTTGTCAACACTTTGCCTTTTAGAGGCAGGGGTGTAAAGAAAACGCAAAACCAGTATGCGACTAACAGATATAAGTGCAGGTCTGTTTGACTGCAGTGATCTCAGAACCACTCCCCTGGGGCAATAATAACCTCCTATCAGCCACAATGTGTCACAAGCAAAGACCGGAATCACACAGGGATCAATGACTGAAACAAAGTTTATCTGAAAACTCATTCATACATCATTTCACCAAGCGCTGCTTTTAAGGGAGCAGACAGTTCAAAATTAAATTCTGAATCCAGGGTGGGTTGCACCACCCCAGCAGTACAGCTACAGTGCTGTTTTTTCCTGTTTTGTCACCCTCAAACATTTCAGATCATCAAACCAATTTTATTATCATACAAAAATAACCTAGGTAAATACAAATGGCCTTTTTCAAATGATGATTTTCTTTTATTTAGGGAAAGGAATCTATCCAAACCAACGTGGCCCTATTTGGACCGCTGACCATTTATGCCACCCTTGCCAGCAACAACTGGCCCCTAAGCATTTGTTACAACTGGCTTTGAGTCTTTTACGTCACTGTGGAGGAATTTTAGCCTTCTTTGTGGCAGGATATAGAGAGTTTTTGAATATTTGTATATTGATCTGATTTAAATCCAGTCTTTGACCAGGTGGCTACAAAGTCATGATCTTTTTTTTGTGTGAGACATTTATTGCTTTGCATAATTAGAACAGGGTTTCTCAACCCTGGTCATCTGGGACCAATGTCCTGCACGTCTTAGGTGTTTCCATTCTGCCACACACCTTAAACTCTAAATTGGTGATTAAGAGGCTTCTGGAGCACTTGATGGCATCCTCAGGAAGCAATGCAATCATTTGAATCGGATGTGCTGGAACAGAAACAGATCTGAAACATGAAGGACTGCAGGACCGGAGGACAAGGGTTGAGAAATGCTGGATTGGAACAAAGAACACCACCAACCCCACCTCATAACTCAAGTCTTCCGAAGCCTAAGTTTACAAACTGATGGTCAGACATTCACCCTCAGGATTTTCTGTACGAGAGGAGTATTCATGATTTCATAAAGTAAGAGAAGTTGTCCATGTCCGACAGCAGGAAATCAAACCAGCACTGTTATCACCATGTGTGACTGTTGCTGTGATGTACATTTTGTGAAATGCTGTGTTAGTTTTACAGAAGATGTCATTAGACATACACCTTCCATGAAGTTCCCCTTTTGTCTCATCAGTCCACGAAATATTTTTCCAAAAGTTTTAAGGATCATTAAGATGTTTTCTGGGGAAAAAATGTGGGATCTTTGTGTCTTTGTGGTTGCCAGTGGTTTTCGTCTCAAAACTCTCTCACGGCTATTATTTTTGCCCAGTATCTTTCTAATTGTTGAATCACGACCTCTGACCTTAACTGAGGTAAGTGAGGTCTGTAGCGCTTTAGATGTTGTCCTGGTTTATCTTGTTACCTCCTGGATGAGGCATCAGTAGGCTCTTGGAGTAATCCGGGTAGATTGGTCTCTCCTGGGAAGGTTAGCCACTGTTCCATGTGGAGAAAGGCTCTAATGGAGCCCCACAGCCTCAGAAATGACTTGAACCCCTTCCAGACTGATAGATATCAGTGGCTTTGTTTCTCTTCTGTTCTTGGCTTTCTTGAGATTAGGATTGGATATTTTGCCTTTTGAGACTTTTAGCCTACTTCATGTCATCAAACAGGTTCTGCTAAAGTGATTTCTTGATTCTACAGGAAAGATAGTAATCAGGCCTGGGTGTGTGTGATGAAAATGAACCAAAAATACATGTGTAATTTACCTACAGTGTTTATATTTGAAATCATTTGTGGTGTCTCCCACACAGAAACACAGGGAGGCTTGTCTACCCTGGTTTCTGCTGATATACTGAGACAACTAAATAGACACCTCATAATTTTAATTTAATTCAATAGTTAAATTATGTGGATGGGTACGTGGGTCAGGACAATATGCACTCAACTAGACTGGGCCTCCTTTTGCATGAATTACTGCATTGGTGCAGCGTAGCATGGAGGCGATCAGCTTCTGGTTCTGCTGAGGTGTAATGGAAGCCCAGGTTGCTTTAATATCAGCTTTCAGGTCACCTACATTGTCGAGGCAGCTGTCTCTCATCCTCCTATTTGTAATAATCCATTGACTCTCTATGGGGTCCAGGTCAGGCCAGTTTGCTGGCCAATCAAGCACAGTAACACCATTGTCATCAAAGCATGTACCTTTGGCAGTGTAGGTGCCAAGGACTGCTGGAAAATGAAATCAGCATCTCCATAAAGTCAGCAGAAGGACGCCTGAAGCTCTAACACTTCCTGGTAGATGGCTGTGCTAGCTTTGGACAAGATAAAACACAAAAGCCCAACAGGATCATTACTGACTGTAGAAACCTCACACTAGATCTCAAGCAACTTGGATTCTGTGTCTTTCCACTCGTACTCCTGACTCTGACATACGTCTATATGAGGTGGTTCTTGAAGCTCTGACTCCAGCTGCAGTCCCGCACCTTATGATTTGATTCACAAGCCTCTGAAAGCCTATAGTTGTTCCTGTCACTTGTGCACCTACCGCAATTTTTCCTTCTACTCAACTTTCAATTAACATGCTACAGCACCCTGTAAACACCCAGCTAACTTGCCAATGACTTTTTATGGATAAACTTCCTTATATTTAGAGCCAGTGACTATCTGCAGGATATCTGCTGAGTCAGCAGCCTTTCTCATGATTGTGGAAACCATATTATATCAAACATGTATTTAAGTGGTCTGACATCAGATTCCAATTTACTGAGAAACAAAATGTTGAATTTTTATTAATTGTAAGAAGAAAGAATAAATACTATATAAAAACAAAATATGTTCCTCTGTATGAAAGGACTCTATATACAATTTGAACTTAATTACTGAAATAAATGAACACTTGGATGATATTCTAATAAACTGAAATGTTCTTGTAAAAGCTGTGACTGAAAAGTACAGATAATTAGAATTTGAGTGCACAGAAGGAGCCTGCCCAGCTCTAATGCTTAAGTGCACTCCTAAGTGAAATGTCCATCTAGCTCTTTTATCCATGCACTCAGTCTCTCCAACTCTATATGAAGCTTTATTAAAAACCTCAGCTTGTAAAAACAGCTGAAACTCCAAAGGCAGAGTACTGCCCACGCTGCATGAAGAACACATCCCCTTATTCTCTCCCAGACCCCATCTCTGTGTGATAAAATAACAAAGAATAAAACAAATAGAAGGGTAGCTGAAGCAGCTGTTGAGTAACGTGAACTCCTTGATCTGGAGATAAGGAGTCATGAGAAACTGAACCAAGTTCTCGGTTGGGTTTTGAGTTGCAGTGGCACTTTATCTCCTCAGACCAAAACACAAGATACAGAGAAGCTGATGAAGCTGTGCCTGTGAAGCGAGTAAGTTTAGGATGAATTTTTGATAGGTTCAGAGTTTCATTTAAAGCTGCAGTATGTAACTTTTATAGACAATATGTTTTTTACATATTTGTTAAAATATGACAAATTTTAAAATAGACAAATAATCTCTGAAAAAATCAAGATCCTCTGCTGCCTCCCTCTTACTGCTATCTGCAGGCCACTCAGTCAGAAACAACCAATCAGAGCCAGGAGGAGGGTCTTAGCGCTGTCAATTACCCACATGTATGCGCTGCTCACACCCTCCCCCTTGTTCTCTGCTAGGCTACAGCTAGTTCCCCACAACATAGCCTTTCACGAATGCTAAGGCTAGTTAGCATGGCCACCAATGATGGCGAATAAACAATTTCCCTTTAACAGTAAGTTGTTTCTCCACGTTTAGCACATTGATCTTAGTACATGAGCTTCATTGACAGGGCTAAGACCTTCCTTCTGGCTATGATTGGTTGTTTCTGGCCAGGAGGGGTGCATTTCTGCAAATAGCAGTAGGGCCACAGAGAAGAGGCAGAGAAGGGCCTCCATTTTTTCAATTTTTTTTCACATCTATTTTTGAAGAGATTATGTCTCACAATATACTGTCATGACATGGTGACAGCTTTAACAAATATGTAAAAAACATGTTTTTTATAAAAGTTACATTTTGCAGCTTAAAGATGAAATTTCACTTTTGTGCAGTTTTATTTTTTCCTCTGACCAAATGCACTTATCACCAACTTAACTGCAGGAAAATTTCTATTGTAGGGTTGCCCAGAAATGAGAATTTGTTGAATTTTTCAGGCAGCATGCAGCAGGTGTCCCTTTTCCTTGTCCAACAAGGGATCTGATTACAAATCCTTAAGCCCTTCTGTTCTCTTCCCACCTCTTAGAAAAGCTAACCTTGGCCTGCAAGATGGTTCTTCTTTACCTCCAATCAGATGGATTTCTGTTTCAGTGGCATACGGCTAAAGGAAGCTGCCTGAAGATGGTAGCACTAGCTTGGCCTATGATTGAAGCCTCAAAATGTAGTTACAGCACAGGAGTTGTCACAGGCCATCAGGTTTTAGCAGTATTATATACAATTATGCCCTGACAAAGCGGCTCCACCCTCTCCTTTGTAAGCTCATTAAACTCGCCGTACAATCCAGGAGGAATTTCTCCGACTTAAAGGCTGCTGTTTGATTTGGATCACACAGAAATAAGAAATGCAAACAATTATCACCATGCAGGTACAAAAATAAACACAAGATGTGCAATATTTTAAAAAATATTCTCTGTTTTGTCCTGTTTCAGCCACAAACTTCAGTGTGATTTATTGAGATTACATGCGATATACCCACAGAAAGTAGTGCATAGTTATGGAAATGATGTATGGTGTTCACAACATTTAGCAAAAAAATCTGAAAAGTGTTAAATGGATTAATTATTTCTACCAGATTTGTACATCGAGAGACACTTTCCCCTCATTTTCTTTGCAAAGTATGCCATACTCAGTCAGTTTTCAGATTGTACCACATATTCTCCATTTGATTTAGGTTTGGACTTTAACTGAACCATTCCACCACATGTGTTTTGATCTAAATCATCCCAGCATATTTCTGGTTATATTTCTACAGTTGTTCTAATGGAAGGTAAACCGACAACTGAGCATCAACTCCTTTGCAGCCTTTAACAGGTTTTCTGTCTAGGATTGAGCTGTATTTGGCTCCAACCAACTTCCCATCACCGCTGACCTGCTTCCACATGCTTCCTGTGTCCCCTATGTGGCTTGTATCAAACTGCAGACAGGACCTCTCATTGCTTTCTCCCTGGCACTCCTCAGTCAAGTCTTGATTGTTTGAGTGTTTGAGTGAAGCTCCACCAGAGTCACCATGAGTCTCTTGCCTTCTTCCCTGATTAATATATTGCTTGCCCGGCCTGTCAGAACATCTTTTGGTAAGTGAGATATTCAAAACTTCATCATAGTCAAATCAAGGTAGGTTCATTAGTCTAACTTATGAGAAATCTGAGTTGGTCAATGGAAAGTGTGGTAACAGGATATGAAAAAACAAGACACATTAATTGCAATACCAAATATGCATGGAGTTTCAAAATTTCGTAGTAAAAATATGAAAAATGCATACTTCAAGTTGCAGATTTACGATTAAAAGACTACACATCAATTTTCATTTATGCTCATCTCCTGCTGATCGGTCATTTAACAGCTCAGCTGAAAGAGAAATTGACAAACTCCCTCTCTGAACTCTCTGCTGTGTTCCTTGGTCTTCATGACACTGTTTGGGGGGGTTCAGTGTGGTTACGTGGCTCAGTGGTGTCTGCTTGTTTGCATTTGCGTATGGGGCTGGGGTGGCGTGAAGTGCTGTGTGATGGGATGCAGCGGGTGTGCTTGAGGTGGGGGCGGTGTGTGGGCTCACGCTGAGGGGGGTGTATTCTGACTGACTTTTCAGGGCTGGGACCCTCCTGCGGTGGATGCCCCCCTGTGGATGGGAGATTTGTGGCATCTGTGTTCGGGGGTGCATGTTCGATGGTTGTGCACTGGTTGGAGGTGGCCCTTTGGGGGGACCTCAGGGCTGGTGGTGGGGGAGTCTGCAGGGTTCAGACTGGGGCTTGCTGAGGGATGGGGCTGTTTCGCCCTGGAGCCATTAAAATGTGGGGCCTAGTTCCCCCCCCGTCACACTCCCCTCATTGGTGGCTCTTGGTGTCTGGGGCTGGGTGCCGGGGTATGTGCTGGCTCACCCTGGTGGCTGCTTGCTGAGGCCAGGGTGCCCTGGCTTGGTCAGGGGGGTGGTGTGCCCTTGGGGCTCGGGTCTCTTTGTCCATGCCTGGATCTGCTCCGGCATAGCGGATTGCCAGCGGGGCCTTTGGGCTCGTTGCTGCGGCACCCTGGGGCTTCTGCATTGTGGCTGCCAGGGGTCACCCAGGGCTTGCCTCTGCTGCCCTCTTAGGGGGTCTCTCAGGGCTCCGTGCTCGGGGGGCCGCTTGGTGTCTGTGGCTCCGTTCTTCCTCATGCCATCCGCATGTCCTGGGGGTGGATCTGTGGGCCCCAACACCCAACACTTACTATCACACTTACTACCTTACAGACACAAGCTCACACACACATGCACAAACACAGGTGCCTAGATTCAGGTGTTTGTCAGATACACTCTCAGTCGGGCTGCGGTTGCCACTAAATACATCTTGTACTACCTTGTAGTGTGTACTTTCCATTGAAGTTATAACTGTTATTCGATATGCATATGGTGTTTGTTGTTGTGGATTCTCTACTTTGTTTTCTCTTTCCACAGGTCTCGAGGCAGACTTCAAGGGTGTTGACTTGTTTTTATGCTTTTTTTTTCCTCCTCTACTTCTATCTCCTTTTCTCTTTAAACCTTTCCTCCATCTTTCTCTCCTCCCCTTTCCCTTTTTTTCTCTTTTTGCTTTTTCTCATCTTTGTATCCATTACATTTGAAATGAACCCAAAGTAAAAAAAAAAAAAAAAAAAAAAAAAAAAAAAAAAAAAAAAAAAAAAAAAAAAAAATACTCTAATAAACCTCTGAGGCCTTCAGAGAACAACTGGATTCATAGTGAGATTAAATTACAGATAGGTGGACTCTGTTTACTAAGTTGATGAAGTAAAGAGGGAGTTGATGACAATTGGTTTTATTGAGGGGCATTGGAGCAAAGGTGGTAGAATGTAAAAGTAAAAATATCAAGAACTTTCCCTTCACTTCACACCACTTCGTCCCAGCCTGTCACATAAAATGCCAATAAAATACCTTGTCTGTGTATTTTAGTTTTAAGTTTGAGGTTTTACCCTGACAAAATGTGAAAAAGCTAGAGGCTCATAAATATTTTGACAAGGCATCACATGAAAGCATTGTGAAGAGAGACTGGAGATTTTCTAACATCTTCCTCTACAGTGTATAAATAACACCACTGAAGAATTAAAGGAATCTGAAGAATTTTCAAATTGGAACTCAGACCTAAACTGAATAATGACCATCTGAGATCCCTCAGGTTGTACTGCTTCTAAAACTATAATTCATAAATAACTGAAATAATCATTTCCCATAGGAAACACTGGTGAGGCGTAATATTAGATGGTGGGATTTATAGATGCATTGAACCGTAATACGCAAATAAAAAGTCCAACATGAACAGTTTGTTTTACAAGAATCAAAGCTAAAGAATAACTTTCTGTTTTTATCAGTAAAGCCACAATCAAGGTTATTTTATGGTGTGCATCAGATTTCAGAGAGAAATGTGTTGCCTTCAAGACCACATGTGAACCTAGCTTGATGAGACAGAACCTCATTGTGCATTCTGTAATCAAATATCCTCAAGTCTGAACTGCTCAGCCATTTCTTTAGGTGAGTGCACCACCTAGTGGTTATATAGCAGTAACAATCACACACACATCCAAAGAGCATTTGGTTCTTCATCATGCTGGGAGCTTCAATGGAAAACACAAACAGATTTTTAGCAAATTTCATCAGTACATACCCTGATATTAGCATCAGGTAAGAATTCATTCATTTGTTTGATATTAGGCTTATTTCAAAGTGGCTCACACTTAATTAATCAAGTCTTGACAACTTAATAAATAACCTATTTTTCATTGATTTCAACTGACTATACACAGGCCTGATTTCTGCCCTGTCTGAGAATTAAGTAATCACTTAAATAGAACCTATCTGACAACATGAAGTAGGCTAAAAGTCTCAAAAAGCGACACATAACTTCCTAAAGAAATGCAAGAACAGATGAGAGACAAAGTCACTGAAATCTATCACCGATAACTCATACAGGAGGTCACAAAAGATCCCAGAGCACTTCAGGACTCACTTGGTTAAGCAAAAGTGGGATCCTTGGAAAAGTTCAAAGGCAAAAACCAGTGCGGATCAAAAAGAACACAATGGCCCACATTTACTTAACATCATTATGATCAAGTAGATGCTTGCAGTTCTGTGGGCTGCTGAGACAAAAGCGGAACTTGTGCATCCCATCATCGCCAGAGTAAGACTAGCAAAGCATTTTGGGAAAAAAAAAACATAATACCAACAGTCAGACATGGTGGTGGCAGTATGATGGTTTTAGCCTGCTTTGCTTCTTCAGGACCTGAACGATTTGCTGTGCTTAATAAAACCATGAATTCTGCTTTATGGCAGAAAATCCTGAAGGAGACTGTGAACTAAAGCTCCACCCCTGAATGCCCCTCAAAAAAAAAAAACTAACAAAAAAAATGAAGGTTTCGGGTTGCCTAGTCAAATTCTGATTAAGTGAAATCTGATTGAAGAGTTGCGAATTGGAAGCAGGCGGACCAATAGGATGTTTTATTTTGAAAGATGGTCGTGTTGTGGGCGGGTGTGCGCAGCTGCTCAGCGGGACACATCTGGAGAGCGGCTGCCTCATCAGTTTGGATCTGCGCTGCCTCGATCAGTGCTGAGGAGTGAAACTGTTCTGTAACCAGCCAGGTAGAACTCTGCCCTCTCGGATTTGGTTATGTTGTGAGGACCCCCCCCGCCCCCACCACCACCACCACCACCACCACCCAGCTCCCTTCCCGGGACTGAGCAGCTCCAACAGCTGGGGTGAGGGCGGGGAAACATCTGCAGCAGCGCCTGTTCCGGAGCGCAACAGCTGGATGGCTCTGCACCGCGGCTCTCCTGGAGGGAATGTCCCCGGAAAGAAGCGCGGCATCCCGCATCGAAATCAGAGCTGCAGAAGCAATAACAGAGTAACATCTGCAGGAGGTTTCAGCTGAGAAAGAATCACAAAAAAAAAAAAAAAAAAAAAAAAAAAAAGAAGAAGAAGAAGTAGCTTCCAGGCGGGAATGAATGAGATGAGAAATTCTTCTGAGGAGTTGCACTCGCTCCCTCCAAGACCACCGAGGTTCTCCAACGCTCCTGGAAAAAGACGGTTTGTCAGGCTGGGAAGGAAGAGCAGTGATGGTTCTCAGTGAGTATGACCCACTTGGAAGCATATGCAGCTGTTCCAGCCAGGACAGCTGGAGGGAGTTAGGAAAGATGCAGACTTATCCTCTGGTTCCTTTGTGCTTAGAAAAGACTCAGACAAGTTTATTGTCTTCAGTTAAATCGAAGGAATATGAAACAACAAAGCCTCTCTGTACCTATTCATCACATTACACTGACAGCCACACATAAAGACAATAAAAACAGTAATAATCAACTCTGGTCTTACAATCCTCACCTGAAGTGACTCTCAGCGTCTGAGAGTGGAAACATAAAAGACTGAAGAAAATTAAACATCCTAATATGGAATAACTTGCTGAAGAAAAACACACCAGACATTTCTGAGATTATGTCCAGAATTGTTCTAATACCACGCAGAAGTTTAGGGGAATATTTCTGAGGGTTTTTGGTTCATTGAGGATTCAGCATTTAATCGTCTTTGAGTTTACCAGTATCCTGCATCTTGATTTGACAATATATACCCACTTCGCCCTCCAAAAGTCAGATTGTGAAGACATCTCTTGTCCACAGTCCTCCTCGGGTGAGCCCACAGGTTTTCTGACAGATTTAGTTCCGATCTTTAATACTTCTCTTATGAATTAATTCTTTTGTTGATTTGGATGTCTGCTTGGCCTCACTTTGATTCCAACATCTTCCGCTTTCTACCAGACCGCTCAGGGTTTGGGGTCAAATCTGACCCGTATTTGGAACAATTCATAACTTCATCCAACAAAAACCTTAGATCCATGTGAAGAAATGTAACCCCACAGCATGATGCTGCCACTACCACTTTGGGTAAAGTGTTTGTTTTTTCCGTGATATCTTGAGTTTTTGTGCCAACGACCCAAAAGTGGAAGTTTACTTTCATCAAACCATGAAATATTCTCCCATCAAGTTTTAGGACATTTTAGCCTGGGTTTTGGATAAAATATGATGGGTAGATGTGAAGTCAAAAGGCTGAAGGTTGAAACTGAATCAAAAGTTGTGTCAACAAAATATTAGTTTGAGGGTGTGCACAGTTCATTTTTGGCCTGGCATTCTGTTCACGTCTCATATCCACTGTGTGTTGTAAAATAGCAGCTTTTCAAAGCTAAATGTTTATGTTTAAGGTAGGGATGTCTAAACTGCGACCCGGGGGCCAATGATTTCTGAGAGGCCCCACTCAAAGAACAATTCAAAAAAATGATAGTTAGTGCAGAATTAATGGAAAATGTTTGATGCAACAGAAAGAATTCATCTTTTAATAACCATGCTTTTTGCATTCTCTTTAATTTCACTGTAAATAGGAACACAATAAAAGTTCAAGAAGGTTTAGGACAAATTTATGTTCCAGGAGGATGATCACATATCCACACATTCAAGGAATAAAGTCCTGTAAAATATTTAGTTTTAAGCAAATTAATCAGTGGCACTGTGACCTCTAACAATGCCTTTAAACTGATCAGAGTTTCTAGGAACATCTAATTAGTAATCCAAGATTTTGCCCCCCCCGCCCCCCATGGGGGTGCAACTGGGTAAGAAAGGTGATCTATAAGAATAACTGCCATCTTGGGGTCTCCAGAAGTAGATGCCAATATGTTGTTTTGGAGTAAATGCCAGAAAAAAACCATTTTGTGTCCTACCATCACAAATGTAAACATGTAGAGTTTACTGAAATGTAAACACGTAGAGTTTGCTGAACTCTACTGGGACTTTCACTGGAATCGTGTGCTTTAGTCACATGAGATTAAACAAACAAATGATCAATATATGGGGAAGCACCTCATGCCCGCTGATAAGCATGGTGGAGGATCTGTGATGCTGTGGGCCTTTTTTTCCCCCTTCCATACACTCTGGAAATCTTGTTATCAGGTAACTTCTCCCAGTAGAGAAGATAAATTGTGCTGAGATCAAAGTGCTGTCTTATTAGCCAATAACTTGTATCAAGTAGAAGTGGTTCCAACACAACTAGTAATTGTGATTGTTTTCCTTCATAATGAATGCACTGTAAATAAAAATGTTGGGCTGCAATAAAAACTACATTTATTTAAATTTTTTTACACATCTGTATTAAGGGCGCCTTAAATGTGGCCAGCGCTCTGAAAAGTAACATTTTAGGCAGTGTTTGTGCTGAAATGCTATGTTTGGTTTCATCCAAACATGGCGCAAAACCAAACTCTTTCTCAAACGATCCTGTCACAAACATACCAACTGCGGTCCCTGGAGTCATTTGCTTTGGGGGCTTTGCAGGAAGAATTGTGTGGGTGATGTGTTATCCTTATGGATTATGAAGTGTGGAAGGTAGTAAAAAACTGTTTTCCCCCCTGGTCATTGCTGAGGTCTCTCCATCCCGGCTTTGTGTTGGCACGCACCTGAATGCTCCAGACCAGAAAACTACCAAAACACTCGCCTGATCATCCCTGAGTCAAGAGCATTTGATTTCCAGCATTTGACTCCTACCTGGTCTTGTATTCAAAAGATGTGTGTAGTTTTCAGATGGTTTATTTTCTGGTAGAGAAATCACATATTTGGGCTGTATTTTTCCCAATTTGTATCAAACTTGCCTAGATAGATTCATCATGCCCTGATTTGTGAAACAGTAGACTTGAAAGAAGGTGTTTTTCTTTGTACCATAAAGATGTATGATATATTAAAGCCTCTACTCGCATGCCATCACTCGCTAATGCCTCTGACCAGAGGCTTTTGCCGGCAGCAGTGGAAGAATCAGAATTAGAAGCTATGAAAACCCAGTCTGGGGGACTGTGGGGTAACTGCAGAGAACCTTTGAACTATAAGAGGCTTACAGTCTTGGTAAGGGGTGAACAACACTTCATTGTTTCAGTTATGAACAGGAAGAGCTGAGGGCAGGCATGCTGAAGGAGACCAGAGTTGGGTAGAGAAACGTATGTGTTTTAGACGCAGTTTCTTAAAGTTCTGCTCTTTAGGTTTGGTTTTTGCTTAAGTTGTTGAACTCTTGCTGAGACTCCATCTTTGATCAGTCCCTTCTCTGCTGCTTCTTTCTCTAGCTCAGGATTATCCACTGGCATTTCCTCCACCTGCAGGTCGGCTGAGGGCGTGGCCGTCAGGCAGCCAAGCAAGAGTCGCATCCGTCACCAAACCAACCGCCTCTCTGGTGTCTTCCACCGCAACCCCTTGCCTAACTCTGGCTCCATGGCACTGACGACGGGTCTCCGGTCATCACGGTCGGTCCAAGTCAGGAAGGGAAGCAGTAGGTCATATTGATTTTATTTTTCTTTCTGAGATTCTAGTATTCTTGCTTTGGAAGATACAGTGCCATACAAATGTAGCATATCTCTTCAACATTTTCATATTCATAGCAGCAACAGACTTTAATTTTAGATAAGAATCTGAAATATATAGAGTGCATATGTCTTTAGCCCGCAGCATTCTGATATCCTTAAATTAACTCGTAGACCTTGTAGGTTTAGGTGTGTTGAAACAGGAAAGTTGTGTGCAGGACAACTGGAGTTTGAGCCCCACGGTACTTTACATCTGTCAGGGCACCTCTTACATCATCTCCTCTTTCTACACACTCTGCTTTTGTTGCATATCCACCGCATACAAGCAAATGTGGCCTCAGCGCTTGTAAATAACGAGCTTGCATCAACCCAGCAGTCTCACATCCATAGTTTTTTAACCACATCTCAGACCCAGTAATAAATCTCCTTTCCACGTGTGATCTCACATCTGCAGTGGTCTCTGCAGAAGTCCTGCCAGAGGACGACCCGTCCGAGCTGTCCAATCAGATAACCGCCCCCGGAATCCTGAAGATCTTTGGGAATGAAATCTGTGAAGGTGCTCACTATAAGAGCGTCCTGGCCACTACGCACTCCAGCGCCAAGGAGCTCGTCAAGGAGGCCCTCGATCGGTGAGAACATGTTCTGCGTGCTAGGTGGGTCTGCCTGCCATATGTGGATGTGTGGTCTTGTGTTTCTGCTCAGGGTGAGTGAGCAGATCCCTCTCC
This sequence comes from Anableps anableps, assembly GCA_014839685.1. NCBI lineage: Eukaryota > Metazoa > Chordata > Actinopteri > Cyprinodontiformes > Anablepidae > Anableps > Anableps anableps. Next base: position 8,259,671 of record CM026084.1, read on the forward strand.
TGAACCCTATCTACACTCAGAAAACTAAACTGCTAAAAGGACATGAAAGTGAGAGAAAGAATTCCTACACAATCATATGATCTCTGCTCAGCAGTAAGCTGTTATGTTGTTCTAATAGTGGGCAAACATAACCTGCCAATGGGCTGATCTGGAGTTGGGGAAACATGACGTGATCTCGGGGATGTTTTTCTTTTGTTAAACATGTTCAGATAAGTTTTGAATTTATTCTACAAACCTGTTCAGAAGTTTACATGCACTCATCTTCAGCATAAACTTTACACAATACTTCATTAATTCTTTTATCAGAGAGGACAGAGTTTATTAAAAGGAGAAGTATTATGTATTTTCCAGCCACATAATGCCATTTCATAGCACAACAAGCAACAATTTTACCTTCAGTTGTTATAAAAATACTGTATATATCTAACATAGGTTAAAGGAAATTTGACTTCACAGTTTGACGCCTTGAAATTGGCCTCTGTCTCTTTAAGAAGCTCCTGCTCTTTCCGACACTCAGCACATCATCACAACAAAGTTCGTCCATTATGTCATTTACAATTGTTACTAGAAGCATTGGACTGAGAAGTGGTTCGTATGATGAGCTCAGCAGATGTGCAGTTCCACCAGGTGTTTACTAATTGCTGCTCCTGCTAGTCTGGAGGAGTTGTGTGGGAGAGGCGTGGGGGAGGGGTGCTCTGTGGGGCGGAAGCTCAGCTAGAGACTGCAGCTCCGAGGAGTCGCTTTGTGGCTCCAGAATGGTTGCCAAGGGAGATTCAAGGATTTTTCAAACATGAATGATAGAATCAAAGCAACATTCCAGGTATGTTTTTCAGGAGGTAATAACATTATAGCATGATATAAGGCTCACAAATGTCAATTTTACATAATACCCCCCCTTTCAAAGGCTAGTTTGCAGTTACAGATGGTTCATTTAATGATAATCCCCAAATTTTCATTTGGGTTGAGATGCAGATGCATATTATCAGTCTGCTTTATCCATTCCCAGACCAGTTTTGATGCCTCTGAGCTCACCAAAGGTGCAAGTTCGAACAATCTAGCTATTGACTTATGGGGAAATCCACTTACTTTGTGCAATGCATCGATACAATTGGCAGCAAAACAGATGCCAAGTATGATACTATCACCACTATGCTTGCAAAGTTTCACTCACTTGACCCAAGCTGTCACTTTTAAATGAAAGAAAATGGGTTGCAATGTTCAGGAACAACTCAAGAATCACCAAAGCCCAAGCTGATAAACTGTAGCTGATGGAGCACGGGTGTCACTAGTGAACTTTCTATCAATGAGGACTAATCAAGAAAGAAGTGATGCTAAAAAAAAATCAGCATCTTTAAGCATGCCTCTCAAGGACAATCAAAATGCCTTTTAGAGTAAAGCTTTTTGAATAGAGGACGCAGAGAGTGAGTTGATTGGCCACAATGACAAAAAGTGTGTTTGGAGGAGTCAAGGTGAGGTTTTTAAACCTAAGAAAACTGTGCCAACTATAAAGCATAGCAGTAGCAGCATCAAGCTCAGAGGCTGTTTTACTGCCAGAGGTGCTGGTAAGGTGCAGAAAGTGAGTGGAATAATGAAGATGGAAGACCCCCTCTTAATTCTTGAACTTCACTTCTAAACAGTTAGATGGGTTGGCTGTTCCAACAGAACAAAGATGCAAATGAGACAAATCAGGCTAACATTAACCTTGTAGTCACCTTGATGTTAACTATATATATATATATATATATATATATATATATATATATATATATATATATATATATATATATATATCTAGAGTAAATTCAGGTGTTTGTATCTAATTCTTTTTTTTATTAATTTGAGGTCGTATGCTACATCTTCTTACCTACCTGAAAAAATAACAGGTTAAAGGCATAATTAAAAGCCAAAATGAAGATAACATTTGTGTCCATGCAGACCTACCAAAAAAATCTGACTAAACTTGGCAAAATCTGCACTGATTTATTTAATGAGCAGTTTAAATTTAGTTTAAAAAAAACTCCAGTAAGGATAAAATCAGAACAGAAAACAATTATGCATTTTCCATGGTTTTAAGGTTGCTGAAAGGTCAGCTTGTTCGAGTAAGTTAAAAAAAAAAAAAAAAAAAAAAAAAAAAAAGTCAGCCTAACCAGTTCTTCTGTTTATAATAATTGAAGAACAGAGCAGACAGTGTGTATGTGCACAAAGAAGTTGGGTTCTGAAAGATCTAATCCAAACCACAGACTTGTGTGAAACACAGCCAGTGATGGCCCAGACTCTGAGGCAGCCTCTGTCCGTCAGTCTTAAGTTTCATTCTGAAGCACAACAGTATGATTAATGGCAGTGGGATTCAGCCGTTAAAGGCGAGATAGATGAATAACCCTGTACCAAAGTGAAAGGTTGGCACTGTGGCAGCAACATTCAGTACTTAGTTAACACAAAGCACATGAAGTTTTGTTTAAAATCAACACTAAAATACAAACTTTTTTACTTTTGCTATTAAGCAGCCTGAAACATTTCACATTTTATATTGTATTTATTTATGTTATATTAATACAAATATAGTATATAAACATTTGTGGTAAATGTAAAAAGAAATCTACACTTGCCACCTATCAGTAGAAACAGTTCGGTGCCAGGTGTGGCACCTCACAGTTTTAGCTAGTTAGCGAGCTCAGGAACCAGTGAAAAGCTAAACAGAGCTAATAAATGAGGGCACTGAATGAGCTGTAGGTTATTTTCTGAAAATGATAAATAGTCAGGCTGCTTTGAGTCCACTAAATGAACAGACTTACACTCGCTAGAAGCTTGCTAACAAGCTGGACATTTTAAATGTGAAGTTAAAGAAAACATTTGTGGTTTAGCTTCTTTTGCTGCATGCTTGTAGCAAAAGACACTAAAATCACTTTTTAATCGCAGTATTATTTGAATTTGAGTGAATGGTTAGTTTTTGTTTTGCTTTTAAAGATCTTCCTGTCCTTGCATGTCCACATTCTGGCCACAAAGCCAAGCCTGTTGGCCCCTCCAGGGCTGTCCCTTGTCCCAGATCTGAGGTCCATGAACAGGATCTCATGGTATCGTCGTATGGAGGGGGATATCTGGTTGGGGAACTTCAGGGTCCCATTTTAGCTTTTAGCAGATTATGCGGTTCTGTTGATGTCTTCAAATCATGACCTCCAGTGGACACTGTTCACAGCCGAGTGTGAACAGTGAAATTTAGTGTCTCAGAAAGTCGTCTAACATGTAAGCGTCGTGGGGGTGAAAGTTAGGAGGTTAGAAAATTGAGAATTGAGAAAAAGTTATAGATTCATTTTGGAAAGTTGAATGGAAGAGACAAGCGCTTCCCTAAGAGGCTGCCTTGAAAAAAAATTTGAATATTGTCAAAAAGGAAATGAGTAACAATTATTTTTTGACACTCCTCTCCTTTTTCACAATAGTCTAATTCTTTTGAGCTGTATGTATACTGGACTAAGAAAGTTAACAAAAAATTCTTAATAAATGAAATGCAAATTGCATTGTGGATTTATTCAGGTTCTCTGTCTGATTGTAAAGTTTGTTTGATGATCTAAAATATTTAAGTGTGACAAAATGGGAAAATCAGATCAAATATGCAAGGGAGCAAATGTTTACCCCAGTGCATGTGTTTGGTTCCGTCTGTTTCAACTTTTTATTTCCAGGGGCTGTGAGGAGTGTGCTGATTTTAAAATAGTTATTTCCAATTTGTCCCAGGTATGGCCTGAGAAAGGAAGAGTCTGAGTCCTACGTACTCTGTGACACCATCGGCGCTATTGATAACCATCAATGGAGGACAGAAGGGTTCAGAGTTGTGGGTGACCACGAGAAGCCTCTTCTCCTGCAGTCACTATGGAAACCCAGGGAAGGTTTGGCGAGACGTTTCGAAATCCAGAGGAAAAGTTTGGTAGAGGAGAAGACATCGAAAGAAAGGGACACCATCACTGCTGGTAATTTCAGCCTCTGGAGTGATTTCTTCATTACTTAACTACACCACATCCTAATTCAGGGTGCTACCAGTCAAAATGTCTCTGAATATGAGTCTTTTTAAATAAAGCACAGTCAGTTTTGAAGCCAGTTCTCACAGTAAAAATATATGGGCTTTTTCTGAGAAAATCAGCCAAGCCTCACAGTCTGTTTTCATTCTTTTGAATTTCTGACACATGGCTGGATTTTATTCTGACAATAAATTTTTGAAAGTAACAGCCTAATGGATTTTGCAGACAAACAACAATTTAATGGTCCTTTTTTCAGCGACTCGCCCTCTACGTAATGCTTTATTGTTAGAAACAAAACCTAATAAAACATTTACATTGCAAAACACTAGATCCACAGATATGAATGAGGCGTGACATGACTGAAAAACACCCAGAACTTTCCACAGATGGTACCGTAAAGGTGCTGGGTTGATTATTTTTTTTTGTCAATTTCTCATAGGTCATTTCTAACTGCCCCCCCCCAGCTGAGGTTTACACAGCTGTGGTCACATCTAAGTGTGTGTCCTGTTATGTGTTTTGCTTTTATGAATGGTGTAGCATGTGATAACGCTCTGTCAGTGTCAGCTTGTGGATCCCTGCTACATAGCCGAGCTTTTTTTTTTTTTTTTTTTTTTTTTTTTTTTTTTTTTTTTAAATTTCCATGAGTGCTGTCTCTGTTTCCACTGAGGTCTGCTTCCTGAGTGGGGCTTCTTCTTGTTGACTCTGGCAGGAACAGCCCTCGTGCAGAGTGCTCACACCCCTCACCTTGCCACAGGAAAATACGGGCGTTGCTCTATCATCACATTCCATTGACCTTTTGCTGTGATGACTTTATAATCCAGTCCAATTTGTTCATTGTTTTAACACCTTTCCCAGCAGATTTACTTGTTTACTTATGCTCACATTAGGTATCAACGCTCAGGCCCGAAAGCTGCAGAAGAGCCGATCCAGGGTTACCTCCACCCTTGTGGAGAGGACTATGGGTCACAGTCAGAAGCTCTGGAGGAGCAAAAGTGAGATGGATCTCTTGGATGGTGGGGGTGAAAGTGACACAGAACATGATGCACGTACCAGGGATCTTCGTGAGAGCCTCAGTAACTCTTCGGTCCACAGTCAGGAGTCCCTCAAAAAAAGCCCCCAACAGATTAGTGTGGAGGCGCCCATTGAGGGGGACGGCGGGCCGGGGTCTAAAACAGAGAACCTCTGTCTGTCGAGGCCAAGGGGCGAGCGTGAAGGAGAGGAGTCGGAGAGGGAGGAGACTGAGAGCAGCGACGATAACACCACACAGTACTCTATTCACCCTCCTCATGACTGCCCATATCTGCTGCTGCTACAAGGCTGGAGCATAACACAGGTACGCATCCGAACACAGTTCAGTAACGTGGAAAGAAAAAGGCTTGTCCTGTCACAATGGAGTGTGGGGGTATAGACCAAGTGGTACTGATTGGTACAGCAGAAGATGGTAAGCAATATCTAAAACCAAGGTAAATAAATACATGAAATAACCAGTATCCACAATACAAAAGCATCAACAACACTGCAAAAAAAAAAAAAAAAAAAAAAAATCACTTAATAGAATTGTTCAACTCAGGCCCAGCATGTTGCGCTTTGCATTGGGGTTTGTCGGTCGAAAGGGACAGATTGGCACTTTTCCAGTCAGCTTCATTTAGTATCTAGAGCTGGGTACACACTCATCAACTTTTACACATTTTAAAAAGACATGAAGTACACTAATAATAGTGATTAAAAGACTGGGGATCACACCCTTAACAACGGAGCCTGATCACGGACTACATGCGAGCAACCTAAGCCAACTGAACGCATCAAACTCTTGTGAGGGGGACATTTGTAAGCGTGAACAAGCATGCCAGATGGTGGCAGTATTGCACCAGTTTGCTGACATAAGAAGAAGTAAAAAATGGTTCTAGAATCTGCCATACTGTTGGTAGTGTCTTCTGAAGTTATTTCCTGTGTCCCACCCTTTCTTTTTCACTACCTAGCAGAATATGTTTTTGCAGTTGGGAAAGTAATCAGTTCACACCACCTGACTGCATCCAGATTGGGCTCCAGAAACTGATTCATGTTTGACTGACTGTGAAGGTGGTCGTGTCTGTTCCCTTCACAAACTTGCAGATTGGCTTCTTTATCCATTAACCACCAGGTTTTTGTGCTGACTAGCCTTGCCGACTGTCTAACTAATGGAAACTGGTGCTAATTTTGTCCAGTTGGGAATGGTGGATAAAATCTAGTAAAAAAAAAAAAAAAAACAAACAAATCTACCTTTAGCTGTTTAGATAACTCTCTTGGCATCTTCATTTAGCACAAATTCAAATTTCGATTCAATTCAGTTTATTTATATCGCTCCAATTTATAACATGCATCATCTCAAGGCACTTTGCATAAAATGTCATTTCAGTCCAATCATACATTCCAAGTGATCCTAGTTAATAGTGCATCAAGTTCAGTTCATTATTCAAACAGGTTTTAAAAGTTTTATTAAAGGAAACCCAGCAGATTGCACCAAGTCATTAGCCACCACAAACTTTGAGTCTTAAAAATCTCTTAGCAGTCAATGCAAATTTAATTTCACTTAACCTTTCAACCATAGTAATGTTTGCAAGCCTATGATTATTTACACAGGAAATAGAGGTTGGAGGTGGTGCAACACCAGCGATCTTCCTGTGTAAAACATATACTCTGAATAGAATGTAAAGTATTCCTTTTCACAGTCCCTACCAATCACAAAGGTAAGGTAGTGTGCAAATCTGTAATGCAGTTTCAACTTAAACATCTATATGTCATGATTTGTGGTTGGTGCTGGACCCAAATGCAGAGGCAGTGAGTAGTCATTGAAGATTTAATAAAGAATACAAAAAAAAAAAAAAACTTACAAAAACACTGGGGAACGCAGGAAGCCAGAGCAAAAACAAAAACATGAAGCCATGGAGCAAAACAGTAAGCACAACAACAGTGAGCACAACAAGGGGGGAACTCAGGCAAGGAACCAGCAAGAAAACAGGGCAATAAGAAGCAGAACAACATGTAGCAAACAGGAGAAACCATCAAGGAGTGGGAGAAAGAGAGGAGCTTAAATACTAGGGGAGTGACTGCTGGAACAATGACTGGGGCTGATTGGCTAAACGTTTGCAGGTGTAGAGAAGGAGCTCGAGGGAGACTGAGGAGAGAGAGAGAGAATGGCAACAGGGGGCGAGGGAGAGCAACAGGGGAGCAAGGAAAAGGATCCAACAGTAACTAGGAATAACTAGACATAAGGAAATAACTGGGATAACTAAGAAAAGACGGAAATAGTCAAACATAATCTAAAAGTAACTGGAATACTCAAACTAAGAACTGGACAAACCAAAGGGATAAACTAGACTGGGGGAAATAAGAAATCAATACAAAGAAATGACAAAAGAAAAAGTCTAACAGATACACGATATGACACTATAATAATTTTACTCTAAAAACTGCTTTACTTTTATATCAGGTAGTGACTTTGACAGGAAAAACTTTACATGTTCCATATGAAGTACATTTCAGACAGGGAGATCATTGGTGGTGCACCGCCTCCCACCACCATTTTCTGTCTTAACGTCAGCTACTGAGGAATTAACTACCCTGTGCAAACACGATTGTGATTTAAAAGTTCACAGATAGGGTTAACTATAAACCACTAAGACTTTTTCTAGAGTTGAGTTGTTTTAAGACAGTAGAAATCCCTTTTGGTCTTGGCCCCTTTTAAGACAGCTTCAACCTCCAGGACCAACTAATCTGGATTTCTACTAAATGAAGACACCATAAGAGTTATTAGCAGCAGGTAAGATATTTTTGGGTTATGACAGAACCTCACTTCAAAAATCCTAAAATTATTCCTTAAAAGTTTTTTTTTTTTTTTTTTTTTTTGGTGTGTTGTGTCAGAAGGACCCAGAATTAACAAAAACAGTACAAAAGCAGTACAAAGAATAATGCAAAAACCCAGACGTAACTAAATGACATTGATAGAACTAGGTTGGGACACACAGGTAACGGACAATATTACAAACTTGTAAAGAATAAATGAAAGCAGGTAGCCCATTTACTGAGAGAGGTAATAACTGATTAACAGGTGTGGCAAGTAGATCCAAAGATGACAAAGACAAGTCTTGGTGCAAATTGTGTTTCTTCCATCAGTCTTCAGTGTTTAGTTGCCATTGGAAGTTTATTTGATAAGTTTTCACCAGTATTTTGCTCCATTATCTTCAACTGAATATATAATGTAATATATATTTGCTCCATTTTGAGCATTGGCTATTAATTTCTGATCAATAAGATATAAATGTAATAAGATATCTCAGGCAGAGTTGTTTTGTCATTTAATATAGAGTTTAATTTGAAATACATCCAGGGGATCGTTATTCTGAAGCTGCAGCTAAAATGAACAGACCGTGTGGAATCATTAATAGACCCATGTACGTCTCTGGCTTAACAAGAGAATGCTAATTTTTGCGAGGGACAATGTGCTTGGTAGTCAGAGGTGTGGTCTGTGGATTATTTAGCGCAGTGGTGTCCAAACTTTTATCCATGAGGCCCAAAATCGTCAAGTTGAAAACAACCGGGGGCCACAAAAAACTGCGACTCAAATCTATGTCTCAGAGTCTCAATTTTTAATTTTGTAAGACGCTGATAACTTTTCCGCTCAACAAAACCGACACAAAGGACGTCTTTATCATCTTGGAGGGGAGGCCTGTCAGTCGCTCTGTGTGTTTTCAAATTTTTTTGTCAAGTGCCAAAGCCAGCCAGGCAAACTGGAACGGTCATGTATGAAAAACCAAATCAGTAACTGCTTGTCAGTACTTTCAGGTTGAAGTCTGACATCACACTGAGTGCACATTTTTGGAGCCGTGCTTGATACAGAATATTATTAGGGAGGCAATCATATCCACTTATTAGTGAAGTACACAAAACAAATGATGCTTGTTGAGTAAAAAGACAAAGACAGCGCGAACAGTTATGCAAAGGTCAGCAAAAGAATTGAGAGTCAGAACACTGATCAGGAAACAGAAAGAGACAATCCTGACACTGCTTCCTGCCTGGTTACCAGAGCTTTTCTAACACTGGATAAGTACAACTCTTCACAAAACTACACACAAAGGCAGGCACACACACACACACACACACACACACACACACACACACACACGTCAGCTAGAATAAGGAGATTTTAATTCTGCGTCACAAGTAGTTTCCCAAAAGATCCTCTAAGCTGCTCCTGAGAAACACGATTATGCAGTTGGTTTGCCAGTTTCAGTTCAGCTGGTTTAATCTGAAAGAATCACAAGGGGCGCACAATTATCTAATCATGATCATTATGAACGACTTTGTCTAATGAGACATTCTATATTAAAAGCAAAGGTTCTGAGTTCAGAATTAGGAGAACTAGCTAAGGTTATAGCACATTTTGCAGTTTAGCTCCTGTTATAAAACATCATAAAAACTCAACTGTCTGCGCTGAATTTGGTATATCACTTTTGTATATACATGTGGATGAATAAGACTAAGTTGTTTTTAGGCAAAATAAGTTAAAAACCCAACAGGGGCAATTTCTTTTGATAAGAGAAACAGTGCCGTTCAAACCTATTATCACTCCTGTTTTTGGGAAAGATGTGTATGAAGCCTTAAATGAATTTGTCATTGAAGCAGAATAATGTCATATAGATTTTAATTCACTCTTTTTTTGTGAATGGCTAACAAACCCCATATGAAGAAGCAACAGGCACATTTTTTTGTGTAGTACCACTCAGAAGTGATGCCCTTCAAATTATTTTGCATAAAAATTAAGGAACAGAGATAAAACACATTAGAATAACAAAATACATCCAAAGAACAATAATAGAAAATCAAGCATCACTTAAAAAACAAAAAAATATATTAAAATGGAATTTAAAACAAATAAAATGATAGCTTAACAATGGAGATTTGTAACTTCAAAAACAAAGTGGCGCTGTGAAGACTTCCCCATCAGGACCTCAGTCTGACCATTTACTGATAGGCATGATTTTCTTAAGAATTTCCATTCATCTTTTACAAACTGAGATGACCGTTGCTTAGAGACAAGTTTTGATGGTGAAGTGCTTAGTCAAAAGCTAATTCCAGCTCCACATCAAAGTTCCTACTTCATGCCCTTCTTTGTCAAATTGTTTTAATTCAGTTACATCGGATCGGATGTAGGGACAAACTTTGGCTGAGTCACTCCAAAATCTTTTTTTGTCATTTACAAGTGAACTAGCTGGTGTCCTTTGGATCATTGTCGTATTGCATACCTCAGGTTTGCTTAAACTTAAAGTCACAAATTGATGGCCTTCCCGTTTCAGGATTTTCTAGCACACAGCAGAATTCCTGGTTCAATCAATCACAGCAAGTCGTCCAAGTCCTTAAGCCACAAAGCAGCCCAAGAACATGATAATGATGATGATGTGATGTGATGTTTCTCTCAGTAAAGGACTCATTAACCAATAAAGTACAACTCTGCACTGCTGATAAATATTTCTCAGTCGGGGATGCCTTGAACATTTTACCCACAGATGAAAAGTAGTACTATGACAAAGTAAATCAACCTCAGCTACATGTGCTGGAGAATTTAAGTCTTTTCAGTTGTGACAAGCCTGCTTTTAGTTTGTTTTACCTCCCCCCCAAATGGCCACAGATGTCCAGCTGAAGTGCAAGTTTCCAGTTTTGGTTAGTAGTGTGGGAATCACTAAGCAAACAAGTACAAGAGCACCACCTACAGGAGCGGTTCTTCAGAGATGTTTTATAGAAATAAGCAAATTTGCTGTTAATAACTGTCTGCAGGTGTAATATTTGTTCAGTAACTGACTGTTAATCTCTCCTCTCAGGACTTTATCATCTACCTGCTTGCAGCCCCACACGTTGTTGTTGGCCAGAACAGTGATTGTGAAGACAAGTCAAATGTCGACATCCTCCTCTTTGCTGATGATATCCTTCCAAACCACTGCTTCCTCCGCCGCCACAGCGTTGCTAGCCCCATCACGCTCTCCCCCTGCAAAGATGCTGTTGTCACGAGGAACGGTGAAGCCGTGAAAGATGATGTCCAGCTGAGCTCTGGCGACGTTATCGGACTGGGAAAGCATTACCTTTTCCTTTTCAGGGATCCTCTAGCTTTAATGCACAAGGTGAGATGGACTGAATTCTGAAGTTTGCTGCAGAGCTAAAAAAAAGACACAACTCAAGGCATTTCATATTTCTTTTTTTTTTTTTCCAACTACAGGAAGTAAGCGATGCTTCCCCTGAACCCATCTTGTCTGCTGCTCCCTGGATACTGTGTCTCAGCCCTCCTGCAGCAACAACCATCCAGAGTACAGCAATGATCCACTGCATCAACTGCATCCCAAACAGTACGGACTTCCGAGGCTCAACCTGCAAGCAGTCTCCTAACAAAGGCCCTCCTTTTCTAATGTCACCCAGAGGCCACATCCTGACTCTGAGTTATAAGGTTGAGGATGAAGATCGCGTTGTTAAGGAGATCTTTGCTATGGAAGACAGCTGCAGCATCATTGATGGAGCACCTCTGACTGTCTCCTTTCTGCTGAGCCTGTGTCTTCAGTATGCATCAGCTTATCTTCACACTTCAGACCTTCGCAGGCTCCTGCTGCTGAGTGCAAGTGAAGTGCAGAGTGCCACATGGGTGAGTTGTGGTTAAAGAGGTTGGAAACCACGTGAGACGCAATAAATTCTAGAACCTGTTTACGTTGGCTGTCACTGCCATATAAACTTTCCACAGCTGATTTTTTTTTAATCACTTTTCCTCAACATTTACCCACAGACAATGGCTACAGTGCCTACATACTTGTTTGACAAAGTTATGAGTGTCATTGCTAAGTTGTAGATCATAGAAAAAGCTGGCAGTGAACAGTCTCTTCCTTTTCAAACGTGCTGGGTCTTGACAGCAAACAGCAGAAAAACTGCTGTTGCAGCATTGCAGCTTGTCATACCATCTTCTAGCAATAAAACATTTGGCTGACTCTGACTTCCGACTTGCTGGATTACTCTTGGTGGAAACCCTTAAGGAAGCGTCTCACAGAAGGCAGGTTACATGAGGTTAACATGATGCACATCTGGGTGAGCAGCTGAAGGTTGTTCATGCTGATTTGTGCCATATAGGTGTATAGATGTTGCACTGGTTTATACTTTTTCTTTTTTCTAATCATTTTCACTTTTTTCTCATTATGACTTTTTCTTGCTAGTTTCTTTTTTGTTGTCATTTCAACTTTTTTCTCATCATTTCACCTTTTTCTTATCATTTTGACTTTTTCTTGTCATTTTGATTTTTTTTCTCATCATTTCAACTTTTTCTTGTCAATTTGACTTTTTTGTTGTTATTTTGTTTCAACTTTTTTTCCACATCATTTTGACTTTCTTGTCATTTTGATTATTTTTAATCATCATTTTCACTTTTTCTTGTTGTTTCCACTTTTTTTCTTATCATTGTGAATTTTTTCTCATCATTTCAACTTTTTTCTCATTATTTTCACTTTTTTGTCAACTGACTCTTTAGTAGTTATTTCACCTTTTTTCCTTCTCATTTCAACTTTTTTTCTCATCATTTCGCCTTTTTTCCCCGACATCATTTTGATTTTTTTTTCTTATCTTTTCAACCTTTTTCTAATTTTTTGACTTTTTTTCTCATCATTTTGACTTTTTTATCATATTTTGACTTTTTCATCAACTGATTTTTTTTGTCGTTATTTCACCTTTTTTCCTTCTCATTTCAACTTTTTTCTCATCATGTCACCCTTTTTCCACATCATTTTAGATTTTGTCTTATCTTTTCGACCTTTTTCTAATTTTTTGACTTTTTTCTCATCATTTTGACTTTTTTTCTTGTCATTTTGGCTTTTTTCTGTTATTTCATCTTTATTGTTAAAATGATTGAGAGAAAATAAAAAATTAGTTCCTCCTCATTTTTTTTTCACCAAGTGACACTAATGGTCTGTCACAGATGGAGAGCATTTGACAACATCGGCTTTTAAGTCTTGCCACAAATTCTCATTGGATTTAGGTCTGGACTTTGACTGGACTATTTTATCACATGAATATGTTTTGATATAAACCTTTCCATTGGAGCTCTTGCCATATGTTTAGAGTCTCAAGTCTTTTGGAGAGTCTAACAGGTTTTTTTCCCAGGATGCCCCATTATTTAAGTCCTTCAGTCTTCATGGTGGGGATGAAGTGGTCAGGGTGATGTGAAGTATTAGTTTTCCACAATACAACGTTTTACAAAACATTAAATTTTGGTCTCATTTGAGCAAAGCACTTTGACCACCACATGATTGCTGTGGAAACTGCAAACAGGACATATAATGGTTTTCTTTCAACAATAGCTTTCTTCTTGTCACTTTTCTGTAACGGCCAGATTTGTGGGACACACAAATAATACCTGTCCTGTCAATAGACTTTCCTACCTGAGCTGTGGATCTCTACAGCTCCTCTGATAAATGCCTTTCAAATTTTAGGAACAGCCATGTCTTAGTAACTTTGCAGTTGTGCCATGCTTTTCCATTATTTGGTGATGGATTAGTAGAGGAATTCAAGGCATGAGAATAACTTAGTGACATACTGTTTCAAAGTTGTTTTTATCAGTTTCTGCTTTCAGTGGAGAAAATGAATCTGAATAAAACCTTGATATAACAACACTCACTGCAGATTATCTGTTCGTCTCATTCAGGAGTGCACTACGAAGCTAGCTGCTGCTTATCCTGAAGTGTAAGCTCTATTTTTTTTATTTATTTTTTTATTTCCAGCATCCCTTTTTCTACAATTTCACCAAGAACACTTCAGATGTTTTGTTTTGTCTTGCAGTACGGGTACAAACCCGAAAGACCTCGAAGTACGCAGCCTGCATGAGGTGATTTCAGGATTGCGCCCCCTGGTGGTGTGGATGGCCAACAGTCTTGAGCTGCTGCAGTTTATTCAACAGCAGCTGCTTGTTATTCTGGAGTGGAGAAACCGTAAGGAGAAGGGGTGGGGGGAGGAAGAAGACTGGGAAGATGCTGAAAGCAAGGAAGTGGAGAACCTAGGTTGGTGGCATTGCTGATGCAGTACTAATGTTTCACATATTAAACTGAAATATGGAAACTCTTGGAAATAGTTGAAGTTGTGAACATGCTTTTGCAGCCATGTTGGAGCTTCGCCTGTCCTGCATTCGTTCAGCCAGCGAGGAGACGATGGCTGTCCTGGAGGAAGTCATCTTGCTGGCCTTTCAGCAGTGTGTCTACTACATCACTAAGGTAACAGCTGATAGCACAATCATTTCTAAAGGAGAAGTAGAGAAGCAGACTGTGACAGCTCCATCCTGTTTTTTCACTAATGATTAAAATATGTGGCCAGAGCCATTAATATAATTAGACATGGGTAGAGAATAAAGAGCCTGGTCAGTCACTTTTACAGCTTTTTAACAGGCTGAGCGACTGTACAGTAAAACTACACTAGATGCATTGTGACAGATAGAAAAGACACCAAGAGTCTTTGTGTGTGTTTGTGCTTGTGCATAAAGTGCTGTTGAAGAATGGATGCCATTCATACTGCATGAACCATTGCACAGCATATTCTTTCACTCAAAGATGAGTCACTGAAAAAGAATTTCAAAACTAAAATGAAAAGTTAGGATGGAGACTACATGAAGTTATCTTGTATCATGTTTTTTTGGTCTTACTGTACAGGGAAAGTAAATTGATCTCAAAACCCAAATTTAGAGATCATGTAGGAGGACAGGTATGTGCACTCCATAGATCTGTACTTTATGGAAGAGGGGCAAGAAGAGGGCCATTATTTATTGACAGAAAGCCTTAAAAACAACCTGTTTGCAGTTTGTCATATGTAGGGGATAGAGCAAACGTGGAGAAAGGTTATCTGGTTTTGACGGCATCCTAAATACTACGAGTGCTGATAAAATCTGCAAGTAACCCTGAACATACCATCCCCACAGTGAAACACGGTGATAGTATCATCATGCTGTGGGGATACAGGGAGATGAAACTAGTCAGATAGGGAGAAGCATAAATACAGTCTAGTCCAGGAAGATAACATCTTAGAGGATGCAAAAGACTTTACTCTAGGGTAGAGGTTCACCCTCCTGCAAGACAACGACCCTAAACATAAAGTCAGGGCTACAATGGAATGGCTTGGATTGAAGCATATTTATGTGTTAGGGTGACCCACTCAAAGTCCAGACCTAAATCCAACAGAGAATCTGTGGCAAGACTTGAAAATTGCTGAATAAAGATGCTCTGCATCCAGTGTGACAGAGATATTTTATAAAGGAGAATGGACAAAAATCTCTACATTTGTAACTGCTGCCAAAGTTGGTTCCTCAAATGAACTGAATAGCATGGCTATGGGTAAAAAAAAAAAAAAAAAAGAAAAAAAAAAAAAAGAAAAGAAAAACTGTGAAAACATGTATTTTTCCTTCCATTTCAGTTAACTTTCATATATGACTTTCATATTCCTGTCAAAATGCAAAAATGTCAAATAGGTGTGAATACCTTTGGAAGTTACTAAACCTGTCGCTTTGGGTTTGTATTGGCTTAGTTTGGTTAGAACCTTCCTTAAGACTGTGTGACCAGTTTTATACAGTTCAGAAAACTGCTGTAATACCCTGTAACTGTGAAATGGTGCTGCAGTTGGGAAGAAGCTAGCCTTAGTGCTAATCTGAACTGATTGGGAGTGCAACACTGCAATTTTTAACAAGAATGTTGTGTTTGGGGCTGCAATAGGGGGCACAGCTTTTAAGAAACAAACATTTGACATTTGTGCTGTTTCCCAACAAAACTCTTTGACACTGACCCAAAGAATATCTTACCAAACCGGGATGAGACATCTGCGCACAACCGGTGGTTTAGGTTCTGCATTACTGGCTTTTGTGGTTGTAGGAAATAAAAATTTGCCTAGTAAATCACAAACTGTGGTCAAACCTCACCTACTGGATAAAATGGAGCTTTCTGATGTAAAAACAATCCTGCTGGTGGTAAAAAGCCAAAGACATTTATCAAAAGGCAGCCAGGTTTGCCGTTTTCCCAGGATTAGCATTTGTTATGCTAGGCTATATGAAAGATGTGCCGGCTTCTTGTAACTTCCACTGATCATGGATATATTTCCCAAAATATCTAAACTAAAGGCAAATTGTCAGTTTGACTTTAGAGAAAAGAGCACGTGAAGGCAACAGTATCCAGTTCTGTCCTTTTTCACTGAAGCAGTACCACACCCATGGAAGCGTGCCCAGGAAAGTTTCAGACAAGTTTCCAGTGGAGCTGCGTAGGCGTTGGTGAAAATGCTGTCCAAAAAATATTACTGAAGCGATTGGCCTATTTAAGTTCACACAATGACCTCTAAAATGCTTTTTCACTATTCCCTCGACACAAATCAGTGGCCAATTGATTGCGACCAGTAGTAATTTACACTTCTTCCAATGTGCTGGTCGCTCCAGAATCAGCATTTGAAGAGCCGTGGGTGATGACATGCTGAGACTGAAGCCAAATCAAAGACAGCATTAGTGGTCTGCCATGATGTCAGCAGCAGCCAAGTCAAGGTCTCACATGTTGTGCCAGCTGGAACTCAGGTCTGTGTCTGATGCATCAGGTTACAGCCTCCTATATAATGTTGGTTTCACAGGCAGGAAAACACTAGAATACTAAGCCTTTGAAGAGGAAGCTACTGGAATTCTTCAATACATGCAGTCCTATAAGCTTGACTCAGCATATATTTGCTAAGTGCAGTGGCTGTGGTTATCTAACTACCTGCTCTTACATACATACTGTACACACCACTGTTCTCTCTCAGGAAGTCTGCTTGATGAACCAAATGGTTTCCAGATGTGGTTCTGTCAGTTCAACCATCAATAATCTAAATGTAAGGTTAGTAAAAATGCACATTTGCAAAAAATCAATTACGGGGATTTGCAAAAGTATTCACTTACGTTAAACTTTTGACTTTGTCGAGAACCACAAAAACATGAATACATTTAATTGGGATTTTACTGGAAATACCTAATGTAAGGTCAATGATGCATGGCTTTCAACATTTTTATTTTTACTAATAAAAGGCTGAAAAGCGTGTTTTGAAATTTCTACTTACCTCCACAGATTCTCATTTGAATTTAGCTCTGGACTTTGATTGGGTGATTCTAAAACGTGACTTTGCTTTGATCTAAAATTGTTCCATTGTCTCACTGGAAGGAAAACCCATGCTCCAGCCCCCAGTCTTTTGCTGCCTCTAAAAGTTGTTCATCCAGTATTGAGCTGTAATTAGCTCTATTCATCTTCCTATCAACTCTAAGCAGCTTTTCTGTGCCTCCTGAAGAAAAGCATCCCCATCGCATGATGCTTCTACCACAATGTTTCACCATAGGGTTGGTGTGTTGTGTACTGAAATTAAATTATCCAGCTCAAAATGTGATATTTTGAGTCGTTTTATTTAAACATTCAACTTTTTCGGGTAAAACTGTATTATTATGTTTTGACAATAAATGTTATTAATCAAGAAAGTTAACAATTAATGTTTAAAATGATATTCCCAGCAACTGTTTGCATCATTTTATGTCAATTGTAAATTCTGAAACATTTTTTTCTTATGTTTGTTAAGAAACAAATTTCAGTTCTTCAAATGTCCTTTAAAAAATGTTCTTATGTTCTTTAAAAATCTCAATAATATTGATGGCATGCCAGTATTTTCCGGTAACAGCAACAATATCGAGACATATATGTGATATGTGTCAAGACACATATATCTGTTATACAAAGATATGTATAAGCAAAAATCTAAAAAGCTAACAGATACTAGAATATTTACCTTAGCCATCATCATATTCCTTCAGTATCACTTTCACACATTTCAATTTTGAGCCCACTGAAGTGTCGTCGCCAAAAGATTTGGAGTTTGACAAAAAGAGCAAAATCTGAATGCTTCATTTTTTGCTACATCCCAGTGCAAATGTTGACAATTTTCAGAAACTGTTCCTCTGAAATATTTCGTGTTTATTTTCTAGTACAAGGAAAAATTGCATTGGGATGCATCACAAAAGGCGCCACTGGTAAGCAAGTATTTCGGCTGAAGAAATGTTTTGATGAATAAGAAGACACTATAAGCAGACTTGTGGTCAGACTGTTTATTTGTCCGTCACAGTGAATGCACACATAAGCAGACAATGCTCTGTGTTGTCTTTTTATATTTGCCTTCAAACTAATGCGTGCCATGCATGCATGTGGTCATCTGTAAAACCAGTGCTGCTAAGCATATAAATCCCCTCTAACTTGTCGGCACTGAGCGACATTTTCCAAGCACTAAGTCCTTCCATGATTATTTAGTGAAGTGCTCTGCCGTTTCCATTGTCTTCCCCAGCCCAGTCCTTTATGTTGTCCTGTTCATGCTGAGCTCAGCCTAGCTGCAGGAACCTTGCAGTAACTGTAAATGGAGCTGCTCACACTGGATTCCTTCAGTGCTCTTCACTCAGCAGTCCTCCTTGGAGCACAATGCCAAGAAGCCCACATTCAAAGCAATGTTCAACTATTTAGGAATGTGGATCTATGGTTGGCACTAACCTCAGATACTTTGTGGGCATAGGAGTGAGATCTTAGGGAAAGGGGATGTCTGTGTACAATTAGTCCGAACAAAGCTGCGGTTGTTTGGCCTCACTCTGAAGAACAGGAAAGACCTTTAGAGCAAAAGGTGAAAATGTCAGAAATTCTGTTTTACTGTATGTCTGGGATTGCTCCTTGTACTAAAATAAACTGTGTTAGCAATGTTTTAGTGTCAGATTTATACATACATAAGTTATATGGGTGGTCTGAAATTTGACTTGAAGGGTTACATGCTTTCTCCCAGCAATCGTATCATATACCACACAATGTTAACTTTTCCAGCCTCTAATTGAGCCACAGGAATTGTCAACAGTCTCTGGATCTGCATGGATAAGTGAGTCACATCAAGTTTCTTTTCTGTCTAACCAGTTCCTGTACACAGTCCTGCCAAGCCTTCTAGACTGCAATCCTTTTAGGGAGAATGCCGGAGACTGTGGTCGGGGCCTGGGTGGTGGCGGGATACACATCCCTCTGGAGATCAGTCAGGTGGTGGAGGTTCTGAACGAGAGCTGGAGGCTGCTTTTAGACTGTCAGGTCCACCCAGAGGTTTCTTCTCAGCTCATTGGCTACCTCTTCTACTTCATAAATGCATCGCTCTTCAACTCACTAATGGAGAGAGGTAGCTGCATAAAGACACATATAAGACACCAGCATCAACACATAAAACAATAGCATAAGGAGACATAAAACACCAGCAGTAATATATATAAAACACAAGCATCAACACAAAACACCAGCATCAAAACATATGAAACACCAGCATTCAGAGACATAAAACACCAGAATCAAAACATATAGAAAACACAAGCATCAGTACCAGAGGTTGGACCAAGTCATTGTTTTGCAAGGCTCAAGTATGTCTCAAGTCTTTATCAGTAGTGGTTTCTGATATGGGCGACACAGCAGCTGCCCAAGGCGCCTTCTTGTCTAGGGTGGCATGACCTAGATAAGAAACTTCAGGGTTTGTGCACTAATATCTGAGCCCTAGTGATTCTGTTTACCAATGACTGTCCCATTCCCCATGAGGTTACAGAGGCATAGCACCGGTTCTAGAACCTATCATCTATTTTATTGCCTCTGAAGAATGAAAGGGGGTTTAGTAACAGAACCAGTACAACCATAACAGGTTTACAAATACTTCCGGAAATCTGACTTTGTTTTCTTTTAACACAACTACGTCTTAAAGTACATCCATATCCTACTTGCTGGCTTGTATGATGACTCTAAAACAAGTTAAAAATGTGCCTGACCAGCTTTCTCTTCATGTGCACCTAGGCTCAGAACCAGGCTTCTACCAGTGGTCCAGAGGTGTGCGAATGCGGGCCAATCTCGACCTGGTTCTGGACTGGGCACATGCTGCTGGACTTGGAGAACTAGCCTTGGAGCACACACACACTCTCTCGTCAGCTATCAACCTGCTGGCTACACCAAGAAAGAATTTACTACAGGTACAAACAAATCGCACACATCCCACATTCTGGAGTTATGATCATCTAACTATAAATTATCTCTGACAAATGGCAGGTAGCAAGAATGATGGGATGGTTGATGGCTGGGAGGGCGGAAACAATACCAAAATAAATTATGCTTGTCATTTGGTAAAACCAGGATAAACAGATTTTATTGAGATACTGTCTGACGAAGCTCACATCAAACTTTTTTTCACAAGGAGATTTCTGACATTCTTAGACTAAAGGACTTTTGAAGGTTTTAGACCACAGTAGAGGACAGGTTTGGATTTTTGAAGTGAGGTTCTGTTAAAAAGTTATCAGCAGTGGTTAGTTTCCCCGCTGTAGATTAGTGTCTTCATTTACTTTAACTGTCTTAAAACAACTACAGTCTGAAAAATGTCAATTTGGTTTATTTTAATCCTGTTTTATGAAACTTTAAACCTTCATCACATTTGCATTGGATGGTTATTTGCACAGAAACTGATGATTTTTCACTTGGGAAATAGTGGTTGGAGGCGGTTTTACATGGACAATCTATAATGAAGTAAGGGTTAAGGTTGGCTGGAAATATCAAAAACCAATGAGCTCCTGAGACAATGTTAGCATGGAAAGTTTTATTTCTAGTTCTATTAGAAGCAGAGGTTACTGCTTGAATATCTCCTGATTTAAACAAAGAAAGCAGAGGAAGTTTATCCTTTTGTAGGCTAGTTCAGGAAACAATTCAACAGGGTCTTGAAGGTTTCCAGATGCTGATACCTCACCGATATTGTAACTCATTTCCATGACATCACCCACTTGAGTTCAGCATTTTGGATGCCGTTATCTTTGCCTTTGGACTACCTTATTAGTAAAATTTAAAGAGGCAAGCACAGTCACTGTGTTTTATGTTGGAGGACAATCGTCCATCATGTCCTAAGAATGAAACGGTCTCAATAAAGATACTCCCTTGGAAATGTAGAAACATTTTCTTTCTTTGTCGTGCGTGCATGTGTAGACGCCATGGGCATCCTTGCGGTCTGACTACCCCTCCCTGAGTCCGGCCCAGCTGAACCACCTGCTGAGTTTGTACAGCCCGGCCTCACCCTGCACACAAACATGGGCTCCATCTGCACAGGATCGAGCGGCAGCACATAGAACAGGTGAAAATTCCTCCTACTCTGAAAGAGGATAATCTGGGTGGTTCTTAAAAGTCATGTTTAAATGTAATCTATTTTCTATTTTGCAACATGCCACTCTTTCCTTAGCTGATATCCTGGAGAGTTTTGACACTCACCATCCGCTGGAGATTCCCGATGAAGGTTACCAGCTTCAGCTCAGACGGCCAGTGACAGACCCAGCTCTGAGGGAACAGCTGCACAAGCTCAAGGAGTTTATTATCACATTGTCTGACTCCCAGATGAATGACACAGATGCAAGTAACCACCAGGTCACAAAATATTGACATTCCCTTTTTTATTTTCATGTACCTTTTGGTGAACGAATGCATGCTTGGGTGTCTGCGCTGTTTGTCTCTGTTGGTTCTCTGATAAACTGGCAACCAGTCCACAGTCCACCTCAAATCTTGACCACAGACTGCTTGGTGAGACCCTCACCATCAGAATGATTTCCTTGCTATGTACTTGCAGTCAAATATATGCAAATAGTAATGAGAAGTGAAATGTTTTTGAAGATCGTCCACTTTTAAAGCTCTGAATGTCTTTTGGGCAGCTGTCCCATACTTTCCTATGTTGCTATGTATGTTGGCATAAAAAAAGTAATAAATGGGTTTAAATTAGACTAAATGGAGCCCATTTTGTGTAACATAAAGTCCTGTCACTTTGAACAGTGCATCATTTTGCATAAAACGCATGTGATGGTATAACAGATGTAGAAGTCAGGGTACTACAACATCAGGATGGGGTTCGTTATTTAGCAATGTCATCACTGTTTTTTTTTTTTTTATACTTAAAGATAAACCAGCCATCTTGTGATAAATGTTTCAAACTCAGTGAATGAACCCATGTGGCCAAATAGTTATCGGTTTAATTAAACAGAAAGTAGTTCAGGCTTCTGTCAGTTGGAGTAGCTCAAAGCATTTAATGTGTGGAGGGGAAAGAATCTTCATCAGCATAGATGGATCGTCTGCATAGTGTAGCATAAGATAAATGCTATTATTGGGTCACTGCAATATAATTTGCATTGTACTCAGTTAAATCTCGCACTGGCTGATATGTGTATATGCGGTGTCTAATTAATGCCTTGCCACGTGAGGAGCTAAATGAAAATAAAAATGTAGTGTGACATTCTGCATGTTCAGAGGGGGCCTGTGTGGTGGACACTATTTATATAAAACACTACATATATATTACACACCAGAATGCTGGTCCTTATTATGAAGGGGAGAGGGCAAAAGTGGAGTAGACTAAAAGAGGAAGATGAGACCACACTGTTGTTCCACTTGAATAATCTTGTTGTTGTTGGAGGTACGTTCAGAATAAAGCAAGCCTCAAAATACTTTTTGTCTCTTTCTGCTGACTTCCACATTTTTAAATCACGTCAGGGTCACCAATGTGGAAGTCAGCAGAAAGAGACGAAAAGTATTTTGCGGCTCGCTTTATTCCGAACGTATATATGTATGTACGTCTACTCCAGTTCTGCCCACTCCCCTTTGTAATAAGGGCCTACATTCTGGTGGGAAATATATGTATCTAAGTGTCCCCCACAGTAGAACATTTTTTCTGTCTCTTCTGCATCCATTATGTTTGTAGCTAAAGAAAAATCTGTCAAATTTGCACCTGTTTTCCTCTAATGTCAGACATCTTGGAGATTTGATGCATGGTGTTGTTCCTGCAGATATTTAGTGCAATCTGTTTTGTGAATCAAGTGTAAAAGTAAAGCAAGTTGTGGGAACATTACATCTGCAAACAATGGAGGAGTTTGCTCCGGAAAAGAACCCTTTCAACCACAGTGACAACTTCCACACTGAAGATTGTTGTGATTAGACCACCTGGTAGAGTTTAGGTATAGGATGTATTTTCGGACCAGCCAGTCATCACTGAGCCGGTCAACCTGATATTTCAGGTTCTGTTCACCTGTCTCTGTATCTCTTATTCAAATATTGACTTTTAAAATTGATTCAGCC
Source organism: Anableps anableps (assembly GCA_014839685.1). NCBI lineage: Eukaryota > Metazoa > Chordata > Actinopteri > Cyprinodontiformes > Anablepidae > Anableps > Anableps anableps. Next base: position 8,282,859 of record CM026084.1, read on the forward strand.
TGGTGTAAAAAAAAAAAGAGAAAAAAACTGCAAACAAGTCACTCCAATGCTAAAAAATCATAATAATAATAATTCTATGTTATCTAAGCTGCTGTCATACTAAACTAAGCTGTTCTGTAGGTTGGTGCTGCTCAGATGGAAGCTGCTCAGGCTGACAAGGACATCCTTCAAAAGGCCAGTTTAGAAGCCTGTAATTCATCACCAGATGACCTGATTCTACCTCAGGTGTTGCCTCCATTCACCTCATGTCTTAATTGGGATGAGCTCAGCACTGGTGTTGCACATATGGTAGCTGAAAAACTAACAAATCTAGAGCTGACAGAGACCAGTGAGTTGAAGAGGTCAGTTCTGGACCCTTCCTGTCTGCTCAGCCAACCGAAAACACCATACACAATAGAGCTGATGAATCCTGACAATAAAACCGTGCCCCCATCCTCCTATGTGGACAGTGAAGGTGTTGTAACACTTTTTTTCATTTTCTTCTGCTAACTGTGCTTTGACAAATGGAACTAAATATGCTTTTAAACTTCTCCCCAGGTGGCTTAGTATCTGAATGTCTGGCCGCACTGAATGCAGACCATTTAAAATCTGACTGCAGCAGCGTGAAAAGACTTGTGGAGCTAAAAGAGGAGGAAGAGGAGGCTGAAGAAGAGGAAGCAGATGACAATGATGAGGTTTTCAGTTTGGAGCTGGAGCGAGGCGAAAGGGGACTTGGCCTTGCTCTGGTGGACACAAGGGTCAGTAAGGTTAAAATTCACAATTCAGTTCAGATAATACAAAACAGTCAAAATAAAAAATAGGAGCATTTTTAGCTCAAATTTAAAATCTTGAAGATGTTCATAAAAAAAGTAAAATGGAATATGGAATTCACATTAAGGTCAGTCCATTTTATCTGTTCACAAAGGGCACCTAATCAGTGTCGTGCCTCTGTTATCGATCATATAATTTACACACACAAACAGCTGTTAAATACAGAAAATGCTGACTAGAAATAATTTTTCCACTATCGCTTTGGCGCCCCCTCTAGCGCGGTGCCCCTATGAGTCGCCTGTAGTGCATTGATAATAATAAGTACTTTTTTTTGTCTAAAATACATCCCTGTTCTAAAATAAAGCTTTCTTTTTAGTTATGTTTTAGGAAACTGTATCCTGTTACTGTCGCAGTGAGGATACTGACTGCTCATAACGTTTTTCACACAATACGCCGTAAACTGTGTTGTTGCTAAAACATTCGACAGTCAGGTAAAAAGTGTGAAATCCCTCTTGAGCTTGACTCTCAGTTATCATGTTCTCGTTCAGAACACATCCATGAAGGTGAAGGGCGTCTTTATCCGTGCAGTTGTGCCAGACTCCCCTGCAGCCAAGTGTGAGAAGCTGGAGCCTGGAGACAGGATCCTGGCTGTCAATGGAGTCAGTCTACTTGGAGTGGATTATGAGAGGTTGGAACATTATCCAGTTTAACAAAACCCTCCATATTTCAGACTACGATCTGGACGAATGGCTTTTATTTACAATACATGTTCTCTGCTTCTTTGCCTCTCTTAGTGGAAAGGAGCTGATCCAGTCATCAGGCGCCAGACTGAGGTTACTGGTGGCAAGATCACACTTCATGGCTGCAGCCTTACAGAATGAATGCTGACTGCAGTTGTTAAGGGACTACTGAACCACAATCAGCTCCACAGAAGACTTTGAGAGCTTATTGAACATTTAGGACATGTACAGAAATGCACTATGAAACGAGTTTTGGTTTTAGCTATAAATTAGCAGCTTTTTGTGTGAGTAATTACTGTCTAATAATTGTTGTCCTAAAGTGATACTGAATTTTGTTTCAAGTAACAGAGAATTTGCTTCAAAAGTTTGAAAATTTGCTCAGACAGATGCCAGCCAAGAACACAGCACTCTTTTAGAGATGTCTGAAAAGTCTTAAAACATTTGTGTCTCTTATTGCAGTAGAAAAAACTCATTCTAAAAATAAAAAAGCAGAAATGCAACCTTTAGTTTAAGTTCATTTGTCCATAGGAATCAAAAAAAGTTCTTCAACCCTTTCTGGCCTGTAAGATAGCACTTAGTACTGTCTTGGGGTCAGAAGAGGTTTTCACTTTGTAAGTCTACCTTGGATGCAATTATTGCCCAGTCCCTTTCTAATTGTCGAATTGTAACTTCTGACCTTTACTGAGGAAGGTGAGGCCTGCAGTCCTTAAGATGTTGTTCTAGGTTTTTTGATGACCTCCTGGATGAGTCGTTGATGTGCTCTTAGAGTAATTGTGGTAGGCTGGAAACTCATGGGAAGGGTTGTCACTGTAGCATTAGACCAGAGAAAAGATTTGCAATTAAAGAGGTTTGCAATCTTTTCACACAGGGTCAGGTTGGAATGGATAAACTTTTTTGTTTAATAAGTTCAATCATCCAGTGTCTATACCATCTTGTCCTTACCTCAGTGCTATCTCCAGTGGTCACTGGGTGAGAAGCGGGGAACATGTCGCTAGTCTATCACAGGGCAACACAGAGACACATAGGACAAACATCTATCCATGCACACACTCATACCTATAGTAAATTTGGAGAGGCCAGGTAAACAGTCATGTTTTTGAGCTGTAGGAGGAAGCTGGTACTGGGAGTACCGAAAGAGAACCCATACATTCACAGGTAGAATATGCAACTCAATGCAGAAAGAGCCAAACACAGGACCTTCTTGCTGCAAGTCAACAGTGCTAGCAAATGCACCACCATGTACCAGGACTGTGCAGGACTTAAATATGTTACACCCTACAAGCTTCGTATTATAAACTCATGATCATACCTCCAGTTACATTGTACGTTTGAAATACCAGCCTTTACTGTCCTATGTCCTCTTTTATCAAGAAAGAGCTACATCAATGGCTGATTCTCCCGTCACACTGACGGTTTAAACACAACTGATTGAAGATCGCTTGAGGAGATTTCCCTCTAGTGTTTTCTCAGACAAATGATAATAACACAGTCGTACACATTGGACCAAAACAGACAGTTCCAGTTTAAATCGCTGTAGAGTTGACCAAACTCCAAAAATTTACCTTTGTGATGTGGGGACAGAAAACTATTTTTTTCCCTTGCAAGTTTTCCTTAGAACTGCTTGGCATGTAGACGGTGTCCAATAGTTGTTTTGAGGACTTGGTAACCCCAAAGTGCCAATCTTTGCTGCAGGTCTTTAAAAATGAGCTGTTTTTATCTCCCTTATTGTACCATCCTTACTGTATCATCATCTAGCCGTGTTTTTCTCAGTTTGTCACTGTAAACCTTTTAATTCCTGCTCTTATTGTGGACACTTTTCTCTATGTTGTAGCAGTCTCTTGACTTATTAAGATCAATATGCACCCTCTTTACTTAAATTACATGTTGTGTTGTGTTTCAATTTTTAAGAGCAACCAAGAGAAATGGGTCTCTGTATTACATACCCCAGGGTAAAAGAGTTGTGGACCACTAACTAAAGGTTTCTAGAAACTCTGATCAACCTCAAATATGTAAAAAAAATAAATAAATAAAAACATTAAAACAACACAGTGGCACTGGTGATTTTGTAAAAAAATTAACAGTTCAGAGGTATACTAAGCACAGTCACGTCCTGCCTGTTTCTGCAGAAGGAAACTGAGTTCAGTTGTGGCTAACCCTCAACAGATCTTGTTCCCCTTTCCCTATACAGAGCTGCAAGAGAGCAGGTCACCTCATCCTCCCCTGGTCATTTGCTCCACCTACTGGTTGAACCAAGGACTTAGCATGACAGACCACACAAACTTGCATTTGTTTTCAGTTGAGATTATGGCTGGATGTTATCTCAATCAGTAAACAGTCATTCAGACAGCTTTAATCCATTTAATGTGGCTTTTGATTTCTGAGAAACAAACAGCCCAGAGAATTTAATGATAAAAAATATCTCCCAAATGACTTACTCCACTTCATTTTTGAGGATCTCAGAAGAACCAGAATGAAACTGTTGCCCAATCAACGAGTTCTGGGTCTGCTTCAGGGTCTCCTCCTAGTGGGAAATGACCGAAAAACATTCAAAGGCAGACGCCCGGGAGGTATCTGGATAAGATACCTGAACCACCCCAGTGGACTTCTACTGGCTTTACTCCTAGCTAAATATCACCATTTTAATAGGTTGAGTCCAGCCACCAGATAAGAAAAAGCCTATTTCAGCTGCTTGTATCCAGAATCTACTTCTCTCAGTCATGGTCCATGTCCACTGACTGTAATTGAGGGTCAAAAGCACACAGATTGTTCTTCACCACAATTATCTGAAGCAATACTTGCACTGACACAGATTAGGCACTAATTCACCTATCCATCTAAGAGAGAGCAATCCATCTTTTTACAGTTGAGAACAATGGCCTCAGACTATAAAGAACAAACTTTCATTCCAGGCACTTCATGCTTCCTGTGAACAGCTGCAGTGAATGCTGAAGGTCACGACTTGAAGATGTCAACAGAATCACATCATCTGCATAACACAAAAATGAGACACTCAGGTCTCTATTATATATAGTTCCCCTGCCCAGGGTGTTATCGCAACTGCCAGCATGCACAGCCAGCTAAGTCAGAAAAATTAAAATTGGGAGGACTGCCAAGACCCCTAGAGGACTCTAGTGGGCAGGTACCAATGATGCAATTTTTCAAGGAGATAGTAAAGATAAGCAGATATGAATCGGCAATTAAATAGACTAGACTTTTTTACACTGATAGTTTAAGTTGTTTGGGCAAGTGTAAAATCTCATCCCAACTCTGGTACAGGCCAAACAGGCACTCTCTCTGGTCCACCTGACAACACATATCTCAATCTGCTGGCAAGTGAACCTTGGTGGAGTTTACTTAAAGTTTAAAATCCTTGCTATATCTGGCTTAGGGTCTATTAAACCACAGCTGCATGTCAAGGTTTGTCATTTTCATTGTTGTTTGTAGTAGTGCTCCATTTGGCTCATGCATGCCCCAAATGAGTGGATGTAACTCCATGAGGTTGTCCAGATGGTTCAATCCACTTTCTGGAGTGCAGCGTGGAAGTGAACCAAACTGAACAAACGTGTAAGAATTTTCTGCAGTCAAACTATCCTGAGGTCTCTAGTTTGACTGGGTTAGAACTAACCAAATTCAGCCTTCACAGCACAATAACAGCTTTTGGATTTTAGAAAAACATCCCTGCGGTTTTTTGAGTGTACTGAATCATGCTTCTCTGAGGGTGTTTTCACACTTGATAGTCAAGTAGACTCTTGGTTTTATTGGGAATAAAAATTGTAACATTTGTTAGATTTTAAGCTGGTATGATTTACTTTCACACTGTACTGTGTCAAATGGTGGTGCTGCACCACGAACCACTGAAAGAAACAACACGAAAACCTCTGAACAAGACTGTGAGTGCAACTTCCTTCTTCACAAAACGTAAACAAACCTGGAGTGGCGTCAGATTTTAGCGGTTGTAGGATTTCTCTTTTGTCTCTGAGCCATTTCTCCCACTAGTGCTAGACACACATGTTTGTTTTGGTTGTATTTACCCAGGATGCCCTGTTTTTGGAGCAGACTCCGTTCTGCTTAACATTCTTATATGCATTCGAACAGCACCAGAGTTCACTTCAACTGAACTGAGACCTAGGTTTGTAGGGGGACCAGAGTTTGTTTTATAGTCTGCATCAGAGTGCAAATGCGGATTCACAGCTCCCCATACAAACCAGACTTTATAGGTAAACAAACTCAAGTTCGATTAAAGTGGACTGAACAGGGCTGGTGTTGTGGTGTATTTGTTAGTGGTTGTCTTCAAGTTGCTGGTGTGGTGATGCTTAAGGAATAAAGGCTCTGCAGACATTGCTTCAGCTGAACAGTAAAGGATTTTATCCAGAACTGCCACCCATATCTCAACAACCGAATCGTGAGGAATCGTGGCCCAATCATTGAAGTATACCCCCGCTCTCCAGACACAACATGCTATATAGGCCTCTGAACATACACACATACCACGTCACATTTGGATTTCATAGCATTTTCAATGTCTTTCAAACCCCATGTTTTTCTCCAGGTATATTTTCCTTCTGGAATTCCTGGTCTAAAGCTATCTGGCTCTCCATATAATGATGGAATCCATACATCAGTCAGTCCCATGTGAGACATTCATTAGGGATGTTTACTTCAGCATCAAGAGAGGCCCTGGTGCTAGCAGACACAGCAGTGTTAATGCACTATAAATGTAAACCAGTATCTGATTGCCCTATTAAACACATTCCACAAACTTCCATGCCAATGGGAAAATAATGAGTATTAAAAATTAAGGATAAAATTTCCATCAGAAATGTGCTAAACTGAGTATATATTTACCCTGCTCTGAACATCCCTGTGAAAGAGTTGGGTTCTTGCTGTTTGTGTGTGCAGTGTGGGAGTGAGTCTCCTGTTCCTGTTAGGATCTCTACTGCAGAGCGCAGCACAGCGCCAATTCTCATCAGCACTGCTGCCTGCTTTTAAGGAGCTGCTGGAGGCGCATTCGATGCCTAATGATTGACCTAACTGGTAGTCCCAAGCTCTGTGGTTTCCTCTCAAAAATCTTACGATTGCTTTTCTCGGTACTCACCCGTGTCCTCTTGGTTCCCTTCATCCTCACTCAAGTCCATGTAACTGACCTGATCACCCGTTCTGGATCTCCTTCGGCGAATGCTCCACTCTTTTCAGCCCCCTGTATCACCTGCCTGCTGGCTCTCTCAGTAGCAGAGATCCTTGAACTGTTGAACCACTGTCTCTGGTCCAAGCTGGATGCTTTAAAACTGACCCACCAAGCGATCTTATTTATGGAACTCAACTATCCTCCTGAAATGTCATCCTTCTCAACAAATTATAAGAGTGATAAAATATCCTAACATTCCAATGATTCATCTGCAATACTTCCAGCTTCTGACACAGTCTCTCTTCAAGGTATTGCTGAACGAGTCCTTGCTCTGAAGCCACCTGTGTTGCACATTTCTCACTTTGTAAATATGGTAAATAAACAATCATTGCATTTTCAACTCTGAGTTCACTGACTGATTCCGCATGTTGGTTAAGAGAATTCCGAAAACCATGACGGAAACCTTTGTTTGATCAAAAAAGGCCATCCTGTTGGTTGGCTATAGTCTGAGAGCTCGCTGAAAGACTTGCTGAAACCGACAATAAAAAGCGCACAGCCAAAAAAGCAAGAACCATCTCTCCACATAGATGTAGCTAAAATAACCAGGAAGGTAGGCTGCCAGCATTCAGATAAGATCCCATTTCTATTGGTCTGTATTGCTTAATCTCTACCCTCAAAGCAGTTGTTTGAACCCTTACAAACCCAAGTTTGTCAAAGCTTTTTGTGCCTTTAATTTACTATATACATAAAAAAAGGACCTTGTCTGTCATTTATTGCAGCTAAATGTAGTTTAACCAATATATTTAAGGGTTACTTTTTACTTTTGAAGACTATTTGTATACTATTACTAATGCATTAAAAGAAGTAATCTAGATGTCCAGACATGACAGCACTGGAATGTACTTAAGAATGAGAGGCTCAGGGTTCATAGTGTAACAGCGCTTTACAAAACTAATCACCCTTTTCATACTGTCTCATGTTACAACCACAAACTTAAATGTACTTTTGGGGGTTTCATGGCATAGACCAAGATGAAGTAGCAAATAAGTGCAAATAAAAGCATACTTTTATTTCTACAAATAAAATCTGAAGTGACATGCAGTTGTGTTCAGCTCCTTTTACTCTGACTCATATGTTTAAAGGAGAGTAAGGTTTTAACTCATGCAGAATTATGACAGGGTAACTGAGGATTGCACAAAGCCAGTGTTGATAGAAAAACATAGGAAGTCCTGTTTGCAGGTTGCCACAAGCCATGAAGGAGATACAGCACACTTATGAAAGAAGGGGGTGTAGTCAGATTAGAGTGATGTGTAATTATTTGGCCTGCATGCAAAATGCTATGTGGGATGGAATACTAAAACCTGCACATCTCCATGAACGCAGCATTTCCACAAAGAACAGTGGAAGCAGCACAGGTGTCAAACACCAGTCCTCAAGGGCTGTTTTAATAATAAATTAGTTAATTTATAGGACTCTGTAGAACTTGACTGCATGCTAAGGTGGCATTGACGACATTTGATTAAGGTGTGCTGGACCAGAGACTAATGGAAAAGCTATGCAGCACACACCTTTGGGACTTGAGTTTGTTTTTCAAAATCATGTGCTAGAATGGCCCAGTCAAAGCACAGACCTAGCTCTATTTGAGAATATGTGGTTAAGCAAAGTCCTCTTTATAGATGCTCCCCAACTAGCCACAGTGAGTTCCAGCTATTTCGCAAATGAAAGTCGAGAAAAATTTAGTCAGTTTCTGGATGTGAGAAGATGGTAGAGACATACCTAAAAGTCTTGCAGCTGTAACTGCAGTGAAAGGTGGTTTTGCAACTGACTGAGGAGGATTGATAACAAATGTAGGCTACACTTATCAGATTTTTGTTTGTCAAACATTTTTTAAAGAGTAATTATCCTTTTTTCCTTGCTCTTTACAGTGAAGCATTAATGAGTGCTATAGGTTATGCCTGATTTTTATCTATGGGTATCAAAGTAAAGCAGGCTGAATGTGAATGCATGCCACACTGGTAGGATTTTTGTTTGGTAAAAAAACATTTTCCTTCCCTTTGCAATTATGCACTACTTTCACCAGGCTCACCCAAGGTTGTAAGGGGTAGAATTTTTGGGGGGCCCCTCTTCCTGTGAAAAATAACACTAACAGCGTTTCAACAGATTTGTTGGAATCTAGGGAGGGGGGCCAAGTTGAATTGGCTAAGATTAAAAGCAGACACTGATACAGTGGATCCCCCACCTATTCGCTCTTCAGTATTCATGGATATCTCTATGAAAAGTACTCCAAATTATTCACAGAATAATTTGCCTATTTACAGATTTTTTTGGCTGTACCCCCAAAAGCGAAGATGAGGAAGACCTTCGGACTGCAGCAGTGCCAAGACAGTTTCCATTGTAATGCAGGTAATGGTATATTTGGGGTTTGAACGATTAAAATAGGCAGTTTTAAGGGTCTGTAGAGGGGGGTCTCCAGTATTCATGGATTTTAGATATTTGCAGGCAGTTGTGGTCTCTAACCCCCACAAACACCAGCCGTCCACTGTCAGTGGTTATTTGTTTGCTAAGATGCATTTGTGAACAAACTGAGCTCAATCACAAAGAAACAAACTCATAGCATCATATTGTAAGCCATGTTTGTACAACCCTCAAATTTATAATTCTATGCACTTTTACCAAGTGTGCAAATTTCTTTAAATCTTTAATCAAAAACACGAAACAGTTTAAAATCTTTAAATTTGCCTGTGCTTAACCCTTCAAATTTAAGAGTATTCTCATTCTCAATAAATATAAAAATGTTAAATCTGTGGACTGTGATACTATTCAAGCATATGGGAGGCCTTAAGGAGGAGCTTAGTTTGCTTTGCTTTGGATTGGCTATGACTTTCACATATATTCCTACAGACACACTGAGGGGTGTGTTTGTAACAAGATGACATGTAAAATAGATCAGGTAAAATAGGTGGGAAAACTTTTGCAAAGCTGTGCAAACATATAAAAAAGAGCTACTATTCTTTTAAACACACACACTTATATGGTTCAACGATACAGGACAACAAATGTGAGGACAGATGTTTTATGTGATACTTTACGTTAGAAATAACTCAGGGGCTATTCTGACGCTGCAAGCAAGTCGTTAAATCACCGGAGACCGGAAGAGGCGACGGCTTAGCCCCAACCTACTCATTACTATGAGCAAAGTTCAGACAAAGTCCAGCAGTGTTTAGCGGAGAGATGCCCGACCCGCACACATTTATCTCCGGAACCATGACTGAAGCGGACCTATACACTTGCTACAAGGGCGTCTATGTACCTAATGCGATACATACTCCGGAGAGCCTCAAATACTACGAGGAGTTCACGTTTCGTCCTGACGACGTTGTCATCGTAACGTATCCAAAGTCAGGTGAGCGTCCAGCTGCCACTCGCTTCATAAACAGGGGAGGGTGTATTTTAGGGTTATCCGGAGATAACGTTTCATTATTTCTCTGCTGCAATCAACGCAGCACAGCTGGGAAAAAATGACATGGAAATAGAGTTCATTTAAAGGCAACGAGCAAAGCCGCACTGCGGGTCAATAACACCACTTTTAAAACATGTCTTTTCTACACACACACACACACACACATTTGTTTTTTCACTTTTTTTATTTTCACATTGAAATGATTCTGAATAATCAACAAACAGATTTTACCATCCTTTATAGGTAACCTGATTAACTTTAAAACACAATTCTGAGTGTTTTACAATGTTTCCAGCCACTCTTCTTTGCAATATTGTTTTACTTTGACCACACTGGCATTATTAAACATGAATTTATTTAACGATATTTTAAATATCTTCCAGTTCCAGTGTACAAAATTAAACTTTATTGATCTTTGAAATGGCAAACTTGCAGTATTTTGCCATTATCAATATATTACTTGAAAATGGTCTCAAAACAACAGTATTATCATTTATTGTAATAATTTCTGAGACAATTTATCGTCCAGCAAAATTTGTTATCATGACAGGCCTACTCTCAAGACATATAAATGTCAATGACTTTGGTTGGCATCTGTTCTTGCTTTTTGAGATTATTTGACCTACTTCATGTTGTCAGACAGGTTGTATTAGATGAGTTGGGGAGAACCCCACAAGCAACTTTAACCTTAAACCCAATTTGGCTGCGTAACATAGAAAGTTGCAGAAAAGAACACTTCTGATGCTGATTTATATTCCATTTAATCAGCCACAAACAGTGCTGTAGATTGATTTTGAACTTTTTTCTAAATTTATAAAACGAAGAAAAATCCCTCATGTTGCGATGACAACTCATCCTGAACGCTGAATGTAACTTTTTCCACTTCTCTCACAGCATGTAACAGCAAAACAGTTCAACTGGGTGTGGTTTTGATTCCAAGATTCAAGTTTCCTCAGTCAAATGATTTGTGATTCCAGTGAACAAGAGTTCAGTTCTTTCGCAGCTGTTATACAGTAAGTTGTTCTGTTGGGTTTTCTCAGGTTTTAGGAACAGGACAGTATAACAGAGCTCTTTGAGAACTTGTTCTATGTCTTTTAATACTTGGTTCAGCCTTCCCTCTCCTTCTGTCTACTCTTTTGTTTCTGTATCTCACACTATGTAACCAAATTAACATTTAGCCAACTTCAACAAGCCTATGCCAGAGATATGACTTGAGCATGGTTTGTACTTTACCAGCAACTCAGCCCAAGACCATCCTGTGCCTTATAGACCATCAACGAGATTTTAAATTCTACCCTTTGACAAATAAGAAGTAAGTGCAATGATATAAAGACTGATATGATCCATTTTCCAGGTGTTGGCCAGGACTCTAGCAGCAGCATTGTGGATGAGCTGCAGCTTCCTAATTGTTTTTTACCCACATAGGCCCCATTAAAATAATCTAACCTCCTGAAAGTAACAGCATTCACAAATTTTTCTGTGTCCTGTTTTGACAATAAGCCCTTTTGTTCTAGTGATATTTTAAAGGTGGTGGTAGAATGATTTAGTTATAGACTTTATGTGGTTGGTATTTTGCCCCAGAAAGTCTAGTTGGGTGCCTTGCATTTTTAGAACCAAAAACAATGACTTCTTTTTTTTTTTTTTGGATTAAGCTGGCCCATACACTGATGGATATCTTGGAGACACTGACTTACTGTGATCACGTGGTGAAGCAGAATTCAAAAGTTGTATGTCATCAGCATAGATATTAGGGATACACCAATATGAAAATGTGGGCCAATATCGATATCTGATGTACTGCCATTACTGCCGATAACCGATATTTGATATATATTTTCCTACACTTTCAACACTGTGTAAAAGCAACCACACCAACTACATTGCTTCTCTGTGTCAGGTAAGCAATCCCACAACCACGCGCTTCATCATGAATGCAACAAGATGAAAATAAACATCGATTCTAATATCGGCTCTGTTTTACTTATTGGACCAATACAGATATGTTAAAAAAACGACTAACATCAGCCGATATCAGTGCTGATGCCGACATTTTGTGCATCCCAAAGAAATATTGTAGATGTGCGAGCATTGCATCGTCTCACTGTCTTGTTTTCTTTATTTAGGTACAACTTGGATGCAGGAAATTCTTCCCCTTATCATAAGTGGAGGAGATCCAGCCTCTGTTGAGACTCTGCCTAACTGGGACCGTGTTCCCTGGCTGGAGGAGACCCGGGCCTCCATTCTAAAGCTTGAAGAGAGGCCGTCTCCCCGCTTGTTCACAACGCACTTCCACTACAACATGATGCCGCCGTCCTTCTTTCAAGTAAAACCAAAGGTAAACCTGCCTCAGAGTCTGTGGTTAGGATCAGCGCTGTATTGTTACAATAATAATAATACTGTTTTTAAGCTAATACAATCTTTTTAAAGGTTTTTTTTTTAAAGGTTTTGACTTGATCTTGTAATCCAAATGTTAAAATAGTTTGAGTTATTACTTCACACCTTTTATCTTGAAAAGTAAAAGAATATAGTTTGATATATTCAGAAATTCGTAATTTATGGGTAGTATTTTTCTTTAAATATAAATGAATATTTTGAATTCTAACAGTGTAAATATTACTTTAGCAATTTTCAGAATAATTTAAACCAGCTCATTCAAGTTTTTGCATCTTGAAATCAATGTTAAAGGATTAAAATAATTGTTAAACACTGTAAGGAAGTTTTTACTTTTGAACATTTGGGTTTTTAGAAATTTTGATGCGTGATTTTGAAATGACAAAAAATGGGTGTGCCCCGAACGATCCACCGGCCGATTTATTGGCCCCACTTCTACTTAATTTTGGCCGAGGACAAAAATGTTTTCACTTATTGTGAAAACATTCAGTGAAAACATGCATCTGAGCTGGGAATTTCCGCAGCTTTTCCAGAGTTGCAGAGGGACTTCTAGTGTCTCCACGCCCCGTTTTTCAGTCATGTACCCCATTATCCGTGTTTCTATTGTTTTACACAATACATATACAAACCAGAGGGTTTTGCTGTGAAACTGTATGCTGTACTAAGGATATACATTATAAATAATCCACAAACTTTATGTAACATGGGTTAGAATATATTTTCTGACAAGTTTTCAAATCGACTGTTTTACGGTCTCTGCAGGTGATCTACGTCATGAGGAACCCCAAAGATGTGTTTACATCTGCCTTCCACTATTACAACATGACCTCGTTCTTGGTGAAACCAGGTCCACAGAGCGAGTTCTTCCAAAAATTCCTTGCTGGAAAAGGTTACCTCCTTTATGTACTTATCTTTCATGCACTGTTTATCTGTTATGGATTATAAATTTAATCTTATCTGTTTCAAAACTGAAGAAAAATCCCAGCAAAAGAGAAAAATGTGTGAATCTGTTCTCTTTTCAGTTATATTTGGCTCCTGGTTTGACCATGTAAAAGGCTGGCTGAATGCTAAAGAGAAACAGCATACCATGTACATCTCCTACGAGGAAATGATAAAGGTGACAGTTAAGTGCTTTTTTTTTTTTTTTTTTTTTTTTTTTTTTTTTTTTTTTAAACAAGTCATACAAGAATAGGCAATCTGGCAATAAAACCCTCTGTGTATGTTATACATTCCTGTGCAGCAGGACCTGAACAACTCTGTGAGCAGAATCGCTCAGTTTCTGGGGAAGTCTTTGGATCCTGGTGTGTTAGAGAAGATAGCTGAAAGGTGTTTGTTCAAAAACATGAAGAACAACCCTATGTCCAACTACTCGATGGTGCCTCAGGAATTCATGGACCAAACAAAGAGGCAGTTCCTCCGTAAAGGTAAGTCTTAGTAATTAGCTCTGCTTATTAGGGATGGAAAGGTTCTTGGTTTTAGACTCATGGTTTTCATAGCAGTTAGACTAATCTTTTTTTTCAATTTTCAATAATCCAGTGATAACACACATCAGCAAATAATGGTTTGGCATTTACCTTTTTCAATTTATCAGTGATTTTCAAGGACATGTAATATAATCATGTAAAAAGTGAGGCATTTTGGCTTCAGGCACACCACTGCAACAGTCTGAGGTTAAAGCTGGTTTGGATTTTATTGTACAGTAAATTTGGAAATATTCCTGATTTCTAAACAAAGAAGCTCAAGCCAGCCAAAAAAAACAGCCAAAAGTTACAGAGGAGTGATGACGTTGGTTCAATACACCAAATTCAGGCAATATTGTATAACATAATGGCCACCCATGACTAAAGTACTGATAAAGACTCCAGCTGAGTTTATAACATAAGGATTTATATGACGATTTATCCAGCAAGAGGAGGAAATCAGGAGAAAAGTTGTCTTAAAAGACCTTAAGCTTGGAGACCTAACAAACCAGCATGATACGGATGGATTTAAAAGCACTTTGTCCCAGTGGTGAACGGCTGCTTGTGACAAAAACTGTAAATCAAAACACTACATTTCTAGCAGCATTCAGCTTGACGTAGTAGTTCTTTCCCTGGTTCTAATTGGCATTGCTTCTCTGATGTGCACCAGCATGTGTAAGCACATTCCTCCCATCATAATGTGTCATCAGAGGAGCCTTCTTGTTTTGCAGTGATTGTGAAAGCCTCACATTTGTCCACATAATCATTACATGTTTTACTATCGAGAGTTTAGCTGCACTACAGTAATGAAGCAGTCAAAAGGTTATTCTGGGGATACAGTCACAGTAACTAAAACTATTTATAGTTTCTTTACATATTTAATATGATTTATGGACATCAGCAGACATTTTGTACTGATATAAAAACAGTCATTCAAAAATGGAAACTGTTGTAAAAGAAACCATTTTGTCTTATGATAAACTTTATGCTCACAAACAACTGTGGCTGTGTTAAGAATTTGTGTACAAATTGCCTTCTGTAATTGATGAGATAAACTCAGCATTTTCTTTTAAAATGAAAGATTTGCAGAAATGTTCCACCAAGTGAGAGCTTCTCTTGTGTTTGTTTTCAGGAGTAGCTGGAGACTGGAAGAACCTGCTTACGCCAGAAGAGGCAGAGCACTTTGATGCAGTGTTCAAAGAAAAAATGAAAGATGTGAAATATAAATTTCCTTGGGATTGAACCAGTTTTGTTCATATGATTTTACAGTTTCATAAAATTAATTAACCTGTTCGCCAGACCGTTGACTGAAAATATCAATACTGCGTTTAAAAGAAAGTTATTCAAACTTAGACCTCTTCTTCTGTGACTTAGGTAAGCTACAAAACACAAAAAAACCCCTCAACGTTGCAATCTGTTTTACCTGGGAACTCAAAGCTTACCAGGTAAATGGATCAGGAAAAAAAATTATACCTCAACTATGTTCCACTAGAAATTTGGAAAACCAGTGAGGATAGCTAACTGTTGTCTTCAGTGACCAAGTTAACTACATTAAGCAATGTAAACTAAGGATAAAGCATTTCTTAACAATACATTTAATACATTTCAGATTTTATGGAAACCCTTTAACTACTATAGTTCATCAGTAGCTTAGCTGATGGAGAGATGGAAACTGTCAAAAGAACAAATAGTTTAGAACCGCAGATATAACCATTTTTACAGGTGCAGTAGCCATGTTGGATTATGAGGTCGTGGTTGCTGAGGGAAGTCTGACTTTCCAAGTGGTTATTCTGACTCAATAGGGTGTTAGTTGATTTATCTGACTTGCAAGTGACTCATTTTAATTTCTGAGTACAAATGAACACATCATCACCCCAGATCAAGGCTCCATATTTCCACCATTGGGTGATGCCACATTGCCAGGTTTTGCATCAAAGTTAATCTCTCTATATAGCCTCAAGGGACAACAGAGTAACTTGTATGTGTGAAAGCATTTACTTTTTTTGATAAAGTGATAGTTTAGATTTTTAAAGTTAACGATTAATATTAAGGATATTAATTGTCTACCCTTGTCGTTGTTAGTGAGGACGTGAACATGGGTGGAGGATGCCAGCTGAACCAGTCCATCTGATCAGCTGAATCAGCTGATCAGTGAATCTGTGGGAATAATTTTCCAGACAACTACTAGAGCTGGTAAATAAAAGGAAATTACTATCTTTTGTGAAATCGCATCAATCAACCTGATGCAAAATGCAAGTGTCCTCCACTCCTGGCCGATCGGATGGATTAGAACCTTATATTTAATTTTTTTTGCAGATTTTGTGGCGCTAGTGGGGGGGCTTTTTGAGAGTAACTTAGCAGAAAATTGGGCAGACATGCGGTGAATGGCCCAGGACCAGTAGTCAAACCTAGAACAGCTGTTCTGAGGACAGATGCCCACTGTTTATGGTGAACCTAGTTTACCACTGAGCTGCGTGGTGCCGAGCTTTAGGCTATTTACCATATACCCATCTATAAGTAACTGTTGTTAAGTATGTTGCTGTTTCCTTAGCCAAACAACTACATGAAGGTTTGCCATCTATATCAGTCAGTCTCAGTCATTGGCTACAGCTGTGCCAGCCTCTGCCAACATTTCTCTGCTTAGTACCATGAAGATTGATTGGCTTGGAAAAAATTAGGGAATTGATATCTGCTAATATAGCATTGTATTCCATGGATATAAATATTTTTAGCTTTATTTGTTTTAATAGCTTAAATCAGCTAAAAGAGCAACCTAGCGGTTAGCCTTTCACCGTTCTGAAGTTTTCTACAAACTCACTGCCATATAACGTCTGTCTGTTACAAACTGTCTGCTACACACAACCTCAGTTCAGAAAATTGGAGCTGTCACTTTAAGCTGGGACAAAAGAGATGTTTTTATAACTGCTAGATTTGCTTTTAAAGCTCAGGCTCTGTCAATGGATGATGTTTTACTGACAGAGCTCATGAAGTTCAGAAATGGACGATTTTATGTAATAATATTCTTCAAAGCACATTACTGATATGTTGCAAGGCAGGTGAGATTTGGAAAAGCTTGACGTTTCAAGAGACAACAGCAAATCTCAACCATTGTAAAGTTCAGATGACAGTTTCCCTGCGGTATTTTTGTTGTAGTACTGTAGCAAAGCCTAGAACTTACATTTAATAAAAAATACCTGCAGCTACTACTGCTTTCCAGTACCCAAGCGGTTACATACTCCAGTTAAAAGAGTGATGCAACATATGGTCTCAACAACTTTCATTTTATTTACTGCTGTCAAATCAAAGTATGCATATAAAGTCATCAAAATAACACCATGTACTAACATGCTTAGTTTATTAAGCTTCAATAATTTGCAGCTAATTTTCTTACTGTTGATATTTTGTATTTAAGTTGCTGTATGTTAGGACATAAATATAGTGGTCCAAAACTTTCACCAAAGCAAACATTTTCTTACTATTATCAAAACATCTTTGGTTAGTATTGTAACTCCTACCTCCATCTCCTTTCATCATGCTTTTTATGTAATCTTGTAGAAAGTTGTACAAGACAAATAAAAATTCTTAAACTCTGTCTCCAGAATTTAACTCTATATAAAATGAACCGATTTTGAAAAGCATAAAACATTAAGTAATTCTTTCAATATTTGCATTCATTCATCTCACACAGCAAAGTCAGGAGGCAGGAAGAGACCCGCGCTGAGTTGGCTCTTATTTAGCTTGTATGCCCATTATAAAGACACTAAACCCCAAATCAACTTTTTTTTTTTTTTTTTTTTTGCAGATAAATTATAAATTGGTCCTTAATGGTTCTATATTTATTTTACTGAGCAAATTGTGATATTTCTGAATAAACTTGTTTAATTCTGCTATATGTGGCCTAAAACTGTCTCAGTGCTGCCCTCCTTTGGTTGAACAGTGGTTATTGCAGTCAAATTTTCCTATTGGTTACAACCGTACAGCTTGGCTGATGTCTACATCACGCCCCGCATTCGAGTAAAAAAACCATCTCACTCAGACACACCCCAAGCATTGATCAATAGTGTTTCTCAGCTTTGCACGTGATTTATTTGCAATATGGACACGAAACGAAATGGGTCTGCTCTCTCCTCTGACTGCAGGCGGTTTGCTGCAGGAGAACTGTGTGTGACTGACTCTCGTGGTTAGGAAGTGGCAGGGGCTCATGGCAGCGCTCACTTTTTGCTCAGTCAGGAAAGTTACTGCAGAGCGTTTGGTGCTTGACGTGTTATCGCCAAAGTTTCCAGTAACACGAAAAAGTCGCTTTTTTGAAACAAAGTCGCTAAATGTAGCGACAAAGTCGCTAAGATGGCGACAGTGCTTTCCCTCCTCCTGACCCCGCTTAACACCCCTCGCTCATCCCCGCACATTGCCGGGCCCCTCGGTGTCTCTTGGCACCGCCCACTTAGTTGGAATTTTCCAAAATTTGTTTAGGGGCGGGGTTATGATTTCACAGCGGGATTAGTTACACTTTAACATAGCTGTTTGCCTCAAGTTATAAACAAACATATACATTTTATAAGTTTTACTCTCCCTTTAAGGGTAGGATTTAGGTTTCTACTTTGTTGTGTGGTCAGACTATTACAAACACACAAATGTACAGTATACTCCTTTTTTTCTGTAAAACTGAAGGTAAGTGGTTTCAGAAGCAAAAGCTTATGTTAATTTGTACCTTAAGGAAACTTTTTTCATGTACAGTGGTCCATCCACAGTTAGTCCAGATCACAGTATTCATACAGTGCAGCAAGATCAGGAGGCAGCCCTGTTTTTGTGCACTTCAACAAAAAAAAAAAAAAAAAAAAAAAAAAAAAAAAAAAGGAATCTTAACGAAAAAGCTCCAGACATTGTTCATCATACATGTAAGTATAGCTGAAACACAGATGTTTTTGTTAGATGAGGAGGATAATAAAGTAAGGAAGACGTGACCATGGGTTTCCGTATTTCTGGCTGTTAATTTCTTCCATTAATTCTGTGAACTCTACATTTTTCCCTTTAAAAATTACTGTTGGCTTCCTTTTCCTCCTCTCAACACCTCCATCAGCCTCAAAAGATGGCCGCTCCTACTGAGCTTGATTCTGTTGGAGAATTCTTGTTAAAACTGAGTTGTTACTTTCCACTGTCGCCGCGTACCTGCAGAGGGTGGATTGCTGTCATCAACTGGGACTAAAGGTTTGGCAAAACATGAGCTACTGATCATTCGTGTGTATTGTCCTGTAATTAAGACTCAACTTCACTCTATGTAATTGGTTTTTAATTTAACTCTGTGGTTGGGTTTGACTGTAAAAATTTGATTGATTTAAACTGAATTTGGACCAAACCACATTTCATATAATTGGATAATAAATTGTCTTGTATACTGCAGGCAGGAATTTCCTGGATCACTTCTGTCAGTGAAGCTTCTTGGAGCTGCAGCTTCCATAAAAACCCTGTTATTAACACTTACAGTATGTAAAGTTTCCAGCTTCCTGTTGTACATTTACATAATGGATTTGAAGGAAATTCTCCAAAGCCAAGGTAAGAGAAGTTTACAGTCTATTCAATATGTCAAGCGCATAAATGGAACAGTGTCCAAGGGAAAATATGAATATTTGAGGTTAGCAGAATCACGCGCTGTGTTTCAAGAACTGTCTCACCAAAGTGTGTCTCATTTTTTCCTTCGTGACACTGCAGAGGAAGTGACAGCATTAAAATGCTGGAAGTAAAGACTAATCAAAACAAACCTGGGGCAGCATCTTGAAAATGTTCTTGTTTTTAACAGCATGATGCTATTAAGTATGTATTATCTAAAAGGATAATTAAGGTTGAGTTATAGCTGTAAAACAGAACATGTCTGTCACAGAGTTATTGCCTATTATGTTGTCATCTCATTAAACAAGAAGTAACTTGTCATCTGAAGGTTTTGAAATACTTGAGACGTCAGCAAACTATGCTGATGGCTGCTGAGGAATTAGAGCTCATTTTGCTTATTCTCAACATTACGCAGAGTTCTTAAGCCTAACAAACAGCATACTTTAGACACATGAATCATAGAATAGGATGGCAATAAAAACAATTTAAAAAAAAAACACAGGATGTACCAGTGCTGTGTCTACAGAGCCAACTTGTGGACTCCAATTTAAAGTTGTTTTTAATATGAGCTAACTGTTGCAAATACTTGTCCCATTTTTGAGTTTATTGACCAAAGAATGTAAAGAACAAAGCTTGACAATTGTGTTTGTACTAAAGTGAAGTGGTTCCCAAAGAGCTCTTGGCGGAGTGAGCTTGGTCTTCTTGAAATGGGTTTAGGAAACTGAGCAAATGGAGAATTAAAGAAGCAGATATCTTCAGCAGAAACTATGAAGGACATCATTCTACTGCTGGTAGGAAATCAGAAAATGAGAAGACATACCTAAAACACTGACACAACTTTGAGTTTGATCTTTTAATATATTGATTGTTTCTGTATCCGAAAAGATCAACACTGTCTCGCTTTATTGGTGTAAGCATGACAGAAGCTACTGAGTATGAGCAACAGGTTGGGATGAGCAGAGCTTCTCTTGTTTACACAGAAATATTATTATTTGGATGCCTCTGTGGAGCAGGAGTGCAGAAATCTTTACTGTTATTAACTGAAGAGTTTTTTTTTTAACGTTAGGCGGTGGTGTTCTGGACATCTGGCTGACGAGAGTCTTGTTAAATCGTTATCTCAGAGTGGGACTCTGTCTACTGAGGGAGTTCATTTGTGCTGTTTTGATAGACAAGCCTGTCCTGTTGCCAGGTTCCCAACACAACACCCTGATGTATTTCTGGTGGGCTCCAGAGATTCTAACTATGCGTTGTTTTCTCTGCTGCACTTCCAGCTTTTCAGCAGCTGGTTGGCTGCTCCAGCAGAGGATAAAATGATAAATTTAGTACGGATGTGCATACTACTGCTCTTCAGATTCCTGTCGGGACCAGCACAGGAAGTCTTTCCAGTGGTAGCATGAAAAAAAGGGCTTGACAGTCATTTGTTACAACTGCAATTGGGGAAACAAGTAGGATTTTTTTTTTTTTTTTTTTTTTTTTTTTTTAACTGTTGTGCTCAGTCACCAGGCTAACTACTGTAACTACTAGCACTATATTTGTCAGACAACACACAAGAAACCAAGTTCTGCCTTAAATGTGTCAAGAATCAGCTGCAAGACTTCTAAAATGTAGGATAATATCATTGTTTTCTGGGATAAAAAACAAATGGACCAGAATGTTCCAATGGCGTACGTAAACTCTGATAAAGTTGTGACCCTGGCATTATCCTTTGTTTAATTTCTCTCCTAAATCAGAGTGTAGATTAGGGAATAATTTACTTAAACTGCATATGTTCCACTGTAGCCTATTAGTACTTAGAACCCAGATTTTCTGAATTCCCAGTCAGAAATAAAAAAAATTTACATGACAATATTTGCTAACCCTAAACCCTTAATATTTTCCCAACTTAATTTTGTTCAGGACCCTTTTGGAACAACATTTTAAAGGCAACACAAAAAGTCACTACACCGGCTTTACAGGGTTAAAGCACTTCCTATGTAAGCCTTTTGAAATGAGTTCAAATGAAATAAGTACTTTTGCATCTAAAGTATGATGCTAATCAACATGGTATTTCAATGTACTTACTTGTTTTTGCATGAATGTACAAGTGCATTCCACTCTCTTTTGGCTATCTTTTGACATCAACCACATGCATGCAAAATTATGCTGTGGAAGTACTGCTGTACTTCATGGAAATGGAAGAGAATATTTAAACTTGTGGGTTTCACTCTGTGAAAGACTCCCTGCATCTGCTTATAGAGACTAATAGCAGTGCTAAAGTTAATATCAGCACACTGATGATTTTTTTTTTTTTTTTTCTTTTTTTTTTCTCAGTTGTACTCTAGTGTGGTAGAAGTTCACACATCGCTCATGTTTTAGGGCACAATACTTCTCACATTGACTTGTAAGGGATTTTATGTGTAGCCTAAAATTATTGTTTACAGAATGAGAGCAAATGCAGATGAAAAAAAAACTAATACTAATGGCAATTTTTTTTTTAGGTGAATTGTTTTGGTATGTAAAAAATGTGGACTTCAACTCAGTCGTGTTCCAGTAGATTAGCAGATTAGCAGTAGCAGACTTGCTGACTGCGGGTGTAATAAGGACCTCTGTTGGTCATTTCTGGTACCACAACGTCACGTCTTTATTATAACAGTTTAGTGCAATATACGTCCCATAATAATGATTATAATAATAAATAATGTGTGTGTGTATTATGTATATATAACAACAATAATAATTATTATTGTATTGTCTTGTCAAGTATAACATCAAAAAATATCTTTGTTACGATTACTACTATTAACATCAAAAAACCAAAGAAGAAGGTTTCACTCACGCAAAAGTCTTTGAAAAAGTCTTTGAAAAATTCCAAACATATTTTAATCTGCACTAATAAAGCATTTAAGGGTGTAGTAAAAGTTATCCTACCCATCAGGCTCTGATTAACATAATTCAAGGGTCATTGTTTATCCAGGATTATATTTATACAGCCAATATTAGCAATAAAAATGGATAAATAAAAAAAATAATAATATCGCCATAAAGACTTTCCCATCTCCCTTGAGAAGACGGAATATACAAAAATAAATTAATTAATTTAAAAAAAAATTTAAAAACTATCTTTTACGAAAATCGGAGGTGGTTATTTCTACTACTATGCTGCTCTTATCTGTGATGCTATGTCTTGTTTGATTATTGACGCGTGCCCAGATGGTAATGAAAATAAGACCCCTCATAATATTAACAACAGTTTATTTTATTAAAATATGTTTTATGTTTTTTCCCCCTAACATTATTATGCTTTTCTTGTGTTATAGGCTTTCGTGTTGTTTTGCACTCCCTTTCTCTTACATTTTCTGAAGAGTGCTGGCCCACTCAAGCTATTTGCTAAGGAATTCTTGTGTTTGTACAATAAAGTTTATTGGGAAAAAAAAGAAATCCACTCACGTCATGCTAGGTTCATGCTGTGCAGGAAAAAATAAACTCCTCTTTACAACCTGCCAAAACCCGCGAAACTGTCGTCGTAGTTTTACACCTAATGCTAAGCGCTTAACTGAAAACAAGAGAAGAAACTGAAGGGACTGACACACATTGATAATTAATTGCACCAAAGACGATGAGAATTTCTTTCCTGCATTCTTCTTAAATGGGCAGTGTTATGTGTTTTACAAACACATAGAATCGTTTTATTGCACAATCTAGTAACTATGTTACCTTCTGTTGTTACAAAAATGGTGTATATATCAAATATGACTTAAAAGAAATTTGACATCGTAATTTAACGCCTTGAAATTGGGCCTCTGTCTCTTTAAGATAGTCCGGCTCTTTCTGAAACTCTGCCTTCAGAAAGTTACCACAACAGCAAACCCTTTAACAACGTTTTTACCAGCTTTGTACTGAGAAGTTGCTGGTATAATGACATCAATAGATGCGTAGTTCCACAAGGTGTTTGCTAATCCTGCTGGCTGGTATGAAGGAGCAGAGTGGGGAAGTCGCATGAGATGGCTGCTCTGTCTGGCAGAAGCTTAGAAACTGCAGCTCTGAGGAGGAGCTGGGTCTCAAAGATGGTGCTAGGTCCATCCAGGCATTTTGCACACCTGAACGGTTGCCATGGGAGATTAAAGGATTTCTCAAACATGCATGAAAGAATAAAGGCAACACTCCAGGTATGTTTTTGGAAGGAATAATATTATACTATGATGGAAAGCTAAAAAAAAAAAAAAAAAAAAAAAGTCCATTTTACATAATACTGCCCCTTTAAGAAGAAAAGCTGGATTTACTAGCTTGTATTACAACTTGAACGCAGCATAATGTTAGCTTAGTTTGCTCGCAGGCTAACGTTCAAGTTGCCAAAAATGGTGAATAATTAAAACAATGTTATGTCTTCAAAGCACCTGTGCTGTGACGGAGGAGCCGCTATTACGTTTAAATAAGCAGCTCATGTAAATAATAACAAATTACGTCGCAGAACTTTAGTTTCTGATCTTAGCATGTGAGATGTGCTAGCCAGGTGAACAGGCTGTTACCATGATTCTCTCTGCCATAAATTTTCAGAACAAAGACATGCAAACAGACCAAACAGCAGCAACTCAGGGATGCTGCTACAGTAAAAGCAGGTAGCAAAATACTTTTTTCAGTATTTGCTCGATTAGCTACGTTTTCAAATGTTGCTTGCATGTAGTAATTATCAGAATATATTATCTGCTCCATTATTTACAAGTCACACGCAGTCATTCAGTCATTTCAACCGAAGTTAGAGCCCAGTTGTTTTTAAACTGCAAACTAGTTTTTGTGCTGCATCTCTGAAAGCGAGCATAGCTAGCAAAAATAAATATGCTATTCGTTTTTATCAGGATAAATAAGAACGTGCGGAGGGCTGATTCTATGGCTCAGAAGCAGCTAAGTAATAATCTTAAAGATTTCTGGAAGGAAGTAAAAATGAAGAAGTGCAAGTTGTCTCAACCCTGCATGGTGGATGGAGTTTCAGGGTCAGACAATATTGCTGAACTATGGTGACAGCTTTCCAGTTCTCTATTCAGCTGTGTCAAAAGTGATGTGTGCAGATGATCTCATGGTTTTTGGTCAGTCAAGTGCAGGGTCTTTGAATATATGTACTATGTATGGTGTAGCCCATGATATTTAGTACAATACCTGTAAGAGCGCCGTTATGACCTGATGAACAAAAGAGGAAAATATTTGAAATTTCCAGAATTCAAACTGAAATGAAATATCTTGGTTATTTGTATTAAAGAAGACCTGACAGATGATGATGATAGTAGCAGTCATTGTAGTATTATGTACGCTCAGATATGTATTTCTGTTGTCTATCTATCTATCTGTCTATCTATCTATTCTGATTTTACATGTCCTCGCTTCTTCCCATTGTTCCTGATCTTTCCACTTTCATTATAAGCTCCAGCATGGGGCTGAGGACAGAGAAAATATGATCCACTGAGAGTTCACAAGCAAGCTGACAAGTTCAAGGTATGTTATGTCGACAGCTAAAATCCTAACAAATTCTGCTGCTAGTTTCGACATGGAAAGCATCATAAAAAGCTCCGCGTTTTCTCCCCCAGCAGTTTCCAAGTTTGTATTTTTCTGCTGCTGTAAATCAGATTTTTACAACTGCTTTACTACCGCTGGCTAATATGCAGTTGAGCAACTCCTTGGTAATAAAGCTGCTCAGTTATTGTGGGTTGTGACATGTGTCTTGCATGACTAATCTCTAATTTTTCATAACATTGAAAATTTTTACATCATTTTTTTTCTGTATTGATTGTTTCCGACAATCATCACGATACAGGTTCAAATAAACTGTCCTTTTTCCAATAGGTTTCATTACAAACTGAAGGACTTGTTTTCAAAGCTTACCATAAACCAAACACATAATTCCGTTAAGCATTGTGGGACATTATCGATTACAAGTAAAGACGTTAAAAATATACCTATAAACTTCCTCAGCTAGCAGTACACTGATGCTCACAACCCATTTGCTGATCTGTTTAAGTGCCAATATTTATTTATTTATTTATTTATTTGAAATAGACAATAAAAAAGTAAAAAGAGAAGACAATAATAAGACAAATGGTCATGCCGATTGACATGCAGTTTTACATCATTTCTTTGAAAAGGAGCAGGTAGAAGATCAAGGACCTTATGATTTCCTGCCCCTGTCATACACATCAACATACAATCATTTAAGTCTCCCCACACCAGATAAACCCTTAAAGTATTCCAACTATAATAATGCCTAACCTCACATTCTCATCATTGAATGTACAATTATTTACACATTGTTAATATGAATAATAGCCTTTTTGACCTTTGGGGCACCCATCCTATACAACATATTTTCCAATCAGTTCATTTTTGTACAGTTTTTTTAAGCTGGTTTATATTTGTACTTTGTTTGAGCTCATCATTTAATCCGTTCCACAGATCTATTCCATACACTGATATTCAAAAATTCTTTTTGAATTTTACAAGGTCCCAGAATTTCAGTACATTTGATTTAAAAAATAATGGATTTGTATGTTCCCAATATCCCACTTTATGTAGAATTCAAATATGGTACAATGAGAGTATTATATAAAACAAACAATGATTTGATGTCCAGAACAGATTTTGTTCTCCTCAAAGCAGCAACACTTTTGGCTAGTTTGGATTTTACTTGGCAGATTTGTGGTTT
Organism: Anableps anableps; assembly: GCA_014839685.1. Lineage (NCBI taxonomy): Eukaryota > Metazoa > Chordata > Actinopteri > Cyprinodontiformes > Anablepidae > Anableps > Anableps anableps. The sequence goes on from CM026084.1 coordinate 8,309,056, forward strand.
CCAGCAAAATTTATCATCCAGTACAACACCCAGAAATTTAATTTCATGAACTCAGTCTAAATCAACACTGTTGATAGTTATTTTTGATTGCATTGTTTTCATGTTCCTCGCGGTTTCCAGATATCATGAATTTTGTTTTATCTAAATTTAGTGATAATATATTGTTTTTGAACCAATATTGCAGTTTTTTTCATTTCTGTTGAGACGACCTCTGAGAGTTGTTGGATGTTTTCTCCAGTACAGAAGATACTAGTATCATCTGCAAATATAATGTATTTTAGCAGGTTTGATACTTGAATATGTCGTTTATATACAAATTAAAAAAAATTGGGGCCCAACACTAACCCCTGTGGGACCCCACAAGTTATGTTTAAGAATGTTGATTTGTGATTACCTATTTGTACAAACTGTTTCCTTTGTCCAGTGTAGCTTCTAAGCCAATTTAATGCTACCCCCCTAATTCCATACCTTTCCTTTTTTAGTAAAATGTCATTTTTGATGGGATCAAATGCTTTCTTGAGATCAAGAAATACACCAATTGGAAATTTCCTTTTATCCATACTGTCTATGATTGCCTCTGTTAACTGCATCAGTGCCATTGATATAGATCTGTTTTCTCTGAAACCATATTGACATTCTGTCAGTATGTTATGCTTTTCAATGAAATTTTCCAAGCTTTTATTGAACACTTTTTCTTGTATTTTAGAGAACTGACAAAGTAGGGATACAGGTCTGTAATTGGTAAAAATATATTTATCGCCAGATTTAAATAATGGATAACGTTTGCAATTTTCATTGTGTTTGGAAATGATCCAGTTATGAATGGCAAGTTACAGATGTGGGTCAGAGGGTCTGCAGTACCATCAAGTATCCTCTTAATAAGTGTCATGTTAGTTCCATTCCAGTCCATTCATTTTTTTATTCTTACATTTACTGACTGTTTCAAGAATTTCTTTTTTGTCCACTGGTTTCAAGTACATTGAAGACGTATTTCTTGCTAGAAATTTTCCAGAGCTTCCCCATATAGTAGGTTCCAATCATTTATTTGTTCTGCTAATTTAGGCTTCAGAACATGCATAAAATGATTAAAATTGCAAACTCTGCATTGTAAAAATGCATAAAGAGGGTCTGTACTGCTTTCCAAGCTGCATGTTTTGTCTGTATTATTCAATTTAAAGCATATCTTCATCACTGAAGTTGTCGTTTTCTGTTTCTCATTAGAATTTGGCCGTTTTTTTTTGTTTTTTGTTTTTTTTTTACTTAAGTGTCAGAGAACTGTAGCTGCTTTGTGCTGAACTCTGTTGCCCTTCCTTAGTTACTGTTTGGGTTTTATCACTGATGCAGCAAATAGACTCACTGAAACAAGGTCATGTGGTTTATTACAAAAGGGTTAGGCCAGGAATGTGAAACTTAAAGCCACCAGTTTGTTAATCTGACATCACATCTTGTGTTTGGTTTTCCCTTCTGCTTCATCACTTCTGTCCTCTCTAGCACGGCCTGCCTTACGAGGTTTGGAGAATGAAAATAGAACATTCGTAAGACTACAGTCACTTGTAACATGCATGCTGTGTCTTGATGTGTGCCGTGAGGGAGGGGAGGACCCTTTCTGGAGAAATGAAACAGTGACTGTAGCCGAGAATCAGCTGCAGACTTGAGTGAGCCTGGCTTTTAGTTTCACTTTTGATTCTCTCTGAGCTGGGGAGCACAGATAGAGGGAGGGAAGGTGCAGCGGTATATAAACCAAAAGAGGAAGCCTGGTGGTCATTGTTGGCTCTGGGTGAAGAATTTAAAGAGGTGCATCTCACGTGTGGTTTGTGTTGAAGGAAAAGGTGAGAAAAACGCCTTTATATTACACCGCTGATAAACTCACTGTTGTTTAAAGCTGGGCTGGTATGACTGTTGTGTTGTTAAATGCTTGTTTAAAGTAGGAAGTTATTCACTTCCCTAGTTAATGTAAAGTGAATTTTGAGTATTTTCTCTGAATACACAGGTTGAAGCTGCTGGGCGCTGACACTTTGTTGCATTTTATTGCAAACTGCACCAGTTATTCTCGGCCTGTTATATTTTGATAGTAATGACTGTAGTAAAACCACATTTTCTATGAATTGTTTTGAATAAATGAGCAAACTGACATATAGGTACGGTAAATCTAAGCTGAAAGGTTTCCCTTTGTTTGGACACACTGTTTACAGCAGATTGGGTGTGAGTCAGTGTGTGATCATGTTTTAATTTCCTTTTCCATCTTTCCCGAACATGTCCTTTTGCTTAAAGTTGTCCTCTGTGTTTCCACCTATTAAACCAGGCTGTCTGGAATGCACAACAACGTAGACTCTAGAGATAACAAATGTAAAAGTACATCCAACCCTCCTCTTATTTGTTGTTGTTTGGTTGCTGTTGTGTTATTTTTAGCCATCTCAGAAGGTCCTCTCTGCCTAATTAAGCTGCCATTTTTGGCTCCTCTACAATTCAGGTTTTCCCAATGCAAAGCTTGATAGGCTGGTTTTATAAATCTCTTTGACAATATCACTGGAGGCACCTATTACTCTCCACCTCGAAACTGCTTTCTCCATTAATGCGGCCCGAACCGTAGCATGCACCCCCACTATATATATATATATATATATATATATATATATATATATATATATATATATATATATATATATATATATATATATATATACATACATATACATACATATACATACATACATGTATGTATACATCAATATATACATTGATATAATTGATATATATATATATATATATATATATATATTTATATATCAAAAATTCCGTCTCGTTCTCGAGATGTGTGCTATTACTCAACTTTTCGTTTCCAGTTACCATGGTGACGTAATTAGCGAAAAACTACCCTATACAAAGTCAATGGAGCGAGGTCCTGAAGATATCCTAAAAAAAAAAAAAAATACTATTTTGGAGGATTTACTGTGTCATCATGGTTTCGCCTACAAACGCCATTCAACACTCAATTTGTAGATACATCCATGCAGTGTTCAGAAGATAAGACGGTATGTTGATACCTCTGACAGTTTTTCCACAACACGCCTCACACTTTGGCAGGCCCCTTTTAAATTTCTTCACAAATGTTCCAGTTCAGTTTTATTGTAGATGTATTGTACAGTAGTTTAAATAATCTTGTTTTGAAATGATCCCTAATATTTTTGTTGTTTTATTTTACTTCCTGTAATATTGTAATAAACTGTCTTCTATGAACATTCCACTTATCCGTTTTCTTCATGGTTCGGAGATTGACTTAATGACAGAACACAAATATTTAGCCGTCTTAAACAGTGATTCTCTCACTTTTATTTAGCCACATTTAATTAATAGGCATGCTCAATTCTGCATTGTTTTATTTACTAAAACTAAAGGTTTTATTAGTTGGTTAGTTTGTCTAGAAGAACCCTGCCTTTTGCCATTTTGCCCAAGAAAACTTTGATCATTCTGACACTTTCTCTTGCAGCTCATTAAAAGGATTTAAAACAGTTGAAGCAGTTTCAGCTTTGTAAAATCTCCATAGCTTTCTTATTCTGTTCAGAGTTAGGACGGGGAAAAGGAGACATCTTTGGAAACACATTGTTAGCAGGGAAAAGGAGAGGTTGTCTCAGGTAATTGCGGTGAATCGGCTGCCAGTGAGTCCATCATGCTGAATGACCACATACCAGGGAGTGGAGGGAACAACCAAAGATTTTCTTACCACTACTTCATGATAGAAGGTTTTGTCTGTGACGACTAATATCAAACCCCCTGTGGAGATGTGCCGACTATGACAGTTGCAACTTCAAACCCCGGCTATCACAGTCGATCTAAAATGTCCTATTTTGGTCTCATTCTTCCATAGCTTAATTCCAAAAGGTTCATTAATTCTCTAGTATGATTTCTTAAATTATTGGCAAACTCTTGTTCAGTATTAATTCATTGATAGAGGTCTCTTTTCTTTTTGTAGTGGGATGGAGGACGTTTTGGAAAACGTAGTTGCTTTGGTAAAGAAGCACAAGGAAGGGATACCACTGAAGAAACTGTCCCAGTTCTACAACCAGACATTCCACACTAACCTAGCCATACGTGACTTAAACTTTAACTCAATGCTGAGCATGGTCTCCTCTCTCGAAGACCTGGTGGTGGAGGGGAATATGGTATTTCACAAGGAACATCGTAGTCGAGGCCAGGATGCCGCTGAAGCTGGATTCAGACCACCTGCATCTCAACCTGAGACGGCAACAAAAGCTCAAACAAAAAAGAATGCACTTATTCTGCAAAATGTTGTTGACTTGATAAAGAAACATCCTGAGGGGATTCTCCTGAAGACCGTGGCAATAGTCTACAACCAGACATACCATCAGAAGTTGTCCCTGTCGTCTTTGGGTTTCAAAACTATGTCATGTCTCGTTGAATCTCTGAAAGCGGATCTAGTTATGAAGGGGGAAACGGTTTTCCATAAGAAATACCTCCATGAAAGTCAGCCTGCAGCAGGGACATCAACAGAAATCAAAGAAGACAGTCGGCCTGCAACACCACAGGCACCGGAATCTCTCAAGAAGAAGAGGAGCTGTAGCCCAGTAGTAACTCAAGCGCCCGTGCTCCAGTGGGATAACAGCCCTCGCAGTGTGTCTGTCCCCCAGCCAGCGATGACATTTATTGGCTCCCCTTTGATTGCCTTTACCTCTTCACCATCAACCCATTGCATTCCTGGGAACCCATCTGTTGCTGCATCCCAGCCAGACTCGCAGCTGACCCAAGACCAGCTGTACCAGAGAGTGATGCAGGTGAGTTTTTGCATCAAACCACTAATATAATCGTCAATAAAAATATTTCATTGCAATTTTATGTGAAAGAACAACACAAAGTGGTATATAATTATGAAGTAGAAAGAAAATTATACATGATTCAAAACATTTTTTACAGATAAAAAAACGGAATACTTTTACAATCATCTGTACAGTGTTTACACTCAGTCCATCTTACTGAAAGGATTTTGTAAGATCACCTTGAAATATCTCTAGTCAAATAGGTTTCAAAACTGCCTGTTATGTAACAGACAGATTACTGGAACCCTGAAAGCATAGCTCGATATTTCCTAATCACAGATTTAGCAAACTGTGGAGACATATTAAAGAACTAGCCTGTAATTTACTGATATACACAATTGATCACTGACTTTTTGAGTACATCTACTGCACCCCAAGTAAATATTGCTGAAAAAGTAAACCATTTCTGCTTTGACTTAGCCATGTAGTTTGGATCATTATCCTTCTGAAAGACCTAATGACGACCCATTTTCATAGAATTTACTTCATAGAATTCATCAGATATTTATTTAAGATTTCCTCTTATCTTCTTGAGTTATAATGCCACGCCCTCTGTAACAAGGTTCACAGGGCGTTTAGAAGAGGAAGGAGCCCACAGAATCACAGATCTAGCCTTAATATTTAGAGCTCAAATTTTTTTCAACTGGAACTGTGACATTATTTCTCCAACTGTAGATATTGGTAACTTTTGGTGAGTAGCTATTTTATCATAGCCATATCCGGCCTTAGTTGAATGGCATGTTTTCCTGTGTTCTCCAATTTGAAGAGTGGGTAGGAGGAACAGGCCTACATGCTGTCTCATTTTTAACCTCAGGGAAACAGGAAGTTGTGAACTAGAGTTTATAGGTATTTAAACATAAATTAAAATGTGAAGTATAAATGAAATAAAGTGCTTATGTTACATTTGTTTGGTAGGAAATGGTCCAATAAGTATAAAAAAACAAATATTTCTTAACATTGGAGGTAGAGGTGTGCGATACTGCATATTTTGGTATCAATCTGATTCCAAGCAAATACAGTACTAGTATCACTGATACTGGTTCTGATACTGATACTTTTTATTTCAGTTTGATATATCATCAAACTTCTGACCTTTAGGTGTTTTTGTGGTTTTTCCCTTTAAATTGTTTGGTTAAAGCCCAGGACAGAATTTGAACAAAATATACAGTAGCCTGCAAAATACTTCAATAATATATTAACATGATTAACAGAAACAATAGAAAAACAAAACATATTTGTGTGCATCATTTCCTTCATAAACAAGGTACAAAGAATTATAATTTCAGAGCAAATCAAAACAAAACCTTTTTTGAGGTGGAGTTGAGAAATTATAATACCAAAAATAAAATACAATTTCAAGAGGGAATCTGAAACTAAAGTATCGATCTTACCGTGCAAGTATCGATCCGATACCGATACTAACTTTATTATCGATATTTTGGATCGGTCCGCTCACCTCTAACTGGAGGGTTTTTCCTGCCATTGGATATACTGTAAGCACTCCAACTAAAGATAGGACTTTTCTACATTTTTTCAGTATTAGATTATGTTCCTGCAATGAAAGAAGTAAATTTAAGACTTTTTTTAAACAGAGTTCTAATAAGTATGGGGGGCCCTATATCTGTATTTTGATAATCAGGTCCACTAATGTGTTCCAGGTGATAAAGACATATGCACCAGTAAGTCCAGCGATGGAGCAGCTCCAAGCCTCCTACTCTCAGATGTTTGGGGAACCATTCCCACTCAGGCAGTACATGTCCCTGTATGACAACTGGGAAGCAAAGAAGCTGCCGGCTCAATCGGCTGAATCAGCAGCAAATCCCAAGACTAACACGTGGCAGAGAACCAAAGGTAGCCCCACATGGTAGTTTTCAGTTTTGATTGTCACCCATCCTTTCATTGCCTCTTAATTACAAAAAAAAATTACCATTCTTTCTTACAGCAGCAGAAAATCAGACAAAGGGCGTCGAAGTAGAGATGGGTCCTGCAGATGGGCCTGCCCTGCTCACTGCGAACGATTTCCCAGCGCTGGGGGCGAGCATGGTTGTGACCAAAGAGGAAAAATGGCAAGCAAAAGAAGCCATTAAGAAAGAGGCCGGTGTGTCTGTCTTCAGAGAACGGTTTTATGCCCAGCAGAGGGAGATCCACGGAGGCAACATGCGGGCCTTGGAGGCCATGGAGGAGGAGGATGATGAGGGTCTGAAATCGAGAAGGAGGAAGAGGGCCATGGACCCGGACTCGATCAACAGCATGACGGAGAGCGTGATACGAGAAATCGCCTCTGAGGGAGAGCTCGTCACTAAAGAAAAGGTGAAATGGGGGAAAAAATTAAAAAGCTTATTGTTTTCCTGTTTTTTGACCAAATCTTTTGGAAGCATGAATATTGATTGGGATTTGTTTGACTACGTTCAGATTTCCTTCAGATATTTAAAGCCGACATTGTGGTTACAGTTAGGCTAACATGCACAATTGTTGGCGAACCGTGTCCGTTCTTTTTTCTGGATTTGCACTAGCAGTTTTCTTAAAAAATGAGAAAAAGCTGCTCATAACGATGCTCTGTTAAAAGTTGAGGTAAAGGAACATTCAGAGACATTTGGTGTTTTTAAATTTTTCTCCTGTCAACTCCTTCCTCTAGGTGATATCCCGAGTTTGCAGAATGATTCCTTCTTTGGACCCAGGAATGCTAAAACCTCGGGTTGTTCCAGCTCTCAATAACCTTCTGTACCTCACAAGAGAGATTAACATGTTTTTAGAGGTGGGCACACATATGTTTGGTATTAACTCTTTCATATTTGAGTGTCAAGCTGCTGTGTTGAGAAGAGTTCTGCTCTTTATGTAAGGCTACTGAGGCGGTGATGTCCATCTGTACGCTGTATGAGCTCGGCCAGTCGCTGGCCGGCCTGAAGGACAAGAAGCGCTACGAGGAGCTCAACCTGGGGCCCCTGTGCAAGCTCCCTCTCATACATCGCATGTTCAAGATCGACAGTAACACTAAGGACGACGATATCCATGAGATCGAGACCGTAGACATCTTAAAGGTGCTCCTCAAGAACATCAGAGTTCAAGTTGACGAAGTGAAATACAGACCTGCAAATCAACTTTCGAAAGACTGATGACTTAGAATTTCCCGCCTTAAAATTTGAAAATACATACATCTAACGTTGCTTCTTTTTTTTCTTTTTTTTTCCCCAGCAAATTAATATTTTTAGGAAGAAGCATTCAAAGCAAAGGTTAGACCTGGCTGAATTTTTGAAGCATCTGGCTGATCATTACAACTGTGAATCTCCATACGAGCTGGGGATCAGGATTCACAGCTTTGGTCTACCGATTTCGGTAAGACACTCGACATTCTGTAGTAATGATTACTTACTGGTTGACTCATTCCTGTCTTCAGCCAAGAGCGCGTTGTATTTTTATGTGATTGAAGAGCTCTTTATCCATTTGAAGTAAATATCTTAGCAGAAATAGTCTGATTTCTGAGAAAAATATTTGGAGATCGTCAAAGATTTTTAGAAAGTTTTAAGTCACTTTATGGGAAAAAAAAAAAAGGAATTTAAAGCAGTAAAGAGAAGAAAGCAGAATAAAATAAACCAAAAAGTAACTCGATGCAAAATAAAACTCATGTGATCCTATAAAAGAAGTAATTCTGCCAAATACAAATGGCTTCCCTGTCATTTGTATGTGGCAGAATATGGATCAAAGTCCACAAGTAGCACTACGGTACCTTCATTTGGTCATTGTGAAAGCCAGACAAAATTTAGGTTTTCTTGTAGCAAATCTATATGACCAGGTCTTATTTAAAACTCTGGTTTGTGTCTCCTCTGAAGAGCCTGATCAAGGCGAGCCGATTTGAGCAAGCCAGACTGGAACAGGCCAGGGAGGTCATCCAGAAAGAGCTGGAGGAGGAGACCATGGAGCGACTGAGAAAAATCAAGAAGAGCGTCTTGGAACCGATGCAAGGCGCCGGTTCTTTCTCGTCTACAGGAAACGCTGATCTCAGGAAAAAGTACGCCTCCATGCCAGCAGGTGATGTCGTGCTGGAGGTGTTGTCAAACGCCCAGGGAGTATTCAGCCCCAGGATGGCGAAGGTGGGTGCCAGATAATGACAAATGCACTCTATTAACAGTAGAGGTAGGCGATATTGGCTGCTTTTTTCCCCAGTTAGTCCTTAACTCGCTGCTCACAACTGCAGGGTGGTAATTCCGCTAAGTCTTTCAACATGAGCCTTCAGGGCAGCTCTTCAGACTGAAGCTCATTAAAAAAAAATACCAAAATACCACCCATCATCTCATAATCATTAATGAAGTTGCAAAAGTGCTGCATTTAACTTGTGCACACTGCTTCAACTTTAATGGAGTAAAGGTGGGATGGGAGCTTCCAGCTTCATGCTGAGGGATTATTATTACTGTTAGGTATGCATCCTATTTATGGTGCAGTGTGTGGTACTATTGTTGTCAAAAGATGTCTGTCTGAAGTCATTTGTTCTCTTCATGTATATAAAAACAACTAACAGTGAGATAGAAACTTGAAAACAACCAAAGACAAATGCACAAACCAGAAAAAAGGTTAAAAAGTGAATACAACCTCATGAACAAGTCACATTTTTTATCAGTCAGTTTTTATTGTATTGGGGAAGACAAATCTGAGCCAGCAAAAGGAAAATGGTGTGATAAACCAGGTCTTTAAAGGATTTGAGTGATTAAGTTGCCATTAATCGGATCCATCGGATTAACTGGTCAGACGTAAGTGAGCGCTCCTCTGGAGCAGTTAAAACGTCTTACAGTTCAGTTGAGGTTTGCTTCAACACAACGCCAAGAAGGTGACTTTTACATCAACGGGTTTGACAAACATGTGTCGGACTTGGCGCGTCACACACAGCTTTTTCATTTTTACCGACTTCGCCTCGTTTTTAGACCTGGTGTCCATGACTACATGCTACAGGAATGCAGATGCAGACTGTAGGTCATAGGGCACACATCGGCTGCTGTAACAACATCAGCTAATGTTGGCTCAGTCAAATATGCTCCACCCACGGTTTGTTTTGGGATCAGTCCAAAAACAGAGCGGCCCTGTTTCTGTTGTTCACTCAGACATTATGTCATGGAAGTGGTTCCTAACACAGAACTGTGTTTTCTTCTGTTTTTTTTTTTTCCCAACGCAGCACATCCAGAGCTTCTTGATGCAGGTATCGGTTGATCGGCTGGCAAGAGCTCTGTTCCAGCTGGCTATCTGTGGAGGATCCCTGGCGGTTCCACAGGACCTGGTGCCCAAAGACAAGACCCCTAAAACGACCGGAGAAGCTAAAGCAGTGGACAGAGCTGCTCCGACCCTCCCCAGTGAAGGTTTCTAAAAAGCAAATAACATCGTTTTAATAGGAATATTGTGATTTCAGCCAGAGTTGACCACTATCAATGGATTCGTATGGTTTGTATCTCACAGCCAAAGTGAAGCAGTACGTAAAAGACAATCTGGTTGCTCACAACTCAGCCATCACTCTGGCACACATTGCTGCTCTGGAGAGGAAGCTGACCAAACACTTTCACATCAAAGATTTCTTCACCTTAGAACAAGGAACCTTCCTGGAGTTCCTGGTGAAACACATTCAGGTACATCTACAACTTCCTGTGTGAAGGTACTTGGGAAGTTATTACAGCTGCTGACACCTTCGACTCCTGTCTGTGTTTGTGTGCAGCTGCTGCAGGAAACTCTAGGATCTGCTTTGTTTCTGGGAGCTAATGTTCAGCTCACAGGCAGTGGTTTCAGGCCCACCAGACAAGATGTGTTTGAATTCATTAAACAGTGCGGCAACACGTCCTGCTCTGATCCAGATGAAGTGAGTTGCTCATCATCTTGGAAACAGTGAAAGCACACAGCAGTGTTCATATCGTAACGTCTTTTCCCAGCTCACTCACATCGAGTCCGCGCTGAGGTCCCACTACAGGGTCAGGGACAGTCGGGACTTGGGCTATGGGACCCTGCAAATGCTGGCTGGTTTGGTCAAGAGGCAAAGAGAGCTCGCTGGAGGTGGAGGACTGAGCCCTGTGTACTATGAGTCAGCTCTGCTGGCCAAACACAGCAAATCAAGGTTGGAGTTGTTACCAGGCAGACATTTCTCAAGCAATTTAGGAAGATAATGTGAAATAAAAATATTCAGTTCTGCTGCCGTCTAATTTAACGGTGCCCCCAACTAATCTCTCAATTTTTTTTTTCCCTTAAAAAGTATTGAAAGTGGCTATGAGTCAGTGGGACGCCTGGGTGAGATGTCGAAGGCCCAGGCCGTGGCCAGCTTGCTTTCCTGCCCCCTACTGGAGGATCTCAACAACTGGAGCCAGTGGGAGCTCATCTTTAAACCCCTTCATGGGCCCCTCAAAGACTTCATTGAAAGAAATGCAGGTACAGCACCATGCCCTCTTCAACTTTTTCTTGTTTATGGATTTTATATGACAGATCAATGCAAAGTAGTGCATAATTGTGGAAGTGGAAGGAAAATTTTTACAACTGTTTTACAAATAAAAGTCTGAAAGCATGGTATGCATCTGTGTTCAGTCTCCTTTGCTCTGAGACCCCCGAATACATTTCAGTGCAACTAGTTAGCAAATATTATGCAATTAAATCTCATAAAAACTCACAAAGCATAAAACAACCGCAAACCCTGAAACACAGCTGTCTACCTAAGCTGATAGGCCACCTCTGGAGGAGTTGCAGAGATTTACATCTAAGGTGAAAGAATCTGTTGACACAACAACTGTTTATCATACTCTTAACAAATCTGGCCTTTTTTTGGAAAAATGTTTAGAGGAAGCCATTTTTAAAAGGAAGCCATAAGAAACCCTCTTTGCAGGTTGCTGCAAACCACACAGCAAACATGTGGAAGAGCATGCTTTGGTCAGATGAGACCAAAATTTACCCGAGATGTCATGAAATATGGTGGTGGCATTATCATGCTGTGTGGATTCTTGTCCTCTGCAAGGACAGGGATTCTGCTAAGACTTGATGGGAAGATGGATGGAGCTAAATATAGAGCAAACTTCAGTGGAGGGTCACTTTCCTGTTTGATAGCTACCCTATACATTCAGTTGGAGCTGTAATGGAATACGATAAAAGGATATTCATGTGTTTGAATGGCCTAGTCAAAGTCCAAACCTGAATTCAATTGAAAATGTGTAGGAAGACTTTAAAAAATTGCCATTCATACTCTCCATAAATTCCTTTCCACTTCATGATTATGCAGTACTATGTGTTGGTCAGAAACTCCCCCCCCCAGTAAATTATATTGAAGTTTGTGGGTGTACAATGGGAAACTATGGAAAAGTTGTCATCAGCTACTGGATGCGTAAATACCACGAGATTCAATATTTGTTTTCTCACCACACAGCAAATACGGATCTGGCAGCGATAGAGGTAACCCCAGGTTTGCTGCTGAGGATCACCACAGACACAGGCGACAAACACTTCACCAAGGCTGCGGCAGCCCTCGACCCCGTCAACACAGCCGGCCACCTCGTGTCCATGGTGGTGGCCGACGGGATCGACAACGCTCCCACGGCTCTGCTGGCCAACCACATGGAGAACTCTCTGGCAGCAGCTGTGGCTGAAGAAGGTAGTGAAATTTGTTTTATTGCTCAATGAAAAGTATTTAGAGCTGCGGTCTTTGCTTTGCAGCCGGAGTATGAATGCTTCATCAGCAGAATAATGTGTTTCCTTAGATCTGTCCAAAGCGGAAGAGGATGTGACGTGTTACAGCAGAGTGGCCGAGTTCCTGCTGGAATGTTTGACACGAATCCCCACGAGAACCTGCCTGGCGCTTCTGCAGCAGGTCAGTGACTACTGATTTCCCATCGGGACACTTGTTGGAGAAAGCTGATTGTGCCAGTTGTCTCCACATGTAATTGCATTTGATTAAAACGACTCTTTTCTCGTAATTTTAAGACGTTTTTCTTGGAAAATTGCGTTTTTATTCCGCTTATATTATGACTTTCTTCTCGTAATTAAACAAAAGTTCTCATAGCCTGGCCCTAATACTCCATGGTATAACTCACAGAAGGGACGATCAAAATAAAAGCCACATTTTGAAAATATTTTCTGTGATGTGCAATTTCGTTTTTAGAAAACAAAGCGAGATAAAAAAAAAAAAAAAAAAAAAAAAAAAAATCGATTAAAATTGGATCAGGGATGGAAAAAATCAGGAGATTTTATATTTAAGCCATATCGCCCAGCTCTACATGTTGTCATGATGTGAAAGTATAGGTAGTGGGAAGTGATTGTCCCAGTGGGTATTTCTAAATGTGCTCCCTTGACTACAGCTCTGTTAAGATCACATGGGGTATTTCTGTTGCAACTGTAAAGAAATTGAACTTATTTTTGTGTTTGAATGTGACTTGCAGGTGTTCCTGGAACCCTTCTCTCGTGTCTTGGGTCAAGCCAAGTCTAAAGAGGTCCTGATCACAGTGGCTCAGTCTGACTCCAAACATCTGAACTGTCTGCACCGGCTGGGCATCCTCCTGGGAATTACGGATTGGGTCAAAGACTACCACAAGAAGTTGATCCCACCCCAGAGCCAAAACAGTAACATTTATACAGCGAATTGGAATCACAGCAAGGTGAGAGCGCAAAGAAAAAAATAGACAGAAATTGAAGAGGCTAAGAAAAAAACAATTTAAAACTGATGATTTCATGCTCATATTGATCTTTAAACTTGAAATTGGAAAACTAATCGTCTGAGTTTTTCATTTAACTAGCCACACTAAACAGACCTGTAGATCATATAAATCACATAAAAAGAACCTGTCTGACTATGAAAAGTAGGCTAAAAGATCTCAAAAAACAAAACATCATGCCCACAATCTGAAGAAATTCTGGAACAGATGAGAAACATTTATAACATTTCACTGTCTGAAAAGGGTTACAAAACCATATTAAGGCTTTCTGCTACGCTACAGCTTCTTCCCAATAGCAGAGTCTCCCACTAATGCTAAGGCTAGTTAGCATGGTCACCGATGACAGCGGATAAATAGTTTTCCTGTAACGGTAAGTTGTTTCTCCACCATTAGCACATTGAGCGGTGCTCTACACGAGCTTGATTGACAATGCGAAGACCTTCTTCCTGGTTCTGATTGGTTGTTTCTGACCAGGAGCGGTGCATTTCTGCAGATGGCAATAGGAGCACTGGGAGGAGGTGGAGAGGTTGATTTATTTCACAGATTACCTGTCTCATTCTATACTGTCACGACTTAGTGACAGTTTTAACAAATATGTAAAAAATCATATTTTTTGTAAAAGTTACATGCCGTAGCTTTAAACATTCATTGCCCCCAAGAAGAGCACAACTACTTATTATGTTTGGAGGGCAATTTGTTTTTCTCACATGGTCAGGTTAGTTTACACAACTTTTTTCCCCTCAATAAATGAAATTATGATCTGAAAACTGCTTTCTGTATTTACTCAGGTTATCTTTATCAGATATTACAGCTATAAACATTTAAGTGTGACAAAAAAGCAAAAATAAACCTCTAATGGGACAAATACTTTTTCACAACACTGTATGTAGAGACCATTGTGAGTAAAGTACAGCACATCATTTAACAGCAATATGTGGCAATTTGTTTAACATTTGAGGTGTTCTGACTGAAAGACGTGTCTTATGTCTGTTTCTTTAGCCCAGTCTGGCTGAATCTAACAGCAGCAGTCTGTCCGCTCTCAATATGAGTGAAGACGAGTTCCTCGAGGATGACATCACAGACAGCAGCTCTGTGTCTTCTCAGCTCAATCAGAGCAGTCAGCAAGGTGGATGAAAAGCTTTTTTTTTTTTCCAGTACTGTTCTCCTGAATTACGTGCTGAACGGATTCTGTTTCTCGTTCTTTTTTTGTTCCCCCAAATCTCTTCCTCTAGTTAATGGTGACCAAGCCAAAGAGCTTGACGAAGAGGAAGATGAGGAGGAGCTATATGAGCTGGCCTCAATTCCTAATGGAGAGACCTCAAACACCAGCAGTGAAGCTGAAAGCGGTCAGAGCGAAGAACAGCCGGACAAGTCCGACACCGATGAAAAGGAGGCTGACAGCTGCCAGTCAGAGGACGCGTTCTGTCATCAAAAAAACATCATTGAAGACATCAGGTTTGGGCTTTCTATTGGTGCTCACTAAATGGGAGTCAGATTTTCCAGTAGAGCGGATTAGTGATCGCTCATGTTTCACCTTGCAGGAAAAGTGAGTTTGGCATCGGCGTGGAACTGAACGTGGAAGGCCAGAAGTTGATGCAGGTCCACCAGGAGCGACTGGGCCGCAGCTTGGACCGGTTATCCACTGAACTCTACAGCAAAGACACACACTTTGTCCTAGAACTCATTCAGGTGGCTACTCACACATTCACAACCCTTAAACATCGCCCCTGATTATAGTCAAAACAAATGTCTCTGCAAAAATTCGACTTGATTCTTCTCTGACTTTTCTGCGTTCTTCGTCAGAACGCTGATGACAACAGTTATCCCTCTGGGGGGGGCGTCGTCCCAGCGCTCGCCTTTGTGGTTGAGAGAGATTGCATCACTGTCCTCAACAATGAGACAGGCTTCCAGGAGAGGAACATCAGGGCCATCTGTGACGTAGGCCGCAGCACCAAGGGCAAACACAAATATGGATACATTGGTAATTATGTGCACCATGGATTTCTAACATTTATCAAAATGTGACTTTATCGCGAGCTGGCCATCTGATTGCTGTAGAACATCATGTCGTATTTGTGTGCTTCAAGAACACATTTTCTCAGAGATGCACAAATCTGAATATTTTGGATGTGTGTGTGTACTTGTATGTACTGCATATAGAGGACCACTTTCACCGTTTGCACCAATGAGGACATTTTCCTTGTCCTCACGTTTTTGCAGTTGTACTGAGCTCAACCAGTTAGATTCAGAGGTATGGTGTGAATTAAGTTTTGGTTAGGGTTAGGAATAGGCTAGTAATGGTTAGGATCAGGGAGAAAATCTGGGTTAGGGTAAGTGTTAGGGTAGACACAATTGGAGTCATTAAAATGAGTGAAAGGCAATACAAATTTCTAAAATAGCAAGAAATACAAACACTTGTCTGTGTTTTTCTATTTTGAAAGAAAGCTCTAAAGAATAAACCTGGGCTGGATTGCTGTAATTTGTTCTTGTTAGCTTTTAAAAGGTTTACTCTTTTGCTCTCTCGCAGCCTGAATAAACAACATGTCGTAGAAGATACAGTCCTCCTTCTGAATTTACTTTAATCGCCTCATTTATATTGAGTTTTCTTCTCTCAGTAATGCCTTTTGCACTGAAGAGTGTTGTTATGAATGCGATGTAGCAGCACTAACATATGGTAGCTAAGTGGTTGTAAAAGAATATGATTTTGACGCCTCCAACAGGCCGTTGAAGCCTTCAGTCATCTGATTCTGGTCACTAATCAAGCTTTCACTGCATCTCTGCTATGGATGTTCACTTATTTTATGAGTTTTGTTAGATCTACAGTATTTTTTCTAGTACAACTGCACTGTCATATAACTACTGTACTAAAGTAGCCCATCAGTATTGGTGTTTGTTTGAATCTGGCTGTATTCATTGATATATCGTCAAAAAGAGTATATTCCACCAGTTCTCATTCCCAATCTCTACGTTTTTGATTTTTTACATTTGCTTTGTGAATATGTTTGATGTGAGAGGTAGAAACGTGGTGTCTTAATGATATTGACTTTTGCTACTTCATACAGGGCAAAAAGGGATTGGCTTCAAGTCTGTGTTTAAGGTCACAGATTGTCCTGAGATCCACTCCAACGGGTTCCACCTGCGCTTCGACAAGAACTGCGGCCCCATGGGATACATCCTCCCCCACTGGACCGAGGACGAGAGGCCTCTGGACGCACAGCCCAAGGACATCCATCGGCACAGGTTGGATTCCTGAACACAGTGGTACATTTTCATGCAGCTCTATTCTACAGACTCACAAAACATGTTTTTTCTGCCTCTGTTTATTAGCTGGACCACAAAAATCTGCCTTCCTTTGCGTTCTGAAAGTCACCAAACAAGGAACCTGTTCCACGACGTCCATCCCTCCCTGCTGCTCTTCCTGCACCGCCTGCGCTCCATCACCATCTATAATCAGGTGCACATGCACACTGCAGTTTTTCCAAGTTAATAATTCACCCTTCTAATAAAAGTAACACCGTTTTTTTGTTGTTTTTTTTTTTTTTTCCTTTCTGTCTCCATCTGCAGAGCGAGAAGCGCCTTGTGACCATGACTCGAAAAGACCTTAGTCACAATGTGCTGGAGGTTGAGCACACAGAGGGCACAGAGCGCTGGCTGGTGGTGAAAACCACCCTGCAGCCCAAGAAGGTGATGCACATGTTTTATTTCTTACAGTAGACTCACAGCGGTTTTTATATCTCACTCCACTATATAGATGTTATACTAAACTTCAGAACTTTATACTGAGAAAAATACTTGATTCCATTTTTGATAACGCAGCAAACTGTTATTTCCAAAAAAAAAAAAAAAAAAAAAAAAAAAAAAAAGAAAAAGAGTATAAAAAATCTAACTGATTAGCTTGTGATGATATTTTCATTGTCGTAATTAGGACAAAACGTAGAAGGCAGTTCAGCACCCGTTTAGGAAAAAGATCACTTTCCTATATAGAAAAACTGTAAGATAAGGTATCACTGGGTCCGTATCACACCCAATGGGGTGAAATCTGGATGCTTAGTACTCTGCAGACTCTGCACCACAGACAGAAACAGCTAACATTTGCTCACGTCGTCGAGCACATCTACTACTTTACTGTTGCAGCTACAGGAGCTTTACTGACCTTTTTAAATTGCTCTCAGAAATCAGAGAGTCCGTCTTTGAGATGCTCCGCCAGGGTTCTTGTGTTTGCTCAGTCTGTTCGTGAGCTGTTCTGAATCAGATGTGTTTCTCCCTCAGATAAAAGAAGACGTTGAGTCGACCGAGCTCGCTCTGGCATTCCAGCTGGGCGGTAACGAGACAGAAAGCGGCATCATTTGCCAGCCACAGAAGCAGCCAGTGTTCGCTTACCTGCCCCTTCGCAGTTTTGGCTTTCGTTTTGTCATCCAAGGTGAGAATTGAGAATTCAAAAGGGCTGGTTTGTTGAATGAAAAAAAAAAACAAAAAAAAAACCGGGTTTAATGTGTGCCCATATTCCTTATTAGGTGATTTCGACATCCCTTCTTCCCGGGAAGATGTTGACAGGGACAGCTCCTGGAACCAGTGGCTTCGATCAGAAATACCACAACTCTTCCTCAAGGCCATGGATGTCTTCACTGTAAGGCATAACCAGTCCAATACAGGAAGCACAACATATCACAGACAACATCAAAAATACGTTTCTGCTTAAAATAGTCATTTAATGCTTTTAAGGACCAAAAAGTGAAGAAAATAGAATGAATTTGGAGAAATAGAAGTTGATCATCAACATATAGTTTGTTTTATAAACGTGTGTTTTGTTTCAGGCTCACCCAGAGTACAGAGGGCTGAAAGGCCTCTGTCAGTTCCTGCACTTCATCCCCCTGCCAGATGAGGTGCTGGACTTCTTCAAGCCTGTTGCCGGGCAGATTATTCAGCTGCTAAAAGGCAGGGCCTTCCTGCCAACGCTTAGCTCAGGTATCACTGTCAGCTGCACTTTGTGGAAATAAAACTCTAACCCGGCAGCGTCTAACTCTGGGATTGCTCCCTGCCTCTCCCAGGTGGGAAAGTTGTGTACAAGCAGCCGTCGCAGGTCGCCGTCTGTCAGGACGCCGTGATCCGTGACGTGATCAGCGGCGACGAGCTGGAAAAGCACCTGTCTCTGTCTTATCTCCATCCGGGCCTGAGCCCCCCGCCTCCCGCTTCCCTGCTCACTCACATGGGAGTCCGATATCTGCAGGGATCAGATGTTACCACGGTAACCACAGCTATGGCAAAGGAGCTTGTGAAAGCAAAGGGCATCCATTCAGGTGTGTGGTAAAGCAGTTCAATTTGTTAAAAATTAAATTAGGATTTGGGAATCTGCTGAATACTGTTCTAAACCACCGTGATTGACCGAACGCTTATAATGTGAATTAAAGCCGTTCCTCCTTGTTTTCAGAGGAAGGCCTTTGTCAGTTAGCCAGGCTGCTGGTTTGCAACTTTCGAGCGATGGAGCATGGCTACGGAGAGGCAGAATCCATCCTCCAGAACCTCAGGGAGCTAAGCATTATCCCTCTGGCTGACGGACGAGTGGTGGCGCTCAGTGGGGAGAGCGTGTTCTTTCCCATGGAAGAAACCACGCCAAAGAAGAAAGCTCAAACTCAGACAGGTAATCAGATTGTTTGACCTTTCAAATCTTCAGTATGTCTACTGAAAAGTGAGAGAAATGAGTTCAATGGTTTGATTACACACTGAGATGTTTAGTAACGAGTTTTTTCAGCATTCAAAGTGTTCATATCTTTAACTTTTTCACCTTTTGTCACATCGCAATTTAAAATTTCAGTGTGTTTTATTCAAATTTTTCGAGACGTACGCATAATTGGGAAGTGGAAGTGAAACGGTGCATCAGATAAGTGTGGTTTGGATTTGTATTCAGCCCTCTTTACTGTGATACCCTAAATATAACTCAGTGCAACCAGCTGCCTTCAGAAGTCACTTACCTGGTAAATAGAGTCCACCTGTATGTAATTTCTTCAAGTCCAGGCTATGAAAATTCAAACTTCAAATAATCACGGTCATACTTCCTTCTGTTTTTTTTTTTTTGTTTTTTTTTTAATTTTGCTTGGCCCAGACTCTGTCTCCTTACCCACCATAGCTTTAGGTACTAACAATCTATCGATTTTGTCTCTGGCATAGGCTTGGTAAAGTTGGCTAAATGTTTGCAGTTACTTTTTCTGGATTATTCCCCCCCACCCCCCACATGAAGAACTAGTGGAGGCACGCCCCACACTCTGAAAAGCATTGGCCTAGTCAAAGTTCATACCTAATGTAAAAATTGATATTCACACAAGCTCTCCATCCAGTCTCACTGAAACTGAGCTATTTTTAAAGACAATAGGCTAAAATGTCAGCCTCATGTTAAAAGCTGGTAGACATGTACGCTAGATGTCGTGTCCATTTTCTACTGGCCTTTACAAACAGACAGAATATTGAATTTCAAAAAATGGCTTAAAGCTTCAGTTGCTATGTGCAAAACTAATCTAGCAACTCATAGAAGGGCAAGACAGTCTTGTGATAACAGGGTAGCCTCATGGTCCTGCTTAGACATGTTTTATAGAAGTTGCACATGAAAAGTTAGTCATCACCTTGGCAAAACAGCTGCGTTCTTTCACAGTTATAAACTTGCGTTGGTCATTGCAAAACTGTTTGCTGCTCAGAATAATTTGTAAAAATGAGGCATTAATTATGAAAGCATCACGCCACCGGAAAATCCATTTTTTATGGTCTCTCTTGTTGCTTTTGTTTTACTATGCTTAATAAATCAGCACAATGGCAGGCCAGCTAGTCAGCTTTTGAAGTTTAACTGGTTTCAAATTTATGAAAATATGACCAGCTGTTATAGAAATAGGAAAACTGGATATTATCTATCAGAGGTCGGATGTACCAGCCTCCATCTGCGCTCGAGAACGCAGCGGAGACAGTATTTTCAAAAGCATGAAACGATTTATAAAAACAGAACATTCTGTTCTATTTTTTTTTCTAGCACCCAGGTAAACAGATTCAGACTTTTAGATATCTGACGCATAGAAACTCAGACTTTGCTTTAAACGCTGCACCTGCCTTATAGGAGTCAGCACACTTAGACGTTCAGAGAAGCGCTGTGGGAGTTGGACAAATCTGTCCGCAGTCAGGCCGAAGCTGACCTGTTTCTAAGAATAAGCAGATGTACAGACACTTATATCTGAGCACGCTCGCATAAAAGTACAGGAACACCGCCCTCGTTTTGCGTCACCACGTTCAGAAACAGCAACCAAAGCCGAGCTTCGGAGTGCCAAACATGAATAATTGATTTTCACACTTTGATGTAAGCTTTCTGCTTCTGCAGTTTAAGCATCTTGAATAATCATGTAGGCTAAGTGGTTTGGGGTCCCTGCAGGTTGCTTCGAATCCTGTTCCTCCACTGTTCCTGAGCTTTATTTATCACCTGCTTCATTGTTTCACATGAGCACCACTGATGAATCCGTTCCAAAGTCACAGGTATCGGTTATGTAGAAGAATTTCTCTTATAGTTGATACAATAAATGTCATAAACATGTAAAAAAAAAAATGACATTTCAAACATTTTATTTCTTAATAGCTAAATATCTTATATGGTGTTGTTTCAAATCTTAGCTAAAAAGAGATAAGTATCTCTTGGCTGAGTCGCAGTTATTCCTGACATTTACTTGTTCTCCATGAAAGCATGTGTGTAAAAAAGACTCAAGACACTGAATATATCACTGACCCCAAAAGAGCTATATTAAAAGTGTTGATGTATTAGTGGTTTGGCCTTTTAAGTACAAAATGTGTTGCAGTGAACCCCTGGTATTTGCCGGGTTAGAGACCACCCCCTCTAAAAACGCTTATAGCTGCCTATTTTAATGGTTCAAACGTCAAATATTCCTTAATGTGCATCAATACACACAGCGGAAGCCATCTTGGCACTACCTCAGAAGCTCACATCTACAGTCTTCCTTATTTCTGCTCTTGGGGGTAGAGCCAGTCAGCGGCATAGAAAATAAATAGCGCTCCTGGATTGGCTGCTTTGCAAACACCGGCCAGTAGCGTGTCAAATAGCATTGCACCTAGCTATATTAGCTAGGTGGACCTAGTTAGATCTTTTGACTATTTTGGCTGCACTGTACAAAAAAAAAAAAATCAATAAATAGGCAAATTCTCCACAAATAATTTGGCATCACATTCCACAGAAAATCCATGAATATGGAACCGCAAATAGGCAGGGGCCCACGTTACGTCAGATGGAGTGTGTTCGTCCCCAGACTGTTTTGAGCAACAAAATGTTCCTGGCGTGTGGTGGTTTATTATCATTGTGGCAACAAACACTATATTACCAGATGTGTTGGGTCATCCATTCTTGTTTTTAAATCTGCGCGTTCCAATCACGCCCTCGGCCACAGGTGTATTAAATCCAGCACCCTGGCTTGCAGACTACTTCTGTAAACATTTATGAAAGATTTGGTCTCTCACAAGAGCTAAGCTAACTCTAGCATGGTACCGTTATGGGATGCCATCTGTGTTGTAAGTCCAGTCTTAGCATGAAGAACTTTACTGGCCAGCACAGAACCCTGATCTCAATTCAATATAACACCTGTGGGATGAATTAGAGCGGAGACTTTGAACCAGCCCGTTTCGTCTAAATTCAGTGTTTGACCTAACATTTCCACAAGTACCCTCCAAAACAAGGTGGATAGCCTCTCTACAAGACTTAAAGCTAAGATGGGTATATATTGAAGTCTTATTTTGATCTTTTAAATAGCTTTTTATATTCCAATAGTAGTTTTACAGGCCAAGCTCTTGATTGTTTTGAAGTCTTATTCTACTGTTAGTTTTAGACATTTTTTTTGTATTATTAGTTTTAAAATTTAACCTCTAAAAGCCTAACTAGAGATAGGACAACGGTTACATTCTTTTATGTCTTGTCCCTGCTCAAATAAATTTGAAATAAATAAAAATAAATAGTTGCAAAGGGTGAGCCAACATTCTAAACCCTATGGATTATGAATGGGATTTCAGTCAAGTTTGTATGTGTGTGGTGGCTGATTAGCAAAAACTTCTGGCAGTATGACGTTTCTGGGAGCTCTGAATGACGAAGGCTGGTAGTGGCAGAGATGGCTTATCCATGACGACATGGAGATCATTGCGCACACCTCCAAATTGCGCATCGAAGCACAATTTGGAGCTTAAGTACATTTCTCACAAGGGAAGTAGTGAGTTTTTCAGGCTGCAGATTACATGCAACATGTATTTATGTTGCCGTAGAGAAGCCCTGGGATCTTACTCAGCAATGAGGAGGACAAAGAACAGGAACTGCACAGCCTTTGATTCATACTTTGTAGAAAATTCCAGTGAGAATCTCTACGCCAGGGTTTTGGAAATGTACTCTATTCTGTTTACATGACAAGTGCTGACAGGAGATAAAGTTGGTGGCAGGGAATTGGTTGGATAGTTTTCAGGTCAGAGATTGCTGTTGCAGCCAGGTCTTTGCATTTGCAGGGTGCAGACCGTGCTTTGAGGTGACGTGAACAGAGATGAGTGTGATAACTTCAGAGAGACAGCTAAGTTAAAGACTGTGTTCTGCTGAAATATTGAGCAGTACAGGCATCAGTGGGGAATCAAGGCTTCAGATGGCAGCCTCAGAAAGTAGCAAAGTAGGTCAATAGAGGTTTTATGTTTAAGTTGGTGAGGAATGTGCTTGGGTATATACCCCGAGTGAAGAGAAACCTTTAGTAAAGGCTAAACAGTTTTTTAGGTCTGACTTAAAAACATGACATGTTCTATACCAGGGCTTGCTGTATGGCTAGCTTTGTAGAATACATCCTCAGTTTATTTGTAGACACTCAACTTTTCTTTTGATGAGTGCTGTTTTTAGTTGCTAAATTCCTGGATCTCCCTGGTTCATATATGGATACTCTGCGATCCGTCTTGAACTAAGGCAGCAGAACAGATAGAAACACTCAGTAACAGTCTGCCATGGATGTAATCCACCATTTACAATCATGTCCGAATTTTTCCATCACATATCAGCTCTATTACCCTATTATACTGTGAATGATGCAGTGAATGCAGCATGATGTGGCATCAGAAGTAGAGATACACCCAACCAAGATTTTGTGGCAGATTTGACGATTTTTGTAAAACTCTGATCTTCTGATGTTGATTTCAAACAGTTCTTATTTTCCTTTTCAAAACATTCATTTACGACACTGAAAATATTATCATCTCTCTTTCTATATGAAGTGAAAACATAATCCTGTTCACAATAAAATGTTTACTCTAAAATGAAGCAAAAATGATGTCAATAACTGGATCAGGTCACTGAAAATCTATATGAACGTAATCTCCTCCAGGTCATGGATATCTATAAGAATAAAGGTTAACTGAAAAGAATTACACTGATCATGAGCAAAGGGGACGTCACACTGTGTGTGTCTGAGAGAGCAGTTGGTATCATACACGTTTGCACCCGTATTTCAAAACGGTAATGGAAGTGACATTTAAACTGTATTTAGTGCCTTATCTTTTCAGTTTGTATGATTAGTACAGTCACAAAAAGTAGCTGTGACTCTCCCTCAGTCATAGCGTCCACATTGAGGAGTATTGCTGTTTGATCCTTAGCTACTGATCAGGAGTGGTGAAATGAATCTTTATCTCCAGACATCATTATGTGAGAGGCAGGGTATGGCCTGGCAGGTCATATAAATACTAATATAATATAAATATTCGATTTTGTCTTTTTTGCAGGACCACTGTCTGCGTTGTACAAGGATCTAAATGTGGTTCAGCCTTCTCTGATGAGCTGTTTGGGCCCCCTGGAAAGCCAGCAGATCCGAGAGCTGCTCAAAAGGCTCGGAGTCCATGAACTGGAGCCGCAGGAGCTGCTGGAGCAGCACATCTATCCCACAATAAACGGCAACAAATGGAAGGTGACCGAAGGCAGCTTTTAACATCGGAAAATGTCTCAAAACAACCATTTTATTCGATCTAAACATTTTTCTTTTTGGCATGTTTCTCCTGTGATGTTCCTGCTTGTTCCAACACAAGTCAAAACCTGAGTCGGTGGTGGTGAGTTACTTGGTTTTCATCAAGCAGCACTCCTCCTCTGGTCAGGAATACTCGGACATCGCAGTACCGGTCCTCACCTGCAGGGGTCTGATGTGCCCCGCAACTGAAAGGGTGCATTTCTCTGAGGAATACAGCAACATCAACCTGCCAAAAATGCTGCCTGGTAGGAACAACACAAACACTCACATGTTCACACACACATTGCACGTCTAGATAGTTCATTTTAGCTCCCGGAACCCATATAAACTGTCCCAAACAATCCCCAAAACTAGGCTTTCGGGCGATTCCATGTGTGATAAGAGCAAAAAACAAAATAAATAGCATGACATCGGTGGAAGTGAGTGTTACGCAGCTGGGAAATGTTTATCATGTTATGGACAACGGATCAGAACCTCTGCTGCAGAAAGGAGAGCACGCTTAAAGTCGAGCATTTTTAGAGGATACGCTGTCAAACTGATGCAGTTTTGAATTATTCAACGGCAAATATTTAATGTTAAGCTCAAATTGTTTTGCTTCGTTTTTATCTAAAATAACAAATGTCTCCCTCAGGCTTTGGCATTTTCTTGCAATCCACTGCTGCCAGAAGCTCGGCAGGCTTTGGCTCAGTTTAGAAAAACAGTGTGGCAATCTTCTTCCTGGCAACACTAAAAAGCAGTGAAGCGGATTAATTACACCTTGCTTGGATGATAAATAACTGACATTAGCAGCTAAAAACTGCACACCCCGTTACCTGCCGACATCTCTGTTTGCTTTGTAGCTCACTCCCACCTTGTTTCTAATTTCCTTGCTTGTGTAAACCTCCGTCTCGCTGCCTGTCTGCCCACCCCGCCCCTCCCCTCCCCCAGGCTGCGACTGGATCTTGCTGAGTCCCTGTTACGTGGAGACAGACGGCGATATGGTGGGATGGAGGGAGCTGTTCGGCAGACTGGGAGTCAGGGACGGCCTCATCGTCCGCAAGGAGCGCCGAACGCTCACACCTGAAGAACTGGTGAGGAGGGCATCTTGTTACAACAGCTGTTCATAAACATAAACACAAGCCAAAAATGTCATATCAAAGCAGTTCACAGGAGAAACGGGCCAAATTATAGAAATTGTATAACACAGATGTCAGTCCAAATTCCATTTAGATCAGTGCACTTCATTTCATCACAATACAGTAATCTACTCACATTCAGATCCAATTACATATAGTCAAATAGTCACTTTCATATCTAGTTACAAACACTCCAATTAAATAAGAAGTACGTAAGAAAACAGAGTTCATTTCTGGCGGTTGCACTGCTTCATTGAGTTTGAGGAACACCCTACTCCTGAGCAAGCATGTAGCAATGGTGGAAAGAAACCACTCCCTTTTAACATGAACAGGGCAGCGTGAACAGCCATACGCCTCACCTAACCATAGGTGGTAAGGACTGGAAGGAAACAAAAGCCGCTGCTCCACTAGAGCGGCTTTACCGGGTTCTGCCTCAGTCGGCCCCGGCCAGATTCATCTCCGTTTGGAGATCCTGCGCTGCTCTTCCTCGTTTTTTGTACCCACTTCAGGGGTAGTACAAGCCGTGTGTTGCACGCAAGGGATTTGACTGCATTCATCGATTGGCCCGCGATTTACGCCACTGCAAACTCCAAGCAACAGCATCTCAACCGCCGCAGTGGACCGTCGGACACGTCGTCCGCTATCAGCGAGCTGCACAGCGTGGAGGAGCGCGGTTATGAGTTGAATCTTGAGCAGCGGCAGGAACACATGCGTCAACTGTCGGAGCGGGGTGACCGTGATTTAGCAGCCGTGCAAGCAGCACATCTCTCCGAAGAACGGGCAGCAATGAAGGCGCAAGAAACGGTGCAGGTCTGCTCTATGTTCCGTTGGAGTTACAGTTTGGCGCCTGCTGCTGGGAAACACCGGAACTACATGGTTTTACGTTTGAAAAAATGAAAGGAATATTGATATATTTGTGTGTATAAGTAGAATTACCAGCTAATCTGGACTGTTTTCATTATGTTTGGGCCAGTAGTGAATTTCTGTAAGACAAAGTAAAATATCTGGGGTTATTTGAGTCCATCAGAACCACAACCTCAAGGTTCTCCATCGCTGAGTGCTGCTGTAAGAAACATCATCAGAACAACAACCATAGCTCCAGATTGGGATAGAACCGAACCAGACACTAACCATTTAGTAGTCAGTGGAGAAAAACACGGAAGCACTGGTATACTTCCTATGGAAAGAAAAATAGGTAGTAGCAGCAGTGGCCCTGTTGGTGGCTTTGTCCCGGATCAGAGCCCAACTCTGAAAACCTGAGTATGGTTTACTTTCTACGAAAAAAAGAACTCAGTCAGTGACTCCATCTCTGCCCATCAGGAAAGAGGCATGGTGGAACTCAGAAACAACCAGCCTGTGGAAAAGAAGAATAAAAAGTATTCAGGAATACCTTCTTAAGGTAAAAGTAACAGCTAAACACTGTGAAAATGAGAAGCAGACCCCGCTCTTGGGGGCAAAAAAACCCATAAAAGAATTGAGCCAGGAGTGCTTTCTATGGGAAAGAACCACAGAATGCACAAAGTTAATTGGAGCAGTAGCTCTGTCAATGGCTTTACCCTGGAAAGAGACGCAGATAAACTAGGCTAGATGCTGTTTTTATGGAAAGAAAGGAAGAGAGAAAACACAAAGTTCATGGTAGCAATAACAAATGCAGATCATTTACAAATGGAGAGCAGCAGGAGAAAATAAGCGGTCAGTATGTCCTCCAGCAGCATACCTATAAATATAGCTCAGGTAAATCTAAACCTCTTGAACTAATCGCTTTGTTCAAATCGAAATTCTCGCAAAAAGACTAAAGCTCAGGACAGCACGATCTGTGAGCACACAGTTGTGAGCTGTGTGAGCAGGACACAAATCTCCATCTGCATCTATGAGTCATCGTGACAAATAGGTTAGTGATTAAAGAGGAAAATGTTATGGTTATGAGTCACACTAGGAACAAGAGATCAGTGGTTGCTTTTAGGTGGAAAAGAGGTGACGTGACATGTCAGACCAAGCTGAGACTGTGCACATCCCACCTCTCCTGGCTTCTCTTTTAGCCTCGGCTACAGTCGCTAGGGAGAAAACGCGGATGTAGGATGAAACTATCTATTGCCGTGTGAGCAGCTGTGTTTTCTTCATCCAACTCAGGAAAAATGTACTCCGCTTAAAAAAATACTGTACACACTGCATGTTAATAATATCTGCAAGTTTGGGGCATTTTTTTTAGAGATTGCATTGAAAGGTCAGAGAGAAGAAAATCTTAGTGAGAAGATGACATCTTCTTACCTGAGAAGACGCCAAGAAAGCTCCGGTCGAATTGGCCCCGGATGGAATTAAACACTTGAGTGAAATGTCTTTAGTTACTTGGGAGCTCATTATTTTCCCTACTCTTCTATTAGGCCTCCAGTCCTTGGTCAGCTGAAAGTGCAAGTTGGCACCAAAGTCCAGGAAGTGACTGTGTGCTCGATGACTACCCCTGTGAGGAGTTCCACGCCCTGGCCACGGCCCAGCTTCCCAGCTCTCTCCTCCTGCAGCAGAGGATGGCTTTGTTAGAGCTGCTGGAGACCAACTGGGACTCTGGGTAACACTCCAACCGTGTTTCTACTCTGTTTCCCCCCGGATTGTTCCACTTTAAAAACTATCAGCTCTAAGAGAGTCCTGTTAGGGTTTAAGTTTATTACCATGGATATTGGTTTAGGGGTGAGGCAGTAATCCTTTTCACCTCTGCTGTAGCCATTAAGTGATTATTGAGTTAAGCTACTAAAATGTTGTTTCCTACACTGGTCACCATTGCCAGATGAGATTAATTCTGTGGGTATTGTTGCTTTTAAGGAGTCGCATTTCCTGGGTAACTGAGTGTGGGACAGTTGTTCCCCAGTGAACCATTTCCCTGTTAGTTTTAGTTTAATAGCTTCATAGCAATGATGCTGATTATTCATGTTGCTATTCAACTGAAGTTTTATTGAAATAATAAAGATTTTTATGTTCCTGTTTAGCCTCAGAAATAAGAGAATCCACTTGGTTTTTCCTATGTTTACAAACCTGTGTTGAAAATAGTGACTTGTGAAAGTATTTACATCTCTTGAACGTTTTTCACATTTTGTCATGTTGCAGCCACAAACTTTAATGTCACGTTATGTGATAGAGCCACAAAAATGAGCATGTATCTGGGGAGTAAAAGGAAAATACACGTGCTTTAAAAATATTTGACGCCTAAAAATGGATAAAGTCTTGGATTCAGCCCCTCTGATTAGCTTCCTTACCTTTCACTGCAACAATAGTCCTTTGGTGTGTTGCATTTCAATAGAATAAACTGAGGTTTGTGGTTGTAATGTGACCAAATGGAAATGTAAGGGTTGCGAATCGTTTTGCAAGGCGCCGTGTACATTGACATAGTGAGACATGAGCTTTTTTGCTTCTTCCAATTCTCTTTTTTTCTCATTTTTTTCAGACACTGTTACTCTCAGTACCTCACAGCTCAGGTTATCGACAGCAACGGCAGCCCAACCAAAACCACCAGGTCCTCCTTTTACCACCTGTTGTGCTGTCTTGAATGGGTGCCAGCTTATCGCCCGCTACAGGAAGAAAAGCAAGAGAGAAAATACCTCTGTCCTAGCTCGGTCTACCTGACATCACCAGAAGTCACCAGCCTGCTGGGGACTCACGTCTTCTATGTGGACATACGCTCCAGCGACTTCAGCAGAGCACTAGGTAGAAATACGTCCACCAGAACTGGTACGTTAGTTCGAATGTAGTCGACCTGCTTAAACTTTCTGTCTTCATTTTAGGGATGAGAGAGACTATTTCAGTAGATGTTCTGATTCAGTACCTGAAGAAATGGTGCATCCAAGCAGAAGAAGACAACCAAGAGCAGAGGTCAGCTGTGGACGAGACAGAGGGAGCGCATTTCACTACAACCATTACGCACATCCACAAAGTCTACACCTACCTGAGGGACAACTGTTCCACAAGCATCCTGAAGGAGCTGTTCCAGCACACCCCTGCTGTGTTTGTAGAGAATAAGAGGTACAATGTGATCCGCACCTGTTTCCTTAGTTTTTTTGGGTTTTTTTGCTTTAATACCCAAGTTTAACCCTAAACCACCTGGTAAACCTTTCTTTCTTCAGGCATAGTGAAAACTGGTGTTCAGGACGCTTCTATCACCTAAAAGAGGTGTGTTGGAGCGATAACACCTCCATGTTCCAGCGTTACAGACAACTCACTCAGAGGGAAGACAGCCCCGTCCTGCAGCCCAAAGTCCTGGCTCCTTTCTACAGCCAGCTGGAGGAGATGAGAGACTTCTTCCTGAGCGTAAGCTTCTCCAATAAGGCCATTCCACACTAATACCTCTGCATAACAGCAGCCACAGAAAAGGTTGATTTCCAGCCTATTTAATTCACTCTGAGTCACACATTTGACGTCACCCTGGGACCTCTCAGTGAGCTCAGACAGCTGTTAAAACCTTAGAAATATCCTGCATTTTATGAGTTGTGTGGGGTACATTTCCTCGTGGCTCTTCTGATTTCCACATAACATAATGCTGAATATTTGCTTTAAAACCTATATGTACTTCATTTACCAATAAAAAAAATTAAAGACCAGAAATATTTTTCCAGAGTTCAGATTAGAAGGAGTTTTTATTTGGTTCTGAATGGATAATTATACCTGTCTTACATTATAAATTCTTTAATCCATAACAGTGGAAAACCTCTGAACACATTCCCATATTACTTTTATATAAGTGATGCAGTCTCTTGTTAGTTTGATTTGTCTCAGAAGAGCTTGATCTGGGGATGACATCAGATCCAAGCTCGGTGCTTTCTAGCCGCCAATCGGAAAAGGCAATTGGATTTCCTGAGTGTTGTGGAGATAACCTTTACTCACAATAGAAGCTGAAAACAATCCCTTTCTCCCCAGTTTATTAATTCAAGCACTGCAGGAACATGTTCACAAATAGATATGGTACTGTGTGTGCCACTTGTTTTATGAGTCACAAAATGTAAGAAGGGCTAAAGCCGAGCTTACAACTGCAACGTTCACTATTCTGTATTTGTGGAGGAGCCGTATTCTATATTGAACTCAGCTCTTTTTGTTGACTGACATTCCCAGTCATAGTGGTGGGCACTGCAAATTAAAAAGTTAGTGGCACTTACCCTAAAGCAATAATCATAAACATTAGTTCCACAAACGCGAAAGCCCTACACCAACACGGTATTTAGTGGAGGCTAATTCTAAAGTGGTAAATTCAACCATGTTGATACTCATGTTTTATAATGCCCTGAGACAGCCTTTTGTATTTATGTTTATATGTTGTTCTCTACTGTCTGTGTTTTATTTTCTTCCTGTATGCTTCTTGTTTGAAAAGTTAAAGGGGGCAACTGCTGCATATAGTCTTCAGCCACTTCAAAATAAGAGCATGAATATAAGCGTCCAACTACTTGAAGAATTCTTAAGTCGGTAACCGAAACTTCAACACAGACATCAAACTTAATTCAACTGAAAGTTTACAAAACAGCCAAGTAAATTAGCTCTTCAGAATTTCTCTGGAAAAACGAATTTAAGGGAAGCTAAGTGTGCTAAATGTTTTCAGAGTTAGCAAAAACACAAACTGAAAAATTAGCTCCGCTATTAGCAAATTAGTGGGAGTGTGCCCACCACTGCACCAATCAGAATTCCGTCTTTAAATGGCATACTTGTTTTTTTTTTGTTTGTTTTTTTTTTTCTTCTGGGGGTGGGAATTTGACTTCCAAGTACAAATTATTATTATTTTATTTGTGCATTTTTGGATTTTAGGATTTTTTTTTTATATTGCTACTAGTAGTTAGCATCACAACAATTAGCAAACCTCAATAGTTTTACAACTTGCAGCAAGAATGTACAACATTCGGATGTGACATTATTCCCAGATTTGATCTCCAGGCTTCAACATATTAGCGCTTTCACTTTGTGCCAAAAATCAGATTTTTAGAGTTCCCATTTTTAGAGTTCCCAGTTTGCGCAAACAACATTGGCCTGTAAATCATTAGTTACCTTTATTTAGATACACAATTCTTATTACATAGCACTATATCTATCAGCAAATACTTTTCTGTGAGCAACATCAGTATGTAGCTTGCTTGCTGAATCAGCCCAGTTAACATGAGCTGGTTGAGAAAAGATTCAAAAGGACTATTTTTTTTATTACATAAACATTTTATACCATTTTGCCCCGTTACTCTGATTAATCCCACTGTGTGCTGTCACTCCTAGCTTTTGTACACAAAAACTTTCCAGTAGCACATTGTATTTCTCTGCCTTTTAATCACAGAGAAAAAAATGAATAAAGAAAACGTGTTATTGGAGATATAAGAAGAATATGAGGTGGGATGAAGAGGACGAAGCACACTAATGTGAGTTATTGATTGATGCATCTGTGGTGATATGTTTTCCATATAGTCCCTGAACGTTGATGACAGTCCCAACATGAAGCAATACGTGGGTTTGTTGGAGCTGATCTGCTCTTCGGTATCCGTACCAACTGCTGAAGTGCTGCAGGATGTGTCCATACTCTACGCCAAACTCGGTAAGGGCTTTTGTTGCAGAGGCTTTCTCACTTGGTGTCTCACAGTTCTTCACTCTGTCCCATCTGTTAACAAGTCTTGTCTTTAATGAGAATGTACAACTATTTGTTACATCCTGCCTAATTTTCTTGGGCTTATGATCATAGCTGCATTGGATAGTATTGGTAAAATATCAAACTAAAGTAAGCAGGTGGAACAAATTAAGGGTATAGAAAATCACATTGCCTTCCGGAAGATGAATGTATCTGCTTCCATCCCTGTCCTTATAGTTAAAATGCTCTGTCCTGATATTACTTTGTCACATTTTGTCACATTAAAGCTATTTTATGTGATGCAGCAAGACTGACTCTAGTTATTTTGCAAAAACAAATAGGCAAATAATTCAGTCTCCAGTTCCGCAAAGCTAATAGAGACTAGAAATGCACAGGATCAAGAATAAAATAAGAATTTTGCAGTGAAAGTCCATCCAGCTGCCCAGATGCATTATTTGCATGCAGAATAATAATGTATGTCACCTGAAATATATAATACACTACATAATATTTCACCAAAGCCATCCTTTACAATTGTGATACCACACATTTATATTGCAATAGTATTTGCTCTAGTAGAGGCATGCCCCACAAAAAGTTGTAGCTGTAATTAATAGGGTGGTATTTGTTGGGATTTATTGTGATAGCTATTTTCACGATAACCATAAACAATGTGATTAATGCCCATCCCTATGTCTATTTCTACAAAGTTTTGATAACTATATGTAATTTTCTATACTTATCAGCCACATAAAATCTCACTAAAGCATATTGAAGCAGATTAAAGATAGCTTTTTTTTTTTTTTTTTTTTTTTTTTTTTTTTTTTTTTTTTTTTTTTTTTTTTTTTTTTTTTTTTTTTTTTTAAATCAACTTATTAGATGGAAATAGATTCAGTAGGAAACATCAAAAAAATGTAATCTGACTGGGGACGATACAGCAAGTTGTGACTGACGTGATTCCATAAAATACAATGATATTATTTATTCATTTAAATTGTTTTTCTGTCTGTTTCCTCAGCTCAGAAATGTAAGCGTAAAGTGCCTGGAGACCAGGATCCTCACACCATATTGGATCCGAATTACAGCTCCCAGCTGAAAGGTGAGCCCTTCGCCTCTTTAGTCAGACCGACTTTCTGTCCACTGGCAGTGAGAGACGTGCTTTAAACACACCCTGGGAGACTGTGGTCCAGCCGTCCGGAAATGTAAATATCAAAGTACATCGGTGCAAATTAACACCAGGCCTAAACTAATCAGGGAATGGATTTTTAAAAAAAATGTTATACACCTACCATTCATCATCTTAGAGACACCTCATAGTTTTTAATTCTGCCTAACCTCCTTCGATAGTTCATAGCCTTCAGAGATACGTGTTAAAGAGAAGGGTGCATTCTCAAAATGGTGGGTAGTTATTATTCCAGGATTCTTCACTCAGCAACATGATGGATCATTTCAGCTCAAGCAGCAATTAAAGTGACAGGTTACAGTTGCTTGCATCATCACTCAGTGTATTACATATTCAGTTTCTGCTTATTTAGTATCTGCAAGCTTTATTTTGAAAAAGACAACAGATTCACTTTTTCCTTGCCTAGTTTAGGTCAATTATTAACACGAGTGTAATTAAGACTTTTATTTTATCTGTAAGTTTTATTTAGGAAGGTTAACAGTCTTATTTATGTGAAGGTTTTTATTTCGAAGAGTATTTTTTTTTTTTTTTTTTTTTTAGGCTTTTGCAAGAATCTGCACAATGAGTATCTCTCTCTCTTTCTCGGTCGTCTGCATGTTCCACCTGTGCATGTTTGGAGATTTACTGCAACCGATCATTAAAGTATTCAAGACCGGCAATCAAGTGATTTCCTGATATCAGGCATCCCTTCCACTTCCACGTGTTTTATTCATCATAGGCAGGAAAACGAGCAGTTTGAGCTCCAGAAAGCTGCCTCGGCCGCTCCTGTGGCTGTGTGAGTGAGACTGACTGACTCATTCTGTGTGTGTTTTCTCTCTGTGTCCAGTTATGGTGTCTGACAAGAAGGTCTTCCCTACAAAGGACAGCTGGGTGAGTCTGACTCGTAAACCTATGATTGGTGATGACAGAGAGCTGGAGAAGATCTTCAAACCTCGCAAGGAGGTGTGTCTACTCTTCCTGCCACCACCAGGGAAGAAGCCTGTTCCCAGGAGTAAGACTGGTACGCTGTCACCGCCGCCGCAGCCTTGATTTTTTTTTTTTTTTTTCAGCTTGTCTCTCTCTTAGAGCGTTGAAAAGATTCTCACTTGCCGTTTGGTCCGGCAGGTCAAACGGTCGTAGGAGATCAAGCTACTAAACCCGCCTTCAACGACAAGGACAGGCTCTCATTTCTGAAGATCTGTGGAATCCGTCAACTCTCCCACTGTGTCAGCTCGGAGCCACTAACCGAGGACTTCAGTCCCTGTCCATCCATGCAGTCGCTGGTGCGCTTTGTCATCCCCTACATCCAGAGGTTCCTCTACCACCATGAAGACCTGGCTGAGGTCTATGCAGAGCTGACTGAGAGGAACATAGCAAAGAAACTCAAGCACCTCTCCTTCGGACAGGTGGGCAAGTCAGTTGTTGCGCCGTTTGGACCATGAACTTCACTTTAAACTCTCCGACCTGCTGAAACCACAGATGAACATACGGAAACAAACGCTGCTCTCTGCGACCGTCCGTTTTCAGGTGGGGAAGCTGTACATCCGCTACCAGCTGGACATCGCCGACGACAATGTGATCGAGCTGCAGGATGTCATCTGCCTGCTGAAGGATGAAAAGGAGCTCTACATCCAGAAGGATCACGTCAATGAAAAACTGGAGATCCTGAGGTGAGTGTGGTCCCCAACCTTCACTTCTGCTGTCGAAATGATTCCCGTCCCTAGTTGCATCAGAAATGAAGGGAGCAGCCTGGAAAGGTCTGGATAAATCCAGGAACATATGTGTACATATGTGCTAAATTCATGTTGGTCATTCCTTCCATCCATCTGGTTTTCTGTCCGTCCGTATGTCCTGAGAAATTAGCCGTTAAATCTGGAAAATTCTGAATCTTTAGAATGAAAACTATGTCGGAATCCTCATTTAGGTCCAATAGAAAATTTTAAATAATTATTACCCACTCTTATTGGCTGAAAATGTCTGCTTTGGTAGAATGTTTTTGTGCCTTTGTTTATGTAAAAGAAAGTCCGTTGAGGGGAAAAACTGTCTCATTTTAGCGTGAAATGTCTGAGCTGAGTCTGGCTGTGTGTGTTGCAGTGAGCTGGTGAAGCTGTTCTGCACAGAGAGCAGCCACAGAAAAGACCTGAAGCAATTCCTGACCCTCCTGATAAACAGCGTAAGTGATATACGGTCACTAATCCATTTCCTTTCAAGAGAGCCTTACCTCGCTCACAGACTCGCATCCTGTCACCGGCGCTGACTGCAGCTGCAAGCCGTGGCTTTTTCCCCTGGAAGGGAGGCACGTTTGCGTTATACTGTCTCAGAGCAGGGCTGCTCACGTTGGGCCTCCACTCTGATCCTTCTCTGCTGAAAATCTTCCCCTCGTCTTTTTATGTGTTGAAAAACAAAGGCAGCTCATCATGATCAAAAGGAAGTCTGGATAGAATTTCTGGAGTAAAAGTGGATTTGTTGGTAAAACGGAATATTTCTCAGCCTGATTAAATGATTTCTTGACGTGCCTGTGGAAGGTTACATCTGGTAATTATTCAGGAATCAGACAGGTGGCAGATTTTTACAGAATATGCACCGTTGGTTGGCAGCGCACATTAATAACATCAAAGTCTTACAATAATTTATTAATATATCAGTTGGGAAAATGTGCTTTTCAAAATAAGACTATGAAAGATATCACGTCTACATTAAGTAACGTTGATGCAACTGGATACAGGATCAAAGGGCGCTGGACAGATTGATGAGCAAAGAGAACATCAGACAGCTGCCAAGCGATGAGGAGCAGTGGGAGGTTCCAGAGCCCCGCACACCAGAGAAAACCATGGACAGAGGTACATAACACACACACACACACACACACACAGAAGGATGGATGGGCCGTTTGATGAAGCAATGAGCAGAATAGCGTGGACATCCTGCTGCTTTCTATATGTTGGTGGACTGATATAAGTGGGGTGGACTCAGTTTGTCACCATGGAAACACTGATTTGTTGATTGGGTGACGGAAGAAATGAGTCAAAACGTTGGAACGATATTCACTGGCTTCACTTTCAAAAAATAAGTAAATACAGCAAATATGAAGATGGTTCGATGTAATAGACTTGCGGGGAAAGGTTGAAAGGCTGAAACGGAGCATGAATCCGTGGCTTTTATCCACAGTCTCCCAAAATCACTGTTCCTCTTCTGCACATGCAAGATAGCTGGTGTGTGTGTGTGTGTGTGTGTGTTTTTTTTTTTTTTTTTTTTTTTTTTTTTTTTTCTGTCTGCAAACTCAGATTTGCTCACTTTATGTGCGGTGACATAAAAGCGCAGCTGTTGCCAAGGCTCAAAGAGCGATAGGAGCAGATCCCTCACTGCAGCAGAACACACACACACACACACACACATACACACACACACACAGAGACAGACATACAAGTATTGTTATGATTCAAGATGTTTTCACTGCTAAATCCTTTTCATGACCTACAGTACCAGTCAGAAATGTACATACATCCACCAAAGCATGGATTTCTTTCTTTTCTTTTCTTTTTTCTTTTCTAAACCGCCCACTTTGTGTCCATCACCAAGGTCCTGGCTGCATATTTGACCACTGCTGTTAGTCGATAACCTTTTATTGGCTCTAAGGTCGGAGATGGCACCAGTAGCTTAATGGTAGCCCGCTTTATGCTTTCTAAAGCCAGTTTTGTGTTTGAGATCTTTGTCTTCTTGGAACCCCCAGTGTTGTCCAAGAGTCAAGCATCTAGCAGATTTCATGTGGATTTGGAGGTAGTCGTCCACCGGCACCACTGCCACATAAACAGCCCTGCAGCGAATGTTTGGCAGATGGCACGCAGTTCTTCGGTTTGAAAGCCTCACCACAAACCAAAATGTGTTGATTTTGGAGCAGGCCATCTTCCATGGTCGGCACCTTCTCAGGCCATTACATTAAACTGGTTTCACTGTGGAGAAGGACTCTGGTGTTCCAGCATCGTCCAGTATATGATAGGCTAGAGCCCTGGTGGTTTCCGGATTGTTCCTGAACATCGTGACCAATTTCTTTTTAGGGAATTTGAGCTGACAGTCTGAGTCACTTGGTTGATACTTGGACCCATTTGGGTGTTTAACTGGACAATACTGCCCAAAACACATCAAAGCTACTTTTGACAGTGGTGGGCACACCTCTGCTAAAGCGCTAATAGTGGAGCTAATTTTTTGTGTAGCGCTTTAGTGTTTTCGCTAACTCTAAAAACATTTAGCACAGTTAGCGTCCCCTAAATTAATTTTTCCAGATAAATTCTAAAGCGCTAATTTACTTGGCTGTTTTGTAAACTTTCAGCTGAATAAAGTTCAACTGTTAAGAACTCTTCAAGTAGCTAGACATTTATGTTCATGCTTTTATTTTGAAGTGGGCAAAGACAGTTTACGCAGCAGTTCCATTTCCTCTCGTTCTCTCTCTTTTTTTTTTTTTTTTTTTTTTTTTAAGAAACTTTTTTGAGCAAATGGCAAGTATACAACAAAGGAACGAATGAGGTATACAGAAGAAAACACTTACATGAACAAACAACCAGGGGGGTTAATTAAAAAATATATACAAAAATTCACATTTTAGAAGCTCCTATCAACATGGTTCAATTTAGCGCTTTAGCATTAGCTTTGGCTAAATACCGTGTTGATATAACACTGATCAGAACTAATGTTTCTGATTAGTGCTTTAGGGTCAGCGCAGCTGAATCTTTAGTTAGCGTTGCCCACCACTGACTTTTGAAATGATTGATTTCAGGATTGGCTTCATGCCAGGAAATCAGTCAGTTTAAAGAAGCTGGTGTTGTTTGTATCAGTAAATACCCCGAATTATTACGACTTTCATGACCATGATGGCAGTATGTAATCATCATGCTGTCATTGTACGTATCTCGTAAAAGTGTGATTATAGATATTTAATTTTTCCTTTTATGCCTCTTTAAAATGTTTTATGGGTTTTTTTTGTTTGTTTTTTTTTTTTTTTTGCAGTGTTTTCCAGGAGTTTCTCTTCCATCAGCTCCACAGAGGACACAAATTATCCCCCTCAACCAGACGGGGAGCAAACGCTGGCTTGCTGGCCTCCTCGGGCGCCTATGCTAAACACGGGCAGCAGCCGCGCCGGTAGCTCAGATGCTTCTTTTACTCATGAATAACACGTTTGGTTAGAAGCTTGTGTTTTAGTATTTTGAAGGTTTTTTTTTTCTCCCCTCTCTCCTCCAGGTCAGCCTAAAAGTGATGTGGTAGAGGCCATCTTAAAGATGTGGCCCCCTCCTGCCGCTCCTAAAGACAGAGACACACAGAAGGAGGATGGTCCCAGCAGAAAGAGCTGTGAGGGAGACCAGGCTCCCAGGAGCAGCAGCAGACCTGCTGACATTCAGGCCCCTCAGAGGGTCCCGACCCATCCAGGTGAGCCTCAGCGCACCAAAACCCCGAGGTTTGAACACACTGATTTCTTCTTTTAAAAACTTTCACAGCATCTTGTGAAAGTATTCGCACCCCTTAAGCATTTTCCTATTTCGTCTCCCCACAAATGTGTTAATGGAAATACAGGGAAAGAAAAAGAATAAACAGCTTTAAAAAAATATTCTAAGTCAAAATCTGAAAAGTGCGGCATGCATTTGAATTCAGCCCCTCTCAGTTAATACTTTGTACTTTTTGAAATAACTCAAGCTAGGTCAGACTTAATGGAAAACATTTGTGAATAGTAATTTTCAACTCTTGCCACAAATTCTCTAATGGGTCTGGAGTTTGACTAGGTCATTCTAACACATGAATAGCCCTTATATACTATCACCACAAATTCCATTTAATGAAGCCAAAGTAGTGTATTTGTCACTTGTGTGACTGATGCATGTTCTATGCATACCAAGGTTTGTATTGAAAGCACTTTACTGCCAGTTTCACTAATTTGCTGAAGAAAAGCATCCCCCACAGCATTATACTGCCACTGCCAAGTTTCATCATGAAGATGGTGTGTTTAGGGTGATGTGTAGTGATCAGCGTTGTATTTGTAAGCCGGAACGTTCAACGTTTGCCTCATCTGAGCTGGAGTTTGGAAGAACTTTCTGAAAAAGACA
This sequence comes from Anableps anableps, assembly GCA_014839685.1. Classification (NCBI taxonomy): domain Eukaryota; kingdom Metazoa; phylum Chordata; class Actinopteri; order Cyprinodontiformes; family Anablepidae; genus Anableps; species Anableps anableps. Next base: position 8,348,494 of record CM026084.1, read on the forward strand.
AAAACTGTCTGTGCAACATTCACAGATTGCGCGTGTTCAGCACGTTGTGTCAAAGCTTCCTGTTCCATTTGGTGTCTGTCACCTATTAGAGCGCAGCCAGCAGACTGAGACCAGCGACTCCCACAAAGCTGAGGGTAGAGAGGAGAGCCTCGCTCCTGCCGGCCCCGCACCGACGCCAAATCCTCCATCTGAGCAGCGTGCACAGTCTTCCAGCAACCAGCCTCCTCCAGACAGCCTGTAGGTGTCTGCTGTTCGTCTCTGAATGTCTGAATTATGCATGTAGAAAACTAATGTTGGTATCCCCCCAATCCCCCAACACATCCTTTTCTTTGCCTATCAACCCACCAGGGTGGGCCCTGAGGCGGTGGTGCCCTCCGGTACGTTCCAGGGGACCACACCAGCAGACTCGCAGCGTCCTCTCCTGAACATGGAGTTCCCTCTGTGGGACAAAGACCACTCTCTGCGGGCCACACTGGAGGACATGGAGCTCCCCTGTCCGAGACCCGACACCGTCAGTACTCTCTCTCGCTGCAAGGCTGCGCTGTCTTAGCGGTCAGGTGTTGGGAAGCTTTCCATAACAGCTCCGTCCTTTTCCAGGTGGTGTTTTCGGACGAACAGATGGACCTGGCGGCAGTGGGCGAGTGGGGGGAGCAGCTGGTCAACTCCTTCCTGTGCCACTGGAGAGACAGCGGCGACCCCGGGCGGCCCACCCACGTCCTGTGGTGCAATCAGAGCGGGGAGAGCGGCCAGCCCTACGACTTCAAGCTCACCTTCGGAGAGGCGGGGGCCATATTTGTGGAGGTCAAGTCGACGGTGAAGAGAGAAAAATCCTTCATCCACATGTCGGCCAACGAGCTGGACTTCGCACTGAAGGAGAAGGAGCGCTACCACATATACAGAGTGTACAGCGCCGGGGACGCTCAGAACGTCCGGCTGTGTCGCATTCAGAACCTGGCGCAGCATCTCCACACCAAGGACCTGGCTCTGTTTCTCTTTGTGTAGTTTCTGTTTTAAGTCTGTGGAAGTATTTGCACTGTATCCTCACTGACAGCCTAGAAGTGTTTCATATAACTTTTGTCTACTGTATATAAGGTATTTTACTGTATATCGTGTATTTTATCCCAGTGGTTCGTCACCACGCTCTTGATTCCAGCTCTTTTTTTTTTTTTAAATTCAAGAATTACTTTTAAATAAATCATTTTTCCATTCAGCTGAAGGAGTTTCTGTTCTTTGAATCTTCTAAAGGTGCAACTTCAGTAAATAGTGCGTCTGTGTCTTTAACAGTTGAAGTGTGCTTGATTGTAAAGTGGAATTAAAACGACTTATTTTAGAATGACAGCAAAAGTTTTCGCAACACGAACAGTGCAAACGAAAGCAACGTCTCTCAGGTGTGAAACACGCAGCGTCACGAAGACCAAGGAACGGTGTTGGGAAGTTCAGATCAGGGTTAGGTTGGAAAATAACTTCCCATGCTTCGAACGTCTCACGTCGTCTTAAAACAGAGTATGGCACAACTGCGAACTTTACCAAAACAAGGCCGTCCCCCTAGACGAGGCAGGACGAGGAGAGTGTTAGTTAGAGAAGCAGCATATAGTAGCTCTGGAGGTGTTGGGGGACACGGACTACCTGTGGAAGAAGACGCTCTGGACGGAGGCCAAAATGTGAGTTTTAGGCCTGCATGCAAAGCGCTGCGTGTGATGGAATGCACATCACCCCGAACTTCACATTCCTTTGGGTCCTTTTTTTTTTAAAGAAAAATAAAATTAAAGGGGGAAAAATAGAAGAAAAAAAATTAACATCCCTTATGGTGAAACATGGTGGAGGAAGCATTATGATGTGGGAATGTTTGCAAACAATGTTGAAAATCCTGTTTCCTTATAACTGACAGACATTTGATGCTGTAATTAAAGTGAAGCCAGACTTCTCCACATGCTTCCATCATTTCAGATGCTCATCTTGGAGCAAAAGATACTTATTATTGTCCTTCCATGATGCCTTCACCCTCCTCATAGCGGCATACCTCTGACTTCATAGTGATGATTTTCTGTAACCCTCATAAACATCTGTTCGTCCACATGCTCAATGCTGTAGGTGCTTTTTTTTTTTCAACAATATGGAGTACTCCTGTCATAGGTGTTAGGGGAGATCTTAGGAAACAGTTTAGTGGGAGGGACAGTATCCACTAATAATCGCCTCCCCCATGATATAAGGAGCTGTTTCCTCCAAAGCATCAGCCACTGAAACCTGTTCTAATTGACTCAATGGCTGGACATTTTCACATCACTGCTTGCCTCACTCAGCTGGGGCTTCAGGAACAGATCCCAAAAAATCCAGGGGAGTATATCTCACAATCATTCAACTGTACACTGAAATCGACTATTGCATTGTTTCCATTAAGGCTACATTTAGATTAGAAGAGCATTTATTGCACTGCACAGCTGCCGTTTTGTTCTGAACTGGTGCTGCATTTAAGTGGTGCTTGTATATTTGGCTTTGTGGTAGAATTAGCTTCCTGGTACTGAAAGTCATTGGTCACTTGATCTGTATTACTGTTCGTTCTCGAAAATTTTGAACCACTAGGCAGCATCACTTTCAGTGTGAAACTTCGTCTCTTGACTTCTCCAGACATTTGGAATCCCAATTAATTATTGATTCATCCAAATTTTCTGATGTCCATGAAATAGAAGAGAATATTTTATAAGTGTTTTTATAATTTCTAACATGTTACTTCCTCTTTCCTATCCTATCTCCACAGCCACACATTCTCATTTTGTCCCTTCCTACTTCCATTTTGTACGTGTGTCCTTTACTCATATGCTTAACTGCTAAATGTCAATTTATTTCTTTAAGGTAGCAAGCTTTCATATACCTTTGGTGTACATAATTAGAAAATGCCCAAATGCCACATAGAATTTACAGTGTAAATTTGCCACTGACACTGAATGGCAACCAGACCCACTGTACTGTTTACTGCTAGAACAGGACACACACTCCTAAATCCCATGTACAATTAAATTTTATTGTATGCTGTGGTGTAAAGGATTATACTGGCATCCTACCACATTCCAAAGACAGTTACTCAGTTGTCAGTCTCAGTTGGTATGAGTGTGTATGTATGTGCATGGTATTCTGTGTTTCTCCTGGCAACCTGTCTAGGGGTGTATTGCACTTTTCACCCAATGACCACAGAAGATAGGCACCAGTGCCTCCTTAGCCCCAATATGAAGATGCTGATGCTGTTTCTGGTTCTGTAGCAGTTTAACACAAGGAATGGGACAGTTGTAGCCCATGCTCTGGATACATCTGGGTGTGTGCTGGATCTTGAAACACGGACTCCTACTACAGTCCATGTCTTGTGTCTTTCCCCAAAAGCTGCAGTTATTCCAATAGTTTGTACGCCTTCCACAGTTTTTCCTTCCACTCAACTTTTCATTAATATTCTCAGATACAGCTTCTTTAGGAATTACTTCTTTGGTTTATCTTCGTTGAAGAGGATGGTTACGTCTGCTGGACAGCTGTTCACATAGCCATGACATAACATTTATGTTCTAAAACACAGTTTTTGTGGTCTTATGTAATTTTTTTTATTTTACGAGACAGAATTCTGATTTTTAAATAGCTTTAAGTCATTATCTTTAGAATTAAGTTACAGATGCTTCCATTAGCCTATATTGTTAATCTTGTAATTTATATATTTTTACCACTTTTTGAAATTTTGTGTAAACCTTCATATCTTGATGCTACTGTTATACCTGAATTTACCCATTGTAGTACAATAAAGGCTATTTCTATTCTATTCTATCAACATGTGTGTAGCGAATCGATAAAATATATACGAATTTATTTAAATTAATTTTTTTAAATTAATATTCTAATTTACTAAGACGCACCTGTAAGTATGCTTCTGCTATTTATTTAGCGTGTTTGAGTGTACTCCTGATATTTCCGATGACCCATGAAGGCAGCATAGTCTGTACGGAGACAGCGAGCAGCGGCGGCTCCCGGCGGAGCAGCGCTGTGATTGGCCGGAGCCTTGAGGAGGGGGCGGGCATTCCCTCTCCCCTATCCCTTCGTTCCCCTGTCTTCCTCTCCTCTCCTCTCCTCTCCTCCCATCCTGGAGATCAGAGCGATGCGGAGACAATAGGACGCAGAGCCGCAGGGAGGGTTGCAGGATGCTCGGATCCACACGGCTCTGCGGAGGCTTCTGGCTGGACGCGTCGGTCAGGCTCACCTCACTGTAGTATGCGCTCCCATCGACCTTCGTGGTTATTATTATTATTGTTATGAGTCTGCGTGGTCAGGGTGGACACCACAGCCTCCATATGGGAACCCACTGAAGGGTGAGTAATGGGAGAACTCTCCAGTCTATCCTCACCTGCACCTCGACCTCCTCAGTGCAGACAGCAGCGTCATGTAAAATCTGACTGTGCTTTAACTCACCCACCACCCCTGAGCACACCAGCAGTGATGCACAGTATAAACAATGCGGTCACCACTAAGGAATGGTGATTCATATGAATCTTCGCATTACAGCTAATAACATTTTTGGATATTTTTTTTTTTTATTATTATTTTTTATCGATCACAGCACAGCTTTCCATTCTTGTGATCTGTTCTGTGTAAGCTGGTTTCTGAATGAAGGCTAGAAGGGGGGTCGGATAGGGGGTTTTGGGGCGGGGGGGTTATCGTGTGTCTGCAGCATCTTCTGCATGTGTGTTTGTTTCCTCGTCTTTCAAGCGCTGTAAAGTGGCTGAGGTTTTCCTCCAGCTCAGAGCAGAATAAGATGCAACACAACGCCGGCTCTCAGAACAGCGATGATCGCTGTGGAACACCACCTGAACACTGTGTTTACATCTTGTGAGGCTGCAGCGCAGCGCTCTGCCGCGAACAGCGGAGGCACATTTGTAACAGAAAGAAAAAAAATGTAAGAAAATATTTGTTCTCCTTGTAGAAATGTGCTCATCAGGGTTTTACTGGCTGACACTGAATTTAGTTTGGCTTTGGGGACTGAGCTGCCGCCTGTTTGGATTTTGACAGATTTACTTTTTTTTTTTTTTCCTCCCTCTCTCTCTCTCTCTCTCTCTCTCTCTCTCTCTCTCTCTCTCTCTCTCTCTCTCTCTCTCTCTCTTTCTAAAGGGCTAGGGGTGTAACCATAGATCCAGATCACGGTATTAGGTTCAGGAGAACAAGAGTGGAGATTTTAGCAGTATCTTTGGGGAAACCAAGAGTCTCAAAAGTAAAGGTTTCACAAACACAAACTGTATTTCAAAGAATCTGTAATCAAGGTTGAAAAAAAACCCCTCCAGGTTTGAGAAGTTCATGTATTGTGTGTTTTTTTTGCTTTCACATTCTAACGTGGATCTAATGCAATAAATAAATATATTTTTAAAAATCGGAAACGCTACTATTTGTATTTTAATAAAGAAGATAAAGGTTTTAGAAATCTCAAATATTTTTTTTTTTTTTTTTTTTTTTTTTTAAATATATATATATATATATATATTTAGTGTAGAATGATCAAGTTCAGGCCTGACCAATCTAAGCATTTTACATTTTAAACCAAATATTGTCGTTTAATGCCAAGAGGAAGCTCCAAACCAGTGGCGGATAATTCCACTATCTTCTCTTTTCTACCCAAACATTCTGAAGCCGCAAACAGTCTTCATTACCCGACTGTGTCGAGACACCAGAGCAACTCAAGAACTACTTGCTTTTATCTTCAAGATAAGATTCTCAAACACAGTTTCAGGGCGAAAGCAGACGAAGTGACATGTTGACAATAATTCCTAACATCAGTGTTTTGTCAAATACAATAAAGATTTTATTTTTTTTTTTTTATCTATAAATCCCTTTTCGTCGTCGAATTAACAAGTTCAGTAAAGAGATGCAGTCGATATTCCATAAAATTTTTTTTAAATTAAATTAAATTAAAAAATAATTAAAAAAAAACCCCCAAAAACCTGAAATATTGGGTTAGCTACAATACGACGCAGGTGCCGTCTTTAGCGCCCTTAGCAGTTTACGGTTAGCTAGTTTGGGTATTCTCATGGTACTTAAGCCTACAAACTCATTTTCCCCTTTGTATGTCACTCTGTTTGGTGGTATTTTGGGTACCCGGTTTAAAAAAAAAAAAAAAAAAAAAAAAAAAAAAAAAAAAAAAAAAAAAAAAAAGTGTGGGGGGGAATTGACAAAGTATGTGGTCGGCCATGTCAAATGTACGTTAAACAGAGAAACCTAAATAAGAGTTTCAAATTTAGATACGCAGAGTCAAACTTAAACCACACATACCGTCATATCCGGTTCATATGCGGTTTACACTAATAAATAGCTCATTGTAAAGCAGATTTCAATTTGAACATGAAGTTTACTGCCATTAAACCCCTACTAAATACTATTACATATTAAAAAATGTCCAGCAGGTTCTTTAGTGATTCTTTAGAGCCGCTGGTTTTGAATGCAACACAAGAAGAACGTCAATAAGCTCCGGAGTTTATGTTCTTAACCTTTAACAGATTTTACGAAACTATAAAAAAGTGTTTCAAAGTACATGCTGCTGGTTAATGTGTCAATAAACTGAAAATAGTGGTTAGATTTGATGCATTTAATTCATTATGGTAAAAAAATAAATAAATGAAAATCTACAAATTTTGGCCAGAAATTTGGCTAATTCAGATCTTTGGCTGATTGTTTGGTAAATCTGCAAATATTAGTTATTGTTTCAGAGAAAAATCAAGGTAAATGTGCTGCTGTTAACCAATTGGGAGGGTGCCTGCTTGTCTGTGTTTGTCTGCTGATCAAAGAGGGCCTTCTCCGTTAGTATTTAACATTAAAGTCAACTCACTGCACTTCAACAAACACTCCAGCATGATGAGTCATAGCTTCCAATATGGGTGACATAAACAGTCTGGGGCTAAACAGTGACTTTACCAGCGAGTTCAGCAGCGGTGGTAGCTTTGCCTGTAATTTGTCCTCATCAGATCACAACGCTGCTGTTTTGCTTGTTTTTGAATGTTTTAACAGGCAGGGTGATATGGAGAGCATCTAACCATTTTAAAATGGGGCTGACAACATGGTAAATGTATTCAGAGCCACTTGAAGAATCAGTTGGAACATGTTACAATCCAGGAAGGGGTAGGAACAGTGTCTAACCTTTTGGGTTTACTCAACACTATGACACATCAGTTATTTGTTTGGGAAATATCTGTGTATGTGTGTTTGTGCGTGCCTTTACATAATAGTGGGGTCCAACACCAATGAGGCACCACGTTTTGAGGACCGCCTATATTTAAACGTTTAGATTTGGTTTTTGAGTTGAGATAGAATTAAATTGTTGCATGAATTACAGTTAGGCATCCAATGATTAAGGTTTATGATGAGAGTAGTGCATTAGTGCAAGGACTCTGGGGAATGCGATTGCAAAATTTAATTCAGGTCAAATAGTTGAATAAAAAGGCTCACTGTGAACAGGAAAAGTAGCTCTTATAGAGATGCACATTGTTTAACTCTAATGTGCTAATTGGGGATGTCCCTGTTCAAGTATCACACTGTGGTTCTGATCAAGAAATTATCAAAAATGATTGCAGTTCTCAGCCAGGGTTCAAACTAGAGGTGGCAAAATATCAGAAAACCACTGTTCTGACAAAGCTGATCAAGATAAAGCCCCATTTCCCCCACCCTTTTCTCTTTTTTTCTCTCTTTATCACACTGTTCAATCACACTGTGTGAGCTTTAGCATCTCAGTTGCTCAAAATACATATATATATATCAAGTGTTAGGACTGAGTTAAGTAAAAGTCTTTTCCTGCAGGCCAAAATATTATTCACATGCAAAATTATGTTTGAGTGTGAAATTTCACACATTGATATTGCAATGATGACTGTGATTCAACATTTTGTGCACCTTTTTTAAAACTCAGCTCCTGATACCTATTTTTAGTACACCTCCTCTGAGTAAAGTCTGGAATATTTGAAATAAAAAGTAGGGACACCTTTACGAATAGCTTTTTTTTTAAAAAAGTAATTCTGTAAACTTCATACATTTATATTTAAATTTCGATATGTTGACAGGATGTAAAACCAAAGTCAAATTCCTTACTTGTGTGCTCAAACTTGGCCAATAAAGATGATTTTGAATGCAGATTTACCACAGAGTGACATCTAGTGACACAAAGAGTAAGTTGCAATTAATTAGTTCTGCTCGGCTGAGCTGTAGAAGTCATATTTCTTTTCAAAAACACTTTTTTAAAATCCATATTGCATCATTGCTTCTTCCCCTTTGTAGTAAACTCTAAACAACCTATGGCTATATTGTACTGTATGCATTCCTCATTTCTTCATTATTATTTTTACCTCCTTTAAACTCCATAGTTTTTTATGACTGACTGGAATTTCTGGTATTATATTACTGCATTAAAAAAATGTCCCGTATAAATGTTTAAAGGGGATTTTAGGTCTTGAAGAATTCCTAAATATCCTCTCAACCCCCCAACCAGTTGAGGCAGATGGCCACCCATGCTGAGTCTGCTTCTGCTATCGGTCCCTTCCTGCTGAAAGGGATTTCTCATCTCTACTGTGGTATGCTGCAATGTGCATAACATTAGGTTTTTTAAAAATTATTTTTTATAGCTATGCCATGTAATCTGCCTGAATTTGGTGCTATATATAAATATGAAAATATTTATATATAGCACATAAGATGCATTTGTATGGTTTTTTTTTTTTCTATTCTTTATATATCATTGGACCATTTGGAAGACACCAGCAGCTGGAACCCAATTCCTTGTGTGGGTTGCACACAAGAACAATAACCCTGATTCTGATTACTAAAGGTGTCACAATAAACTTTAATTTCACATAGAAAAGTATCCCAGCCCAGGTTTCTTTTCCATAGATCACATTTTTACTCTTCAAAAGATAATAATAACACATTGAAAATGCTCTTTTTGTGTTTTCATCCATCCCAGACTCTGTTCAGTACAGAATAATCTTTTTCAGGTTTAATCAGTCTAAATGTAGATTTGATTTTGAACTAGAGATGATAAAATTCAGTCCAAATTGATTTATAAACTGTTAAACAACCATTTAGGCTTTTTCCTTGGGTTATCTATACCACCATGACCCCCCAGCCCCCTGTAGTCATATATCCTGACACTTAATTTAGAGAGAGGCTTGAAAAAAAAAAATCCACTGAGAAATGGAACAACTTCAAGGGACATGATCATCAATCCATCCCGCCATTGTCTTGTGTTTATCCGAGATCGGGTCCATGGGAGAAACCCAGACATCTCTCAGCCCAGCACGGCTTTCCAGCTCATTCTAATGGATCCCAATGCGTTCCCACGCCAGAAGGGATATATCGTCTCTTCCCAGTGGAATGTGGCCCAGAAAACCTCGGATCTCCTCACCCTATCTCTAAGAGCGAACCCAACCATCCTATGGAGCAAGCTCATTTCAGCCACCTGCATCGCATCCAGGATCTCGTTCTTTTGGTTATAATCCATATCTCGTGAATATAGATGAGAATAGGAGTGTCCGATGAACCGGTAAATCAAGAGCTTTGCTTCCTGGCTGAACTCTTTCTTCATCATGACAGACCGGAGGAGCACCTGCAACTGCATTTTCAATATGACCGCTGAGAGCAAGCATAACTGGGTCATTTCACTTGATATGTGAGCTCTGGCTGATTCGGGAGTTCTTTGCAGAAGATGTTATTGCAGCTTTTCAGTACTAAAACCAACTGGAGCATATTATTTTTTTAGTTTGTTACAGAACAGGTAAAAAGATGATAATAATGATAAAGAATTGATAAATTTGTCTTAACTCCAGGAAGTTTTTCAATATAAAGCTGCAGATCAAAACTTAAGCGACTCCACCTTCAAAAATGGGGGGCCAGTTGGTCCTCTTGGACTCTTATTTGTTCATTCTGAGTAAATGAATGAAGTGGATTAAAAGTGAATTATACCTGGTCATATGAACAAATGTCCAGAATGTATAGCATTTTCCATGTAGAGAAAATGTCTCGGTCTTATCTGACCAGAGAATCGTCTTCTACCTGTTGGTTTAGGTGGATGGCCATGTTTCGCTAGTTTTAATGGATTGAACAGAGCTCTGAGATGTTGAAAGCTTAAGATATCATTTTATAACCTAACCCTGCCTTTACCTTCTCCACAACTTTATCCCTGCCCTATTTGTTGCTGTTGTTGCACTTGATCTTTAATGATGCTGTTCGGTTATGTTCCCTAACAAAATTGAATGTGCTGAATACCAATTGCACACCACACTTAAAGCTGCAGTATGTAACTTTTACCAAAATAGGTTTTTTGCATAGTTGTTAAAACTGTCACCATGTTGTGACAGTATGTTATGAGACAGATAATCTGTGAAAAAACTGAGCTCCTCCACTTCCTCCCTGAGCTACTATCTGAAGAAATGCGCCGCTCCCGACTTAAACAACCAATCAGAGCCAGGAGGAGGGGCTTAGTGCTGTCAGTCACCCTCACGTTCGCGCTGCTAAATGTGCTGATGGTGAAGAAACAACTTACCGTTCCAGGAACACTGTTTATCCGTCATCATTGGTGGCTATGCTAACTAGCTTTAGCATTCACTACAGTCTCTGCCAGCTGCAGCGTAACAGAGAGTGGGATGGGGGTGGGAGGATGAGGGAGAGGAGGGGAAGCTAAGACCCGCCTCCTGGCTCTGATTGGTTGTTTCTGGATAGCACTGGGAGAAAGAAAAGGAGCTTGATTTTTTTCACAGATTATCTGTCTATACCATACTGTTATAACAATTTCAACAAATATGTAAAAAAAAAAAAAAAAAAAAAAAAAAAAAAAATTTATAAAAGTTACAACCTGCAGCTTTAAGTCCATCTTTATTGTTGTGACAAAATGTTTGAGCCTCATGTAAACGTTTTCAAGGCGCTGTACATTAGAACCGAGCTGAAACTTGATGCTCTTAGCTTTGAATGTTGTCATAAATCCCCAACATCTGCTATTGTAGCCGTGGGTGTTGTTGGCTGAAGCTGTTCTCGTTATCTCTTCTTTGCTGCTCACTGGTCCTTGTCATAGTGTCCTGCTCTCCCTGCCTCTCCTTTCTCATTATTTTCCCTCATACTGACTGGTTCCTGTCGGTGCAGAATTTCTTAGTCTCCACACCAAAAGGGAGCTTGGTTCCATGTCTCTCTGTGTGTGTGGAGTGGTCGACAACTTATTCTGACCATTTGCATTCAGAAGGTCTTATGCTGGTCTTATGCTCCACATGCATCATGCTTTTTTAAAAAAATAAATAAATAAATAAAACTAAAAGAGGATGAGATGGCATTGCTGTAATTGTTGGAGGACAGTGTGGCTGCATGAGCGGAGGCGGACGTGGCTGCAATCATCGCCTTGGCGAGCTGAATATGCTTGGCCAGTCAGCAATGCCCTCTGGTTGCATAAGCAGTCTGGGATTTAGTCAGCTGTGGCCTGTAGTTGCTGCACTGTTTTCACACAGCCTTAAACCTGGTGGCACAGAGTGTCAGTGTGGAGCTCAGTGGACAGAGGAGGCGGGAGGGAGGATTTGTGATCAGCTGAAAGGAACATGATGTATTTTGTTTCTGTTTCCAGGACTTTGAATGTTGAGCTTTGTGGGAGAAAACAGTCCTGAAGGATGGATTTAAAGTCACAAGTAAATATTTACTGCAGCCAGAGTTTGAAAAAATAAGCTTCAATTTGCAGTCAACGTCAACAGTCCTTTTTGTTTGACTTTCCTTCAGCTGCTTGTTCTTAGCATTTGTCACATTAAAGCTCAGATGAATGATAACATGAGACTGGCAGTCTTGCACACTGGAATTATTTATTTAAATAAAAACTGAGCCACAATGTTTATAAAGGGCAAGAAAAAATAAGAGTCAAAGAGAAAGATATATTTTATGTACTCCCAAACACAGTATTTCAGTTCAGTTTCATCCTAGACTGGTAAAAAAAAACCAGTCTGGAACCAGACATTTTAAGATGTAATATGGGAAAAATGTCTTGTTCCACTGGCAGATTATTTCACTAGCACGTTTTCATCAATATTAAGGAATTATTGACTTAAAACAAGCTCCTATATTGTGCTGAAAAGTTACTTGTGAGTTAGTTTTGTCATATTTCAAGTGTATTCAAGATATTTGCACCAGAAACTAGACCAAACATACTTGGTAAGATTTTGTGTTTTTGCAGTGTGTTACAGAATGAGATTTCCCTCTCCTAAGTAACAACGTCAATATGACTTGATTGTTTTAATCTTGTGTACTTCTCTACATACTCTGTGTATATTTTGCTACAATCTGTGGGTTCTAAGGGATGGAACAAGATACTCAAGATAAAAATCAGTTCCAGTACGTGGACACATGAGAGCAGGACACACACACAAACAATATAGATAAAGCAAGCAGTTTTGATTCATGACAGAAACAAATGGCCTGGTCTGCCCACAACTCCCTGGCCTTTCTTCTAAATGTGTATGCATGCGTGTGTGTGTGTGTATGTTTATCACGTGTCAGGGACAAAGAGAGAGTACAGGCCCTCTGTGCTGCCATGCATCACCCAAACTGACTCATCCCTCCTCACCTGCTGCCATCGACCTCTCTCCCTGTCCGCATCACTCAAGCAGATCACACCCCCACAGAGGAACATAAAGGCCTGTGGTGGCAATGTCAAGAGTTGACTTCACATGACCTGAGTTATGAAAGCTTGCAAGCTTTTTTTTTTTTTTTTTTTTTTTTTTTCGGACATGGCGGTGGAAAGAAGCAAAGCATCTGTAGGAAGTATGATGTAAATAGGATTTCTGAGGAGATTGGAGGAGTGTGTTGAAGATAATGAAATGCTGTAAATACGGGAGCTGTCCAACTCTCTGAGCAGCTTATGTAACGGTTTTGTGTTTGGCTGCATGTGTGTTCCTGTGTTTCCTCTACATGTGCCTGGATCTATAGGCTGTAGGTCAGGACTTGGCAGATCAGTCTTCTCAGGAAGGAGAAAAAAAAAAAGAGTAATCACGCTGCAGTAGGAAATGGATCTGCTGGAGCTGACTGTTATTGGCTTGCTGTTTGTGTGTGTATGTGTGACTCAGCTCCCAGCAGCCACCCATGGTGAGTAGCTTTTAGAATTACTTAGGCCTTCACTGCGGATAATTAGCATTTTTGGTGACGACCACACTGCAGATCTGACAGGCAGAATGGGGGGTTTAAACGTCCACCTTACAGCACTCACCCTGAAAACCTCCTCACATATAACAAAACCACGCTCCCCAGTCGACATCGCTTCATAGGACCTACCGTGCTTTGCAAAAGTAGTCATTTTCTCATGTTGCAACTACAGTTTTATGAGACTTTATGTGAAAGACTAGGTGTCTGCAACCTTTACAATCCTAAGAGCCATATTTGGCTTTCGTCCAGCTAAATAAGACTAAATACTAACTGTTGGTTACTAAATACTAAATAGATGCAAATGTTACATGACCTTTTTTTTTTTTTTAAAGACAACTTAATTTTTTTTTTTTTATTAATATCTACTTAAGGAAATTTATTTTTCCAGAAAAGAAGATGGATACATTTCCTTCCTTGGGATGTTGAAATTTATGGAAAATGAAAATAGAAAACAAGAGTGTTGTTCTGTTGTCATTCTGAAAATCAATTACATGAAAAGAACTGCTTAAACCAGTGTTTGTTATTAAATTTAGATTTAGTTGATTCTTTATCATTTTAAGCCAGAATTATTAAGAGCTATTATTGAAGGTCCAAAGAGCCACTTGTGGCTTTGGAGCCGCAGGTTGCAGCCCCCTGTGATCGACCAACATGGAGTAATGGAAACATTCTCATATTACAAACCCCATCTTTTTTTATTTATTGTTTTGTTTCAGTGGTGAATGATCAAAAGATGGGAACAACTATAGATTTCTTTCAGATTTTAAAGTGACATCACCACGACAGAGGATTATTTATGTGCTGAAAGACACAAACTAAACCACAATTGTAGTTTATCGTATAATTCGAGCAAATAAAGCAAATCCTGTGTAATATCTGGTTATTTTAAGAGTATAGCCGCAAAAAATTAGTATGCTACAGTCATATCTGGGATGTGCTGGATGAGATCCTGTCTTTAGATTCAGCAGTTCATCACAACACAATGCATCAAATTAAACCCAGTTTTGTGCATAATTCCGTCAAGTTCATCCAAAACAGACCCAACTCTGCTCCAGTATCCCGACATGGCACTCCATGGTAGCCGTGTCCACGTGTGTCTTCATGAATCTCCTGAGCAGGTTCTTTAAAGCGCTAGGCACTTTAATTTTGGTTCTGGATCTTTGCCATAACTCCATAATGTGTTACAACGAATCACCTTGATTTCTCTAACAAAATCAGTTTGATTCAGGAAACCTCTGCCTGTAGGTGTTCAGTCAGAAAGCATGCTACAGTTAACAAGATCGAGTCGGGTACATGAGGAAAATTTGCCGTGACGCTGCAGCTGATCGGTTGAACAGAAGGGTGGAAGTTGGGAAGATATGGTCATTTCAGCCACGATCACTTGCAGCAGGAAGTTTCACAAATTTCTCAGGTATCTTCAGTGAAAATAAAGGTGTGAAAAGGAATTGCAGAGGTTGTTGATGGTGGTGATCCTCCATTGTTCTCATATTATTACACTTTGCCCCATTTTTTTTTCTTTCCCCCTTCCTTATCTTGATTTGAATTCATAACTTTATCATTAAATTTTATTTTGATTAATAACTGATTTTTTTAAACTCTTCTCTCTATCTAACCATATCATCCAAATTGGGAAGAATAGAATCATAAAATGGAAATATTACTTATTTGCTGGTACAGATGTGATTACCTTGGTTAAGATATACCTGATTAATATTGTCCTGTTTATGTTTGCAGACCTGTCATTTTATAATATACAAATGGCAGATTTGTAAAAAAAAAAAAAAAAAAAAACGCTAAACTGAAATGCAAGAAATAGTAGATTTTGTATGAAAAATAACAATTTTAAAATGGAAGAAAGTCCTTCGCATATATTTCCAAATGCATCAATACATGAAATGCGAGCAGGAAACTAAAAATTCCCTTCCCTCTCTAATTTTTGTGCAGTGATACCAGCTGTTAGCTGCTTCTCCACTCCTGACTGTTCAACACTTCTTCACCCCAGTCCATCGTTGGAAACAGCTCCCACCATGAGCTCCTCTCCACTGGTTTCTCGAGCTAACGTGGACATCTTGGACGAACTGCAGCTGATCGCTGCTCAGAACCTGGAGAGGCTAGAGGTCAACAAGTACTATGAGGTGATCAGGGAACTGGGGAAGGGCACCTACGGCAAGGTGGACCTGGTTATCCACAAGATCAGAGGTGAGGGACCAGGTGGATGCACATTGTATAAGCTACTTAGTGATGCTGCTTTCTTTCAAAAATAAACTGAAGCTCACTACCTTTCTTTTCTTGAAAGGTACAAAAATGGCGCTGAAGTTTCTGAAGAAGAAGACGACCAAGCTGAAATCATTCCTTCGGGAGTACAGCATCTCACTATACTTGTCTCCCTGCCCCTTCATCATCAACATGTACGGCATTGCCTTTGAGACAGACGAGTACTACGTCTTTGCCCAGGAGTATGCTCTGGCAGGAGACCTCTTCGATATCATTCCCCCACAGGTGCCGACTTACAACCAGCCGCTTTTCCAATTGTTTCTGAATTCGGGACGTTCCCCAAAATAACCATTTAAACATAGAAATCTGTTAAAAATGATAATAGTGGAGCAGTTTTCCTTCAAAAACAATCTGAGTTCAATTATTCTCAGCTGACACTGTTGAGGGTCTTGTGGAGTGATATTATTCGTTTCTACATAGACTTCTATAATTTTAACTCAGCAGAAAAGACACTAAATGACCAATGGAATAATTCTGTACTTTTATATTGCAAATAGTACCATCAGCATTAGTTTCCTCTTCAGCGTTGACTATGTTCTTCTCCATTATTTGTTGGTTTTGAAGCAGTTATCAGAACCAACCAGGTAAAAATACAAACTGGCACTGCCGTCTGTGCTCTTAATCTCTTTCCATGAATAAACAAGTAGATTATCTTATTTCTTGAAAGGAGTGCAGCCTTTCAGGGATTTTGTCAACCCAAGAGAGTTGACGTCTCAGTTAAGAACAATTTCTTATGAAGAACACCTCTCCAATTGTTAGGAACAGAGGTAGAGCAATGATAGGTTGGGTTTGTGTTGCAGCCTGGAGTACCTTAAATGGTGTAGGATGATGAAAGTGCATCTTAACTTTACACCTATTATGAACCATTCAAAGGTTGAATAAAATTCCCTTGGGTAGCTATAGATATTTATATTCTTTCATGCCATTGTCTGGTGTTATTTCTGAATGAAAACCTGGAGGAATGCAAACTGTTTTGTCTACCACTGTTATGGTTTTATAGTTGGAAAGGTCTAATTGTACTGCACACGTTCTCCTTCTGTCTGATCTTTCAGGTTGGTCTACCTGAGTCAGTGGCAAAGCGTTGTGTGCATCAAGTGGCCATTGCTCTGGATTACCTGCACTGTAAGAAGCTCGTCCACAGGGACATTAAGCCTGAAAACATTCTCATTTTCGACAGAGAGTGTCGCAAAGTCAAGCTTTCAGACTTTGGTATGACTCGTCGAGCTGGCTCGCCTGTAAAAAGAGTGAGTAACAGTTGGGTTATCTAGCTACAGGGTCTTTTCCCTGACCTGGTTCTGACCTGTTGGGTTTTCTCCCCCAGGTGAGTGGCACCATTCCCTACACGGCCCCAGAGCTTTGTGATGCATCCCGGCAGGAGGGTTTCTGTGTGGACTACAGCACTGATGTCTGGGCCTTTGGTGTGCTGCTCTTCTGCATGCTGACTGGCAACTTCCCCTGGGAGAAGGCGCTTCCCACTGATACTTTCTATCAAGAGTTCATCCACTGGCAGAGGAGGAGGACGAACACAGTGCCATCTCAGTGGAGGCGTTTTACCGAGCAGGCGCTGCGTATGTTCCGCCGACTGCTCTCAGTGGAGCAGGACCGCCGCTGCTCCGTTAAGGAGGTGTTCGGGTACTTCAGCCACTCCTGGATGCTGGATGCGGAGCATGATAACAACGGCAATGCAGGGGGTGGAAGTAGCAGGGAGATGGTTGGCGGGAGCAGTGGAGGAGGAGGAGGGAATGTGCGAGGAGATATGGAAGGCACCATCTCAACTTCATCATCAGGGGAAGAAGATGAGGAGCTCCTGGTGGAGAGGATGAAGCAGCAGACTTTGTCGCCTCGTTCACCGCTCTCGCCACTCTCTCCCGTGTCTCCCATGGCGGTGGAGAGGGGCAGCGGTGGTGGCGGGGCCAAGGGAGCAATGATGGACCCGGGTGGAGGACATCATTTTGTGTCTGTCTCCACTAACAGCTCTGTGTCGTCCACCAACAGTTACGACCGAATGCCACGAGAAAACGGTTCCCCTGGTGGCCGCTTGCTGGTGGCTACACCCATTGAAATCTGCGTGTGAGCATGACAAACTTCACGACTGACTCAACCCCACACTTTTATACCTCTCAAACTGCAATAGTTGTGCATGCATCGAAACAAGACCAGACTAAAAGTACTAACGTGTATCCTGTTTTCAACATCTTGGGAAGAAAGTTAACACGTTAAAGACTTAGAATATCTTGACTGAAGGCACATATAGAAAGATTTTTGATTGGATGTCAACAAGAGAGGCTTTGTTTACAATCCAGGGACATTTTGAAATGCATTTGTATGAGAATATGAAGAAAAAGTAAGAGACTCCATGACTAAAAGCATCGGAAAAGAAAACCAAAATGTATTTTATAGAGCAATACTTGCAGCAAGAATAATTAAAGGAAAGACTTCAAAAGCTGTGACGAAGTGACGGAGGACTTGTTTCTATGATGAGGACTCAAACAGAACTCGAAGAAACACCCTAGTAAACAGTGAGTCGAGGGGTAACAAAAATGTGAAAGTGCGTTTGTGGGTTGTGTGTGTATGAAAAAAAGTGTATTTATTTTCCTTTGAGATACAATTTATTTATTTAATCGTACAAGACTAAAAATAGTTTTTCTATTTCCTTTCTTTCTGTTGTTTTTTTTTTTTTATAATGTAGCTTTCCTTGTTTTCCACATTGGTGAACACTGTAAAGTGACTTCCAACTCCACTTCCCTGTGCAACACTGGCGGTTGGCTGATGAGTCGGGGTGTAATGGTTTGTTCAGCTCATGAGACACCATGATACGTGATACTGAGATCATGACAACCAGAGGACACTTGTTCTCACAAATAGTGTGAAGGTTTCAATAATCACAAACTGCGTTTTGAAAGCTCTTCCTTTAAGGTGAGTTATCCATTTCAGATTTGTTAGGGTTTATGCTTCTCTTTATCTATGGTAGCCAAATTTCACAAATCAAAT
The DNA here is from genome assembly GCA_014839685.1 of Anableps anableps. Lineage (NCBI taxonomy): Eukaryota > Metazoa > Chordata > Actinopteri > Cyprinodontiformes > Anablepidae > Anableps > Anableps anableps. Next base: position 8,366,920 of record CM026084.1, read on the forward strand.
ATAAACTGAAATTTTAGAGCTGACAATTTTTTAGATTTATAGCTAGAAACTATCAAATGTGCTTCCTTAGAAAAAGTTAAAAACCTACTTAGTTTAATGCCCTTAGGAAGTTTTGAGTCAGGTGCTAGCTTTAGCATTGTTAGCTTCCGTTGGTTTAAATTATTTTCTAACCATGCTTAGAAATAATTTGTGTCTTGTTTTTTTTTTTTTTTTATAATGTAGCTTTCCTTGTTTTCCACATTGGTGAACACTGTAAAGTGACTTCCAACTCCACTTCCCTGTGCAACAGTTACAGTTTATTTTCCTGTAAGGCATCAAAATTACAGACCAAAAAATGATTTAAAAGTCATGGTGTCAGCTTTAAAACTATTTATCAGAGTGTTATCATCTAGCCCTATTAACAGTCGTTTTGGTGAGCTCCGTTCACACAACATTGGGTTTTTTTCTTGCTTTGAAAAAAAAAAAAAAAAAGTAAAAAATTTCAGATGTAGCTTGAAGCACTTATCTTCATATCATAGGCTTAAATCTGTTTCACCAGGTGAAGTCAGGGCAACACATTAGCTGGACAGGAATGTGTGTGACAAAAAACTTACCTTAAAGTCGAATTGTCATCACATTTCAGTATCACGAGATTTCGTACCATGAAATGCTGTTACACCCCAACTGATGGGCATGCTGGTATTTATCCTTTTATCCTTTATGCGACGTGATCAACCAATTCCAGACAGAAGAATCTAACACTATTGGCCTGACTTTAGGTTAGAGAGAAATTGCTTATGATGTCTCTGTCTATTTTTATATTTACTCCTGAAATTCTTTTCGTATAGCTTTTATCTTTGAAGCTTCACAGGAAAACTCTGTCAGCATTTTGTTTTATTTTTTACAGAACATGTGTTTCCTTTGAAACTGCTATCTAAATAGTCTGTAGACCAAAAGAAACGACCGTAGTTCAATTTGGAGAAGAAAAAAAAAGAAAAGAAAATAACACCAACTTTATAATTGCATGACTGGCTCACAGCTACACTAAAAACAAAATGACACTTGTTAAAGAAAAATGTTTGGAAGAAATATGTGATTATTTTTGCAGTAGCACAATTTCTTGCATTGTATTCAAGACTGAATACCAGTGTTATGATCTCTTGAGAAATTCTAGGGCTAAAAAAAACAAAAAACAAAACAGTAATTAGTTTATACTCTGTGTGAAATATTTGTGTTATCGTGTGATCATCTCACCACTTTAAAGAACAGCTAAAAAATAACAAGCATGAGGGCACTAGAGCGGGAGGCTATAATTAGGAACTTTATTGTTTTATCTGAAGAGTTTTCTTCTCAATGGCCTTTGATGAGGTAGTGAGGCTTTTCACTTTTGTATTTTTATCAGATTTGGAATGATGGCAAAAAAAAAGTAAACCATTCCTTTTTGACTATGAGAAGACAAAAATAATCCAAGAAAATGATATTTTTCAAAGCATCACATCACGTGTAGGAATGGCTGTTGCTTTCCACACATAAACTGCATGAACGTGTATGTGCTAAAAAGCTCTCTTGTGAAAACCTGCTCAGTGTCTCTCGAACCCCAAACTGTAGTGACCTGTAGATGTAGTGTAGCTGCCAACAATATGTTTCTTTATCTTGTGTGAGTAGCCTCAGCATGGATACTCCCTGACTGAGGAACAGCTAGACCCAGCTAAAGCCCGTACATTGTGGATTTTCATCATGTTCTCCCGCATCAGTGGGTATGTATGCTAAGTACAACATCTTGTGACAATCTCTGACCTCATCGGCAGCCTTCTGACTCAGAACAAAGGACCGTCCTGATACAGACACTGTAGCCCTGCTGTTTTCTCCAGCTGGTTGTGAGCAGCACGCTAAATTCACATGACCGCATAAACCCTGTACATGAGCTCATCGTGCAATTAAAACACCCTGTAGATAAGTCTGTACAGTCATGTCTAATAGTGTCTTTACTCTGCTGGGCAAAGTTTGAGAAGTCAGGGAAATAACTAAAAATGGATATCCCTGTTCAGTGACATGGGTGTTGTAATTCTTGCATCTGTGTGTCTCATACCGGCTACACGGTTTTCCAAACAGGCATTTGAACCTTTTTGTTTAAAGTAGGCATAGACCCATGACAGGTATCCGGGTGTATAAAGGATTCAAAAAGTTATTATGTCATATAGTTCCTGTGGTTGAAAGCCTATTCAATGAGATGCCAGAGAAAGTACCAGAGCAACCAAGTTTTCTCCAGCTGTCAGCTAGAGCATATAGTGTTTTGGAAAATATTTCTGCTCAAGAAAAACCCAGGAGGTCATGGTGTGGAAACAGAGAACGCCACCTCTCTCATGTTTTAAGGTAATGCAGTTTTAAAACAACCGCCAGAAAGCGACGAGCTGCATGTTACTCAGCTGTGTGCAGGCTCATAATCTGAACTAATAGGTGTTATGCTGTTAAGAGTTTAATGACAAAAACGTCTAATGTTCTGTGCAACAAGCAATCGATAGCTTTGCCTATGCTATAATTTTCGAACCTGAGTAAGAATAACAATAAATAAATGGTATAGATATATCGTTCTAACAACAATAACTAATGTTTTAAGTAGGGTTGTCCCGATGCGATATTGATATTGGATTATAAAGGCCGGCATCTAAAATCTCTGCTAGCATTTCTATCCAGCAGCACTTATATCCCGCACGTAGACCCATTGGTTAATAATAAATGGGTCAGTTGTTCTCATACCTGTTGTTGTTGACTATTGTTCTCTGTTTGAGTAATATCACTTGATCAAGCCTTTTTTTACCATTCCACACTACAAAATAAGAACTAAAAGTATGTATGCTTTGTGCTGATATCATATCGGCTCAATATCAGTATCGGACAATACTCAAAGCTGCAATATTGGTATCATATCGGAAGTGAAAAAGTTGGATCGGGACACCTCTAGTTTTATTTTGGCAGCAGCAGAAATTTCGGTTTCCTGTGAGGACATTCCAGGAGTTCTGAACTTGAGGTGATTGCTAAGTTTGAAACATCCAAGCCAGGACAAACTTTGTTCTTGTTTTTGGACCATGAGTGACAGAACCAATTACTCAGTTCTTCTGGATTAACTATAGGCCTTAAAGATGATCATACCATGAGAACCTCATGTTTAGTTTGAAGTGCACACCGCTTTCTTCTGATGTTGGGTTCCATTGGGTTCTGCTGAGTTGTTAGCTCTGTGACTCATGATTTGCCCATTCTATCGACACAACGTTAACTAAAGGTAGCGCTGCAGTGGTTCAGTGTTCAAAGGATAAATAGAGGGAGAAAAAAAAACAGGAAGTTATTTCAAACACTGAGGCTTTAAAATGCTAAACTAGTTCTGCCTAGAAAATAGTTCCTGGTATTTTACTTACTTTTTTCAATGAATAAAGCAGCTCCATGCAAGTCTCTACTTTTTTCATAAATTGTTTCAAGATTTTGGAATTAAAAAAACCTACAAAACTTTCGCAGTTTAATGATACGGCTGCATCCAGGTAAAACTAATTCTCCAATAAAAGAAATTAATTGCCAGGTAAATTTTTGCATTACTTACTATCCATAAAATTATACAGTAATTAAGACTTTAAGTATTGTGGCAATTGAGTATTCTGAATTATTTATTTTTAATTTGATTTGGATTTTCATCATCAGTATTTGGATATTCATGAATGTGCAAACATTAGATGTAATGAAGCATTCAGTTTTAGTAGCCATCACACATCCAAATTCCACCAGCAATACCACGTTAAATGTAGCGGGAAATTTTACCCCGTATAATGTTTTTGTTAACTGGATGCACAGACCGGATGTTTTCTGTTCAGATGCTGAATCACTGATGTCAAACTTTTCTGTCTTACGTTGGATGACCTTTTCACGCTTTCATTCTGGATTTTTTTTTTTTTTTTTTTTTTTTTTTTAACACGTCAAGCAATCACAATAATGAATTTTGAGCAGTACAAAGCTGTTTAACTAATTGAAGCTTCAAATCAAAGGATGCTGCCTGAAGTTTTCCAGTTACTTAAATTAATTGTTGTAACCCTAAATGTTCATATGCGGACACTGGATTCCCAACATGTCCAACAAGTTGGTGTAGGTGGAACCAAAGATGATGTCAAACAGATTTGAGACTGAATCGTTCTGTAATCTTACTATTGTTTTGGCAATAAGGTGATATAATTTAAGGAATTACAGAATGGAGATAAAACTGGTATCATCTGCCAACATGTGCGCAAAAACAGAATATGTAATCGGATACTTCTTCTTTACTTTCAAGTTGCCGCCCTCACTTTTCTTTGCTTCAAACACTCTTGTGCTTGAATTGAAAATGGGGATATATCTTTTTGATTTTCAAGATGTTGAGGTGAGCAAAAATGGATTTCTGAGTTTGTAGAAGCCACTTAGCTCTTTTCACTTCCTCGTGTCTGAGTCAGTGATCGCTGCTTTGTCATCTCATCCATAACGTGATGTGTAATGAAGTTCCATTGTCTGTTTGGTGACATATTTCCCAGAGTTTTAATGAGTAGATGATCACAGCACTAGAACTCGTATCCACTTTTGTCTTTACAAAACAACTGTCTTCCTGTAAGCTGAGATTTAGTCAATAAAACGAGAATATGTGTTGGAGTGAAATTTGTTTTTTTTTTTTCTATTTTTTTTTTTTTTTTTTAAATCTCATGACATTTGATGCCGATGTCCTTGAAGGCCCAGTGAATTTTAAGAGGTACATTAGCTTTAGCAGTAAACCTGATTTTAACACTGCTTTTTTAAAAAAAATATCACCCAGCAGACTTTACCAATTTTAAACCCAAATTCATTATTTTAGACATAAATTCACAACTGAGGTCTGTGAAATCTCAGCATACTAAATGGTTGAAATATCTTTAACAATCAGCATATCAAAAACAACCACTTCTCCAGGAATGAGCTTTACCAGATGACATTAATAACTTTAACATTGCACACGTGATCAAGAAAACCACATGTTGTGGTTTCATCTTATATATTAATTTCATTTAAAGTGTCTTAAATATGAAAACATGCAAGCTGCTAACAAACTGTTTAGCCAGAAGTAGTACTGATATTAGCATAATTAGGAATAACAACCACAGGTAAATAAAGTGCAAAATTTTCATCAGTCAGCTTTTGAACTGTAATAGTTAATCCACTTCCATGATCCCAACTATAATTGTTGCTAATTGTAGCGATCTGGACTAAATGCAAACAAATATAACTAGTTCATTTTTAAACTCAAGTGTTTTTATGAGTCATTTTGAAATATTTATGATATATTTTAAATTAGAAAAAGGGTAGGGTTAAAGGATTCAAGTCAATATAAATTATTTTTTTTAAGTGAAATTAAAAAGTCATATTGCAGAGTAATATTTTAAAAAGAGACTTGGATGTTTGACTGACAGGTAAAATATGCTAGCAAGCCATGAGCAGCTAGCAGCCCTACAACCTTAGTTAGCCTAAAGAACAGGAAATAATTAATGTCTCAGGACCCATAAGAGAATCACTTTAGTGTGGATTTACAGTTCTTTATTCTTCTTCCAGCACATTATTACCCCCCAGTCAGGTTTTTAGGGGGTAGCAACAACACTTGCTCAAGTTATGGCAACTGAGTTTTCCACCTCTCTAAGCAAACAGAACATTTGTAATATTACGGTGGAGGGAGGGGAAGGGATGTCTTTATTTTGGAATCAAGAGATAAGTTATTGATCTTTGTGTGAAAGCTTTTAAGGATTTTAGTAAGTTAAATATAAAGCCTTTGCAAATGAAAACTGAGAAAAAAATATTGTGATTTATAAATATTCTGCCTGTACATGGAGTGCAAACACGAAACACTGATGAAAACGCAAGTAATGGAGAACTCAAATTTTTCTCTATGTCTGGATGATTCAGCAATAAATTTGTCTATTAGTGCTTGTTCCTGAGATATGTTGAAGCAGAATTAAAAAGATGCTACAGTTCATAAACAAAGCTGCCATAAAAGCAGCTCTAGATCCCTAAATCTATCATAAACAAAAGCAAAACAGTAACTGTAGACTGAATTCTTGCCAGGAAAAAGCATTTGATCCCCTTTCAATTTTTTTCTGCTTTCTTTTCTTTTGTCCCACTTATTTCAGCTTATGTAACATATTTTAACCTGAGTAAACACAAAATTGTTTTGAAATGAGGATTTTATTCATTAAGGGGGGTGGGGGGTAAAAAACTAAACCACTCAATGTCAATGTGAATGAGTAATTCCTTATAAGAGTTTCCTTTTCGAGAAACTACCAGGAAACTACCGTGGCCCCCGAAATTATGGCAAGCTGTCAGGTCTTAAAGCTGCAAAGCAATCTCGGCTAATGCTATGTGGAGGGAAAATAACACAGGACATCATCCTGAACAGCAAAACATGGCGGTGGCAGCATCATGAAGTAGAAATGCTATTTTGAGAGATTACACATCACACAGAAAATCCAGAAGGTTGAACAAAATATTTATTCTTACAATTACAAGACCTCTGATACTCCCGAGAGGTGAACAAGACGGTACAAAAATCTGCCATAAAAGTCCGATGATGGCAACATTAAAACAATAAGTTGGCAGTCTTCTTCTGATGTCAAATGAAAATCACCACAGCATTGAGGCAGATGGAAAAGGAACTGGAATGTAACATTTAGTGTGTACCGGGACAGGAAAGGCGTTTTTACATTAATGTTGCAGAAAACCTCCTCCTGCTCCATGTGTTACTGTGGTAACAGCATGAGAAAAAAAAACCCCAAAACAAAATAAAAAACACCAGGTAAAAAAACAACCCAAAATCATTACAATATCTGAGATTCAGCCCTGAGAGCAACACTTTTTTTTTTTTTTTTTTAAATGCAAACTTTTTTTTTTTTTTTTTTTTTTAAGCAATACAACATATTCAGAAATGTATATTTGGTACAAATCACTGAAGCTTCCAGATTTGCTGGCAAACCTGCGAGAAGCCTACTGTTTTACTGCAATAAAAACACAAACTGGGAAAATACAAAAACAGAGATGGCACAAAAGGACCAGCCAGTAGGTTTTCTTTAAGGTGAGACTTGGATTCCTCTGAGATGCTTCATGCTGCCACAATAAGCAGCCGAAGCTGCCGCTGAGAGGCGATTCTGAGACAGTCATGGCTTAATGCAACCATCACCATCAGAGGTTTCAGGCGGCTCCATGCTGCCCCCAGTGGTGCTTCTGTAAAAGTACGCAGAGATGCCAATACTGATCACAGAGACTTCCTCCAGACAGACAGCCTGAGAGGCCTGAACACACAGGGCGCAAGTCCAAGGGTCGCACAGTCCGCTGGGATCATTAACAATATCAGCAACAGAAAAAGTGCATGCCAGGTGCCTTGACTCGGGATGTGAGGGTCGGCCGATTTGTTGCTGCGCCCCGAGATCCTGAGTGGAGAGGAACCTTTATACCTCCGTAGATCAGATAAGGCTTTTACAGAGAAGGGTTCAGGTGCAGATACTCAAAAAAAAAAAATAATAATAATAATAATAATAATCAAGAGATGAAACACATTTTAGTGATGAATTTTAAGAGAAACTTTCAGTGACTCTGACTGCAGAGCTGGAGTGAAGTTGAAAAGAGAAACGAGCACATTCTGCTGTGAACGGAGCGGACTTCAGCGCAGACTGTGGAGAGGTCCCCGCAAGCGGCTTTAAAAGCCTTGCTCTTAAAGGGACCTCGTCACAAAAGGAGGACACGTACTGGATCATCGTTCTACCACGGGATTCGCTGGAAGTCGTTCTGGGAGTCGAAGAGTCCAACTAATTTAAAAGGCAGCGCCGGCGAAAACAACATGGGCACGTTTTTAAATGATCCCAACCAAAAGTGGGAGGCCAAAGTGCTTTGGAGTTGCACGAAAAAAAAAACAAAAAAAAACAAAACAAAAAAAAAACCACGAGAAAACAAAATCATCACAAACGGTGTGATGAGGTTTCTTCGCAGTGAAAAAGGTGACAAAAGAGCATCAAAGAGCCACGAGAAACCGTGGAGCTGAACAGTGCTGCGGGGCCCAGACTGGAGTGCTTCCTGTTAGAATACATTCAATCGCGCGCGCACACACACACACACACACACACACACTGCATCGATGGAATCATCCGAGCTCCAAGGTTACAACAGGTGCTGCATCATTTAAAGCAAAGCCCCTAATACTATTACCAATATGCTGCTTATCTAGCATCAAAATTCCCTGCCCCTCCCTCACCTGTTGCTACACGCAACAGGTGGGGGAGGGGCAGAAAGCCTGACTAAATAACCAGTTAAATAGAGATTTTCTCAGAACATCAACAATAATAATTTAATATCTATAGCAGACAGATGTCATAATGCTACAAGTTTGTAAAAAAAAAAGTTGAGAAATCCTCAGGGCAGTGGAAGTTTAACGAGTGCTGGCAGTTTGAAACAACTTCACCTGAAAATGATCACATCCATGGGATGCAGAACGTCATCAGTGGATATTTTCACTCTCCAACCTCACAGGAGACCTTTGTTTAATTTGTCACCATTTTCCCAGCTGTTTATAATTTAACTACCCTTAAAGTGTGTTAGTGGATGGTGCCAACTGTATCAACAGCCAGTTAGTTCGCAGGCTTTTAATGCCTGCTAACACAGCGTTGTACGCCATGGAAACAGTCCGAGTCGTTTTAAACTTGTCTTACCAGCTGTTGCTCTGAGGATTTCTTTACTTTTATGCAAACTTATTGTAATACAGGAAAGGGAACTATTACTGCAAAAAATCTTAACTATCCCTTTAATAGCAGCTCGTTAGCCTCCAGCGAGGGGATAACATACTACACGCATGTTGACCTTAAAACTAACACTAAATTTAGGGGCCATTCTAAATGTTTGCCCAATTTTATGCACTAAAATGAATGTGAACATTATTACACCACTCAATATGTGATATTTTGCAGACAGTAGGAATAACTGTTGCTTTTTTTTTTTTTTTTTTGCTTTAAATAACAGAAATGTGATCATATTATTTGTATTTTGTGTAAATACCAAGCTAGTGGTATTAAGGCTGCAATGCCACACCAGCCCATCCCTGCTCAGACAGTTTGCAGTGTGAGCGCAGCAGCTCGACTCCATCCCACTTGGTTCTGTCCCACATTGGAATAAAACAAATAAGAATCTCCTTGACTGGTTGAAGAACATTAAAATGCTAAACTGATACAATTCTCCAAAGGAAAATAAAACACACACACACAAAGATAAAACAATTAAGCCTCTTTGACAAACAGCTGAAGAAGCCCATAAGAAAAGTTCAGGAATAAATAAACCAAATATAATCAAATATTTAGAAATTCTTTAAAAAATTAAATATCTTTGATTATTATTCATATTGATCTGAGCAAAAAGAACAATCCCATATAAATAAGCAGACAAAACCACAAATTCAGCATGTTACTCTGTAATTTTCCTGCAGTCCACAGGTTTGGGCCGGGGGGGGGGGGGGTCGGCTGAGTACCGGCGGGCCAGCCTCCTCCAGTATAACAGTCTCTCTGAAGAGCAGAGGGAGTCGATAAGGTTTGTGGGTGCTAGCTGTCAATCGAGGGGGGACCCTGGTCCGTCGTTGCCATGGTTACTGGCAGATGCCTGCAGGATTCGGTAAAAATCAATGAGTGATCGTGAAGACACATTTCCACATGTTTCAGACGGAGCAGCAACCTCTGAGGGGCCGACTGGGAGGACAGCGGCGCTGCCGCGGCTATCAGCCGAGAGCACGCGCTCAGCGAGTGGTGATAAGCTGTTGACTGTGGGGTGGGGATTAGTTTCTTAAACACATTTTTGAAACAATGTCTTTAATAGGTTATGAATGGCTTAAAAAAATAAATAAATAAAACAATACTATAAAATTTCAGAACCAGTGACTTGAAAAAGTATTCGCAACCATTGACCTTTTACCAGTTTTGACCACAAACTGTATTCGATTGGGACTTTTATGCGATTAACCAACACAAACCAGTGTGAATAACTGTGAAGTGGAAGGAAAAGGATGCATGGTTTTCATCTTCTTTTGATGAATAAATGTCTAAAAAGTGTGGCTTGCATTTATTTTATTATTTATTATTTATGTGTGAATGTGGTTTGATCGAAAGGGTGTTCTTTCCTGTATTTAGCTCTGTCCGTTGTACAGTCAAAAAGTACGTGTCGCAAATAGATCGGAGCGTTTGTAAATCATGGCTGCCGATGCAGATCCATCTGAAAGAGCAGAGCTCACCGCTGTTTCCCTTCGTCTTGCTCCCTTGTGTTTTCATTGATGAAGTATCCAAATGGTTCGAGGGGACTGTCGTTTCATAAAGCGACTGCTTTTCTCCTAACAGGATCTGACAGCCCCACAGAAAGCACACGTTCCAAACTTTACAAATAGTGGTCCGAGTGTAGAACCAGTGTGTATACACTGGTAGTATAGTTGTATAACTATTAGGCAGCCATCTTTATATTTAAAAAAAAATAAAAAAAAAAAAAAAAAACCTAAGAAGGCAGTAAATGGACCGGATTTTCTGCCAAACACCAAACTTTGTTAAAAAAAACAAAAAACAAACAAAAAAAAGCCTCCGAAAATTGAACAGACCTCAGTTTCATGTTTTATTGTAGATATGCCTCAACAATAACCCATAAACAACAATAAAAATCCCTGATGAGCATTAAAAACAATTTAATTAATTGTTGGAGAGTTCTGCCGGCTGGATATGCAAGAACAAATGAGTATTGCTCGAAAATGAATCAAAACATGGAAAATAGGGGCTCCATATTGTTCATATAAAAACAGATCGGTGCATTGTTGGTGCAGAAACCAAAAGCTGTTCTATGATGATGCATCCATTCAGAAACAGAAAATTTCACATAACTCTGCTATAACTGTGTCAGGCCTGTGTGCGCTGCTGATACGGGAAAACCCCCCAAAAATACAGAGCAGAAAAAAGAAGTGTAGAAGTGAGGCGCCTGGGGTTGAGCGTTCAGCTCGAGGTGAGATCATTTTCAAAAACCTCCCTCCTAGTTAACAGAAACGAACCAAAAGGACGAGAATTTGCACCTCCTAAAGATAGTGCGGAAAAGCTAGCTAGCTAGCTAGCAAGGATATATATTAGCAGCTAGTTACTTGTAGCCTCAACTGCCTCAAGTTGCAGAACGCAAAGATGTCTGCGCACGACCCAAACTTTCCCCTGACAGAACCGTCACAGTAGAAAAAAAAATACTACACATACAAGACTGAATAGTCCTGCCACGACTATATGTAAGACATGCGATTAACATATTTAAGGCCAACTTATGGTTTTAAAAATAAATTTAAGACATTTTAAGGCCCTAATTTTAGATGTAGAGCAGTGCAGTCTCATGTGTAAACACCAGAACTCACCTCATGAGGTTTGTGTAAACTGTCACCTGTCGCCCCATCGGTTCCCTGGAGGTGCTTTCAACATCTTGTTCTGATAAAAAAGGTCAACAAATGTTTGGGGTTTTTTTTCTTGGTTATTTTACACAATGCACAGACTGTTGCTTGTGGTTTCTTAGAGGCTCACCTTGTGCTTCTTACACTTCATGGAGAAATTGTCTTCGACGAGCACACAGTCTGCCGGAACAAGGGGAGAATGTTTTTATAGAGATGTCCCGCTGATTCATCTGAAAGGTTCAACCACCCACATGTGCGACTTCGGGCTTTGGCGGAAGTTATCGCAGCCAACAGCGCCTTGGAAAGCTGCTACTTCCACACACATTCGTGCACACACTGCTTCACACACAGCTACAGTTACTGGTATATGTGTTCAGCTTTTCTTCAACTGTTCTGAAAGCAAAACACACGCAGCGCTTTGCAAGGCGTATTAACAGTAAATGATGTAAAGACCACAAACTTCTATGTATTTTACAGTATGTATGTATTTTGTGTGATAGACCAAACACAAAAATCACTGGATTTAAAGGAATATGATACATTGTTACATATATAATGGGGATGCTCTGATTAGGTTTTATGCTGCTGATTCCGATCACATGGATTGACTGTTAATTTTTTGACTGAATGCTAATGGCTATGTGATCTGGCAAAAAGGAACCATAAAATCACCTTAATTTTGACAAAAAAACGTACAAAAACCTAGCAGGCACAATGCAGCAGCTATTCAATCAAAAAAGACAACTGAAAAACTGGCTATCAGTAATACAATAACTTAACAGATTGAAAACAGTAAGGCTCTCAACAGCCTAAGTTATGCAGAAAGTCAAACAAATCTCACAACATTGCCTTTATACTGGAAGCATTGTGAGGATCATGTTTGATTTCTCCAGTGCTTTCAACACCATCCAGCCAGGACTTCTGAGGGACAAGCTGGAGCTGCCAGGAGTGGACCACCACACGTCCCAGTGGATACTGGACTACCTCACTGGCTGGATGTGAGGACACAGGGCTGTGTGTCCGACAGGCTGGTCTGCAGTACAGGGGTCCCTCAGGGAACCGTGCTGGCACCATTCCTCTTCACCCTGTGCACTACAGACTCCCCATCAACTCCCCATGGTGCCATCTGCAAAAGTTCTCTGATGACGCTGCCACAGTTGGTGTCATCACAGGTGGGGACGACTCAGAGGACAGACGGTGGACTTAGGACTTTGTGGACCGGTGCCAGAGGAACCACCTCCTGATCAATGCTGCTAAAACCAAGATTTGTGGATTTCCACAGGCGCAGACACACCTCACTGACACTGGTGAACAGGGAGTGGACATTGAGATCGTGGACTCATAAGTACCTGGGTGTTCACCTGAACAATAAACTGGACTGGACTCACAACACTGATGTGCTTTACAGGAAGGGTCAGAGCAGACTCTTCCTGCTGAGGAGGCTGAGGTCTTTTGGAGTGCAGGGGGCGCTCCTGAAGACCTTCTTTGACTTGGTAGTGGCATCAGTCATCTTCTATGGGACTGTGTGTTGGAGCACCAGCTGATCTACAGCTGAGAGGAAGGAGTTAAATAAGATCATCAGGAAGGCCAGCTCTGTGCTAGGATGCCCCTCGACCCAGTGCAGGTGGTGGGAGACAGAAGGATTCTAGCTAAAATGACATCACTGATGGACAATGTCTCCCACCCCATGCATGAAGCTGCTGCTGAGCTGGAGAGCTGCTTCGGTGGCAGACTGCTGCATCCTAGGTGCACTGAGGAGTGTTATAGGAGATCCTTCCTCCCAGCAGCGGTTACATTCTATAACCATTATTGCTCCCAACAAAATTAATGTGTTTATATCAATGCTAGTATCTGTACAACTTTATCGTTTTTCTATTGTCACTAACTGTAAATAGTTTGTATTTTTAATGCCCAGAGACATGCACATCTTGTACATTTTTAATTAACCAACTGAGTTGCACATTCTTCTGGACTGGAGTATTTTTACAATTACACAGTATTCATGCAGAAATTTTGCCTTACTATACAGTATACTTACTGTAGGACCACTGGAAGGATGCAGAGGAGCCCGATGAATTTAATTATTTTTTTCGGGTTATTTCCTTTTTTTCTGCTAGTCTATCATACAAAATTCCAGTGAGGTTTGTGGTTTTAATGTGACAAAAGGTGGGAATACTTTTGCAAGGTACTCTGCAGTGTATTTGGATGTGGTAAAGCTGCTGAAACAATGAGCCCTTACCTGATTCCAGAGCACACCTGTAGTGGTACTTGTTAGGACAGCCTTTGAAGAAGCAGCCCAGTGTTGCTCCTGGATTGTGGCATGCTGAACACATCTGGAAAAACACAGGTCCAAAGAGGAGCAGGTGAGTTAAACACTTGATAAACAAGAGGCCAAATGACGAGGACAAAACTTTTCCTGCTCCTAAAGACTCTGACTGCCATCACTTTCATGAGGTTTAAGACCTCCTTACACAACAAATCTGATATTCAGACTTCAAAACTGGGCAAGTAGGCAACAGCAAAGATATTTAATGGGAAAAGCTGACAGGGAGTGCAAGTTCTTAGGTCCTGCAGAAAGAAAACAACCTCAAAGCATACGGAAACACTTCTTAGATGTTTGGTTGTTCTTTTGGGAGCAAAAACAGAAAACAAATCACAGATATATAGGAAATAGCTGAACATTCTGATTGTAAAACAAAAAAAGACATTACTGTAACTAATGGCAACATTTTTTTCATATCAAGTAGAAGAAATATAATGGGATCACTCAAAGTGGAGGAATAAATTGTGGAAGCACCCTGCAGTAGCAAAGAGAGCCTGGAGACCATAATGATCTGGCTAACAGACAGCAAACACTTGAAACAAGAGAAAGGATCTGAAAACTATTTCAAGAAGCTAAACCAACAAAGAGTCTGGTTGTTCCCAGATGGCTGGGTCCGAAATATGGAGCAAAGTGTCCAGGTTGTAACAGAGAAACATCCAGGTAGACGTGAAGGGAGCCGTGAGTGAATCAGGACAGAATACAAAGCAATCTTGGCTTGAAAATAGGAAGTCTACGAACAAAAGAAACAGAGGAGAAAACAGGCAGAAACAGGAGTAAAAGTTTGTGTGCAAACTGAAAGAGATCAGCTGAAGGAAGTGGGATTTACGTCAAGAAAGCCAAACTAGAGCCAGGAAAATACGAGGTTCCAGTCAGTCAAAGAGAAGCATCCATAGAACATAGATGATTGAAGGGAAGAGGGATTTCTGTGATGAATCCTGGATCTGTATGGCAAAAGGAGATGGTCTAGATGCGTAGGTTTGCTGATGATGAAGCCATTTCTTAGGACCATAATGTATCTCTTCATCAAGCAAAGAGAGTTCCAACTTTTCCTCAGGAAAGGTAGATCAACATTTCACAACATAATCCCTCCTGCAGCTGCGAGCTGAGAAACCTTTTTTAATTCAGCAAACTTTCTCCTGTATTACTCCATAATCTACACCCTGGAGAATAATCAATTACAGTAAAAACATTATTTCTGATGTCTATACAGATGAGCCCCGTTTCCAACCCTGAGCAAAGCCTAAGAAAAAAACTCCCATTGATTTAAATGTTGCAAATAATATCAGAGCTGTTTGTCTAAAAGACCTGAATTATTCAGGTCTTCTGTAGCGGCTAACACATCTGAGGTATCAACCACAACTACATCTACTGTATTGCCATTCCATTAAAAAGCAGCTTTACCGTCTCCTGGGCAACCTTGACGGCTTCCTCCAGCCCGTAAACTTTGCCCCTGACGAGGAACACGCCTGCCGACCAGATGCCGCAATCCTCATGGAGCCAATATTCGCACGGCTCCACGGGCAACACAGGCGGGCTGTACCAGTCCTGGACGTCTGTGAGACCGCCATCTGATCGGGCCCGCTTGGCTGCGGGGCTGCTGATCCTACCGCTGGCCCACTTGCGGCCCCCCAGGAGGCCCTTCTGCTTTAGCGGAGCCCCCGGGCTGATGACCCAATGTCTGGCTCTCATAGTGCTAGAAGAAGAGTCGGAATCACTGGAATCCTCATCCTCTTTCAGACCCGACGCGTTGGGCGGTGCTTTGGTGTTCGGGCGGTACCCCTCGGGGTAATAGGGTCCGTGGAGGTCCCCCAAGTCAATGGAGTTGGCTGAGCGGCCGCACAAGCAGCAGACGAGAGCGCGCTGGTGTTGGCCGTGCTTGGACGGGCGTCCCAGATGCAGACAGGAAGTGCTGGGTATAACAGCGGACACGAAGCGGCTGGAGTGAGACTGCTGCTGCTTGGGTTCCGTCTTCACCTCTTCAGGGTAGTTTATTATCGTGCACAGAGCAGGGGACAACTGCTGACGCTTGACGCGAACAAAAGGAGAGAAACTGTCCAACCTGACGTCCTTCTTCTCCTCCTTGTAGTTGACGTACTTGAGCTTGATCTCGGGCTCCTTTGGGGAGAACATGGAGGAAGGCTGGCCGTGTCTGGGTTTCTTTCGCCTCCGTTTTGGTGGCGCCTTTGTCTTCTTGGCGGGAGATGCTTTGCTTCTAGGAGATTTGGTTTTGGGGTCACCCTGGTTGTTCTTTGGAGATTTTGGCGGAAGCTGAAGGGGCGAAACTTTTGATGCGTTAACTTCCACTGACTGTTCGGGCACAGTGACTAACTCTGGCTTCTTCTTTGAGTTCTGATGTACAGGGACCTGGGCACTTGACTGGGGTGGGGGTTTCGTCTTGGACTTCACAGGCCTACTCTGAGGTGGGCACACTGGTTTTCTGCTTGGCCTCGCAAGTTGAGGTCTTTTCGCAGGTGTGCCACCGCCTGATGTTTCAGTCTTGTTGATGAGTTCAGAAACAGAGGTAGAGTCATTGTAACTTTGAGCGTTGACGTTACTGGGTTTACTTTTTTTCACTTTCACAGCTTTTCTTTTGACGCTTCTCAGTGAGAATGTAGTCTTCGTCTTGCCTTTCCTCTTGGATCTGGGGAAGGCAGAATCGTGTGTTGCTGGCTGGGAGGCACTGGGTTTCTTACTGGCGAGTATGCTGCCTGACACTTTATAGCGATTTGAGTTTATATTCATGACTATTGCCTCCAGTCGAGTCCCTCTACCAGATCGCACGGGCAGCTTCCTTTCTTTTATCGTCCTCTCCAGCACATTCGCACTCCCGTTAACGTGAGGAACAGCACAACTGGTTTTGTTCTCCAGATTCACACAAGACTCATCAGCCAAGTCAATCAAAGGCTCCAAAATGGCCTTCTTTCTATGAGTTTTACTCTCATCACTAGAGTCTAACCTTGTTGAGCCATCATTGACCGTAGAGCTTGCCCGAGTGGTTCCATCTGTACTCAGGGTATCATGAACAGCATCATCGGCAGCCTCTAGATAAAAGCCCTCCGCGCTGGGTGAGCTGGAGGCCTGAGGAAGGAGGAACACGTCCTCCACATCATCTACTGAGGTAGAGGGTGGGGAGACGGGATCCTCCAAAGGACTCTTGTACTCCCTGCTCACTGAACACAGATCTGTGGCAACGCCGCTTTTGGAGATCACTTGGTCCTGTTTCTTAGCCTTAATGAAAAGCACATTGGAGGTCCCTCTGTCCTCATCCTGGTGAATTTCTGACCAACCATCATGCTGACCGTTCTCTAAATGATTTCTACTTTCAGAAAGAATGCTGTGCTTCTCTTCTACCAGTAGCTTGTCTTCATATCCATCGCCAGAAAGGACTTCTCTGTTAAATTCTGGAGGCTCTCTCACATCGTATTCTCTTGCATCGTCCTCTGGTCCCACTTGAGGTTGAGAAAAGGAGGGGAACAGTTCCGCGTGTGTGACGAGGTTGACAGGCTCCTCGTCCTGCTCCAGGTAATGCTGATTCAGTGCATAGCTGGTCTCCTCAAACCTGTTGTCCGTGTTGCATTGAGGGTGAAAGGAAAACTTGCTGACGGGTGACACGCTGTACAGAGGAGAGCTGTGAGTGGAGAAGACATGAGACCTGCTCACGTAGGACAGGGTGACTGTAGTGTGGGATAAGGCATTGTCTGGCTGAATCTGATCCCCTGATCGAGGCGTGACATCTGAGGAGCCAGTCTTTGAGAACTGTAACCCGGGGATGGTGGATCCAGAGTTTGGGGCCCAGCCAGAGCCCTTGACCCTCTGCAAGGCATCGAGAGATGGTGAGATGAGGTCATCCTCTTTCCTGGTCAAGTCGATTATGCTGGAGCGAGTGGGGGAAGAGACACCTTGGTGCTGTAGATCATCCAAGGTCCCAGGTGGCTGCTCCATAACAACTGGAATAGATGGAAAGAAGTTCATTATATTTATTTAAAAGAAGCATACAGTTGTATCAACATGGATGTCATATTAATTTTAGACAATTCAGTATTTTTTTTATTTGAAATGTTCTTTTATCACACTAGAAATTTATATATCTGGTGTTTTTTTTTTGTTTTGTTTTTGTTTTTTATTAACAATTTTGTTTTTAAAATTTACAGCTAGTCCATTTTCCAAAACAGATACAGCTTTCCCAAACCATATCTCAAATTTTCAAACTATGCATAAAACTAAACTGGTGCCTGGAATCCAACTAAACTGAACTAATTCTGGATGGATATTTGTTCTTTTAGATGGCTTAAAAATGGACAACTATTATTATGATGGGAACGATTACGACAAAAAAAAAATTTAAACCCCGAAGTCAATGACAATGAAACCCTTGAGTGCATTTAAATCTCTAACCGCAACTGTGACAAATACCGCTGACATGCGCAGGAAATGTCTAGTAAAAACTAAATTTCTATTTTTTTTTTTTTTTTTTTTTTTTTTTAAGTCATCATTTCGTCGGGGTTTAACTCTACACATTTATCTTCACAACTGTTTTAGGACAAAGGAAACCGTTAAACTGCGACCCCTGAGGTCACACCGCTGTCATAAGCTAGGCAACTGACGTGTACTTGGTTTTAATTCCTGTTGTAAAGAACACCCAAAAAAGTAATCACCAACAATTTACCTTTTAACGTTGTTCCACATTACTTTTCCATGTCAGTGATTTTAAGGAGTTAGTATAAGAGAAAAATACTTCTACAGACGAACAGTGAACTTTTCCCCACCGACACTGACAGGTCAGGATGGCTAGTTAGCTTAGCAAGCGCTAGCAAGCTAGCCTGGCCCGGTGTAGCTGCGCTAATCTCCCCTCGTGTCGGTTTCCATTGGATATTTCAGAGTTTCTACAAAATATTGTAAAAAATCCGAATTGTTATTCTTTAATACTTATGCACTATTACCGCCCATTAAACGACTACTATTTGTTGTCATTTCGGCTATGTATATTATCCCCAAAATGTAACTATTACAATACAATATCAACTTGCACAGCTGAAAATATTGCCTCTTCCTCAAGAGCTTCTATGACTCCCACCAACTTCTTTACGGGGTAAAAATGTCCGACGCAAATACAAAATCAAATCTTTCAGCACAAATACTAACCTTTGTCTTGTTAAATTAATTCCGAATAGAAGAATACACAATTTCTATGGAAAGTTTATTAAACGTTTTTTTTTACAGGTTTCCCAAAATAAGCGATAAACTACATTTTATTAAACTACGGAATACTTTTAATGGAGTTTGGCATTCCGTTTATTTAGAACGGTCCGCAAACGGGCAAGGCCCGGCTGGGTGAAACAAAGACAGGACGGAGGCAAGGGCTCTCTGCTGCGCTCCTGATCACAACTTACCCGGACGGGAAAAATCTCTGCGTTTTTAAACATTCACTAAGGATTTCATCCCAGCCTCCGTCTCCATCAACAGCAGCTCCTTTTCATATGAATTCTGATAGAGCTGGGAGAGAAAAAGCCCTTAATTAAATAAATATCCACTCACTTTCCAGGAACACACTACTCTGATAGCAGTGCTGTCATGTTGGAACCTAATCTCTGACTTCCGGATTTAGCCTTCAAAATAAATCACTAAATTTCGATAACCCAGCACATTTATTTACAGTTAATCGTTAAATTCCTATACGCCGTTTTGTTTCATCGTCCAAGTGTTAACTTTAGGAAAACCTTAAACGTGTTGTAAAGACTGCATGCCAATAAAAATGAAGCTATTTCCATATATTTCTATTCGGATAAATCGTACCTTTGCATCCAGCTGCGTGTCAACTTGATCAAAATAAATAAAGCATCAAGTGAAACGGCTAACACTCATCTGTGGAACGGATATGCATCGAAATCCGTTCAGTTCCACTACTGTTACTTTCAGTTAGACTAATGTGTCAGCAAGTGATTTTTATCAATTCAAAACTACTTTATTAACATTAAAAATGGTAGTTTTCGTGCTAGCTTTGCACAAGTTGCTAACCCATTTTCATTTATTTAACTTTAACTAGAAGACCCGGTCGATTCCTCTCAGTTAAAGGAAAATTGGTGAAGTTGTTCAGACGCCACTAATATGGCACAAGCCTTTAACTGGAAACCACTAAAACACCGGTATAACTGTTCACAGTACAAACCAGTTAACATCACCATAGACTGAGAGGGTGCTGGTCAAGAAAGAAGCCTGTGTTCCTAAACGTCAGGATTTAGGAGCAGAACTTGCTTGGAATGTGAAGCTGCCACACGGACAAGTCAAAGGCCATCTGGAGAGAAAGCTTTATGGTCAAACAAGTGAGCTGCTTGTCCACAACCATAAGGAACTATGAGTGGAAAGGTCAAGATGGAAGCTTGTACAAACTATGAAGCATAATGGCCATAGTCATGCTGAGGGTCAATTTTGCTGCCAACCAGACAATTTAAATGAACTCATATATTCTGCTAAGATGTCAAAATACGGGCAGAAGTAGCACAAATTCAAACTCATCTGTTTAAACGTAATGAAGGTGCCGTATAGAACTTTTCCATTCACCAAACATGGATTACAGAACAGAAAAAAAAAGGTAGGACAATGGCTGCAGACACTTCTGTGGTTGCATCTCTATAGCCAGGAAAGGTCTGCTTATTTTTGGTTCCATGCACTACAATGTTGTTGTTTTTTTTTTTTTTTTGGGGGGGGGGGGGGGGTGTTAGAAAGTTATCCAGAATTGAACCTTATGATGTATGAAAAATAATGGATGGCTTGTTAGGGCTGAGGAGCTGCATAATCAACAGGATTGGCACCAGAGTGTGATGGTGAACTGATCTGTTGATAGTCCACTGGATAATAGGACAGATTATTTATGCAGACACCGTGCACTCCTGCAAGCAGGCAAAAATACTTTTTGTTTTTTGTCATCTCCGTACCATCTTTGAACCCAGGTGGATGTACTAGAAGTTAACCATCATTCCCTACTAACAACAGTGCCCGGGCTGCTATGAACACTATATCCTGATGATGTGAGAAAGTTTTGAGTAAAAAAAAAAAAAAAAAAAAAAAAAAGAAGTATATGGTTGCCATGGAAATT
The DNA here is from genome assembly GCA_014839685.1 of Anableps anableps. Lineage (NCBI taxonomy): Eukaryota > Metazoa > Chordata > Actinopteri > Cyprinodontiformes > Anablepidae > Anableps > Anableps anableps. The sequence goes on from CM026084.1 coordinate 8,387,779, forward strand.
GCTTTCCTTCCAAGGTCTATTTGAATCTTCTACATCCTCTGGACAAGAGAAATGCATTTTAGTTTCAGTCACCATTTGTTTTTGTTTTTTTGCTGTGTGTAACAGAATCAACAAGAAGCATGACGTTTTTATTAACTGCATTCATTCAGTTTCAAGTGGAAGTGTCTAAAAACTTTAACTAGAACATAGGAGAAACTAGACATAAGAAAATCTGATTGAAGACTATGCTTAACAATTATGATCTGTGGAATAAAATATTGAGGGGTATTTTGTTTTTCATTTTTGGTGTTACTAATTTACCTTAAAGTCTTTTATTTAACTAAACTTTGTACTTTCAGATTCTCTTGCTGTCAGTCAGTATAAGACTTTCAGGTGAAATATGGGGTCAAGTATGCAAAAGCAAACTGCAAACTTCATAACCAGAAAGGGTGCAAAAATATTTATTGCTAATAAACCTGTAGTCAGTTGGTGTATATTTGCTTTATATTTACAATAATAGAGTACAGAAGAATGGGAACGTAAAAGAAAAATCCCAGCCATTTAAATAAATACAAAGGGACTGTCATGGAACAAGACGACAAACATAAACCAACTGGAGCAACTCCTATACAGCTGGACCAATGATTGCTGAGAGCGCGAAACAAAAAGACCAATACCTTTTAATGTATGTACTTAAATTATAGTCAGTGAATCTGTCTGTAAGAATGCCAATGACTTTTCCAGGAACATTGGGTTTGTGTGAACCGCGTTTGTTAATTTAGACGACAGACGGAGAAGCAACCTCGACGGCGCTTTCATTCCAAGGCTTGCTTACTGAGCAACATGTGTGCTGTGATGAAGGTGCAGAGGAGTCATAACAGACTGAACACTGGACTCATTCCTACTGGTGGTGTTATGCAAGTGTTACTTCTCAATATGCGCTTTTGTTTTGTTAAGCCAGTCAACATTACAGCTAAATGTCTTTGGCTAGCAACAGTCTATAGTGTTAAAACAGTAGCTTACACAGTCATAGTTTAGTGTATGCATGGCAGATGCTCTTTTTAAAAACATTATTTACAATAAGACATAGAAGGGGAGGGGGGAATACAAAAAAAAAAAAAAAAAAAAAAAATGTCACAGTTAACTGATGTGCATGAAATGCAAACTCTAGACATGAAATTCAAACTTCATAGTGTGTCTTCTTTAATAACATATATGATCTGTGTTTAGTGACCAGTGTGTAGTGTTTCTAAATAAGTCGTAGCACAGCTAAAATATAGTGGGCTTCTAAACATGCAGCACGGCAGGCGGACGTGATGCGTCGCTGTCAGAACTCCTTCGTGTCTTTGTTTTCAAACAGGTGGAGTCTCTGCTCCGCAGTCAGGCCTTCCTTCAGACTCTGGAGGGAAACAAGCACAAGAAATATTCAATGTTAGGACAGGTCTCACAAAAACCAAAGTGTGTTAGGCAGGGATCTGCCTCTAGTATTCAGTTGTCACCCAGTTCTGATTAAATCTAACCAGGTATGTTTCTTAGCTTTACTGTTTAAGACTTTTCTGGCTTAAAAAAAAAAAAAAAAAAGAAGTGAGGAATTTAGCATAAACTAAAGATCGTTGTCAGATCTTGAGTGGAAGACAGCAGGGTGTTTTACACCAACCCGTGGGTGTGTCTGCTTTGGTTTACCTAAAGGAGAGGAAGAAGTAGGCCTACACGTCTTCTGCTAACTGTCCCAGGGCATGTCTCGATTCACAGACTGAGGACAGAAGGGGAGGAAAAAACAAACACACACACACCAGCAAGTGTGTGTTAGACCACTGTGGTGTTTGATTTGCAACAAAATCCCAAGACTGCAGTTCAGATGGAGTCATAACATATAGTGCCATGGAAAAGTAGACATACCCCTTGAACTTTTTCCATGGTACAGCCACAAATGTGTGTTTAAGCAGGATTTTATGACAGGACAAGACCAACACAAATTAGAGCTTAACTGAAGTGGGGTGTGCTTTTCTTTCTTCAGTCAATACGTTGTAGAACCGTCTTTTGCTGAAATTACAGCTGCACAACTTTTGGGGCATGTCTCTACCAGCTTCACGAATGTAAGAAAAAAAAAAAAAAATCCTTAATTTCTCACCATTCAATAACTTCAGCTAAAATCTTGCTACATATCCTTAACTTGGATTTAGTTCTGGTCTTTGACTAGGCTATTTTAAAACATGAATATGCTTTGATCTGCTGGAAGTTGAAAATCTGCTGCAGCCTGTTTTGAAACCTGCCAGGTTTTGTTGCCCTGTATTTACTTCCTTCCATCTTCCTATCAACTCTGGCAGAGTTCCCAGACTCTGTCAAAGAAGAGGTTTAAGTTTTAGGTTTTTATTCAAGAAAAGTTAAAAACGATCATTTTCCTTTCATTTCACAGCTAGGCACTACTTTGTGTTGGTCTATCAAATAAAATCCATTTCAGTTTGTGGTTACATCAATAAGGCACTGCAGATTGATAAAACAGCCAGGGAGGCATGCACCGTTGCATGCAATTTTTCAGGCGACCTGCAGAGGGCAGCAAATAACTGAAACGTGCATCTCAGGCCTTAATGGATGAAAGCAGGACTGCTGTCTATTGTCAGTGTGTTGCTGATTCACATCACAGCCGTGTGGTGACACAGTTCAGTGAGAGCTCTTCTGGACTGCATGACTGATGCAAATGTTTTTTCTAACCTACCTTTGACCTCAGGGTACGCTCCGAGCGTTTGGCTGCAGCCGCTGCCATCTTCAGGATGTCAGGGTTGCTCTTGGACTTCATGATATCTGTCATGAGAAAGGTTAGAAAACGATCTGAATGAGATCGGTACTCAGATCACGGACTGAGTTTCAGGAAGCGTCTGTGTACCGTATCCTCCTCGCTCCAAATCCTCGAGTGACGGCTCTCCGAGCGCCTCGTGAGCCAGCTGCAGCTGCTCTCGGAGTCGGCCAAGATCCCGCTCTGCCTTGGCCTTCACGATGCTCAGCTCCGTGTAGATGTCCTTGTACTTATCTGTTGCATATTTCTTGTCCTGCAAACACATTGTTTCACTTAGTCAGACACAAAGCATTTCTGCACGTCTCGGCCAACTCTGAATTCTTGACAGCTGCCAAACGAAACCACAAAGGAATTGCCGTTACTCTTTGAGCAGCCTGGAGTTCGTCTTTGAGGGAGTTGATTTCCTGCTTCAGGTACTGCACCTCGGACTCCTTCACCCTCAGCATCACCTGAGCAACAACACAATGAGAAAAGATGTAGTTGCTCTCACAGCTGCAAGTGTTCCTGAGGGGAAACAGCTACTGTCGTCAAACTTCACCAGTACAAACTCGTTTTAGAATCTAATTCATGTGATTTTTATCCACTGCAACGTTTAACTGAGTCTTACTTCTAACTCATACAGTTCTTTCCCCTGGATTGTGGTGTTTGGATCTCCCGCTCCATCCTCAGATGTCATGGAGCGCATCTTGGTGATCTCTGCAGCCAGACGGTTGTTCAGCTCCTAAACATGGTTCAGAGGAGAAGCTCAGGACAGATTCGTGCAGAAAGTATGAGGCAGTAGTTCTACTGCGGGTCGGTATGAAGCGGCAGCGTGTGTCTGCACCTGGTTGTGTGCGTTGAGCTCCTGGTTCTCCCTCTGACACTGCCTGAGGGCCTGCCTCTCGGCCTCCAGAGCCTGGGCCAGGTGGGCGTTTTCCAGGCACTTCTGGGAATACTGCTCCGACAACACCTCGATCTCCCGCTGGAAGGAGCACAGCTCCTCCCTGAAACAGAACGCAGGGTATGATAATCCGTTCACCGTCCACGTTCAGAAAACGTTTCAAACATGACGCAGTGCCTTGCAAAAGTGTTCACGCTCATTTCATGTTTTTAACGTTTTGTCACAAGCTTCGATGCATTTTACTGGGGTTTCATGTGTTAAGACGAAAAATGAACATTTGAAACCTGTTTTCATTTGTATTCAGCCTAATTTACTCTAATTCTCCAAGATAAAAACCAGTGCAAACAACGGCCTTCAACAAATAGAGTCCACCTGTGAGTCGTTTACTCCCAGAGCAAAACAAAATCACACCAACGTCACACCAAATCCCAATAAAATCCATCGACATTTGAGGCCGCAACGTGAAAACTTCAAGTGTGTGTTTCAGTCCTCTGACCTATTATTCGGATAGACTGCTGTGCACATAAGATGTTTTAGTGTTGAGGACAGGCAGGTGAAACGAGCACACAGAGCCTTCATGCACGTTCATACAAGTCACAAGTGAAATATGCACTGATCAGGAAAAATCAGCAGGTCTTAAACGGAGAAGAGGTGACAGCTGACTGGCAGTGTGTAGCAGCATGGCTCAGCTTGACAGATCCTGGACTGTCAACCCAGAGACACAACTACTATATACGTTCAATTCTACAAAAAAAAAAAAAAAAAAAAAAAAAAAGGTCTATTTTTAATCATTCTATGTGTTGACAGCAAGTCTATTTTAGGAGAAATGACGTAAAGATGCCTCAGGCCAAAAGAATCTGCAGAATAAAAACAGAGAATCGAGGAAACATATGACAGCAACCATTTCATTTCTATAGCTGTGGCTTTGTAAAACGTACCCCGGTCCTATTATATAGTTTTCTCAAGGGTTGCATTGATTGCAGTTTTCTGGCCAGTCATGCTGATGTTTTTTTTTGTCAAAAAAGTCGCTAAGCTGGTAACAGCAGGATGACTACTGTTAATCGTGCACGTGTAGACGTTTAAAGAACTCCATAAATTAGTGGTTATTAATGTTTTTGAGTGTAGCGGACATATTTAAAGTCCCTAAATAAATATTTTATAGAACCACCTTCACTGCTATTGCACCTGTAAGTCTTTGGAGGTATGCTTGCCAGCGTTGCACATTTGCTTGCACATCCGGCTGGAGAAAAGAATCCCCAAAGTATGATTCTGCCCCCACCATGCTTTGAGGTGGGAATGATGCATTCAGGCTGCAGTGTTACTTTTTTTTTTTTTAAACTTAGCATTTTTCTGTTTTATAGCTTTATTTTGGTCTGGAGATGTTCAAAGCCTGTACTGCTGTGTTTCTTGAAGAATGGTCAGGGGGCTGTGGTCAAATTTTAGGGGTATGAATACTTTTGCAAGACGCTGTACGCAACATGACTGCTGGTGATACCAGCAGTTCTCCTTTTCAATCAGCTCCAACTCCAGAGCTGAGAACTCACTCATGCTGTCTGCGGATCTCTTCCATATCTGCATTCTCGGCGTTGCTGCTGGCCTTGCGGGCCTTCTCCAGCTCCTTCTCCAGCTCCGTCCGGTGAGCGTTTTTCATTGCTTCGATAGCTGAGATAACAGGCAGCGAAAACTTCACTGACAGTTCATGGAGATCTTTCTGGAACTTTCATCAGACTAACACAAGGCAATCATTTCACTGAAGACCTCATAAAGGTAGTTTTACCAGCAATGGTGGCTGCTGTTTCCTCTTCCAACAGCCTCTCCTTCTCCTCCTTCAGGTTCTCCAGCTCTCTCTGGTGTTTCCTCTGGAGCTCTTCAATCACCTTCTGATGGGACTCTTCCATGGCGGCAAAGCCCCTCTCACAGGTGGCCTGCAACAAAACAAGGGTCACAGTGAGCTCCAGGTCATCTGCAGAAGAGCAGGAGGTTTTCCTGCTCATATAGGGTGAGGAGAAGGGGGAAAACATCCCTCCTGTAAACCAGTAAATAACAATAACTTTAAGAATTAAGTTAGAGCCTTTCAGCCATGTGCAAGTGGAGAGTGTCTGAGGACAAAGAGGGTTAGGAGGAACGACAGGAAGCACGATACAGAGAAGAAAGCCACAGACAGTCGGAGAGGAGGGTGAATGAATGAAGAGCTGCCACTTCCTGTCCCATCAAACATGAAGAAGCTCCTAACTCCAAGCAACACCTGCAGTCTGTAGTGTTTAAATCCTAATCTTCCTACTGATCGAATCTTTGGCAGAATGTTGGACTAGAACTACAGAAAACTACACGAGTAACACAGAACACCTCCGTGCTCTGAATGAATACAAAAAGGAAGCAAACAGGAGGAATGGTGGTCTGCTGGATTTTCTCCCTGGGGAAACTAACCCAGGGACTGAGGGAGAAGTGGAAAACTACCCCTCCCCCACCAACACGGAGCTAGTATAAACTTCCTGCTCTGACATCCGACTGAGCAGCAGCTTCAGAAGCTTGTGAAGTCATTTATTTGGTGTTTAGAAAAGATCCAGGTCACAGCAGGGGCACAGAGCCCCCGCTCACTCTGAACCAAACCTGACTGAGAACTGAACGAGTTTTAAAACCTCTTCATTTGTTTTTGGTGCGCTGATGTTTGTTAAAGCGATACATCTTCCCATCTCAACTTTAGTCTCCTCTGGACTGAAGCTGCCAACAAATGCTATTTACTTGGGAAGAATTATTTCCAGCTTTATAAAAACATTCCACACTCTAAATGTGGGGGATTTAAATAGATTTACCAGTCCAAAAAAAAAAAAAGTGAGAAGGCTTTTTTTTTTTTTTTTTTAAAGGAGAAATTCCTCCATTCTAACAACTTATGTGCCCAGGCTAAGCATATATGTGATATTGGTATAAAGGTATATTTAAAAAGTCAAATATTTAAATAAAAAACAAAACAAAAAACAATTATTTAAATTTATTTTAAATAAACTGCCCAATGCTTTCAAAAAGGTTTCATTGTGTTGCCACACAATGCCAGTTTATGGCTATAATAAATCTACTACGTTTTTCTACCACTTTCAAAAATAAATAAATAAATAGAAATTTTAAATAGTGGTAAAATGTTTCTTGACATGACAAACCGCATGGCAACACTATTTTAAAAGTATTGCAATGAACAATCTGCTGTGTTTGTCTTAAGCAGCTGACTGTAGGCTGACTACCTGAGCAGATAGCTTGACTAACCAGCCAGTATCAGCTTTTTACACTTGTGTTACTTCACAAATAGCAGCATGACAAAAAAGGTACAATATTCGGTGTTATTACCAGCTCAAAACAGCACCAAATTTAGCTGTTTATTCAATATTTTTATCAAAATGAAATTGATATAATCATAACTGTCATAATCAACATACTGTATAACTTTTAGCAGCAGAATAAACAGTGCTCTTCTGTTATATAAATAAAACTAATGGTACAAAAGCAGTTAGATCATGTGACACATTTGCAAATATTTTGGTGGTTTTACCCAAGGTTATCATACCACGAGTATCTCATATTGGTCCACGTCTTGTTCGGCTATTCAGCTGCACATAATGTCCTGCTATAAGGTATTTTAACCTGGTTTATGTGCAGAAAAAGAAAAGATGTGCACATTTTTTAAAATCAAGTTCCATATTTTGTTACGAGCAAACTTTTTATCGTTTCAAGTGAAACTCAAATTGTTTCCAAAAAATCTGCTTTGCTTTGTAAAAAAAATAAAATAAATAAATAAATAATAAAAGCAGCTGAATTAAAGCAGGGAAAGAGATGGATTTTCAAAGGTTTTCCAGTGTATGAATTTGACTAGTGTAGTTCGGCTTTAAATTACCTTTTTTTTTTTTTTGTTAAAAAACCTGCAATCATTAAGTGCTTATAATGGCAATGACAGCAAAAGCAAGACTTCTTATCGTTTGCCACTAAGTGGTGGCCACTGCTAACTAAAAAGTTATTTGCGCTAACCCTAAAGCACTAATCACAAACATTAGTTTGGCTAGCCCTAAAGGAACTAAGTGGAAACTAATGCTAAAGGGCTAACTTCACTTCAAACTATATCTGATCTTGCAAGACTACAACCCTCAAGCACCAATTTAATTTTCACATAAGAAGAGAGAAAGTGAGGAAAGGAAACAGAACTGCTGCGTATTCATCCTTCACCCACTTCAAAATAAGAGCATGAATATTAATGTCTAACTACTTAAAGAATTCTTAACAGTCGAAAACCAAACCTTCAACACAGACGTCAAACTTTATTCAACTAAAACTTTACAAAACAGCCAAGTAAATAAACACTTTCGAATTTATCCAGAAAATTTATTTTAAGGGAAGCTAAGTCTGCTAAATATTTTCAAAGTTAGCAAAAGCGCTAAACAAAAAATTTGCTCCGTTATAACCAGATTAGTGGAAGTGTGCCCACCACTGGCCATTCAAAATAATGTTTTACCTGACAGGTGTCCAAAGTTCAGCACGACCCCACTATAACCCATAAAAGTTCTGAATCTGGTTTTATAATCACATTTTAATATGGAAAAAATGAGATGCAAACTACAACCACAGGTGAACAGTTACTACCATCAACCACCCAATCCTCCGCTTCGATCTACGCTTGGGTAAGTGGGAAAAGAAGGAACTGGCAAAGGTATGCATGTGTGAAGCTATTAAATTTGTTCTAATCAGACAGAGGAGTTTAGACTTTTGTTGTGAAATGGATTGTGAAGATTGGAGTGAAGGACAGGTTGGGAGACACCATCTTTGAGTTAAAAGAAAGTGTCCCAGCAAGTACATTTTCGTTTCATTTGTAACAATTTTAAGTAATTAACAGGGTACAGTGACCCTTTAATGTAACATAAAAAGTATTGCCACATTCCATTTGTACGCACAAGTCGGAATTTCCAAGTTGATAAAAATAAAATCTACCCCCAAGCATTCTCAAATTAACCGTGACCTAAAAATCTGTTTAACTACCAGATAAGACTGAAAATAACCCTAATAAACTGTTTATTCGCACTTTTGAGAGATTGTATCTCTTTAATTCAGTAGTATACATAGAACTATACTTCTGAATGAGCATTTACTGTTCCAATGCAGAAAATGCAGAGAAATATATTATTAGCTCATACCGCTAACAAAAACCTAACTTATCAATAAGCACAGCAATTCAAACTCAACACAACAGCTTGGGTGTGGCTTGAATTCTGACTTTAGTATCAAGTGAAATGGAGCGTAAATTAAATTTTCAAGTTGTTTGGCAAAATAATCTGTCAACTTTCTAGCTGTTTCAATTGCTGCATCAGCCAAAGGTTTCTAACATCTAGACCAAATTCATTTTATAACAAGGGAGAAAACAGTCCTATAAGGACATTGTACATGAGCAGCTATTTTAACTCAAGTTCAAATAAACTCTTTCAATCCAAACATAAATTGGTCAATAATAAGAAATGAGCTGAATGCCATCTAAAGACAGCTCTGGATGCGTCAGAGTTCCAGAAAAAGCTAGCTAGTAGACAGAGTTAAGATTACTTTGTCAAATACTTGAAACAGCATCTTCAGTGAAGCTGCAGCTCAGAACTCTCAGTATGATTCCATTGAGCAAAAGTGGTACATTACATTAAGTTAAACTGTTAGTATGGAAAAGCCGAGGGAATCAGCAACTGAACACAAACCTTTCATTGCAGCCAATATTCACCTAAAAAGGATTACATCATTTTAAGCTTAACAGTTTAAAATAAGAACTTTAGATTGTAATAAAACTCATGCGAAAAGATAAATGTGGGCTCATGTGCTTACTTTTCTTTGATCTTTTTTGGTTGATAGATTTTATCAACCACTGGTAACTCTACAGCTAAAGCTGAAGGAATAGTCACATGAACCCTACAGGAGGTTAGTTTTCATGCAACATAGAGGAAATGTGGTTTAACGGCACAAAGAGCCAAAGAACAGTGATCGGGGTTAGGACAGGGAGTTAGGTTGGGGAAGCAATGGGATCTGGGAATGCCACAAAGGAAAAACAAGGCATCACAGACGGGGAGGACGGCAAGGACAAGGAGCGCTTCCACCTTAAGGTTTTCCAGGTCTCTCTCGTATTTCAGCCGGAGAGTGTTTGTGTCACCCTGCTCATCCCGTCGCCTCATCTCTTCGGCCATGACTGAAACTTGGCTCATCAGCTCCTGGATGCGTTCCCGCAGGGCTGATGTTTGGGCTGAGGCTTCCTGCGATGGTGTGTGCTCCTCTGTTTTGTTTTTCCCTCGATTTGCCGGGCTCAGCATGCTTCTCAACTCTTCCATTTCCCGTTCGTATCTCTCGAGGAGTCTCCTCTTTTCATCCTCATGCCTGTTTTTCAGGTTCTCTATGTAGTTTGTCAATGAGTCCATCTCTTTAATATTTTCCTCCGAATGAAGGTGGATCGTTTCGTTGGCTTTTTCAACTTCCTGTCTCAATTTTTCCAGTTCCTTCTCATAGCTGTTTTTGATATCTCGTAACTCCTTCCTGTGCCTTGCTACCAAGTCCTGAAGTTCAATGGCTTTATCCACAGAATCTATGGGCTCTCCTTCAATCTGGATCAAAGTTTGTGGTGTGTCTGAAGGTTTCAGAGAGGCCAGAGTAAGCTGATTCTGAAGATCTTCCAGTTTGGACTGAAGATCATTCGCAGTTTCTTTCAATTTAAGGCAATTTAGACAATTCAAACTCCCCGTCTGCACTACGACCTGATTCTGCTTACTTTCCATTTCATGCTGCACTTTCAGCCTAACAATCACATATGACAGGCATGCTTCTTTGAGGGACTCTAGAAGATATCTGGAAGATTGTTTCTGTTCCTGCCCAAAGCTTGTTAGACCCAAAGAGAGAAGTTTCTCATCTTTGTTCAGTTCCAGACTGGAAGCAATCTGCTTCAAATCATGGGACTGTCTCTCCAAAGTTTCTACTAACTGTTTAAGAATCATAGCGTATGTTTCATCATCAAGCCAACTGTACATTTTTGTGAAATCCATTGGTATTTCACTCTCTGCTTCTCCTTGGGAGCAGACTGTCTTCCCCAGCAGCTCAAGGCTCTTCTGTGCCTTTATCTGCTGGAGCAGCTCGGATTCACTGATCTGTTTATGTTCTTCAAGTTTCAACTCAGTATTGCTCAACACCTGGCTCCAGAACTCCCACTCCAGCACTGACTTCATCTCCTTTCCACAAATTAAAAGAGGTTCTTCCTTACAAGAACCAAATAAAGTGCTTCTTAAAAGACTAAGCATCTTTTCTACATCAGCATCTACCTTAGCTAAGATCTCTACAACTTTATCCAATGCCTCAGACCTCATCTCCAACTCTGCTATGACTTGCTTGAAAAGTCCATCATCAACCTGCTTATCTCCTACATTTTCACCCTCTCCAACATTCTGTCCATCTCTACGTTTCATTTCTAACCCCTCTCGCAGCATCCTCGCTTCATTCTCCGCTTCTTCTAGCTTCTTTCTGCTAACTTGCTCAAGTTCCTGATTTAGTGCAACTAGTTCATTGTTTCGGGCTTCCAACTCCGTACAGCGCTGCTCTGTATTCCGAAGGCTTGCCTCGGTTTCAAGCACCTTCGTTTGAGAAGCTTCAAGTAGCTCTCTGAGATGTTCCTCCTCTGGATGTAATTCCTCATCCTCATAGTCTGCCTGGAAGCCCAGACCTCTTAGTGTAGCCTCTTTGAGCTGGAGCTTCTTCTCTGTGTCTTTAAGGGTATTGCCGAGTTCCTCCAAGGTAACTAATGCTTCATGAAGCCTCAAAGACTTCTCATTCAGCTCTCTCTCATAATACTCCCGGTCTATAGCGCTGGCTTGATTTTCAGCCAGTTCGGCCTTCAGTCTTTTCAGCTCCTCTACAACTAGATGATGCTGTTTCCCACCCTGCTGGCTGACGAGCTCAGCTTTTAGTCGGTCTATTTCTCTGTCGGCTTCTGTCAGCTGGTTTACGATCTCCTGACATCGTTGTTTTAATGCGCCGTTTTCCCCTGTTAGAAGTTCAACCCTCTGAGAGAGCGAACCAATCATCACATCACTCGTCTCTGAATGGTGTTCCAGTTTGGACAAAGAACTGTAGGGGCCTTTAACATTTTCCAAACTGTGCTTCTGAACTTTTCCCATCATATCCTCCATGGTTAGAAGACGTTCTTCATATTCTCGTATGTTCTCTCCAGCTCTGGCCAAACTCTTCTTAAAAGTTTCATTTTCAATCTCCTGCTGGCACTTCCAAGCCTCCAGGAGCTTTTGAAGTTCATATTTTCCTCCAGTGCTTTGAGTGAAGCTATGGAGTTTCAGCACTCTTCCGAGCTCTTTCAGAGTCAGAGGTTCATCGATCAGGAGATCTTCGAGTTCTTGAATCACGTTTGCGCTGTCCTCGAGCAAGAAACTAATTCGTTTTTGGACAAGTTCAGTGGCATCGCCTTCCAGCATAGGTGTTGTTTGATCAGAAAAGTTAGGCTCCTTGATGGAGGAGTGAGAAAGCGAAAGGCCAAGCTGTGCCTGCATGTTGCGCTTTTTCAGCTCTTGCAGCTTCAGGAGCTCTTTGGTCTCCTGGTACTTCTTTGTTAAACTCTGTGCTTGGAAACTAACCGGTTCGGGCCTCTTCGTCTGGGGCGTCACATCAGCCTCCAGACCCAAAGGGTGCTCCAGCTTGGAAAAGGGGACCAGACAGTTGGTTAACACACAGCAGGGGAGACAAAAAGCTTGCTAATAATTCTCAGCGTTATATCTACCAATCATTTTGCTGTCATTTTTAAAACAGAAAGTTATGCTCCCATTTCCTCATATTAATCCCAAATAAAATAGAAATTCCATTCTAATTCAAATTTCCTTTCAAATTAATTGTACAAACAAAATGCAAAAGGAAGGAAAATAAATGTCTGCGGTTAGTTAATCACAACAAAGCATGCATGTTAAATGGTTATTTGTTACTTCATGTTGTAAGTATTGCAGTATTAGTTCCAGCTAGAAGGTTTACTCAAGAACAGAAAGCATACAAGGTCCTTTAAGGTATATTCCTAACACTGGTGCAATTCTTTTCTGACGAGACTGCAAATCAGATCATCCAACTAAATTTTCATTCTTCTAGTGTACTATACAATAGATTACAAACACAAAAATAGCACAAAAATTGCAGTGAGGCTTCAGCCTTAAATATCCTAAAATCATCTAAAACAGTTCATAACTTAGCTCAGCTTTGCCAAAATCAGCCATACATCAACAAACAGAAATCCAACATCACACATTTGAGTCAAAGTATACTATAGCTCCACAGAAAAAATGTTAACACAACAGCAGGATGATATATGCAGAAATTAATGGAAGATATGAATCTGTCATCCATGCTAAAAATTAGAGTACAAGACGTTATTTTCAGTCTGTATCAACATTTTAATGATCACTACAAAGGATATTTCACTCTAATTTGACTTGGAGAGAAAGTTTACTATTAAACAGAATTGTCTCATAAGTATAAATTAGCACTTTAAAACAAATATATCTGAAATATAGATGATGAAAACAGAAAAAAGTACTTGCATAAAAATGTGCTTTGATTAAATATTGAAGTCTGTGACTAGATGTAGAGTCACCACTTTACTAGGACAAAACTGGAAAAAAATAAAGTAATAAAAGGAAGGAGGGCTGTATACTTAACACAAAAGGCAGCATATTCTCTTAGTACTCTTCTTGTTTGTTTGTTTTATTTTTTATTACAATCGCGATGCATCTATACATTGGCTAACAGGTTCCACTAATCATAACACTTTTCAGTGGAGAAGTTCCTGCTGAGGGAACAAGCGTCAAAGATAGCTACTTTCACATGTTTAAAAATAAAATCAAAGGAAGCAAGGAGATATAAGAAGCTATTTAAAAGGAAACTGTCTTTTTAAACAAAGGCTATTTCAGTAGATTCCCACTGAGGCTGTTGCTTCAGATCACTAGACTTTGGCAGGTGGGAGTCATTACGCTCCTTCACCATTTCCCACCTTGACTGTTCTGGTTGTTTCCTGAGTTTTTCTGTTAAGTCACAGAGTAATTTAATGCTGCTTTAGGGATGTCTTATCAAATTGGCAAAGAACTGAGTTGATCTGGAGCGAAGTTTACCAGTAAGGCTGAACGTATTATTTTATTTTTAAGGCTTTAAATTAAATTTAAAAGTACTTTATTTATCCCAAAGGGAAATTAAATGTTGTCATTACTCATATCAGCCAAGTATCTTCAAACAGTCATTGGTGGATGGTGATGATACTGTGGGGAGGAAGGATCTCTAGTAGCAGTCAGTCTTCCAACGAATCTAAAGAATGCTCCAACTGAAGACATGTTGCCATATAGTCGTCTCATGTCATGACTCTTTAAAAGCTCAATAGCTGGGCAGCAATGATGATATTTGACAATAGCACGTCTGGATGACATCATTAGTTGCTGGCAAGCACTGCCATTCCACCTCATTTACTTTTGCTGCTCCTCTTTTAATATCGGTCTGTCAAACCTCTGTGTTGACACATGCTGGATATGGAAACACTGGCAGCTTTTTGAAAGGGTAAAGTTTAAGTTTTCCAGGAAATACACATGGAGACTGCTGTTTCAGTATCAAGGTTAATTGCGCTAATTTCCAATAGACGAGGCTATGGAGACGCACTCTTTCTAAGAAGGAAACTATTTAGAAATTTGTTGGTGGTGGTAGTTTTTACATCTATAAGCATGGATTCCAGATCTTAAATGCTGTTTTTTTCCACAGCCATGTGTATGATTCCAGATCTTAAATGCTGTTTTTTTTCACAGCCATGTGTATGAATCCTAACTCTCTAGAAACCTGTGAAAGCATTTCAGGAACGTTTATCGTCCCTGTGCTTCACATTAGAGTGAAATAATCCTCTGCAAGTCACATGAGCAACTAGCACGTTACAGTCTTTTTGGTTCATATTCAATGCATTTCTGAAATGAGTAGAATGAGTTCAAAAACAGAACAGACAGAACGCAGAGAGAAGATAATAGACTAGCAGAAAGCCAGTGTAGTGACAGGATTTTACTGCTTGATACATGCAATGAACTCATGCAAGGCCTCATATGAAGAGAATCTGCAGTTTTAATGTCAGTTTGTTTTGTTTTATTACATTAACATATCATGCAAAGAATGTTACAATATGAAGTGGGAGTTACTGGCCAGCAGATCATGAACTCTTGAACTTTCGCTACAGCAGAGCTAACTAAATGCAATGAAGCTGCATACTGGAGGCTGCTAACTCACCGGGGAGATGTAACCGGAGCGGATGTCCTGCTCTCGCTCCAGAGCGATTCTCAGCTGGAGCTCCAGCTCCTGCTTGTGCTTGTTTGAGTCAAGTAGCTGCTGGTGACAGCTCTCCAACTGGGCCTTCAGGTCCTCTATCTGCAGCAGCAGCAAGGAAAAAGTTGCACTGGTTCTTCCATTTTTAACAGGATTAGCTACACATCAGTTCAACATACTTAGCTCTTCTTTTGTTGTGGAAATTACACAATGACCTAACAGAACTGGGTGGTATACCAACTTTAATCTATTTTAAAACCAGCTATAAAACTACACAATGCACGGCCCCACCCCGACTTTCCTCTGTTTTTCTCATAACCAGGCTGAGCTTCAGACTTGTTTACAGCTTCTTCTCGTTGCCAACCTTACTACTTTGTTCATGTAGGCTTCTAACAAGGCTGAAGTACTAAAAATGCATGTTAGACAAAGCTGTTCTGAGGAATGTCAACGGAACGGTCAAATCCAAGGACTTGCTTTGTCATCTCATGTCTACCCTGTAGACCAGTGCCTCTGTGTGACCTGTTCTAAGACATTTAAACTATTTTTACATGTAAAAATAATTGATTTTATAATTGAGTTATTTTTTACCCCATTTGTGCCCATTTTTGATGCTCCAGAAATCCACAAATTTAGCTAAGGGAGAATGCTTGTGGTGATAAAAAGTTTCATAAACACATTTATATACTGTGTTTTAGATAATTATCAGTCGAAGTCAGATTTTGCAATCTGATTTTACAGTGTACAGTCATTTAATCCAGACTGTGTCTTCTTTTTGGACAGCACCTTGCAAAAGTATTCATATCGCTTAAACATTTCCACATTTTGTCACTTTGCAAACAGAAACTTCAATGCATCTTATTGGGATTCTATAGAAAGATCAACACAATGTAACAATTGTGAAATGGAAGAAAATGATTTATGGGTTTTCAGTTTATTTACAAATAAAAATAGTAAATGGCACATTTTTTCAGATTGTCGATATTGTCTTAAAACCTAACCCCATCTTAAACTTCTCCCCAACTTTATCCCTGACCTGTCTGCTTACATTTTCCATCACAGAACAGCTGGATTTATAATGAAACTAAATTACACTCTAAAGATACACTCTATTTGCTAATTTGATGACTTCTGAAGGCAGATACAGCTGGCGAAAACCAAATCCATGCTACACTTTTCAGAATTTCGTTTGAAAACTATGAATCCTTTCCCTTAACGGTTACACGCAACATTGTGTAGGTCTATCACATAAACAAAAACTACAAAATACATTAAAGTTTTAAGCTGTAATGTCACAAAATGTAAAAAAGTTTAAGGTGACAAAGTATTTTTGCAGGGAATTATGCAGTCAATAAAAAGGCATTGCAAAAGGCCTGAGAGGGCTTCCATCTACTCTTTAGTTTACACCTGTAAGAAATGGATGCTGAAGATGAAATACAAACTAATCTGTCTGGTTGTTTTTGCAGCTGATGTGATAACAAGATAACAACCATGACAACAAAACAAGGTAAACATACCCCCTGCTTGTAACTCTCCAGGAGTTGCTCCAGCTCTGTGGTCTCCCTGGATTGCGTCGAGGTGGGCAGAGGGACCCTCCTCTCCTCTCGGATGGGCGTCTTCTCCACCTGTCGCCAGTGTTGTTCAATCACCTCCTCCACCCTCTGCTGCTTCTCCAAAGATGTGGGACTGACCGAGTCTGTGTGTACGACTCCATCCCCACCCTCGCAATCTATCCTCCCTCCATCTATAACAGACGCATGCTCGGAGCCGGTCGCACACTCGTATCTCTTCCGTCTCTCCTCTCTCCTCCTACTGCGATCGAGGTCGCCCGTGTCTCCCTGGAGGCTCTCGGCCTCCTGCGCCCGCTGCTGAGCCAGAGCCTGCGCAATTGGCCTGAACTCTGCCCAGTCGAAGGTTTTCGACCGGCCTTCTCGTCTTCGTTCTCGTGCTCTGCTTTTTATGACACCTGGAACGGATTCTCTTTCCACTGAAGAAGCCTCGGAGGAGGGAGAGTCCTGAGCTACATCTGGTCTAACAAGACCCTCCAAAGCAGAGAAGGAGCCATGATCTTCTGTTGAGCTGAAAAGCAGGAAAACAAAATGTTTAGCATTGAAATACCGCCTTCTCAGGACTTCCAGTTGCCTAGAAAACTTGCTGGATTTAAAAACACACCTTGCAGCCTTATTCTAACCTGTATCGAGTCTTTGATTTCAAGTTCTTCTTTGTTCTGATTTGTCCTGGAGGTCTGACTTCAGATCTGGGAATGATGCGAGATCCTAGTTGTAGTTGAGAGTCGGCCAACCAGTGAGATTTGCTAATTGTTGTGGTGCTAGCTCAGGAGTTGCATTAACGGAATATTTTCCGTATTTGGCAGTTTTTTTCAAACGGTGATGGAAAAATCTGAAGGGCATCCCTCATTTTGACAGATTACAATTCACACACCTGAGCACTTGGTACAGACACGCAGACATGTTCAGCTTTATGTACAGAGTATATTGCGGAGGTAACTAAATCAATCAATCAATTTAAAAAAACAAAAAAAAAAAAAACAAAACTGAGTATCATCTCTGACCTGCATTTCACAATCCGGGAGCTGACAGAGGGTTGAACAGTTATGGAGGCTTTGGAGCACTTCTGGTTAAGAAGCGCATTCAAAACTTAAAAGTGGTGCTTGTAATTCCGATCTTCAGTGTGGCAGCAGAGCAAGGATTAGAATTTAGGTCTATAATCCAACCCCAACTGGTCCGAGTCAGACCAAAATTATTTGCTTAATGGTCGTGTTGGGTCAGGCGTGGGCTTAATAAGCCTACAATACATACAGTGCAGACAGAATTCATGTCCAGTGGGGAGTTATGAGACTATGTGACTGTCCGCAGGTCAATGGTTCATAATTTAAGAATGATCTTTTAATGTCAATGTTTATATGTAGTTACTGGGGCCACAGTCAGTGGTTTTTGTCACTGCGGAGAAAAAGCTTTCATATCTGCTTGATGTGTGATGGCGCAATGTAGATTTTCCATTCAGTTTGGATGGATATTATTAAATCGAATAAAAATTAAATGCAACTGAATAGGTCATCATTATCATTTTGAAAACTGACAGGTAAAAATAGATTGACGGAATTGTTTTTGACCGCATCAGTCAAGCTAACTACTATAAGCAATACCCACAAACAGCGATGTATTTCTCTCCATTTAATGCACAGAAATACTAAAACGCGTAATGAACACCCTTACAATAACATTTCCAAAAGGCTGCAAACATTACTGAATGCATCACACTGCATTACAGAGGTCAAAAAGAAGAAAACACAGCAACTTTGCTGCAATATGTTCAGCCTTCCTGTTTTCTGTTGAACTCTCATATGATGTTTAAAAGTAGCCCTTTCCTTATGTCATACTCTATGAATGAACACCTGATATGCCTCCATAGAAACTGGGATTTCTTTTAGCACCAACACAAGTTTTAGCAGTTCAGCTGATTTTGTGGAAGCCCTCCCACAAAATCACAAATAGGACATTATTAAGAAATATATCAAACTGGCCTGGTCTAGCTAATACTGACCTGGCCACATCCGGGGCGGTGGAAGGTCTCACGTTCTTCATGACTGCCTGGATCCAGTTCCTGCGTATGCCTGCCGTCATGGCCGACAGAGTGTGAACTCCTTCCTGGGTCTGAACACGGATTATAACAAATCCAGAAACATTCAGGCAATGTGTTCAAAGAACCTGTTTCATTCAGTTTAGAGATAAGTATTATAACGTTTGTAAAAATGAGTTTTTATGTTTTGCACTGACATTTTTTTCCATTCAGCAACAGAAATCATATTGCAGGACTGTAGAGTACAATTTATAGAGAATTCTCTTCAAGGAAACATGGGAGGGGTGAGGACAGGACAAAAACGAGCAAAGCACCTTACAT
Source organism: Anableps anableps (assembly GCA_014839685.1). Taxonomy (NCBI): domain Eukaryota; kingdom Metazoa; phylum Chordata; class Actinopteri; order Cyprinodontiformes; family Anablepidae; genus Anableps; species Anableps anableps. Next base: position 8,406,678 of record CM026084.1, read on the forward strand.
GAATTTGAAAACCGTAGTTGCGTTGAGCCTGGTATTCGGTTACATTGTAACAGGTGGACAGGTCAATCTCACCGTCCAAGTCAGAGGCCTGATGGGAGAAAATCAAGATTTACAGAGCAAAATCACAAAAAGAAAGCACAACAAACAACAGGAAAGAATTGACGGCATGAATCAAATGAGCTCACCTCCTCTGCAATTGAATCTTTATAGTATCTCAGGCTGTGATCCGTTAACACGAACCAGTATTTCTTCCACTAAAAAGAAAACAGAGATGTTTTGCCAAATAAAACCCAAAGACAGAATTTGAAAAATATATATAACTCTGCTAAACCCCAGCAGTCAATAAAACCTGCCCTACATGGTGGCGACAGCAGCAGTTTGCTTCTCTTTATATCCTATAAGGAAACATTTTAAAGCTGCCAGGCTCCACCCTTGTCTTTTCATTGAAGTCCATTGAAGGTGGAACATAAAAGCGAGGCCACACCGCTACAGAAAGCTACAGACACTACAGTGCTTTAGCAGCACAGGTCAGGTGCTGTTTGAACTAGTTTTGGTTTCTATGACCCGAAAACACTGATTTCTCAAAGTTATTATTATTTGTTTATCATTCATTCAGCTGAGCAGAGTGTGATTTTCAGTACCTGGCCTTGCTCGTCCAGTTTCACCATCCAGCCTTTCTTGAAGTTAAGTAAATCCGGCTAAACAAATAAACAAGCAGAACAGAGAAAAACTGATGAACAATGAAGAAGATTCAAGCTGACCACAGGTATCTTAAGAACAGTGTTAAACCAGCACTTTACTGCTGCTTGTCCTCTAGAAAAAAATATTTAAGCAGACTGTGGATCTTACAGTTCTTCGCTAAAGTATTCACACACCTTAAACTTTTTTTCATATTTTGTCATGGTACAACCACAAAGTTCTATGTATTTTATTGAGATTTCATCTGATAGAGCACCACAAACACTACAAAGTCATTCAGAACTGATTTCAGTCAATTCTGTTTGCAGTGTAAATGTTTGAACTTTCTAGGCTTGATGTAAAATGTGGCAGAAAACACTGGGCAATCCTGAGTTTAAAACACAGTGATGGCGGCATCATCCTATGGGGATACTTTTCTTAAGGAGGGATATTGAAGCTGGTCAGAGTTAGTAGGATGGGGAAACAGATGGAGCTAAATACAGGGTAGGGCTGAAAAGATTAACCGTGATGAATTGATTACCAATATAATCATCAACTAATTTAGTAATCAATTGTTAACTAGAGTATATAGACTCAAAAAAGGCCATTTGCTGAAAAAAAACCCAACATATTCAAAGCAGTAATTAAGCCAAAACTGTATACTGTATACTATATATATATATTGCATTTAAGATAAAAACACTTTTGTCTGTAAAGATATTTTAGCCAAAAATCCTCAAGTGGCATAAATCTGACTTCACTTTGTTCATATTCACCAAAAGAATGCTATGTTATTCCATTCGAGGTGATAAAATGTTTATTTTCTTATTTAAAAAAGGAATTGAATTATTTTTTTATATTCATCTTTTAATGTATTTCTAATATTGTATAAAAAAGGCTTAAGTGGTTGAATGAAAAATCTGTAGAATGTGTGATTTTGTTTTAATCTGATTAATCGATTCCTAGAATAATCGATTACTGAAATAATTGTGAGTTGCAGCCCTGATACAGGGAGATCATGGAAGAAAACTGTTTGAGGCACAGGTGGAGGTTCACCTTCCAACAGGACAACAACCCTAAACATGAAGACAGCGCAACAATGGAGGGTTTTAGATTAAAAAGCATGTCTAGACTTAAATCCTACTAAGACTTGAAAATTGTTGTTCACAGATGTTTTCCATTCAAACTAACTGGGCTTGATTCAAAGTGATATTTTGTGGTGGCCTGTAAAGCAAAATAAAATACAGAAGTTTGTGGCTTTAACATGAGAAAAAGCAAAAGGGGTGTGAATACTTTTGCAAAGCACTATAAACGACACACAACACACTCCCAGTCGGTCAGCTGTGTGGAGAAGCTGACCCCGTCAGTGGGATGGATGGTTTTCCTGCCTGGAACGATGAAACGTTGCCCACTGAACAGAGACAGCTTCCGCCATGAGTGCGGCTCAGTGCTCAGGACTGTAGTGGTGAGCTGCGAGTCCAAACCGTGGGAACAACACATACATCCATTTAATTGGTGACCACAGGAAGCAGTGCCAAGATGTGATATTGTCTTTTCACACACTCCTTTTTCCCCCACAAACACAGGCAGCAGAGTGAAATGGTTGCATGCATCTCGAAAACCTCCACACATGGAGCATAATGAGTAGTATAACCTGGAGAGGAGAGGGAGCGGAGGGGGCTGCTCTGCCCCCTGCAGTGTGGAGGTTTGGCCAACAACAACCCCACCCTGTTACCACCACACCAAGGCCAGGGGGAACATCAGAAATAAGAGAGGTAAGTCGTGAGCTCATATCAAGTCCTAAACTTACACTTCCTGAGTAAAAGGAAACATGGCAGAGGTTAATACCCACTGAGATATTTCTTGAGGTTTAATTCTCACAAGTGTTGCCTAACCAATTCTGGCCTCTCAGCCCAAACGACGACAACCCAGCGACCTCTCTCCACTCTGCTGAGGCCATGGCACCGCTGCTGACCTCGGATCCTGCAGCTTAGCAGAACAGAGCAGAACAGGAGAGGCTTTGTCTCGGAGAGCACAGACGCACAGGAACCAGAGTCCTGCTCGCGATTCTTAATCAGAACAAATCTAAACCTGCTCATTTAATAGTCACTAGGCATTAAACAGAAAAATAGAAATCCTTGCACAGCAAGAATTGTGATTTTAGCTGTCAACAAAATAATGTTCCAAAGCTGTGTTGCATTGATACGTTACATAAAAAGCAGTATATGGGTATATGGAAGACTTTGGTCATCCAATACTTCAGCCCTGCAGTACTTTGAAGCAGCTTTCAGGTCCATTATGATAGCCTACTTTTTAGCCACTTTTTGCTACCTGTGAAAACATCAAACAGATAAATGATGAAGAGAAGACCGATGTAAAGTAAAGAAGCTCAAGAACTGGATGTCTTTTCCAGGAGGATACGGAAATAAATTCAAAACTAAAAGAAAAACCAGATGATCAGGTTATTTCAGTTTTATGCTGTTTACATAAACAGCTGAGGGTTAGATAGAGCCAAACAAGATGTCACCATCAAAGTTTTTGTCCCTGGTACTAATCCAAGTCATTAAAGGGGCAGTATTATGTAAAAATTGACTTTTTTGAGCTTCGCATCGGGTAATAATGTTATTCCCTCATCAAAAACATACCTGGAGTGTTGCCTTGATTCTTTTATGCATGTTTGAGAAATCCTTTAATCTCCCATGGCAACCGTTCAGCTGTGCAAAATGCCTGGATGGACCTCGCTCCACCTTTGAGACCCAGCTCCTCCTCAGAGTTACAGTTTCCAAGCTTTCGCCTCACAGAGCACCCTTCCCCCACGACTTCCTCCCTCATGTGACCCATGTTACTAATATACATTAAAAAAAAACAAAAAAACAAAAACAGCGCAACCGCAATAACTAAGGTCACTTGACCACGTGAAAACCCTTCCTTGGCAGAAACACAATTTCGTCAGCTGGCAGGAGGGCGTTGCCGTCTGTGTTGGCGTCTTTTCCTGTTGTGGCTGCTGAATAGAGACTGGGGTTCCAAGCAGAATTAGCCATCGATTACTCTGCAAATCCTTCAGAACATCCAGCCATATCCTTGACTCAGCTTTGTATATTTTCTGTTCATAGCAGCATTTCATTTACTTTAGCTGTTTAAAATCTTTTGATTGCAGCGCTGCTACTGCGACCGCAAGACTCCATTGGGAGAAGGTTTGTTTTCTAACTTAAAGTTTAATTTAACCCTTTTAAGTACACTGCACTTGAATAACATGCACTTTGATTAATTTGTACAAATATGCTCTTGCATTTGGCTACTAATCCTCAATGATTTTGGTTTTGTTTATTGTATTTTTGAATAATATAGATATTGATAGATATGTTAACCGCAAGAAGCAATTTTGAACATAACTGCGCAGTTACATGAACAAGAGTTAAATGAGCAAGTTTTCCTATGGGATACTGTTTTGAAAACCAATATTAATACTGGTCTACTTGTTCAGTTATTTAGAATGTCCATTTTGTAAATGTTTATCGGTAAACTGATTTATGAATGACTGAATGAATGAATGTGAACTGTTTTCGATTATTGTTCTAATTCACATTACACTCAGCTCCTCCAGACTACCCAGCAGCAATTAGCAAATACCTGGTGGAACTGCGGGTCTATTGAGCTATTGCCTGTAAAACACATAATACTGCCCCTTTAAAGAATAGGCATCAGCTGATACGATTCCAAGCATAACACTTTATTACAATAAGTGCAGTGTAAAGTCTATGCACACTGTAGTACCTTCAGTCAGTATTACATAGTTTACATTAGAACAGTGGACCATCGCCTATTCACGGACTTTCCTGTGGAACCTAGAGCCTAGAGCAAACGAAAATATTCAAAAAAAGATGCAGCTAGGGAATCTGAACTACCAAGGCACAATGCTACTTGACACGCACGCTATTGGCTGACCTTTGCAAAGCAGCCAATCCAGGAGCGGTATTAATCTTTCTTGGCTCTGATTGGATGTACCCCAAAGAGCGGAGACAAGGAAGACCACGGAAGCTATATTCTATAGCAGTACCAAGACAGTTTCCATTGTGCGTATCAATGCATAATGAGCCATATTTGGTGCTTGAACTATTACAATAGGCAGTTTATACATTTCAGTTACTCGCCGGTGGCTGTGGTTTCTGAGCCCCGCAAATACCAGGGATCCACTTTATAGTAATCGTCTTCCACTTGACTTGCAGACACAAAACTTCTGACACTGCTCTCTCTTTTATCCGTTTTTTCTGACAGTGACTAAGCTTCCACAGGTCAACCTCAATATGCTCCTCCAACACAGGTTAAATTCATCAAAAAAAAAACTACTATGATTTGCTGACAGGTACAGCTTAAAAACTAGTTTTGACACCAACAGCTAAAGTCTTCTGACAACTTTTTAATCTGAAGCATTTAGCTGAAGTACTAGGTTAACACCAGCATGTTTGATGCAACTTGTTGATAATTTGGCTAATCGCATATTTCAGTTCTGTTCCAGTAAATCGTACAAGGCAAAACCGAAACGACAGGGAGCTGCAGCAGCCAATTCAGTCTCTCTCTTTAACATAAAATTTAAGACTTTTTAAAACTCTGTGAGTACTTTATGACGTAGGTCTGGGAAATTAGGAAAAACAACTTAAGCTAATGAATTTGTCAAAAAGTGATAATCAACTTAAATAAATTCAATACAATTGTCAACTTATGCTGGTTTTCTGCAGGTCAAGCCTCAAAGAAAACAGGTAGCAGGCATCCACTAGGAATCTCTGGACAAGTTTCACCAGGGACTAGCCACATAAGACAGACTTTATCTAAAACATACCCATATAAAATGTGACTAATAAAATGAACAACCAATAACTGAATGATGTACAAGCTGTCAGCTTCCCCCAAGAGTCTCGGTTTTTAGCGAGTCAACTTTATGACTGTAATTCACGTGGCTGCAAAGGTCACTACAGAGCTAAATGAGAGTGTTGCAGAAACTCCAGAGTTGAGCGGGACGCTCACCGTCATGACGGACTCTGTGGTCCTTCGATCCAAAGACTTGGCTCTCCTCAGAGGGGGCAGGGTGGAGGGAAAGTCCAGACCTTCGTCATTGTCCTGCCTCTGCTCCTAAACAGCAGACCGGGAACAGAGTTTGTTTTACAGAACTGTAATTCAATAATTAATGGTGAATAAACATTGTTAGGCGTTTCATATGTTTTCATATTTATAATCAGTTTATAAAGTGAACTGAAACTATAACAAAGAAATTGAACAGGAAGGCCCAGGCTCCACCAGCTGAAAAAAAGCTCCGCCTCCTGAATGTGGTGGAATCACAATCACTGTCCTGAGAGGTGTGGAGAAACGTGAAACAAATCACAGATGCAAGGTGGGAGGAAAAACTAAGTCAGCTCTCTGGGTCCCTGTGAGGACTTGGAATATTACTTGTGTGCATTAGTCAGCACTCCAGTAGTCCACAGCTTTATTTCTGTTTGTTTGTGCCATTTTCATTGGTGCATGACTAACAGAGCTCTGGGGTCAGGACAATCAGCATTACTGTGCTGGATCTCTGCGCTGCTTGAGTCAGCTTTCTAAGTCAATGTAGAGGTCCAGGATGGGAAAGGGAAACATAATCACCAGGGGAATTTCACTAAAGAATGGAAACTTGAAATAAATACAGCACTAACTGCTGACCTATGACCTGAAAGCAAAACAAAGAGGGCAGGAAAAAGAAACAGAAAGAAGAAGGAAAAAGACAGCAGTGGTAGTCGTCCTGGAAAGAAGAGCTGCTGGGTTCTCTCCTAAGCAAGCTTTTCTTCTGCCTTGTGATGATGCTCAGGATTATAGTTCATGAAACGCTCATCTTATTTTGTAAACCTCGACCCAGTGTCGGTTCTGGTGGCTCTACTGTTACCTCTCTGAAGAGCCGTCGGTGCTCGCTGCGGCCCTGTCTCACTCCCCTTCTCTCCGTCTCCCCCACCTCCATTTTCTCTGGATTCTCCAGCTCCAAGGCCTCCAGCTTCTCAATAACACCGGAGCGACTGAAAACACACACACAGACACACACACTTCAGCTAAACATAAAAACTACTACTGGAGCTGGATTTAGAACAGCTGATCAGATCAGTTCCTCTGCACAGCTCTGGTTTTCAGTGCCAGGGCCTATGTGACAGTGAAAGCAAAGAAGACAAGACAAGGTTAAGTTCAACGGTTTATTTTCTTTGCTCACCATCATAAAATAAATCTATCAACTCCATTCATAAGTAAGATTATTTAAAGGGCCCTGAAAAAGCAACTAATCTTTCCTTTCCTAAAACAAAGATAAAAAGTACAGCTGCAGAACATGACAAACTGTAATCATCATAGAATCATTGATTTATGCAAATTCACAATCACAAAGGACACACTGGATACAATATTTTGTAGGTTACTATTTCAGGTGCCATCCATCATCTTCAGCTTAATCTGGGTTCGGGTTTCTTCCCCAACCCTGAGCAGGTATTCTACCCTTTTCCACCTCAAGACCATGGTCTCAGTCTTGACGGTGCCGATTCTGATCCCACCTGCTTCACACTCAGCTGCAAAATGCTCCATTGAAAGCCGGAGATCACGCTCTGATGAAGCCAACAGAACAGCTTCTGTGAAAAGCAGAGACCCAATGCTAAGGCCACCAAAACGGTTCCCTCAACATCTCGCCTGCGCCAAGAAATTTTGTCCATAAAGGTTATGAACAGAATTGGTGACAAAGGGCAAACTTGGCGGAGTCCAACTCTCACCGGAAACAAGCACAACTTACTGCCAACAATGTGGACCAACCTCTGGTAAAATCATTGTAACAACAATATTGCAAAGTTTCCTTAATGACGTGCAGCCTTAGCAGGGGAAAAAATGTCTAACAGATTGTAAAACAAAGTCAATCAACAGTTCGTCTCTAAAATGATGTGTTATGACAATGCAACCTGGCTCTATGTGAAACAAAACTGCCCCCGTTGTTAAATCATGAATTAACCAGACATAATTAACCGTGATCAATTTCAGTCGTTACACACAGGCCTGATGACTACCTGACTGGTAGAATCAAGTAATGACTCAGAAACTTGTCTAACAGCATGAAGAAGGCTAAAAGATCTCAAAAGGCAACACAATGTACTCGACGCTGAAGATGTGCAACAACAACGGTTGAGAAACCAAGTCATTAGCAGTGTTTCCATCAAGAACGTGAAGTATCGCATTAGAAACGGGTGATGGAAACGGCAAAATTCGAAAAGACTTTCTCAATTTCTCAGAAAGGTTTTTACACTCGTTTGAGGTGGTTTTTGGCTGTTCCTAAAAAGAGTTAATGCGTAGTCGGGGAAATGGAAACACATTTGCCAAAAAAGTTCTGATGTAGTGAACTAACCCCACCAGCGGAGGGGAAGACTGTCGGCCTGGAGTGGCTGGCGAGAGGCACTCCAGGCTGGGATGGGAGGGGTGGATCGCTGAGATGTGTCCAAGCCAGTTTGCAAACCTCTATATCTTGTTTATTACAGCCATGCATAACGTTAACATCTGACGAAATCACACTTTGCGTAGCCTGGTTGATTCGCACCAAACCAGTAGATGGAAACAAGCATATTCCTTTTTTTTGGCGACATTTCAAAAGTTCGCTTAAAGGAGCAGTATTGTGTTTTCAAGGCACATAGAATCATTTTATAGCACTATTAAGTAATTATGTTACCCTCAGTTGTTGCAAAAATGCTATATATATAAAATATAACTTAAAAGAAATTTGACTTCATCATTTAACACCTTGAAACTGGGCCTCTGTTTCTTTAAGAAATTCCTGCTCTTTCTGAAACTCCGCCTCCAGGAAGTCGCCACAACAGCTTTAACAATGTTTTTATCAGCTGAGAAGTAGATCATATAATGAGCTCAATAGATGCGCAGTTCCACCAGGTGTTTGCTAATTGCTGCTGGCTAGTCTGGAGGAGTTGAGTGGGGAAGTCGCGGGGAATGAGGGCTCTGTGTGGTGGAAGCTCAGAAGCTTAGAAACTGCAGCTCTAAGGAGGAGCTGGGTCTCAAAGGCGGTGCTAGGTTCATCCAGGCGTTTTGCACAACTGAACGGTTGCCATGGGAGATTAAAGGATTTCTCAAACATGGATAAAAGAATCAAAGCAACACTCCAGGTATGTTTTTCATGAGTGAATAACATTATAACATGATGCGAAGCTCAAAAAAGTCAATTTTACATAATACCGCCCCTTTAAAATTCAAATCACAATATTGTCACCTCTCAGTCTGGAAAGGCTTATTAAGCCATTTCTACAGCTTTAGGTCTCAGTGAGAGCCGTAACCAACAAGAGGAAAAATAGACCGTTGTGAACCATCATAGGAGTGGCCCGCTGACCAATTTAACTCCTGGAGCGCATTGACGAAACTTCCAGAGGTCACGAGAGAACCTAGAACAACATTTAAAGCACAGCAGGTCTCAGCTGCCTCAGCTAAGGCCACTGTTCATGTTCCAACTGTGAGAAAGAGAATGGGCCAAAATGGCATCCATGGGGGGGATTCCTAGGTCAGAAACCCTGCTGACCGTTGTCTCACAAAGCTGTACGACAGATCCAAACTAGTAACTGGTCCAGATTACTATAAAGACTGTCATATACGCCAAAGTTCTTAATATTAAATCAATGCAAACACAGTTCACCTCCAGTCTGAGGACAAAACAAATACTGCATTGATGATAGAGACGAGCAACACTTAGTTCCTGGTCCTGCCTGTTCAAATAAACATGGGACTTCCTAGTTGCTGACATGATTCAAAGGATGCAGCAGTGGAAACTGACGAAACCTCTTGGCCTTTAAATGCATGTGGGTAGATATGAAAGAAAAAGTCAATTTCCTGCAGTCAGAAAATACTCCTTTATGTAATGCAGCTAATTTTAAACTCACCTCTTTTAACTCTTACTGTTAGCAGCTTTTACTAACTTAAATGGTAGATACTATAACTAATCCCCAATATGAGTCATCATTGGCCATAGTGAAAATCACAGCATCTGATCTCACTGAAACAGGCCTTTGATGAAGACTGCAGTCCTGATCCGTCTCACAGGAACAATCAGAGCCGGGACAGCAGATCCAAGAACAGCCTACTCTCGCATCTGCAATCATCCTCAATCTGTGACACAGTACACTTAATGTTCGGACACGCGCCCACACAGGCCTTTTGTTTGGTGACAGCAAGCTACATTTCAGAGAGGAAGGTGGTTAAAGCCGGTGGGAAATGCTGTATAACTCTAGCCTACATGTTGCCCTTATTTGGGGACTCGTGGGCTAGAGCTGTTATCCTTAAATGGGAATAATTGAGAGGGGAACAGAGTGAGGCCAAACGCCCACTGATTGACTTCCTTTTGTTTTTTAAACAACCACAAGATGGGAAAATGAAAATCTCAACTACAACGAATTTGATCAATCATGTAAGTACGAGTCCGGAAGGATGGGTTTGATTCTGATGTATGTAATAGCACAGGAAAAATACAGTGAATAAAGGATAAAACGGAGCCAATCTGCTTTAATACGTCCAACTTCATGTTATTTGCTGAAGTTTCACCTGAATTAATAGCTTGCATGGCTTCGAGGTGACATGTCATTACTTTCTAACATTTTTGCGCTTTTTCTGACCACACTGAAAGGGCCAAACTGATACTCATCATCATATTCAACCCTCAGTAACAGCCTCCACACTGTAGGAAAAACTGTTTTTTTATTTGGTGTTTGGGTTCAGCTGCTTTTCAGACACACTGTACGATAGGCTGTGGTTGCCACTAAATACATCTTGTATTACCTACTTTTCAGTGATGTAATTGTTATTATGTATGCCATTTGGTGCTATGGTTTGTCGGATTTGTTTTGCATTTTTCTCTTTCTGCAGGTGTAGAAGCAGACTTCTAGGACGTCCTCTCGCTCTCTTTTCCACTTGTGAAATTAAATATGTTGGGCCTCACCTTGGCACTCGGGGAACAATTGAGAGGTAATGGAGTGAGTTATAAAAGACAAATAAATGTAAAATAAATGTAAAATAAAATATTTTTTACAAATAAATTTTTTTTTATTTATTTTACAAATTTAAAAAAAGCAAAATTTTAGTGCTTTTGAAATTTCAACTTGTGTTTTTTAAAACAAGAAAAGTGGGCCATGCCTGCACATAAGAGGCTAAAATCTCAAAGCACAAGGTATCTTCTTCTATACATGTGGGGGTAAAAGTAGACATGTGTCCACTTTCGCCCTCACTGGCAAACATCGACCACTCCAGTTACATATTTATGCTGGACTCCACCTATTTTTCTCTCAATCCTGGCACAAGTGAAGGGATCTAAACGGCACAGGAAACTAACCGTAAAAGGGAAGAAAGACCCCCTTCCTGTCACGTCACTCTCATGCTGCTGGATTTGTTAAAAATGTTCTAATCTCTGGTGTATAGAGAACCTGTAATCTCCATAGCAGTGGCCGAGATGCAGATCACTGAACATATGGTGAGGAACCTGAGTGTTTATTCAGTCTGAGTGAGAACCAACAGAACGAAGGAAAGTGATACAGAGAAATTAATCTTTCAAGTCAATATGTCCCAATTTGATGAAATACAGACTTTTCACTTGTCTTCCATTAAAACCACATTAATTCACTGAGAGTATATCAGAACACATCAAAGCTTTGTGTGTGTCTCTGCTCTGTGAGCAGACATGCCTTTATAAGGATAAACCAGTAGCTCAAGTATTTTCAGACCAATGTCAGCAGTTCGGAGCCAAGATTCCCAGAAAGCTTTCTAACCTGGTTCAACGGTTTAAATCAGAGAGATTAGAGGCTTCACCTGTCGCCAAGGAGACTGGGGTCTTATATCACCTCTCAGAATCACCTGTTTGCTCGTCTGTTTGTTTCATTCATGAATTTCCGTGCAAGAACACAACTTTGGTCAAGAAATATAGGCTTTGAAATTCAATAAAACTTGCTGCTTATTGGAGGAAAACCTTGGGTTCCACTTCTGATCAAAGCAATTTTGTTTTATACTCAACCAATTACAGTTCAATCACCTAATTCAATCAGCTGTTTGTCAGTCATATTGACTGAAACTAGGGCTGGGCGATATGGCTTAAAAATAAAATCTCCCAATTTTTTCATACCTGATCCGATTGTAATCGATTTTTATTTTTATCTCACTTTCTTTTCTAAAAAACAAACTGCATATGACAGAAAATATCAGAAAATATTTTCAAAAAGTGGCTTTTATTTCAATTATCCCTTCTGTGAGTTGGATGACAGAGTATCAGGACCAGGCTATGAGAATTGCTGTTTAGTTAAGAGAATAAAGTCATAATGTTCGCAGAAAAAGACGCAACTTTTCTAGAAGAATGTCTTAAAACTGTGAGAAAAAAAAAGTCGTTTTACTCAAAAAAAGCTTCTTGGTTGCCCTGGGAGCGCTGACATCACTCCGAACTATTGAAACACAAGGAGTTCATTGGTGGAAAAAAAAAAGTCCTGATTTTCCGAAAATCAAATCTTCAAAAACCAAAAATAGATTGATAAAATTGATCTATTGCTCAGCCCTAACTGAAATTCCATTTTACATGTTTAAAATTAACAGATAGGAAACCTGTCACAAACCTCGGGCTTAAAATTTACCACTAATGGCTGCCAGCTGCCAGTTTTTTCAAAACCAAAAGGACATTATAAATTAAAACAGAAGTGAAAAAAAAACCCCATCGAAAATTGGATCGAAATATCTCATTAGCGCATCTCTAAAAGAAAGACTCGCATACCTTCTCTCGGGACTGAGGACGGCCTCTCTCTCCTGCCTGTCGGGGCTCCTGAACCGGCTTCTCTTCTCTGCTTTTCTGGCCTCGGCTTCCAGCCGTCGGGAGCGCGGCGCGTCATGGTGGCCGCTCCTGTGGCCCGCTGGGTGGCTGTCTGTGCTGGCGACCGTGCTGCCGCTGGCATCCGAGTCCAGAGAGCTAACCGAGCCGCTTATGTGGGAGCCGTTTGAGAGCAGGGAGCTGCCGGAGGGGAAGGGGTCACTGGGTGCCGGAGACTGGCAGCGTGGAACACCTCCCAAACTGGAGCAAGAACCCGTCGGAGAGAGGGGGCCACTGGGGGCTTGGGGAGCTGAGCCATGCAGTGCCAGGCTGCTACGGTCCACTTCATCACCGTTCACTGACCCCGCCTCAGAGCCCTGGCCTTTAGGCGCACAGTCACCTGATGATGAAGGAAAGAAGAGGCTGAGAAAGGCCGTGATGAAGAGTTCACAGTGCCTACAAACGTCATGTTTCAAGATTCAAATATCGCAAGTTGTTTTTTTCATTTTGAGCCCGTTTTTGAATGCAAAAATACAAAAGTATAATGTACTTCAGATATTTCAGAGGTCAAACTTTAAAAATGAAAGCTGTAAAGAGGAAGGATGAAAGAACAGATAGATGGTACAATTCTAGAGTTTGGCAGATTCTTCTGAGACTCTCAGACTGCTCTGTTTTATAAAACTGATTTTAATTTCTAATGTTACATTTTTTAAAAAAAAAAATTAAAGTCAAATGATATTTGGGTTCTGAACAGTTACCTGGGGCTCCAAATAAAACAGTCTATTAATGTGGCGTTTCCTGGTGCTTTCAAATCAAGTGATCAATCCAGTTGTTAAAGAAACAACAGACATTAAAAAAAGTCTTGTGTTGGCATAAAATTTAAAAAAAAAAAAAAAAAAAAAAAAAAAAAAAAAAAAAAAAAAAAAAAAAAAAAAAAAAAAAATTAAAAACAGAAAATTAAAAAAAGTAAAAACTAAATAAAAAAAAAAACAACAGGAAAACAAGAACTTACCTGCAGCACCTGTCACGTCAGCACCAGCCCAGGCCGCTGCGCTCTCTGCCTCCCGCTGGTTCAGCTCTTCCTGCCAGATGATGGAGCTCGAGTCTGGAGCCTTATCTGCTTCGGGTATTCCAGAACCGGTCACGGCTACCTTGGCTGGACCCGGCTCCTGGACGAGAACAAAGTGTAGGGAAAAACAGTTCAACCAGGAGGTGGACTGTGATACTCTGACCGGGCACACTGCGTGAAAACTCTACCTGGGAGGTGGTGGGCTCTACTTTTCGTTTCTTCTTCTGGTTTTGTTTGTTAGTTCGGGGGTAAACGATCAGCTGTTCGCTCCACCTACAAGAAATCAAAAACAAATGTACCTGATGCTTGCGTGTTACCATCCTAACTACCAAATAGCAGACCCAGAAGAAGACATTACCCGTTGATGATCTCTTTATTCTCTCCTCTGATGAAATACTCCTGTTCGGGGGTGATGATGCACAGCGAGTTCTTCTGGCCCGTCTTGGGCTCTGCGTCGATGACGTCCGTGCAGAGGTTCATGTTCACCGTGCCCTGAGGCAGCGTGCTTGGCTGGGGGAGACACAGCATGACAAATACAAGCGTATACAACAGGGATATCATGTAAGGAGAGCAACAAGAGAAAGATAAACAGATAAATGTGGGAACAATTTGAAAGGGATGTTTCTGGTTTGTTTTCAAATGTCCATGTTTGGATGTTGGATGCTTGAGAGCCTGACTAAACATCGATATCTCTGCTATCACATTCCAAACTGTTCAAAACTCAAGTGGGGAAAACAGGGCACTGCGGTTCACAGCGTTTCACGGGCCTGTGGTGCACGGTCATCATGGTTTCCCAGGCAAAACCTCTCCGCTGTAGGACATGTTCAGAAAAAAAAAAAAAAAAAAAAAAAAAAAGAGAGGGGGGTGTCTCAGAATGCCAGAGTAAAGCTGTTCTATGTGTGAGATGCATCAAAGTGTCTGCGGATGAAACGTGGTATGTTTTCTGAGCATCCACTCAGAATCTTGCTGCTCTCTTATCAGTCTTAGCTGATGTTAGACAGGTGCTTGGGCTCCTTACAGCTCCTTTTAAGGCCACGGAGCATAGATCCAGCTTTATTAAGATCTGAGTGCAAACCCCCAAGAGCTGCCAAATAAGGAAATTACAAAACGTCAATCTAAAGAGCATTGAGGCAGTGCAGAAGAATTTCCTCCATTAGAAACCAATCCAGAGTGCGAACCAAATCAGAAGGACAAAAATCCAAAAGAACTGCAGGAGAACAATCTGATGCAGACATCCAGAGACTATTCAGCTGTAAGGAAGAAACCCCAAAATCAATCAGGGAGTACAAAGCACTCGAAATCCTTTCGCACAACCAAAGATTCACTACAATCTGCTGCTGATGTATGCAAATAAATTACACAGTCACCATTTGGCATTGGTGTTCTGCAGGATTCCTTGCAGAACATAAAGGGCAACTTTAAACTGTCTCTTTATGGAAAAACATTAGCTGTATTTATCAGCTGAAATTTTAGAGATGCACCGATCACAGGTACATAGGATGTTTTTCAGTCTTTAATTTTAGTCAATTCCAGTTTATCTTTAAAATCTCTCTTTTTAAACTTCCTTTCATGAGCTGTAAAATAGGGTGCAAAAAAGGGCTGGAATCACCACAAACTCACAATCTAAATGTTAGCATGTTATCTTAGCGATAAGCATAATTAGCAATATGTTTATCCTTTCTGAAATTTCCTCAAGTGGGCTCAACTCGCTCTTCCAATTCGACCAAACAGCCACGAGGCTGGTCTGAACTGATACGCTAAAGCAGACAGCTGTTTTTCGTATCCCAAAAAGTCAGCTACGAGGACAAGAAGTCACATGACCAACACCCGTCGAAGTCCATCTCTGTTGTTGCGGCTCGAATGAACAGCAGACATCCTTCTACAGAAACCGGTTTCCCTTCAAATAGCTTTCTGTACTCCCCGGATCTCATTTTAACACACCATGCTGACACTTTGAGTCATCTTACTGTAGTAGCAACTTCCACACTGAAGGTGGTCGTGGTTAGATAGGCCTGGTGGGTACAGGCACTTACAGCTGGCCTATTTACTGATCAAAAAGAGATCACTGATCTATTCTGACTGATTTGGTACAGGTATTACTTCTCAGTGCATCTCTGATCATTTTAGCCACACGTTGCACTGATGCTGCTGCTGTTCTCCTCGCCTTACTCACCATTTGAGCAACAGTATTAAAATATTTTAACATGACATTTTAACATGGAAATAAAATACAAAAACTAATACTCCAGTTCAGTGATGCTGTGGTATTTTTGCTCAAGGTTATACTGCATTTATCTGAACCTAATGCCGACAGTAAAATCACCTCCAAAAGCTCGCTGTCTGCAGTACAACATCAAATTAAAACGTTTCAAGGATTTCCTGTATTTAATGGAGACGAGTTTGATGCAGCAAGCATTAGGCTCCAGAAATGTCAACCTCCTGAGATGAAGCAGATGTGTGGCTGAAGTTTTGCTATCTTAGTTGTTGCTGTGAGGTGGAGCCTGAATTCCTGCAGCCCATCTGATCCCTGCTGCTGTCAGTTCAGGAGAAAACTGTTGCTTAGAAACAGCTCTCTGTTTTAGTGCCAGCTACTGGCACAAAGGAGACGCATCGGCCAAGACGAGTGCTTGAACACAAATCATTTGTCCTGGTTCTTGTTTTCTACACAACTGGCCCAGTTCTATATCTTCTTGTTGTGTCTGGCGTCCACAAGGGGGGCTATTTATAACTCTGCAAGGAGATAACATCAAAGGAAAGAGATCTCAGGGTATTCCATTAGAGACGTCACTAAAATAAAACTGAAGTAAAACAGCCCCATCAGACAGAGACGGTTTTCATCTAAATAACCGTTAAAAATACAGTGAACGACAAATAATAAATATACCAAAGGAACAGTAAAACCTATGTGGAAAAAAGTTTGGCTCAGCTGTGAAACTTAGTGGAGTACACCCACTCCATAAATGATATAAATCCTCCAGGAGGCTTTTACAGGCTGAGCTAAAGGCAAGTTTACCTCAGCAGGCTCTGGAGAGGAAACTGCTGCTTTATAAGCAGCATGATCCTCAAAACGGCTTCATTCATCAAAACCGAAGAGACAGATCCCAGCTGTATTGACGATTGAGAGCCTAAAAAAACAACATCCAGTGAGAGTTATTCTCACTAGAGGCTGGTTCGTGGAACTGTTGTTTTATTGTTGAGATCATGATATACAACAGGCACCGCTATAGATTAGAGAAGCCTCCTCCCAACTTCTCATGGTCACTGACCCTTTCAGCTTAAAGCTTCAGGGTGGTCTCGCTCAGTTTTCTGACACATTCAGAAGTGAGGAACTCACTAAACCGCAGCTGCTGTGATATTAGAAGCGTTGTGGATCACCATTCGAGGCAGAGCCCCGGAGCTTGCTCTGGCAGGCCGTTTGGGAGGAATGTCTGGGTCTGGGGCACATCTGACGTTTCCTCTGTGGGCTTTAGGGGCTAACGCTCCCTTTCTCCAGCGCTCTGGTCCTGGGACTGCGAGCACACTGCTGTTCACCAAATAAGGGCATAGTAGGAGGAATGCTACTTTAGATGGAAGAGCATCTTTCCTTCTTTTTGTGGTGAAAATACTTCAGTTACGTGGGGCAAGTGTTCCAAATAGGCTACTGCCTACCGGGCGAAAAATAGCAAGAGACGTCATTGCTCCATGGACTCAGAGGCTTAGAGCATCATTAGAGGGCCAACTGGTCATTCAAGTACACCAAAACTAATGCTGCTAATAAGAACTTATCAATTATACCTTAAACATCCAAGAGATGATCTCCTTTGTTGAAAATAAACCTGCTAAACACAACAGAAAAGTTTGGCTTTTTGAAATATTTCCTATTGTGAAAAACAAAGATAGCTATGGTGTGGGAACTTCTACAGCACTGTTCATCAAGGCAGACTCAAGCTACAGTTGACAAGTTAGAAGCAGCGTGTGTGCGATACTGCGTATTTTGGTGTCGATCCAGTGCCAAGTAAATACAGGGCCAATATAGCCAATACTGATACCGATCCTTTTAAGTTTGCTATATTGTCAAACTTCTGACCGTTATGTGGTTTTTCCTTTGAATTAGTTTGTGAAAACCTAGGACAGAATTTGGACAAAGTTTACAACTGTCTACAAAATACTTTAATAACATATTAACATGATTTGTGTGCATTTTTCCTAAATAAACAAAGTGCAAAAAATGATCAATTTAGAGCAAATCGGAACAAAATCTTTTTTGAGGTAAATTTGAGAAACTACAATACAAAAATAAAGCAAAATTTCAAGACGGAATCTGAACCTAAAGTATCGATCTTAACACACTAGTATCGATCCAATATTGATACCGATTTGATATCGATATTCTCAATATTTTCGATCGATCCGCCCACCTCTATCACATGACCAAATGTTACATGACCAACCACCTCTCACTCCCACTCCTGAAACAGCAACGAGATGGAAATAAGCAGTTGTTAATATCGGCCCAGTTTTACTTATCAGGTCGATACCGATGCAGATATACCGTACATCCCTAATAGATACCATTATCGTACTTAATCAATGTTAGATTATTTCAGCAGCAGAAGGAACAATTTTTGCATTTGTACTATAAATCAAAGTAATTAACTCATGCCGAAGAGTTATAGTTTCAGTGTAAATATTGTAATACCGTTCTACTTTAAACTTTACAATACCAACATGGTTGGAAAAGAGTTCTTGAGGTTGTTTTTAGCTCATCAGCTGCTTTTAATTCTAGAGCAGAGCCTTAAAAAGCTAATCTTGATGTGTTCTAAGAGGTTTCACAGGGTTGCTGTGTTTGAAAAGCAACAACATCGGTGGGAAACATCAATGCTACTCTGAACATGAACAGGTTGGGATCAACGTTGACATTTTGGAAAGGTTCAATCCTTGGGGTCTGGAGTACAAAGAGGCCATTTCCCTGACCCACATTTCCTGCCTTGGGGAGCAGATGAAAAGACCAAAGGACAATGTGGTGGACAGTTTGGGAAATCGTCGTTACAATGAGAGGAAAACACAACTGCACACCAGCCTGGGTGTCACTGGAAACACATTATACAGTGGAAACACGCACACATTATTTTCCTAAGTTTCCTCCCATTGTCATCTCTGGCAGCACAGAGAGAGTCCACAAACGTGACTTCAAGGCAAAGATGTCAGGAGGCTATTGTACATCTCTTCTCCTGTCACTTACAGACACAAATGCAAAGTTAATGGCAGGCACAGAGTAGCAGGTATCTGTTGGGATCTATGTGTTTCTAGCAGGCTAGCTACTAGTGTGCCCCCCCCCATTGTTTGCACACAAGCAGACCTAATCTCCAGTCCGATCGGCCAGTATGGGTTTGGTCACCCGTGTCACAGTCCCCTGGCGACACACACTCATACCACAAACAGAAGCTGGCTTTCCTCTCAGAGCATGTTCCTGCCATCACCAGTGCTCCAATGATTACAGGGCTTGACCTCAGCTACTGCTCTCACCAACATGTTTCACAAGTTTGAGGTGAAATTACTCCTATTCTGCAGCATCACTGAGGTTAACAAGCAGTTTCCACTGAGCTCGCACATTTTAAGACCCTGCTGAAGTGGCGGTCTGTGTTTCTCTAAACTTTCCTCGACAGCGAGGCGCGGTTGTGTCATCCCAATAGCGGCCGAAATATCAGATATCTTTATGATTAGAAGCAAAAATCCTGGAGTTAAGTGGGAGTCTCATTAAGCCTACAGTGCTTTCAGTACCTGCGCCATGTTTTGTCTGAAGCACAAACACGTACCAATCAGCAACATGCATCCACCAGAGTCGACCAAACACATCGTCTGCAAAAAGAGCTGAAGGCAAACAACACTGAATGGAGCTGGAAAGCATTGTTATGAGTCCAAAAATTCCCCACACTGTGTTTACTTAAAGTGGGCCACCCTGGTACTCCATCAGCCACCCAAATATACTTGGCAAGATATTCTCACATTCGTCTTGTAATCTTTTTTAACAATTCTAAACAGAGAAATCTATTGTACTGCTGCCAAGAAGAACTGGCCACTTTTCCATGAACTTTTAACACATTGCATTTGTTTTGTTGCTCTGAATTCTCTCTGAAATGATGTTAAAGAGGTGCTGTTACAAGATTATAAACAGGTAATATCTTCCCTGCAGTAGCTAAATCTCCAGGGACCTTCATTGGAGCCAAATCTACATGGGCCAACAGGTAGTCAAACAAGGGCCAAGGTCTATCATTTTTAAACAATGCCAAACTTAACGCTGAATTTTAACAAGGGTTGGGACTTTTTAAACGCCTTAATTTCAATTCATTAATTACATAGATTTTTAACGTGACAAAGGTTTTTAACGCATCTAATCGCAATTTTTTTTACTTACAAAGGGTTCCTACTGGATCCTTTGAATCCGTGCGTGTCTGGTACGCCCGTAAATCTGACGGACACTTGACATCTGCAAACTACAACGATTGATGGCAAACCCGCTTCTCTTGGCCCAGTGGGGGTTAATTTTTGCTTCAAAAAAAACGATTTGATGGGACGCTGGAAAAGACTACTATTGTGTGCAAGTTGTGCGAAAAGGAGTTTGCATATCACCCAAGCTATTCAAGCCTAGAATACCATCTCAATGCAAGACATGCTGCCGCAGCACAGACGTCCCCAGTGCCAACGTCAGCGTCCACATTTCTAAAAAAGTATTTTTTCAAAGAAGTTCTGGATGATCAGGGGTTCCTGAAACCCTTACTGAGTAAGTACAATAGTTGAATAACGTAAATGACACAATGAATACCTTTGTTGAGCTCATATGTCACTTTATTTAGTAATTTAACAGCAAAAAGAGATTTTGAATTGAATATTTTAACTCAATTAACTCTGTTAAAGAACTTGTCATTTTTGCACTGGGAAGTTATTTACTGAGAAGTCAATGATTATTTCCACAGGAAACGGACGCAGTAAGTGGGACGTGAACATCAGTGGTGACTAATATGACACTGCCACAGGCTGATAACCTTAAGTGAAAATACTACAGGTTCACTGCATGTACACAAACATTTGATACTAAATTGATGAAATGGTAGATCAATTGCTTATTAAGCAAAACAACTCATTTGCCTTTCTGCTCTTGTAGTGTAACAAGCTATTATTAAATGCTTAATTAGGCTAGTCGCTTTGGTAACCAGCCTGATGTGATAGATGTACTGCTCATTGTTCCCCAACTAGAGATTTAAAAAAGCACTTCCTTCAAGAGTAATGAGAAGAGCGTTTTTAGTTTCCACATCATGACTGTTAGTGGTTTACTCAGCTAGCTATGGAAAAGAAAAAACATCTTCTCGAAAGAAAGCTGGAGAAAGATGTTTTCAGCCAGCTAACAAGCTGTTGGCAGAAACAAGTATGGGAGGGGCAGTGCTGCGTTTCTCAACCAAAATCACCACCATCTCCTGCCTCCACTTCCACTATAAACAGTTATTGGCTTCTGGGAAAACCACCCAATGCAAACAAGATAACAGGTTCATAAAACAGCATTCAAATAAGCCACTATGACAGGCTGCAGACTAGCAGATAGCTTCAGCCTCCAGTTCAGATTCATCTGGATTCACACTAAATTGATTAATGCATAGGTAACCTTCTGAAAGAACCTCAACACGAAGATCCCAAAGCTTCTCTCTGGTCTTTTGCTTGAACTTCGTAGGCAATTTATGCTTCTCCAACCAACATTTTAGCTGATAAAACCTGACAAACCATACATGTCCCAGACATTAAGGGAAAAAAGAAATCAAACACTATATAAATCAAGAAAAGAAACAAGAAGTCAATTCCTAACCGCAAGAATTCCTGGCTCCAACACTGCCTCCATGGGCTCATACTGGCAACACTACAGCTCTCGGATTAGGCCTGTCACGATAAATTTTTCTGGCCGATTAATTGTCCCAGAAATGATTGCGATAATATTGTCATTTTGAGACCATTGTTAACTAATAGCATAAAAATGGCAAATTATTGACCTCATTTCAATTATAGAGTTCATTTTAATTAATCCTGCGATTAATTGATTTATTGCTTATTGTGACAGGCCTATCTGAGATCGTTAAGCTTTATAAACAAGGTAGTCATATTGGATTTTCAGGTGGTGGAAAACCTCTGACTATTCCACCTGGACTTTCCCACTTTTTATTTATTTATTTGAAACTTTAAACATCTGAGCAAAAACAAAATAAATGATGAAACAGAAATCCTTTAAATAATCATCCAGTGGTAATGGTGGAGCTTTTATTTTGTTTTTGTTCTTTTTTTAAAAAAAACACAACAAAGAGTCCAAGTGATGCTGTAGTATGGATTTAAAATGTCTGTCAGTATGGTGGTGTTTGGAAAACTGATTGAAGTGGTACTTCAAGTGGAAGCGGTTTGAGACCAAGCAGTAGATGGATTAAACTTCAATAAAAGAGCTCTCTGGCTACAACAGTGATCAGCTGGAGCTTCAATGTATTAAATGATTATTTGCTATGAATTCACCAAAACACAACAACATTCATCTTTTTAGGATTCAGACTTTCTATCTTTTCTGGCATCTTGGAATAAGAGTGAAAAAAAATCCACCCAGTGCACCTTGAGATCATCATAGGAGAGAATCAACCACCCAAAAACTTGAGCCGCCTTGATGCTTCAACAAATAACCAGCTTTGTGCCCAGATCTCCGTGCAGAAAGGAAGCACTCACCGACTCGTCCAAGGCGAAGCGCAGGCAGCCATGTTCGTACAGCACAAAGAATCTCCGCTGCCATTTCTGAAAGCAAAACACACATTTTTCAGAGGAGCCTAATTTCTAGTCAAGTCCAAAAGAACAGACCTATTGTTCTCCATCCATGGAGCAAAAACAATATCCTTAAGCAGTTGGTCTCATTTCTTCATTTCAGATTGTTAGGAACTCTACCACAGAGTGCTGCCCCTGTGAAGAAATGTGTAAACACCACGTCTGCAGAGGAGAATGTGCAGGCGTACGCTGCTTGGACCTCTTACCCGGGATCTTTGCATTGGATTGTCAAAGTCAGTTCCCTCAGGAGCCAAGCACAGCCATCCAGCATAAATAGGCTTGGCCTGTAAAAAAAACACAGGGAAAGAAGGGAAGAGCAGTAATTTAGATAATTATTAAAGTTGAGGCAGAGTAAGAAAGAGATGCTGGTTAAATTTAATTGAAGGAAGCCTTTCAGGATCCAGATGTTCCTCTGTTCCTGTGGCACATGCATTCGCACACAACCAGTGTGCGAATGCATGTGAAATGAAGTCTGTTTGCTGTCATACTCAAAAAACAAACTTAAGAAGAAAAATAAAAATCTGACCAATGTCAGCATATATTGGCATTCATTTACCCTGATACTCCTAAATAAAATGTACTCAACTGCTTTCAGAAGCTACACAATTAGCAAACAGAACCGACCTGTGTGTAATTTAGTTTAATCAGTTAAAAGCATTTATTCTGATACTCCAAAATTTAAAAAAAAAAAAAAAAAAAAAAAAAAAAAAAAAACAATAACCGGGGCATTGTCTTTTGAGCTGCAGAGATCCATGTTCAATGTGTGACAATCCGTCGACATGACGACTATTACTCACGTACTCCACAAATGTGGCTTTTATCAAAGAGTGACGAGAAGAAAGCAACACTGAACTATTTGACCGACATAAAAAAACACTGTGGGTGGTGGAGAACTAACGCACCATCCCCACAGTGAACCGTGCTTGTGTTAGCATCATGCTGTGCTGATACTTTTCTTCAACAAGCACAGGGAAGCAGATCAGAGTTGATGGGAATCTGGATGGAGCTAAACACAGTGCAGTCCTAGATGGAAACATGTCAGAGGTTCACGTTCTAGTGGGAACACTAAACATATAGTCAGAGATACACTAGAATGACTTACATCAAAGCATATTCATGTGTTACAATGGCCTAGTCAAAGTCTATACAGGTAAACTCAACTGAGAATCTGTAGCAAGACTTAAACTGATGTTCACTAAAGCAAATCTGAATGAACGTGAGCTACTATAGCTGTAGCAGACAGTGGTTCTACAAAGTTGACTCGGGGTAGATGAACAGAAATGCATGTCTTCTTCCCCTTCACAATCATGCAACACTATCACTGAAAATCCCAATAAAACACACAAAAGTCTGTGGTTTTAGAATTTTCCAAGGCACTGTATCAACTCATGCACTCAACTTAATGTTTTGTTTGACTACCATCTACTCGTATGTAAATCCAAACATGGAATCTGTGCTCGGTGAGCAGGAGAGTGACTCTCAAACACGTTCTCTTTCACATTGAGGGTTTACCAGTTACCCATTAGCAGGGAGCTCTCATATTAGCCCTCACTTGCTCAGCCACTTCCACAAGCCCAACCCAGGTACCAGCTGGAAGGCAGCAGGATGCAATTTTAAGTCTGGGATTCTTGTTCCATGTCACTGCATGCCTGCAGTAAATCCATACGTGCCAGTGATCAACTTGTAGGAGCGTGTCTATTAAGGAACGCTTAATGAGCTGAACTCATTAAAAAGGGTATTTTGGAGAGACGGCATACTGTGAAGCTCATAAATCAAATGAGTTTGGGAGCACTACAAAGCATGATAAACTATCTCAACCTTGCCCTGATGTCATGAAGCCTGAGGAGATTATTTGAAGGGGAAGGGGGAGGGAAGGAAGGGGACTGTATTAGCAGGCAGCTGTTCCAAAATGAAGGAGGAGGAAGAGTGAATAGATCTCCGTAGATTCAGCGCTGTTTCTCTGTCCGTTTAGGCCACATGGTTCACACCAGATCCTCTCCACTCCTATCACCTGACCTCTCCAGTCCACCGAGCGTGTGCGCGATGTAAACAGGAAGCAGAGGCTTGGTTGCGTATCTGAGATAAACACTAGATAAGGTGTCAAATACCACAGAGCTGAACAACAAGATATAATCAGTGCATGAAACACATTTGAGGCATTTACTGTTCAAAAGATGAAATGGACCATATGAGGGATGTCCTCACTGAAAGGCCCTTACAGCTAAAACAAAAACAGAACTCATGTCTTCCTCTTGCTGGTGATGTTTCTGATGCAAAATGATTTATTTGCAAGTAAACAAATGGAAGTAGGTTGGGACAAAATGACAATGTATGGGTAGGTATGAAAGGGTGAATTGACACAGAGCTTTTCACTGATAGTAGAACAACAACAGCAGAGTCTCATCATGGACTCAGACACTAATTATTTAAGAGTTCGAATGAGAGATCTCTCTTCCATCAACACAAATACACCAGTAACAATAACATTGGAAGAGCCACATCTAAGGTATTCGGTTTATATTCGATTTTCTTTCTTTCTTTTTTTTTTTTTTTTAAACAACATTTCTAAAATCCATATGCTTTGGGTCACCTAAAACGTGCAGGATAGGGGGTCCTACGACCAGGGTTGAAAACCTCTAATCAAGATAATGAGACAGGGAATAAAGTCTGGAAACCCAAACTTTCCTTTTTCATGCTTTTCTAGACTTATAAAACACTTCAATCTAATCCCATACTTCTCCAGATTGCATAGGAGCCCTGGTAAGAGCTCACCCAGCGTCTAGTTTCTACAAACACTCCATTTGCTGGGAAGCAGACCATGACAAGACGTATGTTGCAGAAACATGAAATAAGCTCAGTCACAATGCATTGTGACTTTATTTAATGATTTCTAAATACGCCTTACCACAAGAGCTTCACAGCTGCACTACTAGCCAGCTGCACTACTTTTTCTCACATATGGCCTCTTCTTTTCACCATCAGATTTGTGTTTTTGTTGTGCAAATCTTGTGTTTTAGTTCTGCATGAGCTGGATGATAAAAACGGTTCCCGGTAAGCACACTCCCTGAGCATGATCCCAGACTTATCAATGAAGCAGAAAGGACAGAACATATTCAGTTGTCGACAAACTCAACTGTTAGATGACGACATAACAACTGTCTATTCAGAAACAAAACGTATTTCCGGAGGAGACCTTCAGTCACTTTAATAACTATGGAGCAGCTATGCTCGTCTGCACATACTCCCACCTCAGTCTGCACAGTGAAACGTGATGGCTCGTACTGGTGAAAGAGAAATCACTGAGACGAACGCAGCCCCTGCTTCGCTTTGTTTCCAGATTTACATGCGCTCTAGTTCAGAGGCTGTGTGACTCCGGAGAAACTTCCTTAAAAACACAAGTGGCCATCGCAGTTCGTCGTCAAAACAACAACAATCTTTAACTCACCAAAGAAATATGATTAGTGGACAATGCAATGAATCGGAAGTAGTGGTGGGCATACTTCCGCTAATAGTGGAGCTAATTTTTCGTTTAACGCTTTAGCCAACTAGCTTCCCCCCAGATAAATTTTCAAGATAAATTCTAAAGCACTAATTTATTTGGAAGTTTTGGAAACTTTCAGCTGAATAACATTTAACATCTGTGTTGAAGTTTTGGTGACAGACTGTTAAAATTCTTCAAGTCGTTATACGGTTAAATTCATGCTCTTATTTTGAAGTGAGTGAAGACTGTTTACGAAGCAGTTCCGTTTCCTCTCCTCACATTCTCTCTCTTTTTCCCACAATAACAAAATAAAGAACAAGATATAAACATAAATACAATATCTAAGGGCAATATAGAACATGTAAATTAAGAATGTCAAAATTAAATTGGTTGTAGTCAGTTTGAATTGAAGTTAGCGCTTTAGCATTAGCTTCCACTAAATACTGTGTTGGTGTAGTGCTTTACTGCTGGCGGAACTAATGTTTATGATTAGTGCTTAAGTGTTAGCATAACTAACTTTTTAGTTAGCGGTGCCTGCCACTGATCATAAGTGACGTCGTGTTGGTCATAATAAGACTCTATATTTACAATTTGAACAGCACTAACTACAGAAACAGAAGCAGTTTTATTGAGATGCTGACTGTAATACCATAAAGTTTATGTGAGCTCAGGGAGTGGGAGTGAAGAATTCACTGAAGATGCGGCACAAAAGATGGGTTTTCACATCATTTCTGTTCTTTTATCTAAACAGAAGCATTTAATGAGCGGTAATTAGAACATGGTATGTCAATATATACAGCATTACCAAAGTAATTTTCAAATTAATGCAACAGATAAGGACATAACTGGTAATTTCCTTGCAGGAGTAAAACAATAAGTAATTATTCAATCATTCAGATAAAAAGTAAAAAAAAGAAAACAAAACAAAAAACAGTAGTTCAGTCCTGTGTTCAGTGTTCTCAGCCAATGCGATGTAGCAGTTAGCAGTAGCAGTACCATTGCGGATATAATAACTGGAGCGGGAGTATGTCTTGTTTTGTAAAAACTACGTATACATATTTACAGGAAAAAATATAACTGTTTTGGGTCTTTTATATATATATATATATATATATATATATATATATATATATATATATATATATATATATATATATATATATATATATATATATATTTTTTTTTTTTTTTTTTTTTTTACACTTTAAATGTCTTTGATGAGAGTAAAGTGCAACCGAAGTCAAGTTCCTTGTTTGTATGCACACACTCAGCAAACAAAGCTGATTCTATTAAGAGAAGCCAAGAAGTTACTTCTTTCCAACAAAAACAGTAAGGACAGACTGAACTTCTTTGGGAAAAACAAAGATGAACAGCAGGAGACTGGTGCAAAGTTATTTTCTCTGATCAGTCCTCTGCCTCACTATTTCATTTCTCTGGTCAAGAAATTGTGAGAGCGAGCACAAGCACAATACTCCAAGATCAGTGTTTTCCAGCAACCCAGGAACAATCTGGTGACAATCTGTGTGTCCCAGCATGATGGAGCAAAGAGTTACAAGGCAAAAGTGAAAAAGCGGACTAAAGCTCACATTTTGGCTTGTGGTCAGGAAAGTGTTCAGATCTTAACCCACTAAGAACCTCATTTCTAGAAAAGAGAATACAAAGCCCAAAAACTGTGATCCTCTCCAAGCACCAAGTCACCAAGAGTGGATCAGGATTGAAATTTAAAATAAATTAAAATAATAAATTAATTTCACCACACTTTTGGCTACAACTGGATTTCTAAGATTCGTGCTAAAATTAAAGCAGGAAGAGCAAAGAAAAAATGTTTCTTGAAGCTGAACTTTAACAATGTGGATTATACTGATTTATGAAAGAACCATTACCTAAAAGAAGTCCTCTGTGCAACAGAAACTGAATACTCTATATTCCATCAGCTAATACAAGGAGCCACATTAGATGTTCTCACCATGACTTAATGTCTGAAATCTCGAGGAAGAAAACCAGCCGGTTAATGAGCCACAAATTAAAGAGCAACTGCCAAATTTGATCTCCACCTCTGAGAAGAACAGACAAACCAACACAACTTTCAGATGGATTTGTTCATTTTTACATTTGTGGAGCTGCAGAATCAGCTTCCATAGGAAACTTCAGAGAAATGACAGCACCTTGACTCAACTCTTTCATCATATGTAAGCTGGTGAGCTCTGAGTAAATCTTGTTTGGCTGTGGTGTGTGTAAACTCTTAATTACCATCCCAAATACTAAGGCAGTCTGGCCTTAGTATTTGGGACTAATACTAAAGATGAGAAAGTAGATTCACGCAAAGGGAAGACAAGCTTTACGGTGACACCAGGTGGATCCACGATCCAAGTAGCAGCCATTATGACCACAATGATCCTTTAAACAAAAGGTCTCCCACTAGCAAACCTCACCCATTTCTGAATATAAGTTATTGTAAGTCTCTCGGAAAAGTTGTCATATTTCTGAAATCTCTGGAAGAAATTCGTCCTGGTTTTAGCGTGTGGACAACAGGAAATGAGGCTGGGTTTTTTTTTCCACCACGTGGAGGATTCATGCGTTATATAATTGAACTGTGACTGATCACAGTTCGACTGCCTAGTAAACATCAGAAACCATTTAAACCATCTGCCTGATTGAGCGTCGGATCGATTTTAGCTTCGAGGCGTGAACTCCACTCGTCTCCTGAAGGTGCGTCGTGGTATCTGGCACCAAGTGCCCCATTTACCCTGCTTCTAACCCATCGACTTAAGAGGACATCCCACCATGATTAAAAAAAAGTATCACCGTTTTGCATTTTTCCAGTCAGAGGTCATAATATAATGCCTGATTAATATAAGCTGTTTTAAGCTTCTTAAAAATTAACCAGAATGAACAAACTGTGAAAGATTATTATAAATTGAACAGAAAGCCTCATTTTCGCTCATCTACCATTTATACGACTACTGCTCCTCTTGAACTTCATTAGGGACTCAAGTGAGCTGGAATGGTGGGATTAAGCAGCCGATGGAAAACGATCCTGCTTTCCCAACCACGCACTTCCCGTCTCTTCTTGTCAGTCCTGCTCCCACTCCGTTATCCCCATCGTTCCCCGGCCTGCATTCGCCGTCTCTCCCACGTTTGCATTAACCTCAGCCTTCCGGTTTCCTCCGTCACTGTCCTTCCTGCGATAGTCCCTGCTGGTTAGCAGGATTACTCCCCCTCCCACGGACCTGATCTCCCAACGCAGTGGGAATAAACGATTTGTGTGACAGAGAGAAAACCGTGGCAACAGACGGAGGGGAGCGTGGGGGGATAAGACTCCTTGTGGAGCACACTGACTGTAATAAAAGGAACCCCACCCCCCACCTTTTATTCTACTGCTGAACAGAAAGACTGTTTATGCTGATCACTGTCCTCCTCTTTGCACAACTTTCCTATGTGGACTATCTGTTTCAAAACAAACTCAGCAGCTCTGATTAACTCACATTTAATTTAGGACTCAAATTCACTTTGCCAAATCACCGATTCATGATGTTCTAACCACATTAGGAAGATCTGGAGGAGCTTTCTTTCACTGGGGTTATTGGGTTTAAATCTTCTGAACACTGGGGACATTTTATAAATCCCTACCCTCACCTTCGACCTGTTAAGCAAGGCTCTGAAGTTGCATCCTGCTTACATGGTGTTACATAATGGGGTCTGGTGCTGCTAACTGGTTTGAAGTTTGTCCAGATGGAAAGCTCACAGACTCTTCCTTGTGTGACTGAGCTCCCTACAGACTCTTTGGATTGGTGACAGTCTGGGAGCGTTTTCAAAACCGTCACACACAATAGCAACGACACAGGAAAAACAAGCTCACTGGCTCAGGGTACCTTCATACCGGCTGTAGGAGATGGTGCTGGACGGGTCAAAGGGAGATTAGTGGAAGTGATGTAACCATAAGCCCTCCATCCAGACTGTGGCATTTGAAGGGTTAACCCAGGGAGCGCTTGGAGCTGAAAGAGATGCGCAAGTTCCAATAGCAGCACTCACGGCGCAGAGGAGGATGCTGACGTTGCTGTTTGATTTTTTTTTTTTTTTTTTACGCTGCATTCAAGGGCCCATCTGGGATCGATTACAGGATATATCACAGACTAAACTAATGATCCAAGAGAGGCAAGCTCAGAAAACAAGCTTAAAATGCAGATCACAGATGAACAGAGTTTTACTTCGTCTCCCCTCACCTTGGCCTCCCAGCAAACCGGCCGCTACCCTTTAACACGCCAAACAGCTTCAGGTCACACAGTCTGTCAAGGAAAGCTAGCTCGTTGCAGTGAGAGAAAATCCTCCATTACTGATTCCATCACATGGAAAAAGAGCTTGAAAAAGAACGCAAAAGAAAGTTGTTTTTTTAAACTCTCACCTACATAAACTCTTATTCCAAACTGTAACCTCGTTACCACACAGCAAACGCTCTGATTGCATCACACACAAAGTGGATTGTCTGTAATGACATCCTGCTGATGAACTCAACCTTCACATCCAGCTGATCAACATTTCTTCTGTTTACTTTTTTTTTTAAAGCTACAAGGGTGTAGCTGTCAGTCCATTTTCCAACTCCTCTATCTCATTTCTTTAAACATCTTGACCTAAACCTGCTCACACAACAAGGAAGTCAGTTCCTATATTGGAGCTCGAGTAAAAACGCTATTACAGTGGTTTTAAAAATTCTTTAAAAACAAAGCTTGTGATTTGTGAAACACTTGTTTTGTTTTTTCTTAAAAAAAAATCTAAGTACTGAAATTGCCAAGAGACACAGATAAAATCGGTTGGTGACTGATTACAAAATTACCTGACAATTACTTCAATAATCGATTTATCACGAGTAATTTGGTTAATTGTAGCAGACCTATTGGAAACTCAAAAATCAAACCTTTATTCCAGCCAGTGAATGCAACATAGTTAAACAACCAGGTTTTGCAGACACAACACTCTTCAGTGTAGCAGCGGTAACTGTATGAAGAAGACTCAAAGTTATCGATTTTCTGTGCAAGTAGGGGGTTTCAAAATGAAGACAGAGAAGTGTTAAAGCTAAAAGAAGCTATTTAAGGTTTTAAAAAAAAAAAAAAAAAAAAAAAAAAAAAAAAGTTATTTTCAGTTTGTAATTAAAAAGCTGCGACTGCTCTCTCACACACAAAGTTCAAATATAAGGGTTCTTAAAAAAAAAACAAAAAACAAAAAAGACAAATCAGCTGAGACTGATATCAACATGCCAAAACTTAGCAAAAATAAATATGGATGTATTTAAAAACTGGTCCTTTTGTGTTTTTCACCAACAACAGTTTCATATGAACTCTGTAATCAGTTTAAAATACTCCAGTTCAGGTTTGTCTCGTCAAAGGACTGGGATTCCAAACATAACTCCCCTCCCTCCCAGCTAGAGTGGTAAAAATACCAAAAAGCACTAACATAGCATTTTTGTGTGTTTTTATTAAAATAGTTTTCACAAATCACAAGTTGTGTTATTAAAAGAATCTGTGAAGACTGTAGAGCAGGGGTCACTAAGTAGCCCTCGAAGACCATATGAGTAGCCCGCGGAGCTGTTCCAAAATTAGATAAATCATTAAGAAGTGACATAATAAAAAGTAAACTGTGTATTAAATTGATAGCCTTTTGTATCACTGGAGTGTGGGAATGTGGTTTACCTGGGTCAGGTCCTGGTCGGTCAGCAGATGCAGCTCCCTCGGTTTGAAGCAGTTCTGACATTTACTCTTATTGAAGAAGTTCGCTTGGAATTTCCTACAGGTGTTTTCCTTTGCGGTAGACATTATATTTTAACACTTATTTAAAAAAAAAAAAAAAACTCAGTCGGGTTAGCTTTATTTCCCAAACACCTTCAAATTGTAATCCCGCTGTTCTCCTGTGTGTCCCACCCCCCCTTATCCCAAGTTAGAATAAGCTCCAGCGCTCCTTCGCATTTTCAAGTAACAAACGCAGTCTCAGGACTTCAGCATCCGCAACAAACGTTTCCTTTTTGTCGCTTAAACTGTATCCAGTTGTTGCTTCCCGGATAAATAATTAGCTGCCATCAAGCCAGCCTTCCCAGCACCCAGCTCAGTGATGAATGCTTTCCAGTCCCTGGCCTGCAACCACAAAGAGAAGAGGGGAGAAGGTGGCTAATATCCTGTTAGCTTCCCAGTGGATCTCAAGCTCAATAGCGGGATGGCGAAAACCACAATAGCGGCATTCGCGACACTGCTGCCTATAAACAGCAGGCAGATAGAGCCCATTCAGCAAAGCGGCGTTCCGTGAGCTCCAAACCCAAAGAAAGGCTTACAGTCAGAAGGCAAACTCCAAACCCATTCGCAGCAGTCGCTCCATGCGAAGTTCGTCCAGTGCTCCTTAGCTCCCGGTTAGCGGTGGAGGCTAGCAAGCTGATATACAGCTAATGAAATCCTCTCCAGGTTCGCTACTTCAACTTGACTTTTTTTTTCTTTTTTTTTTATAACGCCGAGGCTTTGAAGGTCCAAATGTTAAAATGTTTTCCTTTCTGGTTAAAACTCTGCAAGCACACAAAGCACTTCTTAGACAGTCACAGAGGGGGAAATGAGTATTTAAAGGTTCGATTCCATAACTAGCCTCCTTACATCAGCAGCGGGTTTATTTTCTTCTTTCCCAATGGAGCGAGGAGGAAAGGAGAGGTGAACACACACAAGCTCCGGGAATTCGAGGGGATCTCGCGATAACTGCGCACTGCTGCCACCTACAGAGGCAGCAATGTTACTGAAACATTTCAATATATGTTCGTACCAAAACCCCCGAGTTTTTTCACATTATCGCCATAAAACTCTGTATTTTATTTGGATTTAATGTGATTAAATTAAACACCTTTACGCAGTTCAGGACAATTAGAACTTTTCATATATGAGCAAAATGATTTGGCAGGAAGAAGATGAAAAAAAAAACTGTATTAAAATGTGTTTGTCTAATAAATATTTTAGGGTAAACTTGACGCAGTCTTACACAAACTTCTTTTTATCATATATATTTAAATTTGAATACGGAATTTGTATTTCATCCTATTCTGATTTGTTATTTGTTCCACTTAGCTTTTTTTCCCCCACGGTAGATTGCTCATAGTAGAACACCAAAAGAACTTTCCAGCCAGAATACCAGGGCAGGTCAATACTTTCCTGATCTGTTAGTTGACATTTCAGTGGCAATGGCATAATCTTTAGGTGTTACAGATAAGTGGAATTTCTGGGGAAATGCAGAGTAAATCAACAGCATACTATTTTGGTTATGCAACGGTTTAGTAAGATTCCTTTGTCAAATTATTACATATAAAACAGTGAGTTGTTTTATAGAAGTTCCTCCTAATTAATCCATAAATTGGTGGGGTGCTGAAATAATATTTATACATTACATTTAGGTCAAAAGAGCTTGCCTGTCGATTCAAAAGAATTTTATTGACAGAAAAATGAAATTTTACAAAAAAATAATAACAATAATAATAATGCCAACAGGAGTGTTAAAGCTGATATTCTGGTAAAACAGTGCATATATTATTGAAGACTTTTTTCTGACATTTGCCAAATAAAAATAATTTTGGTAATGCTAACTGACCTAAAACACGTTAAGTCTGGATCAATGTCAGGTACTTCAGCTGGGATTGATTTACATCAAGCTGAAGCAGTTCCTCAAGGAAGAACAGTTATGTAGTCATGTACAGTTGCCAGATTTCTCTTCTTAGTGATAATGTTCATCATTATCGTTCTGACAGCTTTTAAAGAGTTATGTGCTTCATTTGTTTTTATACTTGTATTTTAAATTTTGTACTATAATTCATTGTTATATGTAACCAAAAGCCCAGTTAGGGACAGACATCGCAAATTAGCATAGACTATAGATTTTAAAAAGTATGCTTTTGTTAATAAAATCAAGTCAGTAAAAAAAACAGTAATGTGTCTGTTAAAACAGTTTATGTTAATATCTGGTTCCATATGGTTCTAGTTACTAAAGTGGCATTCAGAACCAAGTTGCTGTTATTGTATTATTTGGGTTTGCTTTTTTAATAAAGTTTCATCAGAATTTGTTGTGCAGATCTTCACCGTTGTCAATGAACTCTTTGTTCATAACTAGTAATAATGGAGTTGGCCCATTAATCATTTTTAATAATTTGCTATAATCAGCAACCTGAAACCAAATGACTCAGCAGAAAATAATTAAGTGAAATTTATTCGTGAAATTATTTCAAATAATAAAAAAACAATACAATGTGTCTTTATTTACTCAAATATAATGATTTAATATAAACATGTACATTTAGATGAGAGGAGGAATGGAGGACTTCAATTATTTATTTTGATGTCCCACTGTCTTGAACCCAGGGTCTTTAGTTTTTAACCACCTTCTTAATCCCAAAAAGCAAGGAGTGGAGTAGACACTCAAACTTGTGGTTCCTCTCTTCAAGCTGGCACCAAGTGAGCATTCTTCAGATACTGTACACTGCATGTATTAATGTCTGACTCAAGCAGAGGCTATTATAAGCAGGGGGGTGTGTTCCAGTGGAGAGCACTTAGTCAGACACAGAGAGGAGCGGTGCCATGTGAATGGGCGAGGGGGAAGAGAAGGGCCTCATTTACCCAACTGAATCCATAAAAGAACAACAGCCAGCCAGTCCTGCTGAAGGATTAGCTCCCTGTCAATGCTGTAAGTGAACCAATAATAACACTGATTACAGGTGTTTGTGTCTGTTGGCTGGTTGCTATAGTTGTGCGCACACAAGCCCACTAACCTTAATCATGTGTTAGTCCAAACAGGGAGCTAAGCAGGGAACTGGATCTCTAGAGTGATCAGGAGATTTCAGTATGGATTAACCTTTATCTTAACATGCTTCCACTTGTTAGATAGGACAGGAAAGATTGGACATTCAAATGTGAAGCTCTCTGGTTGCTGCCTTTAGGGTGTCCTATGACAGTATTCCAAAGATGACCGTCTTTGGAGTCTCCATGTCCAGAATATATTTAGCTGTTTACTTCAGTTTACATGTAAAGTGTGTTGGCAAAATGTCCAAATACAAACTCTCACCTAAGGAAGTTGAACAAATTTGGCAGAAAATACAAACATATTCATCCAATGCCTTTTAACCAAGTTCAAAATCATCCAGTATTAGAAAAAAATGCTGTTTAAACTGGGGTTTTAAGAACCGAGCTTTTTCAATACCAGCTGTAGCGTCATATATGTTGTCGTGACGATGCCATCTTCTGCTTCCTGAACTGTCCAACAACTGCTTTGAAATGCAAATGAGTCAGTTCCCTAAACTGGGAGATGACCTAAATATTCTATCATTTATAGCCCTGAGCAGACACACATGAACTGTTTCATAGCCTCAATTTTCCCTATTTGCTATTGTGAGAATATCAGTAGTAAGGTTCTTTGTCAGCGAAAGTATTTTTTGTCAAATGTATTCACACATCTTGAACATTTTTCACATTTTGTCCTACCACAGATGTTAATATATTTTATTATACATGATAGACAAACACAAAATAGTGCACAATGGTGAGATGGAGGGAAAACAATGCATGGTTTTTAAAATAATGCACAATCTGAAAAGTGTGGCATGCATTTGTATTAAGCCTCATTTACTTTGTTATCCCTACATAAAATCAAGTGCAACAAACTGCATTCATAGCTCACATAATTAGTAATTAGAGTTCAGCAGTGTGTATTTTAATCTCAGTGTAAATCAAGCTGTTCTGTGAAGTCCCTGAGGTTTGTTAGAGAACATTAGTTAACAAATAGCATCATGAAGGCTAAAGAACAGAGCAGACAGGTTAGAAAAAAGTGGGGAGAAGCTTAAAGCTGGTTTAGAATAGAAATATCCTTTATTGTCCCCCAATGGGGAAATTTCTGTACAACAGCAGCACAGCAAGTAGATTCACACAAAGATATGAATATGCACTATATAAAAACAGAATAAAGAACACAATACTATACAGTAAGGGAAAAAGTTCAACATAAATAATATGTAGTTATAAAAAATATAGTGCACTCTGGTCCAGTTTATCATTTCCCAAGCTATAAATATGTCACAGAGGACTTTTTGATCATGAAAATGGAAGGTTAAGGCATAACATGGCCAGAAACTGCAGAGCATTAATCAGAGAAGCAGCCAGGAGACTTTTATGAAAAAGTGACAAAAAGACCGTTACTACAAGAAAGCCAAAAGAAGTTTAGCTCAGATGTAGAAAAGTTCTAGGGGTATCAATACTTTTGCAAATCCCTGTATGTACAACATAATGACAGCACTGGTGACTGTTTTCTCTCAACTTCAGATAAATAAACAAACAACAAAAAATACTGAGCAAAACAGGCCAGTTTCATATTCTCATAAATAATGGGCCTGTTGACCTTATGTCAAATTAACAGGCACTGTTGAAACGGTATTACAGCTATAAATTTGCAAAAAGAGATGTTGCTGACAGCCTTTATCATGTTGTCAATTTTTCAAAAGTGAGCGGAAGACCAGCAAAGGTTTCTTCTATTGATATGAGTGTCAAGTGACTACTCAAAAGGTTACCAGACAGAAGCTATAATGTCAGGAAGTCACTCACCAGAAATGGATGCAAAGGGAGATTAGATTAAGGTATGCTTCCCAGACATAAGGAGACAGGAATATAAGTTTTGTTAGAGCACATGAATCAGAACAGAGAGAGGAAGCATCACCTTAGTTGCTGTCTGACAAGGTCTCATGAAGCTCAGGTTAAAGAACAAACTTTAATGATTGGATTGTTCTAGTCGCCGTTGAATTCAGACTTTCTTTTTGTGTTTGTAACTGACAATGTGTTTGTCTCTACCAACAAATTGGAGTCTCCTTATCCCTAACTGACCCCTGTTCTTTTCTTCCCTTCAGAACATGGGCCTCCCCTCAGTGATGGTGTTGCCCCTGCTAATAGTCGTTGCAGCAGGAGTGTACTACATCTACAATGAAGTCCTACATTTCATGTCCAAGACCTTAGTGCGCAACAAAGTCG
This sequence comes from Anableps anableps, assembly GCA_014839685.1. NCBI lineage: Eukaryota > Metazoa > Chordata > Actinopteri > Cyprinodontiformes > Anablepidae > Anableps > Anableps anableps. Next base: position 8,443,565 of record CM026084.1, read on the forward strand.
TGGTGATCACTGATGCTGTTTCAGGAGCCGGAGCTGGTATTGTTCAGAACATTTGACTTTGCTTGATTCCAATGAAAATATATATCTACCAGTTGTAACACACTGTCACATAAATCCAGATTAGATGAACTGCTGTCAGAGATAGGACACCATATATTTAGTGATGGCATTATGAATGGAGCAATGGTGTTGCTCAGACTGGAGCATTGGGCTATGCATCAAAACAGCGAAACAACAGTAACCACTTGCAAAGGATTGTATCACAGTCATATTAGCTACTGTTTCCTGAACTTGACCGTGTTTGAGAACGATTGCATTAAGGATTTGCATGAAACTGTTTGGTTGCCCAGAATGTAAAGTGAACTCTTTATAACACTGTTTGGAATGACAGGGAGTGTAGTTGCCTTAAAATACCTGTTGTTTTCAACACTGAGTCAATGTGACACCCCTACATCCCATAGAGTAGGCAATTGCAAGATCTAACCACCCATTTTCATGTATACCAAAATGTCTATTTCTTCTACAAGGAAATCCTTAGTCCCTGGTGACCTTTAGTCACTGTTCTGACAGACTTTAGATGCTCTGGCAACTGCCCGATAACACTTTCTCTCCACTCATAAGGCCTTCACTTACTCCCTCCTGTAGTTCTCATTTTAGATGTGCCTGCTCCTTGCAAAGCAAATTTCTTGCATACCCAGAGCTGGTCTGCATGTGTACCAAATTACACCTTTTTTATGTTCAGACTTGATTCTTAAGGGGTTTTTCTTGATAGTGGAAAGCGAAAAAAACTCAGTAAATTTTTTTTTTTAGTTTTATGCCAAGGGCTGCACAGTGGAGCACTTAGTAGCACTCTTGCTTTGCAGAAAGAAGGTCCTGGGTTTGAATCCTGGCCTGGAGTTTTTCTGCTTGAAATTTCCATGTTTTCCCCATGTATGCTTGGGTTCTTTTATGGTACTCTGGCTTCCCCCCACAGTCCAAAATCATGACTATTAGGTTAATTGGTTTGTTGAAACAAAATTGTATAGACAATGGAGGGTTTTATGCTAAGCTTTGATTAGCATAGAAATTATTTTAAATTAAAAACACATACTTTGATTCACATGAAAATAAATGTTAAGATTGTTTTTGGCAATTTGTCATATTGGTAAATGTCTTAACATTTAGTTTGTAATTACGTGGTTATTACAGTGTGCTAATTTCCAGGCTAATTCTTTCTTCTGTTTTCTTTCAGTTGGAATAAGTAATGTCCACCTTTAGAAAAGGAATGTTTGTTTTAATTTCACTGTGAAAAGAGAGATTTGGTTTGTTACTGGGTTTAAGATGTTCTGGTAGATGTATTTCTTCTTGAAAATCAACTTTGCTAAATGCCATCAAGATTAGTTAAGGTAGTCAGCAATGTTTTCAACATTGTATTTTAGATGTATTATTATATATTTTTCTAAATATCAAACAGTCATTTCGTATGTTTTTGTTATCTTCTTCAGAATGTGCCCATCTCTTCCATAAGGCCGGTGCCAGACTCATCCTATGTGGAACTACCTGGGATAAGCTGGAATCCCTGTATGACACTCTGATCACTGACTCTGACCCAAGAGAGGTGAGGAAATGAAACAAGGATCAATGGAACATGCCAGAGGTGTATCATTTCAGGTTAATCAGACTAACCATACTTCCTTTTAATGGTGCTGAGCCACCTGTTTGACTCAGTGGTGGCTTTGACATAAGCCGTATGGGCAGTTACCCAGGGCAGCACGAGTACCAGATAAACTATATAACTCTGTCAATTACTCTCAAATTGGATCGGCTAACCACAGGGCTAGGTAAAAACTCGTTTACTCAAGCTATACAATATCGTGTACAGTCCTTAGTCAAAATATTCATATCTTATGAACTTCCTCACAGTTTGACGCTTTTGTATAATTCCTTTGGGATTTATAAAGTATCTTTGAATTGAACTGAAGGCTGCACAGTAGCTCAGTCGGGAGACCTGTTGCCTTGTAACAAGTAGGTCCTGTGTCTGAATCCAGGCCTGCAATTTTTCTGTACAAATTTTATGTGGGCTCTCTCCAGGTACTCCAGCTTCCTCACACAGTCCAAAAACATGACTGTTAGGTTAATTGGTTACTCCAAATTGGCCTTAGCTATGGATTCAATTAAAATTCAAAAATACTTTATTAATCCCAACAGGAAATTAAACGTTCTTGTAACTCGTATTATTTAAAATTCTTCAAAGAGTTGTTGTAGATGCTGATGGCTGCGGGCAGGAAGGACCTCCTGTAGTGAGGACTGCTTTGACTGAAGACATTCTGAAGACATTCTGTCTTCAGTCAAAGCAGTCTCATGAAGAGGATGCTCAGGATTGTCCATTGTTTTCTTGATTTTATGAACAGTCCTTCTTTGCACCATCAGCTCCAGTGGTATTGCCACCAATGCATTGGGGTGTCATGTCTGTCGGTCAGTAAAAACTGAACTGATGACATGACATGCGTCGTCGGCAACAGCTGAGGGTGGAATGTAAGTGGTTGCCAAATAACATTGGTGAACTGTCTTGTCAAACAATATGGACAAAAAATTATGCTAAAAGTTTAGTATCAGGGTTGAAGAGGTGATACTTCACAGCAACATGTCCTAGGTGACATCATCTCTTACTAACAAGCACTGCTAATCAACCTCCTTTTTTTCCCGCTTCTCTTTAAATCTTTGTCTGCTCATATAGTCAGGAAGCCTGGGAGATAGATGTCGGAGTCGGGGATATAATCCTGCAGCCACATCTCAGTAATACACATAACACTGTATTCCCGCTGCTCTAGCTGAATCCTTGTTAGGGCTTGGAGTTCATCCAACTTGTTTGCCAGTGATCTCATATTGCCCATTATGATCATTGGAATAGATGGTTTGAGCTTCCTCCTTCTTTCTCTCACATCTTTGTTCGACAATACCTCCTTTTGGGATTTGTGGCTTCAATTGAGGCATTGTTTCAACTTTTGGGATGTTATTCAGCTGCTCCCAGTTGGATACCACCTTGTTGCTGTTACGCATCATAACAAATGACCAAAAGCAAAAAAAAAAAAAGTATCATGAATGTGTGTGGGTGTATGGTTGTTTGTCTTGTGTGTCTGTATGTTACGCTGTGATGGACTTGCAATCATCAGCCTCTCACCCGATGACTGCTGGAGAGGAGCACCTGTCAACCCATCCCCTGCCACCCCACCCCCACCCTAAAAGGAACAAATGGGTAAATACAATAGGTAGATGGATAATTGTAGCTTAATTGAATTAGCAACCACAAACCTCAAGATATTTTATTGAGATTTTTATGTGGTAAACCAACACAAAGGAAAATGAGATATTGTTTTTCAAGTCTAAACCACAAATGTTCAATTAAATTTAGGTCTGGACTTTATGTGGGCTATTCTAATCCATAGATATGCTTTGACCTAAACCTTCAAAGTAGTATTGGCTGTGTGTTTTGAGTCGTTGTCCTGCTGCAAGATGAACTTCTACCTCAGTATTTTGCAACCTCTAACAGACATCTGTCTACTGCTGGCTTTTGTCAGGTTTTTGACAGTTCAATGAATGGTCCATGAATATCTGAATCTGTTCTTGTTTTGATCAGAAACCCCTTACGTCACCACCTCCCAGATAAACATTTCCTCTGCTCAACACAACGTAAGGATGTCCTGTCTGACAGCACTCTGTCCTCATCTGTCTTCGCTTACACACACCAGTGCACATGGAGCCTATGGTGATAGCAAGCTTAGATAGCTGTGCGGGGACACAAAGTAAATCAGTATCTGTTTACCATGAAGGATGTTTTCTTTACTGATAGCTTGGTTATCCTTTCCTGTTCTTCTGTGCATATGCGTCAAGTTTTATTTTATGTTCCTGCAGGATTGGAATAAATCATTTATTCTGGAAACATTTGTTTTATCTATTGCAACATGTTTTTCAAAGACTTTTTAAAATAAATCCCCTGCATTTTTAGTTTGTAGACTTGCAATCAATTATCCACACATAACAAAATGCCACTTGTTTCGATTTAGACATTTGCTCCAAAGCTGGTGATCCTGGACTTCAGTGACATGGACAGCATGGAAGATGTGGTGGCTGAGGTCATGGAGTGTTATGGCTATGTGGATGTGCTAATCTGCAACAGCAGCATGAAGTTGAAAGCCCCTGTTCAGAGTGTCTCTCTGGAACTGGACAGAAACATCATGGACATTAACTACTTTGGTCCAAGCACTCTTGCCAAAGGTGAGCGGGATGCTGTTACAAATCAGCTTCAGATTGGATTTAAACAGTTTTAACTTTGGTTTGTAGACTGACTTAATCTAAACGCTAAACTGTGGCAGGTTTTCTTGTGGCGATGATGTCAAGAAGATCAGGACACATTATACTTGTCAACAGCATCCAGGGCCGACTGGCAATCCCATTCAGAAGCTCATGTAAGTTACCAGCTAAAGGTTTAGGCTCTAGACACACCATGAAATAGGTCAGAGTTTACATCGAACGTTGTGGCTGTGGAATACTTGCAAAATCCTATTTTTTAGCATAAAACTAGCAGTGTGAATTAACCTGAACCCACCATCCACACATTAGAACATGGTGGTGGCAGCATCATCTTGAGGTGGGATGTTACTTTGGGAGTGTCTGTGGCAAAACTTGAATAATCTCCATTGAGTATAACTGTAGCTGTGCCAACATGCGAAGACAACTAAGCAAAAAAAAAAAAAAAAAAAAAAAAAAAAAAAAAAATCTGCCTCTGGATATGCAAAGCTTGTAGAGATGGTCTCACACATTAAGTTACAAGGTAAACTGACTTGACTCAGGTTTTCTAAATACAAATCCACATCACACTTCTCAGATTTTTATTTATAACATTCAACAAACTGATCAACTCAAAGCACTAATAGGACAACAATGTGCCATTATGATTCAGGGTTTGGCCAAAAAGTTGATACACATTGTGGCCAAAGTTCTAAAGAAGAAGCTTTATGAATGCCAATATCCCACTTGACATAAATGTGATGTATTTGCTTATATAAACCTTTGAAACTGATGAACTGTTGTTAACTGTTCTTCGGTAAACCAGAAACATGAAAATAGAAGTAGAAAAACACAGCTTTTGTGTCACCGCTAACATTTTTAGCCAGGACTCTACATACTATTTTTGTACCTAATGGGTACATATGTGCATTACATGGTGGCACAGTTCTTAGCACTGTTGTTTTGCAACAAGAAGGTCATGGGTTCAGATCCCAGCCTGGAGTCTCTCTGCATGGAGTTTGCATGTTATCCCCTTATTTGTGTGGGTCCTCTCTGGGTAATCCTGCTTTCTTCGACTATCTGGAGTGTACCCTGCCTCTTCCCCTATGACAGATGGAGATAGGCACCAGGCCCCCCGACTTTACAAGGATAAGCAGGTATAGACAACAGATGGATGTATGAGTACATATGTACCAACAGAAACCAAGGCAATCCCTGATACTGATTTTGATTTTTGTTTAAAGATCAAAATGTTACAGAGCATTTTGGATAGTTCAGCAAAGTTGGAGAGGCCAACCTTAGTGCATTAATATTTTCTTACTTGGTATTTTTATTCTGCAGTAAAAGGGTATGTATGGATTACAGTTTGATCCAGCAGTAGTTACCATGCAAACAGATCAAGCCATTAACACTGAATCATCCTGTTGTTCATGTCCTCCAGTTAGCCATGTAGCAGGTACTTATGTACTTATGTTGTACTATACCAAAATAAAAAAAAAAGTAATTTTAAAAAGGACCACTTATATGACCACTAGATTTTTGCTTGACAATGAGGACAAATTTGGAAAAAATTCCGGTTGTAAAAATCATGAACAATCTTGGAGTTTAAACTAAAGAAGCTATTAGTTAGATAACACTATTTTTTAAAAGTTAGCAAGCTACAAGCAATTCGGCTAAGCAGCTGACTGCAGGCTCTCCCTGAGAAGGTAGCCTGACTAATTAACCGTCTAACACCATCTTATTAGATTGTGTTTTTCCAGGAAGAGCAGAACGTGAAAGATGGATAAAATTCTGCATAATAAGCACTTTAAATCTGCTATTACATTTAGCCTTTATATTTTTTCCCTACAATTTTGTGTGAACACTTTGCGAAAATACCATAAAATGATGATAGTTTTACTCAAGGCTGCCATAAGATTTGTAAGTGCTCCCATTCCTATTTCCAGTCTGTGTGGAGTTCACTCACCCTTCAGGAAATGTCTCTCAGTCTGTTCCACTGCCTCTACACTGTGACAACTCTGATGCTAAGAAAAAGTATTTTTTTCCCTCAGGCGGGGGAAATAATGTAGGCTTATTGTTATACTATGCATTCTGAGAATGCTTGAAAAAGGTAATGAGGGCCAGGACCTTTCATTATTTTCTGCAGTCAAAATTTTTTTGATGGAAATTTGATGGAAAATAGAAGCAAATCAATCTGAATACAGTGAAACAGTGACAAAACATAATCTTTTGTTCAATAACTGATTAGTTTCTTCTATTTGTTCACACCCATAAAAATCCAGGTTGCTGTCAGTCCAGAGTCGATTAGATTTTAAGTGCTGTTACTTCCTCATTCATAGCATTTAGGTATTATGTATCTTGTAAATAGAGTGCTAAACCGATGAGGCAAAAAACAATTACACAAAGAATGCTGTGCGTAATGAATGAAATGAGGCTCTTCAGACAAACGTTTGTTGTTACATGTGTTGCATCTGATGACAGATGCGGCCTCCAAACACGCAGTGCAGGCCTTCTTTGACTGCCTCAGAGCCGAAGTAGAGGAGTACGGGATTGTTGTCAGTACCATCAGCCACACCTTCATCAACGCCTCTGAGCCACCACCCACCTTGGAGCCAGCTCCAAAACAAAATATCCTGGCTGAATGTGAGTATGACACGACCAAAAAATATGATGCAAATATTTACACAGATGAAATTTGTTTAAAGATGTTTTTGGGATGAGTTTGAAACAGTCTGTTCCCCCACAGATATCACCAGCCAGCTCACCCACGGTGTGCGGCCTTCGGTCCTGGCCAATGAGATTCTGCAGACGGTGAACAGGAAGAGGAAGGAGGTTGTGCTGGCTCACCCCATCCCCAGGGTGGCCCTCTACCTCCGTTCCCTCTTTCCTCCCTTTCTCTTTGCTGTGCTGGCGGCTGGAGTGAAGGACTCTGTGTTGGCTGAGCCGATACAGTAGAAGAAGATAGAAGTAGATGTGAAATCAAGCAAATGATTGTTTGCAAATGTCAGACATAAAAGTGGTTGCCTTGAGAGTGTCATGCTGTTTTCTCTTACTGCCTGACGCCACGAGAATCAAGTTTGGATTTTGACAAGCAACAACTGAGTGATGAAATTAAAAATTTGCTGGGTTAAAAAAAACAACTTAATTTGAATTAATTTTAGATTAATTTAGTTATTTTAGATGATTCTCATCCTGGATCAAACATAGAATAATCCAGACCTTGGGTTTGACTCAGCATGGTAGATTAGGTATTAAGAAAGGGTTAAAGAGACCAGCATCTAATTCTACGGCAACCAAAAAGTTGTTTGAACCTAATAACCTTTATTACTGAGCAAGTAAAATTTGTGTTAAACTGTATGATTGTCTTTTTTCATTTAATTCTTCAATAACAACATCAGATTTAAAAAGGTAAAGACAACAGTTTCATAATACCTTATTTTTAGCTTATAATAGTGATGAAACTAAAGAATATGATGCACCCAGAACCATTATCAACTGGGAAGATTTACTAGAATCACCAAGTAAAACAACCAGAAGGAATAGTCCAATTAGGATACAAGTTGCTATGCATACAATCCTCTGATTTTGCAAGATGTGATATCTTTAAGACCTTTAGAGCCTAAGTGATGGGCTCATGTTTGGAGTGATAATATTACCATTGGAGTGCTGGAGAGTCAAAACAGGGAGTGAGGGTCATCAGACACAGAGAATTCCTTGTAGTTTATGTAGACCTCTAAGTGATTTATGTGGCTCCCAACCACAATTCTAGAATGGAGCAAATCAGGACTGCAAATAGGCGGTTGATACAGATGGACACTTGTTTTTTTCCTTTTCAGAGACAGATACAATCCTCTTACTAAAAAAAAATAATGTAGGTACAAAAGAAATAATTTTCAACCATTAACCCAATCTTAAATGACAAAAAAAAAAAAAAAAAAAAAAAAAACCAAAAAAAAAAAAAAAAAAAAAAAAAAAAAAAAAAAAAAAAAAAAAACAAAAAATTTTTGAAGCTGCATGCCTGACCCTTTTTATGTTCTGGATCTAGAATTATTTACAGATCTCTTTCCCCCAAAAATCAAACTATTTTGTTTTTCAGTAAAGTCTTGTACAATTAGTTTATTATTAAGCAGATAAAAATAATAAAAAAAACAAATCTCATGAGAAGTTTATTATTTTTTTAAATATGAAATTCCATGACCTGCAAGTGGTTTTAATTTGATGATATTGGCCCTCCTGGCAAAATTTTTGGACACCACTGTTGTAGATGCATTAGACAGCATTTCAGGACTTGCTGAAGTTTGATGGAGCTGTATTTTGGCAGTGCATGATGCAAAGTGCAAATATTGACCTGCGATGGGGGTTTAAAACGAAAGACACAAAAGTAATTACATGGAAAAAAACACTACTTTAGTAAATTATTATTATATTTTTTCTGAAGTGTATCCCCTAAATGTAAGTTATCGAGGAACTCATCAGTTTTGTTTTGAATGTGCAATAAGAAATGGTTCATTATCTGATTTCTACTTTTGAAAGCAAAATTGTTAGCGAACTGGTCGATGAGAACACATTAGGAAACAAGCTGAATATGAAACAAATGACTCAAAATGGCTGAGGCAAAATCATCTGTTTTGGACAAACTTTTATAAAAAATATTAGGTAAATTCTGCAGGATAAGACATATAAGAACATTTTTCTTTGATTTTATAAAAGGAATTGAGTTCATTGCTTTTGTTAATTTGCAAATATGAACTCTGTTGGAAAGTTAATTTAATTTTCTTCATGTATTAATTTAAAATGGTATTAGGGTATTTTAAAATGGTTATTATTATTTTTTAAAGAAGATGATTGTATTTCATAAATATGTCCACTAGATGGCGGCAGCACTTATGACAGTTTTGCATGTTTTTTTGTTTTCGTTTTTGTTTTTTGCATCTTCTTCCTTTGCCTGGTACTGCAGGGTGTTTCTATTTATCTTTATTTACTGATACTGGGAAAGATATAAATAAAAATAAATAAATATTTTAGGTTGTTTTTAGGTATAAATAAAAATAAATAAATATTTTAGGTTGTTTTTAGTTATAAACTACTATCATCTATTTTTTTTTCAAGCACTGCATCAAAAATAAATACAGTTCCTGTAAAAAACAAACAAACAAACAAACAAACAAAAAACCCACATTCAATCTTTAAAGTGTGTCACATGTCATGTAATAAAGGTTGGCCTGCTTTTGAATGTAAAGTAAATTCTGTGGGTCGAGTTTTCTGCTATTCATGTATGTAAGTTAAGGGATCTGAGGGGGTTGGGCGTTAGTATCAAGTCCAGCTGGTAAGCGCGAGTGTGTCCTCCAGGTCACTCTCCTCAGGGGAGCACCTCTTTTGTCCCTGGGATCCTTGGGACAGGAATGCACCTCTAATGTCCACATGAATAAATGCAGCTCTGTGACATTTCCACGTGTCAAACAGAAAAAGATTTCTTTAAAGAACTCTTCTTCAGTTCTCCAAATTGGCGTTTTGATCGGAGACATTTACATATGTCACCATCACCATTCACTGCGTATGAGATGATGAGGGTCTGCCCTAAATGTGAGTTATTGTTTAACAGGACTTTGCTGATAGTTGAAGAGCACGGCGTATCATATGATCCATGAAACTGTCAGATTTATTTCTGCTTAAAGGTAAATCAAACAGAAAAGCACTGAAGTGTGCAGCAATATCAGTGAATGATCTAAGCCTAATAGTTTCTCTCAATCATCTGTCTGGGTTCTCAGGTGAGTTATATGTAGATAAGACCCAAACATGGGGAAGATGATTGTCCTGAAGCGATACTCATGGTTGATGCTTACTAAATGCAAGGCATGACTTATAAATGGGAATCACCTCACAGAGACATCTGCTGCTCTGAAATGGTCTCACTATGAGCAAAATGATCACCCTTATCAATTTTTAAAGGCCAGGTTATTGACACTAACCTGACTTATTGAGGTTATAGAGAGGCCATGGTAATGATTCCCTAAGCCTTCACTTACAACACTAGAGGGGGCAGCTCTTGCTTTAAAATATTGGATGGAGGCAGACTTTACTGCTCCAGTGAGCATTAGTATAATGTCTCCTTTGTCAATCCCTTCTTATTGCTTTGGATGTTTGTATCCCAACTTGCAACCTATAAATAAAAACATGTTCTCTTTTGTTTCAGTTAGCCTACACTTTCTGGATGTTTAAATCATTTGGTCCGACATGATAAAGTTGTTTTAACTTTTTCCTAGCATGTGAAGGGTAACGGTTTATTACCTACAACTAATCAACCCATGTAAGATGTCTGCTTGCCTGCCTAAATTTTTTGGAGTACCCTTGACGGAAATGATGTCAGATGGTGGGTGTGCAGATCTTGGTGGACATTCTCGTTCTGGCAGTTGTCTAGACAAACTGCAGGTTGGGGAGCCCAAAATGGGTCAGGGTTGGATATGGGTGGGGCAAGAAGTCTGATAGGAGTATTAAGCCAAGTCAAGTCAAGTTTATTTGTATAGCACATTTCAGCAGCAAGGCAGTACAAAGTGCTTCACATCATAAAAAGCATCAATCAAGTATACAGCAAATCATCAAAATCATCAGGCAAATACACATGACAATTATCAGAATCATCAAGCAAATATCAATGCATCAAAATCATTATGCTTATCTGAGCCGGATTATTGGTTTCAGATGGTAAAGTCTAACAAAATTTGTACATAAACATCTATCTACTTAAGGGGTTTTCACACCTGATAGTCGACTGGGGGCCATAGTTGCAACATTGTTACATTTTCAGTTAGTGCGGTTAACTTTCACACTGGACTGTGTCAAACAAACCAAACCCTTTGAAAAACCTGTCCCCCCCTTGCCTGTGGTGGCACTGCACCAAGAACCACCGAGGGAAATGGGATGAAAACTTCTGAAGAAGGCATGAGTGCAACTTCCTTCTTCACAAAATGAAAACAAAAATAGAGTGATGTCAGATTTTAGTGGTTGTAGGTTTTCGCTTTTGTCTTTGGCAAAACACCACAAGCTATATTTCTGTTTCGCACTAGACTAGACAGAACAAACTAGAGTTTGCGGACTGAATAGGCCTGGTGTGAATGCACCCTTAATGAGTAGAGATGCTGCAGATTTGAAGTAAAGTCTAGAAGCAGACATTTCTGAGAATTTAGTGTAAAACTCCCACATCCAAAAGCGAATTGCCTCCTCTTAGTCGACGGTTGCTTTCTGGCCTCAACCAGAGTTCAAGTATCTTGATGTTTTGTTCTCAAGTGATGGTAGGATGGAATGGGAGATGGATAGACGGTTTTATAGTAATGCAGGAAAGGACCACTTACAGGGGAATTGCAGGACAAGATGATTAGGCAGAGTAACAGAGAGAGTAATGTATGGAAACTAGTCATGAACAATGAAACCGGAGAATTATATATAAACTGAGGAAGGAGTGGAGAATGTCACTGAATGTAGGTGAGGAAATCAGGTGATTGGGAAAAGCTGTGGAACAGAACAAAGTTATAGGCTGATGGAAGGTCTATATTTAACTCAGAGAAGCTGAACTGAGGCTCAAAGAAACAACAAATCAAGCGGTAAAAGAATAACAGTGATCTAAAAAAGCTAAATCCAAATGTACAAAGAACAGAACTCAAGAATAAATACAGAAACTGAAATTTAAAAGGAGTGAACATTTAAGGCAAGACCTTATGAGCAAAACTGAATACAGCAGCTGAATAGAACATGGCAAGACCTAAAGAATATAAATAACGAAGAAAATGGTTAAAACACAAACCCAAATGGAACCAAATTCAAATACTCATGCCAATTTCCTGGACGGCAACAACCTCTTTGATGTGTTTCAAATGTGTTTGAAAAAGACACTGAAAAAAATTTGTTCATTTCAGTTGAGTTTATTTATGTTGTGGGAACGCACAACCAATGTCATCTCTAGGCACTTTATAGACAGATTACTACTACCAGTACTACTACTACTATTAATAATAATAATAATAATTCATATTAATAGATTGAAATTCAGTTACATGCATTTGAATTTGATCCACTTTATAAGACTGTACAGTCCAGTTATGCTTCTAATTAGTAAAATATGACCGGTAAAAATATAAGTCTAGTGCCATTCATCCATCCATCTGTCCATCCGTCCATCCATCTGAGGAACACCCCGGACAAGTCGCCTGTCCATCACAGGGTGAAATCCTTCTTCCCAGGCAAGTGTGTGGTGACAGTGAATAGCTGATTGTGTTGTGGAATTAAATTCCCACACCTAGGACAAGCATGCGGTGATAGTAGAAAGGAACAACTCCCAATAAGAATCTGCAGCCATCTTCAGTGACCAACAAGAGGTGTTGATTAAGACCCAAAACTAAGCGATATGACTCCAACTTTTTTATAGGGTAGCATGGTCAGTTCTTAATATATTACATTTATATTGCTTGAACACACGGCTTATTGGACAGGGAATTTCTGGAAGGTTTATGAGACATAGCCCAGTGGAAGGAGACCAAGGGGCAGACCAAGAATTTACTACAGAGATTAAAAGTCTTTTGAGGCCTGAAAATGCCCTGGGATTCCCAAGGAAAAGCTGATAGTTCCTGGAAGCAGAGGTGTCTGTCTCCTCCACAACCCAAATTATAGATGGATAAGGTTAATGAATGTGGTACGAAACATAAGTCTTCTTCCTGACTATTCCAGCATTTAGTGCGTAGAAACAAGAGTAAACTCTTACTGAGAAAAGTGCTTGTAAGAGCAACCACTTTTGACAGAAAACATATTTGCCTTCTTAGCTATTCTTAAACACAGTATGATTTCCCTCAGTGCATTAAATCCTTTTGATAATGTGCACACTGCAAACTAAAGTAAAAAGTTGGCAAAGTTATCATCCTAGACTCAGTGTGCAGGATTAAACTGTTCTGTCAATGAATAATCACAGCATCACATGTCATCGTGATATGTTTTTCTTTTAGCTGCAAAAGTCTTCTTAATCCCTAAATCTGATGTAAAGATTACACATATTCAATCTTAAGGGAAACTTTTCCTTAATCTCTCACAAATTCTCACAAATCACGGATTCACTATGTCTTACATTCCTTTACTTAAAATATCTCGCCTTTCCACAATAAAAGCATCTGCAAGAATAAAACTGCACTGCCAGCTGCATTTTATTTCTTTTGGGCACAAAACATACTAATGTTTCTAATGAGCTTAAGATAGAGAGGGTCTTGGGATATACTTATGCAACTAGAGGGATTTAAGTCAGCTTTGACAGCTGAATTTGTGTGCAAAAGTACCAAAAATATAAATATATATCTATAAAAATAAGATCAAATCCTGAACCTTTAAACCAAAAAATGGAATAGGATTAATTTGTACAGACTACAGAGCTTAGAGTAGTTTTTTTTTTTTTAAGACTTCATGACTTTTACTAACAGATCTCTCTTTGAGTGTAAAAATGTTCAGTGCCCTGTAGGAGATGTTAATAAAGTTTGAGCCTCTCCATTGATTGTCTGGCCATTATCTGACGATAGACTGGTGGTACGCCAATGTCCAATGTCAGACACCTGGTCAGTGTGTTGCCTTATTGCTTTTCTCATAACCAAGTCTGTTTTTTAACCACTTAAACAGAAAGAACTCAATCATTTATTACTCATTACAAATCAATCTCGTTATCCGGACCCATTAATATTACGGTATATTGCACCAAGGTGAAAGTCCACAGAAAAAGCATTGGAGGCAATGCAACAGTTTTTTCAAAGCTGGGTTCTGTCAAGAGGTTATGGGTAGTCTCCTAGGATCTTCTTTTTGTATGAATACAGATAAGTTAATACCAGTCATTAGATAGTACAAGCAAGGCAAAGGGAAATATAGATTTCTATCTTTACTTACAGTCACAAAAATAGCAATTTGGTTCATAAAAGCACAATTTCATTGACCCCTACAATGCTATTATGAATGCATGAATGCAAAGCTACTTGCTCCCTTACAATCTTCTATGCGTGGTTTTGTGCCACTTTAATGTTTCAGATCATCAGACAAGTTTTAATATTAGACACAAATAACCTGACTGAATACAAGAAGTAGTTCTCAAATGATGATTTCATTATAATTTCATTTTTAAGAGATAAAAATTGATGCAAACTAATTTGGCCCCATGTGAAAAAGTATTTCTCCCTTAAATCTTGGCCCATTCTTCTTTGCAGAAGTGTTTTCATCCAGCCACATTGGAGGGTTTTCTCAGCATGAACAGCCTATTTAAAGTCATGCCACAGCCTTTCATTCTGTTTTCTTTTTTTAACCATTTGTTTACTTCCCTCCCTGCTTGTCTCTTGCCATCTCTCTCTCTCTCTCTCTCTCTCTCTCTCTGTCTCTCTCTCTTTCTCTCTCTCTCTCTCTCCCCCCTCAGCCTGCCTGCCTGGTCTCTCCTCACAGCTGCACCTTGTTCTCAATCAATCATGTGTTCTCTATCCAGGAATCAAGACCCCTAGTATTTAAGCTTCTCATTTTCCTTCAGTCAGTGCTGGTTTCTACTGTTGTCTTTTGTGTGTGTGGGGATTTTTTTTTTGGGGGGGGGGGGCTCATACCCCACACCATGTACTCCTCTAAGAATTTTTGTTCATCTCTTTATTTTCATTAAAGCTTCTGTGGCTTTCTGCCCTTGGGTCCTGAACTAAACCTTTTCAGATCATGAAAGCTGGCAGAACAACTGTTAGCCAAGCAGTCCACAAATCTGGGTTTTACGGAAGCGTTCCAAGATGAAAGCTCTTGTTGAAAGCAATAGGACATCCCAGTTAGAGTTTAGCACAAGGAGTGGTTGCCCCCAGCCCTGGTCCTCAGGGCTCAGAGTCCTGCATGTTTAAGACGTGTCCCTGCTCCACTAATCAGGTGGTTCCTGAAGGCAACTGTTTGGGTTGGACTTTATTTAGGGTATCAGAGTGAAATTGGTTGACTATAGATGCACACCACACTTTCAGATTTTTTTTTCTTTGAAATCATGTGAAAACTATGTAGCCTAGAAATAAAATAAATTTCCTTCACATACAGAACATTCATGTTACTATATGTTTAGCTGTTGCAGAACAGTTTAGGTGTTTCTTTAGTAAATGGACAGAAAGAAGACCCTGAAGTTTACCCTAACCACTTTAGAGTGTTGCTGGTGAAAAGGACATTGTGGTTCCTCCCTCTGACCCTTTACCTGTGTGTTCTGACCTTTTGGAAGTGGAAGACAACAGTTGGACTGCGTGACAAGGCCAGAAATATGATGTTAATGTATAAATAATAGCTACAGAATTATATTTTCTGTTTGTTTTAAACTATTAGCCATGCTACATGATTACAGTAATGTAATCATACCAAAACTTATGTTTGCTTTTCAAAAATGTGCAAAGCATGTTCCACAAAACTACTTTAAGTGCAATGTGTTTTTGCGGCTACTGCTGCCATAATAGAAAATCATAAAAATAAATGAGCAACAAAATGGGAAAATCACAGGTGACAATGAAATGCAGAGCTGTAAAGAAAGAAAGATGTTGACACAGTGCAATGTGATATTGCTGCTCGTGAGCCGCAGCCACCTTGCTGAGCTTCAAGGTATTGAGTTCTGATGAGCTATCCCTCTCTGTGCATATTATATGAGAGCTGTGGGAATCTAAATGCAACAATATTGACACTGTGCAATTAGGGTGGGGTCATTAGGTCTAGTGCTTTTATACAGGCGCTGCATGACAGGAATGCTGCCTTTCTGGGAAGATGAACCAGGACGTGCAAACAAGCAAATAAACAGCGCTATCTTTCCCCGCCCCCACCATGAGGCTCACACCCTCTCCTGAACCTCGTCTTAATTAGAGTGGGATGACAACAGGAGGAGGGGTGGCTAATGAAACAGAAGGGGCACCAAGGCAAAAAGAGGCCTCTAAAGCCTGCGGTCGCCGGGTGCCTTGACCCCGGATCAGGTCCGCACCCCCTTGGTCTCCTCAGGCCACCGAAACCCAACCAGGAGAGGCTTGAAGAGTGGCAGAAGCTTTTCAAAAGACATAATTGGATTTTTCTCAGAAAATAAACTATTCTTAGAGAATCACTTCACAATACCAAATTAGCTTGCGTGTGTGCAGCATGCCTATCATCATCAAGAGGATCATACCTAAGAGGCTGTTTGCTAATCTAGAATCACCTCACATCAGACAAGAGAGTCTATGCACATCATCTCCTTTCAGGCCAGCTGATATTAGTTTTAAACTTTGATTAGGCCATTCTAACAGAGCAATCTGTTGTGATCAAAGCCCATTGTTCTCAAACTGTGCTACAAGTACCACTGGTGGTACTGGGCTGCATCCAAAAGAACTTTTTGGATCTGTTTGATAAATAAGATTTAACTGGCTACTTATGTGGTGTTTTATTTACCACTGAAAGACTTCAAATTCAGCTTAACCATGTTCCAGTTCCCAGTATGATGACCAGTGAGATTTGCTGTACAGTACTGTTTATGATAAAGATTTTCTGTTTTACAGACACTATCACTACGTTTTCTATGCAAGGCAGCCATATTGGCTTTTGATGTCTCACCCTTTGGTGAGAAACATGAATTTCACCACGTAGAGTTATGAATATAGGCACACTTTTGGTTCATTTCTCCAGCTGAAGACTTGGAGTTCAGCTTCTGAGTAAAGATGATCCTCATTATTAAACTGCAGAATGTGAACCTCCAACTCAATCTCAAGTCATTTGCAGCCTCTCTTTTGAGCCTCTTTTGATTTTGAAAAGCATGTATCTCACAGCCGATTGTAACTCTGGAGGATCTGGAGAGCAAAGATCATGTAGAGGAAGCTGATCTGGCGAGATGATGTCAAAATTCAAGTTTTTGGCCTATATGAAGACCAAGAAGAAGAAAAAAAACAACCTAATGCTAACACTACACATTACCTTGAATATACTATCCCCACAGTGAAATGATGGCAGTATCATGCTGTGGCCGTGCTTTCCTTCAGCTCGGACAAGGAAGCTGTTCAGAATACACTGAAAGACATGAAGCTGAAAACAGCAGAATCCTGGAAATAAACCTATTAGGGCACATGTGTCAAACTCAAGGCCTGCGGGCCAAATCCGGCCTCCCATGACTATTTATGTGGCCCTCCAGACTCGAGAGGGCCACATAAATAGAACTTTCAGATAACAGCTGTGTGCTTAAATCCCATTTTATAAGTCAAAACAAAACAGTTTTTATATGAATGCTGCTAAATTATATCAATGTAAAAACATGTAAAATATTTAATTTTAAGAAGTACTAGTCGAATGCAGAGAAGACTATAATATTTTAACAGTTTGTTCATGGGCAATTTTATCAATACATTCTGCCACAACTGGCCCTTTAAGGACATTAATGATCTTCATGTGGCCCAAAATAAAACTGAGTTTGACACCCCCATGTTAGAGGCTGCAAATGACTTGAGACTATGCAAGAGGTCCACCTTCCAGCAGGAGAACAACTCCACAAATACATATTTTGCAAAAACATTTAAAAAAAAAAAAAAATCAGAAAAATGTGGGTCTTTTATAATGGTTTTTGCAGCATGGTTTTTAAACAAAGCATGCTCTCACCTTGTTGTGGTATTAAGCATGCATGGACAGAGCAGCCATCTGAAGCTGTTCTAATTATGGAGAACAACCAGGTTTTGGATGGCATGGCAAATATTTTCTGTTTAGCTTTCATATCCAGAGCTGTTATTGTCAAAAGCTCTTACTTTCAAAGAAAACAGTATTCTGCACTAAACCTGGAGCTGTGCAGTTTTCTTACTGCGACAAGAAACATACAAAAAGCAGCATCATTATTGTGCTTGCATGTATTTACAGCCACACCGAGACGAAAATCTGTTCTGTTCTGTTCACCTATCCCTTTGGTGACACATGTGCTCCCTTTAAATACAAAAACAATGAGACACCATCTCTCCTTGAAACAACCCGCTTGTCACTGCTTATAAAAGTTTCAATTTAGAGACTAAATGAGTAAAAAAAAAAAAAATTATGTTGCACAAAAACATCCGTTCTCCTCTGGGAAATTGAAAAATGTTAAATCCACGAAGATGAAAGGCAGTTGAAGCTTATATTGTGAAATACATGCTTTCAGAAATCGCGCAATCCATCCTTGAGACAAGGAGCATGTAATATACTAGGAACTGATAAAGGCTGTCAATAATAAGGGGCCCCTGTTCACTTTGTGGAGCGCAACACAGCATCTTAGTGCTGGCAGGGGAAACATTAAAGCAAAATTGCATCCGTAAAACAAGTCTTCACTGGAGCACCTCATCAGGACAGAAGGTGAAATGGCTTTTATGGCACCCAGATTGCATGTCATATCCAATTTACTCACTGTATTTGCTCTAACTTCTACAGATTTATTTGGCCTAATCAAACCCTCAGGTGTTTCTTGCAATCACATCTCTTCACACCTTCACCCTAAACCTTGGTTAAACTTCTGCTGGCCCAAGACTCTCTCTCCCCTTACACAGGAAAGGGGGATCAGAGAGAGGGTGAGAAAGAAAAGGTATGGAAGGATGTAGACAAGAGCAGAGGCTGGAATCCTAATTGTTTAAGGAGACTTTTGTTCTGTTGTGGAGGGCTCACAGCACTTCCTTTATGTCCTTGCTGAAAGATCCAGTGTGTGTTTGTGGGAGTGGATACTAACAGGTTTCGGATCACTAGCTCTGAAAAGATCGGCTGGTAACTGTTGTATTTCTGCTGGTGGAACTTGGCCTTTTGATTGGCTGTGCTCGGGCTCCAGAAAGCAAGGGTTATTTTGGATTTGTGAAAGGAGGACACGGAGACTGTTGGGTAATCTCTGTGACCAGTCACAGGCTACTGATATAAAATATGGAAACTGATGTGACTTTGGTTGCATATGTGAGCTTCTTGGAACCCAACTTTGTCATGGAAAGTGTATATGGAAGATATTCAAACTTTTCTTTTCTTTTTGTTTATGCACTATACTGCACCGTTTTTTGCTGCAACTACAGCTGCAAGTCTTTTGGAGAGTGTCTCTACGAGTTTTGTACATCTAGAGACTGAATTTTGTCCATTCACCTTTGCAAACTGGCCAAAGCTCTGTCAGACTCTATGGAGAGCGTGGACCATTGTAACACATGGATACACATTAATATAATAATAATAATTCCAATATAGCTCTGGCTGTACGTTTAAAGTTTCTTTCCTTGTATTTAGTTCCATCCATCTTCCTTTCAACACTGACCAGTATCCCTGTCCCTGCTGGGATAAAGTATCCCCACACTGCAAAAACAAAAAGTTTTACCAAGTATTTTTGTCTAGTTTTTAGTGCAAATATCTTGAATACACTTGAAAAAAGACAAAACTCGCTTACAAGTAACTTTTCAGCACAATATAGGAGCTTGTCAAGCAAGTCAATAATTCTTTAATATTGACTGAAAAATACTAGTTATGAGTGGAATAATCTGCCAGTGGAATAAGACATTATAACTTACAATGTCTTGTTCCACTGGCAGATCATTTCACTAGCACTTTTTTTTTTTTTAATCAATGTTAAGGAATTATTGATGTAAAACACCTCCTATGTTGTGTTGAAAAGTTACGTGTAAGTTAGTTTTGTCTTATTTCAAGTGTATTCAAGATATTTGCACTAGAAATTAGACCAAAAATACTTAGTACGATTTTGTGTTTTTGCAATGCAGAGCATGATTCTACCACCACCATGCTTCACCTTAGGGATTGTGTGTTTTGTGTTTTGCTTGTAAGCCACTGAAGGGAACTAGTTGGGTTGGATTTTATTTACAAGTATCAGAAAAAGTGCTTTCTTGTTTTTCTTCAATGACTTCTCCCTCCCTGCCAGAAATGTGTATGTAACTTAAAGATTCTGACTTCTGAATTTTCTGCTGCAAAGTCTACTTTATCAGACAGATGGTGTGGTGGGTAGCCCAGTATGCTGAATACCTTTAACAAAAGACATCTCAGGTTCTTCCCTCTATTCATTAATTGCCTTTGCTTATCTTTTTTTTTTTTTTTTTTACTAAGGTTAGCTTGAAGGTCATCATTTTTTTTGAAGTCTTGAGATGTGTGAACCCCCAAGTGATGCCAAGTTTTCATCTAATAGCTTGTTGTTAATCACCTTTTTGGTGCTAATGCTGCATTCAGTGTGTCTAAGAAGACTGAACTCCGGCCATATGCTTAATACATGTGATAAAAAGCAGAACTAGAGTGGAAGTTTTCTAATTTTTCTACGTCTGTCAAGTGTCCCAGACCATGAGGCAATTAAACTTTGGATTTGTGTTTAAAAAGGTTAACTGTTCAGCGGAAATGGTCAGAAATGTGAAAGAAAGAGAGCTACATAGGATACATTGTTTGAATTGTGGTTGAATCAATACTGTTTTGCTATGTAAGAAAGGACATTAGACCCACTGGATTAGCACAATTATCATTTGATCAATTCAGGACTGTGATCAGACCTGATCGGAGCCTTGCTAGTGGTTACCTCAGAGGCATTAGCAGGAGCTGTGTTGGCTCTGGGGACTTCCACGATCAATGGAGAACCTGCTGACTGTGATCGTCTCAGATAACGGTCGACAGTTTGGTCTCTATGGGAGTGTTACAATATGTAATAATAGCAAGACTGTTTTAAGTAGTAGTTTACTGTGTCTTGCAAAAGACCCCTTAAACTTTTCTATACATTTTTCCTGGACCTTTAAAAAATCAACTCCAGTGCAACATTCAGAAGTCATTTTATTAGTAATTACGTGTTCAGTTTATCTCACGATGTCCAAAAACATGACACTATAGATGCCTGATGTGTGTGTGTGTGTGTGTGTGTGTGTTTGTATGAATAGTCTTTTGTCCCATGTTTCTTTTGTGTTTACCCTGTGACGGACTTGGAAGCAATCCATTGAGTACCCCGCCGCTCATCTACTGACCATTGAACTTGGGTGATATCTGCAGAGATGCCATACTAGGTGAAACCCTCCCTTTGCACTTAGTATATAATGAAGAGGCAAAAAGGTTTTAACTATATTTTTTTCACACCTAAGTTTCACTGCTGTAACTGTGTTGATTTTTTTTTTTAATCAACGTAGAATAATATGTTCCAGGTTTAACCAGTCTATATATTATGGCTTTCGTCCTGCACTTCATGGCAAAAAACATTAAAAATAAATAAGTTTCATCAGTGCTTTAAAGAACCCTTATTCAGTTTAGAACAATCCAGTTCAGATTAATAGGATTTCATCAAATACAACGAAGATCACAACAAAATTTAGCATAAACAAACAACATAAACTTGTACATCATTAGATAGTCATATTCTCTTACAGTCTCCAATTTTCATTCACTGGAGAAAACAAAGAAGAATTAAAAACCCATTCTGGTCTATCTGACAGAAAACTTTTTCCCCTGTAAGTGCTTGTATCTTCCGCAGACTGAATGGCAATCTGGGTGATGAGCCATATAACGCATATCCAAAACCAGCACAGCTACTAAAGACAGACACCTGCTCTCTTCGATCCATAACAGACCTAAACGGGTATAAAAAAAAATATGTACGCAGTTTACTTATATTGCTTTTTGTGCATTTCTTTTTATTTAGAGTTTTACAACCAAATCTGAATGAGCGACAGAGAGGTAGAAATCTAATCATCATGTTGTAATCATTGGGATTTCTATTTATTCTTTGATAAATGCCTTGTTTTTATTTATTTCTGTTCTGCTTTCTCATTGTATGGCTCATTCTCTGTGACCATTCCTGCTTTCTGTAGAGCTATTCTAGTTATTTTAATTTCACTGCCTCCTGTTATGGTCCCTACACTGCTGCCATACATCCTGTTGATTACCCTCACCTGATCCTAGTTCCCCTAATCATCTCCTCAACATTTAAAAGCCTGTTAGTTTTAGTCACTGGTGTTTCCAGTCTGTTCTGTTGTCTTGGAGTTTGTTTGGTTTAGCATATAATAAATAATATAACAAATCTTCATCCATATCATGATTCTGCTGTCATCTTGTCTGCTTTTGTGTTCTCTACAACAGCAGAACACATCAATAAGGCTTACATCTATGCAACTTACAGTAATACAGATGTAACAGATGTAATATTACACCTCTTATGAACACATGATGTATATTAGGTTCAATATCAGGTCACTTTTCTGGCTTTTACTGATTAATTATATTAATTTAAAACATATACTTTTCTTCTATCAGTCATAATGTATCTACATTTTGTTAATAAACAAATCTGATTGAATAAAAATAAAAACTAATGTACTTTAGGGATTTATTATCACAATAAAGGGAATAAAAGTGTGTTTGAATGTATCTTTTACATCCTTCAC
Source organism: Anableps anableps (assembly GCA_014839685.1). Taxonomy (NCBI): domain Eukaryota; kingdom Metazoa; phylum Chordata; class Actinopteri; order Cyprinodontiformes; family Anablepidae; genus Anableps; species Anableps anableps. Next base: position 8,466,190 of record CM026084.1, read on the forward strand.
CCTGGGTGATGATCCCGCTACAGTGTGTGCACTGCCATGACTTGGTCACTGATAATTTGAAGCAGGATTATCCTCATGCCAAGGCTATGACCCCATCATGCTCACACTGCCTCTGACAGTTCTCCAGCTAAGTCATTACAACTCTCTTGGCAGTGCTGCTGCATCACTTCCTGCTTCCAGTTCTTGCGACAACCCAAAAGATCACAATCAGTTTGCCGGGGAAGATTTGGGAAGTTTTACATGGGCACAACCCATCCACTTAAATCTGCTGATGAACCCATAAATACATTTTTCTAAAATAATAACATCCACTATTTAAACCTTTTTTGAACTCACCTGCACATAAAATGGTACAATATCTTGAATTCTGCCTTGATTTTATTTTATTTGATTAAAGTGTGCCAGTTTTAAGGTCCTGTATGCCATTATGAATTCTAGCTTTCTCTGGAAGTATGCTTCTTGTGGTACCCATATAATATCTCTGCAAATCTACACAAGATGCCACTGGGAACAGCAGTTTACAGAGGAACCAACTGGCAAATACCATGCCATGTGTGAACCCAACTGTTAAGCAAGCTGACATCTTCATCTCAATTTTTTTTAGAGGTAGGCAAAAATATTCAGGTAATTACAATAAATCTAAAACACAAGTGTTTTAGATTTATCTTAAGTTGCTTCTTTTAACATTGTGACTTGGTTTTAAACAGGGAGACGATGTAATTTGTAAAGTAAGTAATGCCATAGTCAAGTTAGCATCAGTCAACATGAAGAGTGCTGTTTTCCGTCTCTCTATGTGTGCATAAGGCTGCTAATAAAGGGAATAAAAAGTTCAAATCAGCCTAGGATTCATCAGGCTGTGGGCCAGTTTGCATGTGTACCCTGTACACACACTTGTGTCTGTATTTGGTGGTCCATTACAAGAAAGCATATGTCCCAGCTTAGTCAGATGGGCTTCTGTCTCAGTGGGAATATACACAACATGAGGACAGGGGACACAGTCACACACGCTCACACATATGCAAACTACTGAAGAAAAAATGTGTAATGCTGTCCATCATGCTTAAGATGATTACAAGATGGGATTGTTTTCACTGTATAATTAGCTGTCGACAGGGTGTCACATAAAATTTGGACCTTTGGGGCTTAATAAAAAGGTCTTATATAAGATGGTTTCTTGGACCAGAATTCCTAAACACATTATAAATGGGATATTTGTTTTCCAGCCACAACAGAAGTATGGGTGAATGATGAGAAATCATTTTTATCACCAAAGTTAGAAAGCTAATAAACGCAAAGCATAATACCAGAGAGGTTACTTCTTTAACATTTTAAGTACATTTCTGCTAATCAATTCTTTATTGTTTGAGCCTGTATGCACTGCATAATATCGACAATGTGTGGGTAAGAGAAATTCCCAAATTAATGCAAACAGGTGCACTTATTCCTTGTTTAAAAAAAAAAATGTTGCAGTTGGATCTGGTGTAATAATAACAGTTCAAATAAATTCATGAATTCAAAAAATTGCATGACACGCATATTCATTATAAGTGTATGTAAACTACTAACCACAATCGTGCATCATACCTGGTCAGACTCAGTTTGTGTTATTTAAACATTTGCAATCATGACCCTGGGGAACACGCTGATGTTCCCCAGGGCTCTGTCCTTGGAATATTTCTTATTACATATAAAGAAGTAATTTTAGTATGTAATTTTATACTAAAATGCGTCCTGAAATAAAATGGTTTCATTCTTTTCTGGATGAACATGTATCTTCCTACAAATGTAAGGAAGTTAAACAGCACTTGAGAGGGGAGTACAATCTGTCATATTCCTTGACACTTAAGCAGATGGACGTTATGTTCTTCATGATCTGAGTGACTCCTTAAAAAGCAATGCCTCTCTTCCATGTGAGTCTCCCTGCCATTTCCTTCACTGGGCTATGGGTGGCAGAAGTCCCACCGCATTACCAGATATGTAATACACCACCAGGATTTGCTGCACAGCCTGCTGCCTCCACAGAAAGATGCTAGCGGCTAGGACTAAGAGTATATCCAGCTGTATTTGTGGACGTTGCTACGGAGAACATCAAAACAAAAACACAGCTGTCTTATAATTATGGGTTTATATGCTATTTGTAATTGCCGTTGTAGATAATTCTTCCAACTATCTATTTTCCCATGAAACCTACTACTGTGTTTCTATCTTTTTCCTTGTCCGATTCCCTGTCTATTTTGGCGATCTTAACAGATTTGTTCAGTCTAAACTAAATGCAGTATATTTTTTTCTTTTTTGTGCTCCAAATCCACAGACTCAAGACTTTTAATTATCATCCCAGTAGCATACTAGTAATCTACTTACTTGCACCTATGCACTACCATCTGCCTTTAGATCTCACTTACGGCACATCAGCTACTCTAATCTATGCTCTTGTTACTTCTCGTATCGATTATGGTATTGTATTTTAAGAGCCAATTCTCTTCTCTCTGGTCCAACACACAAATCTATCAATAAACTTAAGCTGATCCCAGACTCAGCTGCTTGCATTGTCATTGGAACAGCTCTCACCATGGGGCACCAACATTACAGAGGTTCCAGTTTCTGCTACAGATTATGCTCTCAAAGATACAACCAGGAATAAGCAGATTACAGATTTCTTTATGAACAACATTATCTCTTTTCTGGGTGTTTGCATTGATTTCAACACAAATGAGTGTGCAGAGCTGTTTGGTGTTATTCTTTACTTGTTGTTGATCTGATTTGGGGTGTGCACAACTAATCATGCCGACAGATTTTCCCACCTGAGCTCTGGATCTCTTTAACTCCTCCTGAGTTACCATTGGCCTCTTGGCTGCTTCTCTGATTCACACTTTCCTTGCCCGGCCTGTTAGTTTAGGTGGATGGCTATGTCTTGGTAGGATTGCAGTTGTACCATACTCCATGATGGATTTAATATTTTCAGCAATAGCAGAATAAATAGAGCTGAACGTATATGAACACCTTGTTTTTCAGATTTTTTTTTTTTCCAGATAGACCACTAGAAATAGGCACCCCCAAACCCTCTCCCCTGCAAGGATAAGCGTAGTACATATTGGATGGATGAAAGTTCCAGATAATATTATACTTTATGGTTGTAATGAGATAAAATATAGACAAGTTCCAGGGGTTGTATAAAGTAAAAAAAAAAAAAAAAAAAAAAAAAAAATCTATCCAAGCACTGAGCCATGCAGAACTCCAGAACCAATTCTGGTGGATGAAGAAGATTCAAAGTCAACATGACTTGGAATGTTTTTGACAAATATGATCTAAACCAGCCTTGTACTATTCATTTGAGCTCTACAACCTGATCAAGCCTCTGTAAAAAAAATATATTTTGATTGACTGAGGTACATTCAGCTCTACTCATGGTGCTGTTTATCCTGATGTAAAACATAACTGCCTGGAATGTGAAGCAGATGAAGACCATACCATAACCCATTGTGTTTTAAAGCCATTTTTACGTTATTAGGTTTTAATGTGTGATTTTAACACATCTGTAACTGTACCTTTCAACTGCTATAAGCTTCAGGGCTATTGAACTCTGATGGCCAAGCTCACGTAATTGATCAAAAACAAAGCAACTATAAATCAAAATTGACATGGTCATGAATGATTTTAAACTGTACACATGTGTGTGTTTGTGTCTCCATATGTGTCCTACATGAGCCAATGAGAGGATTCCCCAAAGGGACCGACTAAATGAACTGGGTGATCAGTCTCCGGCTACTTGCTGCTGTCAGGAGGGGGATGGAGAACAGAGGGGAATTGGGTGATTTGGGGGAAGTGAACTATATTTAGGTTTAAAATGTGAACGTGAGGATGGAATTGACACTACTTAGCACTGAGGAATATTGAGAAATGCCTGGAGCTGTAATAAAAATTGATGCTGATGAAGAGCTAATAAAGAGGTCTCGTTAGGAGAGAAGGACCTAATTTAAGACTTTGGTTGGATACAGTGGCTAGAGTATTAAAAGGACATTACCCGTTATAGTAATATTAAATTATTTTAATGTTCAGAAATAAATCAATTTTAAAACTCCACAAAAAAATCAATAAGGAGAATGAATCCTTTTCATTACCATACAAAATCAGGGAGCATATTGACAGGAGAATTGGGAGATATGTATATATTTTCCAAGATTAGATTTTAATTTTAAATTAAAAAAATGAACAGTTTGACGAAATATTGCAAGAAGAATCAATAAGAGCTAGTAACCAACAGAATCAAAAATTGGATATCAATAACTGAAGGTTTATTTACAACTGATTAACTAAACAAAATAAATTCATAAACCATACAAGGTCTAAAAAAAGAAAGATAAACAGCACTAATTAGTCTGAAAACTACAAGATGAAGGGGAATTTTAAACCAATAAGTGAACATTCAGAATAACACCAAACTGGTTAAGAATCTAAAACTTAGGAAGAGCTTGTCAGGCTTTTAGAACACTAAAGGAAGGGAATTTATTCTCTCATTCCCAGTTCAGGGGGGCAATTACATGAGAGCAACTAATTTTAAGATAATTAGGGAGGGAAGAAAAAGGACATAGAACCAAGATTTAGAATCAGATTTGTATGTCAGTATTAATCATCGCAACTTCTGCAATAAAACATGGAAAATTGTCTCACTTGGTCAGATGTGAGTGGTTTAACTTTCACAGAACCAACTTCTGTTTCTCTCTCAGCTTTAGAGACAGTCAGGTTTCTGCTCCAACACTGGTTCGGTCGGCCAAAGATTGCTCAGAGGCTTTCAAGTGGGCTCTGTTATGGGCTTGGGATGTCTGGTGGTTTCCTCGACTTTGGATCAACTCTTCACAGAATTTAATTATTAAGATTAAAGGGGAGAGCTCCCCCAAATGAGTTTATTGAGCCTCCACTGTTGTTAATAAATAAAAAAAAAGAGAGCATCTTAATGGAATCTCACACAAAAATAGATGGTATACGATGCAAGCAAGAAACATTTACCCAGCTGAATCCTAAAAAAGTGATCAGTTGTTTTTTTTGGCTATTTTCCATTAGTACCTACTCAGCTCAATTGGACTCAACCTTTACTGGAATCTATGTGGTTTGTTTTCCATTACAATTTAGGACCACCTCAATGTGGGTGGGGTTGTCAGAGTGAGGCGGCCCTAAAATACTGGGGTGTTATTTATATATGACATAATGGATTTTAAAAAAATTTCCTGTCGCTCCATCTAGTTCCCTCTGAATTTTCTCATTAGCCACAAATCACAAAAAATATCTGTACCTTGTCGATGGACAACAGTGTTGATTTCAGTGTTGCCATTTTCTTTAAAACTTGGAATATGCTGAATCGCTGGTGCAAGTTTTTAAAAATGTAGCCGATTTCATTAACCCCAACCGCATGTAGATATTGTTGGAGGTCTCTTTTGTAGATGTTTGTTTCCCAGTTTTTCAGGCTAATTTTTGCATTTTTAGGCAGCACTATCTTTTGTATGTGCTTTCAATAGAAGTTTGCTCAGGGATTGGCTGCCCAGTTCCCAGCTATAAGTGGATCGCTATGGAGTTCTACTTCTGTTCTAACTACTGTTAATGAAAGGTGGGGATGTGCATTATGGATATAATCCTGTTTGATATTAAAGAGCAAAAGCATTACCAATCGAGTAGTAAAAGAATCTTCAGAAACAACTAGAATGTCCTTGAAAAGTTTATTCTTTTTTTAGTGATTTAGTGCAAAAAGATATTTATTTTTAGATGATTATAAGTTTCAGCTAAAAAAAAAATACAAAAAACAAATTTTGTTTTTCATGACATTTGAAAGTAATCAATAAAACAAATTATTATACAGAAATATTGTTATGGTCCTGTTAGAGTAAACCACAAGCGGTGATCATTGAAGTTAGTAGTTCATGGAATCCTGTATCCAACAAAAATAATGTGAAGTTGAGCGCAAGGAGAAAGTGTTAAAGAAAAAGGCACTCAACCAACAGGAAAAACGACAAACTCGAGAGGACCATAAAGGAAAGCCCATTCAAGATTTTGGTGAAGATTCACAGGGTATGGACTGCAGCCGCAGAGTTCGAGCTTTAAGAGGCAGCACACACAGATGCATCCACAACATGGGTTACAACTGTGGCATCCTGAGTATTAAACTACTCCTAGAGCAGACTGAACCAGCAGGAACTGGGACCTGCCCACACCACCAGAAATAGTGTAGTACCTGCTTTAATACTCATGGTATCATTGTGCTGCATTGGTCAGAAAACTAGCCTGAACTAAACCCCATAGAGAATCTGTGGTGTATTGCCAAGAAAAAGATGAGAGTTACCAGAGACAACACTGCCGATGCGCTGAGGGCAGCTATCAAATCAGCCTGGGCTTCCATTACACTTCAGAAGACCAAAGGCTGATATCCTTCCTGCTACCTTAGTGATATTTCTGTGTTTTTTTTATTGGTTTTATTTGTAAAACAAAATTACAAAATTTGGGACTTTTATTCATTGTCAGCCATAATAATCAGAATTCATAGAAAAAAAATCTACATATCTGTGTGTGATGAATCTTTATAATGAGTAGTAATTCAAAATCAAATTCAAAAATACTTTATTGATCCCAAATGGAAATTTAACTTTGTTGCGACTTATATTATCCAAGATTCTTCAGAGTTGTTGTAGATGATAGCAGAAGAGGTTACACTTCCCACCACAGACTTATAGAAGATATGCAAAATTTTGCTGTAAATGCTAAAAGGACCAACAGGGATATGATCCTGCAGCCATGTCTCAGTGCAACACATAATACTGCATTCCCAATACTCTGGCTGAGTCCTTGGTAGTTCATCTAACTTGTTTGCCAGTGATCTCACGTTGCCCATTATGTTCGATGGAAGAGATGGTTTAAACTTCCTCCTCCTCTCTCTCTCTCTCCTCTTTGCTCCTGCTCTGCATTCACAGTGCCTCCTTTTCAACTCATCTGGGATTTGTGGCTTGAGTTGAGGTAATTTTCCAACTTTAACTTTTCAGAAAATTCATACTCATTCCGATGCATCTGTATTGAATCCTTTTTGTTTGGTTTTTAAGAAAGACTGGATAAAATGAGACTGGCCTAAATAAATGGAGCAGATGTGACAAAGAGAACTACACTTAACATTTGTCATGGATGGACAGAAGGTAGAATAATCCCAACAAAACCCTCTGAGTGGTAGTCAGGATTAATGTTTTTCCTGGTTTCAAACTGTGTGCTGGCAGCAGGTTTTAGAAAAAGGTGAAACAGGAAACTGGATGGGATTACTCCCATATTGCTGTTCTCTCTACCCATCTTTAATCTAGCAGAGAATATCCCAACAGAAACCTCCAGATAACAGATTTATCTGGGATAAGGTCCATGTTGTTGCATGGTCTTCCCCTCCTCTGGGGGACCAAGGGGGGGGGGGTGAGTAGTAATCCGTCTCTCTGTACAACAGGGATGTTAAACAATGCCAGCAGATGCGTTTGGAAGCCTGTGGAATTGAGGACAGGCTTTTCAGCAGGTAGTCCTAATCTCTTTTTTTCTCCCTTGATCGGCCTCTGTTGCTCTCCCACAAACTCATGCACTTTATCCGTGCACTCTCTCCCTCGCAGTGCCAGGACATTAACCTGTTGTCTCGGGCGATTAGATTCCAGAGGTTAGACGTGCCATCAGACGTGCGTGTTAGTGCTCGGTCATGCATGTGTGTAATAATATGTTTTAATGGGAGTAAAAATACATTCTCATTCTAGAAGCTGAATCAATATGGAATGCGGGGTGTTTCATGCTTCAGCTCACTGCAGACGGGTCAATACCAAAAATGCATCGAGACCCAGAGAGACAGAGGCTCTTTGCAATTACAATTCATTATTATTCCATTAGGATCCATAGAGGAACACTTCTGTCAATAAAAAGGGAGAGGCGAGCAGCACCTGCAGGCCAACTCCATCCACTAAACTGAAGAATGTTGTTCATCATTCCATATGAAAAACACCGTCATCCTTTTGAATGCATTAATCTTGCATTTTAAAGAGGTTAAAGGGCATGGCTCTGTTGATTAGCCCCACTCTACTGTAGTGAAGATGCAGCTATGCTGATATTGGCGTTAGCACCTGCAGCAGGGTATTAGGGCCGATTAGGGTCGGCCTAGTCAGCACATTAAACCCTCCTTACTATTTTCGAGTCCTACAGGAGGCCTGAAACCACTCGAACCGCTGAGGAAGACACCGAGCAGTCAGGATGCACACAGGTTAACAGGTCAGGGGAAGGCCTGAGAACGAGGAAACGGTCTGTGTCAAGAGCCATTCAAGGAAGATGTGGTTGAATACTGGTTGGTGAAAAGTTACCAGAAGCCAGCAGGTGATTGGATCATAAACCAAAAGGCACACACAAAGCACATCTTTGTACATTAAAGGAATATTTTTTTAATTTTATTTTATGGAGCATCTATGGAAGTTGAAAGGGCTCCATAAACTACATGCAGTAGATAACTCCACTAACATCTTCACTTTGTGAAATACATAGGCATATTTCCAAGATGCTAAAACTGAGAATAAATCTGAGGGGGTCCACTGTTTTAAAATAACTTTAGTCTCAAAAATATCAAAGTTTTACAAGCTATTGATGTGACATGATATTGAACAGCTTTAATCTTTGACCATTTATAGAGACAACACACACATACTTTGGTGTGTTTTTTCGTGATTTTATATGTTAGAGCAACTAAAGGTGCTACATATTTGTGAATAGGTGGAAAAATGACTCTTGTTTTTAAAACTTTATTTCCAATTAAATATCTGGAAAGGGTGGCACATCCTTTCCACCTTTACTCAGATACCCCTAATAGAATTCAGTGCAAACAATTTCCTTCAGAAGTCCCCAAATAAATACGAAAAGTTCACCTGCAAACCTAGCAAGACATGCCCATCTCTCTAAACCGACAGGCTGGGCAAATAAAGCATTAATCAGGGAAGCAGCAAAGAAGCAGAGATCCACAGCATAGGAAGGGGGGAATCTGTCAACAGGACAACTATTAGCAGCTCATCAAACAAACCTGGCCTTTATGAAGGAGTGCCAAGAAGAATGCCATTGTTGAAAGAAACCTTGTTTCATGGAGGGAACACCACAAGCATGTGGAGGAAGATGCTCTGGTCCGAATAAAATGAAGCAAGCTTTTTTACCGTGAAGATGGATGGAGCTAAATGCAAAACAATCCTGGAAAAAAGACCTCTTTGAGACTGCAAAAGACTTAAGACGCTGATGGCGGTTCACCTTCCAGCAGAACAACAGCCCTAAACATACAGCCAGGGCTACAATGGCCTAGTCAAAGTGTGGACCTAAAGCTGAGCTACTTGAAAATTGATGTTGACAGATGCCATCTATTCAATCTACCTGAACTGGTAGTTATATACCACAAAAGACCTGTAGGTATAGCTGCAGCGAAAGGGATTCAACAAAGCATTTACTCCATTCTTTGTGGAATGCGGAGTGATTACAAATACACACCTCGCTCATCAGATGATCCTATTCGAAACTAATTGAAAGCTTGCATTATTTTATTATTCTTTCAGAATTATGAACTGCTTTGTGTTGGTTTTTCACATAAAATCCCAGTCAAAATGCATTGAAGTTTGTTATCACAGCATTTGGAAATGAACTCTGGCTAAGGCCGCTGCTTGTTGCCTTACTACCGTGAATCTGAGGTAGTAATTCACTGTACGTGTGAAAAGCTCAATAGCATACCCTCGTCAAAGCCTACAGACTCTCCTAATTGAAAGAGCTGAGCGACCCAGCGATCCACGACCCGCATTTCATGCCTCACCATAACCTCATTGCAACTACAATATGAAGGGGGTCAAACAAGCACAGTGCTCATTAAAACTGAAACCATATACACAAGAAAAGCCCTGAGGGGGGGTCACACAAAAGAAATGAACACACACCCCAGACCCCCCCCACCTCCAAGAGCAGCATACGTGGAGCTTATCCTTTCTAGCAGAGCTCTGATCTGATCTGGCACCTACCTCTGATCCCCGCTCACCCTGTGGGTCAAGCGCACGCCCATGCACACACGCTCACTCGCTCTTCACGCCGGCACAGTGCACTCTCTTGGCCAGCATGTGGGTCAATGACAGGTGGAGATGGTGCTGAGCGAGCAGCAGGTGCAGCACACTGATGAGGGTGTGGTTCTGGCAGGACTCTGCGACCCAGCAGGCCTCTGATCCAAGGAGAACAAACAGGACATCAAGACAAATCACAGGGCAATCGTTTAGACACTAATTCATTACCTGCTTATGATAGGTCCAACAGAGGGGCATCAAGTAGAGTCTCCAAAAAATTATTACCAGTTAATGCAAGCTTTAGAAAATACAGAGTGACAGATTTTGTTCATTTACACAGACCAATATCTCAAGGCTTGAACAGCGAACATAGCACAACTAAAAAAAAAAAAAAAAAAAAAAAGAAAACAACCAGTAGGTCTATGATAACTATGGGGGAGCTGCAAAATCTGTCAACCGGATGGTTATTAATGTCTCCGGATGGAAGACTGGGAAAAATAAGGCCACTGCTGAAAGAAAGCAGCCATATTAAGTCATGTCTGTAGCCTTTCATGAGGTATGTACAGCATATTTTCTTCCCATCTTTATCAGATGGGAAGAAAATAGAACTTTTTCTCCTTCATGCAGGGCTGCACATCACTCAGACCACATGATGGCACATGGTGGTGGCAGCATCTGGCTGTGGGAATACTTTTCTTAAGCAGGGACAGGAAAGCTGGTTAAAGCTAATCACCTGCGACTTATCAGTCCTCTCTAATTCTGCCAAGAACAGAGTAAACTTTTGGATTTTGGATCAGCAGCGCAGCAGCATCCAAGATGATATATTGACTGTTCTTTACTGGCTTTTGAGGTTGTTTAAAAAAACTATCCTGACGGACTAACAATGAGCTGATCCCCCCCCCCCCCCAAATCACCAAAGCTACCAAATACTGAGGAAATGTATGCAAATTTCTGATTTTGAAAACATTAATAAATACATTTTTGAGATATTCTTTTTTTTATTACTGTGGCATTTAGCAAATGGAAATAATTTTGTTAGTTCTAACTGACCTAAAACAAGAGAAGTTTGGTGAGTGAGGAGAAAAGTGTGACTTTTAATTCTTTGTATGTAAACTTCTGGTATCAACTGTGTTTAAGCTGGGTGTGAAAAAGAAATAAAATACTGAGATACTTCCAATCTCAAACATTTATTTTATAATTGTCCAATTTATACATGTCTTTTTATCTATGTTTGTTTTGTGTTGAAAAAACACGTTGGGTGAAACCTTTGGAATGCAAAGAAGAAACAGGAAGGTCTTCTTTGAAGGAGCTCTGCGTTTGCCCATCCTTCTGACAATGAAAATGCAGGAAGTCATTTGAAATTGGTTTGGGATAAAATGCTGTGGATTTCCAGACAAAGCAAGATAAAACCAACAGAACGGTTTATCAGAGTGCAGTTATATTTCTTTATCTGGTGTTGGTTGCCCTCCTTTCAGTGCTGCCCTGGGCAACTGCCCAAACCCAGACATCTCGTGCCTTAAAGTGTTGATTGGACCATCCGTGTGTCTAATGGGAAAATGTTTTAATGTTTCTAAAGAGCACAAACAGTTTTCGTCTGAGCCAAGGAGCCACTACCTCAGCAGAGGCAATGATTTAAGCAAGTAATGGAAACATATCTTTGGTTGTTTAAAAAAAAAAATCAGTTCCAGAATTTACAGTGTAAACAGTCTTTCTTATATAAAAATTGATTTATACAGTAAAAGTATTCATGTGTTGGTGAAAAGTATTCCTGTGGCTCATTATCCGTATCTTAAAAACTGTTTTTTCAACAGTTTCTTGTTACAAATGAGGTAGGAAACAACCCCCTTAACAGACTGCTGGTGCTAACAGTGAACTTTGGTCAAACAGGTGTGTTTCCTTCTGGGTGAAACTGGACCATTTCCCATCCATTATCTTTACACCCAGCCCAACTCTGAATGTTCATCCATTTATTAGCCCTTCTGCTTTGTTTGTGAAGCTCACCTCAGCGATCCTGTTGCTTAGGAACCTGATGATGCACTCGCACAACCTCTGATATGCTTAGTTATCATTTACCTTTCGATTTTTGTTTCCAGAGAAGGTAAACTTTATCAAACAGCAATATGAGCTTTCATTTCATTAAAATGACAGAGGAATCTAATAACAGTTTCAGGAATTGGTTCTCATATGTGCTGAGTTCATCTCACTGGGTTGAAATTTATGATGGGGTCAGAAATGTTTCTTTATGCGGCTGCGACACAGATATAAGGTCCTCCACTGAGAGACGAATGGCTGCAATTTGAGCCTGATTATATATACCATTTATTTAACTCTAATTAGATTGTCATGACAGGTAGGGATGAAGGATTCAGTCAAGCCAGCTGACAAATTTGTTGGCTTGTAAATAGCTCCACCTGCGCTACGATGTACCTAAGAACTGATGGCACAGACCAGAAAACTGTGAAAACAGAAATCAGAACCCTCATTACCAATCCCGCGTGACTCATCCTCACATTTGACTGAATGAATACTTTCAAAGCTCTTCTTTTCACAGGTTGTGATACAGGAGTTTATTAATCATCTTGCCCCCCCCCCCAAGCCAGATAATGAATCACTGTCTGGGCTCAGGCCCTGACCCCAGGGTCACGCTTTTATGGACAACCACTTCATCACAGAACAATCTGCTGGGCTACTGCAGACAAAAGACACACAACCTCACCTGATGACCTTGCCTCATGATCCATGGAGGGAGTCTGGGGAGTAAAATAAACAGGAAATAATTGGAAGAGCAATCTATAGCTGTACATAACGGAAGAAAGTCGGAAAGTCATAAATGTCACATTGCAGGGGAAAAGGACACTCAAAAGCTACTGGCGGGAATCAGGTTTTCTGGTTTTTAAGATCTCTGGTCAGGAAAACATTGCGCAGTTTTTACCAACACATTTTTACACTTTTTTTATACACGATTTCACACTTTTCCACACTCAGAATTTCCAAAATTCCAAGAAAATATCAAAATTCCCAATTTATTTCTACACTAGATAGAAACTAACCTTCAAAACCACAGTGTCAAATAGTGTGAGTTTGAGGTGAGACCAAAATGCATATAGGAGTGCAGAACAGATCATGTCACGGAGGTAATAACGGAAGGAAACAGTCAACCGATACTATATACTGAGGGAGAGGTGGAACTGACAAAGCAACCTGGACTAATTAGAGGAAAGGTTACAAATTAAGGGAAAACGAGAACAAAATCCAAAAAAAGCACAAAGAACAGAACTAACCAATAAATAAGCACAAAATAATGAACTATTATGGCAAAATCTAAGAAAGAAAATAAACGTCAAAGAAATGATCAAAACAGAAACCCCAAATGAAACTCCAGCACCCAAGGATCATAACACAGAGTGACAGAAAGGCAGACAGAAGGGAGAGACACAAGGAATGAAAAATGAAAGTGAAGAAGGAAAGAAATGGGGACGGAAAAGTGAAAGAACAGAAAAAAAACAAAGAAAAGTACAAGGAAGGAAGAGAGAAGGAACAGAATGGATGGATGGATGATGGATTCCATGCCTGGCATGGTTTCTTCACTGTGTATCCAGCGCTTTTCCTGTAACTTTCTGTTTGATATAAGATATCAGGTCTTTTCAAGTCCAAGGGATCAAATCGAAGTGAAGTCACAAGTCAATGGTGTGAAAGTCAAATTCAAGTCTAAAGTCTTTTATGATTTTATCAAGTCAAGCCTAAAGTCATAAAATGTGTGACTTGAGTTGATTCTAAGTCACATGACTTGAGTCTGCACCTCCGCCTTCAGACATATGGAAGCTGTACCCAAGGAGGAACCAGATGTGTGTTTGAAGCGTTGCCTTAAAATACATTCACAGTGTGTCTCCATTTCACTTGAATGTTTTGAAATAACCAATTAGAAGCTATGCCAACATTACCTGGGCTTTCTCCCAAATTACTTTAGGAAAAGTAAGGCTAAGTGCATGTAAACTTCTGAATTTGAAGAAACTGATTAAAAAAATATCTGAAAAATGTACCTCTCATTATTCTGGTGTTTTGCAATAACTAATTTTTTTCCCCACGGAATCAGTATATTCATCATCAAGGTTCGATTTTTCTAAATGTTTCATTGTGAGCTTATGCTGCTGAATTAAAAAACTGAATTAATTTTAAGGCTTTTTAGACTTTCCCCCCCCAAAAAAGTGTGGAAGACACTGTGTAAGGTCATATTGGTGTGCCATCTGTTTGCATTCAGGGAATCATCGACAACTCTTGACATATTGGTTTCTTGATGGAGTGCTCTGTCAAATTCAAGTTATGTATGTTGCCGGAACCTGCAAAACAACCGCAGCATCCGCCATGGTTGCAAAGAATGACTGGCAAGCGTTGCAGCGACTGCAGTTTGGTGAGTGCTTGGTGTTAGATTTGTTAGTCATCTGTATGACTGCTGTGTTGATATGGCAGATAACTGAGTGGACAGCAACAGAAAATGGACTTCAAAAGTAGAAAATATGTACAGAAATCAATGAAGCAAACAACATGAATAAGGAATAAAGTGGTTTAAATTCTGAAGACAATCATCATCTTTGTCAGTGCTTTTTTTTTTTAGCCTCTGGAACCCTGTTAGCATCCATCATCCATCATGGTTTGGGATTGTCAGACTCATATTCTGGCTCAGATGTATAAAGCTAAGCTGCTTGTAACTCGCACTGTGCCTCTGTCTGATTTTTGTTTCTTGGGGAAAAAAGTCAATGAGAATGGATGAAAATAAAACCCATTACAATAGAGAGTTTTCCACGACTTCTACACTTAACATTCTAAAATGCTTTGATCAGGGTTTGAAGTTCCGACTAAAAGCCAGGGGCTTAGGGCAAAGACCAACAAAACAGCTCCAACAATAAAAACACTAATCTAATTTATTGACAAAAAACTAATTGGTTTAATTACATTTTTACAATAGCAGCAGAACACGCTGCTGTTAATCATCTTTAAAAATGATTGGATTGGATTGAATCATCTCTAGACCTCACAAGGGTACAACCCATAACCTCACAAAGATCCAACTTGAACTAGTGGTCTCTGCTTTTTTTGTGTGACAAATTTAAACATTCACATGCTTTGAACACTGTATCAGGCCACCTCTTTTTTAACTTATTATGGCATGTGAAGCACGCTCTTACGATGCAAATTCTGCTTCCTTGTTAAGAAATTGATTGCATCATTATGTAAATGTACAGCATTTTGAATAAATCTCATCATTTGTGATGACTGTTTGTTTCTGCCTCAGCAGAAAACAGGAAGAAGGAAAGGCCAAACAACGCAAGCATTATACCTTTTTTTTTTTTTTTTTTTTTTTTTTTTTTTTAGTAAATGAGTGGCAGATCTGTTTACTCACTGCAGGACAATGCAGTGGTTTTACGGCACGGGTCACATCTGCACCGGGATAATGACAGGGGTAGGCCAAATGGAACATAAAGTACGTGTATGTGTGTGTGTGTGTGTCTGTATTGGAGAACTAATGAGTCTCCTATGAGCTATTACCCTCACCTTAGCTCCACACTCTGCAATAATAAAAGGCAACATTGCAGAGCTCCCCTATCAGAGGATTGCAACACTCCTCTCCTGATGCAGGTGCTAAAGCAAACACTTATCATATGCAAACATTTGCCTGGATTAAAATCAGAAATCTTGCTCAACATGCTTTTATTTCCTCATTACAACAAAAGAAAAGTGTTGAGTTCCTTTTTGTCGATGTAGTTTGGAAACTTTTGTGAATGATTACTTAACGTGGGACCGTGCAGAAGGTGGTTTGAGGTCAGGATTAGGATACAATTGGCAGGTGGACTGCAGAGCCTAATACTGTCTGATTACTAAGACAATTATGTCGTAGGTCTTAGAATGCAGAGTGTCAGCTGTATGCGATAAGCCTAAGTCCAAATGGCACTAATAACCTTAAACCAATAAGGGCACATAAACATAGATGTTTGTGTGGTCATCTATGATATGCAGTGTTATTAAACTGGCTTTTATGAGGCACAAATCTCAGAATTTTAGCCACGAGCAGTTTTGCAAAAGTTTTCATACCCCTTCGATTTTCCACACTTTCTCACATTGCAACCATAAATTATAATATCAGATTAAAATATCAGTTTAAAATTTTTTTACTGGAATTTTATGACCTTTTTAGCCAACATGCAAAATGCTGTTTGTGGAAGAAAACTAGAAATGTACGTCCCCGTAAACACACTATCTCAGTGTCTGAAACATGGTGGTGGCAGCATCATGCTGTGGAGCATCTTGCCACAGATTCTCAGTTGGGTTTACTTCAAAATGTAACTTTATTTATGTAGCACTTTTCATAAAGTGCTTTATAATAGAAGTCCATAAATATTAAAACAGAACATCGAAGCACATTACAAACAAATAAAAACAAGTCAGTTTTATATAAAAGGATGAATATAAGCAACACTAGATTACAGGAGCCATTTTTAGCTGCTCAAGTGTTTCTTGAGCTGGGAATTCACACTTTCAGCAGGTCCTGTGGAAGCAAAAGCTTCATCCCTGCAGGTCTTCAGGTGAATGTAAAGGTAAACAGCAGGTTTTGATGACTAGATCTAACACCTGTCTGAGGTGTTGCTAACCCATTCCTATACATGGATAGGCTTGGATCTAAACCACTCCACTGTAGCTTTCTTTGTATGCTTTTGTTCAGTGATGAGTTATTTAGCTCAGTCTAACACAGTGGTGGTAGAAGCATGTTGTGGGGAAGCTTTTCAACAAATTCATAGGCTGAAATTGCCTAGTCAGGTACAGACCTACAACCAGTTGAGAATCTGTGGCAAAGACACAAAGAATTGACCCGTGGAGGCACGAAGAGGTGCAACAAATTTCAGATTTTTATTTGTTAAAATATTTTGAAACCAGGCATCCAGATCGCACACCACGTTTTATTGGTACAATCCAAAAAATATATTAAAGTTTATGGTTGTCACGGCACAAAATGTTTTAGAAAGTTAAGATGGTACGCATATTGTCAAAGCACTGGAAGTCACATTAGATGAGCGCGACCAAGGGACGTCTGAGCGGGTTTGCGCACTCGGTTCATTCAGTCCAAGGATTCCCTGATATATAATAATGGAATTAAACTCGCCTCGGGCCATGACCCCCTCCCAATGAAAGGTATCTGAGAGTGGAGAGAAAGGAAGGCAGAGGCAGACTGAAAGACAGGAGGAGGGAGAGCGAGATCTCTGGATGCGGATCTTTGTGAGATGAGACAGAGTAATCCCGTGAAGTGCAAAGACGCAGCAGCGCAGCTCGGATATCGCGGCTTTATTTCTCTCTCCATGCTGCCATCCTGGCAAGTAAGTGATCGCACGTCCGTAGAGTAACGCAAAAACTAGTTTGGCTGATTTACTTTTTGGGGTTTATTCAACATTAGGCAGGCAGAAGCGGGGGCTCGGTGCGCCCCAGA
Organism: Anableps anableps; assembly: GCA_014839685.1. NCBI lineage: Eukaryota > Metazoa > Chordata > Actinopteri > Cyprinodontiformes > Anablepidae > Anableps > Anableps anableps. The sequence goes on from CM026084.1 coordinate 8,483,728, forward strand.
CGCACAACATGAAGGAGGTAGAGAGAAGCTGAGCGCAATGACAGAGAGCCTCTCCAGGAGTTAGGATGTGAGCTGAACTTGCGGTAGAATGGCCACCCATGTGACACTGACAGCCGAGGGATGGGAGCCTTTTATCACCGCCACCACCACTACTTTAACCAGCATCACCTCCACCCTCCGAGCACCGACCTGCGGCGGCTCTTCCACCGGCTCACCATCGCCTCCTCTCTGAGCATCATCTGCTTCTCCTTGGTCTACCTTCTCACGGGAGGCTGCGAGTCAGAACTCACAGAGAACTCTGAAATCAAGTCGTCCGCACGGGACTTCCTCGTGAGGGGGTCGGGATGGCGGCAGGGGGGGAACGGAAGCGATGCGCACCCCGCGCTGGAGACCAACAGCTCGGGGAAAGAGTGGACAGCAGCGCGGAGGCTGCCTCAGGCTCTGATCATCGGGGTTAAAAAGGGTGGCACCAGGGCTCTGCTGGAGTTCCTGCGGCTCCACCCGGACATCCGCGCTCTGGGGTCCGAGCCGCACTTCTTTGATCGGCATTACGCACGGGGATTGGACTGGTACAGGTATGCAGGCATAACACAGGAATCCAACAGCAACAAAAAAGTTATTTATTAGTGCACTTTTTTAATCTAAAAAATATTAGGCTGAAACCCAGGGGTGTCTCTAGGAATTTTTTTAGGGGCAGCCTAATGGGGGGGGGGTGGGCGGGGCGGGGAGGAGTCTTAATCTTGAGTAATAAAAAGGTTGTAGCAGACTTTCAGGAAATTCATTTAAGTGTGTTTCTGTCCAATTAAAAACAAAAATCCACCTTGAGATGTTTTTATTGCTAACGGTCTGCAAATTCTTGTTTTCAAACACCCACAGAGTAGCGCCACTGCTAAAACTGAAAAAAATATATATGTAGTGTTATATGAAATTTGATAAAGCTTTGAACACTTTTAATTTTGCTGTCAAAATGTTCTCAGCTTTCTCCTTTGGAAACACATACCCTTACATTATCTACAGTTCTTTTATTGTGGTTTAGGTGACAGGGAGACTCCACCATCTGGCTTTGCCAATCTGTGCCTCAGTTAGTGTGTGTGCCTGCTGGGCGGACTGTGTGTGTTTGTACAGTATGGAGAGACAGAGAGCCGGAGAGTCAGGCCTGTAGGATGAGTTCTCCGAGAGCAGCAGAGTAATCATCTTTGAAGCCAGGGCCAGATGTTACTGTTGTCATGTGGATCTCCTCTCGGCCTGTTCCTTGAAAAGTTGGAAATCTTTGAAAGGCACACATGGAGAATCATTTCTGTTTGAGATAGCTGGGGGATCTTTGGGATATAAAAATGTCCTCATCAGATTTAAGTGCTTTATTAAACTTTTTACAATTGTGTGGACTGGAGGATTACATACCTCTGCACTCAGGATAACTGTACACAGATGATGGTTCCTGGAAGGCTTAAAGGTATCAGGCAGGAAATCTTAACATGCTAACTTCTGTTTAAAACTAAAAGAGGAAAAAATGAGTTTGTTTAAACTAAACAGTGGCCATCAGGCTAAGCGTCTCAGCAAAAGTTTGGAACAGTTGTTTCTGTTATAAATGTACTCTGTGGTACAGCACAAGATTCTGAGGTTGTAGGGGCTGTAAAATATTTTTTATACATTTTCTAAAATAAATCAGTGTTTACAGAAAAGGTATTTTTTTAGAGTTACTAAAATATTTAGGTGAGCTTTATGAAAGGGTGCTGTTCAGTTTGCCTATTCGCCTTTTCTGGTATAACTTTGGGGACTGAAACTGAGCCATTTGCCATGTGACATTTTGTACCAACCACACATTAATTTGTATACATTCCAGGGGAATGTTTATAGGGAATTTGACAACCTCTGTAAAAAAATGTTCTCCAATCTACCCATAGTCTACAGCTGAGCAAAAGCAACACAAAAGCACGTGTCATATTTCCTTTTAGGAAAATGTTTGGCAGACTTGGCTATACATACTTGGAACTTCTTGGAAGCTGTGCTTCTAATTACATCCTAATATTTCATAGTGTTGGTAATGTGATGGCCTGGGTCTGCTGATGTATTCTGCTTTTTTTTATTCTGAAGGTTTATGACTTTAAGTCCAAAACTACTTGACACTCATTTTCATATCAAGATGCCCAAATTAACAACTCATACTCATTGGACCAGATGAGGGCCCAGCCTGCAGTCCTGGTTAGCTCTTCACAAAGTAGACTTGGAAAGGCTATTTATTTCTTGATGAAAAATACCAGGGTTATTTAATATTGTGAGACAGGCTTCCCTTGCTTTGGTTGCCATAGAGGCTACCAGAACAAAATATATTTTGTGCGACCCAAAACAATACCAGTATAGCAACGCTTTGTTGAAATTTCCAAAAATCTGAAAATATTGAAAAGCTTTTGAAGCCACTCTGTCTGTTGATTGTGTGTGTGTTTGTGTGTGTTTCTGAGACATTCGGTGACGTATACATGTGATGCACGCGTGTGACAGCAGATTGTCCCATCTCTCCCTCGGGCCAGATGGGTCTCGTTGTGTGTTGAACCACTTGACATCACTGTCAGCTCTGTCAATTGACCTTTGACTCCGGGTCACTTTGTGCTAGGAGTTAATGATGTGTTCACAGCACTTCATAGCATAAGGCCCACACCCTGAACACACTGAGTGACAAAGGACACACATCTTTGTTTTTGAGGGAATCAAAAAAAAAAAAAAAAAAGTTGCAAAAGTTATTTTTAGAGTGTTAAAAACAAAGTGAAATGGGAATCAGAGATTTTATATAATTTATTTTTATCAGTTATGTATAATTACAAACCAAAACGGGTCAAAGAACAGAAAATTGTGGGTGTAGTTTAGCAGAAAAATGAGTTATCCTAGTATTGTAGTGCATTTTAGGCTATAATGCTGCAGTTTCTACTCAAAAAGTTCCAAAATGTCCACTGAATTAAACATCGATGGCTGAAAATAGAGTTTGAGTCTTTACGTTAAAGTCACACCATTCAGTGAGGTTTCATGGGGAAATGTGAAAGGCAGCATGAAAATTAAATCCATTGATCAATGTCGACACACACAAATTTGGTCTTTTAATTTTGCCAAATGACACAAAAACAGATAACCTTGTGGAATACAGTTCCACTGCAATGCTTTTGTAAAAGTTGTAATCTGCAATGCATACATTACTCTATGTATAACTAATCTTCTGGTATATATGAAACTACTATTTTAGGATATAATGGTGCAATTTCTGGCTAGGCTATGACTACACAAGGACAAAACTTTATAGGTTTGCTGTTTTACTTTTGCATTTAGCTGTGAAATTGGGCTGCATATAGAGGGTTTCAGGGAAGGTCTGTAAAACATGGATTTGACAATATCTCTTGAATACTTAGAGTGCTTAAGTGTTTTAGCTCAAATTATGTCATTTTCTTTCCTTTTTGCCATAAATAAGCTACTTTTGTGTTAAAAACTGTATATACATATCAAAGGATGCATTCTCTAATTGTTTTTGTGAAGCCAACAAAAATGTCAGTGTGTACTTACCATCTTTTTCTTTGAAAATCTGGCATTTTTTGCCACTTAACAATGTAAAATGTTTGTTTTTTCCATCCGGTGTTGTCAAATGTTAGAAGTAAGCCAGTCAGTTCGTCAGACTGCATGTAAACAGTGATAATTACCTACATTTTACTATTGACTTTTTTGATTATGATGCTAATAAACTTTTCGCAGCTTGACTTCACTGGCACTCCCCTCTCCCTCTGGTTAGCAGAAACATACAGAAACTTAAAAAAAAAAAAAAAAAAAAAAGAGAAAATAGTGTTTGCACTTTTTGTCTACATGGGTAAATAAAAAACTTTTTTTTTTTAAATGAAACTAGCCATTTACTTTTTTAAAATCCAGATTAAAAAAGACCAAACTGTAGTTATAGCATATATAGTGGTAGATTACAATTACAGTATAGCAATATCAATGACTCACAAAACTGGGAGCCTTGTCTGTCATCTGTGTGTTTTCTACTGTAGGCATGCTTACATTTGTTTATTTTTATATTCTGTTTCGTTTTAGTGATACCAACTAAGCTTTACATGGTATCAGGAGCAGCCATTATGAAACACCTGTATGCACTGAAGGCCTGAAGCTTCTTATTAGAACATGTGGAGTTGCCTGGATGGTATCCACAAAAAATGCGTTGTTGATTAGTTAAATAGGTAAATAAAAAAAAAACAACAAAAAACATTGAAGTTATAATTAATGCCCCATCCACATGGGAGTGTTTTTTTTTCTAAAATGGTTTGTTAGTTAAAAAAAAAAAAAAACAAAAAAAAAACCTGTGTTCACATGGGACTGTTTCCAGAACTGTTTTCGTTCTTCATATTGAAATTTTATATCTTTACTCCCCTAAACCTGCAAGTGGCCCTAAACATTGAGTATGAGACACGTGTGGGCAGGGCAATAATTGACCAATGTTGAACAGTGTTATCTGATGTCCCAAGCTGTAATGATTTGTAATGGAAGCTATGGCTGTATACCTTATACAGATTTAGCTATTTAAAGCTAAATAGCAACACATGTTTATGACTTGCAACAATACTTGAAGCTCTATTGATCATGAATGCATTAACACTGAAACTATAATCCACAAATCACTCCTTGCACAGCTCTACAAGATCAGTGGACAATGATGACAAATCCTTGCTTCCTACTCGGGCACTTCCATGGTGCTGGTCAGATACTCTTGGATCATTTTCACCAATGAGAGAGTCATCTGATGCCTCAAAACATAATAACTCCTAAAACTGCCTGATTAAACGAAATATGAAACGTATCCTTTCAGAGAGTCTTTTGTATAAAGTCCCAGAGTAGTGGATGAAGCAATCAAGTGTCCAGATATAAAACCTTTGCCTCCTTGCCAACCACATGTCCCGAGCACTTATCTGGGGTTAAATCTGGATCCAACACCATTGAATGTACCACAGAATGGATAATGGTTTCTGCTAATTTTCCTTTAAAGATTCCTTTTACCATTAATATCACACGTTCTCCAGTTGTTGTTTCTACTAACCAATGGAGTATGCATGAGTGGATTTTTGAAATCTAGAAGTAAACATGCAATTGGTTAATATTACTTGTATCAAATATGACAAACTATGAATATAAAGCAAACATTCCGATACATAAACATGATTTCTTAAGGCAGCACAAATGAAAAGGTCAATTGAAGTTCAGCTATTCTGCTAACTGAGTCATTGAATTTTGTGTGTCAATAGTTTATCAAGCAAACCACATTGCTTTAAATTAAAGAGGATCGGCAGTAGTGTATCTTCCCCAGAATCACTCTTCTTTTCTTTGAGAGTAAAATAACATTTGGCTTCAACCAGGGCAATTGAGATCAGAGCCCCGGACAAAGATCCACTAATGGTGCTTGAAGCCCAGATCTAATCTGAAGGAGCACTACGACGGGGCCCAGAGATGCACTGGAAGTTTCCTTCTTCCTCTTCTGTCTGGGATCGATTGTGTTATCTCCTCGTGCTGACCTTGGGGTGACTTCAGCATTAGGGTGGTTAGCTTTGGTCAGCTCGGCTTCTGTTGCAATTAGCAGGAAGCTTTATCCTATGTTGGTATAACTGCCCCGGCTCCCTCGCATGGGCCCAAAGGGCTCATATTACAAACAGCCTTTTACCTCCCTGCAGTTACACAGGAATTCATTGAAATTGTTCAACTGAAAATTCACATCTTACTTATGAGAGCTTCCTGCTCAGAGATGAGATGACAGGTGACTGATGAGAAAAAGGTCAATAAAATGGAGAAAGAAGAGATAAGACTTGGGTTAACTGGGGGTGAAAAAGGTGAAGTGTGCGTTACCACAATCTCACACATCTCTGCTGACCTTTGCTTCAACCCGGGGGACTGTCATCAGAGCTGTTCCTCTACGTAAGTGTGTGTATGTGTGTGTGTGTGTGTCTGTCTTCCTGTGTTTGTACATCATCAGGAGCTTTGCTATAATAATCACCAACCTTGTGAGAGGACCAGTAGTCGTCAGGAGGACCAAATGCATGTCCTGAAGAAGCTGATCGTGTCTTTGGTCCTGGTCAGGGTAAGGTCTGGATTCAGAATGGGTTAATGCTAGGCTAAGGTTTGATTTATGCAAAAAATGTAAATCAGTGGAATGTCAAATGCCAAACAAAGATAACTGTAGAAGCCACATGCAAGTTGTGTGCGAGGCTGTTAGGTTTACCTTTTCTTCAGGGTACGTCACATTAAGGAGAAGGATTTGTGTTCTAGATACTCAGGCTGGTGTTTCTGCTCTTGTGGAACAACAGGATTTATCAATACATTATTGACTCTGAGATACAGGCACAGATTTAGCCTTCTGTTACTTCCAAGAAGTCACAATGAAATAAAATCCTGGAAGAAAAAAGCACTCAATATGAGTTGGCTGATAGAAGCCAAGCTAGGATCATGATTCCTTAGAATTTAGCTAAAAATTAATGTCAGGGTTCCAATACATTTTTAGTATAAAAGGTCATTCTTTTAAAAATGTGAATTTCAAGATTTCTCAGTTCATTTGGATGGATGGATGGATGGATGGATGGGTGGGTGAATGAATGGAATAAAGATTATGTACTGGGTGTGCTTTCAGATCATCCTGCTGGGATTGTGGAACCAATGGGACGAGGTTTATAAACTCTGCAGCTACCGCTTTTTTTTGTATCTTATCATTACCTCACATAATCCTCCATTTCCTCTTATAGTTCATAATGGTTACAGGTTTACAACTAACTGTCAAGGTGTAACAGGGGTGCGTCAACTTCAACCCTACTTGAACTTTCATTTGTTCTCAAGTAATACAAAACACGTGTAGCTCATGGGACATAAGTATGATCTGATGGAGGCTATTGTTTAGGACTGTTATTTTGAAATATAAAGGGAAGTATAAGTTCTTTTCCTATGTTGATGGTGTAAGACTGGCCGACAACATTTCGTTTTAAATCCTTTATCTGACATCATTTCAGGTACTAATTAGAATAAAATACACAATGTCAGAATGATGGATATTTGTAAGCCACAATGATTGGCCTCTGTTTCACCTAAGTTGGCTCTGCTTTAGAGTTTCTTATTGGTGAAAAAGTAAAAGGCTATTTCACAGTCTGGACTGCATTTGATCATCTCCACTTTAAAAAGTGAACTACTTTGACTGATCAAACCTCAACTGGGTTTTTGGTGACAAACTTCAAATATTTTTTGTGAAACATATGTATTTTCTTGTCTCATTTTGTTTCTCTGGCCTGAGTTTTGTTGGTATTAATTTTAAGATCCAGTTTATCTCTGTATCTCCAGCTACATGAAAGAAAATCTGAGCAGATTTTTTCTTGTATTCAGATTCATCTGATCCAGTGGAAATTTTTACAGATTATATTGTGCTCATCCAGTGAGATTTTTAAATTCATAGCTATACATTGATGACCTTGTTCTGCTATGACAAAACACATGGTGTTTCTTGTGCTCTTGTGCTTGAACAATAAATTGTAATTACCGTGCAAATTGGAGAAGATTGGCTTTCAGAAAAGTTAATGATCAGTATGTATTTAGTCAAACAGAACTAGCACCCAGTGCGAAAGGATTTTCTGATTGCATGACATGGAATCTTTTGCAATTGCGTACCTTGGAGCATTAATAATCCTCTAGGTCACTAAAGCAATAACGACAGATGTGATGTCGCTTAGACTATTACTTATGTGCGTACTGGGGTTCAGGTGCTATCTACCCGCCATGTCACTGTACTGTACTGATGGTGATCACCATAAGGCCCAGACGGGTGGAGCTATCTGGTCCTCATTAAAGCCCTCCCCTGGGGCTTGGAAACCAAAAGTGCAGGGGGTTGGGGTGTGTACCGGGGCCCCTCTATGATGGATGTCTCCTGAAAATGGACAGGGCACAGCCACAATGGACTGATTCCTTAATAGTCCCCCATACAGAGGAAATGGATGAGTGGTCCCCCAATAACACACATGCAAATGTATGAACATGCAAAAAAACACACCCAAATCTCATAATCTGCTCAGAAACCAGCAGTCGGTGTGCAGAATAAATATTGGTTGGCTGCTGTTTCATTCCTGACACAAATATCAGTGATAAACAGAATCCCCAAAGTCCATGTTGCTTGTTTCCTGCCAGACTTAGTGATGGACAAAGTAATTGCTTCACATTTTTTAACAGACACAGACGGGGCACACATCACATGACACAGCATGCCACTGATGGGGCTCCAGAGGGTTCTGGCTTCCTCAGCCTCCACCTGCCACTCTCCATCCCAGCTGAGCCCCACTGCTAACATTACCATCATCAGTAACACCTCCTCACTTCTTACACCCCATCATAACGCTCCCAGTATAAACACATGTAATCCTCCCTGTTCCTAGCGGCACACCACCCAGCTCCACAGTTACACTCAGCCCCCACAGGATCAATAGCCCATGGCCTTGGCTGGCCTAAAGTAATTCACGAGGGAGGTTTGCCGAGATATTGGAAAATGAACAACAAAAAGAGAGGTTCCTCAAAGGCAAGCGGAGGCTTAATGGAAGCTGCTGGATAATCCCTCTGCCCATCATGTTGTACGTTTGATCTCACAGTAAGTAGTAAACGAGGAGCATGGAGATGTGGCTGAAACTGGAATTTAATCTGCCAATTAATTTGGCTGTCCTATTTGGGAGGGGACACATGGTCTCTGTAACACATGGTGTCTTCAGACGATCTTTTTTACCTACCGGCGTGTGGCCTTAACACAGCGGAGGGCATCTGTATTCCACCCTCCTACTTTAGAGAAGTCCTGAAGAGGTCACTGCTGTGGCAAATGTGCAAGATCTGACATTTACCTGAGCGTAAAAAACTGAAAAATAGGTAGTGGGTGATTTGCAGCATCATACTGAAGTATTTATTTGCACTAACTAATTCACAATTTGTCAGGTTGTGAGCACGATTTGGTGAATTTTATTGGGAGCCAGGAAAGCCTTAATCAGAAAGCATCTAAGAGAGTCATAGTGACTCTGGAGGAGCTGCAGAGAGCCACCGCTCAGGCAGGTTAATCTGTTAATATGACAGCTATTTGTTGTTCACTCCATAGATTTAGCCTTTGTAGAAGGAAACTTATGTAGAAAAAAAAAAAAAAACCCATATGAAGTTCAGTTTAACATTTGCTCCAAACATGTAGGGGTCACAGCAAACATGAAGGATGAACCTCCACCTCCACCATGTCTTACTGTGGGGATGGTGTGTTCTGGGTGATGTGCAGTGTTAGTTTTCTCCCACACATAGTATGTTGCATGAAGGCTAAAAGAGACTGTAAAAGAGAAATCTAATAGCTTCGTCTGAACAGCTGCTTTCGCCTTGCTGCTTTTAGCTGAGTGCAGAACTAACATGGCTTCTTTTCCAGTTGATGCTCTGCTTACCTGGCCTGTGAGTTGAGGTGGACAGCCATGTTTTATAACCTAAACCCTGCTTTAAACTTCTTCACAACTTCCTCCCTGACGTATCTGCTATGTTCTTTGGCCTTCATGATGCTTTTTGTTCACTAAGACTCTCTAACAAAACTCTGAGGCCTTCACAGAACAGCTGGCTTTATACTGAGATTAAATTAAACACATGGGGACTCTGCTTACTACTTAACTAACCGCTGGAGTTATACCGCATTTTCTTTGGGGGTGTCAGAGTAAAGGGGGCTTAATACAAACGAACACTACAGTTTTCAGGCTTTTGTTTGTAATATGAAAACCAACACTAAATTTTAATATTAAACTAATGTAATTGAATAGATTTTAAGAACTTCAACTTTAAGTAAAAACTATTGATTTAATTATCTTTGTGTGACGCAATTCATGGGGTGGAAGTGTATGGCAATTAAAACCAAGGAATACCCATTGGGTAGAATCTATTGATTATTTAATATTGTTGACCTTACTGATAAAATATAATTAAATTCTACTTAATAATTTTAAGCTGATAGTATTTATACAGAAATGAGTAAAAGGCAATTGATAAATAGTTACAGTTTTATAAAATCAACATAATAATATACCAAACTACACACAGTCATTTTTAATGAATACGCTACTAGTTTTTATTTTGTAAATGTTAATTTATGAAGTATCATTTTTATACTACTCCTTTGTGTTGGTGTACCATGGAAAATCATAATAAAATACATTGAAGTTCACAGCTGTTGGAGGACAAGAGAGTTATGAATGTTTTTGAAAGGCATCGCGAACCCACCCACAAAGCAGGTGATTTTATGGCCTACTCATGCAATACGCAGTCAACACATGAATAATAAAACATTTTGCTGCTGAGAAAATGTTATGCAATGTTTTCATTTTAATGGAATTGAACTCAGACACATGTCCTCAAACTTGAACAGTTTTCTATGCCAGGAGTGGGAGAAATGTTTTGTTATTAGAAAAGCTAGCAGCTATTTTGTCTGTCAATTAGTGGGTCTGTGCTAAGCTCATAGCAGAAACATATTTATAAGAGATCTTTTCTTTTAATGGTGCTCTTAGGGGCAGTAATTAGCTCTTTGTGCTTAGGTAATGGTATGGGGCTCTTGGCTCTGAGGCTGTTCACAAACAGATTGCTAATGGGGGCGTGTTTGCGTCCACTGCCATCATTCCTTCATCAGTCATCCACCCCTTTCATTTGAAACACTCACAGCAAAACATCTGAGACACACATACATACACACACACAGCCTGCCTTTAAAGGCTGTGGTAAAACTCCATCACACCCACCTCTTAAGTCTGCTGATTGTCTGTGTGTGATTTTAAAAAATGCTGCTCTTTATGTATGTGTGTGTCCACCAGAAATGGGTCCACGGGGAGAGCCGAGGCAAGATGTGAGCAATTGACTAATGAGTGAATAATGAGTGTTTGTTTGTGTTTAGCAGTGTGTGTGTGTGTGTGTGTGTGTGTGTGTGTGTGGCTATTGTGCACATGCCTTCATGCGTGTGTCTGTGTGTGTAACAGACTGCGTGGCTCCTCCTGCTCAGGGTTATTAGAGTTAAAAGGGAAGTCTTCAGGCTAAGCGGCGGTGAAAACTGCCTCACACTCATCCGATCAAATGGAATCGCTCTCTCTCTGTGTGTGTGTGTGTGTGTGTGTGTGTGTGTGTGTGTGTGTGTCAGATTTGAAGGGAGAAGATATTGATGGGAGGTTTGTGTTTCAGGAGCACCTGAAACCTGAGCTGATACCAGAACGCTGCCAGAGCATCCTGTCCTAGCTCTTATCAGCTGTGTGTGTGTGTGTCTGTGTGTGTGTGTCTTCTCTGCTTGTCCTTCTTTTATTAATCCCACATTCAAAGCTCATTGAATACTTTTTCTTTCAGTTACATTAAGCAGTAAACAAGGCAAATGCTGATTTTTTTTCATCAAGTTAAGACAAAACAACAAAAACTAAAGATTCCTGCAAAGCTGTGAGAGCAACAGCGAAAAAGTAAAAGTGGGGGTGGGTTTAATTTATTTTATCTTTTTGTGAGGGTGATTTAAGTCGAACGTATGACAGGGTCACATATTGAATTCTAACATCTGCACAGTGTTGTGACCTCGTCTTATTTTCAAGCTTTTTAGAGCAAATCTGCCCCTGACGCTGCAAGGCTACCAGACCCGCCATACAGCTGGGCAAAGCTGGCAGTAAAGGACATGAAAAACTCCCTTATTAAATCATATACAGTGCTGTGAAAAAGTATTTTCTCCTTATAGATTTCATATATTTGTTTCTTTTGCCAGATTTAATTGTTTAACATTATCAAACAAGTTCAAACATTAGACAAAGACAACCTGAAAAGCTATTCAAACCAATCCATTCCTACATGGAAAAAGTATTTTCCTCCTAAACCTAATAACTGGTTGTGCCACCTTTGGCTGCAAATAACATTTTACATGCTGAATTGTTTTAATTCAGTCTCATTGGAAGGTTTTCAAACATGAACATGTCTGAAGATATGCCTCAGCATCATCCTTAGACTTCAAGCTGCAGTATGTAACTTTAATGAAGAATGTGTTCTTTACATATTTGTTAACATTATCATTATGTTGTGACAATATAAAACAGATAATCTGTGAAAAAATCAAGCTCCTCTGCCTTCTCCCAGTGCTCCCAGTACTAACTGTAGAAAAACACCACAGAAATCAGAGCCAGGAAGAAGGTCTTAGTGCTGTCAATCACCCTGATGGACATGCTGCTCACACACTCCCCCTTGCTCTCTGCTAGGCTACAACTGGATCATAACAACATAGCCTCCCATAAATGCTAAAGCTAGTTAGCATGGCCACTGATGACAGCAGATGAACAGTTTTCCTGGAACTGTAAGTTGTTTTTTCACCATTAGCACATTTAGTGACGCGTACATGAGGGTGATTGACAGCACTAAGCCCCTCCTCCTGGCTCTGATTGGTTGTTTTAGGTCAGGAGCGGTGCATTTCTTTAGACGGCAATAGTAGCTCATGGAGGAGGTGCGGGAGCTCAATCATTTCACAGATTATCTGTGTCATACCATACTGTCACAACACGGTGACAGTCTTAACAAATAAGCAAAAGACATATTTTTGTAAAACTTACATGCTCCAGCTTTAAGTCCAGACTTTGACTAAGTCACTCCAAAACTGTCACTGAGTCATTCAGATGTGGACTTGCTGATGTGTTTTGGATCATTGTCCTGCCGCCAAAAGAATTTTCTGAAAGGGAGCAGTATTTATGGTTCCATCAGTTATGGTGATGACTCCAGATCCTGGAGAAGCCAAGCAGCAACAGACCATTACACCACCACCACCATGTTTGAATATCAGTTTGATGTTCTTTTTCTGAAATGCTGTGTTAGTTTTATCACAGATGTAACAGGATGCACACTAGCCACTGAATATTTTCCTAAGTTTTAATGATCATCAAAATGTTTTTGGCACATGTGAGATGTTTTGAGTTTTTTTTTGTCATTGTTTGTTTTTCCTAACAAAATCTTCCAAGAATTCAATTTTTGCCCAATCTCTGTATTCCCGTCAATATTGCTAAGCGAGTTCTTTAGCAAAAGTTAGAAAACTACATCCAGAATTCTAACTTGTGTCTAAAGTGAGGTGGGTCTACATTCAGTACAAGCAAAAATGCTGAATCAGAGCCTTGTGTATTTGCCCAGTTGACCAGGTGTATGGCAGGTGTGTTGGCAGATGTCCCTGAGCCTCCAGCCGCTCCTGGAGGGCCTCTGGAGTCATTTATTTCTAAATGAATCCCATCTGCTGGGCTTTGGCATGGAGTCAGAGGAGCACAACGCTGGATGGAGTCAGGAAGGAAGAGACTAGTATTTATGTTGTGCTGCTTTCATCTGGATGTTGGTCTGGATCTCTGGAGGGTTACGGTACCAATGCTCTGTCACTGCTCATGCTGTCATGCATGTTGTATGATGACTGTCAGAGTGAATAATGGGGTGTGGGTTTGTATGAGGCACCCCATGTGTGTGGGGATGGGTGTGACTTGAGGGTGACCTTACTGTTTACTAAGGATATTGCTGCATACTGAACAAATTTACCAAAACAAACCCCAAACAAACTTGCATCTAATCTTTCGCCACACTGTTGTTCTGTGAGATGGTAAATATTTCATCATCTAATGAGATAAATGAACCCAGATTTCATGGTACAGTGCTTCATTTAAAATCAGCCAGGATAAATGTCAAATTAGCCTTGTGAAGAAAATTGTCATGCCCTTGGTAATGTACCATCTGAATAAGATAAACCACCATAAATTATAGGCAAAGGTATCAGTCAGGACAGTGGTGGGCACCGCTAACTAAAATGTTAGTTGCACCAACCCTAAAGCACTGATCATAAACATTAGGTCCACTCCCACTAAAAACATGGTATTAAGAGGAATCTAATACTAAATCTCTAAATTCATGTTGATATCCACTGTGTGTCAATAACACGTGTTACTACATTGTATATCACCATCAACAGGGTCAAATTTGTTACACGTGTACCTGTACGGTTGCGCTTCAGGAAGTGATTCTTTGGAACAGACCTTTCACTCGTGGTTTTAGTTTTATAGTTGTTGAATATTGTTAACTCTGTTGCTGATTTTGCCTAATAGACCATGGTAAGGCTTCGGTCAGAAAGCACACAGGACATCAGTAGATTTTAAACTGAGTTAAATACTGAGGTCAATAACAGGACTACGGAGAACTTGACTGCATACTGAGGCGGTCATTCAGCCATTTGATTCAAGTGTGTTGGACCAGGGACACAACTACAAGTTGCAGGACACCGGCCCTCGAAGCCTGGATTTGAAGACTTCTGGTCTAAATACTTGAAGAATTCTCACAAGTCAATAACCAAAATATCACACAGATATTGAACTTTATTCAACTGAAAGTTTACAAATGAGCCAAGTAAATTAATGCTTTAGAATTTATCCAGAAAAATTAATTTAGGGGAAGCTAAATTAGCAAAACACTAAAGCGCTTCATGAAAAATTAGCTCCACTATTTGTGCATTAGCAGAAGTGTGCCCACCACTGAGTCAGGAGAAGGGGATCTACCACAGATTTGTCTTTAGATCATGGTACAATGTCCACGGTATAATTCCAAATTACATCACTGAAAGAACATTATACCTACACTGAGATATTGTGGTGGGAGCATCATGCTGTGGGGTTACAATTTATCAGAAGGAACAAAGTTTTTTTTTTTTCCAGATGTATGAAATTATTAATAATTGCAAATACCAATCAGTTTTCACACAAAATCTACAGGTTTCTTCTAGTGAGTAGATGATGATGGATTTCATTTTTTTCAGAATCATAGTGAGTTCAAAGCACCCAAATCAATAAAAGAAGGACTTAATGGGAAGAAAATCAAATTTTTTTTTCTTAGCCAGACTTCAGAACTAAATCTGACAGAAAATGTGAGGAGTCACCTGAAGAGGGCTGTTGACAAGAGATGCTCTCACAGTCTGATTGATTTTGAGAAATCTATCAGATCTAGACTTTTGCAAATATTGTCAAGTTGAGATGTGACATGTGCCAAAGAAGAGTTAATGCTGAAATTTAATCAAGAGGTGCTTTGATAAAGTATTAGTTTGAGGGTATGCATACTTACCCAACCGGGTTATTGCACCTTTTGTATTTTAGTTTTTTTCCTAAAGTTAATTGTTTGGTTGAATTTTACAGGATAAATAATTAAATATATGCAAAATAAGTTTTGAAATGATTCACAATTTTCTCAGTCATTTGAGTCTTAAAAACCTATGATTTTAGTGGGGGTGTATAGACTTTTGAAAGCAACTGTATAACCTAAAATCTTTTATCCTGTACTTTCAGAAGTATGATGCCCAAAGCCCTTGACGGGCAGATTGTCATGGAGAAGACACCTCGGTACTTTGTCACAGTGGACACGCCAGCGCGGGTCCATGCCATGTCGCAGGATGTGAAGCTGATAGTGGTCGTTCGCGACCCTGTGACACGAGCCATATCAGATTACACGCAGATCATCTCCAAGACCCCCGACATCCCACCCTTTGAGAGCCTGGCCTTCAAGAACCGCACCACAGGTACGCCTCGGGTTTCTTCAGTTTTCATCTGACTTGACAAAGCTTGTGATCCACATAAAAATGTGTCTTTCTAGGTTTTTGATACGCCACAGTTATCCACAGCAACTACTTAAAACATGTTCTCTTCTTACTTTATTCAGCAACTACCACTTGTATGGGCAGATGTACGAGTGAGTTTTTAGAGGAGGTGTGGCTGACAGTGGCATATAAGATACATACACAAAAGACTAGCATAATTGTCAAGATAACCCACAGCTGTGAAAACTTTCCTAATGTTGTCAGTTGGGAATGGGAATGAGTCATACTGAAACACATCGCCATTTTTGGGGCTAAGTCAGGCACAGCTACTGGGTAGAAATATGGCAGATCCAGCCTTTGACATCAGATAAAGTGTAAAACTGAAGTGTGCTGATGTTAAAACCCCTGAATTAGCTTAAGAAGGATGTTAAACTAGTTTTCAGAGATGTGAACGAAACAGGGAAGATTGCTAATTTTCAACTTTATTGTCCTATTTATTCAGTCATATCCTAACCTGGTGACAAACTGATAGCTGCAGCAGCAGATGAATAGAAATAACCATATGATCCCTTTTTTTTTTTTTTTTTTTTTTTTTTTTTAAATGACGGGAAATAATGTGGCTTTATTACTGAGATGACAATTCAACAAAAAAAACAAGGTGCAACAAATGCAACAAGGTGTGCTTGTTGCATTTGCATTTATTAGTCATGCAGGTACCAGTCGCTATGGTCCTATGGTGCTGATGATAAGGAAATTAAATTCCAAAAGTATTACCAATGCCTTAACTTGCCCATGTTATGTCCTGGAAGTGTTCTGAAAATCCACTAAATTTGGAATGAGACAAAGTAATGTGCAACAAAATCATCCATGGATTCTCTAAGTGACTTTGTTTTGAGTTCTCATGTACACAAACGTGCTTTGCGACTAAAGGCTGTATTTGATTTTTTTTTTGTGCATTTGAAGAAAAAGACTAAAATTTCAACAATGCCAACAAAAGTGTAGCATCTACAGGAGCAAAAATAGGATCACTCATTATCAAGAAGCTTACACGGATTCAACTGGGGTTCTTTCTCTGCTCAGTTAACCATTACATTTAGCGTTAGCATTAGGGAAGTTTTCTTAATAAAAAATGAAGAAAACCAGAAACAAAACCACATTTTGAAAAAAAGAACTAGGTCTTTTAGGTGTTGTTCATTAAACCAAACCTTCATACGATGCCTGCCTAGAATGCTAATAGGTTTTTTGCATGTTGCCAAAAGAAGCTACTATATTATAAAGTAATACCCCTGGAGGTATTGTGTGGTTGTATATTCAGTCCAACATTTTTTGACACCTCCTGCTATTATTTGGTACTTGCTATATTTTCTTACCAACTGGATTAGTTAACCTGGTAGCAATTGTAGAACTCAAATATTTTGACCTCAGCCACGCTGTTGACTAGAATTGAACGTTTCTTCATCCAGATCTCAACTTAAAAACATTGCCACATAATAATCAACTGTATTCATATTCCACTGGTGTTTCTCTTGGTTAATTGTGAAGAGTTTGTAACCATTTCGCCTTGATTTTCTAACCCTCCCTACCTTTATCTCTAGGTCAGATTGACTCTCTGTGGAGCCCACTGTGGATCGGCCTCTATGCCCAACACATGGAGCGTTGGCTGGCATGGTTCCCCAGGAGTCAGATCCATCTGGTCAGTGGGGAGAGGCTCATCTCTGACCCGGCTGGAGAACTGGGCAAAGTCCAGGACTTTCTGGGTCTTCAGAGGATAGTCACAGACAAGCACTTCTACTTCAACAAAACAAAAGGATTTCCTTGCCTAAAGAAGCCAGAGGGCAGTAGTAAACCCCACTGTCTGGGGAAGACAAAAGGGAGGACACACGTCTTCATAGACCCAGAGGTGATTCAGAAACTGAGGGATTTCTACAAGCCTCATAACCGGCGCTTCTACCAGCTCGCAGGCCAAAACTTTGGATGGCACTGATCCTTAACCTGCATGGAGCTAGACGATTCTGTTGACACTGTTTTAGTGAAAATCTGTTGTCTGACTGAGGCAAATGAAATGACTCAAAGTGCGAAAACAAAGTCAATAATGTCTTCATACTACCAGGCAGCATCTCAGCAGACTACACTCTGAAATCCCAGTGTCAATATGTTCCGTCTGGATCAATCAGTCGTGTTGACAGATTTATATGTCAGAGATACTCTCCTATGCTTTTGAGGAAGATGGAATGAGACTGTGGTTGGTATAGGATGTGGTTTTACGCTGACGTCTGACTCACAATCAGTTGTAGTTGTACAAGGAAGCCAAGAACTTAGGGTCCCTACTCATTTTTCACAAAATATATCATAATTTTCAGGACTCAAAATTTTCATGCAGTTTTTGCAACATATTGGACATTTGAGGACTAATATTTACCTTGAACCTGACTGATTAATTGTTCTTATTATCTGCAGATTTGTAAATAAAAAAAACAAATCTATCAACACACTGCACAACATGGCTTCCAGTTTTCAGATTGTGGTATCATTGTGGTACCATTTGACTGCTTTTGTAGCATCTGTACTGAGATTGACTCAATTTCAAATTCTTTAAATCTTGGACTTGTTAGAGGAGGAATGGAATATCCTAGACCAGGGGTTGGCAACCTGCGGCTCCGGGCCGCTAGTGGATCTTTGGAATTTCCACAATGGCTCAGCTAATGTTTTTAAATAAAGATGTAATAACAAAGACAAGTTTTAACAGTTTTTCACTGAATAATTGCATTGAATTTCCACAACAGAATGAAACTAAAGGTACCAGTAACATAGATATTATTTTATCTATTTTTCCTGTCATTAGTTTGAAACTTTGCTTTTTTTAAACATCATTTTCCACAAATATCAACAACCTGCAAAGGAAAATGTATTTTATCCTCTTTTGGCAAAAGTTTGATGTTTTTCTTTATTTGAAAACCTTAAAAAAGAAATAAAATGTCAGTTCATTAATAATGACAACATGTGTTCTTTAGTAAATATTTATCAAAAATTATAAGTTGTCTTTTTTCAAAAGGTTATGTAACATTTGGGGATCTAAATGACCTTTATTTAGCTGGACTGATGGCAAAAATGGCTCTTTGGATTCTAAAGGTTGCAGACCCCTGTCCTAGGGGATAGCAGTTTTAGTGTTTTATTTGGCAGTTTTCATGACCAGTTTTGCCTGAATTAAAGCTGTCTAAAGAACAAAGATGTAGTGAAATGACCCTTTATGATTTCTGAATGAGATGCATTCAGTCATTACGCCAGAAAGCAAAGCACTGATAGGTAAAATACTTAAGTCAAGGTGTCATGCAGCAAATCAAAAATTAAGCACATCAATTTAATTTAAATTAAGGTGTCTTTTGGCGTTTAGGTATTCGTGGAATGAAAAATGTCTGGAAAATCAATCATTTTCCCATATTTAATTTCTTTTTTCCCTACATAACCAGACCTGGAGAAAAACAAAACAAATTCCACACACTTTTCTAGAGTTTTCAAGGCTGTGTAGCTACCCTGAGAATGAACACATTTTAATTTGCATTCCTAGACCCTTTATTTCCCCCTGTTTCCTCTCTAGCCTCAGATTTTAAGAATTTAAGCGCAATCGGGGATACATATTGAAAAATGTCCTGCAAGCATTATTTCCAAAAAGGCAGGAATGAATCTTTCATGCGGTAAGCAGCAGAATGGGGGGGAGTGAGGGAATATGTGTTTGAGCTCAGATTTGACTGAGTGCTTTTGTATCCTTGAATAATAAATGTGGTTAAATGGATGTAGTGGGAACTGGTATGGATCACTTGGCTCATTTGTATGCTTTGCTTAGGTTAGCGAGTGCAGGACCAACCTACTGTGCTCCGCTTTGAGCAAAGTAAACGGACCAGCGGAGGGCGACGGGATAGAAAAACCGAAGATCAATACCAGGAAGTTCAGTGTGTTGCTAGCCAGTTCTGTGGATGTAATGCACCGAGCCTTCCTGCTTCTGCTTACATGGTTTTCCATTTTCAGTTTGCATGTATTTTGCACTAGTTGTCAAACAGGAAAAAATAAAAATATTTTTAAATGAAAGCATTGTGTGTTATTTTCTTTTGTGGAAAGATCCATTTGCATATTATAAATCAATTTAAATTAAATGACATGAGACATGGCTGTATTTCAAATGTACGATGCTGCAAAAAGGTATTTGCCCCCTTACACGTCTTCTCTTTGCTTTTTTTTTTTTTTTTTTTTGTCACACTTACAGTAAAGGTCCCAGGTCATCAAACCGACTTTTATATCAAGGACAAGGACAACCTGAGTAACAACAAGCAGTTTTCAAATAATGATTTTTAGTGTATTTCCTGTTATTAGGCAGGTTCTATTTATTGCCATTTATTATCAGAAATTAATTAGACCTGGATGTAGGTCTGAAACAGAAAGAAGAAACATGTAGTAAATTACTGCTAAATCTTACCTAACAAGAGCGGCAGTCATATTTTCATGCAGGGCCAGGATGGTTAGGAAATGAAATCATTTCATTTCAACAGTTTTGTAGTTTCAGTTTCTAATTCTAATTTATTTTATGATCTGAAACATTTAAGTTTAACAAAAAAAACAACAAAAAAAACAGGAGATCTAGAAGGGGGCAAATGGTTTTTCACAGCCTTGTACGTCTCTTAACCTCAGAGATGAATGAATGCAAACAATCCCAGGCGTTAAAACCCTTGTGCTCGCCGTAAACATGTAAATAAAGATTTTAATTTCAGGACTTATTTGATTTTGCTTATTTTGTTTGATTATATGACACACTGAGTCAAACTAATAGAATACAGTCCCTCTGCTTGTTGTTGAGGTGGGGGATTGTTAATGATAAATGCAAAGGCAACACTGCCACCTTGTGGTCTTTAAATTCAATGTCTTGAGAAAAACTGTCAAACATGATGAAACCATATTCTTTATTATGATATATGCTTTTTCCATTTATCTTTCAATAAAATCTGTTCATAAATGTTCTCATTTATATTTTTATATTAGCTTGCAAATAATCACTCACAAAAGTATAGCAAAGAGATACCACACAAAGACACTGTAAATACTGTTACAATTATGAAGCACAAATAAAGACAAAACATTCATTTTCAAGGAAAATAATTGAAACTTTGGCCAAATATGTTGGAAAGTCATCAATGTTACACAAAAATAAGTCAAAATGCACCTTAAATGCTTGGAGACTAAACGTTATTTTGTGTGTCTATCAATTTCTGAATTATCAAGATAATCTGAAAGTACAAACAGAAAGCTTAGAAAGAGACACGTTTCTCCCAAAGAAAAGTTTTGGCAATTTGCACAGATAGCTACCCATTGCTTTGGAAGCGGTTCAACAGAGAAACGGCTTTGCCCTTGTTAAGCATGCTGTGTGATCAGAGGCATGCTTTTGGATGTAAAGGCACTCAGCGTTTCCTTTAGGCATCCTCCATCCTCGGACACAGCTTCTTTTTAATCCAGCTTCTTGTGCCTCACTTCTTGGACATTCCTTCTGCCTTCTCAGTCCACAGCCTGTCTGATATAGCTTTTTTGAAAACACAAACATTGCCATAATACAAGTGTGTTTCAGATAACTGAATTTGGTTCATTTGAAAAGAAGGCAGTGTTTAGTCTCTCCGATATACGGTAAGTAGATGTCTTTACTGCAAGAGGAGCCAGCAATCAGCATCTACAGCTATCAAGAGTCACAGACTCACAGGTTCAGTGGCTTTGCACTGCTTTATCGATCAGAAAAGTCAAATGACCAGTCAGGTGTCCAAACTCTTGAATGTGCTTGCTTTAGATTGTGTTGTGTTTACTGGGGATAAAGTCAGTTCATTCACAGAGCTTTCTTTCAGTTTGTTCCTTTACACGTCTTTCTCATTAAGCCATAAGATAGAAGTCATTTCCCTTCTTAGCAACAATGCTAAGCAGAGGTACGCAGCTAATAACATGCGTGGGAAATTAATGTGGAAAAACAGCAACTTGTAATAAGGTTCTACCAGATTCATGTTGCATTCCAGCATTACTGCTGAAAGACATCCTTTATACAATGCTGGTAAAAAGGTGTTTGCCCCTTGTAGAGTTCTTCTGTTTTTGATTCTTTGTCAAACTTCCAAATTTCACATCATCAAAAAAAAAAAAAAAAAAAAAAAAAAAAAAGTTAATTTTAGACAAAAAAAACCATGAGTAAATACAGGAAGCAGTTTTTAAATGATGATTTCATTTGTAAAAGGCTATCCAAACCAACCAGTTTCACTAACCACACCAAGGTCTGATTACTGCTTGATTGGAGGAATCAAGAAATCACTCAAGAACAACCTGTCTGACAACACGAAGGAGGCTAAAATATCTCAAAAAGCAACACATCATGCTCTCTAGTAGAAATATTCAAGAATAGATCAGAAATCCAGTAATAAAGCCATATTTAAGGCTTTGGACCAGAAGGAAAAACAATCAGAGAAATTATCCACAAATGGACAAAACATGGAACAGCTGTGAACCTTCCCAGGAAAGGCAGGCCTATCAAAATACTCCAAGTATGCATCAATTACTCATTGTGAAGTTTCCAGGGTCAAAGCAACTGCTGACCAAAAAGAACACAAAGCCCTGTCTCACATTTGCCCAAAAATATCTTGACGATACCCAAGACGTTTGGGTAATTATTCTGCAGAACTTCTTCCAGGACTTCTTGGGAGAATTATGGTTTCACATACAGCCAGGTTGGTTTGGATTGTTTGTCCCCTCTTTTTAAATGAAATATACATTTTAAAACTGGATTTTAGATTATCCTCATCGGATATTAACATTTGTTTCATCATCTGCAACATCTAATCGTGACAAAAACGGCAAAAACAAAAGAAATCTGTAAGTGGGCAGATACTTTTTCAAAACATTAATAGATTTTTCAGACTATATCCAGCAGGGAAAATAGATTCGTCGTAATAAAAAAAACTGACTGTCAAATTGTATGTAAAATGTCAAAATGTTAAACTGTATGTAAAAATTTGAAATGGTGTACTTAAGTAAATAATGATTTTTCTTGGTCTTTTGGTAGGCAGCTGAGACAGCAAAGCATTTGCTGGGCAACAACAGTCAGCAATTAGCATGGTAGCTAGCAAGGTTTTTACTGTTAACTAGCTAGCTAAAGTAAATAGAAATTGAAGACAAAGTTTGACTTGTAGGTAAAGATTACACATAAGTATTTCAAAACATCCAGCTGTCATCATCACTGAAGTTATGACTCAACTATGATTATTTTATAGTAGTCTAAAAGCACTCAGGGCACACCATTTGTCCTGTGTTGCAGTCCTGAAGACTCAGGATAGATTCATTCTGTTGCTGTGCTTCACATCGATACCAAGCTAAGTAAAATTTGGTTGGTAGAGCAAAGTTTAAAAACAAAACAAACAGTAATGATCAAGTGCATCTGTGCTATCCTGGAAACTGCCAAGAATAATGATCTTGGTACAAATTTGTATTGACTCCCGAATGTTTTATGTTTCGTATACATTAGAAAATACAGCAACTCAAAGCATACATTTGAAAACTGAGCTGATGTTTTAATACAAGGAAATAACACAGTGTACACTGCTGGTGAAATCCCCACAAAACCATTGGCCCCACAGTGGCAACCTTGGATTAGCGCCAAAGTTAAATTTAGGTTGACCACATGGTTGGATCTACCAGCTAAACCTTAATTTAAACCTGCAGAATCAGCATGATAAGAATCCATCTTCACATTTTATGAGCTGGTAGAGAGCAAAGCAGAGCAGGAAGTTAACTGTATAAAGTTGTGTGGTGGAAAAGAAGAAAAGGTAAACTTTCAGATAGCCATTTTACAGTATTCACACTGTACCACACAGAACAAAACATCCATGTCATCATGTCTCCAAATGCTCCTCTAGCAGTACTCCTCTCCCTGCGGGTCGGGCAGATCGTTGAGGTCCAGGAAAATGGAGGCATTGGAGAGTTTGCGACCGCTCGTCGACAGGTCTAGCAGTTCTTCGGCAGTGCTCGGCATCGAGCTGATGTACATATCCCACACTTGGTCAGGAGAGTCCAGTTCCAGTAGCTTCTGCTTGATCTTCAGGTTCTTCTCAATGTTCCTGCGCTTGTGCTTGAACTCCAGGATGGTTTTGGTGTAGCGGTTGATGGTGGTGACAGAGGATGCCATGCAGGCTGTGAAGGAGCTCCACGCCAATCTATGAAAAAGAAATGGGATTAATCAAGGCCTCTTTAGGATAAGAAACACTAGCCATTCAAATTTTCTAAATTATATTTAAGCACATTAGTTTGGCAATGTAACATCCAGTGCTTTCATTCAAGGACGACCACTATTTTTTTGGTAACAAATCCTGAATTTATCTGATGATGTTGCTTCAGTCAAGAATTACAGTTGACCGCTATCTATTCATGGATTCACCTGTTCACAGATCAAATAAGTAAAATATTCAAAAGAAAATGCAGCTTGGGAAGCTGAAATACCTGAATATAATGCTACTTGACATGTTATTGGCAAAGCAGCATTCTTTTTCCTTGGTGCTAATTGGCTGTACCCCCATGAGCAGAGATAAAGAAGACTGTAGATATTTGTATCTGCGGTCATGTTAAGATGGTTTCCACTAAGCATATTAACGCATATTATGGTATATTTGGTGTTTTATAATATGCAGTTAAAAATGTTTTAAGCAGAGGTCTCAAGCATTCACAGATTTAGCTATTACTGGGGGTCCACTGTACTCTCATTCTTGGTGGCCGGTGTTTGGCAAGATGGCTATGTTTATATCTGTTGTATGAATGAATTTTAACATTCGCTGATTTATTTTGCAGGGACTGTGCTAAAGTCAAAGTCATAGCAGGTAGTGTGAATACTGCATATTTTGGTGTTGATCCAATACCAAGTAAATACAGGGCCAGAATCACCGATACTGATACCGAATAACTTTTGACCTTTAGGTGTTTTATTTGATTTTTACTTTGAATTATTTTGTGAAAACCTAGGACAGAATTTGGACAAGGTTTGTGGGTGTCTACAAAAAACTTTGATACTATATCAACATGATAAACAGAAACAGTAGAAAAACAAAACAAATTTGTGAGCATTCTTTCCCAAATAAAGTGCAAAAAAATTTTCTTTTGAGAAAAAAAAATCGAAACAAAATCTTTTTTAAGCTAGAGTTGAGAAACAACAACACAAAAATAAAATAAAATACAATTTCAAGAGGGAATCTGAAACTAAAAATATCAATCTTACGACACTAGTATCAGTCCAGTGCTGGTATTGATATTATCGATATTTAGGCTCGACCGCCCACCTCTAATAGCAGGTTTGACAGTGAGCAACACATACAAATAAGAGCAACTTATTTGCATACCCTTCACCATATTGTGTATTTTGAAAACCAACATAAGTGTTTTTAGAAACAGGCTATTTTGTAAAAAAAAGTAGGCAAAACAAGTTATGATTAAACTTTCATATCTACAGAGATATATATTCATTTTAGTACTAATAAAAGTGATCTCTAAGACAAATAGGAACAATGTCTGCAGATTAAATAAAGACAGAACCAACATGAAAGACACTGTGCTTAATATGCATTTAACCTTACCTTAATTAACCTCTGAAAATATTCCTGATCATTTAATCTACTTTAGTTCAAGTTACAAAAATTAGACCGTATTAAGCTCAGCTATTTTGTTTAGTTGAGGTTGGATACAAAACAGTTCAATCTAGTTTTTTTAGAAGTCAATTATTTGAATACAAATAATTATATTCAATAAATTTATAGTATTGTTATTTAATGTTTTTGTGTCTCTTTCTCCAAATGATGAAAAGTTGATCATTTATGTATGATTTTATGCCTTAATGACAAGTTATTATTCAAAGTTTTTTTTAAACATGGAGGAAAAATCAGATGACTCTATGAAAGGAACTGTTAAGGTGCTTGTTTGTCATGATAAACCTTATATCATGTGAAACCTTATATCCTTGTTGATTACGTTTATTTGGTTGTGATAATATTTTTAGATTTTTAAATCTATATGAAGGAATATAACTAGATTAAGTTTGAGAGATTAAAAATTCATGTTGATTGTGAAAATGGTTATTCTTCCATTTGATTAATACAATATGAACTGACAATTACTGTCTTTTGTGCTTAAAGTTTATGTCAATATAAAGTAGGATAGTCAGAAAATACATAATTTATTTGGGTAAAGAAATGGATTCTTTGTTTACAGTGATCTGAAAAAAGGTAGCATTTAGCTAATTTTGTTGACAATACATTTATTTAAGTGTCTTTTAGGTGTTAACCTTAACCTCATGTAATTTAATTCAGAAATATTGACTAAAATTGACATACACTAAAATGTGTGAGAATGATTCAATTCTAACAGTTTGTTTTATCAATGTATAGTGTAGAAAAATAATAATATAATCAAAAAAATATATACTAAAATAACATCCACGAGCTTGAGATACGATAAGTATTTCTTTGACATTAGTCATGTATTTCGCTTCAAACACTGTCCAGCCTTACATGGTATGTAGGATGAAAAAACAGTTAAATTAGAAAGTAAACAGAATTAAACCTAAACCTTCAAATTTTTTCATGGTTTTTTTTAAAGATATCTGTGACAAAAGCTTTTTTGTTTCTCACAAACTGCGCCCTAAATGAGGATTTTGTCATTATTTAAAGACACTGACAAATAGTCCACATCAGCTTAAAAATCTGTCGAAACTAATATCAGGTAATAAATACAGTCTGATGGGCAAACTAAGGTTGTTTCGATGTTTTCTTAGAGGAATATCCATCATAAAAGACAAATGACAGCTTGTTAGATGACCCTTTCATCACAGTTTGAACAATACCCACCTCATGTGTTTAAGACAGCAGCACAACGATGGCTTTCCATTATTACTGTCTTCTTGAAGAATTTATTTAACAGTTAAATTTAGAGAAAAGGAGCAAATCCTTGTAAAAAAGGATTCCTAAATACAGAACAACTGATGGACTTTTTCTACGTAAATACTTTTAAAAATTATATGCCATTATAAATTTAACTGAGTCGTGTATTTAGCAATATTTAGCTCCATCCATGTTCCCATCAATTCTAAGCAGCTTACCTGTCTCTGCTGTAAACAAACATCCCCACAGTATGATGCTGCCAGCAAAAAATGTAATTTGGTTTCTTCTGACCAGAGCACCTTCTTCCGTAAGTCTTTTGTGTCCACCATGTTCCTTGTGGCAAACTGAAACGGGACTTATTATGGCTTTCTTTCAGCTACAGCTTTCTTCTTGCCATTTTTCCATTTCAACTAAGTTTAAGAGGAATGAACACCTCCGCCATCTTAGAATAAGCACGTTTTTTGAGTTAACCCTGTTATGACTGGGTCTAAACCATAACGACTACGTCCACCTCTGCCCCTCTCTGTCACTTTAGCAGCATAGTGTGAGCAGATGCAGACACAATGTGGATTTATTGCCACATAAATCTTTATTTTTATTTAAAAAGCAACAGAGCAGCTCTTTGACTTCTTCCTGTTGTTTAGGCTCTTTTGGCCATTTTGATCCTGTGCCGTAACTCTTTGCATTCAACGGCTGATTTTGTTGGATTTGTTAATCAGAGTTTTTTTTTCCTCTACTCATCTTCAGGTTTTAACCAGAGTCAGGCTAAGAGGATGAAATGATCTACACTGAAATGTAAACTGTACTCACATGTATGACCAACTATAGTCCCACGTTTGAGGTTTCCAGTTCTCAGGACCCAGACTGACGGTCAACTGGAAGGCTGTGGTGAACATCATGTGAGCCACCATACCTAACAGACCTGCCTCACACAGAGAGGGGGGACATGTGACTAACACACACACACACACACACACACACACAGACACACACACACACACACACACACACACACACACACACACACACACACACACACACACACACACACACACAGCCAGAAGAGGACTTCTGAAATAGCCCCACTTGGTGGCAGCATTGCATAAAGGAAATCTGGGAAGCAAACATGACACATTAATCCATAAACCTACTTACTGAGAGTTCTTTCAGACAAAAACACCTTAACAAGCAAGACAAGACACAGAGGAGTAGCTATGGATGATAACATTATACATTTACACCAGAAACCATTTTAAAGTCTAAAATACACTGAAAAAGAAAGTTATAATATGTGCTTTTGTGTATCACCGCAAGTCCCTAAAGTGAATACTGAATTTGTATAGAAGATAAACAATGACACATCAGTGATTATTATTGATCTATAAGACAGAATAATAGAGGCCATATTTATGAAGAACATTATAGTCTCATGCTCTGTGTCTGTCAAAATTGTCTAGATTATATATGAGATTTTGATTTTTGAGTTACTAACAGACACTCAAAAACTTATTCAAAAATCATCCAACATAAAGTCGCAAACAACTGTGTAGAAGAAGGAGGAATATACATGGTTTTCAAAAATATTTTACAGATGAAAATCTGAAAAGTGTGGTGTGCATTTCTATTTACCGCCAATAAAATAAAAACATTGTTAAACCATCTTTTGCTTCAGTTATCACTACAATATATGTGGGGTATATCTTTACCAGAGTTGCACTTCAATTGGCTCAATTTTCTGCCCAATTCTTCCATATAAAATAGCTCAAGCTATGTCAGATTGGATGGGGAGCATTTGTAAAAGTCTTCCAACAATTAAATCCCCCATTGTAGTTCTGGGCGTATATTTAGATTTATTGTCCTGCTGTAAGGTGAACCTCCATCCCAGTCTCATGTCTTTTACTGGTTTTATTGCATGATTGATCTGTATGTAGCTCCAGTCATCTTTGCATCACCTATAGCAATCTCCCATAGCATCTGCTTAAGAAAGTATTTCCATAGCACCAGGCTGCCACCACCACTGTGGGGATGGTGTGTTCAGGGAGACATGCACTTGTATTTTTCTACAATACATTGCATTTTGTAAGTTGACCAAAAAGTTCTGTTTCAACATCATGTGATCAGATCAGCCTTTGTGGTGTCCCTGACATGATTTGTGAAAAACTTTAGACAAGGCATCTTGTGGCTTTCTTTCTAAAATGGTTTTCTTCTTGCTTCTCTTCCAAAAACTACTGAAGACTAAAGTTGGTTGCACTGGATTTTATTGGGATGTATTAGAGTAAAGGTGGCTAAAAATATAAATGAATGCCACATTTTCCCACATTGTTTGTAAAATAATTCTGGAAATGTGTGAAAGTAGCCACAAAATGAACGTTTAAAAGTTCTTAAAAAAATTCCCGCATTCCTTACATGAACCAATGATCGCCTGCTGAGGACAACAAGTATAAAAACAAGCAACTGGAGCCTTCCAATCCGATTACCGCATAAGCTGGCACCCCAGCAAATCCCTCCACTGAACAAGAGTGCACCAGATTCAACAGTAAACACCTAAATTCCCATCTCATCCCTATCAATGCTCATGCTTATTCCTAAAATATCCTGGTAAAACATTATCATAATGTCATGTAGCTCAGGGAAGGCTTTGTCTCGAGATGAATGACACATTTCTTATCCCTGCATGTAGGGAGGAGGCATGTTCTACTCACACAGGGAAGAATTAGTCCATCTGAACTGGATAAATGTCACTCTGTGTGATAAAGCACACATATTTAGTCCCAGGTATGGAATACTACAAATTCTTCTTTGCGTTTCCAGGAAATACTGCTTTAGTTTCCCAGTGGGGCCTTTGATCAACCACTTGATGGCAGCAAAGACAGAATAAAGTACTGATTTGATGAAATTCTGATTTTGTCTCTTCTGGAACGAACACAAAACAAATGGATTAGATTATTATCTGGAAGGCAACAGAAATTGGGTCACACAGTTCCATTTTAATAAGAACTTTGACCTGTCTGCCAGAAATAAAAAAAAAAAAAAAAAAAAAAAAAAAAAACTACTTCCGTGCCATAATATGGCATCAAATTAAGATAAATAATGATTCAGTTATGGCTATAATGAAACAAACATTTGTGCCTTGTAAAAGTATTCATATGTTCCTATTTTATCAAACAGATCAACAGGATTCATTGTATTTTATTGGAATTTTACAGGCTAAACCAATGGAAAGTAGTGTTTAATTGTTAGGAGCAGGGGAAATGATATGTGGTTCTCATTCTTTTGCTAAATGAAATCTGAAAAGTGTGGTGTGTATTTGTATTAAGATCCATTTACAGTTTTCTTTTTTTAGACCATTTCTCACATCTCTCTAACATTTGCACAGCAGCTAATGCATTTCTCAAAACAGTACAAACTGTAAAACCTAGTTGATGATCTGATAACTTGTTCTAAAACAATATAGCACACTTTAAACATACCCACAGAACATTTTTCAGTCCAGTCATTTAAAATGGAAAACATATGGCACCACTACAAAACTACCAAGACATGACCGTTGACCTAGAATGAACAGCCAGGCACTGATAGCATCAATCAGAGAAGCAGTCAAGCCTCAGAGTCAAGGGGAATGGTTCCTTATCTTCTGTGGCGGCCTGCCTGCATATGAGGGGGGATAGGTGCAACGTCAATGACTTAATGTAATTGGCTGGGCTTCCTTACTTAGATAAGTTTGATCAACTGTTACTGCCCTACAAGCTAATCTCTAAATGATTGAATTGTATTTGTAAAATTTTGATTTTTGTGAAAATTCCAGTATAACTGTAAGTGAATTGTATTTTATTTAGTGGATGGGGATTGTTTTAGTACATATTAGTACACACACACACACACACACACACACACACACACACACACACACACACACACACACACACATATATATATATATATATATATATATATATATATATATATATATATATATAAAAATGGGAATAATCGTAACAAACTGAACTGAACTGACCAAAATGTAATGTTTTGGCTTACATGTAAAACACACACAAAAAACTAACACTACACATGACCCCATGTGTCTATGATAGAATCCTTCACCATGAGAAAATCTGTGATCAGTGTGACAGATGTGGCAACAGTTTATTTCGCATTCCCATGACCAATGACAAATGCATGCTACACTTTTCAGATTTTTATTTGTATCAAAGTTTAAAAACCATTTATTTTTCATTTGGTTTCACAACTATGCATCACTTTGTGTGGGTCCATAATATAAAATCCCATTAACATACTCTGCAGTTAGTGGTTGCAACATAACAAGATGTGAAAAAGTTCAAGAAGTTCTTTTGCACGGTTCCTTAAATGGTGACGATAATAACCCTCCAATCTTCAACATGAGTCACCCTCTCAGATGGAAGTAATTCTCCTCTTTGCCTCCACATGTATTCATGAACGCAATTTGCAGAACAGTATTAGCCTCCTACGTAGCTCGGTTGAAGTTAAAGGGGCATTATTACGTAAAATCAACTTTTTTGAGCTTTGCATCATGTTATAATGTTATTCCCTCTTCAAAAACATACCTGGAGTGTTGCATTGATACTTTCATGCATGTTTGAGAAATCCTTTAAACTCCTGTGGCAACAATTCAGTTGCGCAAAATGCCTGGATGGAAACAGCTCCACCTTCAGTTCAGCTCCTCCTCAGAGCTGCAGTTTCCAAGCTTCTGAGCTCTGCCTCAGAGAGCACCCCTCCCTCACAACTCCCCCACTCAGCTCCTGCAGACTAGCCAGCAACAATTAGCAAACACCTGGTGGAACTGCACATCTGCTGAGCTCATTATAAGAGCTACTTCTCAACGCAACACTGGTAAAAACGTTGTTAAAGGGTTAATAAAGGAGCGCTGTTGTCATGACTTCCTGAAGGTGGAGTGTTGGAAAGAGCAGGACTTTCTTAAAGAGACAGAGGCCCAATTTCAAGGTGTTAAATTACGAAGTCAAATTTCTTTAAAGTCCTATTTGATATAAACACCATTTTTATAACAACTGAAGGTAACATCGTTACTTGATTGTGTTGTAAAATAGCAAAATGTGGCTGAAAAATGCATAATACTGCCCCTTTAAATGTTTTACAATTAGCAGGTCACTAACTGAAGTGGGAGGAAATGAGAGGAAGGGTTTCCAAACAACCACAATCGCCCATCGACACAGTGATCAAAGCAACAGACACCTTTCCACAGTTCAGGCTGAGCTGACTTGACCTGAATAACTACTGATCCGACTGCATGTTAGGAAAATCTGTCCATCTTATTTTCCCCTTTGTACCTAAGTGAGTCACTTGTATTTGCAGTCTAATCATGGGATTCCCAAGGGTTCATGAGTGGGGGACTCATTTTGCAGAATGTGGTGGTAAAGCTATGCAGAAGCCGATCTCTCTGCTGCTATAATGCTGTCCATTTCTGAACATCCTTTGGAGATACTGTCAAACAGTTGAAACCATGAATGTACATTAGCTAGTTTACTTATAGGCTCTGGGCAGAACATGTATCATCATGTTAGGATAAACTGTTCCACCAAAAACCCAAGTTTTTTGAACTTTTGTGGTTGCGCACCCATGCCCCTTGTCTTACAGTAATATTCCATTATGCCAGCACTGTTATATCAGCAAAACATAACCCACCAGGATTGCATAGCAAAACATGACAATGTACCATTCACTGAGAACCCATAAAATCCTTCATAACATCCAAGAATGAGTGCTCCTTTACTTCCCAAGTAGTGTTTTTTTTTTTTGCAGGTGACAACATTTCCAAGCAAACAAATCTATCTTTCTTGTAGTTGGGGGAAAAGTAAATTAGCTATCTTTTAGCCACCTGAGTTGAAGTGCTCAGCAACAGGTAGGGGAGGTGAAGCTCTACCCACCTTTATCCTTTATCCTATCCTATCAGCCCAGTCTTCAAAATGAAACATGCTTACATGAGCAAACAAATCTCCAAAGCTCGCTGATGGGGAACTGCAATAAAGAATGGCATGTTGGTCACCACATCTCCATAACAACCATTTATTTTAAGGCATTTGTACACATTTTAATTAGGGATTCTAATAGTCGTAGAGGGTAGGGTAAACTCCCTGCCTCTTTTACACTCAAATCTTTGTGGTTGTTGTTACAGTAAAAACATAATGCTTTTTTTCCCCCTCAAAGATTACATTTGCTGTTAAAAATGGAACCTGACTCATACTTCTAATGGGCTGCAGCTCAACTCCCTTCTGCAAATTGTAAAAAATGATCTTCTTGTTCCTCTGCCACAAGCTTGTTCCCATCATCACCTCACCAAAAAAACCTCAAATGCATTATTATCATATCATGCATGATTGACAACAGCAAAAAGCTTTAATTTGCTCCCTTGTATTTTTCCTCCAGACCTCATTACCATAGTCTATCTCCTGCTACTCATCCCATTAAAAAAGGAAACAGCTTCTGGAAACTTTCCTTAATTCAAACATTTTACAAGTGCACTAAACCCTCAGCAATCTCGTCAGCTTAGCCTGGAAAGCTGTCTAGAAGGCAACATAGTGACAGATCTTAAACAATGAACTGAAAAAGTGATTTTCTTTCTCCTGCAGGATAGAAACAACACGTATTAGGAACCTTAAGGGGCTCACCTCCTCCTTTTCTCCAGCCGACTGGCTTAAATAACTACAAAACACCAAAGCATGACGATGAAAGAATAACTCAGAGATGCTGAGTTCAGCCCCTGTCAGCTCCAAATGAAAAGATGAATAGTTTACAAGCACAAGAGTAGGAGTGAAGGATGGTCAACAATTCTGTTATGATATAAAGGTCCTGACAGCTGTTGGCAAAAACGTTACCCTTACAGGGAAACATTTTGAAGTATTTCATGTTTGACCAGACTGTGATGAAAGGGAGGTGTCATTTGCGAAAGGTAAAGGAGCATATCCAATTTCAAGGCTGATTTTGATGAGGGAGAGGAGACATCTGGCCATTTCATGGGATATTATTTACCTAGCTGTGGGTTCTCTACACAAACAGAGCCCAGTCTATGTTTTACAGAAGAGATGAATTAGTGGTGAGGGTTGATGATTGTCTTCAGTTTCTGAGATTTTGACTTTTGCTGGACCTGAGTATGGCCTCCCATGATGTGTACTGCAAATGAAGAAGAAACACATTTGCTAAAGAAAAAAAAAGTGTATATATAAAAAAAAAAAAATTCCCTTCTCACCCTCCACGGGTGGTCTTTCTCAACCTCTGAGCTCGGGTCCTCTACCAGAGGCCTGGGAGCTTGAGGGTTCTGCGTAGTATCTTGGCTGTGCCGAGAACTGCGCATTTCTGGACTGAGATGTCTGACGTTGTTCCTGGGATCTGTTTTAGCCACTGCTCCAGTTTGGGGGTGACTGCCCCCGAGGGCCCCGATGACCACAGGCACCACTGTGGTCTTCACCTTCCAGGCCTTATATATATATATATATATATATATATATATATATATATATATATATATATATATGTTTAATAAGCTAATATTTTCCTTAGGTACTTTTTGTTTACATTTCATCATTCAGTCTTCTTAGGTAGGACTCAACCAGCATCTTTGACAATATTATACACCAATATCATTTTAAATAGATCATATCTTATATTGAATTATTACACATACAGGGAAATATTTCGGGTCTTTATAGTATTTCCTGCAATTTTGATGACTACAGCTGATGAAAACCCAAAATTCAGAGTCTCAGAAAAGCAGAATATTGGGAAATGAGTGGAAAGAAAAAGTGTGATAGGAGAACAGGAGTAACCGCAGTACTGAGCGGGTTCTCAAGCAAAATCAATTAAAGGGGGGGGCTTCACAAAGAGTGGTGATCACCAACCATCAGCCTCTACTTAGACAGGTGCATCCATGCCCCTTGCCTTGCAATGAAATCAGCAAAACATAACCCACCAGGATCGCACAGAGAAACATGACAATGTACTGAAACACTCCCCATCCCAAATCCCACACATGGGCTACAAATGCTGGATTCTTTATGTCAAGCTGCAATCAAATGAGAGACAACATCAGAGGTGTGATATCTGGGCTAAGGACAAAAAGAACCAGACTGTTGTTCAGTGATCCAAAGACCTCTTTGAGATGAAAGTAAAGCTTGCATTTCACAGGCTGATTGTCTGCATGCCACACCGCATTGATGCAGTAACTCATGCAAAAGTTGGCCTAGCCAAGTAATAAGTGTATGGAAATGAACATACTTTTCATAAGTCTGACATTTCTGTTTAAAATATCCTTTTTTATTGATTTTATGTAATATTCAAATTTTGTGAGACACTGAATTTTGGGTTTCATTATGTGTAAGCCACAATCATCAAAAATACAAGAAATAAAGGTTTGAAATATTTCCTTCTATGTGTATTGAATCTATATAATATATGATTACTTATTCTGAGCTAAGATGACACACATGCACTCCATTTTCTTATTAAATTACTTCCAAAGGCAATTGGTTGCTCTGGATTTTATCTTATTTTAATTTTCAGTCTATCACATAAAATCCCAGCTTGTGGTTATAACGTGATGAAATATAAAAAAAGAATGAGGGTACAAACATGACTACATTCATTCCATTAATACATTCAAGCTGGCGTTTTTTTTAAGTCAGCCATGTTATTTTGGGGACAGGTTAAAATTTATACCACTGCAACATTATGAATGAATATAATCTTTATATATATATATATATATATATATATATATATATATATATATATATATATATATATATATATATATATATATATATATATAAACCTATTCATATTGACTAACCTTCTGAAGGTTAGTAAGTATGCCAGAAATGGTCCTAAATAGGGTAGCTATACAAGTACACGCACACGCATTATATATATATATATATATATATATATATATATATATATATATATATATATATATATAAGCAGTTTGCTTAGAGGACTGTTGACCCCAGTGTAAAATGAGAACAACTCTTCAGAAAATGACTCTTTTACAGCATTCCTAAATCTAACCTGTCAAGTGAATAAAACACAGTGAGTCACTGCTATGGAGCCATGTATCTTTCACTGCTGATTCACTGCTCAGAGAGGGGTGCTCAGCATCACTTTCACAGAGTGGATTAGAGAGAAGGTCATTGTTAATTCCTCCACTGAGAGGTGGAGGCAGACTGTAAACTAGCGGGAAATCTTCTAAGAGGCTGTGGGGCTGCAACTGGCCTGATTGTGTGACTGGATCAGCGCCAGCAGGAGAAGCAGCGTTAAAGAGAGACCAATCAACATAATAGTCATGTTTTTGGACTATGGGAGGAAGCCAGAGTACCCAGAAAGAACATAAGCATGCATAGGGAGAACATGCAAACTCCATGCAGAGAGACCCCAGGCCAGGATTTGAACCCAGAACCTTCTTACTGCAAGGTAACAATGCAACCAACAGCTCCACTGTGCAGCTACTCTTGAAAAGCAATTTTATTTTATAGTCATTGCTTATAACAGAAAAAAAAATCTGCCTACTGTTGAGGTATTAAAAGACTAATAAGTATATCTGTTGTGTGGCAGGCTTTTCAGATTTTACTGTTTCCATGACACAAGATCTAGGTGTTTTGTGAATATATGGGATTATCATGCAAGGTTCCAGTGAAAGAAGTTTTCAATAATTTATAATCATTTCATTGAGTCCCAACACATCATCCCCCTGCTGCATCCTAAAAGAAGGGTTGCATCTAACTGCATTCTGCTGGATCAAAACAATGACTTCATTGTGGTTGAGAGGTGAATTAAACACCTCAAGTTGTTTGCTACTCATGTCTCCATAATGTACTTCTTCCTTTTTGAGAGAAATCCAAACCTATCTGTAAAATATACTAAACAAAACTGTTTTAATTGGCTGTACAGGTTTATTGAGAATGCAACTTTTCCATGCACCTACTGTCAGATATTGTTTCAACACCTAGTCTCCAACATCACTTTAATATATTTTTCAAAAATAAAAAAATATGCTAATGTTATGAATTCTTTCATAAAATATCAAAATGATACCAAGCTGATTTAGCTTACAACAAAACAACATAGAACAAGAACAGAAACCCACTATTTGAGGGCCAAGCTCAACCTGTGGTAAGCATGACGACCTCTTACCTGAGAGCACGGTGAATATGGCAGCGAAGGCGTTGAGCTTCAGGCCGTCAATGACATTGCCGATGTGACACACTTCTAAAGACATGAGGATGCCTCCAGTGGCCAGCAGCAGGATGTACAGGCACTCTGCCACGATGCACAGCCACAGCACTCCTATGGAGACAGGAAGTCAATACAAAGGAAGCACAAGGACAAAGAATAACCCCATATACATACTGTACAGGGTTGAATGGATGATGGAAGGGTGATGAAGGAGGAGGCAAGGGTTAGGAAAAGCATCTTTAAACAAGGGTGAAGGGGAGGGGACAGGGAAGGATATGAGGATGGATGAGAAGAACTGATGAGAAGAGAAAGGTGGATCAGTGACCCCGTTCACCCATATCATTAACCTTCACAGAGAGAAGGAGGACATACAGAGTGATATATAAGGAAATACACCTCATCCTGAGCTCATGTCTGGATGGATTATGAGGCTATATTAGCAGGTAAAAATTTAAACTGCTGTTTAATTTCTTGCATTACCCAAGGGTAAATAAAAATAATAGGCCAGTTACCACAAACATCCCAGAGCGTTCTAAACAGATGATTTTATAAAATAATTTCCTTTAAAGTGGGTAGATAGAAAGAATTAAATATGATGATCACATTTAAAGACATTCTACTGTAGCTATCTGCAATCATTAGCATTCACTTAACTGTCCTCTTATTCCATCATATATTCTGTACACGTACTATAAACATGTACCATGATATGTAAATGTAATCACAGCTAGAGACTTAAGCACTCAACAGATGTACAACAAGTGCTCTATGACTGTGATGGGCTTTTCAACCAAACTGTTGTTTCAGCTGCCAGAGAGCTCTCAGTTTCAGTCATTTATGCTTCAGAGAGATGTAAACACTTAGTTGCCTGGTTACAGATTTTCAAATTGTTTTGCTGCAAGAAAAACAATTTTTAATTTTTGGCTCCAAGCAGTTATTTATTTTTATTTTTTATTTTTTGGTGGAGGGAGGTGATGGAGATAGGGATAGCCTTTGAGGATGCACAAAATGTGGCGTGTTTGAAGACTAGTGCCTGTACCACGAAGCAGAATTAGTTCATCAGAATTTTCAGTGCCATGCAGTTGGTTTATGTCTTACCTGGCTCTATAACAATGGTAATTTATGAAGCTCTGGAGCACATTAAGTTTCCAGATTAGAGATTAAGACCATGAAAACACCACCGCTCAGGAATAGGAAAATGAAAAGGACAGTGGTGCCTGAACGCATTCCACTCCTTTTTTCTCCTCTTCAGATACATCTTTAGAACATCTTTGTGAGAGATGTCGCTGCATAATTGGTCCTTATGTATTTAAAACAAAGACTGATTACTCTGAAGTTTGTTTTAGCAGAAGCTGAACACTAGAAACCAATGATAATTATATTTCTCAGTTATAATACTTCTGTCTGAAACAATCTCTTTTATCATGGGAACAAAGCACATTATAACTTCAACATGTGTCTGAACATTTATGTTCTTCCTCACATTACTTGAATAATTTTTTAAAGAAAGTTTAAAATCACAAATTACACACAACACATCCTGGACATCTAAGAAATCTCCATCTGCTGGACTCCTGTTTACTTCTGAAGATCATTTTGCATAAAGAGGATTTAAAACCGTTGAGACTGTGATGATAAAATTACTAATGCAAAAATTTTAGATGCATTTCATATATTGGCTCCAATATTTAGAAGTATAATTATAAGTTGCCAGCTTTTTTTTATGTCTAGCATTCCTTCTGCTTCTTCAGTATGATAGGTATAGTCAGATCTCTATAAGGAAACCTAGATAATTGAACCTGCTTTGTGGTATAGGGCCTCAATCCTCAGGAAAGAACCACAGTATAGTGGCTGCACAGTACATCGTGAATATATTGTCATCGCAATATCAGTGTGAACAATATTCATATCAGAAAGGACTGCTTGGAGTTCAATAATTGTTGACAAATATATTTTGTAAGTTCAGAAGTTGTATTTTTTATGCTAATACAATATTTAACCAGTATGACAGAGTCTTACAGCAGCAAAAGCTCACACTAGACACAACTTGACTTACCAAAAATGCTAAAGGTCACATAGAGTAAGAAGCACAGATCAGACAGACAGGAAAGAAGACAACAGGCATATACCTGATATTGTCATTGCAATATTTACCAATATTATCGTCATCACAAGATTTTCTAATATCATGAAGCCCTCAATCACACCAATGTTTTTTCCCATCTAATGCTTGCCCCCTTGGTAAACAGATTAATCTTTTGCAGCTGCAGATACACTCAACATAATGTACACTTACATACAAAGACTGCTGTGCTTTTGTTTTTGACCAGCTCCAACACAACATCTTGGAATCCTACTAGACGTGGTTTACTAGCAGTGATATGAGCTGACGTCCAGGCAGCAGAGCAGTGGATCTGTATTAACATATATATCCTGATGCTATGGTGAAGGTCTGAGTTAAAATCAAAAGCATTGATGGATGTAATGAAGATTAACAGTTGGTTACCATGGAGCAGCTGGTGGACAGACATTGCTGACCAAGGAGTCATTTTGATTGCTTAGCCAGGTCCATTTGACACTTGAATGTCAGAACTGATGATTGAACTCCAAACCTATAATGGAAGCTACAGCTTGATCGACATTGTCTGGACAAATGAAATGCAATTTCAATCCATTGTATATAGTCACATACAAGAAATGATGATGAACTCTTGGTTGTCAGTTTTTTGCATGGATCGAGTCAGACATTTAAAAAAAAAAAAAAGCCAAAATGTGTAATCCATTATTCAAGTCTTCTTGAGGAATTTGGCTATGAGCCGAACACCAACTCAAAAAAGGCAGCACATGGAGTATTTCATTAGGATTACCGTGGACAGTATAACTGTATGTCTGTTGGTGGCTACATCCACATGGGGTTCTTCTGGATACATTTGATACGAAAAGCCATAGCTACTGAATATTAATTAATGCATATACCAATCTCCTCATGATGAAGACTATTTTACTCTTTAGCCACATAATCTAGGTTCTGTCAAAATTACTATAGAAACAAGATTCTTCAATAAGTAGCCTGTGGCGTTTACAAGCCTTTTCCTAAAGCATTGTTTAGCATTAAGTTGCATGAATCAACACGCGTCAAAGCCACAGTATCTTGCTACATCTCGAGCTTTCAAGTTTTCCTGCCACATAAAGAAGTCCAATTTTTCCTAATGTCACAGTGTTGTAAATGTGGCTTGGTAACGTCTTGTGGAAAAATACAGATAACCAGTAAGTCTCTAAAAATTCCAGTTATATTTTGTCACCTCATACCAAAAACGTCAATGCATTCTGTTGAAATTTATATAATTATGCACCAGAAAACAGTGCATAATTGTGAGGTGCAGAGAAAATATGTGATGCACAATTTTTTTTCTACTCGTAAAAATATAGAAAATATGACGCACAAATATAGTTAGCTCTTTTTTTGTCCTTTCACTTGTGTGTGAAATAATCTCAGTGTGAATGTACCTGTTTATAGAGAGCAGAATCTGTGATAATAGTTGGACACTGATGTTCACAGATCCGTTTCATAAAATCTGTCTGAGGTTGAGTCATTTAAAGAAGAAGGCAATAATTTCAGCCTCTGAAAGTACAAAGCTGGCAGAGAGATACTCTGCCCCATACATTCATGGTGTTACACACATTAATTTGGTGTGACTTTTTCCATAAAACTCAGAATGTGATTTTAAATAAAACATTTTAAAAGATATTCTCACCTC
This sequence comes from Anableps anableps, assembly GCA_014839685.1. Classification (NCBI taxonomy): domain Eukaryota; kingdom Metazoa; phylum Chordata; class Actinopteri; order Cyprinodontiformes; family Anablepidae; genus Anableps; species Anableps anableps. The sequence goes on from CM026084.1 coordinate 8,524,236, forward strand.
TTTCATTCGCTGGTGCCACATAAATGAAACTTCGGCATTTTTCACCTGAAAAACAATGTAAATGAGACATTCAATTGACACCCGGTGACAGCATAGCCACCCCTGCAACTTACTGATAAATAAAAATGAGACCTCATCTGTATTCCAACATATTCCCAGACTGTGACAGAGATCTACAGGTGGACTCTGAAAGGATAAAACTGCGACACGAAAATAAAAAAAGAAGAAATCTCAGAATGATCCAATTTGTCAAGAGATTTGCTTTCTGCCTCCATCCTCCCTTTTTGTGGAAGTCTGCGGCAGCAGAGTGCTGCATAGAAACAGTATCAACGCAAAAAAATGCTTTTATGGTGTTCTGAAGACAGAAATGCTTTCTGTAATGTCAGATAGATCCATAACTGGAGGTTCTTGCACCTTTGTGGAACTGTTCTGTCATCAATGGAGGTTTTCCACACAATAGGGAAGGAGACAGGAAAGACAGTAGAGAATCCACTCTAAAATTGGTGCTGGATAAGAATAAAGACCTGTTTAGCCCTTTCATTGATGAATTATGTTAACTCCTCTAATGATTTTTTTCTGATATGTTTTCAATAATCTTCATGAAATAAATATATTAATATTTTAAGAATATACTTTTCAGAAAAAAAAATCAATTTCCAAGTGGATAACATATTTTTAGTGTTTAAAATTGCCTCTCAAACTAGTGTAATCAAATCCATCCATCCATCCAGTCCTTCTCTCATTCAACTGTTTACACTCAACTCTTAATACCTTTCCTGTCTGTATTCTTTAACATAATTTCTACAAAAACAACAATAAAGCTTGAACTATCAGTATTTCATATTTTGCTTTTCTTGATCTGTAAGGTGGTAAATCTTCAGCTTACTTAGCAACTTCAACTATTTCAGTCTTCTATATCTTTATATACAACACTAGAAACTGTTACTATGAGAATAATGGCCAGTGCTGCATGATGTTCACTTTAAGGAAGAGATAATTGATTTCAAATACACAGCAAGATATATTCAGCACCTCAAAAAAATTCTAATTATAATAGTCCTTAGTCATTTTTTTGCCTGTAAAAAATAAATATTTTATATGATAGAAGAGCCAGTATATTTCCGATATGTTTACATTGAGTGTCTGGGGCGGTTTTTGTGCACTTACACTGGTTTTCCAATAGGGGATGTGTACAGATTGACACACAATCGTCAAATGAGGTGGTTTATATCCAAATCCATCAATACACACACATTTACTCACATACATCATAGTGACCACTAAGCACAAAGGAGCTAAGTAGGTTGTCTCGCTTTTCTAAAGAGTTCTATGTTTTTCAAGTTTTATACCAACTTTTATAAAATCCAAAGAATTAATCTCCACCAAATTTACACATTTCAGATCTGTTAGATGACCAGGACCACACTGAGAAGCAGATTTTAAACACTAATATTTTGATCTACTTGGAAAGGCATTTTCTCGGATTATTCTCTAAATCTCGCCAGAGATGTGGCAGATCAAAACTGTTTTATTAAAATTGTATCTACAAGTCTGACTGTTTGTGCCAGGGTCTCCGTGACGCACCGCTCCGCGCGCACAGTCCGCGCTCTTCCCCCAGCTGAACCAGTGGAACTTACCGGTCATGTTGATGTTCTGCTCGCAGGAGAACCAGATGCCGGTGTGAAACTTCCTCATCACATACTTGTCCTCCCCGGTTTCCCATATGTACTGCACCAGACGCGTGTCGTTGATGTTGGAGCTGTTGAACATGATGCAGAACGCTTGCTTGGTGGTGACCGGACCGGTGCAGAACGGCTTCACCACCTTCCGCGTCCCCTCGCACCAGTAGCTGGTGGTGAGGGCCGACACGGCCAGGAACAGGGCGAGGAAGTTCAAGGTGAGAGCCAGAGAGGCTCTCCGCCGCCGGTCTATCCCCATGACAGCGGGAGCGCAGTTAGAGGAGTGACGGCGCCTGGAACTTAATCCTCCCGCTGTGTGTGACACTGGACTCAGGCGACTTCTCCTCCTCAAATCCTCATAATCCGGTTATTTCCGTTAACGTTTCCTCCGCTAATTAACATCTGCTTCCAACAGTTCGACCATTACATCTGCTCCTCCAACGCCGTTACTTCTCATATTGTACCCCCCCCAACCCGCCATCCCCACTCCCACTTCCAATTATACACTCCCACACATGCACCCGAACACAGTTCTGAGCTTCATACCACTAAGTAGATGAGGATCTCCTGTGTGCCTCTACCATCCTTATGTAATATTAGTTGTAGTTTTAATGATTCCAAGAGTCACCAACTAAAAACCAGAATGATGTTTTTTGAAGAGGGTCATATGGGCAGTTGTCCAGGGCGGAATCGGGGTGGGCTCACTAAAGCACCAGATGTAAAAAAACAGAACTTTCAGTTCAATTCAATGCTGTTTATTCATATAGTGCCAATTCACAACACTTGTAATCTCAAGTCAGTTTACAAAAAGGTCAATTCAATACAATCTAATACATTCCAATTCAGTCAACTTTTGTTTATTATTCAAATTAGTTTAAAAAGTTTTCTATTAAAGGAAACCCAGTAGATTGGATTGAGTCATTGACTTGCAGCACTCACTCCTCCTGGATAAGCATGTTATGGCAATGGACAGTTGATCTTTCAGCTGTGTCATGAAAAAGTTTTCCATTGCTTTAATGCATGCAGTCAGTTGGCATTCCTTGCTTTCTATCGGGAATATGGGGACTATTTTAGGCGCTTGGTGTGGGACTGTAGTGTAATTTAGATGTTTTCCAGCATTTCTATTAGTTGGGAAGGCGGGGTGTAGCAGTAGCAGTTCCTCCAGGTTGTTGTGATTGTTGCGGTCCAACATGACTGATTTTGTGGCACCTTTTTCAAAAAGTAGCAGCCAAAGTTGCAAACTTTTATAAGCTTTATTACCATGGTAAATGGCCTGTAATTATATAGCGCTTTATCAAGTCCAGAGGACCCCAAAATGCTTTACACTACATTCACTCATTTACAGGTCATTCACCCATTCACGCACACACTCACAGACTGATAGTGGCAAGCTACTGAATTGTAGCCACAGCTTTTCCTGGGGCACACTGACAGAGGTGAGACTGCCATGCACTGGCGCCACCTGCCCTCTGTCCACCACCAGCAGGCAAGGGAGGTGAAGTGTCTTGCCCAAGGACACAACAATGGAAGTGGACAGAACGAGGCTCGACTAGCAACCCGCTGATTATAGGACGAACTCCTACCACTGTCGCCACCATAGCCCCAGACTTTCTGGTCTAACAAGAAAGCTACATTTGCTGTACCTTTTCGAAATAGCACCCCAAAAAGTTATTGTACCTGATGAATTGGGTACATAAAAAACCTTACTCTTATTTAGGGAAGGAGAAGGTGAGTAAGGGGTGCGGTTGAGTTGGGGGGGAGGATGGAGGATAGTGTGTGGGTGTGTGTGTGTGCGGGGGGGGGGGTTTCACCTGGTCAGATATCCCGAATCGGGAGCTGTGATGACTGGTGAAAATTACAAGTCCGTGCAAAAATTGTGAATGATGAGTGAATTTGCATTAATAGTTGCAATTGCAACATCGTCATCAGTCTGTCTTTGTGTGCTTGTAGAACGCTGGAACGCTGGGGTGTTCACAAGCACCCGCTGATATCCTAATCAGCTGATTAGAACTAGATTTATTAACACAACTGGGGAATACAAAAAAAGATAAACGATGTTAAAGAATTTGGTAGAAATGAGGGTTTATGGAAGGAAGGCCAGAGCAGTTCAGGTGAACAATTGCATAGCTTTAGGAATGGTAAAATGGTAAATGGTCTGTACTTGTATAGTGCTTTATCAGGTCCAGAGGACCCCAAAGTATTTTGCACTGCATCCAGACATTCACCCCTTCACACACTGATGGTAGTAAGCTACTGGATTGTAGCCACAGCTGCCCTGGGGCAGTCTGACAGAGGCGCCACTGAGCCCTCGGATCACTACCAGCAGGCAAGGTGAGTAAACTGTCTTACCCAAGGACACAATGACGGAGACAGGAGAGCTCCCTGGCCAGGAAGAAACAGTCTCTCATGAACACTCTCCTTGACAACATTAAGGTCCACAGTCTCCCAGAGAGATGGATTCCTTTGGGAAGCTTCTAGGAACACAGGGACAGGGTCCTTGACCCCCTTATTAAAGTAAAGTGAGTCATCCTCAACATTCATATATATATATATATATATAAACCTATTCATATTCACTTACCTTCTGAAGGTTAGTAAATATGCCAGAAATGGTCCTAAATAGGGTAGCTATACAAGTACACACACGCACACGGATTAAATGTGGCCATAACTAAGCAGCTCTAATTATTGACAGAGATAATTTTGCAAGACGTTGTGAAGTTGAACTTGACTAAATTACATTTTATGCTTCAATAAATAAACTTCCTTTTTTAAACATAACAATATACAGTAACAACTGAAGTCACAGTGCAACAAGACACTGAAACTGCCTTCACAAACAATACTTGAAGGCTGAAGCAGAATCAAAAGGTGTTTGGACAAAGTCTTAGTTTAGAGGTGTGTACACTCATACAGTACAAGCAGGTTGTTGCAGCTTTTTAAAATATATTTTCCCTCTAACAATCTAGTGCTAAATCGTACAGAATAAATGTCATTAAAAATGGAAATTAGCTCTGAAATGATTTATCATGGTTTCACTTTCTAAGTTTCTTGCATTTTAACAGAGGTGTGTATACCTTTGAGTGACGCTGTGCATTTCCCTGCCTAGAGTCATGCTTTATTTTTGGAACCATTTACCCTCCGCAGCCGGTCATTCTATTAAAGGAGAAAAACTACCTGCTGCCAGCAAAAGTTTATCGGTCTGTAAACAGACAGATAGCGGCTTTTTGTAATTTCTACCCAGGGAATAGGACTGCTGGTATTAAATGTGGGTGGGCAGAACAGTTTTCAGCCTGTCATGGTCATGCACAGAAAGAATATAAGGGTCAAGAAACTATTTGTATATCTGGAGGTTAAAATATGCATTGCCCTGAGTCACTGTTTGGGACAGCTTTTATATCTACATATGCAGGTATCATTGAAATGTTCTTTTATTTCAGTAATTCACAGTTAAAAAAAACCTAAAAATATGCTTCTTGGGAAATAAAAATACTATGTAAGACCAATGAAAAAGTATTTTATCAAACAGAAATCTCATTTTATAGCTGTGTTATATCCTACACAATCTGCTGGGAAGACTGGTTACATTACTGGGTATTGATAAAGTAGCTGGCTGTTCACAGAATACTATATCCAAGCACATTAATGGAAAGATGAGGGGAAGAAAAAAGTGTGGTTGAAAAAGGAGCACAAGCAAAGGGGATAATAGCATCTTTGAGAGGATTATGAGGCAAAATCCATCCCTGTGTTTTCAGGTGATCATATACAGTCGTATTCAATTAGAAAACGCATTCCAATGAGGCTTGTTTGTCAGATTAAAAGTCTCTTTTGAATATTAACCTCTAAGCAGGTATTAAACATGCTAATTTAATCATCATAATTGAACAAAAGCTTGAAAACATCAGTCTGTGTGTAATTAATCTATATAATGTGTTTCATTTAGTGAATTCAGTTACTGAAATAAATTAACTTTTCAATAATATTTGAATGTATTAAATATGTTTTTTGTTTGAATAGGGTAACATGCTTATCCGTAAGGTGCAAGCGTTTTGTATACATGCTTAAAGAGAGGTATGTCAAGATCTTAACCCTAATCCTTCCCTCATCTTATTTCTAAACCTAAAACTTAGATCTCAGTCCTATAAATGTCCTCCTCACCTGTGAGGACTGGGATTTAGTCCCTCACCTTTACAAGTATTCCAAGTAAGTTGGTCTTATTTTGATCCCTAGTGCACATCATAAAGTAGACACACACCAACACAGTAAATGAGTAACAGCAGCCTTTTCAAGCTGCTGCATCCCTAGGAGCATTATAATGTCTTCCAGTTCCAGCTCCCATCATATTTTTCTTTCTAGAGTTCAGCTTTTATCATTGTAATTAATATCAGTGATTTATGCACTGCTGCGGCTTCCCGTAACATTCCTCATAACCTCACTTGCTGTGTGAACGCACACAGTTTTATGTCTCCCATGGGGCAAAGATGTAATCGATAAAGGGCAGCTCTTTCTACAGATCACAGATGTGACACAGAGTTTGGTCCTGCATGCATCCCCAGGCCTTGTTATCCTGATACAAGGCTCTCTGTCACCTTCAGGATGATCTATACTGCTGCCGTGGGACAAAACAGGAGGATTCGCTCTGTGCATTGTTTTAGGGGGCCAACCTCTCTGCATCCCTTGTGTTTTGCCTTCAAGCTGGAGAAAGATAAACTCTAAGGACGCGTGAATAAGCACAATCCCATCAAATGTGATGACCTTGAGACCAGAGCGTCTCGTGCTGGATGCGTTCAAAAATATGTTGGGAGAAGCAACAGAAGCAGAGGGATGAAACCTGGACAGGTGCCATCATCCCTGGTTTGCATCGTCAGCATGAGAGTGTGGAAGGGTGACATTCCTGGCTCAAGTCATATGCAGATATGGACAACATGACAATTTTCCATTTGTAATGCATATTTAAAAAAAAAAAAACATCTCAGATAAGTGAACAGGAATATCCCACTGGAATATACACTGCCTCGTAAAAAAAAAAAAAAAAAAAAAAAAAGCCGCCACCAAAAAAACCAAACAAACAAAAATAACAACATCACAAATATTTCATTGGACTGTCTTTAACTTTGATTATAGCACACATTTGCTGTGGTATTGCTTCAATAAGCTTCAATAAGTTTCAAAAGATTTATTTCCATCCAGCGTTGCATTAATTTTTCACCAAGATCTTGTACTGATGATTAGAGACTCAGGCTACTGTGCAAAGCTTTCTCCAGAACATCACAAAGATTCTCAATGGGGTCAAGGTCTGAAACTCTGCGGAAGCCAATCTATGTGTGAAAATGATTTCCCATGCTCCCTGAATCACTTGTTCAGAATTTCAACCTGATGAAGCTTGGCATTGTCATCTTGGAATATTAGCCTTGTACAGTAGACACAAGACTTGATGGGTGCATCACTTATCTACCACTCTTCTTACCCCAGTGTTTCTCAAGGACTACTGCCCTGCATGTTTCAGGTGTCTCCCTTCTGGCACACACCTGACTGGAATAACTGTGATTAACAGGCTTCTGTACCATTTGATGGCATGCAGAGGAGGTAATGCAATCATTTGAATCTAATGTTCTGGAACAGAAACACAGGTAAAACATGCAGGGCAGTGGTCCCCAAGGACTGGAATTGAGAAATACTATCTCACCCTGATGCGCCCATCACTATGGAAGAGGATAAATCTCAACTCATTAGATCACATGACCTTCTTACATTGCTCTAGAGTCCGATCTTTATGCTCCCTTACAAATTGTAGCCTTTTTCCTCAGTTACACTTACTTGCACATGTTCAGCCCCAGTCCCTTGAGTTCCCTTCACATTGTGTGTGTATGGAGATGCTTTTGCTTTCACCATTAAATAGTTCTGCATTCTACTGCTGTTATTCTTCGATTCAATCTCACCAAAAGTGATCACCGATCACAGTCATTCAGGGTATTTTTTCAACCTCATTTCTCTCTCACAGAAGTTGGTTCCCCACTAACCTTCCAGTTCTTAGTAATATGTTGGACAGTTCTCAACCCAATTTTAGTAGTGTCTGCAATCTCCTTAGATGTTTTTAGATGTCTGCTTGATGCCAATTTCTGGATTTCAGATGACGTAGTGTTGATGTGACGAAATGCAGATGGGGAGCAGGAAGTAAATACAGTTGTACACAACCCCATTTATTTCTGTTGATTCAGCATCAAAATGCCTAATTTCTGTTCCTTGTATGGTTGTTGCAACCGCTCTAATTGGGAAAAAGATAAACATTTTTTCGTGTTCTGAAAGTAATGTGTCAGGAGTGAGTTAATTTTTAAAAACTTACAGAAAAAAAGACAACAGATGTGGATCAACAATCTACAGCTAAAAACAGGAGGTGCAGAAACAGACAATACAAGATTTTGCCGTGATCACTTTTTAACAGGTAAGGATGGTATTGTTTATTAAATCGTATTTTCAGATATTTTATTGGAGAATTACTTAGGAAGACAAGCACTGTTTTTAATTGGGTTTCTGTAGATCTCTGCGAATAGTTGACCTGCATTGGAGACATGCAGTATGACTCAACATCAACCCATACATACAACTCCAGCACGAATTTGGGTTTACAGAAGCTAAATAAATTATTTACAAGTAGATCCAAGCACATAGAAATAACAGGGGTTAACTCATTGTTAGCGTTAGTGGTAGCATTGTTATCATAGGCCAGGTACTTAAAATAGCACAGCTCGCTACTCACCTGGCCAGAAAGAAGGAAGCAGCTATTTAAAGCTTCTTTGGATCCTACATGGTTGACCCAACCTGAAACAAAACTGTAGGCTTCGAGACTTTTGAAAGCTTTCATCTGGCTCATTGTATACTACCAGGTCTGCAGCACCAGATAGTTTGTTACGTAAATCGCTTCCACACTGGGTAAATCCTCCAGATTATATGACAAGTCAAAGTACCATCATTTACATAGTAAAACAAATTATGGTTTAGGCATTAAAACTAAATTAAATTTAATTTCAAAAACAAATCTTTCATTTAGATTTTAATCATTAGCTTTTGTTTCTGTGTTTGAAATAGTTAGAACATTTGTAGTCCTGTCAGCCTTTTCAATGGGTCATCCGGCAGAGCTTTCATTTAAACTGTACTGCTGAATTCATGAAAACAGATCAGCAAATTCTGTTTCATTTCAAAGCAGAAGCCAGTCTGATTGTCCTTTGTAGCCCCCATGTCTCAGATCTCATATATCTTAGCCTGCAGGCTAGTTGTTTAATAATTCATTCGAATAATCACACCTTGCTCCATTTGAACAATACCTGTTTGAGAAGCATATCCCACCTCTTGTATTTCTCTATGACCTGATATACATGGAACAATTAAGCCTATGTTTATATTTTAGCAGTATATAATATAATGACCAGTGCTTTGAAAAGGCATTTACTTAAAGATTTCTTCTCCGCTTGGTTTTTGGTTAAACTGAAATGTTTCAGATCCTCAAATTGCTTTAATGTCAAACATAGATAACATGAGTAAATACAAACAGCAGTTTTCAGATGATGATTTCATTTAATAAGGAAAAAAAAAGATATCCTAACTAACCTGACTGAAAATATAATCGTCCCCTAAGTAAATAATTAATTGAATGTTGTTCACCACAATATTTTGTTCAATTTTCATTTCCACACGCAGTTCTGGTTACTGCCAGACTATAGGAATCTAGAAATCATTTTAATAAAACCTGTTTGACAACATGAAGTAGGCTGAAAGATCTCAGAACAACAGACATCACAGCCTAGCCTAAAAAATTCAAGACAATGAAGTCATTAACATCTATCAGTCTGGAAGGAGGAGGAACAGTTCCTGGAACATGGAAGTTTGAGGTTCATTTGTGAACAGATTATGAATGAGAAACAATTTATTATGAAAAAACTATTGAAACAAAAACTGAACTGTACATGGTCAATACCACATTTTTACTCAGATCAGTATTATCATCAGTAGTTATGGCAATGTCAGGCGTTTTGGGTAAGTCACAAAAATGTTGATTAGAATTTTGATAACATTTCAGTGTTGATGGTTTGGAAAGCAAAGTGTCTGCTGCTGGAAAGACTCCTATGGGGTTGTTAGGACTTTGGCCCACTTTGAATTGTTAGTGAGTGCTTGATTACAGCTATAAGCAGCTGGGTTTTTACTTTAGTTTGTTTTGTTGTTTGTGTGAGTTGTGTTACATGCTAGTGATCTGCTGTTTCAAGTAAGTAATTAAGGTTGTCCTAGAGTTAGCCATATATCTCATTGCCGTTAAATAATGTTGACATTAACCTTCAGCTTAAGCCATCTCTCTTTCTCAACCATCTTAAACCATAATGTTTCCAAACAGCCGACTAATGATTGTGGGGTATCATTGATCTTTGGCTGGTATGTGTTTTCCAAGACTGTTCATCATTGTGTTGGTTTACCTTTTAAAAGATGTGTGGCTCATAAATGGTATGCAAAACTAGAGCTGGTGAAGACAACTTGGTGAAGTTCAAACCGAGCATCAGACTGGATAAGAAAGGAGATTTTGAAAGTGGAATAGCTGTTGATACCAGGTAAGGTGATCTGAGTGTAATAGCTGAACTATGGAGTTTTTCATGCACAACCATAACTCTACTTTATAGAGTGGTCTAAAAATGATACAGTAGCTACTGAGTGTCTGTTGTGTGGGAGAAAATTGTTCTAGAAGTCTTCATTTCACCTCAGCATTCACATGGTAGGGTCAGTGTAAGTAGTGTAGTAGAAATGTCAAGGAAAGTGATAAGTAAACAGCATTGACAGACAGTTCAAATTTCTGCTTTGTGGATTTTATTTTCTGATATGTTGATTTTCTGACATCCTAACCTCTCAGTAGCCAAAATCTTACTGGTTTTATACAGAATTTCAAACACACCTGCACTTCTGACATCATAAACCAATATAAACAGGAAATGCTGGGCCGGCCCTTCCCTTATACCTGTTCTGGCTGTAGACTCTAAAGGGACAAAAAAATGGTGCATATAAACAAAGAGAAAAACAGAAGTAGTTTATCAGAATTTACCTTGTAACAGAAGAAACATTCAAATTTGTCTAATGGTTCAATAGTGTTAGTTTTTAAAAAAAAAAAAAAACTATGCGTGGATGTATACTGCGCAACATAATGCTACCACAAACAAACTTGGGATAGGATTTGAAGCAAAGTTACAACAGCATTGTTTAAACTAAAGCGTTATGGTCAACTATAAAAAGATTAAATAAATTAGAAATATGTTTAAGGGACCAGTGGTAAATAAATATAATTTTAACCACTTTGTCACAGTCAGAATTAAGCATGAACAAAATTGAAGTATAGATCCATCCTGCCTTGAATCAATAATGTCAGAGGTGTGATAGTTTAGGGGATATTTTCTGATTAGTCACACTTCTAGTCCATCAGTACCTTAGTTGCAATTGTTTATGATATTATGATTTAAGGGCACAGTGTCCCTGAATATTGTTGCTCACCATGTCCAACACTTTATCATCCCATTATACCCATCTTCTGATGGCCACTTCGAACAAAATAATGCACCAATTCACAAAGCTCAAATCATCTTTAACTGGTTTAATAGACATGATGATGCATGCACCGTACTCCTTCACACTGCTGGTCTCCACAATCACCAGATCTCAATCCAGTAGAGCCCCTTTGGGACATGGTGGAACAGGAGATTCACATAATGGTTGTAAAGCCTAGAAGTCTGGAGCAACTATATCATTCTACTATGTAAATATAGACCTAAATATAGACCACAATATTTCTGAAGGATGTTTCAGACACCTTGTTGAAGAAATAAGAAAGTTCTGAGGACTGTAAGGGGTCCAACATGGTTCTAACAAGGTTTATCTTCAGCAACAGTTGACAGAGCAAACCATACTATCAGAGGGTAATGTAAGGCTTCCTAAGACTGAAATAGGTTCACTAAGTTGATAGGTGAATCCTCTTGGGTTTAAAATAATAAATTCAGCTCTCAGGAATCTTCCATTATCAACCAGGATAGAACAGACACAAAGATCATGTGAAATGTCACAGGCTCTGGTTATCATGAAGAAAGCTGGCCAGGCTATTCTACACTGACATACTGGAATAAAGAAATAAAGGTAATAGGAGAGGATTGGGAACATCTACATTTTTATTTTACCACATCCCCTAATTCCAACTGGATTGTAAAAGCAGCAGCCAGAGTTACATAATGAAACCATTACCAGGGAAAGTAATAACATTTTGTCGTCATGGGAATAGCTTTATTCTGGACACATTTTTCTTCAATTATCTAAGAGCCTCATTTAAATAAGTCTGTGGAACTGTAAAATACCTTTACTTTCATTGAGTTGATTGAATTTTGCTGTTATGACTAATTTATCAACCTGCCAACAGCTTGGTTTGGAAAGCACATTCCCGCTCTAAATACAAATAAGCATGGGGAGGGGTTTTTTTTTTTGATTAAAAAGCTGGGAGGCCTTTACGGGGAATGAATTATGCTCCTATGCTTAACCAAAGAATGCAGGTGAGTCATTTCCTGTCCTTGGTATCTTCCCCTGCTGTCTTTCATTGTCTCTTTATGTACGGATTCATGCCACAGTTATGTAACACACTCAGAAACAAACGTGTGTGCACATACACTCATGCGTTTTATTCTACACTTGAAATATTGCATTATTAATGTACATTTTTGGCAAAGATGCTTCTTTAAGACTGACAGAAAAATTATTTTACTGCCCCTCTGAAACTCTGAACTTTGTGTTCAATGTTTTAGTCCTGAAAGTAGTAATCCTCCTTTTCTGATCATGCAAATATAAAACACGTTATTGGCATTCCACCAAATGAGGTTCAAATGTGTCTCAGTGGTTGGTATCTGCAGGTGGTGGTCTCCTGGTGTTATGTTGACTAGTGGAGAAGTGTGCTTAACCCAACAGAGATTTCCACATACTCCTAAAACAAAAATGTTCCTTTCTTCCTTGAATTTTATGGTGGTTGCTTCCTTTAGAAGACCTCCCCGATGGGTCGCTGGTTGTTATTTTGATTTTTCACAAAAGCTGTTAAGAGCAAGTTAATAGCTCCTCTTGATTCTCCCAGAGCTGTGAAAGAAGTCAGAAGTAAACACCCACTGGCTAAAAATCTAATACTGACTCGTTCAGCAAATTTCCTATCTAAATGTACGCCTCATTTTGTTTAGTAGGCTTGGCATTGGATTGCCTCATACATCATATTCTAAATGCTAAAGAATAACATAGCTTTTTGCAAATAAAACAAAACCTCAGAACTGTTGGTTCATAAAGTCCTCACAGCAGCGAGGTCCTGGGTTCAAATCTTGATCAGGGTCTGTCTCTCCATGCTTGCCTGGGGTTTTCCTCAGGTCCTCTATGTCAGATTAATTGGTCACTCTGAAGGTTTAACATTCTGACCTAACACCTTATAGTAAACTTAAATAATTTGTGCATTTCCACAAGAATTCAAAAGTGCATTACCACAATGCAAAAGTAGTAAAAAAGCCTTAGAAACAGAATCTGATTCTGTAATATATCATCTGTTCTTTACTTTCAGAGGGGAACTCAAGCAAAGTGAGCTCATATGTGGCTATGCAGCAGTAGATGTTTGTGAAAGTTATGCTATCTTGATAAAAATCCTCAAAAACTTTTAGAATTTGTTCAAGGAAAAACTCAGAAGTCAAAGGAAAACAAGATGAAATAGAAACTCAAAAGTTAATGCATTGTGAAAAAACTGGCAAACTTGTTAGGAGGAACTCGGAGGCTTTCTTCTGACACGAATGACAGGAAAAACCCAACAAGTTCCCCAGGAGAAACATATTCTGTCTTGTGCAAGCTTAGTTATTTGCAAAAAAATATCCAAATATCTTTTCAAAGGTCTCTCGGATCAGCAAATCAATAATATTATATTTCCACTCCTGCGCTACAGGTGGGCCGAGCAGAGCCTTACGATTAAATCTGAGAGGAAGTTTTAGGTAATCAAGCTCAAGTAATGAAGAAATGGTTAATCTACAAAAATATAATTACTTTGGAGTGGAGTGATTCAGATGTGAATTTGAAACAGAATCTGTGAAGGGAGCTAAATATTAGGGTGATGGCGAGGAGGCCTTCCAATCTCAAAGAAATTCAGCTCATCTCGAAAGATGAATGGTTAAAGATACAAGTGGAGACATGCAAGAAGCTTTTCAGAAAGTATAAGAAAATATGGTTGCTCCAACATTCAATAAAGGTTTTTCCACTGATTGTATGAATAATTCTGGACAAATCATTTGTTGTTAAAATATAAAAAATACTTCTTGCTTGAATGAAAATAACTTTAAATCTAAATCTGCCAAGGATATGTATCTTGGACTTAACTGGACATAATATAGCTGCAACATGTGGTTAATTCATACATATTTGATCTAAAACAATGTTATGTATTTGCTCTTTCTTTGTGTATCTACAGTCATACCATTTCTATATGGAAGAAAAATTTTTCCTTTTATTGAAAACCTTTTCATCTGTCAGTCAAACTGTGTTAAGAGAGGGCAAAAAACACGCTGTGATTATCTGATTTAAGGATTATATTTCTGCGTTTTTTAAGCAACTATGCTGAGACTTAGATTGATATTATTCATATATTCTTAATCATGAATTAGTCCTTCAGATTAAGTAGATTTGCCAAGCCTCAACAGCTAATTATTAAAATGAACCAAATATCACCCATATGCATTAAAATAGACCAACATCTGCCAAAAGACGCTTAAAAACACCAGGCTGCAAATCTTTAAAACATTAAAAAACTGAAACACAAAACCCCCAAGAATAAACGTCCTGACTGCTGAATAAAATTGCTGATCTCTGCAACATCTCAATATATGCTTCTTTCCAACAAATCCAGCTTGCATACACTGAGAGAAGGTTTTTTTTTAACCAGAAACATCCACTTTCTAAGTTTTACTTGCAGTTTTCCTTACTCAGCTTTTTGCCTTCTCCTACTCCAGTATTTATCCATCAGTGAGCACTGTAGTGGTTCTGTTTCAATATGTCTGCTACATGCAAAGAACTCACTATAAGATGCCATCCAAACATATTTACTTTTTACATTATATTATATTTGATTGGCAGTACTGTGTGGTTGATGAGTTTGTGCCTTGGTGTGATCATTTAAAACCTTCACTTTATTATCAACAAAAAAGTAAGTTAATGTATAAATAGAATTTCCTAAATGTATCTCAAAAGCATTATTTTACGCTTTGACTTCCTTGGTCTTCATGATGCGAATACGTCATAGTTTTAAACCAGTTTACGTGGAAAAACGTCCATGTAGGAAGTAAAAGCTATGATTCTATGTTTCACTGCACAACTTTAAAATGCACCACGAAACAAAGCAACACAGATTAGCATAGGATACATAACAGCTGTTACTAAAGTGTGTTATTTGGGAACATTAAGGTTTCTGATTCAGTCACACAGAAAGAAAATTGGAGCTTTACGTTGGAGTTTCTTAACAGAACTAAGCTATGTAGCTCGATTTACACAAAACTTACTCAAATATAAACAGCATCATTTTGTAAACAGCACTAGTACTGATAAAAATAATCAAAAATTCAAATCCAGCTGCCTGTAGCATTCAACGATCCCCAAATGCCGTGGGAGTCTCTAAAGCAGTGGACCTCCTGCCACACCGGTACTGTGTCGAGAGTAGTCCATCTTTCAAGAGGTGTTTGCCCACCAGGTGAGCTTTTATGGTGCATTCAAATACAACTTGTACACTGGAATGGTTATTTATCAAAACAACTCCAAAGTTAATTAAAGATTTTAATAAAATTGAAACAAAATCCCAGTGTCTGTGACTATTTTTACCTGGTTTTACTGTCGTTGAATAATTTTGTCACTTCACAAAATCAAACCAAATCTCCTCTCAGTTCTATACTGGCCACATTTTAAAATTTATAGATTTAAACTACTGTCACAAAATTTTTACATATTTATATATTTCTTTGTCTCTCTTTACTTGAAATGTACCAACAACATACTGAACAATAATTATAATGTTGTGTTACTCACCTAATTACCAAATAGGTGTCTTCTAAAGGCAATTGGTTGCACTTTTATTTTGATCATAAAAAAAGCAACAAAATCTGAATTAAAAAAGTAGACACACAAACATCATCACATTAAATCAGTAGGAGGAGCTTTTTCACTAACTCGGTGACTTCAGAAGGTAACTGGTTGCATTGGATTTTATTTTGGGGTATCAGATTAGAGAGGATGGTTCCGTTTGGCTGGTAAACTTTTAAGATTTTTATTTGCCCAAAATGTTGAAAGAACATGATTTTCTGTCCACTTAATAATTAATCGTTTGTGTTATTCTGTTAAAAGCTCTTGGTCATAACATGACAAAATGTGAAAAAGATATATGAAAACTTTTGCAAGGCACTGTTTGAGTTGAGACTGATGGGATCTAATTTTACGACTCTCAAAATCCTTTCAAACACGTTCTGTGTTTATGAAATCTGACAGTTTTGCTTGTGTGAAATCGGTGTTTGAAGCCATTTGTGGTGCCGTTTTTCTGCTCGCCCAAACAGGGATGGGAAGTCAGGGACTATCTGAGCGGCCCTTTGACCGAGGTGTCCAGCTCATTGGAGAGGACGTGGCTCATCACACCCAGCTCCTCCCTTGGCTATGTGTCTCGTTGGTTGGTAGAATGCACCCTCTCGGGTCATTCTCTTATCATCGTTTCCCTCCAGACCCTCATTAACTCATCTCCGTGTTTTTTTCCCCCTCCTGTCTCTGATGATACCGACACAGTCTGGCTGATTATAAGCACCTGTAATGACTCACGGCTCTAATGTGTCTCATTTGGTGAAATGGACAATCGGTGTCAAGGTTGAGAAGGTACGGTTCTGATTGTAAGCGAGCCTGTGCGTGTCTGTTTGACTGTGTGTGGATGTACGTCAGTGTTTAATAAATGTTATTGGGAGAACATGTTGCAAAAGGCTGCATCTCTAGCCGTGTGTCATTCTTTCACTGTGTCATTGCTGAATGTCAAAGCTGGTTCTTTAATAAACTAACCATAAATGAGGCAGAAACCCAGCGCCCCTCCACCCCCACCTTAAATGTGATTTACTGCTGGCAATAATGTCCAAAGTGCATCAGTGACTGCTTCGTCCCCAGCTAATGGAGACACTTGCTGCTATCTTCCAGTGAGCCAGCATGTGGGATTCATTACTCCTTTTGCCCCGGCTCAGGCTTGTTGAGCTCCAGTTCAACAAATATCATTAATCAATTCTAAACACGCTATTCGTGCTGCTGCTCCAGGCTCAGAGGCAGAGAACGGGGAATGCATGAAGAAACCTTCACCAACTGGACAAGTTAAAAGCTTGAGAATCTAAGCCACATTTTTCTATCAGAAAGGTCTTTATGCTCAATAAAATCACGCTTAACATGTCATAACAGCCAGGACATCTCTATTAATATTACTAAGTAGGGATGCATGATGTATTGGCATCAATGTCGGTATCGGCCAATGTTAATCATTTTTTAACATACTGGTATCAGCCCCATTAGTAAAACTGCGCCGATATTAATAACTGATATCTATTCCCATCTTGTTGCCCTTTGTGTATGTGTTTCAAGAGGGGGAGGGGAAAAAGTTGGTCGTGTGACAATGATAGTGATGCAGCGCAAGATTGTGGGTGATTGTGGGGGTATATCAGTGTGTGTACTCTGCCTCTCCAGGATGAGTTACGATTTAGGGGTGTAAACTCCTTAACTGATTTCAAGGAGTATACTTTAACTATGTTGTGCCATAAAACTTAACACGGTAGATAATAATGGCTTGCTGTGTGAGGACAGAGAACTGTATCAATGCCTTCACCAAATTCTAAATCAAATAATTCTTAAATAATTGTGAAATATATAAAAGAAAGACAGAAATATCTAAATTTCTACATTATATATAAACAATTCCCTTTTATTTAAATTTCATCATTGTTGGAAAAGAGGCCATTCTTTGCCATGTATGAGAAACAGTGTTTCATCCAATCCTTACTCTGTGATTTGGTGGTTGAATAGATTTTTAAATTTAATAATTGAGTTCCAGTGGAATTCCAGCCATTATCACAAAAGTACCAGCTGGTTCAGTGGCCTACTTGTCAATGTGCTGATTTTGTTGAAAAAAAAAAGATCCCATCCCCCCTGCCTTCACTCTTTTCATGTTTTTTGGGGGGAGATAAAGAAAGTCTCAGGTGGTGGGGCTCAGACTGCAATTACACTTTAGATAGAAATGTAACAGGAAAGCAAGGACAGCAATAGGATTGGGAGGAAATATTCAAGCCAGGGAGCAAGGTGAAAGTCATACGGAACAAACAGGGATAACTCCACTGAGACCCGGATTTTCCCAACAAGACATTGCCAAGCTTGAGAGAGTGGAGCTACATGCTGATGGAGAGGATATGGATATGGATGATCATGTAAACCTTTGGAGGTGGATCTGTTGCGTTGTTGTTCATTAGCCGTATTATTCAGATAGTTACTGACAGTTATTTTGGAGATTTGCAGGATTATTTTCACACAGGTAGGAACATGCCTATGATCCACTGGTGTTTGTTTTTTAGTTTTTTTCTGTTTGTTTGTTTATTTGTTTGTTCCTGGGTTTATCATTGTCATTTAGGTCTTACCATCAGTTCATTTCTCTGTGCACATTGTTGTTCAGGTCTTACCACATGGGTTGTTTCCTGTGTGTTTATTTTTTTTCTTATTTCCTATGTTCTTCCCTCTGTTTATTTTGGTTTATTCTGCTATATTAGTGTTGTTTTCCCCCCTTTTTAATTTGTAGATCCTTTTGTATCTGAGTTCAGCTCTGTGTTTTATCTGTGTTTATGAGTCTCCTTCCCTCAGTCTCACTATTTGCTCTCATCCACAGCTGTTCAGCATTTCCCCTATTTATGCTCACCTGGCCTCAGTGTTATCCCCCAACCTTTCCACAGCATTTTAAGCTCTTTGGTTTTTCTTGCTCCCTGCTGGTACTTTCAGTTGTTTTCTGCCTGGTTCTGTGTCCTGTTCTACCTGTGACTTTTATTGTTTTGTTAAAACTCTATTCACAATGATGCTCCCAAGCTCTTGTCTGCATTGTGGTCCTCACAACAAATGTCACAACTCATGACACTTGCATAAAAAAACCTCGTGTTGCTGCGATACACAGCCTTGGGGAGGATGTTTCAACAATGGTTCAAGTTATTAAATGCCTTGATTCATGATTCATTCTTGACAAAATAATAGTTGTTTTTTACTTTGAAGGTAGTTACATTTATTGCCATGACAATATTAAAAGTGATTCCACTGTAACATTTCTAAAGGACTTCTATTAAATCCATTAAGTACTTTTAAACTGTTTTTGAGTTGGACATTTTCATTTTTATGTAGGTCAAAAGGTTGTCTCACAATGAGAACATGTTTTTGAGTTTATATGTGTCAAAGAAGCAACAGAAGCTGAGTCAAAGCAGCAGCAGGACAGTATTTGCCATATATGCCTGGCTCAAACTAAATGAGCACTTCTGAATTGGTCTTTCTTCTGATTGGTGCTTGGCTAATTCAGTTTAACTCAATTAAACCCAGCCAACTGATTTCTCCCTTTGGGGAATAAGAAGTTGAATAAATAATGAATGTGTTAACTCTAAAGATGTAGCAATTGATGTTATTTCTTTTTGAAAATAGGATTCTCTTGGTGGAAATATACCAAAATTATTTTTCTCCCATGGTATATTATAGCAGGACTGCTCACTATCTATCAACTAATTAATCAGGTGATGTTGTTGTACAGAGAAAATGTCATAATAATGAGAACAGTCAGAGAGAAAAATAAGAGAATATTGTTGTGAATGTAGATACAATCTGTATCTAAATGGTTATTGTTTTGTTGGCAGACTTGAGGCACATTTCTGTGTTTTATGCATGGTTTACGTCTACTGACGCATGAAGTGAGCTTCTCCTGTATGAGTAGGAAAAAACAACAAATTGAATGTGAAACAGTCCATAACCTGAACCCCATTAGACCTTTATTTGGTCCACATTTTGGTCTACAAGGACCTCTAAAGTACGAAGCGGAGACCCTTCTTGTTGGTTATTTACAGTGAATACAAACAATAAAAAGAGAAAAAAAGAAAGATTGTTCTCTGGCATGTTCTGGAAATAATGCAAAGCATTTGTCTATGGCCTTTGTGTTTAAACGGCTCTGTGGGCACGCATAGCAGAATATTATGATAAAACCTGGAAGTTTTCATATTTGGACATTCTTTGACATGACTATTCAACTACTTGCAATTACTTCCTTCCAGGTCTTACTTAGTGGATCTGTGCTGAAGGCCCATCATTCCATCCAAATGATCGATGATATGACATTATTTTCAAACTCTGATTTTTAATGTAGAATTCACATTATACAGTTTGTTTATTGTTTAACTGCAATTTACAGTTTTCCTGTAATAGTAGAGACGACAACTACCTTCAGAGCCTCTTTTTAGACACACAAGAATAAAAGATTTTCAAGGTTTTGTTTTTCTACATGAAGCAGATTTAGCATGCCTATCATAAAGGGGAAGGCACTTGAACACCTGTTACTGTCTGCAGTGACATAAGTTGGCTATTTATGTTTATTCAGATGTTGTTGGCAAAGAAAAAAAAGCCCCTGATTCAAAACCAGCTCCTAAAAGTTCTACAAACACATGCAGCTGTCCAAACAGACCATCCAGATACCTCCAGGAGAACAGTTTTATGGTGAAAACAGACAAAGATGGAGCTACTTTGGCACGATGACAAAATGTTGGAGGTGTGAAACATGGTGACGGTAGCTTCATCCTGAGAACTTACCCTCAAAATCTACAACTGGATGGCTGAAACTTGAACACATTCGATGGATCCAACAGGGAAATTATATCAAACACTCATCAAAATAGGTTGGGGAATAGACAAAGCAGAAATGCATCTGTACCAGGACCTTGTCAGTGGCTACAAACTATTTGTAGGTTTCTTTGCAGATCACTAAAGAATGCACATGTGAAGTTGTATGTGCATATTTAAACCTGTATGCATAATTCTGACCCTGTGTGGATCAGAAAACTTTACAGTAAATTCAGACTTGTCCACCTCCAGTACATTTTAATTTTAAAGGCTAATTGGTGTATAATCACTCAATCTTAAATTGTCAAAAGTCTTACATTGATATGATCTTCATTTAAATGAGTGTATGAAAACTTCTTACTGGCACTGCATTGAGGGTACCCTCAAGCACAGTTAGCTTCTCTCTATAATTAAAGAAAGTAAAGAAATTGATTGAACTTTAAACCAGTACTCTGTAAACCCTCCTCTCCCTGTGGCTGAAGAAGAAAAGCTAGAAGAAAAGCTAATTAGAAGAATTTTTAGATTTAACAAGCTGTTCTCTTTGAGTTGAAATTCAAAGTGTTATAATTGGCTGAATCCAAAGAGATGAGATCACAGACAAACGCCTAAAAAATAAACAGAGTCCAAAAAAGTTCCGAGATCTGTCTATATTGATCGGCTTAAACCTCACAGGAAAAACTAAGACTACACCTAAGACAACATCAGCAATCAAACTGAGAACCAATTTGACAGTGCTCAAAGTTTGGATTTTAAAATTTTCAGAGTTTTGTGCCTCTAGTAAGGCATAGACCCACCAGTGGATGGGAAAGTTTGCTGCGCCAGAACGTAATCGGCAAATGTGTTTCCATCTCCCCTTTTACGCATTAACTCTTTTTCGGAAAAGAGAAAAACCACGTCAAGTGAGCGTAAAAACTTTTTTGCAAAACTGAGGACATTTTTTATTTAAAATTTTACCATTTCCATTAACCGTTTCTAATGCTGTCCTACAAAATGTGCATCAAAAATGTTGATGGAAACACAGCTAGTGACACTGCTTTGCTTTTTTGTGTCATTTTCTGCTTCTGCTTCCCTGAAATGCTGCTTTCCTCCCGATTTACATGCCAGCATTGGATTCTCTTAATCTCTCCAGTTACATCTACAATTGTACCACACTCAGCAACACTTGCTCTGATTGTGTCAGGATACAGCTACATCCTAGCAGATCACGGCTTGCTGGCACAACTCCAGCACCAGAAGGAAGGTGCTCCACAGAGTGCTCAGGACCAAGCCATGGCAGCAGGCATGGGCCCTATGCCGAAGATATATTGCCACCACCTCCCCTTTGCTTTACCCTGAACCCTAGCACACTGAGACCATGATACTAAATGACCCCAGGAGATTTGTGCAAAATTCTAACCCTTAATGACTTAACATGTCCTGTCATTCATGATGAAGAGACCATTGAATTTTCTAATACACCTCTGATGTCCCCTTTCAGACAATCTACAATGTTCCAATGACCATGCCTGTCCTGGCAGTTTGTTCATGTCACAGCAGAGTCTTAATGTGGTGTGAAGGCACCCTTAGGCAATGACTTAGATTGTTAGGATCAACCATTAACACCAGCTGGTTAGGGTAAAGAAAATACATGATTTGTCATTTCTGGTAAATTCTTCTTTGAATGTGCTTGTGTATTTTGTCTAAAATATAATTTCAACTACTCTGGGGATAGTTTATTTTGCATATTAGGGTTAGGGTTACCAGTCAATATACCTATTAGTATCTATTAATAGTTGTTTTGCACCAATGCTCAGGACACAAATATAACTAGCAGAAGATCAATGTTTTTGTCAAGGTGGAACAACCCCTTTGCACCCCCATACTGACGCTTTGTCACTATCCCATTTGTTGGATGTGACTGAACACCTTTCCTTGTCTCTTTCTAATTATTCTCAAATTTCCAGACACTGTCTGCAAACTGTCAGACAAGGACAGGGACAAACTATGTCTCTCTGCTTTCAGTGTTGTATCACTCACAAAGACAAAGTATGACATCAACAAAACAAAAATGAGCTTGCTTTGAGGTAAGAAAATATTATATATTTTAAAGCCAGATCCAATGTTAATACCATAGGGGTAAGGTAAGATAAAATAAGGTAAAACATTTGTGAAATAAGTGTAGGAAGGTAAACTAAAGGAGTCATTCCAGTGATGAAGAAGCAAATCTTGTTACTGCAAAAGAATAAAGATGGTAATAGCAAGATGTGACACAGGAGACCCATCAGCTGTGGAGTCAATCAGAAGCTTTTAGACAATCATTTAACTCAAGGTGGCAGTGGCTGTTTTGAAGGACAGAATGTCATGTTTTGAGCTGTCAATGAACAATGAAGGATTTGCAGAAATGTTCAAGAAAGTCTAGGATTTAAATGTATTGTAAGGACAGCTCTTTTAATGTACATAGCGGCAATACACAGCAATAGCTGGGAAAAAATGCTTCCAACCTTAGGAACTCAAATGTGAAAGTCAGAAATTCTTTCAGCCAAGTATGCAGACAACCCTCATTAGAGCGCAGACATATGTTCATCAGCAACTTTATGAGCAAAATAGCCAATAACTTTGCAGGAACACAGTGCATTTAGGCATGTAGACCAGGTGAAGAAATGTCACTGAAGTTCAAAGTAAGCAACAGAATAACGAACAGAGAGGATTCAAGTGACGAACGTGGCATAGTTGTAGATTGGAAAATGGTGTCTGTTCTGATGAGTCTCCAGTTATGCTACAACATTCAGATGGTAGGACTTTCTCTCTTACCAGCTTCTCTGTCCCTGCTAAAGAAAAGCATGCCCACAGCATGATGCAGCTATTACCATGTTTCTCTACAGGGATGGTGTGGTGAGTATTAGTTTTCAGCCATTTTTTTCCAGTTTTGCATGTAGGCCAGAACATTTAGTTTTGGTTTAATCTGGATTGAAAACTTACTTCTTCCTCAAATTTTCTATGATTTGTAGGAAACAACCTTGTAAATCTATAATATATGGAGTATAAACACTTTGTGTCACTCAACATAAAATGAGCCAATGACATCTTACCCTGTGCTTACCTTGATCATGCATATTTAAAGTGTCATTTTAATGGCATGAAATAAAATTCAGAAAACCTTAAAATTCCCATAACCAACACACTGAATTACAAAATAATCCTTTTTACGGTTTATACCAGTTACTATGAGAACATGCTGGTTTAGGCAATGTTTCCAGCTGCAAAGTTTCAACTCAACAAATGCATTTTGCTGGTTTAGTATGACCTAAAGAAAAGCTATTGTTAAAGTTACATGGGTTTGTTTGAGAGCTTCTTCTGCTGGAATTGTTGATCGTGTTGAGAACACGTCAGTATGTGAGGACCCCTTTTTGACCTCAAAACCTTATACCAGTCAGTTTTCATTTTCATGCTCCAAAACTAGACAAACATCTCATGACCCCCTCATTCGCCTGAGTTGCTGAAATTTAAAATCAGGTCAAAAATCTCTGAAGTTAATGAAGCTCTGCTACATATGCAGGCATGTATTGTGGCAGATAAATGAGCTGGAATCCATCCCAGAAAGACAAGTCTCTGATAGGAGTGTTTTACCAACAACAGAAGAGGAGATCAGGTCAGGGGGATTAATGTTAGTGTGCCAGTCAGGGAAACACAGCTTAGATTGGTAACAGTTTTAAATTAGACAAAAGCACACTTACAGATGCATTGTTTACATGGTTTGAATTTGATATAAAACATAAAAAGTTTCACTTTTTGGAAACATTTTTTTAATGCTAACGCTTTGGCTTATACAGTTAAAAAAAAGAAAAGAGGAGCAGCTTGATGAGATACAAATGCAAATAACCAGATGAACACATTTTCCATCATCCCTGTGGGAGTGACAAGACTGAGCGCCAAGATGATTGGGTGTAAACAACAGCAAGAAAGCAATCAGCTGGTCTGACAGAGAGGTGAAAGCTCAGTGACCACGCCGGAATAAGAGCGCTGCTTGGACACGGTGGGCATGCTGATCCTTAAGGATGAGGGTGTTGCGCCAATTCTTCAGTTGTTTACCTACAGTCTCATAAGATATCAAACCGGGAACTGACCTCTCAGGAAAAGGGTTTGTCCAATCTCATCTTAGCAATTGTAACTCAGCAAGGCAGACCTGTCATGCACAGGATTTTATGTGGGCTGAGGGCGTGTGGGTTGGATGGTGATGCACTTAACTAATGTGTGAAGAGATTCTGAAGATTTTTACATTCTTAATAGTGCACTTAAAGATCCAGAGCCAAAGAGTAGTAGATTGAGCCACTCTGTGTGTGTATGTGTGTGTGTGTGTGTGTGTGTGTGTGTGTGTGTGTGTGTGTGTGTGTGTGTGTGTGTGTGTGTGTGTGTGTGAGCTTGTTCTCTTGACAATTTTACTTCTTAACTGTTAGCAGCATGTGGATCATTGCCGATATAACTTTTGGCTAATGTCACCCAAGCATCCTCAGGGAAATAAAGGAGTAACTAAAGGGGTTATTATCTGTGAGTGAAGTATCTTTTTTTATTTTTTTATGTCTCTAGTGACTTTAAAGCTTGGTTGTTAAGCACGAAATCACAAGCAAGCTTAAGAAAATTTGGTCTTTCAGTGTTGGGTAATAAACAAAGTATTTCAGGACGTTGCGATGGCCACCTTAAAACACTGACTTTGTTGTCATGAAGTCACTTTGTAACTAATTTACCATTATGCTTAAAGTCATTATTGATTTAGAAGAGACATTGGTGACAAATTTTAATGTCGTGGCTGACATTCTGAGATGTCACTATAGTATTTCCACATAATATTCTTGTCTTATCATACAATATATTTTGTAAAGCTTTCACGCTTCCTTCTTTTTGATCTAAATTTAACTATAGTCATTGCGGCCACACACTGTAGTCATAAGAAAGCAGGACATGTCTGTAGAAATGAAGTTGTTAACTGTAATCTGGCTTGGTAAATTGATTTTTGGGTAAGGGCTTCTTCATCACTGAGTGGCCATTCAGCACATGTCAGTACAGGACTCATTTCACTCTAGATAATAACTCTGTCTTTCCAGTTTCAGCCAGCATCTTCTCAAAGACTTTTCCTTTTGTTCTCTTTCATCTCTGGGACACAGAAACTTCCCCCCCCCTGAACAGTATGATGAGTGGTCAGTCCCATGGTGTTTATACTGGTGCAAAATTGCTTGAATAGATGAAAGCTGCACCCTCAGGGACCTGGGAATTTTACTCAAGGGTGAACCAAATGTGGATGTTCACAGTTCTTTATTGATTTCTTTTGATTTTCCCGTGATGTCCCACAAGGAAGCAGTGTGCTTGAGGTGTTGCCTTAAAATACATTTCCATGTGTGCCTTCATTTAACTAAATGGCTGTGATTTAACCAAATCAGAAGCTAACAAAGCCATGGCATCATCACCTGTACATTCTCAGTCTATTAAAACCTGCATTAATCTTGGTGTGGGTTAACTTCTCAATTTAAAGGAATTGATGAAAAAAAGTTCTAACAATTCTCTCTCGCATTATTCTAATCAGGAAACGTTTACTGATTAAATGCCAGACAGTAAGAAAATAAGAGTTATGCATCTTTTCATGAAAAAAAATCTGGTTTCAGATGTATTCATGTAGTGAACTTTATCCTTACCTTTGTGGAAATTTTTTTCATTTTTTACTTTAAAACCTGTATAAATCCAAGGAAGAAGCAACAAACATTCTTCACTTTCCGGTCTTGGATTGCACAGAACTGGTTTGGTTGGACACCTGCAGCACAGAATGGGGCAGCTGCTCCCGTCAAAGGTGCAGTCAATCACAGATTGCTGTGTGTGGGAGCAGCAGGGGGTATTATAGCCACACTGTGGGCTTGGCAGGCTGAGTTTATGAGTATGGCCGCTTGCCTCTTCATCCTGGCCCACAGCGAATTGCCCAGCTGAATGAGCTGAGTAGGGCTGCTGGATGATTGCCTGGGACCTTTCAATTTACCACTCTTCACACCTGATCCCATGGGGCTCTGAGGTTGTGGGGGTGCTGGAGGGAAGAAAAGCAGAAAGTCATAACCAAGCGTATAAAACTGAGGGATAGGGTTTTAAGGGGTTGCATATCAGATGTAGTTCCAAAGAGTTTCAGGAAATGGTAATTAGTATGCAGCACCTCTCAGTGGAGTCCAGCGATTGATATATGTTATTTAACATGCTTTGTAAAAATTTGAGGCTTTTGTACATAATGGCCCTGTGAGGTATTTAATATCAGATTACAGTATGCAGCTGTTGGCACTTAGGAGTAAAAGATAAAGGGGTTGGGAATATAATTATTAAAATGTCCTGACTCCCTGAAACCATTAGGCAGAACGCACCCTGAGGCTCGCTGCTGCTCTGACCTACATACACCACAAACTCAGGAGCACTGGGGCAATAATCATAAAGAACTTGCAATAACTACAATGCTTTAATTAGAGTTTAACTGCTGGCTAAATTAATGGGAATGAAAATGGACTTTGGGATGGGAAAAAAGTAGTAAAAGAGTCAGAAGAAAGTGATGATATAATACTGTGCAACATTAGCAAAATTAAAAAGAAGCACATACACACTGCAAAAACACAAAATCATGTTTTCAACAAATTGTTTTCAGTCAATAATTCCTTAATACTGATGACAAACTATTAGTTATAAATGACATAATCTGCCAGTGGAACAAAACATTTTAACTCATAATATGGGAAAAATGTCTTGTTTGACTGGCATACTATTTTGCTTATAACTAGAACTTTTTCATCAGTATTAAGGAATTATTAACTCAAAACAATCTCCTATATCATGTTAAAAAGTTACTTTTAAGTTAGTTTTGTCTTATTTCAAGAACTAAGATATTTGCACTAGAAGCTAGACCAAAGATACTTGGTAAGATTTTATGCTTTTGCAGTGCATTGTCTTGAAAAAATGTTTATATCCTTTAACCTTTTCACTTTACTATCACAAATTTTTATGTATTTCATTGGGGTTAATGCATAATTATGAAGTGGAAAACAAGTAGAACATGGTTTTCAACATTTTTTTTTGTTTATAAATAAATTCTGAAAAATGTGGCGTGCCTTTGTTTTTAATCCCTTTTACTCTGACACCCCTAAATAAAATCAAATGCAACGAAATGGTGTCAGAAGTCACCTAATTAGTAAACAGAGTTCATCTGTGTGTAATTCACCTCAGTACAAAAGTAGCTGTTTATACAAAGCGGTCAGAGGTTAGAGAACATTAGTGAACAAACAGCATCACGAAGGCCAAGGAACACAGAAAAAGTGGTGGAGAAGTTTCAGACAGGGTTAGATTATGAAACGACATCCCAAGCTTCAAGTTTCTGACAGAGCACTGTTCAATCCACCCTCTGAAAATAGAAACAATGTGGCACAACAGAAAACCCACAAAGACATGGATGCCCAGCTAAACTGACAGAGAAGGAAAACATTGGTCAGAGATGCAGCCAAGAAGCCCATGGTAACTTTAGAGAAGCTGCAGAGATCCACTGCTCAGGTGGGAGGATCTGTTGACAGGAAAACAAGTCAAGTTAGTCATGCACTCTAATAATCTGGGCTTTATGGGAAAGTGGCAGGAATAAAGCTCTTGTTGAAAGAAAGCCATAACAAGTCCCATTGTAGTTCACCACAGGCAATGTAATGGACACAGAGGACTCATGGAAGAAGGTGCTTTGTTCAGAAAAAATCAAAATTGCATGCAAAACAATATGTGGCTGAAAACTAACACTGCAGACCACCCTTATCACATCTTCACAGTGAAACATAATAACAGCAGCATTATGCAGTGGGGATGCTTTTCTTCATAATGTAAAATGGGAACCAACCAAAGTTGATGGAAAGATAGACAGAGCTAAATACAAGGCAGTCTTTCCAGAAAACCTGATAGAGGCTGCAAATGACTTGAGACTAGGGCTGAGGTTCCCATTCCAGGAGACCAACCTTCCATAGCCACAATGGAATGGTTTAGATCAAATCATATTCATGTGATAGAATGACCCAGTCCAAAGTCCAGATGAAAATCCAATTAAGAATATGTGCTAAAGCTCCTCAACTTTTCTGACTCACCTAGATCTACTTACAAAGAGGAATGAGTAAAATCTCAGACTCTAGCAGAGTGAGATCCCAAAAGACTTGCCCATTTGCAGTTATTCTGATGACTGAGAAGAACTAATGTGTGCCCGTGTTTTCCTAAATAAAAACTAGCTTTGATTTATTGCTTTTTTCCCCCCTCACACTGCTGTCAATCAGCCTGTTAG
This sequence comes from Anableps anableps, assembly GCA_014839685.1. Lineage (NCBI taxonomy): Eukaryota > Metazoa > Chordata > Actinopteri > Cyprinodontiformes > Anablepidae > Anableps > Anableps anableps. The sequence goes on from CM026084.1 coordinate 8,553,144, forward strand.
GCTATCAAAAATGGATTACTTCTCATTTTCTCCTCCTTCATTCCTACAATTTTGGCTCTGATCAATCCCACTGGGGGAAGAAAACTTGATGCTGGCTCACACAACAAGTGTTTGTGTGAGCCAGAAAGAGGTCAAGATGGCTGTCTTTGCCATCAAGAGTCATTCATCTTTTTATATTAGTCCACTTCTTTAGCTGTGAGCTGTTCACTCTGGTAAGGCAGAGAATTGGAAGGAAAATGGGTTCTGTGTGAGTGCAACTGTTGAACTGTTTGACTAGATAGAGTGAGAGATATTTATGGAAGTGAAACATGTGGAGAGGATAGGACAGAATGTTCAAGTATGCTGAATAACTGTAGTGTACCACAACCTGAAGTAACAAAGTCACTCTAGGGTTTGTAATAATTCAGGCGCAGACATATGGGAAAAGTGTTAAAGAAGACTTAAACTCATGCTGCATCATAATCTCATACTGAAAAGTCAAGAAAGACCAATCGGGAGTACATTTATTCACGTTACGTGTACTTTCTGTTGTTAATACCTTTTACCATCCCCTTTTTGTCCATAGGACAGCACTTACTCTCTCCTACATTACACATAGTTGGAGCACACAGAAAGGAGGCTCTGTGGCCGACCACATGGGTCTTCTCTTAGGCCAGGCGTCTGCAACCTGTGGCTCTGGAGCCACAAGTGACTCTTTGGATCTTTCACAATTTATCTTAATAATTTTGGCTAAAAATTAGAACTAGCTAATATTTTTTAAATTTAAATATACGAACGTTTTTACAGTTTTTAATTTTATTTCTGCTGTATTTGCACTGAATTTCCATAAAGAATGACATTAAAAGAACCAGAAAAATGGTTTTAGATCTGTTTTTCTTGTCATTAAGTTGGAATCTGTGTAATTTTAAAATTTTTTACATATCTTTCCATCTTTTGGTGGTAAATCTTATGTTTATCTTTATTTTAAATCTTAAAAGAAGAATTAAAATGGTGGTTCTTCCTACAGTAGATATTGATCTAAAATTATAAGTTTTTTCAAAAAGTTGTATGACATTTGTGGCTCTAAATGAGTTTAATTTGCTGACCTGAGATGAAAAATGGCTCTTCAGGCTGTAGCGGTTGCAGATCCCTTTCTTAGGTTCATGTCTCTTTAGGTTACGCTAAAGGTTAGGATTTGGGTCTAGGGGCTGGGATGCTAATAGAAGAGGTAGACTTTGTGTCTGGTGAAGCAATTCTATGTTGATTTGATCATATGTTTTGGGTTATTATCTCATTGAAAGACCAAGTGATGACCCATTTTCACTTTTCTGTCCACCAGATTTTATTTAAAATCTTCAGGTATTGCTGGGTTGCAGATGACGTCGTATCAATGTCATGAAATGCAGATGGGGGCAGGAAATAAATTTCCTTCTGTTGATTCAGCGCCTAAATGCCTATATTCTGTGCCTTGTACAGTTGTTGCAACCACTCTATTCGGGAGAAAGATAAACTTTTTTCTTGTGTTCCGAAAGTACTGTGGCACAAGGGTGTTAATTAAAAAAATGTACAAAAAAAAAGACAACAAAAGTGAATCAACAATGTCCGGCTAAAAACAGGAGATACGGAAATGGACAATGCAAGAGTTTGCAGTGACCACCTTCTAACAGGTAAGGATGGTGTCATTTATTAAATCGTATTTTATATTTTATTCAACAATTACTTAGACAGACAACCATTATTTTTAATGGGGTTTCTGTATCTCTCTGTGAATGGTTGACCTACCTTGGAGAAATGCAGTATGACTCAACATCAACATATACATACAATTCCAGCATGAATTTGGGTTTACAGAAGCTAGATAAATTATTTACAAGTAGATCCAAGCACATAGAAATAACAAGGGTTAACTCGTTGTTAGCATTAGTGGTAGCATTGTTATCATAGGCTAATTACTTAAAGCAACACAATTCACTACTTACCTGGGCAGAAACAAGGCAACAGCCTTTTAAAGCTTTTTTGGCTCCAACATGGTTGACCCAACCTGAAACAAAATAACTGCAGGCTTCGAGACTTTTGAAAGCCTTCAGACATTAGGGTACTCGCTGTCATTCATTTTTCTGTCTTTTGAACCAGAGCAAATCATTTCCTGCCCCCATCTGAATTTCGCACGTCATCCAGGTCACATGACTGCAACCCAGCAATTTCAAAATCTTCACTATGCCATGCACACAGCCTGCAGTGTTTGTTGCTGAAAAGCTTTATCTTATCCCCCAGTTTTCAATGGTGTTGAAAGACACAATGCCACTAAAAAAATATCCTTCTTACACATTTAACTTAAATCATGCCAACACATTTTTGGACAAAATTCCACTGCATGAGAGTTGCTGACAGGACTTGATGTTCCACAAAATGCACTTCATTTCTTCAGGTGCAGAACCATATACCATGTGATTTTCAATACATTGGCGGCATATCGCTTCTCATCTGGCCACACAGAATTAAAGTTAAAGTCCCAGTGAAATTTAATCAAATTAACATGTTAACCATTGTGGTGGTAGAACTGAAAAAGGCTTTTCCTGACATCACTGCTAAACAACCAGGTGTCATGCTAATAGCATTCAATGGTTACTATGGGAATTCAAAGATCCCAGGATCTTACTCATTGCTGCATTTCTCTATTGTGACTGTGAGTTTTGGATATTTTTTTTACACCCATTGCCATCCTGTTCACTGTGGGTGGGGGTAAGATACTGTAAATATGGATCCTTGCTGATTCTAGTGGCCACTGGCTTCCTCTTCATCTTCCTCTTTGGTTCTTAGCTGGATTGAGTGGTCGTCCTTATAACAGGTAAGCTCTTGTGGTCATCTCTGGATGTATGATGCTTCCAACGATGCTTTTCCACACTTTGTAGTCCATGATGCTGGCATGAAAACCATAGCTTGATTAAGGTCAAGATATCAGTACTTCAGATCATCTTCACTTTGCTTTACCCATAAATTTTTTTGGTAGGTTGCTTTGGTGTTCATTATGTAGTTCTGGCCAAACCACTGCAGCTTGTTGCTTTGGACTTATTCTTAAATAGTTGGTTGCTGATCTCGGATGGTGTTATGTAGAGAGACTCCAAGGATTGGATAGAGACATTTTTTGAAATTTCTTAAGTATTTCAATTCTTGTTTGAAAATAGTCCAGGTAATCTTCTCCAAGAATGGGGCTCAAGCCGATTTCCAAAAGGAGGAAGATCTTGGAAAACCCTTCCAAGATGGCCTGAACCTTGCATCTGAGGAAATCAAGTCAAGCCAAGCCAAGTCAAGTTTATTTGTGTAGCACATTTCAGCAACAGGACAGTTCAAAGTGCTTCACATTATGAAAACATAAAAACATCATAAACACATCAAACAGTCACCGGTTGTGAGACCAATAACAAACATTACATTTTGTCAGTTGCCATCATTAAAAACATTACCACACATTAAATATGTCGGTCAATGTTCCAGTTATTATGTCTCTAAACAGGTGGGTCTGGAGCCAAGGAGGGTGGGCTCCCTCCCCTCTCAGCTCCATTTCCAGCTACAGTTTTGGGAGATGGCTGCTTATCGTTTTTTGGAACACCGTGCACCAGCTGGCTTTGTGTTTGTCCTTCTGGGACAATGATGTCATTGTTTGCATTGTCCTGTGTTTGGAGAGATGACCTTCTCTTGTTAATTAACAGTGTTGAAAATATTGGCAGTGAAAAGTTTTCCATCTTTATATACGTCGATTCCATCTTGTCTGAAGAGATGATAGCGCTCCCAGACAGTCTTGTGATTATCAATGAGGTTCATGGAGCTGGCAGAGCATTCTTTAATTTATTTATTAATCATTAGCAGTCTGCTGTAATTCTCATCTCCACGTCCAATTTTCGGTATTGGTCCGCTTAAAAACACCTTCATTTTCAGATTTCCAACTATGCTTAGAAGATGACAAAAATCATTTTTCAGTATTTCCGATTTTTGCTTAGCCAGATCATTAGCTCCAGTGTATATGATTAGATTCTCAATCTTTGGCTTATCAGTGGTTAATGGGAATATTTTCTCTGTTATATCAGCCACTGTGCCCTTAGGAAGCAGATTACCTTTTTTCTCTTTGTACTGCAAAGACAATAAATTCCATTTACTGCTGCATCCCCAACAACAAGAATTTTTGGCATAAATTTTGGTTTCTGGGTCACTTTAGGAGGTGGTTGTGTTGGTCTTGTCTCATACCTCTTGTTGATGTTTGGAGGAGAGGTGTCCATCATAGGCTTCTGCTGCAGAGCAACAAACCTGTTTTTCAGTGGAATGCCAATGGAGTTTAGCATTTGGGTTTCCACCTGGAAACATGACAGGATGTGTTATTGCTCAAGCTGGCTTATTAGTCCTTGGTACCGGAGTCAAGGAAGGTGGAATCATGTCAACTCCAGCTGCTTGTTGTTTTTTCTTTAGTGCTGGTGTTGATGAGGGAATGTTTCGGCTCAGTGCTGGCCATGCTTTATTATCTAGGTGAGGGATCCATCCTGTTAGATGTCTAGTCAGATCCAAAGTATGAGATTTATGTTTTGGCTTAGTTCTGAGACAGTTCCAGGTGGTTGAGCTGCTTACTGAGGTGCTCAGAGGCTGTTTGTTGTTTTGAGACATCGGTAGAGTTGTTTCATTTTCAGAACCTGTGTTGATCTCCATATTTACCTCCAGTCAAGAAATCTTCAGTTCTATCAGCTGAAGTCTTTGTATAATACTACTAATGTACCTGGTGTCGTCTAGAGGCATCTTGCTTATTTATCTTGGAAGTAGAAAACATAGGGCAAAAAGTAAAGTAAATAAAAAAATCCCATAGTGCTTTAAATCAGGGGCTGATGACCTATCCAGGGTGTACCCTGTCTTTTGCTCAATGACCTGTATTGCAAATCCTTTCTTTCTTTCTCTGCTGGAGGATTTCTTGTTTTCTAGCAAAGTGAGCTGAGCAGGAGAAGTGATAAGGTCAGAGTCCAGTTCTCAAAGATCTCTGCAATGCAGAACATAGTGGGCAATACCAGACTATTGTCCTTTAATATGATAATTCACTTGTAGCTGATGTCATATTATTGAAAGGTCAGGGACAGCTGCAGTGGTTATTAATGAGGATCTAAGTTAGACTGAGGATTAATCAGTGCAAGACCTTATCGTAGAGGTAGAGTTATGATATAAAAGATTTGACTGAGCAGCTTGGCAGCTTATTGAGCAAAGTAACTTTAGCTGCTTGCAAAATGTATGCAATCATGGGAAAGAGAAAGTTCCAATGTCTGTCACTATATGGGGACTATAGTGACAGACTAGTGGAAAAACTAAGAACATCATATAATTCAATAGCTTGAACAACCACTTTTGACAGCAATAACCTGAAGTACTAGTATGTATGTGACTTCATCAGTATCTTACATTGTTGTCGAGAAATTTTGGCTCACTTGTCGACCAAGTGGAAGTCTTGCCTTTAACTGGACCATCACGATTTTCAAGTGTACTTTGAAACACTGTCCTGTTTCATTGTCTAGTTTGGACCAGGCTTCAGCTTTCAGGCTGTTGTTATGCAGATAAGTTTATGAGCAACTGAATGTCTTCAAGGTGCCTAAGTTTTGTGATTCAAAGCTAAGCCGAAATCATCACACCTCCTCCACCATGACTGACAGGTGGTATGAGGTGTTTGTGTGAATATACTGTGTTTGGTTTTCACTGTTTACATTGCACATGGAAAAAAATCTCTGCTACTATACTTTGTTGTCATCCATCTGAAGGACATTACACTAGAAGTCTTGGGATTCATTTAGATGCAACTTTATTAACATATGATGACATGTTCTTTTATTCTTGTCCTGTCATGAACTTTAAGCTAAATGAAGCACATGGCATTTTCATGAGGTCAGGTCAGAAGAGTTTAACATGAAGCTTCTCTTTTTTTTTCTCTCTATTTCTCTAAATTTCACCATCTGACCTGGGGATGGATTTCCTGCAATGTTCACTCCTGGGAAGAATGACAAATGTTTGAAGTGTTTTACAAGTCTGGATAATCTTTTTATCTGTATAATAATGGGCCTCAGAAAAGGTGTACTTAGTTTACCCTTCAGGGTAACTATTTACTACTTACCACCAGGCTGCTCTGTCTGGGAATTTTAGGAAATCTAGTAATTTTCCTTAATATTGGACTAAATTTCCAACGAGCAATTAAGTATGGACATGTTTGTTTTTCAGTAGTCTTATTTGTTCAGTGTTCCTGACAAAAAGAAGCAATTTATCTAGAAAGGTCTTCCTAAAGACAAACATGATAGGACTGTAATTAAAGATTGCCTGATATTTTTATTAAATAATGCTTAAGCAGTATTCCCTGGTTGGTTGCTTGGTGGTAGATCCACAGCTTCATCTGTATGTCTCTTTGTGCTCAGTTTCTGGAGAAGGATCAGTGAAAGTAGTGAACAGGTGTGAGCAGGTGTGCTGAAAAGGTTTGATCTCTGCTTCTGTGGCCTCATTCATCTGTCTCTGTCACATCCACCTGCGGCTCCTTGTCAACAACTCATTGTCATTCTAGAAACATGACTGTCCTCCATACTGTTTATACTGTCTGGCGGAACTTAGCTATTATGCTTATTATATGCACAGATCTTCCACGATGAGGAAAGAAGATGCTGCTCCATCTCTGACACTGAATATGAAAAATGGATTTGTCATCATGTAAATTTAAAACTTTATAAACTTGTGGGCAAAAAAAGCGTCTTACAAAACATGTGAGGTAAAATGAGTATTTTCTTAAAATCCTCTGTAATCTTGATTTAAATACATTTAATGCAAATAAATTAGCTTAAGAAGGGAAGTGTGATTCTCTATGAGCAAAACTTTAAAAAGTACTCATATTCAACAAAAGGTATTGATTACCTGCTTCATTTAGATTTTTCTCTCACAAAAATATATATGCAAAAGCTTAGGATTTTTTTTTTTGCTTCACTTGGCATAAAAAAGATTCAACATTTGCCCATAAATTAAGTTTTTTACTTGCATGTCTGTTTTACAACTTGTGAAATAATGAAAGTAACGTGATCCAATGTAAAGTTTGCAGAAAATTTGCCCTTTTACTAAATGAACAATATGAGACTGCAAGTTAGAATTTTGTCTCCAAATGGTGTCAGTGAATATTAGATTGGTGGTATGGTACATTTACTGTTTGAAATACTACAAATAAAAGCCTCTACTAACACAAAAGCCGTTCCTTTCACTGCTCGCTTTCTTCTCTTTCTTCCCCACTTACCAGACATGTATAATATGCAAATAAGCACAATAAGCAAAAGAAAACTTATAAAGGGTAAAAAAGAAAGCCTCCTTTTTTTTTCAAGCTTTCATAGTGCTCCCAGTAAGATGCCGCCCTTGGTGGTGAACCATGTTGACCTATAAAGAACTGCCTCTGCTAGTATAATAAAGAAAAGTTTAAAAGCGTCCAAATACAAATTTAAAAGGCTGGGTGGCAGTATTCCGCCTTGTTCCACATTCTGTATATACAATGTATAAAAATACACTTTTCTCACTCTATGGTGTAAAATCAGACTTTCCTTTTAGTCTTCACTGTGAATTAAGAAAAAAATTGTATTTGCTAAACGCTAATGAGAGAGAGACCTGATTGTGCCTGATTATGTTTGCAAATTTAAAACTCCATCACTCCATTTGATATAAACATGAACATCAACTGTGGCCACTAAAACACTGTGCTCCTCAGGTGTCCAGCAGCCCAAGGTGTATCTCTTTTGTGCAGGAGCTCTCAAGTTCAAACCTTGAGAAAAACATTTTTTTTCCCTTTTGCTTGTTTTTACTGTCTCTGATCTATGCTGATTTAACAAGTCTTTTTAATGACTTACAGTTTAATTTATATCTAAACAAATCCTTGGAATGATGTTTATGCAATTGGTGAAGAGTTTTAGTGCAAAGATAATAGCAACCACAAGCTTTGGCATGACAGTGCTTTCAATAGCATCTCTTTGGGGAAGCAAGACCACTTCACAAAAGAAACCATTTTAAGGCACTTATAACCAGGTTCTTGTCTTCATGATTAATCAAAGGGTTTTGCCTCTCCATTCAGTAGCTTCTATCCAGTGACAGCCTCGAGCAAAGTACTGTGGAGAAAGCCTTAATCCATCTGTCCCCCTCCCTCTCCATTCTTCCATTACTTGTAAAAAAAAAAAACACACTAAATACTTGAACCCCTCTGCATAAATCAAATACATTGGACAGCTATCAGATCTACGGCTACCAAACTTTGCTCCTCCTTAGGGTGTAACTGGACCTCTAAGAGTACAGAAGGCACTTTTAAGATTTAGTCATTTCATTTGCACACAACAGACAAACTGCATTGTCAACAACTTATGTGAAGTCTTTACTTCAAGTCTTTACTTCACATTCAGTCAGACACTATGATTAAAGTATTGATGGTTTTCAGTTCACCCACAGACAACATATCTAAAGGGCAAGTGTCTGTTGCTTTACCTGAAAAGTCAGCAAGTTTCAAATTGCTCCTTTTTCTCAGAGGAAGCATTGCCAGTTTTGTCAGTTATGCTTCTTTCCAGGTTTGTTGCCCTGAGAAGTCAATGCTTTGATCATTAAAGAAAAACTAGAAGGTATTTTGATGACATTATGGGGCATTTTGCTTCGTTTTATGTACATGTGCCATCTCATTTTCTTTTACACCCCTTCATTTCATATGATACACGTTTATTCAGTTTCAGCTTTTTGATCAAGTTCTTGGGTGTAAGTTGCATGAGGTTCCTAAGAAACTGAAAAGGAGGCCCGAAGCTTTGAATCCAAGTATATATGTGAATCAATGGAAGAATATCTTAATAGCAGGAAAGCTAAAGTTTCCAGAAGAGTCCAGAACTAAATTCACCGAAAGAGGGATGTGGATGAGCGATGTTCTCATAATCTGAGAGATCTGGATAACTTCACCAAGCTGGCAAATTTGATCAAGTCAAGATGTGGAATGCTGACTGATGCCTACCAATGAAAACTGGAAACTGGAAGAAAAAAAGATTTGCAGAGTTATGCAGCCAGGATGTTGCAGTTTTTACATTTTTTTTAATTTACATTTTTTTGTAGATAAATGTCACACTGAAGGTGGAAAATATTTTGAAAATATTAGGGATCAGCTCTATGTAAAAAAAAAAAAAAAGATGACATTACTGCAAATTCTGCCTTTTAGTGACATCTTTGATCATGTTCTTGCGTTCGTTGATATGAAAACATGCATCTTGAGGTAATCAGCAGGACGATATCACTGTCTCAAGTCAAAGTAAGAAAACTGAACTGAGCTGTGCTTTGTAGGTGATTTCATGTTTTTTTTTTCCTCTATACATGAGAAATCCGAAGTAAGCCTTCAAAAAAGCAAAGAAAAACAAGATATGCTACTAAAGAGTGTTTCACAGAGATTTTATGCAGTAAATTATTAAGAAGTTGTTGAAAGAGCGACTTGGGGCTCATAAACTATTGATTCATTTGGTGATAAGTGCTGGTAAGTTTTCACACATCTTTCATCATCATCAGACACAGCAGCAGACAGCGTTCTTACCTCTGACTGTTCAAATGGTCACCTCCTTTTAACAAGTTGTTTTGAAGATGCCGTTTTTGAATAATAAAAAAAAAAGACTAATATTGCAGTATATCATTTGTTCAAGAGTTATATTTTGTTTAATACCTAATAGTATGGTTTAATGTACTTATAGACACTGACGTGGGATTGAAGTTCTTCCATTCAACGGCAGAATGAGTTGCTTTCAAACTGTCATTGTCAGCTTTGTGAAACAGCTCCCATGTAGCTGGAGCTCAACAATGGAGTGGAGGTCACCCTGATACATTTTAATGATATACACTTAGGAAAGAGATAATTCATCTCAGGAAGTAGGACAAGCACATGGCATTTTGTAGAGGTCAATCAATATGAGATTTTAAATTGTACCCAGCTTCCTCTCTGCAGATGTATCTGAACAGAGAAAGAGGAAGAAAATAGCAGTAGGTATGGGCATTCTTGTCAGCTCATATGAAACTGGGGTATTGGTTGTCTTTCTGCTCTCTCTGTTGGCTGCCTTTCTTCCTATGTGTGAAGCACACCAACAGAAGCATAAGAATCCTTTTGGTTTTTCGAAATAAAACCTCCCTTTCTGTTTTCCTTTCGGATTCAGTCTTGAGAAAAATGATTTGTCCGTTACACATTCCTTCTGTTTTTGCTGTTTAGAGAGAAATGATTAACTAAATACCATGTTATCATAGAAGACACTTGTTTCAAAATTGGATTCCAGCCAATGGGTTATGCCGTCATGTCCAAAAATGTTTCATTTACCTTAGATATAACTGGCTAGTCTTTTTCTAGAAACTCCTAGGCTTTACCTAAAGTGTCAGGAAATGTCATGTTATTTTACAGACAGAAAATAACCAGAAAGTTAAGGTGCACTGTGACCAACAACAAACAGAAAATCCTTTCCAACACTTTTCCTTATGCCTCATTGTTCCTCATTTTTCTCTTTCAGCATTTTGAAAGACATTCTGAGAGTCCCTTAGGTGAACTACAACATCAAAGAGAAGAGGGTAGAAGAGGGGGACTGTAAGTAAGTAAGTAAACACCCTTGCATCCTTCATTTATTGAACTATGTGATGTATATAAATCCCACCTGTGGCACACATTTCATATCACTTAAAAGTGACTGCTCTTTCTTGTTGTGTTTTAGCTCCTCCATCTTGATGCGCCACTCTTCATCCCTCTTTCACAGCCTTAGAGGAACAGAGAGGTGGAACAGATATGAAGCAGAGATGACACAGCATTGCTGATTTTTCTCCTAACCCTTAATTTAACTTGAAAATACTCATCGTGCTTGACCCCCTTTCTAGTTAGCTGAAAAAAGACTGAATGTACACATCTCTAAATAGAATGGTGCACGTTTTGAGTTCCAGACATTTGTTGGGTGTAACAAAAGGATTATTAGATACAGTGCTGTGAAATATTTGCCCTTTGACAGATTTCTTCTGTTTTTGCAGTTTTGCCATATTTAAATGTTTCACATAATCAAACAACTATCAGATACATATAGCCTAAGTAAGAACAAAATATAGTTTTCAAATGATGATCTCAGTCATTAAGGGCAAAAGCTATCCAAACCAGTTGGCCCTATTTAAAAAGCAATTTTCCACTAAACATAATGGTTGTGACACCCTTATCAGCAATAACTGTCATCAGTTGTATAATATAACTGGTGATGAAACTTTTACTGCACTATTATGAGGGATCTGTTCCACGTTGAGAGGAGCCAGTTGAGGTGGCTTGGCCATCTGATTAGGATGCCTCCTGGACACCTCCCTGGCACGTCCCACCAGGAGGAGACCCAGAGGAAGACCCAGGACATGCGGGAGGGACTGTTTCTCAGCTGGCCTGGGAACGCTTTGGGATTACCCTGGAGGAACTGGCCCAAGTGACTGGGGAGAGGGAAGTCTGGGTCTCCCTGCTTAGGCTACAGAACCCGCGACTCGACCCCGGATAAGTGGTAGAAAATGAATGGATGGATGGATGTTTAAGGTCATGCCACAACATCTCAATTGGATTTAAGTCTATACTTTGATTAGGCCACTCCAAAAAGTTATTTTTAAAAAAAAATGTGTTTATTAGAGGTGGGTTTCAGGTCATTGTTCTGGTGAATAACCCAAATGTGCTTGAGTTTAAGGTCACAAACTGATGGATGGATATTCTCCTTCAGGATTTTCTGTTAGACAACAGAATTAATGCTTCCATTAATTATAGCGAGTCAACCAGGTTCTCAGAAAGCAAAGCATCCCCTCATCATCATACTACATCAAGATGTTTCTAGTTAATGTGTGGACTTTGTGTTCTTTTAGCTGGGTAGTGGTTTTCACTTTGGAACTCTCCCATGGATCCCATTTCTGGCCAGTCTCTTACTTACTGTTGAATTACCTTAAGTGAGGCAACGAAGCCCTGAATAGCTTTAGATGTTGTTCTTGGTTTCTTTGTGACCTCTTGGATGAATCCACAGTGTGCTCTTGGAGTAATTTTGGTTGGTCAGCCATGGCTATGAAACTTCTCCACTATTCTATGTTTTTTCCCATTTGTGGATAATCAGTGATTCGCTAGAGCCTATGTGTATATTGCTATTCAGACCGATAAATGTCAATGATTTTCTCATCTGTTCTTAAATTTCTTTTCATTGAAACATGATGTGTTGCTTTTGGAGATCTTGTAGCCCATCTCATGGTGTCAGACAGGTTATATTTAAGTGATTTCTTTATGCAGGTTGGACAGTATATTTTTCACATACAGCGAGATTGGTTTGGACAACTTTTGTCCTCTAATAAATTAAACAATCAAATTTTTGTCAGAATTGCTTCCTATGTATGGTTACATATTAAAACTAAGAAAAGCAAACCCAGCAGGGAGTAAATACTTTCGCAATGTGTGTAAAAATGAGCAGAAACATTAATTTGGTGTGTAGTTTGTTGCTCTGCATGTCATCAACTCGTGAAGCAGACAGTGCCTTATTAAAGGAAGACAGAAGCATTCGCACGATGTCATTCCAGGAGTAAAGCACTGTTAGTGGTGTTGGTTTAATTTCCTGCTTGTGTTTTGTCTCCTACTGTCTGATGAATCAATGTTACTTAGTGCTTCCTTTAAACCACTGCAAACAGATGAGCAGTGGTGTAAGAATTGTCTGTCTGGAGTCTCTCATCAGTATCAGCTGCTCTCTGCGGAGTGGTAATGAGCAATGTTTGTGCTTGTTTAAATTGCTGTGGACAGATCCACTTTAAAAGCTGTCCATTCATCTATTCCAGTGAAAGGATATTTTAATAAAGATTTAAAACGAATTATCGATGTCTGGTCCAAAACATTCATAAGATGTTAAACCATGACTGAAGAATTTATACAGTATCGAAAAAGATTAAATTATACAGACATACACATTTGTACAGTGGTTGTCTAAAGTATTCTCACCCCTCAAAGCATATAATTGTAAAGTGTAAGAAAAAATGATTTAAAATGATGAATTGGGATTCAACCCCCTGTGTTAATGCTGTAAAACCACTTGTTCCTGCAACAAGAGCTGAAAATCTCTCTCTATCTCTCTATCAGCTATGCACATATTGATGAAAATGGTTTGCCTAATATTTATGCAAAATAGCTCAAGAGCAGTCAGATTTGATGGGGAGTGTTGGTGAACATCCATTTTCAATTCTTGCTAGGGATTCTCCACAAAATTTTGAACTAAACTTTGACTAGGCCATTCCGTTGTAGCTCAAGCTGTATATTTAGAGTCATTGTCCTGCTGGAAGGTGAACCTCCACTCCAGTCTCAATATTTTTGCAGCCCTTTTCTTCCAGGATTGCCCTTTATTCAGTTCCATTCATTACCTATCAACTCTGACGCTTCCCAGTTGCTGCTAAAGAAAAGCATCCCCATAGTATGATGCTGCCACCACCATATTTTACCAATGGGAGGGTATCTTCAGGCTGATGTGCAGCATTCATCTTCTGCCAATAAATAATGTTTAGCATGTTGTATTTGCATGTTGTGGCGTTTTTCAAAGTTCTATTTCAATTACTTTATTGACTTTGACAGTAATCTTAAAGTTGCTATGATTCAATATTTTTGACAGAGGACTCTGTCCGAACAAGGACTTCAACACTGTTTAATTCTATAACTCAAAAAGCTGCAGTCTAAGATAACAACGAGGATGAATGAAAATTAAGAAAAACCCTGACTTGAAATAGTTTCTTAAACAAATGTGATGATCCATTGAAATTTGTAATACTTAATAAATGTCATCATTTTACTTGAAATCGATTTGGGTCATAAAAAATCCTTAAAGCGGATGACCAGCTGTGTATGCTCCTCATCCCAGAGATCTAATAGAATGATAAATATCAGAGAAAAGAAATAAGAGGCTCTCAGAACCAATTCTTAAGGCTAAGACCTCAATCAGTCAGATAAATGAAACAGAGGGATGAAATCTGACGGGTTTGCTTTACTCCAAAGAGAGGTTGCATCGCTAAGTTTACAGACAGAATGATGTCAAAGCTCAGCTTTGCTGAGGGCAATGCTACACCTGTTTTCTTAAAATAACCAAGATGGGTCAAAGATTTAAATAGCACTCGATCATTGACTAAAATGGCAAACCCATTTATGCAGAATGAATAAATACCTCAGAGCATCTCCCTTTGGAGAATAGTTTGGTTAAGCACAACAAACTTACACTCACTATAGAAACACCAACTTGGTAACTTGGTATCTTATGAGACAAACCAACTCAAAGTAGTGCATCATTATGAAGAGGACAAAAATGACCCCAACCACCTTTCTATGCAGTTACAGCTGCAAGTATCTACCAGCTTTAAACTTAAAATTTTAACCCGGTCTTTATTGTACCATAGCCAATAATCAATTAAAATACACATTTAGCACATGTCAAAATCAGTCTCGAATTGTTGTAGAACAATAATATGAAGTATTTGTAAACCACAATAACATCACTGATTGTATGTTTCTGGTTGCTGTTCTGCAGGAAGGCTCTCTGGTTGAGTTCGGAGCTGCGCACTTTAAATCAGACCTTTGGGAAACTGCAGAACGAAGCTGTGTTGTGTTATGTTTAAGATCAGATTGCACTGTGTGTCACTGAATCTAATTAGTCTGGATGACTGCACTGATTTAAGTATATGTTTCTGTATTTAAATTAGATCTACTCATTTTCTAAATTGCATTGAGATCATTTGTATTTCAATTTGGCACGCTATAAAGAAACTGAACATAAACAGATTGTTTTGGTCATTTTTCATGACCTCTATTATCCAGGTTTACCTGCTAAATGGAGCAAAGGAGCATTGAAGAAAAGAGTTATTTGAGTTTCTTTTCATAATATTTGACCCCTACCATCAACCACACACAGACATAAAGGTATTGTAAAAACAATTTGAATGTTGTGAAAAAGTTATATTTTTTGTCACTCATTCCAGAAAGTGAAATACATGTATATTAAAATCTGTTAGACAGAGAGTGAAATATTTCAACACTTTCTTTCTTGTAATGTTGATGATCATTGCTTAGAGGTGATGAAAATCCAAAATTCAGTGTCTCTGAAAATTTGAATATTACATAAGATCAATTAAAAAAGGACATTTTAAACAAAAGTATCAGGCTTCTGAAAAGTATGTCCATTTCTCTGCATTCAATACTTGGTTGGGCCTCCTTTTGCAGATGCACACATAAGACCAAGTGACGCTAAATGATGTCATGATTTTGATGCCTTCTACTCACACAGAGCAAACTTTTTTTTTGACCTCTCCTTTTTGATTCAGTTCCGAGGACAGAATTACTAAAACACATCAGCGAGAAGGCAATGTAGATTTATGAAAATTTATTGATCACATTCGTTGTAATACAAGCTTCTGTGAGGAAAAGCCTCATAAGTCAGAACGATTAAGTGTTTTTGGTTTAATACCAAGGCATGCCCTATAAGGATGAAGACTTGTGAATATAATCAATTCATCCCAACTCCAGTGGCATAAATCTTCCGCAGAAGTTGCAGAAGTTGCAGGTGTGGACAAACTTTGCTAAATCTTTTATTATTTATTCATCTAATTGATCAAAATGCAGGGTAGTTCATCTTTGGCCATAGTTTTAGTTTTCAAACCTTTTCAGTCCAACTGTAATTGCTGCAACAGTGATGAGAAGAGGACTTAGTGTGTTGCGGGGTGTTATAACCCTAATCTCTCGTGATAATATGAGTATTAGCTCATGCAGACCATGACCAGGGTGGTGGTGGTGAAGGGGGTACACTTTAATGACTATTTGAATATTTGAAGATCAACCAAACTTTTGAGTTCTAATTTGACTGAAGTCTTTGGCATGTTGATTTAATGGTCAATTTGACATGTGCCTTGGTTTCATGGCTGCAAAATGAATCTAGATGATCCTGTCTCCACTATTGTGTTTGACTGCTTATGATACTTTTACTATATGTGGTTAGGAGGTGGAGGTGGAAGTGGGATGCTTTGCTGCAGCAGGACCTGGCCAGTTCACCATTAAAGTAACTACCATGGGTTGTGTATTAGAGGGTGCTTAAAGAAAAGGTGAGACCTCCCTAAAAAAGATTTGGATGAAGTAGAACTGAACACTGCAACATGATATTCACCCAAAACTTACAAGTAGATCCACTGAAGACTGGCTGAGAATTAAGAAATGGGAAATGATCCAAGTTCAAATATTGAACTTATTGAGATGCTGTGAGGTGACTTGAAACAGGCTGCACATGCAGGAACATCTCAACCTGAAAGTAAGAAGTGGGACAAATTGTCCTCAGAATGATGATGGAGACTAGTCAATGACTTCAAGAAATGACTCCCTGAAGTGATCTTAGCCTCAGAGGGTAACACCAGCTAGTATGGGGAAGGATTTTTACTCAGCTAGAATGTTTTTTCTTGATTTTTTTTCATTTAATGAGTTAAACAATGATCAAGTGCATTCTAGATTAAAAAAAAATTAGATCAGACATTTATATGAACATTTCTTAACGTCGAACTCAATACCTAATTGGGTTTTCTTATTTTTCACGATTATTTCTATATAATTCTCTGTGAATTAGTGACAAACTATAATAAAATTAAGCTTGTTAATCCCATCTTTTATTTAAGTAGGTTGTTGCATGTGCCTATGACCCCAACAGAGAATGGCCTAAATGCACCATTTAAAATCCTTATTAAAAAAAAAAAAAAAATAATAATAATATGAGATTCATATTAAAGGTTTATGTAAGTGTACTTCTGAATGCTATTGACTCAGAGCAGGTTGTTCCTGTTTTTCTTATTTATCACAACTAACTTCAGTGGTAGCAGAATAATCCATTCCTCTGTTCCACAGATACTTTTGGATTTGAGCCTGTCCCACGACAAACATACTGGCATGACCTTTGACCTTGTGACAATGTGGAGCCTAGCTGTAGCTGCAGTGGGAGATCCTGGGTGTCAAGGAAACAGAAGTTGAGCAACAATTGGAGGTGACAGCTCATTCATCACGGCCAAGGTATCCGTTCCACTGAGTAGAGCACATTCTCCACCCAAGACTGCATCTGGCTTGCTTAATTAAAAACAGGAGCGCAGTAAACAACTTCAATAATTTATTCTCTTTTTTTCTTGAAGGGATACATCATTAAAAAGCATTCTTTTGATGTTCAACGCTGTATTTTTTTTGTCTTGAATGAAACATTAAATTGAGTTGTTCATTTAGAGGACATGCTTTATTATTTGCTTTCTTCTGCTGTTTTGTTTTTCACTGCTGTGTGGCCTTGTTAAGTGTGTTTGTGTGTGGATGAGATACTGCCCGACTGTTCCTAATAGACAAAAGAAAGTGATTGGTTAAGAAAATTTACACTCACACCTGGAGCTGCCTTCTTCAGGACAAACTACGTGACTTAAACAGCACAGCAAATATTCAAACTAACACATCTGAGCTGCGTTCAAAGGAGCCGCCATGTGTGGGATGAAATCAGGTTTACCAAAAAGACAAACCATTTTTATCACCTATAGCTGAATCAAATAACAATGATCATTTTTTATTAAAGTAACACCGGTTCTTGGGATATGAGTGGGCCATAAGTTTACATACTTTCATCATTAGCAGGTGACATTCATTTTAGGCTGTTGATGAGGCATTCGAACTAATCTGTTTTGTTGGAAAATACCATAAAATTCAGTTTGTAAATAGTACAGATATACCCCAAAAGACTTGCAGCAGTAATTGCAGTGAAAGGTGATTCTATAAAGTATTTCTCAATGGGGTGGGCATGGTTGTGTGGAACAGGAATTCAAATTTTTCAAAAACTTTCACATAAAACTCCAATAAAATACAATGAGACTTGTAATGAGATCGAATATGAAAAGTTTAGAGAATCCAAATTTTATATCAAGGAACGGTTTTTCGTTTTTAATGGTTTAAAGAGAAACTGGCGGATTTCAGAAATAATCTCAGTTAGATGGATGAAAAATATCCAAGCAGCTCTGTGTTATGCTTTTTTGTTTTTGAGGAAACAGGAGCTTCAAAACAATCAGTCCTTTTTAATTGTAATGTTCCCTTTAAAATCTCCACATCTTTGAGAAATCCTGAAAGTAGAAAGCACACCACCATAACTACTTCTTGATTTGAAATTACCCACAGTGCGGTTTCTCTCTCTCGCTGTCTTGTCTGGTTACCACCTTTATCTTGGTTCCTTGAAAGCACCTACACCTCTTGCCCTCTCCTAGGTTTCGAATCAATTGTTTGTCCCTGGTTCCAATTTCTTTTGGGCTTTTTCTATACTGTCTGCTCTCTGGCCAATCTGTATTGTGTCTTTCCTAGGACCTGAAATGGTGGAGACTAAGCCAGCCAAGACATCCTAATCTTAGGTAATGGAGGAAACTGAGGTTCATCTTGTTTCCCTCCATCACCCTGAGTTTTATACTCCCAGGTCAGCCATATTTAAAAAAAAAAAAAAAACACCGTTTAAAAAAAATGACATAATTAAATCCTGTAATTCATTCCCCGCTCAGTTTACACCTCAAAACATTTTTAGCTTTCCAATTTTTAGAGATGATTTCTGTTCTCATTATCCAGGTAAACTTTATTCAATCACTCACCAGATTTTTATAATATCATTTAATTACATGATAAGTTGTTTTACTGTCTGGGATATCTGTTTCATTTCCTATTGAAAACCACTTACTGGTTTAATGAAAATGGTTTTAAATCATTATCGGGCAGGAATAAGAATAAATTTGGACTCGATGTTTCCTGGTTGCTTCTCTCTGTCTCTCAGTGATCCATCCATCCATCCATCCATCCATCCATCCATCTATCCATCCAGTGGTCAATAGGTGGGTTATACCTGCACAATCCATGACAGGGCTCTTTGATCATTCTACTTTGTACAATCACTCAAGATCATCCCTTCATCCAACCTCAGAAGTTTTCAATAGAATTTAGGTCTAGTTACTGTGACACCCATGGAAGAAAGTTGTTTCTGTGTCTGGTGAACCTTTTCGGTGTTATTTTGAACACGAGTGTTGGATCACCATCCCGCTAAAAGACAGTTTTTCGGTACAGCCTACCAGATTTTTACATAAAATATTGTGTATTTCAGTGAGGTGCTTTACAGCATATTCATTCATCAACACACTGTTCTGGAGTTTGAGCTGTTCAAAAACTCAATGTTTTTATCAACTGACCAGAGCACACAGTTCCAGTTAAAGTCCCCTTGGAATTGAGCAAACTTTTGTTATGGTAGGGCAGAAAAGACATTTTCTTGGCATCACTTCCAAACAAACAAGGGGCAAAAACATGGAATTAGTTCGTTGTTATGGTAGTTATTTAAAACAAAAATGCCACTCTTTGCTGCAGGCTTTTAGATTTAGTTTATCTTCTTCACTATCCTGCTCACTGTACAGGGAGCCTAGCCAGTGGCTTTAAAGACAAAAGGACATCTGTGTCATGTCATATTTATCTAACCTGGAGCAAAAGAGGGACATGGATTACTTGGAATAGTAAGCCGTTACTGTGAATATTAATACATGTACCTCAGTTACTGGATTGTTTGGTCTCTCGATGATTCTGGTTATTTTGTAAAAGCAGTTCTTGTTTAATATGCTTTTTCTATGATGGAGTATTAGAGCCGGGCTCAGGAAAAAAAAAATGTCATTACTAGAATAAAGTCAAAATAGCACGAGAATGAAGTCGTACAGCATTGAAGTCGAAATGAATTGAGAATAAAGTTGTAATAATACAAGACTAAAGTCATAATATTACCAGAATATAGTCAAAATAATCCAAGAAGAATGTCGTTTGACAAAAAAATGTGAAATATTACAAGAATAAAGTTGTAATAATACGTGAAAAAAGCAGTAATAATACAAGAATAAAGCCATAATAATACCAGAATTAATCCATAATATTAGGAGAATGAAGTGGTAATTTATAACTCCTACATACTTAGTCTTTTCATACATCAGTATCAAATTATTATCAGTAGCAGGACTATGGAATTGTGCAAACCACTGTGTCTATTTTGAAGAAAGAACCACATGAACTAGACGAGCTGGTCATGTCATATAATGATGAATATATCAAAGCTTTTCTCTCATCAAAACAACTTTTTTCTAGTAATTTTATGACATTCTTCTGTTAATATTGCATCTTCATTCAACTAATAGTATGACTTTATTCTCATAATTGAAACAAAAAAAAAAAAAAGAAATCTCTTTGTCTGGCTCTGAGGCTCAGTGGTGTATGTGGCTCTAATACCCCATCATATTTTTTCCTACTGAGTAAATTTTACAAACTTGAAGGCTGGATTTTTTAAATTTTATGTTTAGGTGTGTGTTGTGAGTTTAAAAAACCACAACACACCACTAGGAGTAATACAGCTGTGTGAGTCAGACTGTGAAACTGTTCTTGCTATGCTATGTTTCGATGTGGAGTCCCTGAAGGCAGACAATTGTGCCTCGTTGGGACCCTCCTTGTTAAACAGAGGGCAAAAAAACAATGTGATCTGACTGCAGCAGCTTCCATTTAAGATTTAATTGTGTTTTAATTAAACAGAGAGTCCCAGAGATCTACTTGACTTAGTTTTCATGATAAGTTTTGAGGCTCTGAATTAAACTTGCTGCTTCAAACCACTTAAAAGTACTTGGGGAGGGACAGCTTGGATCAGGATGCTGTTTGAATTCACTCATAGCATGCAAGGCAGACCATCTGAGAAATTCTAAACACAAATAGCTGGCTGTTAGTGTCTAAGTACGATGTTCAGACAGGCAGAGCTGCTCTATAATTGGCTAGCTCGTTGAAGACAGTCCTCCAAGCCTTCTGGGTATCAATGTGGCCTCTGAATGCCCAGAAGCTCTTATCATCCAGAGCACTACCCACCAATGTTGAAAAACCAGGCCCATGACTTTGCTGCAATTAGTATCAATCAGTCTGTAAGCGAACTGTGATACACAAGGTTTTTAAGAATGTGTGTTCAGAAGTAAGGAGATTCAAAGAATTTACTGATCATCATTCCATACACAAGTGGATTCAAATCTCACTCATTTTGCTACAAACTGAACCATAATGAGTCACACCATTTCAATCTCAATAAATGACAATTTAATTCACATGTTATCAATAGAAGCCTGAGACGTATTTCATATAACTGGTTGCATTTTAGGATTTGAGCGTAAGATGACAGTCAAGTGGGATCAAATGTTTGGGTGCGAATATGTAGAAATCACAGTGCAGAGGATGGTTCAGGAAGGCATATAATGGATGCCTGATTTTGAGTTTTTTCTGTGGAATTGTTGAGGATGAGCTGGATGGTGCTGCTGACTTCCGCAACCTGCAACCACCTCTGTTGCAACATGACTAATAGGAGAAGATGAATGGATGAATGGTTGTGTTGGCAACATACAGCGAGTACAGAGAGAAAGAAGGAAGAATGAAAAAATTTCACATCAAACAGAATACGAATGTAATGTGACGACATTTAGAATAAACAGTGACTTTAAAATATTCTGGCCCTGTGGCTTTTTTTTTTTTTTTTTTGGGTTTATTGCTTTAAAGCTTGCTTGTTTTGCTTTTACCTCTTTGATGAGTGAAGCAGCGGGGGATCAGCACATGCCGACTACTTTAACCATGCAAAGCATTTGTAATTAGTGCACAAAAAAGGAAAATGTCAAGCAAACTTCAAACTTCTGTGAACATAGGCATGTAGCCCCCAAAAACAACACTTTGTAGAGGCCAGGTTTTCAATAATTTTTGGGTACAGGTAAGGTTATTAATTTATTAAGACAAAGCATCTCCATCATATTTAGTAACTCAATTTCTAGCTACTTTAGTTGTATTTCTAACAGCAACTTACTGCCAAACATCTAATATAATACACTGCTCACAAATTAAAGGGAACAGTACAATCACACTTCCTAGATCTCAATTAATTAAATAATCCCATTGAAAAACTTTATTATTAACACAGTGGAATTGACTGAGAAGAAAATAACACAAAAATTATCAATGTAAATCAAAATTATTACACCATGGAGATCTGGATTAGGATTCATATATGAAAGTGTAAAATAACATGATAGGCTGATTCAACATCAGTGAATATTCCTCAAGACAAGTCTAAATGAGGTTTAGCTGTGTATGTGGCCTCCACGTGTCTGTATGACCTCCCAACAACGCCTGGGCATGCTTCTGATGAGATGGCGGATGTTCTCCTGAGGGATCTCTTTCCAGACCTGGATTGGAGCATCAGTTAGCTCCTGAACAGTCTGTGGTGTGACGTGGCATTGGTGGATTGACTGAAACATGATGTCCCAACACAAATGTGGTCAACTGGATTCAGGTCTGGGGAATGGCAGGCCAGTCCATAACATCAATGCCCTCATCATGCAGGAACTACTGACACACTTCAACCACATGAGGCCTAGCATTGTCATGCATAAGAAGGAATCCAGGGCCCACTGCACCAGCATATAGTCTCACATATGGTCTGAGGATCTCATCCCAGTACCTTATGGCAGTCAGGGCACCTCTGGCTGGCACATGGAGGGCTGTGCAGCCATACAAAGAAATGCCTCTCCACACCATGACTGACCCACCACCAAACTGGTCATGCTGGAGGATGTTGCAGGCATCATAACATTCTCCACGGTGTCTCCAGACTCTGTCATGTCTGTTAAATGTGCTCAGTGTGAACCTGCTTTCATCCACGAAGAGCACAGGGCGCCAATGGCGAATCTGCCAATTTTGGTGTTCCCTAGCAAACACCAATCGTCCTGCATGGTTTTGGGCTGTAAGCACAGGCCCTATATGTGGATGTCAGACCATCATACCACCTTCATGGAGTCTGTTTCTGACAATTTGAGTAGAAACATACACATTAGTGGCCTGCTGGAGGTCATTTTGTAGGGCCCTGGCAGTGGACCTCCTGTTCCTCCTTGTACAAAGGACAAGGTAGCGGTCCTGCTGCTGGGTTGTAGCCCTCCTACGGCCCCCTCCATGTTTCCTGGTGTACTGGCCTATCTCCTGGTACCTATTCCATGCTCTGGACACTGTGCTGAGAGACACAGCAAATCTTCTTGCCACCGCTAGCATTGATGTTCTGTCTTGGATTAGCGGCACTACTTGAGCAACTTCAGTGGACTGTAAATGATGCCTCTATGCATGACAGCTCTGACAAAATGAAAAAGTGACTAAAAGTTCAACCATAAAGGACGAGAAGAGAGAAATGATCTGTGGTCACCACCTGCAGAATCACTCTTTTATACGGGTTGTCTTGCTAATTGCCTCTCATTTGCACCTGTTGTGTGTTCCATTTGCACAGCAGCAGGTGAAATTGTTTCACAATAAGTGTTACTACTTAACTGGTGACATTAATTCCACACAGGTGTGACTGATTTAGGGTTACACTGTTTTTTTAGATGTTCTCTTTATTTTTTTTAGTAGTGTATAATATAATATAATATAATATAATATAATATAATATAATATAATATAATACTTAGCCAGTGCAGCAGTAGTTTTATCTTTTTATCCACTGGCCTCCAGCACTGTTTTTTTTCCTTGCATCCCATCCTATAAATGACACTTCTCTTATTCCATCTTTTGCAGGCACCTGACAAACTCAGTGAAAGGCAGCTGGCAGGAATGTATTGAAGAATGTGAAAGTGAATAATTTATCTGAGCATATGGACCCATGCCTTTCATTCATCTCTGTCCCCCTTTCCCATATCCTCTTCATCTTGGCCCCATCACTCTTTCGCCCTCCACCAAAACATCAGTCAGAAAGAGCATATTCTTCTCTTTCTTAAGAACCAAGCATGTTGGTGTCCTGTTTCTCTTCCTCAGATTTATCTTTTTTTTCCTTTCCTGTTTATTCTTTGAGCTAAACTCTCTCCATAAAATTGAACAACATGCTTTTCTACAGTCAGTTTTAATTTTAATGAAAAAAGAAAGTCTTTGGGATTTTAATAAACAAAGGAGCCGTGAACACCTGCATCTACCCACTTACAAAATCAGTTACCTAATTTATCACGTGCATGTTTTTGGAGACTGCTGCCTCACAATGTTTCCAGCCTTTGATTTGCTGGCCTAATATTGAATGTTCAATACCATAAATGTCTACAATTATCTTCCTTTTTGTCAGAATTTAATTTTCAGATCATTAAAGACATTTTATATGACACAAAGATATCCATATGAAATACAACACACAAATTTTATTTCGTTTATCAAAAAAGCTATCAAAGCCAACCTGGTGCTGTGTGAAATAGTAATCTTGACCTCTTACTTTATTTTTTGATTGATTGATTGATTACATATACTGCATCACATAAAGGTGATGCAGTATATGTATCCTTATGTAGGTCTCGTAAAATTAGCTTGATGGTATTTTTTGCCCAAAAAGTTAAAGAAAGGGCCCTCCTGTCATCAACCCCTACTAAATGTCCAATAATATGTAGGCAACTATAAAACATAATATAAACCAGACAGATATACCAGCACGCTGCTCACCTTTTAACAGCATCACTGGCTGGACTGCAGCGGTGTTGAATGGCCTTCTATGGATGTTGGGGTGCTGGAAAGACTGGCCTCTAACACGGTTATCCAAGGCATGCCAATCTCTCTGCTACCTCGACAAACACAACAACTCATTTCTGGTTGCTCCATAGAGCTGCCATTAAATATTACAGTCCCCTCTGATACACAGAAAAGTGTGCACCTCATTGTTGCACCTCTTGCTGGTAACTTCGGAGGATTCTGGAAAGTGCCATCAGAAGCCAACATAGTGGCCAATTCTCTCCAACTATGAATAATCAGACGGTTGATATCTGTCTCCATGAGTGCTGCTAACTGAAATACATGTTCTGTCAGAGCGTCCACACAGAAAATGATAAAGTCAGGAGTTACAACATTGTTTTTTCAAATAAAGTTGCTAAGCTTCAGCTCACTGATAGACTGATTGTAGGTCGCCATCTTTGTTGTGGCTGGTAGCATGGAGATTTCAGTGATGCAGTGAAATTCTAACCAACCAATAGGCAGAAGTTGAAGCCTTAAGACACCACTCCTCTTCATTTGTATAATGAAGTAGAAATGCATATGGTAAATGAAAAAGTGACAGATAAATGTTAAAAGAACAAATCAAAAAAGGGGGGAAATGATAAATTAATTAATTAATGAGAGAAAAATGCATGTATAAGGAAAAGGAAAAACAAAAAATACATATTGTGGTGTATTTAAATTGTTGATTTATTTATTGGGCCATTTATATATTTCTGCTTTTATTTTTAACAATATCAGTTTCAGTCCTCCATATCCATGAGGGATGCGGCTCTGTCTGGTCTACTCATTTGTCTGGAGCCTAATTTAGCTGGTGTGAAGACAAAAAGTTAGTCATACTGAGTAATTATAGGTGGGAAGGATGAAGTAAAAACAGAAATTGAAGGGCAAGGCAGCAGGCAGAGATAGAGAAGTTTAAGGTGAAAAACAGTAGAGTATTCACAACATGGCAAGTTATGGAGGCTTGTGTTCAATCCCTGTGCCTGGCTTCATTAGAGCGAGCCGTCATTCGTCATCGATCACTGGGTGTCATGGAGGATATGTGGCAGCCTTGAGCCCATCAGCTGTGTTTCATTCTACAACATGCTGGGATCCTAATGAAATCATTCAAAGGAGCGGGGATGGGGGGAGAGGTAGAGAGAGACAGTCTCTTGGACAGAAAGATAATGGTTGATGGACCGTTTTATCCCTTGGGCGAAAAGCCAGATATTAAGATGTGTGCATGGCATCACCACATGACATCCAACATAACCTCAAATGTTATGGGGCACATGGTGAGTTGAGTACAGTACTGCCAGCGGTGAATAAATGCAACTGTTTCAGGCATCCTCACACTCTCCTAGCTTCTTAGCTACCAGCTTGCAGGGACTGTTTGGATGGTTTTGATCTCTCTCTCTCTCTCTCCTCTCTCTCTCTCTCATCTCTCATCAGCTCTCTCTCTCCTCTCTCTCCTCTCTCTCTCCTCTCGTCTCGGCTCGCTCATCTCTCTCTCGTCCTCTCTCTCATCTCTCTCTCATCTCTCTCTCTCTCTCATCTCTCTCTCTCCTCACACACATATATACGTGTATGTATATGTGTCTATCCATTCATCCATTGTCTTTTGCTTAATCTGGGTTCAGGTTGAAGAGGCAGCACCCCAAGCAGAGAAGCCCAGACCTCCCTCTCCCCAGCCACTTGGGCCAGCCCCTCTGAGGGAATCCCAAGGTGGGTCCAGGCCAGCCGAGAAACATAGTCCCTCCAGCGTGTCCTGAGTCTTCTTCAGGATCTCCCCCAGGTGAGATGTGCCTGAAACACCTCACCAGGGAGGCGTCCAGTAGACATCTTAACTAGATGCCCTTGTCATGGAGCAGTTGGTTGCACTGTTACCTTGCAGCAAGAAGATTTTGGGTTTGAATCCTGTACTGGGGTCTTTCTGCATGGAGTTTGCATGTTCTCCCCTTGCATGTGTGGGTTCTCTCCAGTTACTTTGGCTTCTTCCCACAGTCCCAAAACATGACTGTTAGGTAAATTGGCCTCTCTAAATTTCCCTAAGGTATATGTAAGGGTTGTGTGTCTCACTTTGTGTGACATATCCAAGTTGTAACCCCCCTGCCCAATGACTGCTGGAGTTAGGCACCAGCCACCCTGCAACCCTGCAATACCAAGCGGGTATAGATGGGACTCTTAATGTGAAAGTAACCGGACCAAGAGAAAAGTAGAAGACTTGCTTTGGACGTTCTCTACGGATAAAATTCGGAGAACCAACCCAACCTTCTCCATACGTCCAGAGGACTATGAACATGTGAAATTGCACAAGTCAAAATTCTGTTACATTAAAGTGAAAATGAAATTCTCTGTAGATTAAAGGAATGCTTGCAATAGCTTTAGTTTGGAATTCTGGACACATTGCTCTAACGTGTTATGATGAATTTTTGTTTATGTTGGATCTGTACTATTTCCATGGTAATGTACAAATTTACTTACAGTGCTTTGCGAAAGTCTTCACAACCCTTTTGAACTTTTTTACATTTTGTCACATTACAGCCACAAATTTCAAAGCATTTACTGGGATTTTAAGGAACAGACAAAAAGAATGTTGAACAATGTGTTGAGGAAGTGAAAGTAATATGATAAATTGTTTTAAAAAATGCAAATAAAAAACTAAAAATATACTCTGCATCCGTATTTATTCCACCAGAGTCAATTCTTTGCAGAATCACCTTTTCACTGCCAGTGTTCACTCAGATTGGTAAGTTTTGTAAACATCATTGTTCAAGGCTTAGTCTTTGATTCCTTATTGCATTTTAGTGTGAACTACATACTAGGGCTTTCTGACAGATGAAAATAAATATGATATGAACCATTCACTTTTAGCTCTTTGCTCTATATTTACAGTTGTATGATATAACGGGAACCCCTGGCCCCAGTCTCAAGTCCTTTGCAACCTCTAATTGGTTTTCCTTCAGGATTGCCCTGTATTTAGCCCCATACAACTTCTCATCAACTCTGACCAGCTTTCCTATTCCTGCTGTAGAAAATCATCTTCAGAGCATGATTCTGCCACCACCATGTTTCACCGTGGGGATGGTCTGTTCAGGCTAAAGTTTAGTGTTAGTTTTCCATCAAAGATAGTATTTTGCATGTATTCAAGATTACATTACATACAGGTGCGCTATATTTACCGAAAAGGTGACTCCTAAAGGGAAATAGTTGAACTGGCTTTTAACTAATGGTAACAGTAAATCAGGGCTGATGTGTATATTTTTTAAATACGCTTAAGAGTTAAAATAGTAATAAAATACATTGAAGTTTTTTATTTTTATGCAGCAAAATGCATAAATATTCAAAGTGTATGAATATTTTTGCAAGGTGCTGTACATATAATCAAAATTACAATAACAGTAATGTGCTGTTCTCAAGTGCAGTATTTTTGTTTATTTTCTTTGTGGTAAAGTAAAATGTTAATCTTTCCAAGTCATTGGCAGTTTAATCAACACCCCCAGCTTCATTTTTATACAAGCACAACAACCCCAGAGAATGATGCTGGAGGGATTTAGATTGGACAGGAAAAACAGGAGAGTTTGACAGAATGAGTCAAAGCAGTGGATGAGATGGTGAGATGGTGGAAGCTTGGAAATTCAATCCCTCACAGTGAGACAAATTGTTCCATTAGTGACTCGCTGTCCTTTCAATTTCTCAGCTTGTTGATTAATAGCTAAAGAGCACTGTCTGTCACAACGGGAGTCTGACTTGGCACATTGTCCCAGCTACTCCTCAGCCTAGGCCCCTTATAATGAGTCTCTGGTCTCGGGCGGCAGATTGCTTTGATGCTCCTATTTACCCTTCTTCTCTTGGCTCTTTATACAGAAATGCGGAAAAACGCCCCCTCATCCACCCCTCTGCCTGAAAATTAGAAAGGTGCACTCATGGTAATGGGAAAAAACGAGATGGGGAGATCCTCACAAATGAAAATCAGCTTGGTTTTGTCGCTTGCTTTAATGTCATTCAGAAAAATACGCATTTCCAATTTCAATCACCTTCTTGGTTAGTTTTGCCCGTGTGCCTCCACTCGGCTCATCAAGAGCTCATACTTAGTAGATGGGTGAATATATGGAGCTGCATATTTCACCTCTGAGGATGATATAAGAGAACAGCAGCCGAAATCAATTGGCTCTGCCTTGGACGTTCAGTAATGCCTCAGTGTTGGTTTGGAATGCTAATGTTGTTCCAGCTCTGATCAATGCCCTGTGGAGATGGACAGTCAGCACGTACAGGCTCACTTAGCTTTTTTTTCTGCTTTTGTTCTCAATGAGGTGCCTTATTAAGTTTAAGTGTAATAAATCTTGGTCAGAGATCACATCTTTTGTTGTTTTGCCCATAAAAACTCATTTCATATTGTATTTTTTTGTTTGTTTATTACAAGGCTTATTTCAGCCATCACGTTTGCCCCTTAAAGATTTACTTGTTTCAGATCTTAAAGCACATTTTGATATCAGAGAAATATAACCAGAATAAATACATGTAACAGTTTACAAATTATAATGTCATTTATTAATGGAAAATTGTACTTTTTTTGAAAGTCAGTAAAATAACTGTTAAATCAGTAACATTCGTGAACCAGAAATACACAAAGCAATAAAAATAATTGCATTGTGCTGAGATGAGGTCTTTATGGGAGCGGTCCAAACTAACCTGGTCTAATAAAAATATAATTGCCACCATTTTTAAAACAAATGATCTATAATTAACCACATTTCTTTTCTCCAGAAGCACTGTAAAGTGGTCTAGTCAAAGTCTGGACATATCCCGAATGCATGGCCTTAAACAGGGTGTTTATGCTCAAAATCCCCGCAATGTGTCTCAATTAGACTCATTGACAGATATATCAAACACTTGATGACAGTTGTTTCTGCCAAAGGTGGCACAGCCAGTTATTGGGCAAACTGTAAACTGCATTTTGTTTTTGCTCAGGTTATCTCTGTCTAATCTATATTTGATGATCTGAAACATTTATGTGTAACAAAAAAGCACAAGCAAATACATTTTTCTTCTTTTGCAGTCTTCTTTGTTTACCTTGGGGTCTCCACCTTGTGAGATACACAAGGAACAGCTCCTGAAAATGACCCCAAGCCACAGATAGACAAACAACCTTCAACTGACTCCTTTCACTTTATTTATACAGAATAAATTTTGCATTATATGAATAAAAGTCTTATTTTTAACTTCACAAAAACCTGACACTTTAACCGGGGTGGATACTTTGCCAAGCCATTGTGTGTGCAACATAAAACTAACACTGAACATCATCCAGACAATTCCAGCAATGAAACATGGTGGTGGCAGCATCATGCTGTGATATTGCTTTTCTTTATCAGCAAAAGAGAAGCTGGTTAGAGATGACGGAAAGACGGAGATAAATTCGGGGCAATCATGGAAGAGAACTTGTTGGAACCTGTTAAAAATTTGAGACTGAAATGAAGGTTCACCTTTCAGTAGGACACTGACTCTAATCATGCAGCCATTATGAGGAAAATTCTATGCCAAATGAACACAACATACCTTTTTTCAGGATAAAAGTGTGCCAAAAAAATAAAAAACAGAAAGCGACAAAACAACATGTCTCATTACTACTAAATGGTCCCTTATTTTGCTTGTTCTGAAAACAAATAAAGCAGAGGAGATGAAAGTTTTTTTTGCTGAATTGTATTGCTCATGACAGCTGTGTAACACATTCAAAAAATGAATGCGATGTGCCTTCGCTGAATCTATAACTCATCAGGAAATAAGGAAAGTCACATTATTAATCACAGTGTTCAGCCGAGATCATTTGAGGAAACGTGTCAATGAGAGTCTAAGAATAGCTCATGACTTCCTGTGTCCAGTGTCATTTTGAAGTATTATACTGTGGTTCTAATTCACAGGCACCAAAAACATGGAGTGCGCGTTGACAGAATAATCCATCAGATCAGAGAGCTGCACAATAAGTGGATTGCATGACCCTGCCTTCCTCTGACAGCCTGCCTGGTACTAATTCTGCAAATGTGGGCACACTTTGGGGATGGAACGACCCCAGAGATCCGTGTTTTGAAGGAATGACAGAAGTTTGGAGACTACACTGTTCCCATCTGCATGGTGCTGATTTTACTGTCTCCCTCAACAGATTTTTTTTTCCCAAAGACAGCCTTTCCCACATTCTGCCATGACCATTGAATGGAATAAACTTTCCAGACTGATTGTAGTAAAAATCAGCTACTTACAGGCTGCTGCAAGCTGTCCCCTGTAGATAAACTGCCCTGACTCACCTGAAATGAAAATCTCCCTCACTCGCATCAACTGCCTATCCAGAGCATGTCAGTGGCTTTTCAGATGCTTTTAAAAATAGATTAAAAATAGCAGAAATACTTACAAGTACAGGTAACTCCATTCATACTGCGGGTAAGACATAAGCTGAATGAGCAACGCTGGCAATCAACTCAGCCAGAAGAGGAGGGTTCCTCTTGTTTTCATTGCAAGAAAATGAGTTATAAAGGGCTGCAATGAAATATGGATAAACAGTTTAAAAGGTAGACACTGTTTGAAGATTTGGAAAAGCAAGAGAGTTAGAGAAAACTTTTTGTGAGCAGAAAGATTCAGTTACCAAGGCATCTGGCCTGTATTAATCAACATATTAATATTGACATATGCCCCACCTATTATGGGTAAAGTCTGGGGAGATGTAAGCTGTTACCTGCTAAGCAACATGACACTGAGCCGATCAAATTCAATCAAGTAAATGGGAAATGTAGCTTCTGTCATTTTATGTGGTACCATTTGAAATACAATATTAAAAGTGTCATGAAACAGATATTTTAATAAACAGAATGGAGATGAAACCAGTGTGAGGACAACAGGAAGATCTGACATTGTGTTCCTGAAACTGAGGCGTATATAGGCTATACTGGGGATTTGATTATTGGATGCAACACAGGTAACTAAATGAGCAGATGAAAAACAGGTGCATAAGAGTGAGAAACTGAGACACTGAGGTCAAAGTATTAATAGTGATCAAGAGCAGAGGAATAAAATAAACCACAAGATGGAACAACACGACCAAATTAAACTAAACTAAAAAGTCAACACAACAGGTCATGACAAAAATCACAGTAGTCAACACATTTAATGCAGTATTCCTAACATGCTAATAGAATAGAATGAAATATCCTTTAATGTCCCACGATGGGGAAATTTCTGTACAACAGCAGCAAAGTGGCAGTGACAGGCAATAATAGAAAGCAGACTCACACAAAGAATATTATATATCTATCTGTATATATATATATATATATATATATATATATATATATATATATATATATATATATATATATATATATATATATATATCTATATATATATATATATATATATATATATATATATATATGAAGAATAAAAAAATACTGTACAGTAAGGCCAAATTTCAACATGACTCCTGTGCACTCGTAAAAAAGCTGAATTGGTTAATTAAAAATGTACAAGATGTGCATGTCTCTGAGCACTAAAAATACAAAATGTATACAATCAGTGACAATAGAAAAAATGGGAGAGTTGTACAGATGCTAGCATGTATATAGACACTTACTGAGTTTATTGGGAGCAATGGTGGTTATAGAGTCCAACAGCTGCTGGGGGGAAGGATCTCATATAACACTCCTCAGTGCACCTAGGATGCAGCAGTCTGCCACCGAAGCAGCTCTCCAGCTCAGCAGCAGCTTCATGCATGGGGTGGGAGACATTGTCCATCAGTGATGTCATTTTAGCTTGAGTCCTTCTGTCTCCCACCACCTGCACTGGGTCGAGGGGGCATCCTAGCACAGAGCTGGCCTTCCTGATGATCAGGTCTATATCCTCTTCCTTGGTTGCGACGCCTGAGGCCAGCGTGTGTCCCACGCTTCTTCCTTCTCAGCTTGCGGGGAATGTTGGGTCTCTCGGTGGGAGGCAGGACAGTGGAGCTACTGAGAGCCAGCTGTTGAAAACCTGGTGTAAACAATGATCTCGTGGCCGCTCATGCCTTCTTCAAACACAAAAGACTTAAAAAACAAACTTAAAAACAAAGTTGTCAACAAAACCATCAGTTCCATTGTGTGAACCAGCAATATGAAAAAAAAAGAGAATGACAGAAAAAGAATAAACAGCATGTTTAAATAAGGTTTTAAAGGAAAATACTCTTAATCGAGTTGGAGCTGCTGTAGCAGGTTGCCAGCTAAATAAAGAAAAAGATTAATTTATATATCAGCAAATTCTCATAAGGGTATAGCCTGTCCCCTATCCACGAGCTTAAATAGAAATTAATCACGGTACTCTCCCACTGCTTTGCTTGTTATTGAGTTAAATCAAGAAAAAATATACTTTAAATAAACCTGATGTAAGCTACAAATTTATTGTGGTATTTTCATCCTGTCCACTTAAGGGTTCCCATACAGTGCAGTTTGATGTGAACATGTTTAAATTAAAATAAAGTACAGCTCTGTATAAGCTAAAGTGTTTTTTAAATGTGCACACACTCCTGGCAATAATCCAGCTATTTGAGACTTTAAAAACCAGACCATAATAAATCACGCTGCACTTTTTCTGCCCTCGATGTGACATATCCACTGACACATTAAAACTAACTTCCAACTTTTTCCAGTGATTTATTTCAACATTCAGCCTCCTTGGGTTCACATCTGCCATCGGTTGCAGTGATAAACAAACATGTCAGTCAAGAGAAAAGTTTAAAAAAGTCCACTACATTATACCTACACAGCTGTACAGTAAAGACAGTCATCAGTTGGAGAAGACATGGAGCAACAATGGCAGAAACAGGTCAGGGAGGCTGCCAAGAGCCTGACAGAGACACTGAAAGAACTGGAGGGATTTCTGATTTGCACTGGTTGTTAGTTACATGTGACAGCTATCTCCTGTATTCTCCAGATAACCAATTACCAGTCACTGGTGACCTAAAACTCTCAGTTGTCTGGTAGATTTTAATTTTCAGCATCACTGTTAGTCCAAGAATACAGCCAAATGAACAACAGAATGACTTCGGAAAATGAAGGTTTTGAAAATGCAAAGCCAAACTTCAGAACTAAATCTACGATCAAATCTGTGGAGTAACATGACGAAGGACGTAGACTGAATACAGTGTGTTCTCAAACCTTGTGATTGTCATGGGAGATGGCTGCTCACACTAAGCAAAGCTCCGCTTTAGGTTCCTTTCCGTTCAAAGGGAGTTTTCCTTTCCACTGTCACCACATGCATGTTTTTTGTGAGGAATTTCTGCAAAGTTAACAACTCGATGCAATCCACCTTCCATTGTCAGTACATGATCGTTCAGTATGAGATATTGGTGCAAAGTCAATGGGCTGATGCTGGGTCAGATAGGTTTCCTCGCATCGAAAACTTTTAACCAATCAGCATAAAAGACTGAACCAGACTGCATTGTTTTATAACTAGGATCAAACTGGAATCTATGTAATTTACTTTCAGTCTGTCTATATGATTGGACTGAAAAGACTTTATACAATAAACTGGATCTCTTTGTTTTGTAAAGCGCCTTGAGATGACGTTTGCTGTAAATCAGCACTTTGTAAATAAACTGTATGAACTGAACTTTTGAAAAGTAGAGATGACAAATATGAAGTCAAGATGCTGACAGACTGAATGCTAAAACTGAATTAAAACCTTGTTCAACAAGCTATGAGTTTAAGGGTGTGCACACTTATGTACCATGTACTTGAAGCTTGTTTTCCTAACAGATAGTTTCATGTTTTTTTTTTTTTTTCAGTTTACCTCGCAAAAACCAGCATTTAACTATCCTGGTGAAAACCAGCCCCTTGTTCTATGCTTTGCTTCGTACATAGGGCTAACATTTGGTGCTAATGCTATGAAGCTTACCGGAAATTAAACAACTATCCTCCACTGCGAAGAGAGAAGTGCCAAGCCAAGTGGGATGGCTGTTAATGTTAATTTATTTGGAAGAGCGGCCAATGCAGACTGAATGGCTTCATTCACTACCTCCACTGCAACTGCTAAAACTACAGGCAGATTACAATTCTAAAACAGCGCAGAAAATCGATGTAATCGTTCACAACTTCACCTTCTGTTCAATGATTGGTCTGGTTGAAATTTTACCTGAGAAATCAGCTTAATGGAAGGAAGCCCAGACGGAGCTCTGAAAGGAGATGAGAATTGAGTGGAATTGCATAGGAAGGCAAAGGCCAGGCTAACATTACACAGAAGTTTGGAAATTCTTAATGCCCACTTTAGTTATAGTACTTTTTTTTAGTGTGGTCAGATACAGTTAGAAGTAACAAAATTTTGTAAATTTAAATATTCAAATAAATATTATTTATTTGAATATTCAAATAAACTCTTGAATGAATCAATCAATAAATGAATTTATGATCATTTTTATTATTATTGCATTTCTCAGTGCTGTCCCTGAATTTTATCAATGCACCATTACACACATTTGCATCCACACACTAAATTAATACAGTAACATGCTGCATCCATCTGTGATGCGAAATAAAGGAACTTAAATATGCATATCAATGCGCACACATATTGCATAATTATAAGCTTATAATTATAAGCTGTTTGTGAAAAATGGTGTAAAGTGTTGAGCTACACCCACTAGTGTTCCTTATGTTCTAGCAATGTAACATTATATTCAGTACATGAGATAATACTATACATCAAGCTGTGTTTAGAAGAACAGATACAGTCCAGACAAAATGTCAAACAGCTCTAAGTTGCAGGAAAGAATCACAGAGCTTAGAAGTGTGGCCTAGAGGTTGCAGGACCTGACAAAGAGGGAGTGGAAGGCAGCCTGGAGGCAGCATGATCACATAAAGAAGCTCGGAAGGGTGTCCAAGAGTTTGCAATTGCAGGCAAACAAGCTCTGAAAGGATCCGATAAAGGTCTGAGAGGCAGACTGGAATGCAAAAGATTTGGAAGGAGGCCGCAGGTTATTGCAGACTAACAAAAGTGATCTGGAGGACAGCCTGGAGGCTGGACAAGCTGATGAGGATGAGGAGGCTCGGAATGGCAGCTCAAACCCTCAAGCCAGTCTCTGGTGAATTTCCTTCATCTTTGCTAACCTCGGGGATCTCAAGAACCTGCAAAGACAGGTTGTACTTCTCTTCCACAGGAAACATGGAACCTGTAGAGCTGGATCATTCTCAACTCTGGAGAGATTAGAGCTGAATGCTGAGCAGGTGGAAGTAGATCCTTCCTGGACACCCATGACACAAGCTGGTCATGGAGCCGTGTTAGGTGGAGGGAGGTCCTTCTCATCTGTGTCTGAAAGGCAAAAAGGCTGTGGTCGTTTGAGATGATGTGACTCCTTGAGCTCAAACTAGTTTTGGGTGAGGCTTGGGTTATGGTGATGGACTACTGTCCTACAACTTTTAGATACACCCCCAGGTCCAACACACCTGAATCAAATGAATTAGTCATTACCAGGCTTCTGCTGCAAAACATGCTGAGGAGGAAATTCAATCATGCGATCCAGGTGTGCTGATCAGGGATGCATTTAGAAATTGCAGGAGTCGAGGACTGGAGTTGGAGACCCCTGCCCTACAGAGTGCAGTCTCTTACCGTAGGTCCAAGACTCCCAAAAAGCTGCCAGCATTTCTGAATCCCAACAGTTAAACATTCAGTCTTCCTGTTACCTGCTGAAATACTCTGTCTTTCTCTCTACCTGCAGCCTAATAACCAGCTGTCATGTCTCGGCATGTCGCAGAAAGAAGCACACTTTCTTGAAAAAGCTTATGTGCTTTCTTTGACTTCCTGCCTTCATTCAACACCTAATGCTGATACTGAAAATACTGAAGTTTAAATGTTCTTCCTGGAGTAAAAGCTTCTGCTTTACTGAGTGTTGTTGTCATGGTGATGTAGTACTACTTACTAAAGTGGGTTCATGGATCTCAAATGGATCCGATGGGATGATTCCGGTCACCAGGAGATTTATTGGTGCATCTCTACCTGTGATCAAAATGTGCTGTCAAAGCATCTGCTTTTTTTTTTGCACCACTACACAAATACGTTTTTTCTAAACTCTTTCACAATTGGTCATTATTGTACTCAATTAGATTCTGTTTAAATGGTTGTGAAGTGTATTTAGGTGCCTTAATACTGAATTTGTCTTCTTTCTCAATATCACGTACTAAAATAACTTTTAGCAAATGGTACTTTAAAATAAACTGACTTGGGATATGAAGGAAACCGCTGCATCGGACCCTTATTTTAACTCTCTTTAAATCCAAGTTGCAAGTCTGATTCCTGTTTCGGGTCAGATTCCGAGGTCAGGCTTAATTCGGCTCCTCGGAGTTCTGCTTCACACCAAGTGTCTGACTATGTCAGCTTCATTAATCCACCAGCAGATGGAGAGGTTATGTTTACCGCTGCCGGAAGACGTCTGTGTTGGTCAGTGTTGAATCACCCTCTGCGTTCCTCTGCAGTCACAGACTAGGTTAACGGATTTAATGGGAGAAGTCAGTAGATTTGAGCTCCTCATCCATCTGATAATTCACCCCAGGAGGAGACCAGCAGCCTGGTCAGTGGGGGAGGAAATTATTTAGCAGGATTAAGTGACTGATTAAGGCTTTGACTTTAATTTAACGATGATTAATTGTTTCCCAAACATTCTTTTTCTATTCCTATAGTTCATCTTGGGCTTTATTGTGGTGGGGGTTTTTTTTTTTTTGTTTTTTTTATCTGGTAACTTGTTATAGAGCTTCCAGACAGAAACTGATTAGGCCTGTGAGGATGCTGTGCCATTCTAATTGCACCTCACCCTTAAAGCCACTTTGTGTCAAAGCTGTGTGGATTAGTTTGCTGTCACTCCCTGTCTGGAAAGCCTTCCATCGTGGTTAAGGGGATTAGAAACTGACAAACCCTAAGAACAACTGTATATTAATAGATACATGTGCTAGTTCAAGCTCAGTCAGGGTCCAGCATACTAACTGAAACATAACTGTATGTAAATGAAGCGAAGCAGGTTGCAGGAGATACCGTGCTTGGTTCATCCTTAATCCAACCCAGAACACCGAAGAAGTGTACTGTCTCAAGGCTCTCTGCACACGCATCCTAATGAGCATCCAAATGTCGCAGACAGCTGAAGAGAAAGCACCAAAAGCTGCAGCTAGATCCACATTAAGCATGCATCAGAAGTTTTTTGCAGTTCTTTAGGGATGACTTTCCCTTCGAGTTAAGCTTCTTGCAGTTTGACAACTTTTTCTGTCTTTTTTGGAGGGTAATCTTTATCTGACATATGTATGTGGAACAGTTGGGTTAGAGGTAAATAATATAAATAATAATTATATTATTGTTAATAATTATTATTTAATTTATTATTATTTATTATTGTATAATAATAAATAATAATTTAGAGGTAAATTCTCTCAATATGCTTTTGTCAGACTTTTAATTAGCTTTTCTTGGATTTGATAATGAATTTGAAACTGCAAGAACTTTTTCAGTTTGGGTAACATTACAAACAAAAACCTGAATCTATTTTGGTCAGCTTTTATTTGATACACAACACAAAGTAATGCATTATCATGAGACAGAAGGCGAACTGATTGATGGTTTTGAAAAAGTTTTTACCAAAAATTGTTTGGCATGCATCAGCGCATTTGTTTTCTACCCAGATTACTGTAACACAAAGATCCACAGCTCAGGTGGGACAATCTGTTAAACTGACAACTATTACTCATGCACCCAACAAATGTGACCTTTAGTAAAAAACTGGCAAAAAATCCGTTATTGAAAGAAAGCAAAAATAAGTCTCATTTGCATTTTATCACAAGACATGGTGGGGACATAACAAACGTGTGAAACGTTTGAAATTGAAATTTTCTGCCCTGAAGACACAGTTGAGGGGCAGGATCATTCTTTGTGGATGGATTTCTTGAGAAGGTATAGAGAAGCTGGTCAGTTGAAATTAAGATGCATTTTCTGCAAAAAAAACAAAACAAACAAAAATAAAACAATGACTACTTCATTCTTTCATTAAAATACTCCATGTTTAATTTATTGTCGAGCACCTAAAAGTAATATATATATATATATATATATATATATATATATATATATATATATATATATATATATATATATATATATATATATATATATATCATAATGAAAATAGTTTGTGTTTTTTTAATGTAAATTCAAGTGTTGTGGCCAAAAAGTAATTTACACTTTACAATGTTGGCCCATGTGGCAAAAAGTTTGGACACTAATGTTTTAGATCTTCAAATGTATTTCAAAGTCAAACAAAGATAACTTGAGTAAATACAAAATAAAGTTTTTAAATGATGGCTTCATTTGTTCAGGGCTATCCAAAACAAGCTATATATGGTGACAAAGGGTAACAAAGCCATTTCTAACAGTTTGGGATTCCAGGGAACCAGAGTGAGAGCCATTATCCACAAATGGAGAAAACACAGAAAAGCGGTGAACGTTTCCAAGAGTAACTGGCCTGTTCTCCAAAAGTCCTCACACATAGTCACCTGCTGTCAAAACTGAACAAGCTCTGCGTCTGTAGTCACAAAACAGTTGCAGACAGTCCTGGTTCTTCCACAGCAGAACCTCTCAGTTTTAAGCTGCAGTGTAGCTTCCATGTGAGGCCGTTGTGATGCAAAATTATTATGACTGCTGACTTTGGAAGAAACCAGTGCAAGTACAAAAAGACAGGGATTGCAAGTACATCTGCCCCCATTTTACAGAAACCAGACAGATTGAGGGATTTTACATGGTCTCTTTCACAGCTTCACCTTTGCAGAAGATATGACAACTCTGAAATGAAGCTACCTGATCACCAGCGCAGCAGAGTAAAGTTGATTAACTGTTCTTTGTTATGAATGAATGTGCGTCTGATTAGTCTCCATAGTCATTTAAAAAAAGTATCAGTTGCCAGCCCACAAGCTTAATCAACAGTTTGGAAAAGAGCATTCTGTTGCTTCCATAATTGTGAGTGATGTATTGGTGTGCCATCTGGTAATAATATAATTTATTGGAGAGAAATGTTTTTAAATCTTAACAGGATTCATTGCGCCTTTATTTGATATCAGCAGATAGAAACTTTTAATTTTTAAAATAAATAGGAAGGTGTTAATATTTTTTAAGCTACAAGAATGCAAATAACTTTTTTTCCTGCTGAAATGTGGTTGTGCACTTCGAAATAGACACGATCAGTCTGTTGCTGCTCATGCTGCAAGTGACTCTAGAAGAAGATTTCAAAGTTTCTTGTCTATTCTTTTTTCTTCATATTTGAGTGAACTCCACTGAGGAACTTCAACTTTAAAGCCACAAAGCCCCTGTGGGCGTGTGCAGAAAAACTAGTGCCGCTTCAAACAAGGAGTTCAATAAAGAACTCAGAGAAAGAGAAAAAACCCATTCAAATTCCCACACGCGTCCTTGTGCTTTTACTGTAATGATCACGAAACCTCCCCATGACTCACAGCTGCTGAGGATTCTTCAAACTTTGAATTCACTTTCATCTGAAATTTCCCACAGACTTTGTGGCTTAGAAAGGTGGACTGTCAGTTTTATGCAAGCTTACAAATTGCATGATGAGAAAAGACACAAAGAAGCTTTTATACAGGGACTCTCACAAGTTTTGGTAAAAACATACATCGTATTGTAAAAAAAATGAGACCATAATCCATTATTTCAAAACTTTCTCTTCTTTTAATGGAATACCTATACAGCTCAATTCAAGAGAAAACAATTCTAGTTAAAAGAAGAAGGTGGGACATCCTAGTTTTATAAATGTGGACTTGCTTGAACTAATATTTTGTTGATGCACCTTTTGATTCAGTTTCAACCTTCAGTCTTCTTGAGTTCACAACTGCCATCATTTCTAGACAAATTGATTGACTTTCTTGATATTTGCTCCTTTGCATCCTTTAGCTGAAGCCATAGTTTCCCGAGAGGTTACGAGGGATCAAAATGATCATATTATACAAAGGTATCAGTCAGAAGTAGGGTACATGAAAATACCAGCGTTTCATGCATATGCACCATGTCAAAGTCGATTTTCTATATCTGGATTATGATTCCAAGAAGGAATTCTTTGCTTCCTACCAAAACATCCAGATCTGGACAAAATCTACAAGGTTTTTTTTGTCAACGTGGATGAAGTTATGAATTAGCTTCAAATATCAGTCAGTTGTGCCCCAAATCTTCTGCAAGAAAACTAACAATACTTAACAATAACTTTGACTACATACATCCGATGAGTTAATGAGAGGAAATTCAGGCCTGGAAATTGATAAGTCAGGGTCCAGAGCTACTGTAAATTCAACAGAAAATCTATGGGGTCATCCAAAGAGGGCTGCGGATGTCTTCACAATCTGCATATCTTCACAATCTTCAGTCTTTCAATTCGTTTCGTTATGTCAGACGTGGCGTATACAGGAATCTGTCGCATGCAGGATACGACCAGAACTGACTGAAAAATCCAGCAGCTCCCTTGGTCAGGAACCTTTAGTCAACTGTTTTTACTGTGCCCTTCTCCTGTCTGATACCTTTGTATAAGATTACGTAGGTCTGCTGTGATCTCTCGGCAAACTATAGTTTTAGCTAAAAGATGCAAATAAACAAATGTCATGAAAATCCTACAAGCTTTATCTGTTGTAAATTTAAATTGTCTATAATATAGATGGCACGTGTGTAGAGGAAGCTGGAACAAAAGGTGCTTCAAAAAGTAATATTTTAAGAGTTCACACATTTATACGATGTTACATTTACTCTCTTAGACATCTTATTTTTAATGATAAATGTCACATTGCAGGTGAAAAAGGATCTGAAATCAGTTATCTTGCTCTTATTTTTTATGTCACAAAAACATGGCATGTGTATCAGTGTTTTGTGTCCACAGTAGGTGGAAGTGTGTAATTTAATTATTTTGTGAGATCAGTGTTGTTTATATTGTGCTGATATATGTATACAAAAAAGTATTTTGTCTCTCTGTGAAGTATATTGTAATTATAAAGAGATCTAGCAGTGGACCTCAGATTAGAGAGAACTGATTAAATTGAGAGCAGCTAAAAGGAGGTGTAGGGATGTTGTTAGAGGCATGGAGGGTTTATGAATGCTTCACCTGCTTATTAAACTGAGGATTTTTTATATATGAAGCACTCCAGAGCATGTTATTAATCCTCTTATATGTAAAGAAACACTCATTCTTTACTGTCTGAATAGGTTTATTCAAACACAGACGG
Source organism: Anableps anableps (assembly GCA_014839685.1). Classification (NCBI taxonomy): domain Eukaryota; kingdom Metazoa; phylum Chordata; class Actinopteri; order Cyprinodontiformes; family Anablepidae; genus Anableps; species Anableps anableps. Next base: position 8,594,991 of record CM026084.1, read on the forward strand.
TTTGTAAAGCTTTGAACAGCAGGTGGCTGATGGATTGCTAATGATTTCCAAACACAAACACTGTGTATGGAAACAGAGATAGCTACCTGCTCCAACTTCAACTTTCAAACTGAAACTGTAAAGCAGAAGGCGGCCCCAGTTTATCCTGCCCCCAAACAAGTGAGGCTCAAAATAAATCTCCAAAGGTCACTGTCAGAGAACTGCTGTAAAGAGCGGCAGAAAATTTCCATAACAACCATAGGATGGTATCTACATGCAGGATGCTAAAAATAAAAACCTTTTCTATCCTACTATTAGAAACATAAACTTGTGGAGTTTTGAAATACACTGAAGTCTGGGATTCACAAGACAAAATGTGAAAAAGTTTAGGGGGTATAAATACATTTGCAAGACACTGCACATACTGCTTTGGACATTCTCTCCATGCATGTCTAGAGAAGGTTAATTGGAGATTGTAAACTGCCTTCATGTAATAGTGGTTTTACTGTACGTCTCTTTGTTGCCACGTAATGGACTGCTGACCTGTCTGCAGTGATTAGATCAGATGAGAGAGATTCTGCATTTGATTTGGATTTTTTAAAAAGTAAAATAGAGACAAGTTAATTAAAAGAGAATAGCTGCTGGTTTTTCAGTCATTCTCTTAATCTTCTTAATGGTGGACAAGAAATTCTACACTAGATAAAATATTTTACTATGTTAGCCCTGATTGTAAGTTGAGTTTAAAGAGCATTCAATGGGAATCAGGTAATAACTGAATCATCTTCTTGAATTAAAACAAATGGTTTAATTGAATTAAGAAATGTTCGATAACTTTTTCTAGCATAGAAGAAACTTAGTAGAAACTCTCAAAAGAAAAGAAGCAATAAAAAGTATGTTTCTATTTTCCTACCCTGAACAGTTACCTGCAACTTTATTGCCCTGAACCCGTACCTCTGTTAGGCTGCTTGTTGTGTGGGTTTTGCCTGTTGTTTGAGTGAATGACGTCCACCGAATGCTCAATGTCCGTTCCTCTTCATCTTGCTCAGAGAGCATTTGAAGCAGGACGGGTTACATTGGACTCATGGAAAGGCCGTGGGATAGCTTTGGTGCTAACATTCTGCTAGCATATCATTATCTCCTTGCACTCCTAGCCAAGTTGTGGCCCTATGACTTCAGGAGTTCATCACCAAAGCTAAATCCTCAAAATAACAATAAAAGCACGCAAAAAGCTGGTTAGCAATGATGAGAAGCATTTGGTTGCTGTAATTTTATTTAACATTTTTCAACAGATTATGGATAAGATTTGAAATAATTCTCAACTTGCCATATTTCATTAAAATGTACATTAAAAAAGAAATTATTTTCACGAGGTGTGATCACTTTTAGGCTGAACTTTAAGTGTTCATGTTATCAATCAATATATATATAGGATCAATTACAGATCCTCCTGATATTATCTTGTGCAACACACACCAGTCCAGTTTTTTCAAGTCTAACCTCTCCACCAAAATAGACAGACCAAAATTCTGTCGAATCATTTCAGGGACAAGATAGATCCACACTAGGCAGAAATGGGCTCCAAGACCGTCATTTAGAAACTTGCTGAGCTTGTAACAGCTGTGAGAGTGATGGAAATATAATTTGACAATCAATCACCTTTATAATGGAGCTCCAATCACGATTTTGGCTCATGGAGTGAGGATGATCAGAAGAAAGTCTATTGTACAGCTACAAAGGGGGAAATTGTCAATGATCTGAAGGTAGGTCGACCACAGTCACCATGAACACCGTTGCAAACACACTATAGTGTAATGGATTTTTCATTTTCCTGCAGCAGAACATTACAAATGTGTTTTAGATTGATTAACAAAAGTCTCTGGCGAAAAGGCTTCAGACAGATGAAACAAAAATTGAAAGAAAATCCTGAGTATGACAAGAAGAACACAATCTCCACTGTTGAGCACGGAGGTGGAAGCATTATGCTTTGTGGACATTTTTCTGCTAGAGATACAGGGAAAGTTTTCCACATTAAGGGGCCAATGACAGGGGTGATTTACAGAATTCTAGGATGAGAACACTAAAGATGGGCCCTGGATTCATCTTCCAGCGTGATAAACTGTAACAAGACAACAACAAGAAAAACAACCCAAAAACACCTCATGAAGAGGCCTTCTCAGTCTCCAGACCTCAGTCCTACAGAAAGACCTGGTTAAACACTTCAGAAAACAACTTAGGCTGCCTATAAAATCTCCCCCCGTCAAGTTCTAAGACATGCTTTGATCAAATTCTTATTTCACTCAATCACATTCAAATCAATTTGATTTGTTGATATTTTGTATCGCAACAATAAAATGAGACTACCATCCCATTTGGAGACTGTTTTTAGCTTTTGTTTGTGAGTGACGAAATGTAAAACAAAAAACAGCAGGGGATCAAATACTTATTTCCCCCACTGTTTAATCTAACAAGGTGATGCAAGGTAAAAACAAAATCTTGCAATAGGTTGGGGATTAACTTTGACTACCTGAGTCAAATAAGAAACCATACATGGTTCTGGGAGTTTTTGCAGAAGACATTTCCATTTCTTAGGAAATAGGGATCATAATATTTTTGCTTGTCAGATCTCTTGTTTAAGAAAGGGAGATTTGCCACATTTGATCATATTTTCTCAGCCAAATTTTCCACCTATTAGATTTCTGACATTTATTTTCATAACATGTCCGTTAACATCACACCTCAGCCTGATGTTGTTATGTGGTAACATCTCCAACGGACATTTTCAGAATACCAATTTTCCCTGAGTGCTTTCAGGGGAAAACAGACAACATAAGTACAAAGATATTACAGAAAGAACACAATTTGTTGAGGTTTGATTTAATGCTTGCAGCTTATCCCAGAAAAAAACCACATAAAAGCATCTTTGGTCACGTCCACATGAGTGGTTGTTATTTGGGCATGCTTATTTTAACATTATGAGATTGCACTACAGGTTGTAGGGTTTGTGTTGTCGTCCTGCTGTGGGGAAATAATCACAAATCAACAACATCTTAGTGATCTTGAGAGAAAATAGGTCTGGTGTGATTAGGTCACTCAAAAAATGAGCAGAGCAGAGGTGAGTGTGTGTGGCGGCTAAAAGAGAATAATAAGGGTGCCTGATTGACTAGTCATTAAATTTCTCACAGCGGCGTTATAGTCTGAGTACCTTTTTAGGAAGATTATATAATGATAAAACTAGAACAGGGTACAAAAAGGGTGATGGATGTGCTCATCCCATTTTTGAAAAGATGTTTGCTTTACTGACCTACACTGAAAAAGAAAAACAGCAACCTCTAAGATGATGCAACATCGAGGTAAGGAGATCCCATAATTATGAATTTCTAAAACATTACATAAAATACAGTGCATCACAAAAGTATTTGCTACCTTTGAATTTATTCACAGTTTGTCACAATTTAATCAATACCCTCATTGTTGTTTTTCTTGTTGTGTTTTGTTTTTGCCTTTTTTGGGAGGTGGTGGTGGTGGGGGGTTATTTTGTGTGATAAACCAACCCAAATTAAAGTATAAAAATACTTCCTTAATCACGCATAGTAGTTAAATGCTGTTGTAACTCAATACAATTTTCTATAGAAAGTTGCTGTTGATGTTGATGATTGGGAGCAGGGGGGCTCTCTTAAAGCTGCCTATATTACAGTGGTTCAGAAGGAGCCTCTGACTGAAGAGAATCTGTTGTAATATCACCAGCATAACTGTGGGGAAATTTATTGCACAGTTAGGGTATCGAATAATATTTTTAGAGCTCTGTTCTATCCATAACCTGAAAATGGAGAGAATATGGCAGAGCTGCAAACCTAATAAACTATGGTCATCCACTGCCTTTATAAAAAATAAGATTGTTGAATGAAAGTCATACTTAAAGTCCCTTTTGATATTTACCACAAGCCATGTAGGGGTTACACTAAACAATGTTTTTTCAGTCAAATGAGACAAGAATGTAACTCTTTGGTCTTCATACTTTTCAAAGTGCTATGTGTGTCAGAAAGCTAACACTGTACATTACCCTCAACATACCTTCACCAAACTAGAAAGCTGGTGGTGGCAGAATCATGCTGTGTGGGATGCTTTTCTTCAGCAGGGACAGAGAAACTTGTCAGAGTTAATGAAAAGATTGACGGAGCTAAATACAGGACAATCCTGGAAGAAAACCTGATAGAGGCGAAAAAAGACATGATACTGGGAGCAGAGGTTTGTCTCCCTTGAGGAAAACAACCCTAAACACACAGTCAGAACTATAATGGAATGGTTTAAATCTAAACAGATCCATTTGTCGAAATGATCCAATCAAAGTCCATTCATAATCTTCACATGCACTCTTCATCCAAGCTGTTGGAGCTTGTGTTATTTTACAAAATGTCTCCATGGGGAAAGGTGATGAAGATGCACCTCAAAAGCCTTGCCACTGTTACAGCTGCAAAAAAAAAAAAAAAAAAAAAAAAAAAAAAAAACATGCTCTAAAAAAACATTGGCTCTTTGTTGCTGAGATGAAATTCACACTACACTTTTCCGATTTTAATTTGCACAAAAAAATTGAAAACTATGCATCCTTTATCATACAAAATCATAACAACATACACTGAAGTTAGTGCGGGGCTACACAGTGGCACAGTCGGTAGCACTGTTGCCATGGGTTCGAATCCACCCTAGGGTCTTTCTGCAAAGAGTTTGCATGTTCTCCCTGTGCATGCGTGGCTTCTCTCCAGGCACTCTGGCTTCCTCCCACAGTCCTAAAACATGACTGTTAGGTTAATTGGTCTCTCTAAATTGCCCTCAGGTGTGAGTGTGCACATGCATGGTTGTTTGTCCTGTCTGCCTCTGTGTCGCCCTGTGATGGACTGGTGACCCGTCCAGGGTGGACCCCGCCTCTCGCCTGATGACCACTGGAGATAGGCACCAGCCACCTTCACAACCCTGCAATAATAAGCGTGATGGATGGATGAAGTTAGTGCTTGTCTTGTGACATTCAAGGGGTATTAATCATTTTTTAATTTTTGAACCATGATAAGGCAAACTAAATTTCACACAGTTTTTAATGTGTATTGTGGGGATGACAAGGTTGATAGAGAATAATGGTCTCTAGCTCCAGATGGTGACGCTACTATGTAAATCTCTTGGACACTTTGAAGGTGTACAACTTTGTTTTATATGACTCTTTAGTGGAAACACTCATAAGATCATCAGAAAGGATAAAGCACTCTCACAATGCAGTACAGGAACGTACACTGACTTTAAAACACTGAAATCTTATAATTGTATATATTTCTTATGTTTCCTATCGTAAAATAATAAACGAAATGGAAGAGCTCAATATTGTATGTGTGCAACAAGGAAAAGTGCCTTGTGTGTCTGTTTTGAGCACCGTGCAGAGCCTGCTTGCAGAGAGTGAAATTGTTTTGTGATAAACTTCTTACCTCTGTGATTCCCATCTTTTCAGATAAAAGCCTTTACTTGTTGAGGCAGTTCCCACTTGTTTCTACGAGGCTTTGCCACATGTCTGCAAGGCTGCCCTTAGCTTTATCTCCAGGCTAACAAAGGAGCTCTTATACTGCAGTTCCATGCCTGCTAAATGATAAATTACAGTGATAAAGTTAATGTGTTAAGTTCTGCAGATTGTCCATAGTAACAAATTGCACTTGCTAGTTCTCTTCTTTGTTTCTTTCTATTTCATATTTTTGCTCCTCTTGTGTCCTCTCTGCTCTCTTTCCCCCATGATAGGAACTCTATCATGTGGTGATGAAACACATGGTAAGGCACTCAGGTTGGATGTGATTTAGAAAGAGATGTCCCAAGTTTTGCTTCAGCTGCTAGGAAAACCAAACAGATAACCACACAAATAACTTAAAGTGTATTTTCTGGAAACAGCAACTTTAAATTGTTGTTTTAGCAAACAGGCTTTTAACATTCAATCCTATTGATAGTACTAAAGCTTATAGCATTGCTATTTCAGCAGGTAAACATAGCTGTTACCTTAGTGTCTGACAGCAACAGTGATGTAAAACAGTACATTTCATTTAATTTCTCTTTCAGCCTAACAGATCCAATGTTAAAGGGATAGAATTTCAGAATCAGAAATTAGGGTATTAAAAGGTTCTAACAATATCTGACCTGCAGTCAGATATTGTTATCTCAGCATCTATCTAACTATCTCAGCATCTTCATTTAGTTTAAGCCTAGATTGGTTGGATTTAGCATCTGATGCTAACAGCTGTTCCATGGACAGGCAAGTCCTGTGTGTACTTCTACCATTTTAAAACATTTTATGAGAAGCTGGTGATGATTTACTTAGAAAATGGAGGTAGGAGGTGGTTCACCACCAGGAATCTGAAACGTGAACTGAGAACGGAAAATGTAAAATGTTTCCTGCCACAGTGACTGTCCAATATAAAAGTAAACAGTAAAGCCTAACACAAAGTATGAAAGGCCAATATGTTCTAGCCATGTAAGTGAATGCTGTTTTATTGACCGAAGGCCCACTTCTTTCTAATGCAATCCTTCTTGCCTCCATTTCCCAGATAAATAATCATCAGCTTGTCATTAAAGAACCACCTAACGCAGTTGTGAGGATGGTTTCAAGGTTCCGAAAACATCACACATATAAACCACTATGAGGTGCCAATAGAGCTTTCTACTGCAGGTAAAGATATTATTAAAACTGTTTGCAACAATATGAGACATTTTTTCAGTGGAAGAGGGAATAGATTATGCAGATTGTTTTTCACCTGAATGCATGCAGAATTTGCAAATGTATATTTTAAATGTCACGAAATTGTGTCAGCACAAAGATGCTAAATATGAAGAGAAAATAATTTTTTGCGAATGCTTTGCAAATTATACAGATGCTCAAATATTGGTTTACCTCATTACTCAGAAAAATGGGCCTAGTCCTTTTCTGTATCATCTTGTTGGTTTCTAGCAAGCTAACCGAAAGAGGTTTTATTTTTTGACCATCCCAAACACTTGTTTTTTTTTAATTACAAAAAAACCCCTAAAATTTGCACTGTGTTATTTTGTTTACTTACCTTCTGTACTTTCAGGTTTAATAATATGAGAATAATTTAGATTTATACAATGCTCTGTGGTTTTTCACATAGGTTTTTTTTCACTAAAACCACTACTGCAGTCCACTTTGGAGTGGGTCAAAGCACTGCAAAGCCTTTTAAATTGCAACTCAAAATACTATTTTATCCTCCTTTCTCAACAGAATTACATAAGAAAACAAAAGTATGAAAAAAAATCAAGCTTTTCTCATTGTGGTATCTAAGAAAAAAATAGTTACAGGCTATGTTATTTTTAGTGCTGTGGAAAAGAATTCATCCCCTTACAGACAGGCCATCAAACTATTTTTGATACCAAACATAACCTGGGTAAATACAAAATCCAGTTTTCAAATGACACTTCAATTTACTAAAGGAAAAAAAAAAACTATTAAAACCGACATAGACTTATGTGAAAGAGTAAGCACACTTGTGTTATGCAGCAGAACTATGATCTGAAACAAACCACCTCTGAATCACAAAAAAAAGGCAAAATCAAGATTTTGGGGCAGCCTAGTCAAAATTCAGATGTAAATCGAATTGAGATGCTGGGACATGACCCAAAACACACCATTAGTTCTTGAAAATCTCCAGTGGGGCTGAAACAAAATAATTGTACAAAGAAGAGTTCTAACACATGCTTGATTGTGGTTGTTGCTGCCAGGAGTGGCACAACCAATTATAAGATTTAGGGGGAAATTAATTTATCACATGGATGGTTGGATGTTTGTTTGATGGTCTCAAACATGTCTGTCACAGAAGAAATCTGAAGGAATAAATACTTTTTCACAGCCCTTTACCACCCATCGTGTTGGGTCATTATTGGCTCATTATTGGCTTAATAATGCAACAAATGCATTGGTACAAACAATTTCACTATAAATGTTTGAAGATGATAGAAAATTTAACTAAAAGCAACAACAGACAGATCCCCCAGTGTATTTTCAAAGATGCAGAAAGGCCTTAGAGATGCAGTTGTGTAAATGAACTCTTTAATGCCCCTGGTTGCTGGAGTTTCTGTATTTTAAAATAACCTTCCTTTTGCTTGTTCTTAGGTTCCTTTTATCACAAGCTAAAGTTTTATTTCAGTCCCAGTGGTGCATGTAACCCTCAAATATCTAGACATCAGAAAATTACAGACCCAGATCAGTTGGAACCATACCTCTTAAAGCTAGTAGTTAATTTTATTGCACCATCATTAAGGGCTTTTTAATCTCTCTGAATACCCCAGAGTTCCATAATATGCAAATCTGCTTTTGTAATGTTTTGCCGTCTTCAGTACAAGGGGTTGTTTGATCCCACCACATCCCACCTGTCTGTGTAATAAGGTTCTTTGTCAAAAAGTAATTGATAAAGTTTCTATGAACAAAGAATATCTCATATATAAAAAAATTCCCTTCTCACCCTCCACGGGTGGTCTTTCTCAACCTCTGAGCTCGGGTCCTCTACCAGAGGCCTGGGAGCTTGAGGGTTCTGCGTAGTATCTTGGCTGTGCCGAGAACTGCGCATGTTCAAGTATATATATATACTTCAGCAACAACAGACAAAATAGTAATTGATTATTTTATTGAACTTTTGGACAGAAGCAGCACTGTGCAGACCTTTTATTGAACCTTTATTGACACAGTAGATTAAATAAGGCCAAAAGTTTTTCAGTGTTATGTGATGTTGTGACATGGTTTGAAAATGATCTATCTGAAAGAGTTCAGCAAAGACTAAAGGTTTCATATTTAGTTACCTGAGTGTTCATCCTAAAATCTGACCCTCCTAAATATTTGGAATTCCAATTGTGAATCACTGTGTTTGTTTTGTGTGTAAAGATTAAAGCCATATATGTGTGCACAGTTTTATATACAGTGCAGTAGTAAAGGATTTGTTGCATAACAGATTTCTACAGTTTTTTTTTTTTTTTTGCTTTTTTGTCACTAGAACAATAAACAATCTCAAAATGGAATGGTTGGCCTTCTAAAATTATTCCAAGAGTGGACTGTCAACTTATCCAGGCAGTCACAAAGACACCCAGTACAACATCTAAAGCTCCGCAGGCCTCATATGCCTCAGTTAAAGTCAATGTTCATGACAACACCAAGAAAGACAAGAAAGAGAGACTGGGGAAATTGCCTCCATGGAAGAGTTCTAAGGTGAAAACCACTGCTGAGCAAAAAATAACATCAAAAGTTTGGTCTCTCATTTGCTAAAATCATCTTGATGATCCGTGTGACTTTTAGGAAAATATTATTTTGACTGATGAGTTGAAAATGGAACAATTTTGAAGGTCTGTATCTTGTTATATTTGGCCAAAAACCTAACCCAGTATTTTAGAAAGATCATTGTCAGGAATACAGGGTGTTGTCAAGTCAAGTCAAATTTATTTGTATGGCACATTTCAGCAGCAAGCCAGTTAAAAGTGCTTTACATCGTAAAAACATCAATCAAGTATGCATCAAAATAATTAAAATCAATGAGAAAGTATACAGCAATATCATCAAAATCATCAAGCAAATATACATCAAAATGTATGTTATGTTTGTGTGGTAGTTCTTTTCTCTCAGCCTTAATCTTAGGTCTCCACCAGAGGGCTTCTGCACACCTGCAATCTCCAGCTTATCATCATGAGGATAAGAGGGGCTGGTTTCCAGTCATTCAACGCCAGTGTGTTCACCCATGTGGTAAACCCCAAGTTCTATGAGTTTTCTAAGAGTTCTCTTTGTGTTTTTCTCCTTCACTAACTTCTCCTTGTCCTCCTTCAAAGGCTACCGTGTGCTCTCTTGGTTCCAAGTTCCATGCCTTTCTTTGGATCTCCTTCAGTCAGGTTAAACCTGGAACAAGACTGATAACCACAAGGCTCCTCCTCTTCAGACCTGTTCATCCTCCCTACCTGTCTGCCCTCCATCACTTCTGCAGCTCCAACAATCTCAAAGCCTTCAGTATATCTGTCGCCCTCCTGTCATCTAAGCCTCCAGAGATTCCTTGGCTCCTTGCCTCCCTGCCACCTCACAGACTAACACCTCCAGATTCCACTCACTCCTCCCCAGCGGTCATCTTTTCCACATCCAGTAAGAAATCATTCATCACCTTTTGGCAGATTAAATCTTCTGGTTCACCTCATGCCCGTTCCCCAGACCAATGCTGTTATCTTCCCAGATCAAGACTCTTAATATTTATATTTTTAAAACAAATTTTTTAAACTTGTAGATGGTCTCCTGAGAGCTCTTCTTGCATATGGGTCAGAAGTGTAAAGAAAACCATGACAATCATACCAACAGTCAAACATAGTGGTGGTAGTGTAATGATCTGGGGTTGCTTTGTGGCTCTTCTGGACTTTGACAACTTGTTGTTAAAGGAACCATGACTTCTGCTATCTGGCAGAAATCCCCAAAGGAGAATGTTCATCAGTTTATGACCTACATCTTAAGCTCAGTTGGGTTATACAGGAGGACAATTATTCAAGGCACATCATCAGCAGGTTGATCTTAAACCACAGATCTTTCTTTCTCTCTCTCTCTCTCTCTCTCTCTCTCTCTCTCTCTCTCGCTCTCTCTCTCTCTCTCTCTCTCTCTCTCTCTCTCTCTCTCTCTCTCTCTCTCTCTCTCGTCAAAACGAGAATTCATCATGGCATATTGACAGCTCAGCATCAGGTTAAAAGATGCTTTTAACCTGACAAATCAGCCTCATTGGAACACATATTCTGATTCGTTGAACATGACTGTAACCGGACTGCACGGTACCTTCTAGCAATCCCGGGTTTGAATCCCAGCCTGGGGTCTTTCTGCATGGAGTGTGCTTGTTCTTCTTGTGCATGCATGGGTTCTCTCCAAGTACTCCAGCTTCCTCTCAGAGTCCAAAAGCATGACTGTTAGGTAACAGTCAAATGGGTATAGACAACATATGTATGACAGTGATCTTTGTATTAGAGAATTTTGAGATAGATCCTGTAACTTATTTAGGCTTTTAAATTATAATTTTATAAAGTGAACTGGCAACCTGTCCAGGGTGTATGCCTTTTGCCCATTGGCCTCTAGGGATGCAACCTTACAAGGGAAGGGAAGACGATTTTGGCTTCACACTGAGGATCACTGATCTTATTGTTCTGAAACTGCATCTCATGTCATAGCATCACACCTGCTACAAGTGCAGCATCGTGTTAAGCTAACAGATCAATTACTGATGCAACATGAAGTGGAATTTTTGAAGGACTTGAGGGAAGCTGTTTCTGATCTTTAAAACATTTTTCAAACTCACATTCAAAGACTACAGCTGACAAAAATGTTTTCATCATATCAAGTAACCCAAAGCATGTCAGGATTTTCTGTGTGGAATGTCATCAGTGATGAACATTCGGTTCAGGGACATCTTCTCTTATTCATAAAGCCACTGGCACCCATCAAAGCTTGAAGAAGCGAGGAGCGAAGGCAAAGATATTTGCTGGTTAGTCCCACAGAAAACTGCATAACAAACACATGACCCATTTTCCAGCCTTATAACCTCACTGAGTCAGAGTTCCCAGATTGTCTCTGTACCTCCAGCACAATCTGGTCTGATTTCATTACTGCCACGTGTCACAGGATAATGAAGAAGGAGACACCTGTAATCAGCAGTGTTTTCAGTGACAGGAAATGAGTGTGTGACAGGATTTATTTCCTCCCAGCTGCGTTTGTGTCAGTGGTTAGTTGAGGACTCCTTACCTCTGTTCAGCTGTGATGTTGATCTGACACTAACAGTCCATAAATGAAATAGTATGTGGAATAAGCTAATAAATTAATTTCCCTAAAGAAGCATTTACAGTTGAAACCAGTTTACCTACGCTATATAAAACCATGCATTACCATTTTTTTTCTTACTTTCCTGTTTCAGGTGAGTTAGGATTTGTTAAATGTAAAAATAATAATAGAGTGTTTTAGAGGTTTTTGTGACTACTGTATTAAAATTCAGAAGTTTACATAAACTACAATTACCATGCCTTAAAGACTAAAATTGTCTTGGGCCAAATACATTTCTAAGTTCCGTGAAAAATAAATGCAGACCCCTCAGATTTTCAGAGACCTGCTCACACAGAGTTCCCAGGATCTCTGCTAAACAAATGACCAGCATTAGGTTTCCATGCTCCTCAGCTTTGGAGAAAACTCCCAGAACACCTGAGATGTGCAGAAATGGTTGGTTCCTCAGAATCAAAATGAACGAACAAACAAAAAATATTGTTTACTGCAACTTTTGATGGAAGAGTCTCAGTAATTAACCATTTGCCAGTCACAACTGAGTGAATAAAGATTTAAAAATACAATGCATTTACAATTATTTCTGTTTATTTATTGGTTTTCAAACCATAAAGGTTTTTGCCATGTTATATGTTGTTTAAAGCACTTTGAATTACCTGGTGAATGAATAGCACTAAATAAAAAATCTTGCATTGCGCTACACAGTTCAGCCCATTGAAAGAATGTAGTCTAAATAGCTCCACAAAAAATGTGATTGAGCTGAATTTCAGCCAAGTCTACATCTGAATAATAACAATTAAAGTGACTGAATGAAGCTGAGATGTTACAGCTGGAGACCTGACGGGAGAATTTGAATGTAAAGCAACTGAGACCCGATTGTTCATGATGGAGGTCAATGCCAGGTTTTAAGGGTTGTGCAAGAACTTATTTAAACGAGTGCATTCATGAGTGGTGTCAATATTTGTGTTACGTCTTAACTCAAAAACGAGCATTTTTTTATTGAAAAAACTGAATTATGCACGACTTACTTTGGTGTCTTTAAGCAACAACATTCTGCTGTGTCTGAAGGTCCAGTTCTGCACACAATGTAGACCTAGAATAGTCCAAATCTCTGCCTTTTGAGGTAGGGGGGCAGTAGCAAAGGAAAGAAAAACAATTTCATGTGTTATGCCTAACTTGTTCTCTGACCTTCAGATGAGCACTGCAGATGTTCTAAAACTACTGTGCTTAAAAGCAGACTCTTGAGGGGTCATTTTGCAATCTGGCAACAGAAATGGCAAAATATGCAAATGAGAGTAGTAGTATTGGTAACTCTGCCATGTTAAAATCCATAAACTATTAAACAAATACAAATAATACTACAGAGAATTATTACTCATGTTAAGATTATAGATTGTCTGATGACATAATTACAGTGCCTATAAAATTACAATGGTATCTAACATTCACCAAGTTAATTTACAGATTTATCCAGTAGAAACCTCAATCAGAAATACAGACTCATTCCTGCTGGGGCTGTGACTGTAGCTCACAATTATTTTAATGTCAACAATGAAACTGATTTATTCCATTTTAATCTGTATGAGCTCATCGCAACTGAACTTCCCCAACTTTGCTCCCCACTTTTCATTCAGTTGGAACCTTTTAAAATAACACAGTTGGTTCAGATCAATTTTCCAGAGACATGGTTGTTGTTTTTTTGGGTGGTGGGGTTTGCCTTGTCTGCGTGTAGACACATGACTGTGCAATACAAGAGACAGTGTGAAAGAGATCTTCAGTCAATAGTAGAAAAATAGGAAAATCTTACGTTTACAAAAGCAAAACCATTTTTGTAAATCTGTAGATACAAAAACACAAACAGGAAAATATTACTTAGCTCTTCTGCTGGTTGATTGCATCACCATACATGCTGTAAAGATGAAATGTGCAAAAAACCTTACAAGAATCAGTACCATCATTTTTGCATAAAGGATTACTTTTATGTCTAAAATGGTTGCTCAGGATTTCTATTATTTCTCTCAGAGTAAAGGGGGCTGAACACAAATGCACATCTTATCACTTGTCAGATTTTGATCCATTTCTTAAAACTATTAAAACACCTTTTTTGCCTGTCCTTCCAATTACCAATCACACTGTTATCCCCTAAAATCCATTTAAATTTGTTCCCTTTAGTATGACAAAACTTTAAGGTGTTTAAATAATGTTCTAAGGCGCAGTATGCATCAGACATTAACCTGTCTGAGCTTGTTACAGCTCCTCTACATGTTTCCCTCTATTATTTCAGAAAAGTACAAAGTTTCATCTGATTTTAATTTTGGTTGTCTTACAGTATGTTAGATGGCCACACCATAGCAGTAGTATAGCTACTAAAGCCTAGAATTTTAATATCCATCCTCAAGCAACAACAAATCTGAGTTCTCAACAGCAGTGCAGCTTGAGATATACTCTCCTCTAAATTAAGGAACAGTTAACTCGGTTGCTTTTGTGTTATACTGAAAAAAGGACTTTCATTCTTGTTCTTCTTTTGTTATCCCTGCAGCCACAGAGAGATTTAGAATTAACACCTCAGGGCAAAATATTAAAAACAGGCTGCACTCTCACATCGTACCTGGGCCTTATTCATTCACCTAGAATAACTCTGTAGATATACTTCAGGGTTTCAGATCCAACCCCTTCACATGGGAGGTACTTACTGAACGGGCAAGCAGGACTTTTTCCATCCTTCCACTCGCACTGCTGTATTTACCTCACCATCTGCCAAATGCATCTTTGTACAGTCTATTTTGAGAGGTGCGTGAGATGAGTGCTTTGGTGCTAATTGTAATAAGCACAATTAAAGCAGCTGGGAAGGATTTTTTTAACTCCTAGCATGTGTGGAACTGATGACATTACCTTTGATGCCTCTCAAAATTAGTGTATAATTGCTCATTAGGATGGTAATGAAGACATAATCAAGTGATGACCATTTATATATCTAAAATGAAGAGCAGTGGAGGAAATTATTCTGTTCTGTTCACGTTTGGTGAGAGCTCCATACAGATGCAGAACTTGCGGCAACATTGCCCCCTGGAGGTTAAAGCTGGGTTTACTATCTTAAAGGAGGAAAGCAAAGTGACAACTTCAGGGTTCTAAAAGGGCTTTTAACATTATTTATTCCTCTATACTAAAGTCTGAGAACTAGTGGCATCATCATAGTGAACTGGACAGAATGCAGCAAAATTATTTTTCCACCACAAAAGAGCAGTACTAGATTAGAAAGATGCACTGTGTAAACATATTAAGGCAATTCCACTCGGGACTTAGGAAGCGTTTCTAAATTTAAGATTCTAAGGAAAATTCTGTGGAAATTCTTTCATTATTTTGGCATTTAGTAAATTGAAATGCTTTTTATAATCTTAAATGACCTAAAACAGAGAAAGTTTAGCCTGATTTAATGTCAGTGAGTGACAACAAGTTTATAAAATACAGACACTTTATAAAAGTCTTTTTTTATACAGTCTCTGCTAAACATGACATCTGCTAATTATGGGGTGTTCCTTCAGCAGACCCTGAGTTTGCTATTCAGAGCCAAACTTTTCATTTATCAGCTCTAGTTTGGCTAATTTCAGTGAGTTCAGTCAACTCTGTGCATATTCTTATTGGGTTAAGCTTGTGCAGATGCTCTAAAAAAAGCCATCATCAATGAGGTCCCTATGTCTTGATTCACCATAGCAACTGCTGAGGGAAAAAAGATGCAGGTTTTCTGACGCCGCTGGATCAGGTAGTCGTTCCTCAAGCTCAGGTAGAAAGTAGGAACACAAATTTTGAAATTAAAATAAAATAATGAAAATAAATAAAACATGGATGCACTTGTTAGATAGAAAGAGACTGTATGGGAGAAAGCTGTCACCCAACCACATGCTTAACTTTGACTACACCATTTTGTTTAACTTCTATCCACACTTACAGCTGAGACGTGAAAACAAACAGGTGAAAATGCAGTGAATGGTATATGATTATCATTTGGATGTAATCTATCAGATGAAAAGTGAACTTGGACACAGGTAAACATAACATCTACAAACATTCATTCGGAATTGTCAGAGATTATTTTATTTATAATTTACATAAACTATGACAGGGGCTACACAGCAGTGCAGTTGGACTGTCACCTTGCAGCAAGAAGGTCCTGGGTTCACATCCTGGCCTGCTTATTCTCTCTGTGTCTCCTGTGAGTTCTCTCTGGGTACTCTGGTTTCCTCCCACAGTCCAATAACATGACTCTTGGGTTAATAAGTTACTCTAAATTGCTCTTTGACTATGCCATTCTAACACAAAAATGCTTTGATCTAAATGATTTGATTGTAGCTCTGGTCGTATGTTTAGAGTCATTGTCCCACAAAAGGTGAACCTGCACCCAACCTCAAGTGTTTGTCAGCTGTAACAGGTTTTGTTCCATGATTGTCCTGTATTTAGTTCCATCCATTTTCCCATCAAATCTGACAAGCTTTCCTACAGCAGGATGCTGCCACCACCATGTTTTACAATGGGGATGTTATTTCAAGGTGTGCAGAATGCAAAAAACAAAAAAAATTAAATAACTTATGTATTAACTTTTCTTGTGCTTTGTAATGTTATGCTACTACATCTTAATAAAATACATCAAAGGTTTTGGTTGTAATTTGGCAAAATGTAAAAATATTAAAGAGGTATGAATACTTTTGTAGGCCACTGATCTTAGCTAATATAAAGGCTATGTTTAAAATCATTTTTACTTATTCCTTACTCTAAAGTTCAGAGTTTATTTGCAAGGTATGAGAGAAAAAGGCAAATAAATACAAATCATTTTCAGTGCTGAGATGACCTGAAGCTTGAAAACTTTCAGATTGAGAGATCAGCTCACCTAAAATAACTCCATTGACATATGAACTGTGGAAATGTGGGGTTTGCTTTAGACACAAGCGTCTGCAGAACGTCAGGTCAGATGAATTTTCCATCTTGTCATAAACGAGACCTCTGGAGGAGGCAGTCATCTGAACAGTAGGGGGTGCTGTTACACCTGATACAACAAAGATGAACCTCTTCAAGAACTAAAGTTATACATAAACAAGGAGGCCTGCTGACCTTCAGCTGATGCCACTGGAGAATCTGCTCTACTGATTTAAAGCTGTCAGTTTCCGGTTTAGTTTACTGGTTTCCAGTCAGGAGCTTTCCACCTGAGATGATGAGTAAAAAAGGAAGAAAGAAGCAAGGTGACCCAGGGTGATGCAGGTGCACGGTACAGTTTGCCAGGATTAAACTCTGACATATGACACAGCTGCAGATCTGCAGTCTGTCTCTGTGAACATGACTGTCAGGGTGGAAACCAATTATCTCCCATTATGTAATGGGAAACTGCTGTCAAATGGCCTGCAATCCTTCTGGAAAGAAGAGTCCAGCAGTCAGGCCCACCTTCCAACCTAAACCAAGGGATTCCTGGGAGTAAACACATCCTCAGTCACGTCTTTGGTCTGGGTCATGCTTGGGGCCAAACTGAGCTCATTGCAATAGAGGGAAAGGGAGGGGGAAAGATGAAGTTTTCCTGTTTCTGAGTGGGAGACACTTGTAGCCAAATCTGGGCAGGATGGGAGAAGCGGCGCAAACAGAATTGGAGTCTGGGGTCTGGATCTGGGCCGAGAGGAGAGGGAAAATTGATAGTGTTTACCTTGGGGAATTCACTGCTAAGGAATTCCGAAGGGATGCTGAACAAGGCCGATTTCTATCAGCAACCATTATCAACCATCATGGACCATGCCCCAAATCACTTTATTTGGGGCATGCCAACCACTTTTTCTTATTTCACTCTGCAGTGTACACATAAACCCAAACAGTTATTTGGATTTTTTTGAAGTGAAGTTCTGTGAAGTTATTTGTAATAGCTCCTTCACCTGTTGTAGAAAGATGTCACATCACTGTGTGTGTGTGTGTGTGTGTGTGTGTGTGTGTGTGTGTGTGTGTGTGTGTGTGTGTGTGTTTGTGTGTGTGTGTTGATAAGCAAATAAATCCTCAAAGTAGTAAAAGCTAACATGCAAGTAAGGCATCCATTTTTTGCTGACTTTAAAACAACTCCAAATGAAAATGTCCAGATCAGTGGGATACAACGCCATGTTAGCAGATATTAACAGTCAACAGCTTCACAAGATCAGCTGTTATTCATCACTTCCAGACCTGGAGAGGCACAGGTAGCCTAGTGAAACGGTCATTGTTTGGCTGGTAAACGTTAACCAGTCTCTTGTGAAACTGTAAACATTTAAAATCTACTAAAACATTCCAGGAGAACAAACATTTTCACTTTGAGTAGTTTTAAATAGCTAAAATCATCTAAAAGGAAGTCCCCCAAGCTGACTTCCTGTTAGCTTTCAACTGCTTGGGAAATTATCTTGGTGAAAACATGGAGAGGCATAAGTTTGATAACAGCTTATCACCGACCATCTCTCTTTTTAAGGTAGCACTGTTTTGGAACTAATGTAGCCTAACAAACTACAGTGGGCCCCAGCTCAGTATTCATGCATATTAGGGTATATTTTGTGTTTGAACCATTAAAACAGGCAGTTATAAGTATTTTTTTTTTTTTTTTTTTTTTGGGGGGGGTAGGGTTCATCATCAGTGATACAGATGAAACTCTGAAAAACAAGATCAGCTCATTTTTATATACATCCTATAGTCCCAAGAAAACAACGGCCCTTTGTGAGGTCTACTTTATGTTGTCTGACGGGTTATATTTAAATAATTTTTTGATTATAAAGACCAGGCAGTAATCAGGCCTGGATGTAGCTAGTCAAATCGAACCAAAAAATGTAGTACACCCCAGTTAAAATCAGGATTTAACATGAGGGAGGAAGTTATTTATCATTCAAGACCAGGTTGGTTTGAACAAAGTTTTTCCCTTAATAAATGAAATCATCAATTGAAAACCACTTTCACTTTTCTCAGATTATATGTGATGTGACACATGAAATGGAGGCACAAGTTGGCAGAGCAGAAAAGAGAAAAATGATAAAAACCATCAGTTTCTGAGAAAATAGTGATACTTGTAATAGCAATATACTAGTTTAAGTTATGAAGAAACCACCCCATGTTTTAAATAGCAGTTTCGGAGATTTTAATGGTGTCAAAATGTGATTGATGACCTGAAATATTCAAGGTTGGTAAAGAAGCAGAATCAGAAATAACATGGTCGTGGGTAAGTAGTTTTTCACAGTGCTGTACATCAAAACCCACCAATGTACAGCAGTTTTGAAATAGAAGTAGGTAAAATTAAATGCTACCATGTCATAGGTTTAGCATCTTCCAAAGGAATGGCATGAGGAAGTAATGAGAGGAACATGTCTGGAGTGGTCCTTTGAGGGTATTAAAACTTTAATTAATGCTCTTTGAATGCGATTTTTAGTCAAATATTTGTAACAGAATATATTAAGGACAAATTATTTTACTTTATACATCAAACATATATGTAAATACTGTAAGGTTTGTTTGAACTTCTTATCTTCACCCAAAAAAATGTAGAGCTAGAACTTACACTGAGTGAATGCTTCACCACATTCTGCTTCTGTTTGGTGTTCCAGAAACATGTCCATGTTTGTCTGGACATTCTGCAGACCTACTTGCAAAAAGCTTTTATTGGAACAACTTTCTTCTTAAAAAATTGTCCCTTTCAAAATTTTTGACAGCTAAATTAACCAGAAGGCTTTTTGCTAAAAGAAAGCAATTTAACACATTGAACAGCACAAACAAGAGCCCTCTTGAACTGAGTTTGAAGAGAGGGTAGCAATGAGGGAGCTTAAAAGTTGTCACATTAATCCTATCTGTGCTGTTCTAAAAATCCAATTTAAAATTTTTGGTTTATGTTCTTGTCTATTTTCCAGATAAAACAGAAGATCACTAAAAGCACTAGAACCTGTTATTTTATGAAGATAGTGATTAAACAATGTATATTTTTTTCTGTCATATTTCTTCTATATCATGCTGTAGTCTTTTTTTAAAGGACATGTTTCTTTCTTTCCTATAGCTATTATTCGAACAGCCAGAATTTTGCTATGGGAAGGGTTATGTTCATCAACAGTATTTTAATGATATAGATGGTCAAACAAGACATAATTCTAAATAAATATAAAGAAAAGTAAACAGTTATAGAATATGTAACTAATCACAAATTGAACAAACATATAAATACCTTCATCAAACAATAGTTCTAAAAATGTCTGTTTTAATTCAATTTGAGGGGAAATAAAATCGTGGTGGGACTCAATTAAAATATTTAATCAAGCTAATTGAAGAGTCTGTAATCATTCGTAATTAATCAATTGCATTTTTTCTTGAAAACTATATATCCACAAAATAGCAAATATTTTCAATTCAAAACCAGTTTTGCTGTTAAATTATTGAATATGTAAACATATGAGCACAGCAAAAATAGATAGTTATTGTTTCTAATCAGTTGTTTAGGTTATTTAACCATCAGGTTGATGCAAAGTGCTATAATACCCATTCAGCTTTAAGTGTTTCAGGAACCCCTAACCATTCAGGTTCAGGTTTATTCAAGTCACAATTGGCAATTGATATTATAGCAAGTATAAAAGAAAAAAAAGACATAAAAACTAAGAGACAATCAAAGTTCTAAAAAGGAGAGACAATACAATGTGCCAAAACAACATCAAATATCAGTCCATACAAGACAGGGAGAGTACCAGCAGTGTATATCATTCATGTAACCTTAGTGAAAAAATACTTCTTTAGAAATGTGAACTGTAGACACTGACATTAGCGTTGGGAACGTCTGTGCTGCTGCAACATGTTTGCATTGAGGGGGTATTTTAAGGTTGAATAGCTTCCGTGATAGGCCAACTCCTTTTTACACAACTTGCAGACAATGATAGTCTTTTCCATCGTCCCATCAGATTCTTTTGTGAAGCAACAATTAATTAATTAACAATTAACCTCCATGGGCGAAGAGAGCTTTTTGGTCTATCGCTGTTCTTTTCAGCATGTGTGTCAGATTTACAGGCGTACTAGAGGTTCTGTGTAATTAAATAATCAAAATTAATGCATTAAAGGCACTAAAATAAAGTTACATCTTAAAAAAAATTAATATCGTGGAAAAAGTTTCTCATATCTAAGAAACTGGAATTTGACAGATAGAAAAATGTAACCTTGATCCCTTCTACATAATCAGTAAAATGTTGGGACCAGGCAAGTATGGGGATATCATTTGTCCAAAGTAGTTTGAGTTTTCTGATGTTCTCCAAAGCCAGACTGAGCTTGTGAAGGTTGTTTTTTATCTTCACCCAAAAAAATGTAGAGCTAGAACTTACATTGAGTGTATGGTTATTAAAATAACCTTTTTATTATTTTGACAGAAAAGAATAGAAAATGACCTGTAACTGGATAAAGTATAGCCTTATTTTTGTTTCTTGGGAAATGTTTAGTTTCAGTTCAAAGCTCAAGTTAAATTTATAACATACTGCAATCACTTAACTGTAAAATAATTAACCTGGTAAGTCAATCATTAAACATGTCACTTAATATCCCTCTGCATCTTTACTCTGATCTTTGTCAACTGTTGCGGGAATACAATAAATCAGAGAAAATCTGGCAGAGTCAAACCAAGCTGCAGCAGAATCAAGCTTCCATACATGCCTGTTGACACTGTGGTTGCTGCTCTCTGATCCCTTTGTTTGCCTCTGCTCTTTCTCCTCAGGCAGACGCTCCGCCATCACTAACCCAACTGCAGACGATATGCTCTCCAGCCTTCAGAGTTCATTGGCCATCGATGAAGAAGCTGGAATGCTTTTAATCACTGCTGTATATGCAACTCTTAATCCTGTTGGAAGCTGCTCCACACTGGATACAACACAAGCCAGAACTGCACTCTGGTGACTAAACTCACCAAGCGAATGAGTGGAGACTGTGTTTTTCTTCCATATTTGTGTGTAACAGAAAGAACATTTTTAAATGCTGGTCTCACTGATGCTTGAGCTGTTGGCTTTCTTTACTGTGAAAGATGCACAGCTAAAGACAGTAAACCCGTGAGAAGATTGAGATCATCTTTTCAATAAGTGGCAACACCTACATTTATTTCAGGGTTGCTACACATTTCTTATTTCAAAATTCTGATCTTTTCCAAACTCAAATTTCCAGATATTTTTGGTCTGGAGTTTTTCACATTCTGGATATTTTGAATACAAACTATTTGGTTTGAAATACTTTAATTATACCCTTATATGTAGGTTCCACAAATCCCAAAACAAATTTAAAAACAAATACTGAACTGAATTCTTACATTTGGAGCATGGTGTAGTGCCACTTCACTGTTTTGTTAGACTTGGGACTAACTTAGATCGATTTTATTTGAAAATCTGTGACTTGTATTTGCCAAATAAGACTCGGGATGTTCTTATCTAGTACATGCAAATACTTTAAAGCACAATTTTTGAATTTCTGTGTCTTTATTTTGTTTGTAAGAAGTCTAAAATGCAACATTTTCAGTGTGTCATTTTAACTAGACCCAGTAGAACCACCACAGGTTCACTTAAGCCTGAGGGTTAAATTATCTAGAGTCCAAAAAGTAGTGAAAATGACCTTTTTGATTTTTGAATGCATGTGCACTCAGTTACATCAATCCAAAATTGAAACACTGATCAAATATGATGTGGCAAATCAAAGATAAATAATGTAATTTAATAATAAGCTGGTGAATTTAGTATAGTTCTGTCAGGAAAAATGTTTTTTCCAGATTTTTTTTAAGACTGAAAGCCAACCCTAAGCCAATTTTCATGTATTGAAAACGCAGACTTTTCTTTGAATTCTTGAAACAAAATGAGATATTTTCAAGAGCTTCCTTTCATACAACTCCGTGTCTTGTATTCATTGTGTTACTATTCTGAGGTGTTTGGGAAATATCTGTGTATTTATTTTTGTTTACTTCTTTCCCACGTTCCCTGTGTATTCCAACAGCCATTTCTCCCATTTCCTCAGTTCAACTTCAGTTACTTGCCTTCCCTCACAGCTGCAGTCTGTTTCAAATCAGCCACCTGCTCTTTGTTTTCCAGTCAATGCTCCTGCATAAATATCTCCAAGCCACAAAGTTCTTGGTCAGATCCTCCTATTAAGATCCTGAGTTTCACCAGCATGCCCCGGCCCTGCATTTGGGTTGTTTATCGGTTCATGTCATGTTTTGGTAGTGCATGCATAGAGATGAACATACTTTTACAAGCCTCAGTTTGGAGGCTTCTGTTTAAAATCTCTCTTTTTTTTTTTTTATCTGATGTAATATTCTAATTTTCCAAAACACAGAATTTTGGTTATCATTCTCTGTACGCCACAAAAATCACAATTACAAGAAATAAGGCTTGAGATATTTCACTCTGTGCAGTGAATCTATAAAATGTATGAGTTTCACTTTCTGAAATGCCAACTTTTTCACCATATTCTAATTTTTGGAGCTGTACTAATATGAATATTTTTGCAATGCCTTGACCCATTTCATAAATTTGATGTTTACTAAGGTACTCTGAAATGTTTTCAATTGTTCTGAAGTATCTCATAGAAAAATATGAGTATGAAAAAAAAATCTAATCTTTATGTCCTAACTGGGTGCCCTTACGGAGCCCGAAGCACATTTCTGTCCCTGGAGTCTGCAGAGGATAAATCCTGTCCTGCACAGTTTAATGCCTGGCTTCATAAACCTGGAAACCTGAGACATAATTATTATTAAAGCTTATGTCAGGGAGCATTGACCCGACAGAAGCACTGGATCAATCACATCTTAATGATTTGTTTGCTTCGTGTGTGTTTGACAATCTCCTCCTGAAGCAGCCTCTTGTTGTGTTTTAATGCTCCACTCTGAGCGTTGTTATCCTCTGCGTGAGCCTAAGGAACAAACAAAACTGAGCAACAGATCTGAGATGAAACGGCATGCCAAAAACATGTCCAGTAGTGTGGAGTGTGTGTACGCCGAGCTGCCACTGGGAAGCAGATAAATGCTTGAAATATTAATTATTTGATCGTTATCTGCTGGTTCAAGCAAAACAAAACTGAAGCTGAAAGAGCAAGGAATGAGGATGAGATGTGCTGCTTTGAAACTGCAAAACACAAAGCTACAGAAAAACAGTATGATGGTCATGTTTTCAGTGTTGCTAGAACTGATATTCCATAAATCTCACTGTGCATGCATTTTTTTTTTCCTAATCTAAACTGAACTTCTCACCTTCTTTTACACATCCTATTGATTTTTGTCAACATTCTGCAAAAATAGAGTTCAAATGAAGATGGATGCAGTTGTCTTTTATTTTATAAATACAGTTGAAACCAGAAGTTTACATTAACCAGAAAAAAAAGAAGCACAATTTTTCTCACAGTCTGAGGTTAAATCAGATCAAACTGCCTTTGCTTTAGGTCAGCTAGAATTACCAAAATTATTTTTATTTGCTAAAAGCCGCAATCATGAGAGAAGGAATCTGTAAGATATTTATTTATTGTCTTCAATCTGTCTTACTTTTTTTTACTTCAGATGATATCATGGCTTTGGAAACTTCTGATTGGTTAACTATCACATTTGAGTTATTTGGAGGTACAGCTGTTGATGTATTTTAAGGCCACACGTGTTTCTTGTGTAACACGACGGAAGAGTCAATAGAAATCAGCCAAGATTAAGGAAATCATTTGTTTCCCAGAGATGAATGTGTTATGGTCCAAAATGTCCAAATGGATCCCAGAACAAAAACTAAAGACCTTGTGAAAATGTTGGCTGAAGCTGGTAAGACGGAGTCATTTTCCACAGTGAAATGTGTCCTGTACCGACATGGGCTGAAAGGCCATTCAGCACGGAGGAAGCCATTACTCTGAAAAAAAAAAGAAGCTAGATTACAGTTTTAAAGTCACTCAGGGACAAAGACCTTAATTTTTGGACAAATGTTCTGTGGTCTGAAACAAATGTTGTGACTGTAGATTGTATTTTGCAAATGCACACAAGGCCAAAGACCTTTTATTTCATGTGATCTAATGAAACTAAATTGGAACTGTTTGGCAATAATGACCATTGTTACATTTGGAGAAACAGGGGGGACGTTTGTAAGCCAACTGTGAAGAATGGGGGTGGCGCCATCATGTCGTGGGGCTGTTTCGCTGCAGGATGAAGTGGTGCAAGAGGAAAGAATATTATGTAGAAATATTGAAGCAGTATCTAAAGTCATCAGCCAGGAAGTTAAAGCTTGGCTGCAAATGGGCCTTCCAAATGGACCACAACCCTAAGCATCAGCTGAAGTGGTTACAAAGTGGCTTAAGTACAATCAAGTCAATGTTTTGGTGTGGCCATCACAAAGTCTTTATCTGAGACCTGTAGAGAATTTGTGGGCAGATCTGAAAAGGTGTGTGCGGCCTACAAACCTGACTCAGTTAGACCAGTTCTGTCAGGAGGAATGGGCCAGAACTCCAGCAAACTATAGTGAGAAGGAAGAAAACCCAAAACATTTGACCCAAAGGATACAATTTAAGAGACAATTAGCCCTGAAACTATGACAATGCATGCAAACTTTTGCCTTTGAAGACAGTTACAAAATCTCTAAAAAAAAATGTTCTCGACAATTTCTATGGCATTTAGGGAATAGAAATTAGTTTTGGTCATTTTAACTGATCTAAAACAAGAGAAGTTCAGTCTGAGAGAGGAAAAAATTTGTCTTTTTATTCAGTGTATGTAAACTTTTGGTTTCAACTGTTAAAACCAGGAGTTTACATACACTGAATAAAAAGACGAAGCATGAACAAATACTTCAGTCTCTGCATGGGCAAAGCTGCTTGAGACATAACCCAAAAGACTGGGTACAACTGTGGCTGAAATGTGTCAAAAGGAGAAAATGTTCAAAGGATGTTGACACTTTTGCACTTCCCTGTAAATGTACCGCAACTTTTTCCAACCTGTCTTTCAAACATAAAAAACAAAGATGAAGAAAACATATTTGATTCGAGCTGCATTCAGTACTAAAAATGTATACAGTGTTCAGCAACAAATGCCTTTAATGTCAATGAGCTCATAAGCAACAGTCTGTATTTTATTTGTAGATTAATATTTGACAATAACATGACTAAAAATATCAGTGGAAAGCTTCCATGTTCTTGTATGTGGGGTTATTTAGGAGTCTTTTCCCTGTGTTTACACTGCAGTGCTGAGTGTGTGTTTGGGAGAATGTAAATGGGTGATAAATCTGTGCTGACATCCCCCCCCATCCTCCTCCTCACCCCCCTGCCTCCCCCTTGTCTTCTCTGCTTCCCCTAAACCACAGCTAATCTCTCCCTCCATCTCCAGTATGGGCCTCTTGCATGTTACTAATATGAATCTGAGATTACATGTGATTGCTGCATATTTATAAAGTGGAGAAGATCCACCTGCCATGGGGGTATTTAGCTGAGGTTGGTGGTGCGCCTGTTGCAACTGAAAGGTGGGAAGGATGAGAAGCATCTATCATTTTGCAGCACGTCAGCCTGAGGACACGTAGAGCTGCTGAAAGAGTATTAGAGGGTTGAACCGTGTGTCACGGCCCTGTTAACAGCTTCATTGGCCAATGTTATGTCCAGCAGTAAGAGCCTGGGTGCTGTTGAAAAGTGCCCTCAGCTATTTATGGAAGAAGAAAGGTGTGTGGAAAATATACCAGCACATCCTACAGTATGATAGTGAAACCCAGCAGTGTAGGAAAAGTACCAGCTTGTCTAAGGCGTATATTTAGATCCCCCTTTCTTTCCCTCTACAATATTCTCAGCGTGCTTCATATTTACCTTTCCTGTGTCACTAATGAGTCAGACCAGGAAATGTGGTGTCATAGCTACCAAAGTCAAGGATTTCTCTGTTGGCTTAGCTGTTTATCTCCATCAGCTCCTTCAGGTGAAACTCACTCTGGCTGTGTTTGTGTGCCTAACATGCTTCTGCAGTGCATAGCTAAAGTATTCAATACAATACAACCCCAACATGTAATGTATTTTAATGGGACCTTATGTGACACAACACAAAGTAGTGCATAAATGAATGCAGACATGAAAAGTAACAGAAGAAGTCCGGTGTGCTGTTTGCCATAAACCAAATAGGGGACAGAGCAAGTATGTGGAAGAATGGGACCAAAATCCAACCTTTCATCCAAAAAGCTGCTTATGGCAAAAAAACAAGAAATAAAATAATACCCCACATTGCTCTGAATATATCATCCCAATACTGAAGTATGATGGTAGCAGCATCATGTTGTGGGGATGCTTTTCTTCAGAAGGGACATGGAGACCAACGAAAATTTAGATGCAAAAAAAGAACTGAGACATCTTCACCTTCCAGCAGGAATAAGACCGCAAACACACAACCAGAGCTACAATGGAATGCTTTAGATCTCAGCGTATTCATGTGTTAGAATTACCCACACATAATGTTGCGTTCAGACCAAACACAATTTGAGCGTTGGGGGGATCTGGTTTACATGCAAAGTCTATGGTGGACGTGCGTCCAGGGGTGTTGAAGTCTCGCAACACGTTTCACGCATTTAGTGCGGCATGTTTGGAACTGTTTCGGGCTATTTAGATGTGCGTCCAACACAGCAGATGCTGGAGTTGGAAAAACTTAACTTTTTCTGCTGGCTGCGGAGCGTCAACCAATCACAGAGACTTTGCTATGTGACATAGTGGCCCATTTTTCGACGGGATGGAAGAAGCAAGAGCCTATCTATGACCAGCCAAACTATCACAACAGAAACAGGAATAGAAAGGACCTTGCCTGGAGGAGGACCAAAACATTGTTAGCAGAATATTTCCCCCCATTTGAGCTGGCCGTATTCGTCCAGCACAAACTCGAGCCACAACTGGTTTCATGCTGAAGAATTAATGTATTTATTCAGAGGAGATGTGCAGAAGACGGTGGAAGAGTCTATGCGAAAGATTCAAATCAAAAGGCTCCTCCTGACACACATCTGTCCAGACTTTGCTCAGATGCGCTTCCAGAGCGATTCAAGCGTCTGACTTTGAAGTGCACAAGCATTCAACTTGAGGTGTCGGATGCCTTTTTGATATGTGAAACGTGTTCGGTCTGAACGCAGCATAACACTAACTGTAAATTAGTGGCAAGACTTGCTGCTTATTGGCTTTCCCTAGCCAATCTGATGCAACTTGAGCTATTTTGCAAAGAATAATAGAGGAAAAAAGTCTGTCTATTGATGTGCAAACCTGGTAGAGACAAAGCCCAACAGACTCTCAGCTCTAAGTAAAGTACAAAGTACTGATGGGAGGGTGAATACAGCTTTTAGCACACATGCCATCCTGGAACCAGAGTGAGATGCATGATCCACAAATGGAGAAAACATGGAGCAGTGATAAACCAAAATTATCCCAAGATTACATCTACAACTCATCTAAGAGACCACAAAAGAAGCAAAAACATCTAAACCACTGCAGCCCTCACATGTTTCCGTTAAGGTCAGGATTCATGATTCAAAAATAAGAGACTGGGCAAAAAGGGCATGCCTGAGAGATTTCCATTTAAAAACCACAGCTGGACAGAAACAACTCAAAACCCTGTCTCACAACTATCATAAACCATCATGATGATCCCCATGACCTTTGGGATGAGACAAAAGTGGAACCTTTTGGAAAGTGTGCCTCCTCTAGAGTGAAGGGCTCTACATGATCAAGTCAGAGTGCCAAAATTGGCTCTCATTGTTGCAGTTGCTTGATGAAAATCACTTCATTTTGTTTTCAGACTGATGTTGTCCTCTCCGTCTTGTCACAGACACCATTGCAACCTTTTTGCCCCCCTCTGCATGCAAAACTACTGAGTTGATTGGTCAGGATTTTGATCCGATGCAGCGGGCAAACATCCCATTCTGATTTTGTTTTGGCTTGCAATAACATGGAAAAATAAAATGAGACGTTGCAGCTTATCAATTATTATTTCCTCCTCCTTCAAACTTGTGAACTCTTCATAGTTGTTGTTCTCTGCCCTGATCGCTGCATTTACTGTACTGTTGTAAACCAAACATGTGACAAAACACCATGACGTAAACTGTGGCGGGAGGGGTTTCACAGAAGCTCGACCCGTTGTAACTTGTGGACCTTGAAGGGTGTGCGCAAAAAAAACAAACGTTCCGTAACCACATGATCTCGTGTCAACAGTTTAACTTCGGTCTAACCATACTGAGTCCTAGACTACCACTGCATTCCAGAAAAAGAACAAGATGCGAACAGTCAAACATGGTGGTGGCGATGTGATGGTCTAAAGCTGCTTTGCTTCTCCAGGACCTAAACAATTTGCTCTAATTGATGAAAACCATGAATTCTGCTCTATAGCAAAAAATCCTAAACGAGACTGCCCTACCATCAGTTTGTGAATTTGCTCAAGTGCTCTTATAACAGGACAATGATTCAAAGCACACCAGCAACTCTAACTTTGAATGGCTTTAAAAAATAATTTTGGGAGGGACTTAAAGTCATAATCCACTCTAGATGCTGTAACATGACCTTAAAAAGACTGCATAGGCACAAAAACTATCAGATGTAACTATAACTGATAGCAACTTTCTCTTATCATGCGTCTCATACCTGGAATGGAATTTTGAGTAATATAAGGAAACTCTCACTTCTCACTTCTTGAGAAAACATCTTAAAATTTGGCTCTTGGAAAGCCAAAAAATGTCAATATAACCATATTTAAACTTGTATTATTACAGTTTTATGGAATTTTACACACTTTTTACCTAGTAAAATTAAATTTTATTGCTCTTTTTCTTGTTTTTTTTTTTTTTTTTTTTTTTTTTTTTTTTTTTTTTTTTTTTTTTTTTTACACGAACCTGCCAGTGGGACTAGAGATGGAAATTAGCCACTTGGCTCTTGTATTTACCAGCTAATGTTTATTAATATAAATTTTCCTATTTTTAAAAATTAGCAGAATTAAACAGAATAAAAGCAATTCTGGAATGAAGAGTGGACCAAAATTCCTCCACAGCGATGTAAAACACCTGCTGCCAGTTATAGCAAACATTTGATGGGACATGTTGGTGCTAAGGGTGGAACAATTAGTTTTTCAGAATTATTTAAGTCACCCTTCCCAAAAAAAAAAAAAAAAATCATTTAAAACCTGCATTTCGTTTTTGCACAGGTTATCAATGGTATTAAAATTTACTTGCTATTCAGAAAAACTGAATTGTGTGTCTATAAGAGGAAAATACTTTTTCAGTTTTACACTAGCAGCCAAAAGACTGTTTCACCAAAAACACAATATCATCTTTGGATTTGTCACATACACATCAGGTAGTTGCCAGAACCCAACTTCCAAGAAAGCAAACAAAGACTCAGCTGATATTTAATTATCAATGATGCCACTTTGATGTGTTTCTGTCCATAGAATCAAACATCAATTTCCTCTGTGCACCGCCCTGATGTGGCGCTGATGCTGTTATTTGGCTACGGAGCGATGTGGTGCCTGAAGCTGTGTCTGCTATTGACTGAAACCAGCCAGTGGACAGGATGTTCCTGAGTGTCACCAGGCTCCAGGTGGGCTCCTTCTCTCTCTCTGCTTCTATGCGAACCTAAACACTGTTTGTTTTTCCAGCTGAGAGCTGCCATTTTGCCCCCTGCGATCCCAACCCATCTCCTCTCTCTGCCTAGGGAAGAATGTAAACACAAAGAGAATACGTTAGTATGTACTGTATATGTTTGTTCATTTGAAGACAGATTTAGAGGATAGAATGTCCACCTTAAAGCTACTCAGAAACCTATTTGGATTATCTTGCTGCACCTGCGCCTAAAAATGGACTCAGATTCCATGTTCCAATTGCTGTTAACTGGGTTATGCAGGCATATATGCACAAATTATTTACTGCTTTCATTCCCTCTCTTCAATATAACACAGCATCCTAATGTCTTCACACCATGCAGCCTCCTTACCTAGAAATGTTTGTGCTCTCGACATGAAAAATGGCCACAGCTCCCTCCAGAGCAGAGTGCGGCAGGCCTGCAGGCATCAGAGACCCAAACAGTTTAAGATGTTGCGGTTCCGGTGTGTAAACTTCACACATAGCACCTGTCGTGTCTGCTAAACACTTTCTAACCCATTTAGAGGAGATTGTAAACACTGGCCAGGCCAATGCTTGCCTAATGTGCATTTGAGGGGCATCTCCCTGTGTTAGTTCAAGCGCTGACTAGCACTGGGGTGGTGGTGCAAGGAGGGAAATGTGCCTGACCTTTTACAACTTTCACTTAAAATTCACTCCCTGATTTCCAGGCTGTTTGTTTGGGTCTGAGGCTCAATTTACGTAACCATGTTCATAACAGAAAGTCAGTTTGATAAGTGGGAAGAGAGAATAAGTTATATAATAATATTTCAAGTAGATTAACAGTTCCATCTGTCTGTCCAAAAGCTAGATTCCCCCCATATATTCAAGTCAGTTCCAGATTAAAAAAAAAAAAAAAAAAAAAAAAAAAAAAACAGTAAACAGAGTCCACCTGTGTGTAACTGAGCATCGTACCTGTTCTGTGAAGGAATCAAAAAAGCAGCCAAGGTAACTCTGGAGGAGCTGTAGAGAGTATTAGTTTGCATGTGCAGTCTGTTCTAAAGGACTTGTGAAGAACAGGGAGACAGAAACCTCTGGCTGAAGATGCTTTATGTGATTTTGTTTTTTTTGACTAGAGTCAAATGTATCTAAATGTCAAGTGATTGTTGAAATTGTCCTTTTTCTTAATCTTGTTCTGCGACTGTCTAGCCCAGGAGACTCTTGTACTTGAGATTTTTAATCTCAATTTGTTTTTGTTTTTTTTATCCCAGTTAAACAAATGAAAAATATTTGTTAAATGGCAGTTCGTCCCGTGTGGAGGAGGAGGTTGAGAGAAACATTAACATTAAGAAGACCTATTGTTGGAGTCCAAAAGCTTGGACAGCTAACAAACCGGCAGTATACCCAGAGATATAAAAGTTCACTGCATTGAGCCCAGGTTGCCTGTAAATCACCTCAGTGGTAAATGACCTCTTGCAGCCAAAAACTGTGACTCAAAAAACTTAAATTCTGGTAGCATTTAGGTAAACAACTGTTCCAGCTTTGACCAACGTTATTTTTCTTATGTGCACAAGCATTGGTTGTAGTCTTATTTTTCTCCAGATAATCAGTTTGTGTTTTACTTAACTACACTTTAAACTAAAGTGGTGCATGGAAGGAAAGGCTAAACACTGATATACATTTAGACTTCAGAATTCTCTAAGGCTACATTCACACAGCAGGTCTTCATGCTCAATTCTGATTTTTTTTTTTGCATAGTCGTTCAAACTACAGAACAGTGCGAGCATGATAAAACTTCTGTGTGAACAGTTTACAACCCCAAAGTGACCCACTTGCACAGAAGAAGAACGTTGATGTCACACAGTACAGCACTGTTTATGAAGTAAAAATGGATGCCACTGTCTATGGATTGGTTTTAAAGTTTGTTTTTTTTTTGTTTTTGTTTTTCAGCAATGGAGCCAACAGTATTGTCACAAGATCATAGCAAGATGAAGAAAGCTAATAAAAAGAAAGCACAACAAATAGCAAAGGCCTTTTGTGGCACATTGACTGCAACCTCTGTAGAGAAGTCTGTGTGGATGCCTAATCGGAACTAGGAGTGATGGGATTGTCATGTGACACACTAACAGATGTCTTTCATAATTTCATGTTTATGATTTTCAGCCATTGTTTACATCCGGATTTTCCATGTCTGGCTTATGCTGGTGCAGAATTATGACAAATGTCTCACGTCAATGATGTAAAAGTCAGACAAAATGTGATCTGACCTTTCAGACTGCAGACGCTTTAAAAACTATTCAATATGTATCTGACAGTTAGTACCACATATGGAAGTGACATAATTCTGTTTTTTTTTTTTTTTTTTTTTTTTTTTTTTTTTTTTTTTTTTTTTGGGGGGGGGGGGTGAAAAGATCAGAATTGGGTTGCTGAGACCACCATGAAAAGTCTGATTTGGGTCACATTCACCTGCTGTATGAACATAGCCTGAGGCTCATTTGGCTGAAGCACAGACAGAGAAAAAAACAAGCTGCAGTTGAACTGAAATAGTGTTGCTAAACATGCAAGAGGATGGTTTGGAGAGAGCTGTTATTGTGTATTCTGTAGACATCAGAAGACCTTTCCTAATAAAGGGGGATAAATACAAAATAAAATTACTGTAAAACAAAGCATTTTTCTAAGATATAGCATTTTGCTCAAAAACTGCTGCAATCCCCTCTTGCCCTGGTTTACTCCCTTCCTGGCTGTCTGTAGCTGTGTTATATCCTCATTCCTCAGACTTGTTACTTTGCAGCAAAAGTGCTCAATAACTTTTATTCTGTGTCAACATCCATATTCTCTTTAAAAAGATATTTGTTCCAACGAACTGGCGACCTGTCCAGGGTGTACCCTGTCTCTCACCTGATGACTGCTGGAGATAGGCACCAGCCCCCCTCATGACCCTTTCAAGGATAAACATGCTAGATAATGGATGGATGGATGTCTGATTTGCAGGTCATCACAAGTCAGAAGAAGATGGTGAATCAGTTGGAGAATGTACTCCGATCAGATTTAAAGGGGCGGTATTTTGTATTTTTCAGGCACATTGTGCCATTTTATAGTACATTCAAGAAACTGTTACCTTTAGTTGTTACAAAAATGCTGTATATATCAAATATGACTTAAAAGAAATTTAACTTAGTAATACGACACCTTGAAATTGGGCCTCTGTCTCTTTAAGAAAGTCATGCTTTTTCCAACACTCTGCCTTCAAGAAGTCATGACAACAGTGCTCCTTTTATTAACCCTTTAACAATGTTTTTACTGGTGTTGCACTGAGAAGTAGTTTGTGTAATGAGCTCAGCAGATGTGCAGCTCCACCAGGTGTTTGCTAATTGCTGCTGTCCAATCTAAAAGAGCTGAGTGGGGAAGCGTGAGGGAGGAGTGTTCTGTGAGGTGGAAGTTTGGAAGTTTAGAAACTGTAGCTCTGAGGAGGAGCTGAACCTGAAGGTAGAGATGTATTCACCCAGGCATTTTGCACAGCTGAACGGTTGCCACGGGAGATTAAAGGATTTCTCAAACATGCATGAAAGAATGAATCAAGGCAACACTCCAGGTATGGTTTTGATGAGGGAATAATATAACATAATGTAAAGCTCAAAAAATTTGATTTTACATATTACTGCCCCTTTAGCAATACACATTTTTTGCATATATGCAGAACTGTACACACACAAACTGTTAAATTATGTTTGGAAATGGTTCAAAGTTTTGGGGAAGATGGAGCTAAATACTGGAAAATCCTGGCAGTAATCTTGTTAGAGACTTGAGACTTGTATGGAGGTTCATCTTCCAGCAGTATGATTACCAGGGATGTGATAATGTATTAGAATTGTCCAGTCAAAGTCAAGTCAAAGCACTTTGTATAAATAAAGGTTGCTTGGTTTGGCAACAACCCACAAACAAATTGTTTCCTTATTAAAGAAGAATGTGTTTATATTTTAGCCTGTTGCAGAGAAAACCTCCAGTCTGGTTCAGGGTTCTCGACGTGACACCTCTCACACGCTCTATGAAAAAAATCCTGGCTAATCTCACACTTGAATGTTGTAATAACCTTTGCTTATTACACACATTATATACTGGACAATGATATTTAGATGTATGTCATATTTATTTATTCTGCAACATACATTTACATATAGTTAAGTCAAAAGTTACCAGTTTAAGGTACATTTAAAATTTGGATTTCTAGCAAAGTACAAACAAGCTAATGTCACTCTTCTGATTTTTTTTTTTTTTTTTTTTTTTTTTTGTTTTGTTTGTTTGTTTGTTTGTTTGTTTTACATTTAAAACTTTTGTCCATCTTGGTTAACTTTCCCTGCAGGTAAACACACATCAAACTTTTTTTCAAAATCCATAAGCCTTTATTTAAAGTTGCTAGCTAGCTCCTAGATACTTCTAGATAATATTCAATTGTGATACTATTGCTGAAATTTGTGGTAAGAATATCAGTTATAACTGACCTTAATTTTTGAAACCATCTTCTCTTTTTGCCATTGCACACAATGTCCCCACCACTCTCCATGCACTTCAGCATCTCAGCCACTAAGGAAATTCCCCTGTAGTGGGCATTGAGAGAAGTTAAAGTGCATTAGACTGATCAAAAGTGTTAGAGATGTGCAGATGGCACTTGAAATGTATTATTCAATCAAATATCGTCTCAAAGCAGTCCTTTGCAATTATGGCCCAAAGGACTGGTGGTACATACTCAAACAAGGACTAGTCCGGGGCAGGAAAAGGCAATGTACTGAAAATCAGTCTCAATTTTATACATTACAACTGACATCAACAAGATTATAATAGTGAGTCAGTAATTAGCATAACAAAGTTGTTTTCTTGTCAGATACAGATACATCACTGATGCATAACATACAACCCATTAGATGACCTAACTGGTCTGTGTCTCAAATAGATCCTCCATTGATACACTTTATTATCAATCAAGATTATCCAGACACTGTTCTGAACAAGTGCACCAAGAGAACCATCCTTTCTGTGTGAGAGTAGGAACAGATGAGCAGGCTAGAGTGCCTTATCTGCTGAATGTCCTATCAGATCCGACCCAGCTGGCTGTATTTATCTAAAAACATTGGGTCACAGCTTATTTTTCACATACTTCTTTCCCCTTAAACTGACACTTAGAAAAGTATCATATCCCTCTCATGTTGTAATAGGAAGGGGTCTTTCCCAAAACTGTTCCCACAAAGTTGGGAGCATAAAACTATTCAAAATGTCTTGCTATGCTGAAGCATTAAGAGATCCTTTCTCCTGGAACTAACGGCCCAAAGCTCAACTCCAAAACTTCACACAACAATCCCCTCTGTATCAAACTTTACCTTTGATACAAGTCAGGCAATTGCTGTTCTCCTGGCATCTGACGACAAACTCTAGACCTGTCCAATGGATTGCCAAACAGCCTGTGATGACTAATCATTCCAGGGTAGTTGGTAATGTAAGGTCTGAATCGAACTGCTCAGACATGAAAATCCATTCCGTGAGTCTCTCAGAGCATGGCTAATCTGACAATAGCTGTTGACTCTGCAGAAACTTGACGATCTCTGCACAATGCACCTCAGCATTATGAATTTGCGTGGCATCCCACTTCATGGATGAATTGCATCCACTTTGTTATATCATGAGCAGTTGAATGTGGAATATTTAATAGTGAGAAGATTTTACACAGATTAAAGAATGATGTATTCTTTCACAAATGTTTGTAGAAGCAGTTTGCATACTCGATTGCTGTATTTTTATACACCTGTGGTCAGGACTGGCTCAAGAATGGAGTCTAACGCAGAATCTCCACCACTAACAGAGTTTCAGTACAGATTTGGTGGAATTTGGGAGGGGGGGGCAAGTTTTATTGGCTGAGCTCAAAAACAATCACTGATAATTGGTTGTTGTCTGCTGACATGTATTTGTGAATAACCAAAGGTCAAACACAAGGAAAAGATTAAACCTTGAGCATCAGATTGACAGCATCAAAATCTCTCATTTTTTAATGTATCTGTCCTGAAATGTCAAATTAAATGTAACTGTATTCCCATTCTAAATAAACAATGATAGACATTTTTGATCAATGATCTGTGTTGAACTTCAAGAATTTTCAGGAGGCCCCTGATGGTGTGGGGGCTCTGAGCTACAGCTTAGCTCGCTTCCACCTTGGGCTGACTCTGCCTGTGACTGTGGAAGTGATTAGAATCCTCTAAGTCAATTGTTTGGATGGGTGAGAAAACACTTTAAATGTAAAATTTTGCCATATGGGAGACATGAATTAAATCCTTACTGTTGGTTAATAAAAATATTTTACTGCCTGGTAATTCATTTCATATTAATTCTAAAATTGCAAACAAATTGATTATTTTTTTCTATCTTATGATCCACATCAACATCAGAGGCCATCAGTGCTTAAGCTATAAGTTTGTTTCTGAATTTGGTTTTTCATTGCTTCACCTAACTAAGCTTTGCCTTCAAGAATGTGAAGCCAATAGAATCTTCAGCTCCTTTTCTTCATCCTGCATCAGTCTATCACTGCAACCTGTGGCCATGGGTCTACCTGAGACTGAGTCACCATTATTTAAAATGTTCCCATTTAGGAAGTTTTTGATCTATGTACAGTATTTTCTCTCCAATATGAACCTCCTTTTCAACCTCTGTAATTCAGCCACACAGCGAGGATATATGACCCAATCATTGCACTATATTGTCATGCTTCCAGAACTGAAGAAATGTAATTTCAACACTACGTTACTCACAAGTAATTGCCATATATATATTACCATCTTTTTTCAGCAATGGATGCTGTCACATTCATTCCACAAGAAACTTTAAAAGCTTTATCACCGGGGAATAAAAGTTAAATTACAGTTCCAAATGATGCATCACTGAGGTTTATTCCTTCACTTTAAAACAGATAAGTATCTTTCTTCGGTTCACACGCCTCAAGCATATTGCCTTTGTTTTTGAATCACCTTGCCTCTCCATTTTCGCCCACATTCATAAGAATGTATTATGTGTATATCTGATCATGAACTGATCATAGCCACAGACAAATAGTTTGAGGAACTGATGACGAATCTTGACCCTCAAACTTTTTTCTTCCTCAGGTCATTGATTGTTCTCTACATAATCAGTCATCTGAGGAGTAACTGGTTCAATACCATGTGTGAAACCCGTCATCAGTAGGGGTTCACAAAACATATGGTTAACATAACCTGACAAAAATTGGTATTTTTAAGAGAAAATGAATGATTAAAAAAGTTAGTTTTGTAGGTAAGCAGTTGTGGGAAGCCAACTCATATCAACTGTTTTTGTTCGTTTTCGATCCTAATGACATAATACAATCAAAAGGTTATGCAGCTCTGTTGTTAAACTGTGCATTGCTCCTTTAATATCAACAGCAGCTTGGAGTTCTTTGTGGTTAGCTTAGGATGAGGCACTTCATTTTCTCTGATTGTAAATTTTCCTATTCTTGGCAAAAAGCCTCCAGTTCCTGTAACTTCTTGGGCTGCTTTGCACAAACTGCACATTTGAGATCTTTCCCAAAGTGGCTCAGTGATGCTGAGTTCAGGAGACCTCTGTATTTTTGCCAATGACAAGTCAACTTGGTCCTGGGATTATTATGTTGGAATGTCCAAGTAGTACATCACATGCACAGCTTTCAGGCTAATGAATGCTAATTTTCTTCAGGTGTTTTCTGATAACTTGCTGCATTCATCTTTCCATCAGTTTTGACCAAGCTTCCTGTTCCTGTGTAGCTCACACATCCTAAAACCCTCAGCGATCCACCTCCATGTTTCACATGAGGAATGGTGTACTTTTCATCATTGGCTTTGTTGGCTCTTCTCCTAACTCTAACCCATTTTCCTTAAGAACCTCATTATGCATCATGAACTGCTGTATAGGCCTCTATTTAGAGAATTCTGGGTGTCAGCTAAAGTTAGTTTAGGTTCTTCTTTACATCCCAAACTATTTTCATTGCAGCTGTGGCTGAAGTTTTTGGTCTACCTGACTATGGCTTGGTTTCAACACAATCCCTCATTTTTCTGCTTAGAGTTTTCAATCTGCTTGGCATTCTCAAGTCCTTGGAAATTTTTACATCTTTTTAAAGTCTTTTCCCATGTCATTCCAACCTTATCAGGCTTTTATTTGATAAATCAATCAATGTGTGAGATTTGTGGAGATTTTAACAATGTCTCACCCTTTGTTACACTTCCAACATTTCAACAGTTTTCAGCTGCTCTACAAGAGAAAACTTTACATTGGATTCATTGTACGTAAATGTTGGACATATGCCTCCTTTATGAGATATGTTCTTGGCAAAACAGTTTGTCAGGTTGTTGTTTAAAGTTCTATTCCACCAGAATAGTGGAATACTTCCTCAGTAATAAACCCTGGAAAACCAGTGACCTGAAAGAATGACTAAACAACAAAAAAGGAGTCCAGAAGGGAGACGGAATCATCGAAGAGTGTACGAAAGCAAGTTAAAGTAGAGAGACTCTAGAGAGCAAGCTCCAGCAGAACAAATAAGCATTAAAAGCATCATACATCCAGTCGATGGAAGTCTGGACAGACCCAATGAACTGGACACATTCTCCAATAGTTTCACTTGTCTTGCCAACAACTCCAGGAGAATCACACGGCTTTCTTTTCACACCTCAAATGTTTCGCTTTCCACCTTGGTCACTAATCTTGCTTCTGCTTTGTCTTCAAGCAAATCAGGTCTCTAAAAGTCAGGTGATGACACAGCTAAAGAGATGGAAATTGCTGCAGGTCCGTATTATGCCCCAGAGTCCTAATGACATGTGCGGACCAGTTCTGCTGCACTATTCCAACCTTTTATTGAAGGTTCCAGTGCTGTTTAGGCATCTTGCCACAAGAAAAGCTCATCCCTCAGTCATCCACAACCAAAAGCCTGTTGCCCCAACAAACAACATTATGAAAGTCCTGGGAAGACTTGTGTTGGCTCACCTAAGTAAACCACAACACCTTTAAGGACCCTGCAGTTTGGGGTCGTGGAGCTGGAACTGAAGATGCTTTCAAATATCTGCTTTAACAAATCCACTCTCATCCAGACAAAGTAGGCAGCGCAGTGAGGTATTGATTACCTCAGTGCATTTAACACAATTTGGCTTGATTTATCATCCAAGAAATGACAGGAGGGATAAGTGGATGGTTCCACAACTGCCTAGATCAATAATGAAAATAAGAAACAAACAGAAAAATTTTAGAAGACTAAACAATTGTGCTTTTGATCAGATGGTTTGCAGCACAGGAGCACCACAGGGGACTGTAATCTCACCATTCCTTTTCCTTTTCACTTTTTACACACCAGACCTATAGTACAGGTCAAAGCCCTGTTATCTGCAGAAAACCTGGATGACTCCACAATTGTCGTGTGTGTTAAAGATGGAGGATAAGCTATATAAAGAGAGATGGTAGAACACTTTGTGGCATGGTGTAAGACCAAAAATCGTATCTCAAATGTGAATAAAAAGATAAGATTGTAGATGATATGAGAAACAAAACCATTTCCATCATGTGAGAAGAAGTAGTGGTATTGGAAAAATGTAAACATCTGTTTGGTCCCTCAAGACAGCAGACAGGACTGGAGAGGCAATGGTGAAGCTGTATACGAAAAGGAATAGAGCAGAATCTTAGATCCTTCAGAATTTGTGTCTCAAAAAACAGAAGAATCTCACTGATGGTATCTCAAACTAACTGAGTAAGAGTCACTATTAGGGGTAGAGTGTCTTCAGCCAGAAAACACATTTTTGTTTAGATTTTTGGTTTAATGAGTAAAACAGTTAAAATTTGTTGTGCAATTGAGACAAAAAGGTGCGTTTAGACATTAATATACACATTTCTTAAAGAACTGAATATTTATTGGGTTGTTCTCATTTTTGCTTACAACTGTTGCTCTACTTTTTTAGAAAAAATAATTAGCACACCTCATTCCTTACAAATGATCTATATACTGCTGCATAATTAGTAAGGATTTCTACTTGCAAAAGAGGTTTAATGCACGACATCTGGCCCATGCTGGCACCTCTGGCTCTGTGCTCCTCCATTTGTGTTTGGCTTCAGTGCACTTGGTTTAAACAAAGATCCCCATTAGTGTCAAAGATGCTGTTTGATGCCCCTTAACTAAGTGGGATAGTTAAACAGAGGGAAGGGCTCAATGTTTTCCCTGTCTCTGTAGAGTACAGGTGGTATTTACTGGTGCTTGCATGGATGTATTATGATTCTTTAATAGTTGGCTCTTTTATAACTGATTATTTGCTTCGGTGTGATCAGTTTTCCTGTACAGCAGTTAGTCCAGTTATACAGGCGGCTCCCTCAGGAACTTGTCTTGATTGGTTAAGGGATGACGGGGTGGGAGAGGCGCTCTGTCTGTTAGGATCTCAGGCGTTCCCAGCTGAGCGGAGTCTGTAAGGAGTCCAGCCTTCACAGCCTCTTCCTCATGGAAAGATGAGGTCTTCATCACTGATAACCCTCCTGCTCTGCGGCCAAGCAGTTTCAGATTTCCTTCAAAGACTTACTGCATGGATTTTTGGAAAACTTCTTGGATCTAAAATATTTTTTTAAGACTTAAAACTGGACACAGGGTTAATAAGTAAGCACCAAAGCTATCATGTTTTTTGATTATTATTCTCCAATCAAAACCCCCATAAATTCTTAAAGGATTTACGCGAAAGAACATTCGAGTTCAACCACACCTGACCTTCCACTGTGCTGAAAGGAAGTTGCAAGCCAAAGTTAGAATGAGCAAGGGGCCTGAGGAGTCCAAGGTATGAAGCGAGGAATAAGTGTAGAAAGCAGGAATCAGCTGTTTTCGATGTGAACTTCCAGCACCATGCCAAATCTGCTGGCAGCCCAGCACAAGAGGATCAAACTCCTGCTTCCTCTACTTTTAATGGTCATCAGCGAGCAGGTACAGTGCCAGCTAGGCATTTAAAACTGTATTTTTACAGATAAAACACTGAAGAATCGTCTTTCACTTCTTTCATGTACTCTGTTGGGTTTTTTTCAAATGATAAAATACATATGTTATCTGAAAAAGCTCCCATTTTTAATATGCATAGTTGAGCATCTTAATCTCCTATGAGAATACCAGTTGAGTGACTGAAGGAATAAAAATAGATAACAGATCCTTTATTACAGATGATAGACAGACAATAGGCCTTGTTTTTTTCCTGCTCTTGGGATATTGTTTGTCAGTGAGTTTTGGATCGATTGATCTCTATCAATCAGCTCAGACAAGAACTTTTTTGCAGAACATGATGCAGCTGAACTGATGTCACCAGAAACAGAAAATCAGGACTGCCGGGTTGAAATATGAGAGTAACTGTGAGCAATTTGATTTTAATAAAACCAGGTCAAACACAACAAGCTAGGATCATAATGAATTTCATTGACACAAATAGTATGAAAATAATACTGACACTGCTCTTTAACTGACAAATTGTCTGAATAGATTACAGTTTTCCCTTTGTCACTAAGATTCATCCTGATCAAACACTCCCACCAAGTGGGCCAATTTAGATACTGCAGAATCAATCTACTAGAGATTATCAGTCAACATACACACACACTAGGAAGATAAAATACAGAAATGTCCCATGAAGACAAGAATGCTTTATAATCTATTGGGAATTAGTAATGCCCCGGCATTTGAAGTTGGTTGCAGGTATGTTTTTAATCGTCTTTCTATGTATATATATAAAATAATCTACATCTATAAGGACTAAAACATTATGTCCAAGTTTTAGTAGAAAAATCCACTGTAAATACCTACACATAGGCACTAGTTAGTGTATGAATGTTTTTACACCAAGATGTAACCTTTTATGGCACTCATTATGATGCCATTAGGAAAAAATATCTGGATCAGTTTGAACAACATTTATTTCATAACCATGTTTAAAATATTCAAGAGCATTACATTACAATACATGCCATTATAAATGTAACAGTATTATATAAGGAAGTCTTCAAAGGAGTTTGCTACCTGAATGTTGCCTGTAGATAATATTACACCTTTGTAGGACAACACACTGGAATTCATATTTTTGTCCATATTTTTATATTTTGCTTTGATCTTTACAATTAAATTAAGATAAGTTAGATGTTGGTTGCAGTAAAGTTTCAGCCTTTACTGAACCCTACAGGTAGAGATCAGGTATTACAGCTAAATGTGTCTTAATTGTGTGTAATTTCCACATTCAGTTTTATTCTATACCTCTTTATAAAAGAATAAGGTAGAAATCTCTCTGCCCATCGATCTTTTACTGTACCAGAGATACCTGTCTCCTCTCTTTCAGCCTTACTGCCCTCATCCTCATCCTGTTTATTGCTCTCCTCATCATCAGTCTCACTTTCCTCTGCCAATTTTTCTTGGAGCTCGTCATCTTCATCACTTCTTGGTTCTCCTTCATCTACTCTTTTTTTTTTTTTTTCTTGAAGGGGTATAGAATGAGGCTAAATCTGTTCTGTGAATTAAATAATCAAGATTTCTCACTCCCATGGTGATACGATGACATCTTATGGGTTTGCTGTTGCCAAATAAAATTTCCATCAGGATATATTGTTACATCAGAGGAAAAGTAACATTTTAACAAAATACTATTACATAATTAGCAAAATAATAATAATTAAATAAAAAATAAAAAATGAGGATTTATTTACTTATTTGTGCGAGTATAATTTTGCTAGGTAGAAAAGGACCAGAAAATTGTGTTTTCAGACTTCTTTTGTGGGACTAAAAACATCTGTAAAAGAAGGTTTGATTATGAATTATGGAAGAAGGTTGTGTGACCGACTTAGGCACTGTTATTGGTTCCTTATCACCATCACTCTTTAGTATATCATTCAAAGAGATGTGATTGATTAAAAATGGGTTTGTTGCTTCAGGGGATACATAAGAAAGATAAAAATGGAAATTTTATTTAATTCAAAACAGAAAAGCAACAAATCCTCCCAGTGCTGTTTAAAAATATACTGATTATTACACACATGATATTCTTGTAAATATAATTTATTTATTTACTTTTATATATATATCTATATATATCTATATATATCTATATATCTATCTATATATATATATAT
This sequence comes from Anableps anableps, assembly GCA_014839685.1. Lineage (NCBI taxonomy): Eukaryota > Metazoa > Chordata > Actinopteri > Cyprinodontiformes > Anablepidae > Anableps > Anableps anableps. Next base: position 8,638,449 of record CM026084.1, read on the forward strand.
ATATATATATATATATATATATATATATATATATATATATATATATATATATATATATATATATATATATATATATATATATATATAGGCTAAAAATGCTGAAGAAATACTTGGAAATTTTTGAGTTTTCATTGGCTTATTGCACATATTATTGCATATATTTTACCTTTTTACAATTTGAGTCTTTGTAGAGTAACGCTAGTAAAACGAGCTGAAATTAGCTGGTTAATTTGTCTGACAGTCTGCTATGGTAGAGCCTGAGGTCAGCTGCTTAACTGACATCTTATTCACTGTAAGCAATCATTGACACTCCTTTGATTTCCATGATTCCAAACATGTGGGGAAGGGGTTATGACAAGTTACTGTATGCTTCATACAGCCAGAATAACATAGCGATAATGTGTTAGTACTTCTAAAATTGCAAACAGATTCTATTTTGGTTTCTTTCCACTGTCCAAAAATATGCATGTTAGGTTAAGCGGTCACTGCGGACCCAATTTCCTTTGGGTGTGAGAGTTTGTGTGTTTGGATGGGTGGTATATCTTACACTTACTGCAAGGTTAAGCAGGTATAGGACTTAAATAAACAGAGAGATAAATATAATTATTTAAAGGATCCAAATAAGTAAGCATTCCTGCATTTTACAGGGAACATTTGCTGCACCTGTGTCTCAGGTTGGAAAAGCGAAGCCTTTAATTCTTGTTAAGTGCTGCTTTTCAAATGGGAAATAACTCATCTACATATCATCATCAATTCAGTGTTCTGTCATGACAATTTAACAATTTATAGTTTTGTCTTCTGAGCTGTTAAAACTATCATATTTAACCAAATCATATTTTTTTATCAGAAGACAAAAGGGAAAGTCTTCCAGTTAGGACGAGGTTGGTTAATTTATTGTCTCAAAGCTGTTGAAAATTGTTTTTATACAAACAAAATCTTATATCTGAATCTATTACACTGATGATGATTTATCAAATTCTGATAACTTTTATGTAAGATAGTAAGAAATTTGCCTTTTCATATGCATTGGGAATATAAAATGTCTGGATCAATCAATATATTTCTCCCGGTGTCCTGAGATCAAACAGCACCTGTCACATCTCTGAACCCCCAAACAACAGTGTTTGAGTGACTCCTTGGTTGGACATGGCACTAAAGTGAAAAGAGCAGCCCATTTTTTAGAAGAGCATCAGGGGATTCTGAAGTAATGTTTTTATTTTGCATTCTATTAGCTGGACTTTGGTTTACTTTCTAGTGACTACAACCTAGATCTGGTTTGGTCTCATGAATATAATAAAAAATAGAAATTCTGCATTAAGTAGGGCAGATAATATTACAAATAAGCATGAAATAAACATATAGGAGAAAAATTATATACCATTTTAAACAGTAGTACATACCTGTCTTGCATTTCAATCGCATATGAAACAAGTAGAATACATAACTTGATCTCCAGCTAAGCCAGGTAGATACATATTTTTGTACACACTGAAAATTCCACAGCTTGGGCATTTCAACTTAGAGACCCCATATTTACCACACTATGTGCTGCCAATACCTAATTTATGTGAATGTTACTTAAATATCCAGGCAATGACCACATAACATTACCCTATACAATATACAGATGCTCTGTCTGTACTGACGAATAACTCAAGTCAAATTAGACCTATTCTAATTCAGCTGGTAATTATTTGATCTCTTGGGAATGTAAGATGTTCATAAAGTATTGTATCTTGGGCTAGGGATATCTTGGGCTATCTTGGGAAATTCTGTCCTGATGCAGTGGCAGACTCTACGTTTTATACCCTTTATTCTGATGCACACCCAATTATACAAAACTGGCCCCAGTCATAAACAATTAATTTGTTCAAGTTTAGAGCTATTTAAGATATTTTAAAAAGTGCAAACATGTCAAGATAAACAATCCAACTGCCTTAATTAGTGGAAAACAAAAACCTAAAAGAAAACTGAAAGCTGCCATGACTTTATGTTATATTTTTTGCCTTTCTAATTTATCAGCATCACTACCACCGTTTTTAGTGAGTTTTTGCAAGAAAAATGAAAACATCTTTAATGTTATCTTTGGAAAGTGAAAATAAATCCAGATTAATGTTTATATGTTGTTTCATGAAACCCATCATAAGAGGAATTTGTTTTCCAATAAATTATTGAGAAACCAAATTTTATACATGGAATTAAATGTTCTTTCCTTTTGCTGTGACTCTGTAGAAGGCGACAGCCTCATTGCTTGAAAGTCTCATTTCTAAACGCACGGAGTACTGGGAAAACTGCAATAGTACCCTGACTTCTGCTCCTTTTCCAGCAAATGGTGAGCCTCTGTCTACCAGCATCCAGCTGATTTATGCATCTCATACAGGCTGTGTAGACATGATGTTCCTTTTCTTTTTTAGGCAACTACTGTAAAGGAAGTTTTGATATGTTTGTGTGCTGGCCCCATTCATCTCCGGGGAATGTGTCTGTCCCCTGTCCTCCCTTCTTACCGTGGATAACAGAGGGTAATGTGTTTAATATCTAATATCATCTATAAAGGTACCTTTATTAGACTGTTGTTCCCATGCTTCCTTTAACCGTTGATTCATTCTGAATGGGTGTCGTCATTTATCACCACACCAGCGACTCTCAGGAACAAGTGTCACTAATGCGGATGGATGTTTGAAACTTAAAAAAAAATTATATACGGACCTATGTTTGCATTAGGATGGCTCACACTCATGGTTTCCTACACCTAAAATTTATTGCGTTTAAATGTTAACACTAAAGAAAGTGGTCTGGACTCTATTTCCAGCGAGGCTATATTGGATATCTCAGATTCTGAAACAATTTATCATACAAAGATGACCTGAGTGACCATAAAATACATGTGTGCAATAAATAAAAAAGGAGTCTTTATAAAAGGTCAAAAATGATATGATCAGAAATTTAAATAGTTTCGTTTTATATCCATATTGGCCGGGTTTCAAATCCATTTTTGTCAGGAAAAAGGTGACAAATGAACAGAGAAAATTAGCTGCACACTCTAAAGAAATTCCCTTTGCCATCTTATTTCTCTTATACGAGTCACCCAGGCATATCGAGTCATGATACGACGCATTTACACCATCTTATCAGTTCTTAGTTTTTAATGTATAAATGACCTGGTCTTTACAATGTTAAAATAATATTAAAGGATAACCTTGTCTGTACTAAGCTAATCACCCCAGATTCCACAGTGTCATTACTTATGAAACAGTAGAAGTGTAACAATACATCCAACTTACAAGATGAGAAAATTCAAGATGCTGGGTCCACAAGTTTGAGACAAGATTACAGCAATGTTTTCAGGAAAACTAAGTACCTCCATTCATTTTAAAAATAGCATAAAGATTTAATGAATCCAAACTGTGTTTTATGTACAGATATGTAGAATATATGTAAAACCATATTTTTGAAAGGGATTGCACTTTCTTCTTGTGATTGTAAATTAGTCTTGTTGCTTCAGATGGCAACAGGAAAGCATATCGGGAATGCTTAGAGAATGGGACCTGGAGAAAGATGGAGAACTCCTCAGATCCCTGGCGAGATGATTCTGAATGTAAGGAGGACCAGTACTTTAAAGACAAGGTAGTGGGATTTTTCTTTGTATTAAGAACCTTTACTATTTAAAATTTCAATTTCTCTTTACAAATGACACTGCAAGCCCATTTGATTTTTTTTGGCCAGACAATTGCAAAAAGAAGCAGAGATTTTTTTGTTCAATGTTAAATCTCTTTGTTTGTGTCTAGGAGGATGAATTGTTTCGCCATTCCGCCCTCAGGCTCATCTCTGTCATTGGCTATTCCCTGTCGCTGTTCTCCCTCACCCTGGCCACTCTCCTCATGGGCATGCTGAGGTCAGTTCTCAGTAGATATTGGTGGGGGGTGGCTCTGGTGGTCATAAAGATAAAGTTAACATTTTCATTGGACAAATCGGTACTTTAGCTCAACTTTGAAGGTTAGGAAGACAGGAAACTTAAACAAACGATGGGTTAAAGGTTATGGAAACATAGCCATCTTCCCACCCACGTCATTTAAAGGGAAATAGATTGGAACTGTTCAAGAAAGCGTGCCCATGTATGGAAGTCATAATTTTCATCTGTGCTTGAGCAGAGCCATACTGCACATTCACTTGCTTGAGATATATGCAGAGTTAGATGGCTGATTGTTCTCTGTAACAAGTGATTACCAAGACGATTGAGATGATTAGTCACTAACAACGTTATGAACCATGCAGTCTTACCTGTAACTCTATTATTTTTCATTTTCTCCTGGTTATGACCAGTGCCCTTGTTAATGCTGTTAAAGTTGCGTAGGAAGTTCTGATTAATGTATTCCCACTGCTCCTGTATCTGCTTACCAGGAAGCTTCACTGCACCAGAAACTACATCCATATGAACCTGTTTGTGTCATTCATCCTGAGAGCTGGAGCAGTCATTTCAAAGGAAATAATCTTCCATCTCATGTATTCCAATCTACCCAAGGACGACCCTGGATGGAACTCCTACTCGAGCTCTGCGGTACTCTCAGCGCTGCCTTGTTTTTCATGTATAAGCAGGTTTACTTGAAGAACATTTGTCTCATTCATACCTGTGTCCAATGTGTATAGCTTCAGCTTTATTCTATCCCTCAACAGATAGCGCTACTCTGCAAATTCTCCAAAGTGTGCATGGAGTACTTTGTGGCATGTAATTACTTCTGGCTGTTGGTGGAGGCCATTTTCCTTCACACACTGCTCTTCAGAGCTGTGCTGACCAAGAGGTGCCTGCTGAAGAAATACATGTTGCTAGGATGGGGTAAGTCATGCACGTATCAGGCTTTGTTAATGGAAAGCACAGGGTTAGTTAAAGTTGGGAGTTTAAAAATGTGCACTTACATTATTATTATTATTAAAAACATATTGGTGTCCCGATGAAAATTCACCTGAAACTGCATTTTGTTGGAAAATTAAAGCATTTCTGGGTCCATTTGTTAAATCCCCGAGAAGCCTTCCTGAAACTACACCCTGTTATGCCTGGAAGGACTCATGATCTTGCACTAGATGTACTTAAGGGCCTTTGAGACATTTTCTTATTTTTTACTGCTCTTGCATCATATAATAAAATAATTACGGAACATAACTGCTCAAACAAAAGATTCATATTGTAATAGAATCAACATCACATCTATAGTCTGTTTTGTTGTGAATAGGCCTCTCAATATTTTGGATCTCAGCAGGCTACGTAGCAGTCTTTAAACTCTCAAGCTGAAAACTTCATCCAAAAGAGTGCTTGTATTGCACAGAGAGGATGAGTCAATGTTAAATGTTCATCTTTCTGGAAGTGAGGTGTAGTAAAGTTTTATGATTCCAGAGACTTTTAAATCATTTTACCAGGGAATCTTGCTTCGTTTATTGACCAAAGTTTGTGATCAACATGACAGACTTGCTCTTTATTTATGAAATGCACCATCTTTCCTGATTCCTGCTAAAGGTTTACTATGAAGAAAATATGCCCTCACACAGCAGAAATGATAAAAGAAGAATAGTCATACAGGAAGTACTGTACATTATCCATAGTTTTATCAGTTTCATGACCTATTTAAACTTTCCCTCAAAGCTAAATTAAGTATACATTACCGTATTGCCACCATGTATATCTCACTCAGAATATACAGTTAAGTCCAAAACTACTCAGAAGCCTGGCAGACTCAGTTTTAAAATAATCATGTGATTTTACTAACACGTTTCTTCTGACTGGAATTGGCCCAGCCAGAGATTCAGCTTGAATCTGAATCTGAGAGAGCCAAAGAGTTTTCCAGCCTTAAAGACTTGGAGTTTATCACCAATGATAAATCATTAAAATACCAGCGGAAAAATGTAAAATGCTGGGCAGCAGTTATAAGATGGCTTTAATTGATTTTTACTTTGATTTAATTTGATTTTAATTGAGATGGGTATAAATATTTTCACCATGCCTTTTTAAATGTAATTTAAATACAAAATACAAAATTATTTTTGTAATTATTTTTGATGTAGTTTGGCTTAGTACAAAGCAACAACTATATCTGGAATCATACCGTTGTAATAAACAGATATGATAATTTTCATTTGAAGTAAATAGCTAATATCAGCTATAACAGAGGCGTCCATCTGACTTCCACCTTTCTGAGGAGTTGTTTGCCTTTATGCATAATGACATCACTCTACTACATCTAGGAGATCTCTTACTGATTCAGGTCTCTTTAAAAAATTCCAAACTATCAGTAATGTATCAATGAGTTAGGTTTTTAAAAAACCTAACCAACTAAACCTAACTCTTCAGACAGACACTGAAGAGTGTGAGACTGGATGAACTTTGCTACACTAAAGGTTTTTTCTCCATTGAAAACCTTCAGTGTTTTGGATCCGACAACATAACACAAGGTGACATAAACATCAGATGAAGAAAGTAATAAGATATTAGACTGAAGAAATAATGGCCATAAAATACTGATGAACTCTGGGAAAACAGCATCTCTTGCTTCTGTCATGTTCCAGGAACTCCCATTCTGTTTGTGGCTCCATGGACAATGGTTAAGATTCTATATGAGAACACAGGGTGAGTGTTTGAATGCAAGGAGTTTAAATTTCTCTTTAAACTGATTAACACGCTCTCTGTTCACACATAGTGCTTCTTTCACTCTTAAGGTGCTGGTCAATCGTAAATAGATGGTTCTGGTGGATAATAAGAGGCCCAATTACTTTATCAGTGCTGGTAAGGGCTGTTCTTCAGGCCATTATGTGGTCAAGTTGACTTCAGAAACTGATATCAAGTAGATTTCTGTCTTATCCAATAATGTGTTTCATGGTTGCTGTTAAGGAGAATCATGTGACAATGTGGTAATGCGGCTCTTATCACAAGGATATTTGATATTTACTATTTTATTGCTAATAAAAGCATTTTACCTTCAATGTCTGAAGTTATTGGTCATCTTAGACTCTAGTCCCTGTGCAATGCAATTAAATGTACCATTAATGTGTTATTTTCAGGTCATTTTCTTCATATTCATCAAAATTCTGATGCTGTTGTTGTCCAAGCTGAAAGCCGATCAGGTGAAATTTACTGACTACAGATACAGGTACTCAAGCCACTGAAACCAACTCTCAGAAAATGAGTTTGACATAGATATTTAGTTCCGAAGTTTATAAGTTCCTGATTTAAATGTGCTGGTAAAATGTTAACCCTACATCACAAATTGAAATGTCACACCCATAAGCTGTGTTCGTAAATGTCACCAAGGAAGCAAAACCCATGTATACACTTCAGTAACTTTTCTTTCCTCTTTCTACTTTGTTGTGGAGTGAGCCATTATTAATCATGCTATTTTTTTTTTTTTTTTTTTTTTTTTTTTTTTTTTTTTTTTTTTTTGCCTGATTTATTAGGAAGAGTTACATTATAATAAATATGAGCCCCTGTTTGTATCCTGCAGTTTAGCCAGGGCAACATTGGTGCTGATTCCCCTGCTGGGAATCCATGAAGTGGTCTTCACAGTGCTGATAGATGAATGTATGGAGGGCAACAGTCGCTATGCCCGGAACTTCATTAACCTTACCCTCAGTTCCTTCCAGGTAACACACACAAAAAAAGCATATTTATGAACAGGGTGTTCATTTGGTTTTGTTCACAAACATCATCATGTTCTAAAATGTGTCCCTTGCATTTTCAGGGATTCTTGGTTGCCGTGCTGTACTGTTTTGCTAATGGAGAGGTATGGTTTGCTCATGGTACTGTTCTATATAGCATATGAGGAAGGAATAGTTAGGTTAGGTGTAACAGTATCAATCTGAACCATCACAGTACACACGTCGTAGTTTGGTGGATGCAATCAGATAGAGAACATATCACTAACAAACAGAAAAAGGTGTGCAGAAGAAGACCTATTTTTCTTTAATTTTGGTATGCATCATGACAGTTAATAAATGAGGGTTCCCAAACTAAAGCTAATAATAATAATAATAATAATAATAATAATAATAATAATAATAATAATAATGGCAGACAGGAGCTTTGAATCAACCAAACAGTTTGTAATCAACAGCCTGAAAAAATTTTTGGATCCTGATCAGCGGTCTCAGTGGAGAGCAAGGGGTAGACATATGGGAAGCCAAACAGGTCATAATTCTCATGCTTTCCTATGCCCATGCCCATGCCCATCAAAGCAGAAAAAAATATATCCTAAAAAATATACAGTATGTCAAAGCTTCAGCTGGTTTACTATGTTAAAGTAATACATTAATAGTCAACTTAATCTTTCAGCTATTTTATCCTATTGTCATTTACTTTCTTGACCAGGGATCTGCAACTCCAGTCCTCAACAGTCAATGTCCTGCAACTTTTAAATGTGTCCCTGGTCCAACACACCTGAATCAAATGGCTGAATTACCTCTTCCAGAGTTTGCTAATGAGCTAATGATTTTGACTCAGACACATCTAAAATTTCCAGGACATCGGTCCTCAAGGACTGGAGCTGCAGACCCCTGTTCTAGACCAACACTAATATGCATATCACATCCATTTAAAATGTCCTGTTACACCTCTGAAAACTTTAAGTTCAGCTGTGAAAACTTGTAACGTACTGCAAATGTGAGAAATATTTAATGTTTCAAGGGGGGAAGACTACTTTCTTTGGAAATTTTTTCCTGCATAAAACAAAATATCTGAAATTTCAAATTTGTAAGCACATGGCTACAAAACACTCATCAAACTTTTATAAAACAGAAATATAACTGCTTAAACAAACAGTTACAGAAAAAGAAAATTTGCAGCAAATACCATGCTATAATAATGTAATGATAAAATGTATATGATGCTGTCTTCCTGTAGGTCCAAACTGAGCTGAAAAAGCGCTGGCAACTGTTTTTGTTCACAAACCATTTCAAGGTCCAGACCTGTTTTCGAGGAGCAAATCTCAAGCACCTTTGGAAATGTACTCGACGGCAGCATAGGCAGCGCTCTCGACAGTTTGACTCCTATGGTGAAGGTGCGACTTCGATGGCTCGCCCACATCTCCTCCAGGTGGCTGTGCAAGGAGGATGTAGGCCTCTTGGACTCGGGCAACTTAAAGGCCAGGGACTCGAGGGCTACGACTCAGCAGGGCTCGACTTTCTGACCAGGAAGAGTCTTTCCAGTAGCGATGGTGAGATGACGCTTGGGGAGACAATGGAGGAGATCCTGGAAGAGAGCCAGTTCTGAACCCAGCTGATTTCTTGGTAAAATCCAACCAAACAGGGGTCCAGACAATGAATGTACTTTCCTAGTAGAATGACCCAACATCCGTGTGTTCTACCGAGACATGTATTACCAGTAGAAAAAAAAAGAAATTCCAGTTTATGTGGCAAGGATTTAGTTGACCAGATCTCTCTGGGCGATTTGTGTGATAAAGACTCTAACCCTAACTTTAATCCTTTGCATTAGATGGATATGCGATATAGCCACAAAGACTTTTACTCATGAGCCACTCGAGCCAACCGCCTACTGTGACACTTAAAGAAGATGGCATTGTAAAACCAGCAAGAGACAGTTGTATTGTTGGTTATGATGGAACGCTGCTCCAACCCCCACCTCCATCACATTTTTATCATAGCTCGACTCTTTGACTACCTCCCTTATCAGCTGTGAGGAGTAACAGCAGCAGGTGCCGTGGTCTTTTCTAAGGTCATACAGAGACAGCATAAAAGCATCTCAGCCTTGGCTCGACAGTGTCTTGTGAAAAGTGCTTTTGAATCTCTATCATTTTCTGCAAAAATACTGATTTCAACACAAGGAAGGAATGAATGAAAGCAAAACTTCGAACTTATAGTATAACTTATGCTAATATCGAATTACAGCCTATCTGTGAAAATGTCGTAATTCTTGGCTCCTTCTAGTGATTCTACTGAGATTTGCACTCAAAGCCAGATGGGCTGTCTACCCAGAACCAATCACTATCTACAACTACTGTGTTCACTATTTCTATTAATAGGACTTGTAATTTAGCCTTTTTTTTATTGATTTCTGAGTCCTCCTCCTTTACATGATAACTTAAGTTATCTCCTATGTGCACAGGTATTTCCCTGTATTTTGTAACATTCTGGCCTTGTCTGGTACTGTTATGCCTCTATATGAAAAGGTAGACAACCCTCACAACCACTAACAAAACGATTCTGCCTACACATAATTTAAATCCAGACTTTGCTGTGAATTTAATTTGTGCATTCTTGTGATAAAATGGATTCTACACATTCCTTCAAACAGTGACTGTAATAGTGAACTGGTGCAGCATTATACATGAATGTGTTTTTCTTATGATCTCCAAATCTATCAGAAGGAGCTGTTATATTTGATGCAAGGATTGAAAAATTAGTAGAATTTTTTTTTTTACAGAATGTGTAATCAGTTGCTGCTTGATGTTGTCATATTTTTAATCTTGTACCAATGTGTGGTGTGTTTGCTCATTGTGGAACGGGGATAGTATATAGGACAGTTGGTTTTTTGAAGAAGTCTTATGGATACCAGGGACAATTCTTTTGCCCTATGAAGTAGAAATTATGGAATACAGAATGTAGTCAGAATGAAAGCTTTTTTTAAAGAAAACATATTTACTCTTAGTGACACAGATGTGAAGAAAAATACTGAAATTTTCAGAATTACTCTTAAAAGATTGTAAAAAGTGCTTAAAGAATGAAAAAGTGAGAAACTTTTACTCTTTTTATCTCTCTACTACTTACGTCTCAACTCCTATCATTTATGGATAAGGTTACCATTCTGTAAAATTACATACAGGAATCGTAAAGGGTTCTGTTTAGAGTTATGGAATTAAATCAGCTGATTTGAGGGCTCAGCGGAGGGATAATTTTCAAACAAGTATGAAACCTGTGGAAAACACTAGGAACATACATCTTCAAACATCTAAAAGTTTACTCCATTCTCGCTAGAGCTAGATTGCACTGGAAAGGTGCAGCAGATTTGGTCAATTAATGCCATCAACAGGCTCACTCAGCCAACATATCTTAACATAGAAACATAGACGTAACAACAGTCAGATATTGAACTCTAGACGGTTAACATCTCCTAATAAAGCGTTGTATCCTACTGATATGAACATTTTTATTTGGAGTTCATTTAAGTTGCTAAAACCCACTAAAAAAGGTGGTATGCGTCTCACTAGCTTGTTAACATTCACCACCAGGAGGACTTATTTACGTAATTTCCAACAAGATTGTGGTGACATGATGTCCTTTTAATAAAGGTAAGGAAATTACTTTATTTGGCTCACTTACTGTCCTGGTTTATCTTACACTGAACCACACTGGTTTAAAAAAACATTACGTAACATGTGGACAATCCCGTTTATAAGCCGTTCTGTACCATGTTATACCAGCATGGTAACTACACAAAACCCAATCTGGCTGTCTTTTCTTTCACGCAGTAGTAAAAAATGAAAAATAAATAAACATTTGAAAATGTGATAGCTGCAGCTGATAATGTAAATAATGGATAAATAGTATTGCACTTCTTGGAAATAAAAGTTTATTTTGTAGTTTTTGTGCCTTTTGCTGATCAAAAATACATATAGTGAATGGATTGATCATCATATTCATTAATACAGGGTGAATGCAGCACTATCTTTAGAAGAGAGACCAGGCCAAATAGTAAATGCACATTTTAGTGGATATAAGAGACCATTTGAGAAATTTAAAATCTTTATTTAGAATGTTGCTTACTGACTTAGATATGCCAATTCACAATTTCATATGTAAAGGAATATTTAATTAATTACTGTGAAGTGTATGTAGTAGTTTGATCACTTAGTGGGATGTGCTAGAGTTCAGAATAACATGTGACCTAAATGTTACTATTAATGCTACACCAAGAAGCCAATGATGAAAAATAATAATATATATATATATATATATATATATATATATATATATATATATATAATATATATATATATATATAATATATATATACTTAAAATATGGCATGTTAATGGGTTAAACACTTACATTTATGAAGTTATTGCCTTTGTTACATTTAAAATGGGTAAAGTAAGCAAAAAATACATTTCTAAATAGTGAATCACCACTGTTTTGTGTCCCTATTGCCACTCCTAGCCCATTGCTTGAGGTTGCTTGCAACATAAGAGTCAAAGGGTGAAGCTTTAAAATAGAAATCCATTACAGAAGCTAAATCTGTTGCCTGTAAGAAGCTCATGCTTACCTTTATTTTCTACTGTATTTGATGTGCTACTCTTACAATCTAGACAAATCACATATCCTGTGGTTTATTCTGTGATCCACTTTCTGGAAAAGCTTGGAAGTCTGAGAAGAAATGTCCAGGGATCTCTGTGATTCCATGTTTACTTGCTTGCTACCAAAAAAAGAGGTCACAAAATACAGCAATGGTAATTATATATTTCAATTAACTTTTAGGGGGTCGTTGTTGTTTTCAGCTGTTCAAAAAGCAGTTCTGTATCATATTTTGGGGCAAAAAAGATAAATATCTTCAAAGAGCAGTGATTTCATATTTTTAGCCAGTATTTAAATGTTAATGTCAACATGTGTAAGCTTACACAATGAACTTTCTTATCTTCCACAAAAGTCATAACAGTATTAATCTTTTTATTAGCAGATTTTGGTGATTTATTGTGTAAACTATAATATGGACGGCCAGTTAATTATATCCAAATGTCACATCATCTGGATCAAAATGTGCATATAAATACAATGTATTTGTTTTCTGAATGTGAATAATGCTGAGTCTAATATATATGTAGCAGGCTTTACTTGTTTTGTAGTCAATGATGACTGTACATATTGAACTATCAAATGTTTGTACATATGAACACTCAGTGATGTATGTTCACAAATAAAACAGATGAATAGTCATAAAATAACCCTTGTTGTTTTCTCCCCTCAGTTTCTTTTAGAACATCGGTCTCTGCATCTCTGGGCAAATAAAAAAACCCCAAAATGAAATGATTATTTCAGCTTAATCAGCAGTGACTTTAGACCTCTGGCTATTGTTCCCAGAATTTGAGCCCAGATCATTTATTTTTGCTCATAGTTTAAGCACTTTCCTCTCTGTCGGGGACAACCCAGAGCTCACAGAATCAGAAAAGAATGACTTGGTGTGTCAAAGACAAACAAAGAAAAAACAAAACAAAAGCGGAAGGAACACAATTCTTGCTAATATATGTATGATAAAATTAAAAAGGTGTTTCAGCTGGAAAGGTGGCAAAACAAAAGCAACTCCAACCTTATACAGTACAACTGTGAAACTCTTTTGCATCTCAAGGTCCTATATCTCCAGAGGCTCCTATTCTTGTGTGGAAATGGTTGAAGTTTTTTGTGGCTTCACAATGCAGTGAAGCTTTGCTGTACCCCGAGCAAAAAAGATAGTTCAGAAGCATGACGTTTACTCCTCCATGCTTAAGTACAGAGAAGATGTTCTTATGGTCATAATCAGAATTACTTTTCCTTAAAACATGGCAAGGTATTACCAAAGAACTTGATTTTTAACCCATCTGACCACAAAACCTTCCCAAGACTTCTCTGGCATCTGTGTGTGAACATCTAAATGATTCAGAGTGGTACACATGCCATCTATAGCAAAGAACTGCAAACATCTTAGAGCACATTGCACCCTTGTCCAGATCTTTGTTCTTGTCCCTGGAGTTCTTTGCCACTTTTTTAGTTAATAAAGATCAGTAAAGCAAAATACTTTTCATCAATATGGCAAAAAGACAGTAAAATACTCCAAACATCAAAAACAATTTCAGCATTGCTGTTTCAGTATTTGTGGAACCAACAGACAACACAAAACTACTCTTCAAGGAGTTAATGTCATAATGTGTGGTTGAGGTGGACCAACATACAGCCAAGACATTGGGGGGAGCTAGGTGATGGGTAAAATTTAAGGATCAAACCAAGGAAGACTTACAGATGTGGCCCTAGGAAAACAGCACAAGGAAGCAAGGTGAGCATAACGAAAGAATGCAGTAGTGAACAACAAAAACCAGAAAGCTTAAATACTGAGGAGGTGTGATTGGATAGAAACCAGCTGAGAAGAATTAGAGTAATGTTAAACAGCTGATGGAGAGTGTAAACAAAAAGGCACAGAGAACAGAACTTAAGAAATTAGTAAGAAACTTGGCACTAAGGAATGATTCAATGGATCAAAACAGTTAAATGTTAACATTTTGTACTGAAATGTCTAAAATGCTCTTAATACTGTTCTTCAGAAAACAATCTGCAAATTGAAGTCTGGTAAAGTGTGTAACTTTGAATTTAATTTGCTGGTAATTTGGCACATTCCTCGTGACAGAACTGCTGTAAACTAGTCAGGTTTGCAGGCCGCCTTGTTTATACACACCTTTTCAGCTCAGTACTTCTCTGATACCAATCGAAAAAACCAAAAAAGTTCTACTCAGACTGTGTTAAGAACAAGTTGCAAGAACTCCAAGACCAGGATTGTAAGAACAGAATGATGTCCTTTAGTTCTTGCACTGCTAGGGGAGAAAAATAATTATCTTTTCTTATGGAGTATGAAAAGGTCTCAGTTTGAAAGTATGATCTTTGTCCATTTGGAAAATTAATTCAGAAAATAGCTGAATCTATAATGTCATGAGATTTTCTTTCCTCATGATGCAATTTGTGATGTGAAGTGCACCAGTCCTTTCTGCACCAAAACATCCACATAGCATAATACTGCCACTGCTGTGCTTCACGGTTAGGATGGTGTTCTCAGGCTTAAAAGCTCCAACCTTTCTCTTCCAAGTCTAATGATAGTCAATATGGTCAAACACTTCAACTTTAGTTTAACCAGGCCACTGCCTATAGCTCCTGAGTGCATTTACAAATTGTAACCTGTCTTACCATGTTTCTTTGGTAACAATTGCTTCTTCCTGTCTGGCCTTTCAGCCTATCTTAGGACAGGATTCATTTTTCTGAGGACAATATGTGTCTCTTACCAGCTTCAGCCAACATCTACACAAGGCTCTGCTTTCTCTCCGGAGTTGATTTCACAACAAAACACGTTCATCTCTGGAAGACAGAACCGTTTCCCTCTTGTATGATAGCTGGACATTCCAGTGCTGTTTATATTTGTGCATGTATGTTTGAACAGATGAATGTCGCACCTTCAGACAACTGGAACTTGCACCCAAGGATGAACCACACTTGGGGAAGTCCACATTTCTCAGTTGTTTCTCTGCTGTTACATCATCTCACTTGTCAATGTTACCTTGGCAAAAAGACAGCATTGCCACAATGAAATATAAATTCATGATGTATGGGCTTCTATGCAGAGACACACTCCTTTTGTTCCTGCTATTAGGACAACATTAAATGAAGCTTCTATCATGTAAGGTCAAAGAACAGTTCTCTTAGTGTCCTGTAGCATTCTGCTAAATTACAGCTCGAAGGATAAAAAAAAACTCAGAAATAACACAGTGGACGTTGGGGTGCTTGTTTAATCTAATAAAATACAGCAAGACCGGTTTGATAAGATTTTTTGGACAAGGATGAAAAGGGGAAAAATGCATGAAAGAAAGGAGTAATTCTAAATCTGGGAGGAAACCATCTGGTGACTCTCATATGGCAACCGTAGGGCTTTAAAAGTCAACATGTGAACTTAAAGCGTGAAGAAAGCGTGAATATTTTGTTAGAAATGGGCTTTGTGATATATTAAGCTAAAATGCTAGATGCAGGAAAGGCTCATTGTCAGCTAAGGTTGGCGCTAGGAGCTGGTTCTTCTCTGGATTACAGCAGTGGTTTTCAAATCTTATCTTCTGAAAAGAGTCATGAGCTCTACTACAGGATAAAATGTCATCAAGTCAATAAAACATGGGGTATAAGGACAGCACAAACAAGATTACTAGCCAGTGTTTTGCATAAACCTAGTTGTTTTTTTTGAGTGGTTCTCTCCGGGTACTCCAGGTTCCTCCCACAGTCCAAAGTCATGACTGTTAAGTATGCCCCCCCCCAGGATAAGTGGGTATTGACAAGGGGATAAACTGATGAATGGATATTCTTCAGGGTTTCTGCAGGTTTCATCAACTCAAACTTAAGACTTCTTAAGACCCAATTTTGGGCCACAACTTTGTAAATGCATTAGTTCCCCACTCATTTATAAAAACATCTAACTCTGCCAGGTTTACACATCTCAAGACTGACATGTTTGTCCATTTTTCTTTGCAAAATATATCAAGCTGTATCTTCTGTTTATGCATTAATAAAAATCTCTCAGAGCATTATTCCATCCATCATCCAGTACTAAAAAGAGAGCTGGTCACAACCAACCAAGACAAGGCTCACCATTTAAACCGACAAGACAGGAGCATTAGTCAGAGAAACAACCAAGAGGCCTATGGTTACCCTGGGAGAACTGCAGAGATCCACCTTTTGACTGGACGACTTTACAAATCTACTTGGAAGAGTGGAAAGAAGGCGGCCATAAGAACTGATCAGTGCAATTTGCCTAAATAGAGTGTAGGAGACACAGCAAACATGTAGAAGAATGTTATCACAATAAGATCTATATTAACACCTTTTGACTACTTGCAGTACATCATCTCTGGTGAAAAAGTAACATTGTACATCCCCCACAAACAAGGTATACAGTGGTGTTGGGATGCTTTCCTGCAGCAGGAGTAGGGAAGCGGCTAGAGCAGAGGGGAAGATGGATGGAGCAAAATACAGAGCTATCCTGAGGGAAAGTCTGTCGCCATAGGTTACTCTCCCACTAAGACAATGCCAAATATGGAGTAAAATGACAATTTGAGCTAAAAGAGCTAAACGAATAAGAATGGCTCAGTAAAGTACAAGCCTAAATAAAACAGAGAATCTGTGCAAGAATTTAAAATTGCTGTTGATAGATTCTCTCCATTCAAAGTGACCGAGAAGATTGGTTTAAAATATCACTCGATGTACAAAGCTGGTAGAGATATACGCCAAAGATTTGCAACTGTAATTGCAGCAAAAAGTGTTGTTTATATTATCATTTTGTTTTACTTCACAATTATGCCCCAGTTTGTTAGCCTATCACAATAAATTACTCAAAAAGATAAAAAGTGGAAAATTCAGGTTATGAATACTTTTGCAATGCACAGCATTTTAGACATATGAGTGTGAGTGTAAAAATTATGATTCAAAGTCAAATAAAGCTATAAAATCAGACTTGTAGAGATATGAAACCACGATTGTGAATTTCAATGTCATTAATTTGAAAGCAATGATATATATATATATATATATATATATATATATATATATATATATATATATATATATATATATATATATATATATAAATCAGGTTTTTTTTTTACTTTAAAACGTTTTATATGTATGTTTTATGATCCCAGTGAGTTGTTATGAATTTATATTTTATGATCCCAGTGAGTTGTTATGAATTTGAGGGTGATAATTGCAGAGGATGAAGCAATAGTTTTAAGTTTGAAAGTTATGGTCAAGATCGAACACTAATTCCGACTTTGTATCATAACAAGGACTTAATTGACTTGTTTAAAACCTAATAATTATGATTTTTAGTTTCTGTTATGACACAGTGTAGCGGTTTGTTTTTCCTTCAAGTAGCCTCCGTCACAGAAAAAACGCAGAAATAACATGGAAGAAAGCTTGTGAACAAAGATTTCTTTACTCCGCAGTAATAGCGTGTATGTGCTTTGCTGTGCTTAAATCACGCTCTGCTCTAGGTTTGCTGCTCGCGTGGCCATGTGAGCTGTATTTACGCCCTGATATGAGCCAATCACGGGCAGCGTGAGTCACAGTGGGGACAGCTGGCTGTAACTCTTCTCTGTTCGGTATCAGCGTTTATTCTCCATCCTCCAGTTCTGCCAAAAATGGCCGAGTCCTCCGGGAGTAACAAGGCAGCGGGGCGCACAGGATATATCACCCGAGTCCAGAGCTTCAGCGCCTGCCACCGGCTCCACAGGTACTTTAGCTACACCTCCCGACTATGTCTGAGGGGATACTAAATAAGAGTGCTTTTCAGTGGACGCCTAATGGAGCTTAAAGTTGCAGAACAGAATGGTTTGGATGTAACAGAACGTTGTGGTGGTTTTTCCTGATAAGCAAACGAATGTGCGGAAAATCACGTGTATTACATAGAAACTCGCGATGCTTTGACCGTGTGACCACACAAGTCGACGTATTTTAAAAAACACGATTTATAGAAAACAAGAACAAAAATGAACTATGGAGAAGTTAATATTTCCACTGTTACGTTAAAGAAAACGCAGGTATGACCAGAAGTTAACTGGGAATTGTGGTGTTTCGAATCATCGTGCCTCAAAGCTTCAGTGATGCATTTAGGTGCAGTCAAAAGCGTCGTAAAATATAAATTTTATGTAGGAATTGATTACAGAAACCCTTAGCCATACAATAGAATATATTGCAAATATGTTAACATTTTTGCTAAATATCCTTCCGCCTCCCCCCCACACACAGTTGCTTTCTTATAGTTTACAACTGTTTAACTTACTGGAGGTATTTTTGATAGCTTTATTGTAACCATATTTTTACATGTATATTAGACATATATAAATACATCTACATATACTGTATCATTCCAATATTTTTTTCACATTTTTCTTTAGTTCTAAACAAAGTAAGAAGTATAACTAATATTAGTCATATTAAATTACTGTTATTGATTTGTTTTATTTTATTTAAATAATCACTTTACTATGTGATCTTTAAACATAGCCTTTTTAAATTGGTAACTTTTTCAAGATCCATATTCCTAAATCATTTCTAAATCTATTCAGTTGTAATAGCCGAGATGTTCTTAAATGCAACATGTCTTTTCCCCCTAGCCACATTGTTCTTGTTTGACCTGTACTATCAGAGTACAAAAACCCTAACCCTGCCATAAAAACGGTAAAGAAACAGATTCCGGGAGCTGTTGTTGATGTATTTTCTGCAACCTCTTATAGTCTTCACTTGAGTGACGAGGACAATAAAGAAGTCTATGGAAAGTGCAACAATCCTTATGGTCATGGACACAACTACAAGGGTTTGTCCTTCTTCACTCTTAGCTCTTACATAATCCATACATAGTCTCGCTTTTTGTCTGTTCACCTGAGTGCTCTCATTTTACCCTACAGTGGAGGTGACTGTACGTGGAAAAGTGAGTATCACACAAATATTTCTATAAAAGGATCTAGTACCCCTAAAGGTACTACAATGGAATCACAATCAGTTACCTCAAACTGTCTTTATATGTGACACGTGTTCCCAGATTGATCCCGTAACTGGCATGGTCATGAATCTGACGGACCTAAAGAGATGTATTGAGGTAAGACAGTTGTAAATACGGCCATCTTGTGTTAACATCAATGAAAATGAATCCATTTTACAACAATTTTTGTTTTTATGCAAATGAAAGGCTAATTGGTTTTCCAAAATAAACGTGTTATACTGTAAATCAGCTCCTCTCTTCTTCATTCACTTAAGTTTTATATCACTGCATATTATTGTGCCAGCAGTACTCACTTGATTTTGCACCTCACAATGCTCACAGCTGATATAAAACTCCATGACTGATATGCTAAAGCTAATGGCTAATTATGGGGACATTGTGGTGCCAAAAAAAGAAAGAGTAGGCTGTAGGCATTTTGACAAGAAAATGTCTTATGAAAATGAGAAAATGAGTTTCGTTTGCTTGCAATAATGAGATATTTTTCTTTTTATCTGAAGAAAACCACATGACGTGTTTTATAGGGAAAATGGCCACTGTAGGCTTCTGTAAAAACTAAAAACCATAATGACAACTTAAAAAAAAAAAAAAAGTGTCATGCTTTTGCTGTGGTTTGGAACGCCGGCTAGCATCACCCTCTTCATCCAACAGGAAGTCATCATGATTCCTCTAGACCACAAAAACCTGGATAAGGACGTTCCCTACTTTGCCAATGTTGTCAGGTCTGTAACCTTCCATAATGATCTCTCGAACTCCAGATACACATGTTTACCAGATGTTTCTCCTCTTGCTCATCAGCACAACAGAAAACCTGGCCGTTTATATCTGGGACAACATGGTGAAGGCTCTTCCTGCCAGCCTGCTCTACGAGATCCGCATTCATGAGACGGATAAGAACATTGTTATATATCGAGGAGAGTAAACCACACTGACTGCCCCACGGGTCAGAATTCTGCTCCCTCTCACTGTTTTAAAGCTTAGCACTCTTGTTACTCTTACATTCTAAATGTTCAGCATTTCCAATAAATGCTTTTTTTTTTTTTTTTTTTTTTTTTTTTTTTTTTTTTTCATAAAGCCACCCAGCATCATGAAGACCAACAATTTTAATGCTTTAGGGTAGCAACCCTCAAAACAGAAAGCAAAATATCTTGCCTAGTTAAATAATTTCACTTAGATATTAAAAATGAACTTTGACGTATATAATTTTTGATGGTCAGACAAGTTTCTGATGTAAATATTCAGGAGCCTTAAGTCAGTTCTGATTCAGTACCTCACCTGACAGGAGGCTGAAATAATGTGGTCATAAGTAAGTCTGGCAGTGTACGAAAGTTTTTCCAATTCATTTTATTATTAATTTAGTCTCATTTAATGGCCAAACCCAAACATTTCACCACCATTTGGAAACGCTCAGCTTTATTTTTATTAAAGTTTTATTCTGTTTGCCATTTTATGATTGTTTGTGTAATTGTGAAGCACTTTGGTCAACTTTTGTTTTTAAATGGACTGTATGACTAAAGTTGACACTGACATTAACATTCAGTTGGACTTCCTATTGTGTTTAGTGTGGAATACAGTGAGGAAAACCTCTAGGTGCTGCTCATTTCCGACCGTTCTTGCCTTGATTGTTTAATACACAGTTTTCTTAGATGTGGAATGGAGCGGTCTACCACTGGGCGGGTTGTACCAGACCTGTGGACACACAGCATACTGTAAAATATCTACATGTTCCTTTTGTGCTTGAATGCATGCTATGGAGAGAAATACATAGTTATCAGCAAATATTATTTATAGTAGGTAGCGCCAAACCAGCGGCACATCCCACTGATTTCCAACTTGCACCGACTACAATCTTGGCTCAGTTGTGACATCATCGTCAGTTTCCGATTGTAGTTCCGATTTCCGAGACAAATCGAGCGCAGCATTAATTCAGGAAGCAGTTAAAATGCTCCAATGTGGACTCAAGAAGCATGACCACAAATTCTCTCAAATTTTTATTTCTTAAACAAATGTGACTTTATATGCCCATATGTGAGTTCAAGCACTTATTTTGGATGCTAGTTAAGGAGGAACCAAAGTGTAATGCCAAATTTACCCTACTGACAAATAAATAAATGTTAATGTATTTAGATGTTTGATAACGAATTGATTTTATTTTGGGAAAATATGCTAATTGATGAAAAACTGTTCAAAAGAAGCAGATATTAAAAAGTACAATAAAATTTATATATACTTAGAGTACTGATAACTAGTCTGAATGCAAACATATTTAGTGTGTTGAACCTTTATATACTAAGTGCAATAACAGTTTTCTTGGAAAATACATCCGAATACTTTAAACTATCAGCCACAGTCTTTTTCTTGTAACAGTAAATTATAAAGACAGAAAGGCTTGATTTTTCTGTTCTTTTTTATCACTTCTTGAGGAGTAAACACTGACTTGTATGAAGCCATCCATTCGTATATGTGATGGTATGGTAGAACATTTAAATGAAGAAATATTTGATCTTTACTCATTTTTATATTTGACAATAAGGAACACATCAGACCATTTGAAATTAGAGATTACAATGGTTATTCTGCCTTTAAAAACATGCTGATTTAATCAAAGGAGTAAAGCCTGCACTTGAAAAAGTTTCCCTTAGCCCTGCGTTTTATTATTGATGGGTTAAAGCGCAAAGGATGATGGGAGATGGGGTGAACTGGGATTTAACCTCAGCGATGCACCAAGAAACTGGCTGGTGACCGGAATAGGCTGAGGTTTGATCATAAACTAAGTATGGAACGTTGAACTCTGTTATTTATGTGTGCAATCTTGTGTTTTGGTTTTTGGTATTCTACTTTGATATTGTGAACTACACCGAGCTTACAATAAAGGTAGTAAATAAAGCTTAACTAAGTAATATCCCCTCCCCCACCTTAACACATTTATTTAATAATTTATTATGTGTTTTCTGAGGGTCTTTATAGGTTCAGTCTGTTGATTATCCTTACCTGAAAAGTTAATATGAACTGCGTTGGGAATTCTTAACCTTTAGAGGGCGCCAAATCATTTTTGGAGAAGGATAACTTTGCTGTTAGTGACTATAGAAATTAAAAGTTTTAATTCAAGAGTTTGTAATGTGAGGAGATTGTAACCATCACAATAGTTTAGCAATAGCTAAACAAACTGCATTGCTAATATCTCTGTCTTTAATTAAATGTCCCAGCTGTTTCCACACATAAAATCTGTCCTGCAGAAACTTATCCTTTATGTGATATGCTGTGCAAGGGTGTTTAGTCATTCTACTGTAGCAACAGGAGGATAATCTGTCATGTTGACACAAAAAAACATACGCAATACCATTTTTTACAATTCATGACACAGCGTTCAGTGTGGAATGCATGCATTCGTGGTGTTGTCTTGGTGGAGTTGGAGGAACTCCAATGACACATCACAGTGTAAATACAGGTGGAAGTTTACTCTCAGCAGTCATTTTTCAATCTTTATCATGTCAAATGTTTGTTTTTCTTCTTTTTCCAAATTATGCCATAATCCTTCTGAGTCCTTTAACCCATTTATATTATAATAGGAAACTCAGAGACAAGTTTTATGAATTAAAACAGAAGACCAGAGTGAATCAGTTCTAAACTTTTTCCACATATCATGTGATATTTATCCTCTAAATTTCAAAGGTTAGACAAACTGTTTTGCTGGAAACAATAAAAAAGCAGCATTTATCAGGCTGCAGAAATGTGACCACCTGTTAATACATTCCTGATTAAAGCACCTTTTGATTCTGTTTCAGCATTTAGCTGTCAATTTTTGTGAATCCAATCAATCGCAAATAAAGTTCAGCTGTCCTTTTAGGACTTAAATAGTACAGGATAAGTGGAAGATTATATTTGGAAGCCATATGTGTGGGATCAGTGCTTTTTAAAGTGTGCCGTTAAACAGTTAAATTAGCAGTAAAATGGCTATTTTAGAATTTAGAGTTACTGTATTCACAAACTTTTAGCCACTGTGTAAAACTCTGCCTTACTATCATACCAGCATGCGCAAAGCAAGGTAAGTTTCCTGTTTTGTGTGAGATGAAACCTCAGCGTTTTAGTTTCAGCTAAAATGAATTGCAATTCGATATCACCGGGATCAACCACTACCTTTCTGAAAAGTGTTGAACCATTTCAAAATCCTGCTAAGTGAGCTCAGATCGCTATATATATGTTCATTTGTTCCCCGGGAAAACTGGAATAGATTTTTTTTTATCCTTTTGTTTGTCCAGATCCTCATGACATAGTTTTAATGAAGATTTTGCAGTTTCACATTATCCCAAAATACAATGTATTTTCAGGTTTTGCACGGGGAGGCAGAGATTAGTACTTTTGCCTCACATCCAGAAGGTCCTGGGTTCAAATTCTGGCTGAGACCATCCTGTGCAAAGTTTTCATTTTATGTAGTATGTGCTTTGCAAGTTCTCTCATCGTACCTTACATCCACTATTTTAAAAATATATATTTTAAATACATTTGGCTGCTCTAAATTTATTTTAGATATGAATGCAGTCATACATGCCTGGGTAATTGCCCTGTGTGTCTTTGTTTTTCTTTGTGATGTACTTGGGATTTGTCCAGGGTGTATTCTGCCTTTCACCCATTGGCTGGATGAATTCTTCATAATTAATGCTCCCATACTATTGCGCATTTTTGTTGCACCATTTCTTTAATATTTTTAATTCTTCTTCCATTGTTCTCAGAAGCTGCTCCAAACTATTACCAGAGCAATAATGTGGTATCAGTAAATAAAGTAAATGTTAAGATCTCAGATTAATTATTTATGGTATGTAAAGCAAAAAAAGTTTAGGACCCAGTATCGACCCTTGTGGTACTCCACCTCAGAATCAGAATTCCTTTGTTGCTGTGCAAGAATGCACAATGAAATTTTAAAAATAGCAACTCTCGAAAGCAGTGCAAACAAAATATGAAAAACATTTGTAGAAACAGAAACAGGATGTTACGAAAATGGTGATCAGGGTTTAGATGAATTTGTGGTGTTCAGGGTATTCATCTAAACCCTGATCACCATTTTCCTAACATCCCACATCATTTCTTTGTGCCAAGCTAATTTTACTGCTGAGAGAGCATTCAGATTGACCAGGCAGAAGTGAAAGTGATAAAATGTGAATTTCATCATTTCATTAGATGCCAACTTTCTATATCAGGTTATCCCTTTAACAGCTGTATGAATTCAGACCCCAATATGCAGATACAGTGGGGTAAAAAAAAGTATTTAGTCAGCCATTGATTGAGCAAGTTCTCCTACTTAGAAAGATGAGGTCTGTAATTCTCATCATAGGTACAGTTAAACTCAGAGGCAAAATGGAAAAACAAAAAGAAAATCCAGGAAATCATATTGTAGGATTTTTAAAGGATTTATTTTTAAATTCTTGTGGAAAATAAAGTATTTGGTCAATAATAAAAGTTCAACTCAATACTTTGTACCATAACCTTTGTTGGCAATGACAGATCAAATGTTTCCTGTAAAGTCTTCACCGGGTTCGCTCACACTGTAGCTGGTATTTTGGCCCATTCCTCCGTGCAGATCTTCTCTGGAGCAGTGATGTTTTGGGTCACTGGGCAACACGGACTTTCAACTTCCTCCACAAATTTTCTAAGGGGTTGAGGTCTGGAGACTGGCTAGACCACACCAGGACATTGAAATGCTTTTTTTCAGAGCCACTCCTTCGTTGTCTGAGCGGTGTGTTTGGGATCATTGTCGGAAGACCCAGTCATGTTCCATCTTCAATGCTCTCACTGATGGAAGGAGGTTTTGGCTTAAAATCTCACGATACATGGCCCCGTTCATTCTTCCCTTAACCCGGATCAGTCTCCAGTCCCCTTTGCAGAAAAACGGCCCCAAAGCATGACGTTTCCACCCTCATGCTTCAGAGTAGGTATGGTGTTCTTGGGATGCAACTCAACATTCTTCTTCCGCCAAACATGACGAGTTGAGTTTTTACCAAAAAGTTCTGTTTTGGTTTCATTTGACCACATGATATTCTCCTAGTCCTCTTCTGGAGCATCCATATGCTCTCTGACAAACTTCAGACGGGCCTGGACACATACTGGCTTAAGCAGGGGGACACGCCCGGCACTGCAGGATTTGAGTCTCTCGGCATAGTGTGTTACTGATGGTAGCCTTTGTTACTTTGATTCCAGCTCTCTACAGGTCATTCATCAGGTCCCTCTGTGTAGTTCTGGGATTTTTGCTCACCGTTCTCATGATCATTTTGACCCCACGGGATGAGATCTTGCGTGGGGCCCCAGATCGAGGGACATTATCAGTGGTCTTGTATGTCTTCCATTTTCTTACAATTTCTCCCACAGTTGATTTATTCACACCCACCTGCTTGCCTATTATAGATTCACTCTTTCCAGCCTGGTGCAGGTCTACAATTTTCTTCCTGGTGTCCTTCGACAGCTCTTTGTTCTTGGCCATAGTTGAGTTTGGAGTCTGACTGTAGACAAGTGTCTTTTAGACAGATAACGAGGTCAAACAGGAGCCATTAATACAGGTAACAAGTGGAGGACAGAAGAGCTTCTTAAAGAAGATACAGGTCTGTTAGAGCCAGAAATCATACTTGTTTGTTATTGACCAAATACTTATTTTCCACCATAATTTACAAATAAATTCTTTAAAAATCCTACAATGTGAGTTCCTGGATTTTTTTTTTTCTCATTTTGCATCTCACAGTTGAAGTGTACCTATGATGAGAACCATCTTTCTAAGTAGAAGTTGCACAATCAGTGGCTGACCAAATATTTTATTGCCTGTAATGTCACTGTTTGCACATACATACTCATAACAAGCCCTCCCTTCTTTCTTTTGCTGTACTTGCAAACTTTATGTCAAGATTGAGCTGCCAGCTCAAACCTTTAATGAATCAAATTCCATAAACATATGTCACGCTCAGGCAGACAACCTACCTCGAACATGCCGGAGCAAGACAGCTGGAGCAGAAGCACTGCTTCCTGACGGCGATTCCAGATCAGAAGTGCCCCTTTTCAATTCTTTATCTCTTGTTTAGATTCCAGAACTGTTCAGCTGATCCCAGATCGGCGAGGAGGCCAGCCAGTAGAGCCTTCTTACAACAGTGGATTAATACGCAACAAATCATAGTGTAATTATACACTGACAGAAACAAGATGGATAATAACTATTAACCAATAAAAGCCATTCATTATCTTGCTGCCTCATGGAAAAGGATTATTTACAACCTTTTATGATCCAGAATTATTTTTAAAATGATTTACTTTTATACCTCGACAGGAGCAGTTTGCTTTTCAATCCTAGCTACACTTGGTTTCAGATTACATCCACTAACAGTCCATGTCTACAGGATGTTGATTTGATGCATGTTGCATGCTTATAGAAGGGATATCAAAGTGGTTCTATCTGGCAGTCTGGACAACCATCTTGTTTTCTAAGTGTTCCTTCTCTGAAAGGCTGTGCTGCAAAGAAGAAGGTCCACAAAGACGTATAAGCATGCAGCTCATCCATTCCTGTTAAATCTGGAATGCTGTCATAAAAACAAATGAACCGTGAAGAAATCACAGAATGGTATGATTGTATTTTTTTTTTCCTTGAGGTCATCAGTTGTTGGGTAAAACTAGTGTTATTCTAAGATTGGACGCCTTAGGAATTCTACTTTATCCAAACAATATTCCAAAGGCCCCAGCTGTTTTACTGTATTTAAAATTTAAAATATGACATATCAGAATATCTATGGTGGTGTGTTTTTCGTCTTCGGGATACTAATTTTTTTTTTTTTTTTTTTTTTTTAGAAAACTGTGACTTGTGTTCGATTTGGTCAGCAGTAATTTCTCCCACAGATACCATTTTAACCAGCCTCTTTCTTATTGTTGAATCATGAAGATGCCATTCTGGGTTCTTTTGTTACCTCCTGGATAATTAGTCAGTGCCCTGTTGGAGTAACTTTGGTTGGCCAGCCACTCCTGAGAAGACTCACCACTGTTCCATGTTTTCTTCAAGACTG
Organism: Anableps anableps; assembly: GCA_014839685.1. NCBI lineage: Eukaryota > Metazoa > Chordata > Actinopteri > Cyprinodontiformes > Anablepidae > Anableps > Anableps anableps. The sequence continues at coordinate 8,665,737 of CM026084.1, forward strand.
ATAGAGGCCAGTGACACAGCTTCTGTAATTGAATTCCTTTAGATCAGAGCATGATGTGCTGCTTTTTGAGAGGTTTTGGCCTACTTCATGTTGTCAGACAGGTACTTATAAAGTGATTTTCTTTTTCTGCAAGTCAGGCACAATCAGGCTTGGGTATTGCTAGTGAAATTAAACAAACAAAAAAAAAAAATCAAACTGGTGGTGATTGTGACTGAATAGAAACATGAAATAAAGTGAGCAATGTTACAAAAGGTATAATTCTTTTTCTTTTTAGAAAGGGTACTTGATAGATGTAGGCAGATTGATCCAAAATATCAATACAATTGACACTAAGTCAGTATCAGTATCAGAACGATACTAGTGTGGTAAGATCGATATTTAGTTTTAGATTTTCTGTTGAATTTTTTAAAAATTTTGTATTGTAGTTTCTCTACTGTACCTCAACTGTTTGATTTGCTCCCATTATGATAATTTTTTTGCATTTTGTTTAGTTCGTATTTTGTAGACACCTATAAACTGACTAAATTGGGTCCTAAGTTTTAACAAAATAATTAAAAGGAAAAACCACCTAATGATCAGAAGTTTGATCTTATGTCAAACTTAAATAATAAAAAGTATCGGTTTTGGTGATACTGGCCCTGTATTTATTTGGTATCAGATCGATACCAAAATATGCAGTATAGCACACTTCTAGAGGTTGATATTGTTGCACATTCTTTCTCTAATCTGCCTATAATTTGCAAAAACAGTGAGCAAAATCCTGCCGCTACTGTTGTTCATTGAGAGCACGCATCAAACAAGCAAGTGCTTCACAGAGGTTAAAATACAGAGCTCAAATAAATAAACTCTGCCCTGACAGTGCACATGACTAGACACTTTAAGGTCTGCTATTACATTGAAGGTGAGGGGAGACCAAAGTCTATCGTGTGGAGGCAGAGCATAGGAAGCAACAGATTTTAAACCAATACTCATTTCTTTAAATTATGTTTCTAAGGAGATAGACTTTCTTGTAAGTATGGTATTGATAAATAGTTCTTCAGGTTTTCTTTTTCTTTTGACTTGTATTTTTTGGATTTTAAAAGATAGACGAGCCTGGTAAAAACCAGCCCCTTGTCCTACACTTTGCTTCTTAAAGAGAGTTTGGACACTAGGCTACTGAGAAACGATTGCTTGCTGGAGTCATGGACTCTAATTTTACCCAGTCAGTAATGTTTGGCCATGACTTATGCAGTGTGCCAGCTGGATCATGAAGGAAGCTACGCTATGAAGCTTACCAGAAATTGATGGAGCCAGCTGAAAAATTATGCTTTTGCCAAACCCTGTGGGGAGTAGGGCCACAACATTTTTACCAACAATAAAATGTCTGAAACATTCCTCTTGCTCTGACTTTAATTGCTCAATATTTGGAAATATGGCCAACACGGACTGAATGGCTTCGTTCACTTCCTCCACTGCCATTGCTAAACTACAACCATAGTCTGACTATAAATCAAAAACAGCACAGAAACTCAACGTCATCGTTCACAACTTCTCTTTCTGTTCATCGACTGGCCAGGATGAAATTCATCCTGAGAAATTCAGGTTAATGGGACAGATCTCAGATGGAGGACTGAAGGGAGATGAGATGTGAGCAGAATTGCACAGCAAGGCAATGGCCAGATTAAAGATAGACCAAAACGAGGCAGTGAATAATCATCAAGCAAAGGGAAGTGATGCATGGTTTTGGCCTTACTGTATCATCTGCCTTTAGAAGTACCTTTTACTGCATTTATAGAGGCAGATAACCCAGCTTTGCATATCTAGAGACAGGGTATTGCCAATTATTACTTCTGAAATAACTCACTCTGCATCCAGTCTAAAAGAGGTTGTCTGTGAACATCAGTTTTCAACTTTGCTACAGATTCTGAACAGGATTTAGCACTGGACTTTGACTGGGCCATTATAACAAACTTTGATCTAAACTGTTCTATTGTAGCTCTGGCTGTATTGGCTGTTGACCTGCTGGAAGGTGAACCTTAAATATTTTTAAGCCTGTAACAGGTTTTCTTTGAGGATTGTATGATATTTAGCTCAAGCCATCTTCCCATCAGTTTCTGACCAGCTTCCATGTTCCTGCTTAAGAAAAGCATCACTACAGTATGATGCTTCCAGGGGTGGACTGGGGAGAAATTTCTCATGAGGTCCAAATTAGCAACTTTTAAGCAGGTATTAAATATACTTTTCATTAAGGCCACATATCTCTGTTAAAATGTTTTTTTAATTGGTTTGATATAATATTCTAACCTTAAATATCATGTTTTCATTACTGTAATCAGAAACTCATCACATTTCCAGAAAAAAAAGGCTTGAAAATATCTGTCTAAGTGTAATTAATCTATATAATGTATTTCACTTAGTGAATCAAGTTTTTCTTCTCTTTAATATAATAGTTTTCTTTTCAACAATATTCTAATTTATTGAATTTGACTATTTGGTTTTAGTACATGACTTATTGAGTAAAGATTATTGTTCTAACCATAATGCTTTGCCTTTGTTGTAAATGTTTTTCAGGCAGCTCTTCTCTTTTCCCCATACCAAAATCTTTGGTCCCTCTGGCTTTCTGTTGGCTCAACTGGATCACCCTCAGCCACAGTCTATGCAAGAAATTAGTACTATTAATGTGTAAAGGGCTATGTAAAACATGCTATATTAACAAAAATATTTTAAAGTTAGAAATATTATATATGCTAACCTCGCTTAAGCTGCTGCAGGCAGTGTCATCTGGCCTTTGTTGTCTGGTGGAGATACCAGACCCAGAACTATGGGAAGGCCAACCAAACAGGTCAGATTTTTTTTTTTTTAATTCGTTGATGCACTCTCCTGCAGGGCTTTCTTTTTTCTATCTCTCAACTTTTCAGCGCCACCTTTACGCTTTGTACTTTGCTTTTGCTGCTCCATCATCGAGGCTAATACGGAGTTCTTTAATGTCGCTTATAGTGACAGTGATTGACAGGTACTGAGGAACTAGAGCCGCTGCACTGCACATCTCTAAGCTGGATGCCAGAGACAAACTGAGATTTAATTTATGTGGCACTAATAGAGACAAGGCATTTCTTATTTTGTGAATGTTTAGTTTTTAATAAGCGCCACTGTTTGTTTAAGTAGCCTGGGCTTATTGGGACTTACTGAGTTTTTTGGATCTCTGGTCTTCATTGTCAGCTCAGCTGGCCGGCCCTGGAGCACATGTTCATGTGTTACAGAGCAGCTCTGCAGCTGCGCATAGCAGAGCTGAGCTGCCTGACTGGAGCAGAGGAAAGGTAGAGAAGCCATTTGATATGGCAAAATTTGGGGCACAGTGGCCTAGCAAAACATCAGCGCTGTCGCCTCTCGTGCACTTGCTGTCGCACTCGCCCTGCGCTAAGCCAGCGGCCCACTGGGGATTTACCTGGTAGCCCCATATGCCAGTCCGCCCCTGTCCACCACCATGTTTTGCAGTGGGTATGGTGCCTTCAGGTTAAAATACAGTGTTAGTCATTCTTATAGCCACTCATCCACAAAAGCAGGAATGGTGGAGTGCATAATGATGAGTTGTCCTGTCAACAGAATTTTTCCATCTGAACTGTGGATCTCTGTGGATCCTCCAGACCTACCATGAGTCTCTTGGCTTAGATTTAGATGAAGAGTCATGTCTTTGCTAATTGCTTAATGTTGCTCTAACACATAGAGTTTTTAATGTCATAAAATGTGACCTTTCCAAGGTACAGTACATTGCACAGGGTTATCCCAATGTTCAGAAGACTATGAAGATATTTGACTCGAACTGACTGACTTACAACACATTTCTCTTGGACAGGACCTCTGCACAATCAGACTTGTGCACAACTTTGAGCTCAAGGCAGCATTCGCTTCTATGATCTGATCCCATCAGAAAATAAGCTTGTAAAAAGTTTCCACTCTCTGCCTCATTAAAAACTTCAGTATCCTCTTGCCTTCATACAAGATGAAACAAGATCAACAACCCTCTCCTGTCTTTTTTCATCTTTTCCAAAGCAAACACATCACTGTAAAGCCTTTTTCCCCTCCCTGCAGCCAGGGGATGCCACAGGTCTTTAGTGAACAGATGAGTGACAGATGTATTGGCACATCAAGCAAGACAAGCAAGGAAATTAGGCCCAATGGGAGGGATTATACCCTCATTATCTGATGTAACCTTTGTAAGACCTAGTAATCCATGTGAATAATAACTGCTCACAAAGTTCAACAAAAATACAGAGTGCACAACTTTCTAATCCATTATACTTTTTGATCCATCACCACACACACTTTCTCTCTTCTAGGATGTTTAAAGAGTCCACCAAACAAGGTGAGTGTGATCTTTTTAAAAACATTGACAGTGCTGTGAAAAGTATTTGCCCCTTTACAAATGCCATCTGTTTTTGCCTTTTTGTCAGATTTTATTTTCAAAGATAATCTGAGTTTCAAATAATCATTTTATTTATTAAGGGAAAAAAATCAATCAAAAGCAATCTGGTCCTGTGTGAAAATGTAACAGGCCTCTTTAAATCATTAATTACCTGTTATTAACCACATTTTAATTTAATTTTTACTAGCAACACCCAGGGCCTAATTACCCTCACAGTTGAAGATTCAACAAATCCCTTAAACAGAACCTGTCTGACTACATCAATCAATCAATCAATCAATCAATCAATCAATCAATCAATCAATCAATCAATCAATCAATCATTTTATTTATATAGCGCTTTACACAGCCACAGTGTAGAAGACCAAAATGCTTTACAGGGTCAAAAAGAACATAAAAGACAAAGCAACAAGTAAAAACAGCACAAACACACAGCAAAGCAATGCAGAACAAAATAAAACCAACATAAGTGTGAAGAAAATATTCTGTGGAGACATGACACAAGAGTGGAAGTTTTCAGATGATGTGCATGCAGATCTGGCATAAAATTAACAGCATTTTAGAGAAAGAACATCATGCAGCCAATCAAACATAGTGGTGGTAGTGTGATGGTCTGGGGCTGCTTTACTTCTTCAGGACCTGGATGACTGACATCCACAGGGACGTAAAAGGGTTAGGGTTAGCTAACTCAACCTGCACAGTTACTGGAGACACTTGATGGCAGTTGCTACCACAAAATTATTAGGTTTATGGGGCTATAACTGTTTTGCATAGGGTCAGGTTGGTTTGTAAAGCTAACCTGAATAAATGTAATCATTTGAAAACTGTATTTCAGATTTAGTCGGGTCATCATTGATATTCAATTTTTTTCTTGGTACTGCAAAGGAACATGCAGCATAGATAAAACCTGAACTTAAACACAGATGTGATTGGAGGTTAAAATTCAGTTTTTCCCAACAACATTCACAGAAAAACACTAGGAAGGATCATTGCTGTCTGTAAAAGAATGTGCTGCTCTTTTTAAGTGCAGAAAAGATAAGCAAGACAAGAACTTGATGTTTCATTTTTCTCAGGGCAGAAAGAAACATATTGTTGCAGTGGAGGCTGACAATCTGTCTCCCTGTGTTTTCCTGCTGTCACAAGGTGGTTTGGCTTCAGGCAGGGAGATGGGAGATGGGGGTGTGACACCTCCCTCCATCTCTCCATTCCTTCCACACACCCTCCCTTCTGCTCCTCTCAGGGTCAGGTAGCAGGCACGGCGCACCCCCCTATCACACTCTCCCACTGCTTGGAGCAGCCTCCAGGGAGCACACACGTGCTTCACTCCCTCCCCGGACCCCGCTTGAGTGAAGACAACATGGGAGGCTGCGAGCCGTGAAGATGGAAAAGAGAGTGTGTGTGATCCAGACTGACTTCCACCAGTACAGACCCACCGTCGGCCTGCATGGCAGACCCCTGCCACATGTAAGGAACCTGCTATTAGTCCTCTGACAGCGTGTGTTTTTGGATTTTGTCTTCATGTAATCTTCTAGATCTATTAATCTTATCTTTTTTTTTTGGCTTAGTGTGTTTAATTTTCGCCTCTGTCAGAGTTTTCACTGAGCTCTAAAGCCTGTTGAACAGCTCCTCCTCTCAGGATGCCCACACCTTCATAGAACAGGGTTTCTCTAATCAGCAGGGGGCGATAGAGTGTGTGATCCAGCTGGGAAGATGATTCTTCAGGTTTTTATATTTCTAGATTATAGAATTTGTCATTGCAAATCCCTACTAAGAAGTTTCTAATGCCTCTTCTATTTCTCTGTCATTTTCCCTTTTTCACATACACTCACAAATGTGCTACACACATTCTGCTCAGGAATGCAAACACAGACAAGCGTGAGGGACCCCGAAGGCACTACCTTTGCATATTGAAATTCGCTAAAAACAGATTTAAGGTTGAGGTTAGAAATCAGTTAGAACCTGGAACAGATTGTGAGTTCTTCAACAGGGTTCACAAGAAGTGACAAAACAAATATTTTTGTATGTTTTGCTAACACGTATCGCACAGAGGATGATATTTTTTTAAACATTTCACTTCGGGGTTGATTCATGTCCCCAACAAGTTTTCTGACATTCATGAGGCAGAAACGACTCAAGAGAACAAAGCGTGGGAAGTAAGCCATAATGACGTTCCAACCCCTATACAGGTTAAGCTTGCAGACAGTTGTTGCAAATTTCACTCAAAACACAATTTTCCATTTAGTATTGAGAAGGGTGTAAATATTTACACACAAAAACATACTTTTTGGCTGAATGAAAATAACTTTAAATCTAAATCTGTAAGATGTGAACATGTTTGGCATAACTATAACTGTTTGGTTAAGTCAGTGAGAATGATGACAGAAACATAAAATGGGCTACACGGTGGCACATTTGACAGCACAGTTGTTTTGCATCAAAAAGGTCCTGTGATCCAATCCCGGCCAGGGGTCTTGCTGCATGGAGTTTGCATGTTCTTTCCGTTGATGCCTGTCTGCATTAATTTTGTTGTGTCCACCCTAACTCACTCACCAATGACATTCAGAATGTTGCCGTTTGTCCTTTTCATTTTTCCAACCACAGATATTTTACCTTAACCATAGTTTCTAAAGAACAGCAGTAAAATGCTGCTGTATATTATGATGTTAACTGGGGTAAAAAACCTGCTACAGTGTTCTGACAATGTGTCACAGGGAATATTCATAGCTTTATTCTTGAATGCACTCATCCATTGTCTGCTTCTCTGTGATCAAGTTGCAGTGGTAAACAGTCTGCAAGGGAAACCCAGCTCATTCTCTGCAATCCCAAGGCATCCACAGCACCTGGATTTATTTACAATTTTATAAAAAGTTGTCTTGCATGTGAAAGCTACTTTAAAATCTGCCTGTGGCTGCAAGGCTCACCGGTGTCAGGAATCGAATTTAGTCTGGGAATCCCATACCAGTCTCAAGAAAATGCCTTAAACAGATCTCCGAGTCAGAACCTTGGATCAGATTGATATGAGTCATCATGGGATGACCCACGCTTTCAGATGAGTAACTTGCAAGCTTGTGGACAAACAACCAATGAATGTACAGTTTTGTTTATTTTATTACCTTCAGATGTTTTACAAGCCACTCTGTCAAACCAGAGCAAAAGGCCTCCACAACCTTATACGGAGAAGCTGATTGTGGGATGTTCCATTTCCAGTGTACTGCCTAGTGGTGTTTGTGTTGTGACCAAAAGCAGGTGTATGCAACCTGACAATTTGATGACATCATGGTTGTGTTGCTAGAGTTGGGTACTGTTAATTATGACTTATTAATTACAACTTGCTATTGTGATTGAATACCAATTAATAGTGGTTGTTCTTGTAGGAGGAGCTTCCAGAATAAAGCTTGGAGTGAAGCTTCCTCATAAGGACACAACCAGCTGAAGCCTGAAGTCCTGAGTCCTCCCTCGAGTGTTTGGCCAAATCCTACATGCATACATACTCTGTATGTAATGTCTTAGTCTCACACTTTCAGCTGGATTCAAGAAGAAAGGCTTTAAAGTGTTTTCTATCAGGGTTTCTATCAGGTCATCAGGGTCTGATAGAAATTTCAACTCAGATGTTTTTTAACATTGCACTGTTTAGCAGAATCCTGTTCATCTTTAGATATTTCTCTGCTCACTTCATTGAAGTTACAGTAAATGCTGTCCTTAATCTGTCTGAGCTGCAGTCCAGCTTTCTCAGTCATTTCAGTCAACCTAAACAGGCCAGTATTAATTGGCAACAAAGAGAAGAGAAGCCCTGTGCTTTCTAATGTCAATAGCTATCATCTCAGTATAATTACTGGCAACAATTCTGTCACTGATATGATTTATAAGCTGGTAATAATGTACCTGACCTAGAGTCAGTTGACCACATGAGTGTAAGTGAACTGTGAGGTGCTAGGGTGATCAAAGGCTGCCTGTGCTTCGCTCCATGACCTGGATCCACAGTTCAGCCAGAGGCCAGGTTTCACCCTGCGCTCCATTCATCCGGGAACTGTTTGCATGCAGGAGTTTTTACCAAAACAAACGCTTCTCCTTTGAACAGAAAGCAATACAGTAAGTGATGCGAAGCAAGGAGACTGTTGCTTATAAGGGACATCCAGAACCAGGTCTAACTAAACGCAGTGTCTGCCTCTTCAGATGTTGTTCTTTAAACTTGTGCAGTGATAGAAAGGAAAAGTGGGAGCAGCTGCTGAAGCAGACTCTCTCATGTTTAACATCTGCAGACATGACAGTCTTACTGTAGCTTCTTTTATATCACCTGCATCCCTTATTCGTGTGAAACATATAATGATGGCAACAGTGCAATGAGCTGTAGAATTTGAAAATAATGGTTTGCTTTGAAGTTGCTTTCTGTGTGCAGATGTATTATAGTACAAGAATGCAAATAACTTTCTGTTTTAATAGTTCAAAGAAATCACAATCAAGCTAACATCTATGGTCTTCCTTATCTCCACTCTTGGGAGTATAGCCAATCAGCATTAAGGAAAATCATTGGCGCTTCTGGAATGGCTTCTTTGCAAACGCTAGCTAAAAGCATGTCAAGTAGGATTGCGTTGCAGTCAGACTGTATTGGGTTGGAATGTTATAAAAATCTAAAAATTATTTTTAAAGATTTCTAATCCTTGGAATAATTATTAACTTTCACAGCTAGTTCGTCAAAGGTACTTTGAGCTATACATTTCCTAACATAAAACTAGTTAGGTTAGCTTTAGGATTAGACATGTAGGCTAAAATATAAGTCCGCACAGTGGAGCAATGTTTACCACTGTAGTATCAAGGGAAGAAGGTTCTGGACCAAATTTCAGCTCAGCGTTTCTGTGAGGAGGTTTGGTGTGGGGGGTTTCTCCAGATACTCTGGTTTTCTGCCCTAATTGGAGTGTGTGTGTGTGTGTGTGTGTGTGTGTGTGTGTGTGTGTGTGTGTGTGTGTGTGTGTGTGTGTGTGTTCAGGGGCAGTCATTTATTAAATCCGTTTCTGTGTGTTGAACTTGTGATGGACTGGCTGTTCTTCCAGGGAATACTTTCTGACTGACCAATGGCGATTAGTGCCAGGCCAGGCTTCCAACAATCCTGAACAGGATTAAGGAATCGGATGGATGTGTGGCTATGTTGATGTTGAAAATATCAGTAAGAAACCAATCCCACCTCAACCCAAATGTCGGTTTCTTAGTCGGCCTTTTTTCTGGTCATGATGTTAAACTGTCCATCCCACCAATTCTGCAGTCGAAGCTGCAATAAAGAGAAATCTGGAAAACCTGTCATCCATCAGCACCAACAGCTGAATGGATTTCTTTCTCCTCGGCAGCTTGCCTCAAAAATAAGCTTCCACTTCTGCACTTTGATACAATGATTCTTCTGATGTTTGAACAGCATGAAATGTGTCAGCTGCATCACATGACATTTAAGCTGGTGTGGATAGTGTTAACAGTACATTTTGAAATTCAGAACCTCTAACTTGGTTTGATAGAACTGTGAAAATAACAACAATATACTTATTTATTACAATAAGTAATTTGTTGCAAATACTATTTGTCTTGTGCTGAGGATTTAGATGAAGCTGAGTTATTATTTAATGTTGACACAGCAGCAAGGACTTTGCCTTAGAAGCCAGTTTAATTGATTGGTCATTATTAATGTCTTTCCACCAGACATTCACTTCACTGTAAGGGTATCTCAAAGCAGACATATCACTTTGTCATCAAGGATGTTAACTACCAGTCAGCTTTGAAATCTACTTGGATTCAGATGTGATGCTTTGTTGACAGTCAAAACACAGCAGTCTTCTTTTCGTGGGTTTGTGTACTTTTAGCTGTGATTAAGCCATCCTGTTCAGGAAATGAACAGTCGCAGAACAAGGCAATGTTGCATTTTTTTCTGCCCGTCGAAGCCATGCTTGGCTAAAAGCCCTGCTATCCAGCTTTGTTGTCAAGGATATTCCTATCTTTTACACTCTTGCTAAGTACAAGAGACTAAAATGTTCTGTTGTGGTTGCTCAGATGCTGAATGAGGCTTTAAAGCTAATCAGATCTTCCTCACTTTGGTTCACCAAATAGTTTGCATTGCAAGTGTGTGTTTGCAAGTGAACAGATACCCAAAATTTCAGGCAGACTATAGTTAATTTGTCTGGTCTGCACCAGAGTTTGGATGACTTTTCAAATCTATTCAAATGAAACTAACTATCTGATGCTGCTTAAAGCTGACAAAACTGTGTGAAAGCACCCTTTGACTTGTGCTCTAAGGACTTGACTTAGACTTGTGGTCTGGGACTCAGTGCTTATGAACAAACTTTCTATCTTTTTATTAGGATTGAAAGTAAGCTTATAGTGTACAGTCATATTCAATAAGTTAGAATATACATCATGACGAGTCTCGTTTGTCAGATTAAAAGTACCTTTTGAAAATGTCAACCTTTAAACAGGTATTAAACATACTTTTCAATAAGCCCACATTTCTGTTTTAAAAAGTTTTTTTTATTGGTCTGATGTAATTTTCTAATTTTAAATATCATGTTCTCATTAGCTTTAAGTGGAATATCATCATAATTAACAGAAAAAAAGACTTTCAAACATCCATCTGTGTGTAATTAATCTATATAATGTGTCTAACTTGGTAATAAAGTTCCTAAAATAAGTGGGCTTTTTAATAATATTCTGATATATTGAACAGGTTTGTAGATCATTTAAGGAAATGATTAATGTATCCTGTGTTAGAGTAGTGTAAACAGCTGACTATTATGGAAACATTTAGGATATTATGTATATGTCAGTTTGTGCCAAAAATAAAAAAGAGGAGGTGGATCAAAATCTGAGAAAAAGTGGGACATTTTATCTTAAAAGTGTTTAATGTATGTGTGTCGCTCCTTTTCTGGTGCACACTTATTCAGAGAGCATCTGTGCATGTATATTAAGATCAGCTATTTAGGATTCACAGTGCTAAACTCCATCAGGACTGAGTATTTACTTTTGCAATGAAGTCACTTTTTTCATACTGAAGGATCAAGTAACCACCTGGGAATGTAATTTCAGTGAACGATGAGCGCCCAAAGGGGTTAGACATTTTTAGACAAATTAATCAGAATGTAAATCGTGCCATACGTTTTACTTTAAATTTCAAGCATTCAACACCCTGGGGTGAGTGGGACATCTGCATAGTGTGGTGTGAGATGACATAATTTAAGAGTTTTGATTGGGGGATTACTGCAATATTTGAGTCACACTTGCCTTCAGTCCTTAGAAGTGGTATAAACGTTCTGTTTATGTGGCATGTGAGAGCAATGGTTCTCATGAAATGGGATTTTTTGACATGTCCAAAAAAACTCTTATTTGATGATCATAATGTGTATGCTACAGTGCTAAATGCTTAAAGTGTTGTTAGATAGGTATTTCCCTAATCCCACGGGAGAAAAGGTTAATATTTTTAGATCTGAATCCATAACCTACAACAATGTAGAGTTTTGGCCAACTACACTATTTATTTTCATTCTTTGGAGACTTGAGACTTGACTTGGGGTTGACTCTCAATGACTTTATGCTTGTGCTGGTATAGAGCGGGCACTGCAAACATCCGCACAGACATTTTCAACCCATAATAATAAACTAATGGTTGACAAACAGTTGTTACAGATCTGTTAATCAAATTGACAGTTTTTACATCTGTTTTACTGGACTGAATAAAGCAGAAACTCCTCTGAGCTCCAAGTCAAAACAAGAAAACTTCGCTCATGGGCAACATTCATTCATTGAGCAAATATGGATTGGACTTTGACAAAGAACAGTTAATATGGGCATTGTCAGCAACTGAGCTGGCTTAAAACATCAAGCCCTCTGAATATGCTAAAGGTGAACCATTGATGCATCACATTTGTCTTCTTTTGGTGTCCTTTCCCTTTCTTTGACATCAGTCTGGAGATTGATGTTGAGTGTGTCTGGTAGTCCCCCCTGACAGCTAAATCAATTGTACGTTCAAACCGACTACAGGCAAAGGAAGTTCAAAAGTGTCAGGTGGTTAATCCTTATGACACCCATGAACTTAATCTTATTTAGACAACATGGCAATTACTGAATCACACTTGAGAAAGATGATTCTGTGTCTCCCTGTCTGCTTCACTCACTGAACTGCACGGTTTGAGAGATAAATTGGCTGTCAGTCAGGACTCAGAAAGCAGAGCTAATGACAGCTCTTTTCCAGAGCTCTAAACTCAAGCAGCGACAGGTTTTTCTACGCCTCTACCTCGTTTTCTCCTTCAGATGTTCCTTTGAAAATTAGACTAAACTTGTAGACGCTTGTTAGTACTTAAAACATGAAATGTAAATAGCAGTTTGTCTAGGAGGGACACATTTAAGTCTTTGGGAAAATTTGCTTGGGTCTTGGTTATCTGCTGCTATGAATAAATTTAAAAAGATCACTATGAAACAAGAGTAATGCTTTGGTGAGGAAAAAAGCAATAAATGGTTTCAATTTCACAAGTTTTGAAGCAGTGGCTCTTTGGTATTATATATCAGGCATATTTGTAGATAACAGTGATTAAAAATATTTTTCTGTCACTGGAATTTGGAACATGTAAATTCTGACTTTTTAATGTAAATAGTTTGGACTCTGATGGAATTTTACTCTTTATTTGCCAACAGCAGTTATGCATGAAGGCTACTCATTTGAAGATGTTCAAATGAAACCTACCCATTTGTTCTAGTTGAGTCATAGCCAATTTAACTTTAAATGAAATGTTTTTTTTAGGGTTTCTGTTCCTAAATTGAATGTTCTTAGGAAACTGTATTTAGGCTATCTTCAGTCTACAATTATAATATCCTGATATTAACCTTTAAATGTTTGCTATGATCTTGATCTTATTCTTGATCTCTTGTTTTGACAAAAAACCAAAGGGTAAACTAGCTTCTGCTGTGAAAACTTGCCACTGGATGTAAAGAGTGGAACATCAGAGAATCAGCATTAGGGAGCCACATACATCTGTTTAGAGTCTGGATCAGTGATGTCCTCTGGTGAGGTATAGCTGATAAGGAAAAAGAAGTCACATTTATTCTCCACTGAAACAAATCCCAGCACACATAGCAGCACCATGGTTATTATCTGGCTGAACTCTGCCTTTGACCCTTGGCCCCTGTACCATATTGCGATCAGGTCTGGGTGAAAGAATGTTTGCTGGAACTTGCATGTGTGCTGAGGTTGACTGCAGAAGGATAACTTAGACAGCTCTGGACAGATTGGTTTTTAATCTGATTGGTTTATCAGTTGAAAGAGAATAAGAATAAGGTTATAACATGCTATACATATAAGAACACACATTTTAACCAATGATGTTTATATCTGTAAACAAGAAAAGCATCTACAGTAGATGCTCATCTCTGAGGGAAGATCCCTGATATTTTCAGTAGAAAACATGCTAGAATTCAGTAGACCATTAATTATTAGTTTTCCTAAATTTTATATTGTAAAAAAAAATAAATAAATTATTTGTTGGAATCTGTTTAATAAATGACTTCTTAAACCCATTCTAACAAATTTTAAAACAACTAGTTAAATGTAGGTTGCACAGTAAAGCAGCTGGTACAACTGTTACCTTACAGCGAGAAGGTTGGTTCGAATCCCAGCCTGGGGTCTTTCTTCATGGAGTTTGCATGTTCTCCTCGTGTGTCTGGGTTCTCTCCAGTTACTCTGGCTCTCTCTAAATTTCCCTTAGGGATCAGTGTGTGGATGGTTGTTTGTCCTGTGTGTTTCTGTGTTGCCCTGGGATGGACTGGCGACCTGTCTAGGGTGTATCCCCCCTCTCGGCCAATGACCCCTGGAGACAGGCACCAGCTTCACCGCGACCCTGCAAGGATAAGTGTGATGGATAATGGATGGGTGGATAGATGGATGGATGGATAATTAAATGTATCTGCTGGTACTAACTATAACTGGATTGAGTAAGAAATTACTTAAGTGAAAATCAGTTACCTTCAAATTGGAGTGAATACAGGTGTATTAGATCAGCTTATGTTTCACTGTGGCACACACAACAATGGTCCAACATATATCATTAAACATGCTGCATTGATGTTTGTATTTACAAACTAATGCAAATGGCACATCAAACACTTAAAGATGCACCAATCAGAACTTTTAATATAATGTCCTGTCTCAGTTTTTTGTAAAGCTTAGATTGGTTGACATCGTTTTTAGACGACTGAGATTTTTTTTTAACACCCATAACATAAAAAGATAGGAAAAGCATTCCAAACATTTGCTTGCAGCCATTTTGTCATTAGCAGTCTTTAACTGTTTATATTATGAGCAGAGGTGACATCACATTGTGTGAATGAAAGACCAGTGGTTATAAAACATGGTTTTTATTGTAAACAGCCAGAATTATAAGAGATGACATTTTACACTAGTTTTATCATCTTTTACTAGGAATTAGCACAATTAGCATTACCAAAAAATTAGTCTCTTTGTGTATACTCCTGAGAATGCCAATCCAGATGACAGATAGAGGTTGAAAGCTCAAAAGGATAAAACAGAGCAACTTAATGTTCAACTGTCCTGTTATCAGCTGAATGTCTTGCTCTCTCTCACTCTCTCGTAGCCTGGATGAGCTAAAGACATGTCTTCTTGTTTAAAATACAATATCCTTTTAACTAGGCTGTAACATCTCTGTGCTTCCTCATAATTCGCCATTAATTATCTCAACAATTCGGAACATAGCTAATCTGGAACAACTTTCACTCAGTAACAGGATTTACCACAAACAGCATTGTTGACAGTGTGACCAGGTAGTATTTAGTTCAGTGTGATTACTGATTGGAAAAGGATCAGATTCCAACCAACTGGTTAAAGGTTAGGACCTGTTCTTCACTGTCTAGGGACATAAATTATTAGATTAGGAACAGCATAAAAATGAACAAGAAGCCAAGAAGCATGTGTGTTTTAGCAAAGTATTTAACTTATCAGTATCTGCCATGAGCTAGAGACAGTTTCATTTAACATAAAACTGCAACTCAAGTGGTGTAGATACATCATAATCTAGCTTTTATTTGTCTAATTTTGGCACTCATTTCTATATTTTCTCAAATGTTCAAGTGTGGACTGATTGGTTTTGGAATTATTTTTTTAAAAATTGCAGGCAATTTTTAGATAAAATGTGACAATATCAGGAATTCCACCAGTAAAACCTGATGCTCCTGGTAATCTCCATTATGAGAACATTTGAAAAGTTTAACTTGTTAATTTACTTTTTGCCCTTAAAGCCCAGCGGTGCAGCAATACAGCAGTGTAAAGAACATTTTTATCATGTTGAACGCAATGGAAAGCTAGTAGGAGGCCAGTCAGTTAAAAGGCAACAATACGCAGTCACACATATGTCTGTGTGTTTCTGTTCATGTATACATGTGGATATATTTCAGAGGGCAAAGTGAGCATAAGTGAATGTGAGAGAGACAGTTGTGGGGGGTGGACCCTCTAACTCCAGACAGATGTAAGCCAAACCGAGGGAGTTTCAGTCAAAGAGCCAGTCGCCCGAGCTGGACTATTGAGCCTTGTGCAAAGTGTGTGTGAATTCATGCATGTCCCTGGGTGCTGTGGCAGGTCAGGGTTTTTTATCGCTCCTGCATGCTCACACAGACGAGGAAGGGATGAGGGAGAGAGAAGAGCTAAAACAAGCCAGAGAGCAGAGCGAGCTGCTCCTGTCCAGAATCCATGAGCTTGAGGAGGAGAACAATCAACTTAACAAGGAAAAGAATGAGGTGGTCACTAAATGCCAAGCTGTAAGTCTCTGCTGCATTGTTTTTTCTATTAGCTTGAAATTAGTTCTCAAGGGGATAAACTTACTTCATATATTAGGACTCATTCTCTGTGATTATATCTAAGTTTCTGCTTGATGAATAATTTTAGGCATGGTCATAGTACCAACTATTACTGCATGACATTAAGAAGGTAATTATACCCTTTAAAAAGGCAGAGAGATGCTCCTGCCATGGTAGTGGCAACGGTTAAGAATGTTTTAATGCTGTGGTTCACCATTTTCCATCATTTTATTGTGTGAGCAGGCAGACAAAGTATTTTTCTAATAGCAGTGCATTAAGGCATCATGCTATTTCCTGGCCTTAAGCTTAGTTTGTGAATGTTTTAGCTACTGTGTGGTAGAAACTTTACCACAATTCCCATGAAAAAATCTGTAACTGGGTTCTTGTCTCACCATAAATGCTGTAAATGTAACTTAATCACCCTAAAATACCAGGATCGGTTACAAGCTCTCTGTATTTATCTGTCCATACCTTAAAAGCTATTTGTATTTGGTCATAGTCACCATGTAGTTAATGGAGGTAGCATTACCTTTGACATTGTTTAAAAAAACGAAGGTAGAAATTAAATGCAGTGCAGAATCTGCAGTAGATCCCCCTGCAAGACAGCTGTTTTCCTTTAAGCCAACACAGCAACAACACAGAATCCATCTAGTCTGAAATGTTGCTGAACTGAAGATCCAGATGAACATAAGATGTTTTCATCTGTAGAAATATTTGCAGGATTAAATAAATAGTAAATTTAGTTAAAGCATATCTAATTCAACATAAATGATTTAAAATAATTGAATTCAGGTGTTCCAAATACTTCATTGCCACTGTTGTACAAAATCAGGACTGGGTGCCTCTTAGGAATGCCATAGCGGTGTAGTGACAGGATGTCACCTATGTAACAAATTTGGTGGTGAGATCTCCTCCCTACTAAACATTCCATACGAAGTGCTGGGTGTATTATAACAAAGTTTAAGCTGCTGGGAACCATTGTGGCCTTCAGATTAGCTCAAGAACAGCATGTAGAAATCTTCATGGTATAGGTTTCCATGACCGGGCAGCTGCATCCAAGCCTTACATAAATAAGTATAATGCAAAGTGTTGGATATAGAAGTGTAAAGCACAGCGCCTCTGGATTATGGAGGAGCAGAGATGTGTTCTCTGGAACAATGCCTCCAATTGACCAATCTGGATTTAACAGTTTCCAGGAGAGTGGCACTTGCCTGACTGTTCTATGTCAAGTGTAAAAATTGGTGTGGAGATGATTATGCTGTGGGGCAGGTTTTCAGCAGCTGGACTTGGCCCCTTAGTTCCATTGAAAAGAACTTGAAATGCCTCACCATGTAAAGATATTTTGGACAATATCATGCAACCAACTCTGGGGATATCAGTTTGGGTATGGTTCCAACATGTACCACAAAAAAATTGCAAGTTTGGTGTGGAAAAAACATGACTGACCTTGACACAGTCCCAACCTCAACCAGATGCGGCACCTTTTGGATGAATTGGAGAGAAGAGTGTGAGCCAAACTTTCTCATCCATCATCAGTGTCTGACCTGATAATGTGCTTCTAAAAGAACAGTCAAATATTCCCATAAACAAACCTCTAAATCTTGTGGATAGCAGAAAGAGATGAACTTGCTGCTAAGGGTGGACCATGATCATATTAAACACCATGGATCAAGTTCATATGTGTGTTTAGGCAGGTTAACAAATATGGATTATGGTTTAGTTTATAAAGACCCAGTCCACTAGACTTGATGACTACTCAAACCACTTTTATAATTTGAATCACATTCACCCAGTCATAGACTCATTTATACACCAATGAACAGATTGGTAGGTAATGTAGTGTCTTGCCTAAGCAAACAGTGGAAAGAAGTTGCAACCAAACTCACACTTCCTCCCTCTCTTGAGCCAAATAACAATTTAAAGGAGCTTTATGGTCACTACCTTTCCAGCTTTTGAGGCTCTCCAGTAGTCCCACAGCGAGTTGTAAAATCTAAAAATGGCAATCAACTTTCATACTTCAGAAAAAAAGAGAAGTTTGTGGACCTAAAGGTCCACACGCTAAGTTTTCTTTACTCATACAACCTTTGGACAAACTATAGTGAGTTGGCCGAATTTAGGTTTTTTAGAGTTAGTAGAACAGACTCAACCACAACAGCAAAACATTTTTTCTGTTTTCAAGAGCACTGAGATAATTTATTCACATGTATGAAAATCATCTTGTTTTACAGTTAACTAGTGAGCCTTCAATTAATTAAACTGACCACAGTGGACCACTGGCTATTCGTGGATTCAACCTTTCAAAGATTTTTCTGTGTAACGTAACTTCAAATTATTTAGGGAAAGATCGGTATATCCGAAATATTCAAAAGACGATACAGCTTGGAAAGCTGAAATGCTACTTGACACGCTATTAGCAGGTATTTGCAAAGCAGCCAATCCAGGAGTGCCATTTATTTTCCTTGGCACTGACTGGCTGTACCCCCCAAGAGCAGTAATAAGGAAGACTGCTTATATTAGCTTCTGTGGTAGTGCTAAGACAGTTTCCACTGTGCATATTAGTGCATATTAAGGTATATTTGGTGTCTGAACTATTGAAATAGACAGTTAAAAGTTTTTTTTAGACGGGGTCCCAAGTATTCAAGGATTTTAGCTATTTACGGGTGGCAGTGATCCCTAACCCCCAAGAATATTGGAGGTCCACTGTATCTGTACCAGGCATGGAAAACCAATCAAACCATTTAAAATAAAAATAAAAATACATCATTAAATAGATGTTTTGCGCTTTCAAAATAAAGCCCAAAGATAATTTTCAAAATAAGAGTCTCAATTTCTCAAAGTATAGATTACTGCAAATGTAGGTTCGGCATTGTTAAATTAACTGTCAGTGACTGAAGAAGTTTTGTCAGCCCTTGAAAATAAACCTCATTTATTCTTTTCAAAATAAATATCGAATTGAGGATCCACTCATTAATTGGTATAAACTAAGAAGAAAAAAATGATGCTGTTGTCCTTTAAAAACAAAGCTCAAAGGTACTCTTGAAATAAGTTTTACTTTTCTTGGTTCAACACACAGTGGATTACAAACAAATGTTTAATAATCCTAATAGACTTAATATATATTAAAGTTGATATATGCTTGGCTCATATTAAACTTTTTTCATGTATTATTATTTTATTTATTTTTTTATTTATCTTGATTTCTTTATAAACCCTTACAGTGTAAAGAAAAGTTTTTCCCAAATCTAGACACAAGGAGTAGAAATTTGTAGCTCAAATTAGGTTCAGATGCAATGTAATTACTTTCCTCAGTGTATCTTTGACGTAAACTTTAAATAAAAAATTGTTCAAGTCTGTCATATACAATATCTAATAGTTTGTGCTAATAATTTGGCAAAATTTAAAAAAAAATTAAGGGGTGTGAATATTTTTGATGTTCAGCATAACCTGCTTTTTTTTTTTTTTTTTTTTTTTTTTTTTTTTTTTTTTTTTGACAAACTGGACTGAACTATTGAAAGACAAAAACATCCAGACAAATTTAATGTTTATTTTTTTTTATACCAAATGCAATATTTCTAAAAGAAAATTTAGAAACTAAAAAACATTTTTAAAAAGTTATTTATTTTGAAAATAAATGTGCGTCTCTAGATAACATCTGCTGTAATAGTAGTGTTTCATTCGAGTGTGAAAGAGCAGATTTCTTTGGGATGCAGAAGATTTAGTGTGAAAGTATGGATCAGCAGTGCTGTTGCCAGTGTTTATGGAAAAGGCTCCTGGCCCACAGGATTTGATCATTACTCAAGCTGCATTGCTTAGCAGACTTCTCATACGACATCGATTTAACACACCATAAACTGTATTGAGGAGCTAGGGCAATGATTTGGGATTTTACTGCCGTCTGGGTATGACAATTGGGTCAGTGCTCTTCTTTGACTGTGATAGCACAAAAAAAGGAGAGATTTTTCCCAGACAATGTCTGTAAAGTCACTTTGTTCATTAAGTCACAGTTGATTAATCTGCAACGGACAGAAATGTTTTTTTTAAAGAAATATAACTTTTTCTATTGCAACCAACCAGGTGCGCACTGGCTCTCAGCATGTTTTTCCTCTGTGCTTAGATTAGCCAGCTGTAAATAATGACATTAATCTGCAGAGGAGACAGATCAACCAGCATAATTCATATCATGGAGCCCTCCAATCTGACTGCAGTGAGAAATGTGACCCCATGTCAGAGCTATTTAGTGCTGCTATGGTGTGTAAGGAAGCCTTCCAATTTTCCATTGGAAATTTATCCTGTTCTTCATTAGTCTTCACCCACTGAGGCAGGAGGGACACCTCAGACATTTTTCATCTGGGACAGGAGAAATTCCTGCTTGTTAATCAACCTTGATGTACTTGTGCCCTAAAAGGTCAACACCACTCTGACAGACTGAGATTCCTTCGATTTGCTTTTTGCTGGTATGTGAAAGGTATGGCTAACTCCTGGTTATTTAAACTACAAATTTCTCTTTTTAAACTCCTGTATCTCTGTTCTCTGGTTCCCCAGTATTGTCCTGATATTTTCTGCTTTTCCAAGCTGGTTGGATTCAATAAAAAGGATTGGAAACTATGAAAAGGATTTAATCTAAAACAGCAAACTCGAAATGTAGTCTTTTAAACCAAATGCCAATTCTACCCCTTTTCTCGAAACAGCATATCATGTAAATCAGATAACCTTTCAGTGACTCCAGAATTATATTTCAGCCAATGTAGTCATGCATTGAAATTTCAAGAAAGAATCCTGTGCTTTAGTACAGTTTATAAAATATAAAAATCACAGTTTTTGACAATTAGCTTACAGCTTGGCCATAGCTTACAGTTGGTGAAGCTAACGCTGCAGGTTTATGAGTAATAAAAGAAAGGGTCAGTTTGTTAAGATGACAGTTTAACATCATTTAAGTCATAATGGTAACCTAATGGTTTCCAATCATTGTGGAAGGGTGAGCAGTCTATTCTTAAGGGTGACAATGCAAAAGCAGTGAATTACATTAAAACTTGTTGCTTCTTCCATCTACTTTGCAATTTTCAGTTCAATACTTCAGACTGAGTAAAAGTCATACAAAAAAAATAAGTACCGTACAAAATATTTGTAGCAATTTATCATAAGTTGTTTACTTAAATTGGAGAAAACTTCTAAACTTTATGCTTTGCTGTAATAGCATTTTGGCAAAATGAGTGGGAAAACTCAACTCTTTTTGGAGCTCCACAGCCCAGCTATACCTTACAGTAAAAACAGCATTCAAAGACTCAGTGGAACAGGGAAGCTTCAGTTTCGCCAGACTAAATCGGCATTTTGAGCTCACAAATTCTGGGTTCTCTCCAGGTACTCTGGCTTCCTCCCACAATCCAAATGCATGACTGTTCATAAGACCAATTAACCTCAGTTGATTGGTCTCATTGGTGTGTGTGTACATGGTTGTTCGTACTGTGCATTGCCCTGTAATGGACTGGTGATCCGTCCAGGGTGTTAAGCCTGTCATGAGGGGCCCACGGCAGCTCTCACTGCTTGCTGGAACTGCAGTACTATCAGTGCTATCCCGTTTTTTCGCCAAAATCTCCAACAAACCAGAGAAAGTTGCTAGATTTGTGGCTAGTCGCTTTTTTGAAAAAAAAAAAAAAAAAAAAAAAAAAAAAAAAAAAAAAAAAAAAAAAAAAAAAAGTCACTGGAGAGGTCTGAAAAGTCGCTAAATATAGTGACTTTTGCTAAGTTGGCAACAGGGGAGGCGCGTGGTACGTGCACTATCCCTGCCACCTGCCCCCATCCCCGCCCCTGCACATTGGCCTTGCATGTTGTTGCAGCACCTGGTCATGTAGCTCTGAAGTTTTGTAACTCAACATGGATCACTTATCCTTCTATGAGGGCTCATTTTTGGAGAATACTGCACCAGCGCACGCATGAAGTATAAAAGTCACAACACTGGATGTCCTCACACGTGCTCAATGCAAACCTCTGAAAGCGCAACCATAACTCCATCTTAATACTCCCAGTCATAGGGTGGCACCAAACACACCACAGTTAAAAAACAAACAAACAAACAAAAAAACCGGAAGGAAAAAATAAGAAATAATTGAGTGAGAAATCATTGTATTTTTTTCTTTTCAGTTCTTCATCTTATCTGAGTAGACATACTTCTTTCACTACAGCCTAGAGGCTGTAGTGAAAGAAGTATGTCTGAGTGCACCACGTTTGTTTAGCTAAGCTAAAAATGGTATGATAAGGTGGCTTATATGTCTGCGAGGTCCAAATGGCTCGCATCCACAGAAGTGAAAGGGTATGTCAAGACCTCAACTGTAACAGTCCAGCTAAGGCATTAGTCATTGCTTTCAATGGTAAAAAGAAATAAAAAATGTGTGACAGGTAGAATCTTAAGTATTTGGATGTGCTACAGTCTTAACAAACATACTGGTTTGGTCAGATGTCCATCGTATGATATGTATAACTCTCATTTCTCAATTGTCATTGTGTATTTAAAGCTTTAAATAAAGTCAACCTTAACTGTTGATAATAATGGAGTTTACTTTTTTTATTTTACTTTTTATTTATTTATTTTTTTACAAAGCTCAGCTATATCATCAAATAAAGGAATCTGACACCTAAACCAACTTTAGCCACCAGGTTCATCACTCATCTGCTGTGAGGATGTTGAAAGGCTACAAGCAGTTACATTCCAGAGTTTCTGCTTCATGGAGACAATATTTCAAAATCTTGACACACTACAAGAATATGTATGGGTTGGATGAGGCGCCGCTGAGCCAAACATAGTAATTAAATGTGTAACTGGGTCTACTTTCGCGGGATGTTGTCTCTACTATATAATTCTGTAATGAACAGGTAGTGAGATTTTCTGATTAATGAATGACTATGGCTTAAATTCTCCCATGCATGTTACAAGGAAAATTGATTTAGTGTGTCTTGCTTTTTAGGCCCACATACTTGACTTGGATGCATTCTTTTACAAGATTCATTGCCAGGCTGCTTGTCAGATATGTTGGTGTTGGACATGAGGCTTCTTTCTGGGCCACGGCCTGAGTAAGACCAGAGTCTTCAGATATAGTGGGAGTAAGGGACAAGAGCCTAAGCCACATAATTGTAGAAAGCAACATGCATTCTTAGAAAAGCAGTTATTTCTATTGTTTGGTGCTGTTGGGTTGCATAAAGTTTCTCTGGTATTGGCAGCATCTTCAGATTCACTCATTTGATTTTCACTCATAGATTTTTCTGCATTCGGATGCTGTTGGTTGAAATTCTTTAGTCTAGTTCATACTTAGTAGCTGTTAGATTATTCAACAAAAATTGAGCTAATACGTTGAATTTAACTTTTTAAGCACATTCTAGTGCCATGAGGTCACATCTGCACCCCACACACCTGCAAACACAGAATAAAAGCCCTGAAAAATTATAATAAAAGGAAACCAAAAGCTTTTATTACTTGGATCCAGCCTGAGCAAGTCTCGTAAGTTTACTAGAAATTGCTGGAGCTACCAGTTGTATTTAGTGTAGAGACAGCTGAGATTTTTTAGATTATTCATCTTCATCTCGTGACCCTGATTGATGTTGACGTAGATAGAGAAATGCTTCGTCTAGTTTTTTAGAGTCTGTGTGACTTCATACAAAAAAAGAGCCGCGCTTGGGTTGAGGCACAATACGCCTTGTTGTTCTTGCTAAGATGAAGGCCGTGGCATTGCGGGCGACCATGTGGGCGTGTGCCCAGAAGACATTTATGTCAATTGTAACTGGGGGAAGAAAAAATGCATTCTTACGCTGCATTCGTATTCTGCTCTTGTATTCCTAGCTTTTATATGCTGTGGATTCTAGGGTGAATGCAGAGTTCCTGTGGTCACAAAGCTCAAATCTACACAGCTTTTCTCTGACCAGCCACTCCCTTTAGGAGGGATACCTGTGGACCCCCTCCCTTCCCAGCAAGCCGGAGAAAGCCACCTGTTTCTGGAGGAGGAGATTATAAAAGACGACTGAGAACAGCATGATGTAGTGAAACATTGTAAGGCTGGACTGCACAAAGGCTACTTTTAGTGGAGAACCAACAGGACTCTGATACAGAGGAAAGTCAGGATATCAGCCGTGCATCAGTGCATTCTGAAACGAAACACAGAGAAAGGGTTGATTTTGAGTTAAATAAGACTTTAAAGAAGAAGAAGAATAGAATAAAGCAAAGGAGGAGTGAAAAAGAGGATCTGCCGGGAGAGTATGGACTGGAGCACCTCTAGGGACTGAAACTAATCCAACTCAAACCCACCTGGAAGACTCGGAGCAGCTGCACACAAATCAGAGGTAGAGGGGGGCAGAAGTGACTCTGTCAGACAAGTTTTAGCACTGTAGAACAGGCAAAGTCTACAAAGCAAGAACGCAATACTGTCTGACTGTTTGTTGAGATGACGTCTATAAGGAAAAGTAAGAAATGCCACTCCCTCCTTAATGATTTTGAAGAAGCCAATGGAACCAAAGTGGATCCTGGACCAGAACCAGAATCTGAGGAACTGGACTGGGATGGCTACAGCACCACACTGGAGCACAGATTAGCAGCTGTGGGTATCACACACAATATGGATGGCGGATTATTGAGAATAGCCCTAGCATATGTCCTTGTTTTAATGGCAAAACACAGTTCCTTTTTTTCTGAGAAGGAATTATCGTTTAAAGGTGGTAGAACAAGTGGTAATTTTTAGTTTGAAGAATGTTTTAAGTAGGGTTTTGGTTATTTGTTTGTTTGTTTTGATTATATTTAGGTGTTTTAGTGAGGCTTAATGGTTTTAACTAACTAAAGAATCCAACCAAAATGGTTGGACAAAATGTTGTGTACCTAATGTGAAGGCAAAGTACAAAGTCAGAATGAATTGGACAAATTTTGTTTTGAATTTGATTGTATTCAACAATCTGTTTCTTTGGTGAAGTATCTTAGCATGTGCATCGTTGTGAATTGGAGCTATACAAATCAGAAATAAATGAAAACTGATTTAAATTAAATAAACAGCTAATTTAAAACAGTAAATTAACTGTTTACTGGTCAATAAACAGGAAGAGCAGATATGGTTTGAACTTCCTGCTCTAATGGCTACTGACCATTTCGGAATCATTTCAGGCACCTTAACAAATGTGTAAACTGTTCTGACATCTTTTTTGAAGAAACAAAAATGTTTCTCAATCAACAAAGTTAACTTCTGCAGCTAAGACAAAGCAACATACAGTGCCTACAAAAAATACTCACCACCTTGGAAGTTTTACACGTTTTTAATGAACTAAATTTGGCTTTTTTAACAAAAAACTCTTTAATGTCAAACTGAAAACTGATTTCAGAAATATTCACCCCTTCATGTCAGTTTTAAGTAGATGTGCCTTTGGTTGTGATCACAGCACTGATTCTGTGTGGATAGGTCTCAGTCAGGTCTGCACATCTGGTCACCGCAATTTTACTCCATTCTTCCTTCCAGAGCTGTTCAAGTTCTGTCAGGTTGCGTGAGGATCAACTGTAAACAGCCTTTTTACTGCAAGTACTGCAACAAATAAGCTATTGGCTCGATTGAGGTCTGGAATTTGGCTGGGCCACTCCAGAACATCCGCCTCGTAGTCTTCAAACCATTCCTGTGTAGCTTTAGCTGAATGGGTCATTGCCTTTCTGGAAAAGAAATGTTCCCTGAAGCTGTAGTTCTCTTGCAGATGGAAACAAACTATCCTCCAGGATTTCTCTATATTTTGCTGCATTGATTTTACGTTCTAACTTCAAATGACTTCATAGGCCTACTGCCGAGAATCATTCCCAGAGCATGATTCTGTCACAATCATGCTTTACAGTGGGAATGGTGTGTTTCTGGTGATGTGCAGTATTTGGTGTCTGCCAAACATAGCATTTTGCCTGATAGCCAAAAAGCTCCACTTTGGCCTCATCAAACCAAATAACTTTCTTCCACTTGACGGTGGAGTCTCACACATGCCTTCTGGCAAACTTTAGTGGAGTCTTAATATGAGTTTTCATCAACAGTGGATTCTCATTGCCACGCTCCCATAAAGCTTCGACTGGTGCCTTTCTCACAAGTCTCCTTCTTGCACGGTCTTTCAGTTTGTGAGGACAGCATGGACCTAAACAGACTCAATATTCACAAATGCATATAACGAGATTCACAAATGCACAGGACAATTCAGAGGCCGTGTTCCTTCTTGATGAAGGATTTAACTGAACTCCAGTGGGATGTTCAGTGCCTTGGAGATTTTTTTTTTGTATCGATCCTCTGACTTATATTTTTCAGCAACCTTTTCTCTGATTGAAGTTAGAAATTGTATGTGCATTGCAACATACTTTTTTAAAAATTTAAACAGTTCAGGAAATTTAGAAAATGCAAAACTGTTTTTAATTTTCAGATCAACTTGATTTCGAAATCCCTAAACAATCAGACCACTTTGTTCATTTCATGAAAATATTTCATGTTAATTTATTTTCAGTAAAAGAAAAAAATACAATGAATTTACTTTTGCATTTTGTAATTTAAAAAAAATCAGATTTTTATGGCCCTGAAATACTTCCAACTTGACAGTTTTGGCCCACATTGTAAAAAGTTTGGACATCTCTGCACTATATTAGAATGTATCAAGGTCGGTGGTTGCAACATGACTAAAATGTGAAAAACTTAAAGGGGTTTGAATACATTTGCAAGGCACTGTCTGTACTCCGATGTGCAACTGTGTGCACTTGTCCTTTATGTGCAGAATGGGCTTGTTTATACCTTACAACAGAGCTGACATTGCTTCTGAAAGGGGTGGAAAAAGAGTTCTATGAAAGCAGATGCAGATGGAAATGTGGTTCCCCAGTCAAGTCCCAGTTGCCCAGATATTTTGCGTATGCTGTCAGCTCATTCTACATGCATTGACCAAGATGACAGGTTCATGATAAAGCTTCGTTTAGCAGTGCAAGCTCTCACTTCTAGACCCTTTCACCCATATGGCATCCAATAAGCTGGTTCTCAGGAAAACTTGCTGATCTGGTCAGAGCTGGCGGTCATTGTCCTGCCTTTTACTTTTAAAGTATGTGAAACACTAAATAACAAAGGGAAGTCTCCTTCTGACTTGAAGGTGGATGTGTTTCATCTTGCGCCATCACCTGCAGTCAGAGCTTTGTATGAAATAAATCTGTTGGTGTTTGCCTTACTCTCTTTTATTTTCCCTAATCCTCTCATATTCCCTGTTAATCCCTTCTGCTTTTATTAATTGAGAATTTTTTCTTCCCATGGACCTCCCTCATCCTCTCCTCCCCATTTGGGGCTTGGTGGAACAAAAACTTTGTAAAAACTGTAAAATAGTAGAGAGTGAATAATTAGATACAAAATCAGCAAAATTGAAAGGAAATTCCCTCAACCTAAATCAATGACTGCTTAACTTCAGGAGCAGGAGAACGTCCAGGCATCTGAGCAGCGCTGTGCCCAGCTGGAGAAAGCCCGCTGTGAGCTGGAGCGGCAGCTGTCGGGCCTTTCGGATCGCTTGGAGGAGGAAGAGGGCTGCTCGGCTCAGCTTGTCCTCCACAGAGACAGGCTGGAGGCGGAGTGCGGCAGCCTCAGACGAGACCTGGACGATCTGGAGAGCGCCCTGACTGTGGCCGAGCGGGACAAAAAGGTAGAATACTGGCACCAGTTAAAAATGTTTTGTTTATGCTGATTTTTTTTTGTGCCAAATACAACTGATTTGGAATCGTTTAGTGGTATTAATAATAAATAAAGTTTTTAGTTAATTTAAGTAACATTAAAGACAAAAAATAAATAAATTCTGCACATTTTAAGCAGTTTATTCTGTTGCCAAAAAGCCTTGATTTCAAAATTTCTAACATTACTGAATCACATTTGGTCTTTCAAATTATTTTTAAGCATCAAGGACCTTTATGACATGATAGGAGCCTTTTGAGGCAGTTTTCTATAAACCAGTATCTGCCCTACTTTAGTATTCCTACACCTTGACCCATCCTGTCAAGAGACAAGAATAACAATTTAAGGGATTTTACTGGGATTTCATGAGAGACCAATAATAATTACAACTTTTAAACAAATAATTGAAATGTAACATAAGTATTTCATGGTTTTCTAAAGTTTGTATGGAAAAAAAATCTTTAAAAAAATGCAGTATTCATTTGTTTTCAGTCCTCGAGGTCAGCATTAATCAGAGAAGCAGCAACTCTGGAGGAGCTGCAGAGATTCACAGAGTCTGTTGACAGGAAAACTGTTAGTTGTGCTTTTCACAAACCTGGCTTTGGTGAAAGACTTGACTTGGTATAAGCTATGAAGGCACAGCTAACGTGTAAAAGATGGTGCTCAAAATTAAACTACGTGTTGAACGTACAGTTAAGACCAGTGGTATTCACCTCTCTGGCAGACTAAGGTTTATAGTAGTCTTTTAATTTTACCAAAATGTTTTTTCTGACCTGTTGTAGTGTTAATGTTTTGGAGTGGCCAAACCAGAGACTCGATTTGAATCTAAAAGAAAACTGTGGAGGGAGCTTAAGATTAGGGTGATGGCCACAAGACCTTCCAAACTCGAAGACTTGAAGCTCATCACCAAATATAAATCTTTGAAATACCAGAAAAAGCTTGCAAAAAGCATTAAAGAAATTACAAGAAGGGTTATTTTTTGTTTCATCTCAATAAAAGTTAACCCATTGCTTATTAAGGGGCTATAAATAATAAAATGTAAATAACACGTATTTATTTTAAAACTGACACGCCTTTTACATTGTTTTATTATCTTTCAAGAGACACGTCTCATTATCTATTAGAAACAATGTCATCAGCTGAATCAATATCATTTTAAATCTAAATTTGCCAGGGGTATGATTAATTTGGGGTTCAGCTGTGTCTCCCTGAACACACCGGTGCCATCAGTGACACATGGCAGTTGCATCATCATGCTGTGGGGATGCTTTTGTTTAGCAGGTGATAATTGATCGGGCTTCATACAGGACAACCCTGAAGGAAAATCTGTTGTAGGCTGCACAAACCTGACACTGAGGTGCAATGGAAGGTGTTCAGATTGGAGCATATTCAGTTCTCGGAAGTGTGTAGCCTTTGTCTTCCACTTAACAATTATGTACCGTGACTAAATCCCAACAAAGGACATTAAAGTTTGCGTATGAAGCGTGTCATAACTTGGAAAAAGTTTAAATAGTATAAATTCCTGCTCCTAGGAGAAAATACACAAGAGGAAATACAAACTCAGTCTCACTCAAGCAATTTTACTGCTGAACATCCAAGATCCTCAAGATAACTTTATACAACCACATGTTTGGCCACATGTTGGGCTTTTTATTACCAATTATGCAGCAGATATTCATGCCATAGTCTGTCCCAGTTTAACCTACATCTGTGTTGTAAATTTCAGATCGCTATAAAAATGTCTTATGGCTAATTTATATAGCTTTTCTCAAAGTTGGCAAGTTTTTAAATGCTGTAACAAAAGCCCGTCTCCTGTGCTCAGACACCGATGCCAGAGGCTACTCTGCCATCTCTGTTACAGCACTTCTCACTGAAGCCTTTATCTGTTTATATGAGGTGTATTAAGGGATTAAGATGCTATCTTTTGTTCAAATATGCCAACACATTCTCAAACTGTGTGTGAAGGTGGTTAAGGTGGTTTCTGTGGAGCTGCTGGGTATGACGAGAATCTACTTTGATCAATTCAGTCCAAGTTTAAGAAGATTTTTTTTCCTCTTTAGATCTGTTAGGATCACCAAGATTATTTCCACTTGCTATAAAAATGAACATCTTAGCTCGATTTAATCTCAGATTAGAAAAAGATGGTTATGTGTCGTTTTATACAGCATCTGTAAACATCTGGTTTCATCATTAAATCAAGGCTTAAAGATTGAAATATCTATTGTTTTTGAAGATGCTGTCATCACAATTAGCTGAATGCGCTTGATCCAGTTGAGAAAAGGATCGAGCGCTTCTGTTCTGTAGATAATTTGAAAACATATGTCTTCGTTTGCAGCATTTATCTCAGCCTACCGTGTGTCGAGCTAGAGTCAGTGTCTAATCCGCGGAAGCTTCGATGTCTGTTGGAAAAGGGGCAAAAAAAAATTGACACTGTCACTACAGAGTGAAAATGGCTTCACGGTTTAAAACTGGAATAGATCCCAAATTTTAATCATAATAAAACCTTTTTTTAACACCTAAAACTCCCTGATGTTTTCTTTAAAGATAAATTTTGATTTTGAACTTGTCCTTCTACTTGTAGATGTCAGACACTGAGGTGAGGAGGCTGACCGAGCAGCTTCTGCAAAGGGACGAAGCCATGCAAAAGCTCCAGAGGGAGAAAGAACATTTGGTGGAGCTTAGCCAGGTAAGGGTTAGGGAGGTGTATTTCATTCTTCTGCGTCCATTCTTGCGGATTCAAGAAATATTTGCCCTCAGTGACAGTCACTGAACTCATTCTAACCCGGATTGCCCCTTTAGGTTGGCAACATGAACATTACTCTTATATAAAAAAACTCAGGTATGCCATAATGTCCAGAGGAATGTTTTGAGACCATTCGTACACAAGAACTAAGGTACGCATGTCTTGTGTTCGAAGGTCTTGGTCTTGGAAGTGGTTGGATTTGGTTTCAAACTCTCTAGCAACTGTGTAGCTATCTAAGTATAATCAAAAGGCCTCTAATGTAGCTGAATTAAAACAATTCTTTAAAGAACAGTGGGTCAAAATTCCTCCATAGTGATATAAAAAAGTTCAAAAGGCCAGTTATCCCGATTCTTGATAGGAGTTGTTGCAGAGAAGGGTGGAACAATCTGGTATTGGGTTTGGGGAAAATTTTCATGTCACATAGGGTCAGGTTGGTTTGGATTTTTTTCCCCCCTTTTTAAATCTTAAATTAGAATTTGTTTGAATATGTGAAGCATTAATGTGGCACAAACGCAACAAAAACAGAAGAAATCTGTAAGAGAGAAATCACTTCTTGATGCCAGTGGACACCCTCTGACAGGCTTTTATCAAATAATTACTTTGTGTAAAAAGATAAAAAGCAATCAGACAGCTGTAGATCAAACAGGAGACTGCATTTGACATTTTCTTTGCAAAGAAGTTACTCCAGTCTTTCCAAAGCTCCGGTGTTGCCGTCAGATGGATGTGAAGCCGTGTGATGAATTAAAGATTGAGGAACATGTGCAACCCAGGCTTAGACATCTTGTTTCTATCTAACAGCAAGCTATTGAGGATTTGCAGATGGAGGAGGACAAAGTGAACCTGCTGACCAAAGAGAAAACCAAACTACAGTTGCAAGCTGAAGATGTAAGTCTAAATTTTCCAACATCCAGAATCTTGGAGTGGAAATATATATTCAGCTCATGAGATGAGACAATATACTGTACTGTTCAGTGGTTGGCTTCAGCAGGACATCAAAAGGGAGTTTTTTTTTGTTTTTGTTTTTTTAAGAATATTAAGTATATATATATATGTTTTGTGTTTTGAACATTGTGTTAACATATTAGCCATGCCACAAGAACGCATGGTGAACAGGATATTCATCAAAGATGAACCAGGTTCCAGCTGCTCTATCAAGACAGGTTATCAAATCTTGAGCAGCACTTAAATCCCTTCCTGACTGTTGAGACAAATTCCTTTCCAACCAAAATAAATACTTACATTTATTGATATTATATGTGTTGTATTAAGTTTAACAATCTCTACCTAATTTAGAATCTGTTCAACAATGAAAACATAAATTACCTATTTTTTATATATATAATTTCAAATAAATTCAGGCAGTAGGGGTTAATCCTAGGCATACAAATAGGAAAATTACAAAAATAATACAAAAGTATTTATTAATATCTTAAAGAACTTAAAAATATATATTTTTAAGTAGGTGTTACTTTAAAAAGAATAGCTTTAAAAACACGTGTAATTTTTAGGGGTGTAACGACACATGGTTTTGTACTGAAAACATCCAGTTGGTTCGGTACACACATGTACCAAACGAATACAGCGTTGTTACCTGAACACATGCAGAATGTTCATGTGCAGAACTAAGTGCACAACGCAAAGTTCTATAGTGCAACTTTAAAAAGTGACACCTAAACAAAACAGAAAGGATTCCAGACTTTCACTACACTCTACTATTTGGGAACATTAAGGTTTCTCATGCAGCTAAAGTTGAGAAAGAAAGGTGGACCAAACCTGAATTTCATGTGAGCATACACATTTTTCAACAGCAATAAGGCATGTAACTCACTTCACTGAATTACCTACTTGAAACAACATCAAGCTGAAAGTAAAAACCACTGATAGTGGAGAAAAATCAGCTAAAATCCAAATCCAGCTGTCTGCAGCATTCAAAACCAGTCCAAAACACTGCACCACATATAAGATCCAACAACACACTAGTACTGTCTTACAAGTTTCTGACCAGAAGGGATCTCCCAACAGCAGCGCTTTTATGGTGCATTCAAGTACATCTGATACACTGGACTGTCTAAATACCACAACAACTCTAAAGTGATATAAACAGTTTTTAATTCTGAAATGTCTGCACAGTCTTAATAAAGCATCCTAAAGAGTACTGCAGTGGCACGGGGTAGAGCACGCAACCCATATACCAGCTGTCGCAGGTTTGAGTCCTGGCCTGTTGACCTTTGCCGAATGTCTTTCCCTTCTCTCATAACCCACTTTCCTGTCACTCCACTATCAAATATAGGCCACAAAAGTCCTAAACAACAATGTTGATCATTTTCAAGTGGTTTTATTGTTGTATAACCCATCCATCCAGTCAGTGCTTATACCCGTTTATCATTTATTAATTCTTTTTTAAAAAAATCCTCCCAAATCTCCAGTCAGTACTGTAATGGCCACATATTTCTTTGAGTCTCTTGATTAAAGAGAATCAAATTTAGTGATTTTACAACTGAAGTATGTACTGAACCGTGATTTTTGTGTACCCTCACGTATCTAGTAACTTCGTTGTCTTTTTGCATCTTTCCCTGAGCTCAGTTGGAGTACCAACTGGAGCGGCTTCAGCGTGGTGAGCCTGAGAAGGCCAGGAGGAAGCTGGAGGCTGATAGCAGACCTACTAAAGACAGTTTCGGAGAGGTGGAGAAGATGAGGAGTGGTTTGGAAGATATTATCAAGAGGTCAGTAAGTTTTATTTTCTGATATAAAAACTGAATAGCACATGCTGGGCTTTTAATACATTTTAAACTGGCACATGTTATGCATCTCTTGACAATGAATTCAGATTATTAATGATCAACAACAAGAAAGATTGTTCTTCTTAAAATTAACTGGAATTGCTTCTGTGATAAGTTGTGTTACCCTGTGCAGTCAAATGCATCAGGAATTTATAATTAATGTGTGTCACCAAAAATCGGTTCACTTACACCAAAGCTGTGCTGAGCCTGCCTCATCACACTCTTACAGAAAGCTGTGGATATAAAGTAGTGATACACTGGCAACAGGATATATACAGATCTACACAAAATAGAAATTTCCAAATGCTGTTTGAAACAGCACTCCAAAACGCCTCCATGTAAGCTTGTAAGATTTACGGTGGCCCAGAAGGGTCAACAAAATGCAAAAGCCACAACAAAACAACAAAAGCCACAACAGAAGTTAAACTAAAATAGTTATGATAAACATAATAGCATAACTTCATTAACTTGCTGTTTTGTTGTGGCTTTTGCATTTTGTTGACCGTTCTTGGCCACCATAAACATTAGCAAGTTAGCCTACTGATTTCAAATGAGTGATGCTGCAGCCTATGAGCAAGATGAAGCTACACAAATGTAAATGTTCTTTTTTGCCTCTGAATGGGCATATTATTGAAAAGTCAATTTATTTAAGGAACTTTATCACTAAGTGAAACACATTATATAGATTAATTACACACAGATGGATGTATGAAAACCTTTCTTCTCTGTTAATTATGATGATTGTTCACTTCCAGTTAACGAAAACATGACATTTAGAAGTAGGATGTTACATCAGACCAATAAAAAATACATTTTTAATACCGAAATGTAATGATCAGTATATTTAATACCTGTTTCAAGGTTGTTAGTTTTCAAAAGGTACTTTTAATCTGACAAATGAGCCTCATCTGAACGCATGTTCTGATTTATTGAATATGACTGTACAGCATCCCAGGTTGGTATGTGTATCAAACTACATATAAATCAAACCATTCCTTTTGGGTGCTTGCTTTGGTGCCAATGTGTCTACTTCTATATGTATGTCTCACCAAAAGTTTGAAGATAGGACACTGTCATTTCAGTAAGGAATTACAGCTTAAGAAAGAAGGTAAAGAGTTTGTAAAACTACCATAGCTTAGCCACTGCCTGTGTTGAACGTTGAGTGCAAGAAATAATATAGGCTCTTTTGACACTCACCATTCAGAATCAGTTTGTTTGTTTTTTCTTCCAGTCTTAAGAGTCTTCGCATAAGGTTCTTAGTCATGTTTTTCTTTCAATTTCTTTTAATTGCGTTCCTATTTAATGACAGCAGAGGGGTCGGATAAATATGTACCTGCTTTGACCAATTTCCTGAGCCACTATAGGATTTGTCTCTTTAATCTGTGTGGAATGCTTGATAATATACAATTAGCCATGAAAAGATCAAACACAGGTAAAACACTTTCTAGTTAGTATTCATATTTAAAAACCTACCACAATCATAAACATTTACAGAAAGCATGCATCAATTCCAGATCTCATATAAGCCACAACCATAGATCACAAAGGCCTATATGAGACAGCAGAAAGCATGGGGTGAACGTTTTACCCTACATGCACTTTGTATCGAAGAAAACTAACACTGCAAATGTCTGTGGGGTTGTCTTTCTGCAACAGGGACAGGGAAACTGGTCCCTGTTGAAGGGAAGATAGATGAAAAAAAGATTAAACTAAACACAGGGCAATGTTGGGCTGTAAAGGACTTGACACTGGGGCAGACGTTCACCTTCAAGCAGAACAACGACCCGAAATATACAGCCAGAGCTGCAATAGATCAAGTCAGATCACAGTATATTTATTTGTTGCAATGGCCCAGTCCAAGTCCAGCACTAAACCCAGTTAAGATTTTATGTTGGAATGGCCCATCAGATTAAGTTTGGGTTATCATTATTCTTCCACTTCAGAATTTTGCATTACTTCATGTTGGTTTTTCTTATAAAATTCCCCCAAACTTCTTGCAGTCTGCGGTCGTAATGTAGCAACATGGGAAAAAGCTCCCAATAGCCTGGTATCTCAGAGATCAAAGAACCTACCTGCTCCACAGGTGAGGCATTCACGAAGATCCCAACATGTTGCTATCTGCCCTCATTAGTATGACAGCAAAGAGATGTATTTACTGTACCTTGCAGCTACAATCAAAAGAAGAAAAGAACCAGGTCTCAGGAAAGACACAGATGACACACCACCAACTCAGCTTGACCCTGCTCAACATTAATAAAATCAATGACTCACCTTGTTTCTGAAGTGATGTGCTTTCTTGTCCTTCCTGGAATATGAAATGTGTCAGTTCAGCTCAGCTCACAGTTCGGTGAAGCTTTATTGGATGTTGTTGCAATAAAACATGACATGTTGAGAAATGCATCATTCAGTCACCTGTACACTGCATCAGATTTTGTTTCTGGTTGAATGAAGGCTGTATTTTTGTGCTCTCTTCCTCTTTGAAGGAAGGACTTAGAGATCAGCTGTACTAGCACCAAACTGGAAGCAGAGGAGGCCCTCAACATCGAACTGCAAAGGAGGAGCAAGGAGCTGCAGGTCAGGTTCTACTCTGTTTATATTATAATAACTGGCTGAAAAGATCACAAGGTCAAGTACTGAACAAGGCTATACAGAAACAGATCATGTGGATCAACTTGTTTTCTTTGTCTGTCTTGGATTGGTTGGACATATGTGAGGGTGCTATGTTGTATGTTAGCTAGCTGATCTTGGTTGTTAAGTTGGACACTGATGTGGTGCTGCTCATGCAAAGTTAGTCTGAATGGGATGGGTAACGTACACACACTATTTAATTCATCCCTTGTTTCTTTTCTGTATAATGTATAATATAGTAATACTATTTGAATTTACAAATAAAGTATCTTATTTTTTGTCACATTTACTATATATGTATATATATTCAGATTATCCAACAACTTTTTTATTTATTAAGGAAAAATAAACTGTCCAAACTGTTGGCCAGATATTCTTATATAGAATTTCCTGCTAGAGGGCAGGATTCATGGGTCCTCCACCGTGTTTGACTTTAGAGATGATGTTCTTTTTTCTGAAATGCTGTGTTAGTTTTACACCAGATGTAACAGGGCACATGTCTCCCAAAGTTACACTTTTAGTCCACAGAATAATTCCCCAAAAGTCTTGGTTATCAACAAACAGTTTTTTTGGAAAAGGAAGGATGAGCCTTTGTGTTCATTTCGGTCAGCAGCGGTTTTCTCCATGGAACTCTCCAATTGATGCCATTTTGGCCTATTTTCTTTCTTACTCTTGAATCATGAACACAGACCCTACTTTGGATTTGTTCTGGGGTTTTATGACCTCCTGGATGAGTTCAGTTCAATTTATTTATATAGCGCCAATTCACAACAAAGGTTGTCTCGGGGCACTTTACAAAAACGTCATTTCAGTTCAGTCACACGTACATTCCAGTTAATCTTAGTTATCAAACAGCACATTAAGCTCAGTTTATTATTCAAATTAGTTTAAAGTTTTCTATCTAAGGTAACCCAGCAGATTGCATCGAGGCATTGAATTGCAGCATTCAGCATCAGTCACTGTTACACTTCTGCAGTAATTTTGCTTGGGCAGCTACTGAAAAGCTTTATCACCGTTTCATGCTCCATTGGGGAATAATGCCTCTCCGTGTGGTTTGTTGGAGTCTCAAAGCCTCAGAAATGGCTTTGCAACCCTTTCCAGGCTGGGATATGTCAATGTCTTGATCATCTGTCACTGAATTTATTTAGATTGGGGCATGATGTGTTGCTTTTTGAGATCTTTTGGCCTACTCCATGTTGTCAGTCAGGTTCTATTTATGTCATTTCTTGATTCTACAGTTCTGGCAGTAATCTGGCCTGGGTTTGGCTATAGAAATTGACCTTGGCTTTCCAATTAGTAATGAGGTTAATCACAGTTAATTTGTGATTTAACGAGGTGTGTAATCACTTTTTCACATAGGACCTGGTTGATAGCTTTTTTTTTCTTTAATAAGTTAAAGGACCATTAGAAAACTGTTCTGGGTAATTTTTTTGATGATCTCAAACTATCAAGTTCAGCAACAAAGCAAAAACAGAAGAAATCTGTATGGGGCACATAAATTTTCACAGATGTGTAATTATTTTTAATTTTGGCAAACATTTTTATGCTCCTTTAAAGTTGTTTTATTGTCTGTTTATTTTTCTTTTTTTCTTTTTGTTTATAAAACCTATATTTTTTGTGTGAAACATAAAAAAGGAGCTATTCACAGTTTTTGGGTTTTTTTTTTTTTGTTATGGCCCACCTTTCACTTAGACAAGCATAAAACTTGCAATATATGGCCCTGTTAAAGATTGACTGTGATATTCTAAAGTTGTTATATATCCTTTTAAACACAGTTTGGGGTTTGTGAAACCCTGATTTGTACAAAAACAAGTTGATTTCTAGTTTTCCCCAAAATGCTGTTTTCATTAACCCTTGTGCATGGTTTGTGCAGTCTGTTGTATTAAGAGGCTCAAGCATGAGATTTCAGTTCTTTACTAACTCAGTGCTGAGTAAAAGCTGACAAGTGGAGAAAAGCATTCCTGGCTTTCAACGGAGCTGCTGCCATCTGCTTAGTGAGTGGATCAGTCACTTTCCTGCTTCAAGACTGTCAGGATGTGATTCAGAGCTATGGCCTACAAACATCCACATGAACAGCTGCATCTTCTGCTTCCATCTGATGTTGTGATTATGTATAGTTAGAAATATGCTCTTGTTTTGACTCTGCTTCATCAATGTCATTTATGAGGAAGTGAAACAAATGGACAATATAAAGAGGACCAGGCTCTTATTTCATTACATTGCTGAATGATCTGTTCTGTTTTGCGGGTCCGTTTAATTGAGGAAAGGCCAGCTGGTTAACAGATCAGCTTCGATCCTGTCTGTTTCACTGGTCGTTGTTGTCTGTTCATCAAAGCTGTTTCTGATAATCTTCTTAATCTTAGCTGGAGGTAAAACATGCTAAATGTTTTTTGGTTTTTTTTATTATTATTGTCAGCTGGAAGAGCTAACATAGAGTTTTTTGTGGGAGAACTATACTGAACGGACACAGAGGGTTGAAATATTGCAGCAATGCATATTTTCTACAGAAAAACCTGGAGCAGTGAATATTTATTGATGCAGACATATTTGCATTGCCTTGGATGTGACTAGGTTCTTTGGCTGGACTAAATACCATTTTAAAAGTTTTTTTTAATCTTTACATTAATAAAAAGTTTAGGAGGGGAACCCAAATATCCCTCTCTAATAATTTCAGTCACTCATGTCCAGAATCTCACTTTTTGGTCCTGATCCATACCAATAATAAATGAGCTTCACTTTTTGGCTCAGTTCTTGTATCATTGGCCAACTGGTCAATGTAACCATTGTTTGTTCTTTTGTACTATTCACTTTTGAACAAGGTCCCAATAGAATTGAGCTTGTCTTCTTGACCTAGAAACCAACCCCTCACCACGATGAGGAAGCACTCCAACTTTTTCTAACTGGAATGTTCTGACACAACCAATATATCCGTAACAACTAAGGGAATTTCCTTTTTTTGTACAAGCTAACATCAGTACTGTAGCACAGCTATCTGCTCCAGGAGATTAGAAAAGTCACAGTTTAACACTCTCATTAGTCGGTGCTTTAAAAACAAGACAAATACTGTTTTCAGATTGTCCATGTTTTAACTAAATGATACACTGTATGTTGCATTTAGTGCCTT
This sequence comes from Anableps anableps, assembly GCA_014839685.1. NCBI lineage: Eukaryota > Metazoa > Chordata > Actinopteri > Cyprinodontiformes > Anablepidae > Anableps > Anableps anableps. The sequence goes on from CM026084.1 coordinate 8,704,921, forward strand.
GTCTCCTTGACATCAACTAGATGATTTGAGGGACTACTAAGAAAATATGCAATGAAACTCTACCGTATTTAAATACATTGTCAGTTGCAACCTTCATAATGCATTGTCGCTGTCTCAAGACACTTTACAAAACAGATCTAATTTATTTACTTACATAGTCAATATAGTCCCATCATATGGACAGATTCAAAATCAACATATATTCCAATGTTAGCCTAAGTTTTAAACAAATAGTCAAGTTCAATTTATAATGCCAGTTAGTAAAAGAAGGGCAACAGTTGTTTGTACTGTGTAGTGACCTTTGCAGCAATCCCTCATACTGACCGTGCATGTGGTGACAGTGGGAAGGAAGGCTTCGTTCTAACAGGAAAAAACTATTTGCCATGACCAACTGGGAGTTTGAAAAGACAGAGCAGACACACACAAAAAACACAGAACCACTGATCTAGGTGTACCTTCTCGTTCAAGAAAAAGTAAAGAGTTATTGGCTGCAGTAGCTCCTTTAGTGGCTTCATCTAAACACAGAGAGAAACACAGCAAAACAGATAAGTTCTGAGGCAGTGATAAAATCTATGAGGTCAACAAAGTACATACGTGTGGTTAGTAGCAGGAGAATCTCCTTCAATTGATTTATCTAGGAGAGAGAAAGAGTTAAATACAGAAAGACATTGTCAAGTGTATCACCTATTGAAAGAGAACATTATGCCATTGGTAATAATAAGTCCCTCTATGGCCCCCTCCATGAAGGTCCCACAGTTAATCAGTAACAGCCAGGTATAATTTCTACAAAGAAAACCATAGGAGGTTATCAACACAAGGTTCTGTTCACTTTGGCTTTTGGGGGCACAGGATCTCAGCAGCTTGATGGGTGATGAATGAATGGCCAGAATCTGCTTGTCTTTGCTGGTTGATGACAGAACTGTTTTGTGAAAGAGGGTAACTGTGTTGTGTAACACAACATTATGTTAAATATTGTAATTCTGCAGGCCTGGCACTGATATCAATGCAGCATATTTTATTTGGATTACACTGCTCATTGTTTAGTACAACCTTCGGTAGAGTTTGTCCTGTGGCTTTTCTGTGCATCTTCCTGTAGCATTCAGATAGCATCATGTTCTTAGAGATGGTGTGTTTAGTCTATGTCTGTCACATAGTTCTAGAGATAGGGATTTCCGGGTTCAGGTGCAGAACCTCTCAGCTGGTAAAGATGCAGGTGGATGGGCCAGTTAGCTGTCTCCTGCCCACCATCGTCTGTCATCCTTTGACGTAACGGTCGCAAAAATGCATATGTGGACTTGCCTGGATTCAAAAAGAATGCTTTATCTGCTGTGAAAAATGAAGCCGCCTCTTCATCCCATTACTCAAAGCTGTTGGCTTAAAGGGAGGCCCGCATGCTTCATTCTTTACCACAGACCTAGGCTCTTTAGTAGTTTTATTGCATGGCAATAAAGCAGTTACCCTCAGTCAGAGTGCTGTGGGGTTATCACTGTCTGAAAAGATAAGAATCATTTTGGTCCTGCAGCAGATGATGAGCTTAAGGTGTTCATTCTGTGCCACACGTTAATAAAGTTTGCAATGAATAATGTTTTTTGTGTATAAGCTTTTCTGAGTGAAAGCTGTATCAGAAAGATGTTAGGTTATTTACTATGCTCTGTAGTTGTTAGCACTTCGTAGTCAATGATAAATAGACTGAATTTATATAGCACTCTGTTAATTATAGTCATCATATAAAGCACTACACCAGAGTCACATTTACCCAGTCACAATCACCATTGTGCACTCATTCATACGCAATTAGGCAGATTGGCAAGCAATTTGTGGAAATAAGTGGAAATTGAACTGACAACTTTTCAGATTGCAAGGCAGCTGATCTTGAACAACTTTTGTTTTTTACACATTAATATGGGACATGCTGATCCATGCACCGGTATGGACAAACTCACTCAGCAACTATGAGTGACTGTGATCATGTGGTGAAACAGAAATATAAAGCTGTGCATCATCACTATAAACATAATTGGAGATGGTGTAATTTACTATGATCTGAGGTATAGAAAGCCTTAAACTTAAGCTTGTTTACTCAGGTTTATGAATGGAAAATGACACAAAAGGGCGAGGCTCACAACTCCCAGCCTTCACCTTTGATGGATTTTCCCAGTACTAAGGCCTGCATCGCAGTGCTTACAAATGCAGTCAGTGCTTTAAATACAAGCAAAGTTGCTGATTATTCATAACTTATTCCACAATAGGTTCATAGTGTTTATGGTTTTATTACTTCCTGATCATAGACGTATGATCCAGAGGTAGGTATGCTCCCTCTATTCCATGTTGGGACGTTTTAGTTGATGGTGAGGTGTAAAAAACATTTACAATAAGAAATGGCAAAAGTCGTCTGCCACGTTTGGAATGTTACATTAAAGTACAAAGTTAACTTGTGCACTTGATATCTTGTTAAATAAATGGCACTATTTAACTGTTCCCCTAAATTTGTGCCTATTTATTAAAAACACACCCAAAATATGCCTCAGTTGACTTTATCCTATGCATCTAGAGTACATATATTCTCAACAGGCTTCATTGTTGCCAGAGTCAACTGGCCTAACCTGTTTCATTACCTTCAGTATGTGGCTTTGACCAGGTGTACACCACTTGTCATCGTGTTCCAAGCCAAATCAATCAGACACCACTTTTACTGCGTGCTTCTAAACATCTAGACATTTTAAAGAACAAACATGTAGGGTCTTGTGTCGTTATGGGGGCATGAATTACAATATTTTAACATGGATAGTTTACAAAACCATGGAGTTTGAAATGTTTTTGTTGGTGAACAGGCAGGGGTTTTAATTGTTCTGTTGAGAGTGGATCCTACAGGAAATAACAACCCACGCTGCTGTAGATCCGTTTTGACCCAGTAAGGAGACATCAACACTAAGGCTACATCTGATTCCAGTTTATGGACAATTATTATCATTTCAAAGAGCAGTGGGAAAAAACCCAAGCTCAAATTTGAAGCTTGAACCCTGCAACCAAATTTAGCAATTTTGGCTTTATTGTGTTATCTCCCCTACATTTCTACAAGACTATAAGAGTCGAGAGGGACGTGAGCAATCATTTAGTCTGGAGTCAATTTATGTAAATCCCTACAGCAATTGTTAGTACACTACATGTTTTGTACAATTGTTTCTGGACCACTCAGTGTATTTTGAGGCAGCGGAAGGTGGGAATTTAATGAGAACCAGATATGTGAGAGGGGAACTGACAGGAAGACGGAGAGAGGCTGTGCATGCATAAGGGGGTGTGGACAGTAACATGCCGGAGGGGATCAACAGCAAGGTGTGTGTGTATGTGTGTGTGTGCATGTGTGTGTGCATGTTTGGGACAGTCAGTCTCTCATTCAGTCAGTCAGTTGGACTGCTGCTGCCTCACCATGGCTGTTCTCTCTACAGAGGTCCTCCGCTGGCATGTAAGTTACATATTTCTTTGAGTCTATGTAAACGTTACCTTTAAAAGAACAAAGGATGAGTTGTTATGTGTGAGTAATTGTTGGCAACAAAAGATTTTTGCTGTATCAAAGATAGTACAAGTCTCCTGAGTGGTAATTTCGTCAGTCTGAGGTGTCTGGTGCTTTGGAGGTTTGTGCAGCGTATTGCTGACCTGCGGCTTTCACCACCATCAGTGAGGCCCTGGGCTACATGCCATGTCAGACACAACTTCCTGACACTAAGACAAAGATAGAAACCGAAGATAACACTGAACATGACACAACACGGTAGGCTGCAGCCGTGCAAGGGATGGGAGCAATAAATTTTTATTAGCAACAGAAAACACAGCTTTGGCAGAAGATAAGTGCAGCAGAAATGTGTTGTGAGTGATTTATATATGCAAAAGCATTTTGATTGTTTTTCATGGTGAGAGGAATAAAAACACTTTAGGTTCTCTTAGTTTGAAATAATTTTTTTTAACTTGTTGAAGAGAGCCTCCAAATATTTCTCGATTCATCTTATTTTTACCATTGACTATACAATACAGTTTTGTTTTGTGAGTAGCATTGCAATGTTTTCTGTGTTGAGTTGAAATTACTAATTGTTACTTTTGTAACATTACACAGTATTATCATATTTAAACTTTAGACTTAAGCATTGACATTTATCATAATTTTAAAAAACATATCTTTATATTGTAGGTTATTACATACAAGACCACCATTAAATTGACGTGATGAAGGCTTGCAATTTCCATTAGACTTATCAGGTTGATCATCATGTGGCTTGACCAAAGCAGGAGTTTTTGCATTTTGTTGCTATGGAGCACGCATCTTGGCATCTTGGACTTGCGTTGACACAATGGCAAGAAGGAAAGGAATCAGCAGTGACCTTAGAGAAGCAACTGTTACTACTGATCAATCTGAGAAGGGTTATGTGGTCAGTTCTAAACAGTTTGAAGCTGCATTTTTCAAAAAAAGAAACATTAAATAGTAAATGGTAAAAGGCCTGTACTTGTATGGCACTTTATCAAGTCCAGAGGATCCCAAAGCACTTCACACTACACTCAGTCATTTGCCCATTCACGCACACACTCACACACTGATGGTTGCAGGCTCTCACAAGTGGGAGACTTTCAAGACAGTTGACAATCTTCCCAGGAGTGGATGTTCCAGTAAATTCATCCCAAGGACAGGCTGTGCAATGTTCCAATGCGCAATTGCAAAAAAGTCCAAGAGCTCCATGTTGGACCAGAGTCCAACATGGAGCCTTAGGTTTTTTTAAATTGTCTAGTCATAAACTTTAAAATTTAACATAATGACTAGCAAGTTTAGCTTTTTTAAAGGGTTGCCAGAATAAAGCCTCTTCTCTGAAAAGAAAATGGTAAGGCAACAAGGTTCTTCAACGTTAAATGAATCACAGGACTTGTAGAATATCATCCTCCAGGAATATGAGACCAAAGTAGAGATGTTTGGTGAAGAGCTTATGAAATGTGTTCATTTTGTCATTGAGTCAACCATGAACTCTCTTATGTACCACACTATACTAGAATCCAAAGTAAGGCCATATGGCCGGCTAAAGCACAGAACTCAATCACAGCAGTAAAGACTCTCCCATACTTCATCTGAAGCCGAACAGTCGGCTTCGACAGCATATTGGTATTTGTGTGCAGAATTAACACTTATTCATATTAAATTTTGAACTTTCTATTGACCTTGGTGACATCTAAAGAGCCCAGATGTTTTTTTTTTTTCTTTAATTTCTAAACCTGTTTTTGTTGTAAAAAGTAAAATATTTTCTCCCCAGGAACATACCACATAAAATGGCCGCGTCTGGATCGACCTCTTTTTCCTTGCTGCTGGAGTTTTGAAGCTAAAAAGCTTTTCTGATGCACATACATTGTGCTCCTTGGTGTCGGTAAAATAGCTTATTCTCATGCAGTGTCTGTCGTTGCTTTTTTTCTGTTGCACAAAGCATTTAAGGTTTGCGTTTTTCATGATCCAGTTGAAACGACGCTGAGACCTTGCAACATGGTGATGCTTCACATCTCTAACTATCTTGTTGTGTGAAGATGGAGTCTATAGGGTGCCATTTTGAAGAGTTACACCATCATAATTTAACAGCAATAATTTCAGTTATTCAGCTTTTCATATGAGAAAAAAAGGGGGATTAATTTCTCAGTCATTTTTTCACTATGTTATTCATACATTTAGAAATGTCACAGTTCCAAACTAAATATTATTTAGTTTGTAAACTAAATATTTAGCTCTGAGCAAAATATTTTGGTAATATGCAAATTCAGTTGCCCATAAGTGGAAGTGGACTATCAAAATAAATAATATTACCTAAGTATCTAGTGCTGACCTAAACATTTTGTTTAGGTCAGCACTAGATACAAACATAAACGAAACATTTAGCTTGATAAATATTTAGTTTGGAACTGTGACATTTATAAATGAGTGAATAACATGGTGAAAATATGACTTTGGAAAATGAAAACACTTTTTTTTTTTTTTTTTTTTTTTTTTTTGGGCAAGACAGGCTAAATAACCAAAGTTATTGCTATTCATTTTTAACTGTATAACTTTGCAAACAACACCCCATATGGGTCTATACAGATAATCATAATAAGCAATTTTAGTCTCTGATACAAACTAACCATTGTTGTTGACACAGCAGTCTCTCCAAGTCCTCTTCTATTCTCTTTCATATTCTTTACTGCAATAGATACTTGTCCCAACAGGAGTTACTTCTCCAACATGGGTTTAATAAGACATCTATAATGTCCTCACATTGCGTTGCCTCAAATGTGCAGCTCTATTATTCACTTGAGACATCTGACTCAGCATAACAACGTTCAGTTCTTAAAAACTTCTGGCTGACTCATTTTCATGCTGAGCACTTTGCTTTAAAGCTAGGCTAACATTAGCATGTTTTCTCTGTTTTGATATGACTTGTTGACATAGTTCAACACAGTTACAGTTAAATATGTGCAGACAAAATATACAAAAATATGAATTTAGATGCGTTATTGGTTTTGATTGACATCACATTTAATATCTACTCTCTATATTATTCATCCAAGGACAAAAATGTCCCATTAAGTCTCATAAAACCAGAATTTATGAACTCACATGTATTGCAAAATATATCCGTGTGTCATAAGATTTTAGAGTTTAATCACTGTCATTCTTATTTTTTATAGCTTTCTTTTCAGTGGATATTGTTGTCCTTAATGACTTAAGAGGGTGATAAGTTAAACTGATGCCTGAGGGTTAAAAATCTTTTGATCAGGATCCCAAGCCGACAGCTGGGATTGGATTGGGACGTTTTGGCTTTAAGATTTCTCATATACATTTTTTCAGGTGTTTATAAGCTCTGGTTGTGTTTTTGTTTTTTAAGGCACATTGTGTTTACTTTTGTCATATCTGCTCTATTGTTAACCTTGACTTGCGTTGTCTCTGACTTTTAGCCAGGGTTGTAAAATGTAAAAAAAAAAAAAAAAAAAAAAAAAAAAAAAAAAAAAAAAAAAAAGAAATCTCAAGCCAAATTCCTTGAATGTCAGACGAATGGTATCAGGGCTTTTTGGTCTCACAGACCAAGCGCAGCTCAGTCAGTCCAGGGTCACACTGAAGATAATCACTGGTGGCTGCAGGACATTCTTCCTCTAAATTGCTACCTGAGGATAAAAAAGCCAGAAGCATGCCAAATCTCTGGAGAAAGCAAAATGCATCAGACAGGCCCAACCACACAGAAGTGCTGGCCTGAAATAGCAAAATGGTATTTCTGCTGTTGTAATGATACAGTCTAAGTGAAAGCACGTTATAATATTCTTGTCATATTTAACAGCTCAGAGCAGGTTTTTGCTTCTTGTTCATGTAAATTCTTCTGTGTTTCTCTTTAGGCCCGCATCGAGGAGCTGGAGGAGGAGCTGGAAGCAGAACGAGCCATGAGAGCCAAGGTACAGTAGAAGATTAAAATGATCAGGTTCTATGTTGCCTCTCTCCTCTCTATAAATGCTACAAAGTGCAGATTAGCAATAAATCTGTCATGCTGGAGAGGCGATAAGGCAAACAGCTCTGGGATCAGTTTAACTCTACTCTAACAAACAGGCTAATGAGGTTGACAAAAGGTTGTGGATTAGAAAGAAACTGTTAGAAAGAGGAGAAGGAAAAGCTTCGACAGGTTCATTTGCTACTGCTCAGCTATGGTCATCCCAAACTATCTGCACCTGTGATAACAATCCAGTTTGGGTCAGACCTTGTGTTTCTGATTAACATACAGGGCAACCCCCGAAGCACAGAGGGAGCTCAGACAGGCTTTTTCCTCTGTCTGATGTTTCCCATCACACACGAGTGAGTGTTCCTTGGAATCCCCAAAGCTTAGCCTTACAGGCAAAATAAACACCAAGACCTTCTACTTCTCCACCACAAAGTGTCCAACACATCCTCGTTAAGTGAAGTTTTCTGAAAACACCACGTCTGCTTCATATAAAGCTAATCTACTGAGGTACTTTAAGTGTATGTTAGTTCAAACAAGTCCCTCTTTAAGCCTGTGTGTATTTAAGCCCTCATAAGTTGGTAAAGGCACGTATTTTTCCCTGAGTGTTGAATGGAGTGACAGCAGGCCCGAGGGTGTGTTTTCCACACTTCTCCCCACTCTGGGTGGTATACTCTTAATGGTGCTAGCTGGGAGCCCTCCAGCCTCCGAAAGTCACAGAGCGGAGCCAGAGGCACGCGGAGGCTTGCAGGTCTTTATCTGTTCCACAGCCTCCGTCTTCAGAGCAGCTCAATTACAACATACCTCGGCTGCAGACAGGCTCGCCATTGTTAGGCTCTGCTCCTCAGGTCACACTCTCCCTGATAGCATCAGGAGATGCAGAGCAACACACGGCGCTCTTTTCCAGTGGATCCTCTCCCAGCTGGAATGCCAGCCAACCAGACACACACATATATACACACACACCCACACGTGCTGCTGTGTGTGGAGATTGGAGTAGGTTTCCTACAGAGGGAGATGTGCACTCTAACACTCATGGCTCATACAATCATATGAATGCATGAGCAGCATTCAGCTGGTGTAGGAGATACCTTTTCTTCCAACTTTATTTTGTATACTGATCCGTATACAAAATTTCTGCCATCTTAGTCAAGTCTTAATAGTTCTTGAACACACATTTTGAATCACTGTCAGGTTTGCATTTGATCAGGGATCTCAAGCTTCATTCCTTGAGAATGGAGCTTGAGATCCATTCCGGCACCTTTTAGATTAATCAGTCATTAGGTTCAGCAGAGACCTGCTAATGAGTCATTCATTTTTGTTGGAGAAAGGGCAGATCTAATCGAATCAGTCCCTCCATTTTTTCATGTTCCACAATTGCAGAAACATATACAAAATCTGTTGATTTTGTGTAAAAATCTGTTGATCTAACATATCTGATGCATAATTGTGGGTTTATTGCAAATTTTCTGCAAAAAAAAGTCAAAAACATTGAGTTTAACCACTGCGAACTCCAACCTGCAGGTTGCGGTATTTCTTACTTCTACTACACTGCTGCCCCAGCCTTACTTGATGTCTAGTTATAGTCCATGATTGATATGGCTGGTAACAAAACTCAAGCTATATTTAAGTTATTTAAAGAATAAAAATGTTCTTGTGTCCAATCTATGTGCTTGTAATTCTTTCTCATCTTTTTTCTTCTATGTAGATTTTGGAAGGGGTTTAATGAGGAAGAAATACCCCCAAATGTTTTGGAAATATTTCTAAAGTAGCATCACAAAATCAGTGATTTTGATTGCAAAAATCACAAAAACAATCGTGAGATCCTTGGCGAACTGTCTAATAAACAGGGGCTGTTGAGGAATGGAGATCTGTTGCACATCTGTCTTTCTGCACTGATAAACTGTATTGTAAATAGTCTGTTGTGTGTTTTTTAAAGTTCAATATACATGCACATTTTGTGCTTTTTTTTTTTAAAAAAAGTCACCTTACTCAGTTGCATATCCCTGGGATCGTGAGTACGATTTTTGTAATAACTGCACAGTATCTTTATGTTATAATCTTGTACGGTATATTTTTTATTACTAATGATGTTGTTGTTAAAATAAATATATAAAAAACAAGATTAATAATACTTTTGGAACCTTTGGTGTGAACCTATATGTCTGAAGCTGCTGATACACCGGAATTTCCCCTCTGTGGGATAATATAGGCTATTTCTATACTTCTTCTATTCTATTCTAGATGCAAAACCCAGCATTAGATGGGCCCCCATTTGCGTTTTTAATAACAGGTCAGATGGTCCTCAGACATAAAATTGATATTTATTTGTTCAAAAAGTGATTTTTTTTTTTTTCTACATGGTTTTAGAAGTTTATTAAAAGACTAAATATAAACCTATTTTAGACAAGGTTGAATGAAGAAGCTGGACTTGAGTTCAGGACCTCCTACCAGATGAGCTAACATCCACATGTTCCTGAATACAAAAATCCAGTATGTAGATAAGTCTAGGACATTTTATGTGAATTAGTCATACTTTTATTGTTGTTGTGATAACAGTAATGAGTTTTTTTAAAAAATGAATGTAAATTGACGCTAGGATATTTTGAGTCATGTCTGTGTTTTTTCCATAACCTGTGGTAAGAAGAAGCCATATAGCAGGATACGGTGGTGCATAGGACAATATTAAATGTCTACACTTTCTCAAGAAATTGTTGATAAGTTTGTCACATTTTTATTCACTTTGCAAATGATCAAGTGAATAATAGCCTTAGCCAACATGATTTGGCATAGGAACACAGACATTGTCAACAAACTCAAGAATGGTCTTTTGAGAAAGTCCAGATGATTAATAATCACTAACATAGCTTTTTATCCCTGAGCTATGAACATTTTCCGTTTAGCTTTGATTTTTCAAATTAAGAAAAAGGGGACCCAAAACTGACTAGATTGCTTAACTTCTCTTCAAACTCCCAGCAGTGTAATATCAGTTGACTGCATATCAGGGAACCAGTACTGATAATACCCTTAGATAATCTCACTTCCAAAAATCTGATGAAGTATCCCACTAGGTCCATCACCAAAAGGTTCCTGTGTTGTTCATGAACATTCAAATGACTTGGACTTACTCAGTTGTTTGAAGTGATAATCTTGGAGACTGCAGTTGCTAAAAGAAATGGTTTCAAACAATCTTGTCACTCTTCACTGACTTCTTTGGACATTCTCGTTGTTCTGAGCTGTCAGACAAGTCGTCTTTATGCTAGCAAACATAAACTACCTGGTGAAATTAATCATCACCACAACCAATCTGCTAATAGAGATCGGCCTTGTCAAATTAAAGACATTTTGAAATCTTCAGCATCATGTTTACTGCAGTTGTATGCTTTATAATTATTTAATCTTGGTAAAACACTTCAATAAATGATTTCATTACCAAAATAAATACTATTCATGCCCATCATAATTGGATATTAACTTCTGACTAACAAGGTAATCATCTGTCATGCGATGTTCATAACTTAGTGCAATTCCACCATGTGGATAAAGAATTAGTTATTTGGATTTAACTGATCTATTAAGTCTAATACATCAGTGTGACACATGCGTGGGCTTGTTTTGCTGAGGAAGTGTGTGATCACATGAAGAAGCTGACCTAAAGAACCATGGGTTCTCGCTAAAGAATGTTAATGAAGAACATCAGTAGTAAAAAGAGTATCAGTTAACCTTAACAGGAAACAGGAGCTCGAGGAGCATATTTGCGCTGTCTGAAACCAGCTAACCCCCTGCATCGTTCTGATTGGATACCACTCTACTGACCTCTGACCTCAAGAAAGAGCACTTCCTTCTGAGAGCTGTCAGTCATGTTGGTCCCCTGCAGGTTAATGACCTACCCTGTCAAGTGGGACAGATTCAGGGTCCGACACTGACGAAGACTTACTTTGTCATTGCTCTGAATCACAGTAGAACCTCTGTTCATTAAAATGTGTGCTTATAATCCTGAAGAAGATTTTAACTGGAGTGTTTTTGACAGGTGGAGAAGCAGAGAGCAGATCTCACCAGAGAACTCGATGAACTCACTGACCGACTTGAGGAGGCAGGAGGGGTCACAGCTTCACAGGTACACCTCAGGCACTCCTTTCAAACCGAGTAGGACCTTCTAAAAAAATGTTCAGGTGGGAGACTCTGTTGACGACGCAACCATCCATCTTGCGCTCAACAGATCAGGCTATGTTGAAATGTGGCATGGAGAGCAGTATTGTTGGTGACTGTGGTTCAAAGGGAAAAGTAGATGTCTTTCAATCAAAAAGATGTAGGTTCAACTCCAGCTTCCTCTTGCCACATGTTAATATATCCCTGGGCAAGGCACCTAACCTCAAGTTTCCTACTGATGTGTGCATCTGTGTTATTATAGAGTTGCTGTTGTAAAAAGCACCTTGAGTTGTCAATATGACTAGAAAAGACCTGCAAGAAGGTGCTCTGGTCAGATGAGACCAGAACGAAACCTTTTAAGCTTACATGGAGAGCCCATTGTTTCAAGAAAACTAATGCTCTGCATCATCCTGAAAATACCACCCCCACTGTAAAACACAAAGGTAACAGCATCATGCTGTGGGGCTCATTTGTGTCCGCAGAGTAGAGGTGTGCGATACTGCATATTTGGTATCAATCCTATACCAAGTAAACAGCAGTATCACAGATACCAATACTGATACTGATACTTTTATTTGAGTTTGATATATTATCAAACTTCTGACCTGTGGTTTTTCCTTTGAATAATTTTGTTTAGACCTGGGATAGATATTGGACAAAATTAACAGCTGTCTACAAAATACTTTAATAACATATTAATATGATTTGTGTGTTTTGTGTGTTTCCTAAATACACAAAGTGCAAAAAATTATCATTTAAGAGCAAATCAAAGCAAAATCTATTCTGATGTAGAGTTGAGAAACTACAACAAAAAAATGAAACAAAATTTCAAGAGGGAATCTGAAACTAAACCATCGAGCTTATCTGATACTGATACCGACTTGGCATCAATATTATCGATGTTTTGGATCGATCCGCCCACATCTACCGCAGAGACCAGAAAGTTAGACAGAGTTCATGGGGAAATGGGTGGAGCTAAATACAGATCAATCCTTGGAAGACCTATGACTGTGGCAGAAATTCACCTTTCAGCAGGACACCAACCAAATTTGAGTATTTTTGCAGAGAAGAATGGTAACTCAGTCTGTGCAGAAGCTGATAGAGACATAACCCAAAGGTGTTTTTTTTTTTTTTTTAATCACAAAAAATCCCAATAAAAGACACTAAGGTTTGTGACTGGACCAAAATACATTTAAAAAAAAAAAAACACAGCACATTTTCAGAAAATTAGAGGCAAACCTTTTACAATCAGTCTCCGTGATAAACAGATGGAGGTGAACAAGAAACGAGAGGCTGAACTCCAGCGTCTGAGAAGAGAGCTGGACGAGTCCTCTCTACAATCCGAAGCGCTGGCCGCGTCTCTGCGGAAGCGGCACGGCGAGGTCGTGGCGGAGCTGAGCGAGCAGTGTGAAGCTCTGCAGAGGACCAGAGCCAAACTGGAGAAGGAGAAACAGAACCTGCGGATGGAGGTGGACGACCTGGCTGCGTCGGTGGACAGTCTGCAGAAAGCCAAGGTCAGGAAGTTAGCAGGAGTGTCTGAGTGATGTCGTTTAAAGCTGCTTTGACCGCACATGGCTGTGTATGTGTTGTGATGCAGATGTCGTCAGACGGCCAGGTGAAGAAGCTGGAGGAACAGCTGTCTGAGGCCAACAGGAGGGGAGACGAGCTGCAGAGGACACTTTCTGAACTCAGTGTGGCAAAGAACAGACTCTCAGGTAGACTGTGGCTGCAACTTAAAGCCAGTCTTAGTTCCAAAATCCAGTCCCCGGTGAATAAATGCTTTATTCTGAAAAAATGTTCAGTTGGATTCAAAATGCACATATTTGGATGATAGTGGTCTGATAGAGCAGTTACAGTATCTTCACAAGGTAAGCCCAGCCGCGCTCTAACTTATTTTAAGGCAGTGCTTGTCAAACTTCCAGCAAGTACCACCTCACAAAAAATTAGAGCTGCAACTAACGATTATTCTAGTTATCGATTAATCTATTGATTATTCTGACGATTAATCTATTAATCAGATTTTTAAAAAATTCCACATTCTGCAGATTTTTCATTCAACCACATAAGCCTTTTTTAATATTAGAAATACATTAATAGATGCAAATAGCCAAATAATTCAATTCTTTTTTTGAATAAGAAAACAAATATTTGATTGCTTAAAATGCAATAACACAGCATTCTTTCAGTGAACGCTTGATCATCTTTAACAAAAGATGCATTTGCAGCTAAAAAAAAATACTTCTGTTTATTTTTTTTGTTTTTTTGATTAACCAATTCTTAATTTGATAGCAAAAGGTGCTTAATAGGAGATTTTTTTTTTGCAGAATTTGAACCAGGTGAAACCAGAACTATGGCACTTGAAGAGTTCTGGACAGAACATATTTACAGACAAAGTTTTATTTTATCTTAAATGGAAAATGTATATATTTTTCATACTGTTTTGGCTGCTCTGAGTATGTTGTTCTCTCAGCAAATGTCCTTTTCTTAAGGCTGTATACTCCAGTTAACGAATATCAATTACTAAATTAGTCGACGATTAGATCAGTAACTGATTCATCACGATTAATCCGATTAATCGTTTTAGCCCTACAAAAAATGTGAAAGTTTAAGTACCGTCATATCATTATTACAACAGGACCTGGACTTTTCTAGTTTGTTGTGTTTTATCCGTGAACAGAAGAAAGACAGTTAACTGCGTTTCTTTTTTTATTCAGGAGTCAAAAGTTTAAGATTAAGTGTGTACCTAACAACCAAAGCCTTCTTACCAGCTAATCAGTCGCTGAAGTGGTCTCCTTACTTATTTGTATCACATACAGTGCCTTGTAAAAGTATTCATACCCCTTGAACTTTTTGTCCCTTTGCAAACACAAACTGGAATGCATTTTATGTGACATTCCAACAGAAAGTCAGGGTTTGTGGATAGAAAATGGAACATGGTTTTCAAAATCTGAAAAGTGTGGCATACATTTATATTCATCACCTTTACTCTGATCCCCCTAAATAAAATTCAGTGCATTTGATCACCTTCAGAAGCAGTGTAATTACAAAGTGAATATAAAGGAGTTGTACAATGTGTAGACAGAATAACGATTAGTCACATCTAGTCTTGATAGAAGAGTCGTAAGAGGAAAGTAATTGTTGAAGGGAAGTCATAAGAGATCCACAGGCCTTGAAGGCAGCACAATATACAATGTGTCAGAAGGTGCTCTGATCAGATCAGACCAAAATCAAATTTTTTGGCACACACACATATATAACACTAACACAGCATCACCCTGAATACACCATTCCTGTGGTGAAACATGGTGGTGGCAGCATCATGTTGTGGGTATGCATTTCTGCAGCAGAAACAGGGATGCTGGTTGAAGCTGATTAAACGATAATCCTGGAAGAAAACTTGTTGGAAGCTGCGACAGCCTTGAGACCAGGGTTGAGGTTCATCCTCTAGCAGGACAGTAACCCCTAATGTACAGCCAGAGTCATATTCATGAGATAGAATGGACTAGTCAAAGTCCAGACCTAAATCAAAATTGAAATGAGTGACTAAACTTGGAAAATTGATGTTTACAGATGCTCCTTCGTTCAATGTGACTGAATATGAGCTGTTTTGCAAAGAAGAATGGTCAAATATTTTAGTCTCTAGATGTGCAAAGCTGGGAGAGACATACCCCAAAAAGACCTGCAGCTGCAAATGAAGTGCAACGTGTTTCGACACAGTATTGAATCCAAATGCATGATCTCATTTTTTGCAGATGATTTTGCAGTGTAGATATACTTTGTTTCAATGATGACACTCTTTTGGAGAGAAACAGCAAAACACACAGATATGATATTCATTCACTGGAAGATAAGGTCCATTTAGTTCCAAACAGAGTCTTAGGTCCTTGTCATTCTGTTCTCCACATCTGCTCGTGGAGTTCTAGCTCAGTGTATTCTTGTTTTGTGTATCCAGGAAATATTATTACTTAGTCATCATTAAACATCTCTCCTGTCTCCCACCAGCTGATAACGTCGACGTCAGCCGACAAATGGAGGAGGCAGAGAGCAGAGCAAGCCAGCTGACCCGCTCCAAGACTCTGCTCCAGTCGCAGCTGGAGGAGCTGAAGAAGCAGCTGGACGAGGAGGTCAAGGTCTGTGTCTCAGAGGTGGAACCAAAAATATCCAGACAGATTGGAGCAAATGTCCGTTAACTTCTGTGTCTTTGGTGCCAGTCTAAGCAGGCCGTCGGCTGCAGCCTGAGCTCGGCGCGACAGGAGTGCGAGGTGCTGAGGGAGCAGCTGGAGGAGGAGCAGGAGAGCAAGCAGGAGATGCAGCGCCTGGTGTCCAAACTCAACAGCGAACTGACGCACTGGAGGACGAAGCACGAGGCCGACGCCATCCAGCACGCAGATGAGCTGGAAGAGACCAGGTGTGTGGTGCTGACACTGGCAACGCTTTGCATAGATGCTGTAATGTATGACCCAATAACAACGTGGGATTTATCGCAGGAAGAAGCTTGCAGCCAGGCTTCAGGAGGCCGAGGAAGTTGTGGAGGCCACCCAGGCGAAATGCTCCTCGTTAGAAAAAACTAAGCAGAGGCTGCAGGGAGAGGTGGAGGAGCTCTGCATGGACCTGGAGAAGGTTAAAAAAAAAAAAAGACCCACATTAAGAAAAAAAAAAAAAGCTGCAGCAAACTTTTTCAGTGCATTCACAGCATGCTACCTGCCTCAGGCCAGCAGCTGCGGTCAGGCGCTGGACAAGAAGCAGCGGGTCCTGGAGAAGCAGCTCGGTGACTGGAAGCAGAAGTGCGAGGAGCTGGTGGCCGAGGTGGAGGGCTGCCAGAAGGAGAGCAGGCAACACGCCGCCGAGCTCTTTAAGGTCAAGACAGCTCACGAAGAGTGTCTGGAGCAGCTGGAGGCTGTACGCAGGGAGAACAAGACCTTCCAGGGTAAGAATGAGGCACATTGTTGTTAACATATTGTGAATGTCAGAAATATTCATCATAGGACTCAGTGGTAGAAGATACTACTGCTACAGTCTGAAGCAGAGTCAGCTCCAATGGGATATGGCACTCTTCCAACCACACTGTGACTCAAACTTCTCTGTCCATGCTGAACAGCATGATGCTGCCACTACCTCGTTTCACTATGGGGATGCTTAAGCATTAGTTTCTCGCACACATAGAGTTGTCTCTGTAAGCCAGAACATTCCATTTTGATCTCATTATCTTCTACATAACTGCATACAGAATTTTTTTTTTTAGATATGTTTCTTCTTGTCTCTCTTCCATTAAGAACAGATATGTGGAGTTCATGATTCTAAGTTTATCCTGTTAACAGATTCTTGCACCCGAGTTGTGGATCTCTGCTGCCCCTCTAGAATAACCATGGGCCTGTTGTACTCTGTGTATTAATCAGGTGACTCTTGAAGGCAGCTGGTTGCACTGAATTTTACTTGGGGCAACCAGCCATTTAAATAGGGTTGAATGGAGAGCTGATGCATCTGTTCAAAAAAGAACAAATTATAGTTAATTGTGTTTGTACTTGTCTTTATGGTAAACTAATAGCCTCTTGGTCCTAATAATAAATTAGATTTTTTTTTTTTTAAAGGAAGGTTCTTTTAAAAGGCTATAAATAGTCAGTGTCTTATCTGCAGTAGATAATTCTCTTTGCATCCTCATTTATTATAAATCCAGAGGCGAAAGCTAATGTCTAGTTAAAGTGGGGCTGAGACTATAGCAGACTTATACCAGTTCAAAACTATGATCCCAAAAACATCATAGCGGATTATCAGAATGCTATTTTCAGGAAACTCATTGGTTATTTACATGGGAGATGGAGGTCGGAGGCAGTGCATCACAGCATATCTTCCTGAAAGAAACTCGTACTGAGATGTGAAACATTTCCACTCAGGATATGAAACTAAAGCACTGTACTGACGAACGTTGGTGTTGCGCTCCATGCTGTCTCTGTTTTCTGTGTAAATGATCATACTCTCCTCTTTGAAGTAGCGGCTAGCTTAGCCTCCAGGACCAACTAAGTGGATTTATGCTAGATAACGACACATGATTGTGTTATTTTGTAGATTCTTGAGATTCCAGTGACGTATGCCAATCAAGAATACAATCATAACGCTCCAACTCACCGCCCACAGCCTCATATCACTGACATAACTGAGCCATCTTGAACAAAAGAGGTCTTTTTACAGCCACAGTGCTCCACTTAATGTTCTCCAATAAAGAAGTTAGTCCACAATAAGTCTTACATCCACAATACCAGCAAAATTTCCTTCAGACGCATTTATTTATCTCGATGTTTTCTTCGTGACTTCTGTTAGCATGCTCTTTTTCTCTTTTTTTTCCCAAGCGTTTTGGGTTTGGCTAACACTGCAGGAAATTTAATATGACTTATGGCTCGTTATAGCAACTTTGGGTTTTTGTTCATTGCACAGAGGAGATAGCTGACCTAACAGACCAGCTGTCAGATGGAGGTAAGAGTGTCCACGAGCTCCAGAAAGCCAAGAAGAAGATCGAGATGGAGAAAGAAGAGCTACAGGCCTCACTGGAGGAATCCGAGGGAGCTTTGGAGGTTTGGCATGACCTCTCATCTGCCAGTTTCGAAGCAAGCAGTGCATTCGCTTTCACAGCAGACGTGTTTTTTTTTTTTTATCTCTGTTTCCTCCAGGCTGAAGAGACCAAGGTGCTGAGGCTTCAGCTGGAGTTGTCCCAGGCTAAAGGAGACTTGGAGCGCCGACTACAAGAGAAGGAGGAGGAGGCTGAAGCTGCAAGGTGAGTTTGTCCTCCATAAATCAGCTTTAAGAATCCATGTACAGAATGACAGCTAAATGTAACATCAGAGGATGATTAGCAATAAGTAAAACAAATGAAAGTTATTAAACTGTGTCTTATTATCTGTAATCATGTGTAATGCTGCAGGTCAATAACTTCACTGTGCTAAATCTAGAGGGAGGCCTGGAGCCGTTTATACCTTCTAAACCTGCGTTACTGCCTGTCTTGAGCTGTACTCTGAAAAGGAGTGTGCTGGTTTCATTTTCCTCTTCTCAGAAAAAGCCACCAGAGGGCGCTGGAGTCCCTTCAGGCCAGTCTGGATGTGGAGGTGAAAGGCAGAGCGGAGGCGCTGAAGCTGAGGAAGAAACTGGAGGCGGATATAAACGAGCTGGAGGTGCAGGTGGACCTGCTCACCAAGAGCAATGCAGAGCTCAGCAAGAACAGCAAGAAGATGCAGCAGCAGATCAAGGTCCGCTCACTGCATGCCGTGCAGTTTTTTGCATCGCCTTGTAAACTGATTGATACCCAGATTTTTTTTTTTTTTTTTTTTTTTTTTTTTTTTTTTTTTTTTGATAGCCCAACACAAATAGTGCATAGCTGCGAAAGGAAAAGGAAAACGATTTGTTGTTTTCAACACTTTTTATAAACACAAATCTGCAAAAGAACAGCGTTAATCAGAGAAGCAGTCAAAAGACACTCTGGGGGAGCTGCAGAAAACCAGAGCTCAGGGTGGAGAATGTGTTGAGCCGACGCGTGCGCCACAAATCTGGCCTTGATGAAAGAGTGGTAAGAAGAACAGAACAGATGGATGAAGGCGGTCTGCTCAGCTGAACACACCGTGCTTACTGTTAAACATTGTTGTGGGCTGCCACAACAATTCTGCTGTGGAGCTGGTTTCCTTTAGTGGGGATGCTGAAGCTGGTCAGGGCTGATAGATGAACCTGCAAAAGACTTAAAACTGGGGCAGAGGTTCACCTTCTAGCAGAATAACAACCCCTAGCATAAAACCAGAGCTGGAATGAGACTCGCAGATGTTCTCCATCCAATCTGACTACATCTGAACAATTTAGCAAAGAAGAATGAGTATAGATTTCAGTGTCGAGATGTGCAAAGCCAGTGGAGAAGTTCTCCAAGGGATTGTAACTGCTCTGGGAACTTGAAAACCATGTATGCTTTATCTTGGTCTATAACACAAAATAATTTGAGGTTAAGGAATATGAGTACTTCTGCAAAGCCCTGCCATTCCGTTGCACACTGACGGGTCATCCTGTTCCACTCCAGGAGCTGCAGGGCCAGCTGGAGGAGGAGGTGCGGAGCCATGAGGAGCAGAGAGAGGAGCAGGCAGCCCTGGAACGCCGCTGTGCTCTGTTGGTCAGCGAAGGCGAGGAGACGCGTATGGCCCTGGAAAGTGCGGAGAGGGCCCGGAAGCTCCTGGAAGCCGAGCTGCAGGAGGCCAGTGAGAAGCACAGCGACCTCAGCAGCCAGGTGGTACACAGACTTTTTTTTGTGTCCGGATCACGTTTACTCTGACACAGACATTTTGAACCTTGTTCTTCTGCATACAGTTTCAGTCAGCTCTGACCGGGAGGAGGAAGCTGGAGGTGGATCTCCAGACTCTGCAGCAGGAACATGAGGAGCTGCAGACAGAGATGAGAGGCTGCACAGACAAGGTCAAGAAGGCCAGCTGTGAGGTAAAACCCAGGGCCCGTCGTACCGCCGCACACCTTTTAAACACGTCAACACACTGCAAGCGCTTTGTTCCCATCAGCTAGCCCGTGTTGGAGAGGAGCTGCGTCTGGAGCAGGAGCACACACTTCACCTGGAGAGAGTGAAGAAAGGTCTGGAAGGCCAGATCAAAGATATGAGCAGCAAGCTGGACGAGGCTGAACAGATGGCTTTAAAAGGAGGAAAAAAGATCATCCAGAAGCTGGAGGGGAAGGTTCGTTCCAAGAAAAGCATCCTCATCAACCAATAATACTGATAATCCACACAAAAGGATGGCTCCTCATTAAATCACACTGATTTATTGTCATTTCAAGTAAACGGCACACATAACTTTCAGGAACTGCTAGACAGATCAGTGACATTCGCGCAGCGGCTCCGAAGGAGATACCCAGACCACAACTTAGGATGGTGCGCTGTGGTGTTAGTAGATCAGGGGCTGAATTTCAAATAGGTTGAACTGAATCAGTGGCAACAAGTCAGTAAATGCGAAGGAGGTAAGAAGATATGCAACTGAGTGTGTATTCATCCGTCTGCAAAACATGGAGGGGGCTCTGCCATGATTTAGGACTGACCTTCTTGTCAAAACTGAACTGATTATTAAAATTATTGTCAGGATTTGATCTAACTAAGGAAACTATCTGGAAAGTATGGAAAAACAGAATTCTCACTCATGCTAACAACATAACTGACATACACCTAAGAATGTTTGGTTATTTATTTGGATTTTGACGTTGATTGACACAGAATTAAAATTCTAAGATTAAAGTCAAAAATCTTTTTTTGTTTTTTTCATTGACCCTAATCCTCATCTGTAGGAAAGTATGTGATGGTATGTCTTGTATGTTATTGTATGATAATAGCCCCAATTATTACTGTTAAACTCTCATAAACTTCACGCACTTAGATAGAAAACATGCTTAACAGCATCAATTAATGCAAGCTGAAATTCTGTGTCAGGGTCAGGAAATACGGCCCGGAGCATGAATATTCACTGATAGGAGGCATAGTAGATGGTGTATCTGTTCCAAAATGCAACATTAGCTTCACTTTCTTTATACACATCTGTGTTGCGCACAGGGCTGTCAGTTTAATCTCGTTACATCGTTTTCTATCTCCAAACATTAGCGTGCACCCTTGTTAAGATCCGTGTGGGTGAATGTGAAGCTCCCGGGATCCCGTCAGTGGCAGTCACTGTCTCTGTGCAGATAAAAGAGCTGGAGCTGGAGCTGGACTCAGAGCAGAAGCGGCACGCCGAGACGGTGAAGACGCTGCGGAAGAACGAGCGTCGCCTGAAGGAGCTGCTGTTCCAGTCCGAAGAGGACCAGAAAAACCAGCAGCGGATGCAGGAGCTGGTGGAGAGGCTGCAGAACAAGATGAAGGCCTACAAGAGACAAGTGGAGGAGGCCGTACGTCACGTCGCGCTCTCGCTCTGAATTCGTCACCGCCCCTCCGGGTCGCTCTCAGTTCGTCTGGGCCTCACGATGTGCTGTCCCCTCAGGAGGAGCAGGCCAACATGAACCTGGCGAAGTACAGGAAGACCGTCCACGAGCTGGATGACGCAGAGGAGCGGGCCGACATCGCAGAGTCGGCGCTCACCAAGATCCGGACCAAAAACAGGGGCAGCTTCGGCAAAGGCTACTCCTCTGTAAGTATCCCTGTGAAAAAGTCAGCTGTTACTGAAGCCCCGCCTACAGTAGCTTGAAAAGTATTCATGCCCTTTGAAATTTTTCACATTTTCTCACAGTACAACAACGAATTCAGCAAGAAAACGACCCAAAAAAAAAAAAAAAAAAAAAAAAAAAAAAACAGCTGGAACTGCTGTAGGATGGTTTAGATCAAAGCATATTCCTGTGTTAGAATGGCCCAGTCAAAGTCCAGCTGAGAATCTGTTG
Source organism: Anableps anableps (assembly GCA_014839685.1). Classification (NCBI taxonomy): domain Eukaryota; kingdom Metazoa; phylum Chordata; class Actinopteri; order Cyprinodontiformes; family Anablepidae; genus Anableps; species Anableps anableps. The sequence goes on from CM026084.1 coordinate 8,726,934, forward strand.
CAAACCTTGAAAATCCCGGCTTCTGTCCTGACTGTTGTTGCCATGAAGAATGGGAAAAAATGTCAGTAAAGCACACTGAAGTGTGTGGTTTTAACATGATAAAATGTGAAAAACGTTCAAGGGGTATAAATACTTTTGTGCTGCTTAATGTTTAATTTAAAGCGCAGCCTGTGAGTGTGTTTGCATGGCTTTGTGTTCCCTCCGTCCTGAAAGATAACCATTTCCTCCGCCAGGGTTACAGCACGCCGTACCCCGGCCTGGCCAGGTCACCCAGCTCTGTGGGCTCCGAGGGGAGAGGGGAGAAGATCCTCAACGACGACAGCGAGTCCGTCAGCTCCCTCATTCCAGCTTACCTCAACTCCCTCAAGAAGCTCATGATCGATTAGGTGGACCGGGATGTCTGCGGTCCTGCTTCAGCATTCGAATGTCCTCTGAAGAAATAGGGAGTGCCACAACGTTAACGCTGGAACATCAGAAAGCTTCAGCAATAAGTTACCGGGACTGTAGGTTCATATATGAGGGGCATCACATTTCTGTGTATTTCCTGTTTTCATCTCCTCCATTCTGTGAGAAAGATCATACCTCCACCAACACGTCCCAGTTTTACCATTTCTACTTATAAATGCATCTGTACTGTTAGAAATAAATATTAGATGAGTCGCTGTTACACAAAACTGCACATCATTCCTCTATACCATCAACTCTCTGTGACAAAATCCAAAGCTTCTTAAAGCTTCCTGAAGCCCAAACAATTTGAGACAATAAAATAAAAGTTATTTGTATTATTTTTCATACATTCCATTTGCCATGACAACAAATGTATTGGATTTTGGGTCATTTTCTGTTAGACTTTGAATCATATTTTCCAACGCTCAGAATGCTCTTGCTTCCAGATGCTCTGCTCTCCCATTAGAGTCCTTTCCCTCACACTTATATGTCCTCCCTCCACAAGTCTAAACTCTGAGCTATGTTTCAGCGCATTATACCATACACGTTTCATATCAACATTATTATTACATCCTCTAATCAGTTTCCTAACACCTCTCCTATGAGCTATTTAAAAATGCTAAAATTAGACTTGTGCCGAAAAATCGGCTTGTGACTTTAATCGTCCGATTTTCATTCCAGTTGTCTGGCTGTCAGAAACTCAAAAATCCAATGTTTTTTTTTAGAGTCTATGAATGCACCATCGCTAATCCCAATAGGGCTGCACTGTTACTACGTAAGGAAAACTCGAGTTATCTGTTTTTATTTTAGTTTAGGGTTGTTAGTCATTTCGCAACTTTGCCATTTTGTACATTTGCCATTTCAGTTGCCACAGTATGTCGATTTGAAGAGGTTGCTGTTTGTAAAGTTGCCCTATCAAAAATTAACAGCAATGATTTGGGCCTGTAATAAGAGAAAAATTGGGTGTTCATTTTTCAAAGTCATATTTACACCATGTTATTCATTCATTTATAACTGTCACAGTTTTAAACCGAATATTTAATGAGCATGCTAAACATTTAGCTTGCTAACTAAATATTTAGTTTTGAAACTGTGACATTTATGAGTTAAAAATAACAAGCTGAAGTTATGACTTTCTCTTATCACAGGCTAAATAGCCCAAATTATTGATGTTCATTTTTGACTGTGTAACTTTACAGAGGGTCCCCCATAAATTTGTACCCACTTTTGGGATGTTTGTTCAAACTGTGGAACAAGCAACAAGAAGCTTTATAAGCTTTCAAGCTCTGTCTGCTATGCAACAGCTTTGACTGGCTTTGATGTAGTTGGTAACTCAGATGCTGACATGGAAATGTTTACCAGATCAACAAGCAATAATTCAAACAATAATCAATTCCCTGTTTCCTATCAATGTTAAGTGTATTTTCAATGTATTTTACCTAAATGTGTATCTCTGTCCAAAACTGTACCCACAGCTTTATGTCATTGCCAAATGATGTAAGAATGCTTGACCAAATCATTTACTGTTTTATATGAAAATTGCCTTTTTTAAAATAAATACTTTTTCTTTTCTTTTCTTTTTGCTTTTTTCTTTTATTTCCAACATTAAAAAATTAATATTTTGACATGAGATGGACATTTCTAATTTCCCATAGCAAACTGCCAACCCTTAATAATTAATTTACAAAATAAAAGCCATTTCATTTCTTCTTTAGTGATAAAGTAAAACAAAGCAGTAATGGAAATTTTGAACAACTTCTCGCTTCAGGCAGTAGCTTGGACACCAAATCCAGCTGAAGCAATTTTCTAGAACTAACTTGGCAGTACTTCCTTCATTTTCTTTGTGCATTGTAAAATAAGTTTCTACTTTACATAAAACATTTATATATCTTAAAATCCTAATAGTACCTTTCTTTAACACCTCTTAAATGGAAAACACATTTTGATATTTATAAGACACCAAAACATTATTACATGAAATTTTGATTAGTAATTAACTTGAATCTTTTGAATAAAAGTTGATGTATAAAGTGCAACTTCCTGATTTTAAACTTCCTTGGGGAAAGTTATCAGTACTGCAGCTGTACATGTAGGATTTTTGTTATAGACTTTAGCAATCAAACAAATGCCAACTCAGACTTCAGCCATCTGTAGTAAAAATGACTGTTCGCTAGTGTGAGAGTGTGGGTTCTACCATCTTAAGAGCCCTAGGAAGAGTAATAGGCCATATTATATATGAGTTTGGATCAGAAGGCTTGGATCAGAAAAGTGTGGATTTCCGTTGACTTTTTTTCAAAGTAAAATTTTTGCTTGAGGAAACATTAGACATTTGTACCACTTGAGGGTCTCTGTTGCCTCAACAAAAAAAACCATCAGAATTGGAATATCTAAAAGAAAACTGAAAGGCACCCTCTAATAGTTTTAATCCCAAGGTATGTTTCGACTGCACGATTTCTTTAAAGAACCAGGGAGTTCATGTTTCTATTTTTATTTCTTTAAAGAACCAGGGAGTTCATGTTTCTATTTTTTTTATTTATGCTGACACCTAAAAATACACTTTAAAGCAAGTCTAAAACTGAAGATGTGAGGGCCAGTTTGTGAAACAAAATCCTGTCAAATTTATGAAGTAAGTATGGCGTTGTTTGATGTGCCTCTGTTTTGTATAGTGCATCTGCATTGGGGTGAGGGAGGTCAAATCTGGTGTTCTACTGAAGGTTCAATACTCTATACAAGGCAATAAGGGTGCTTAAAGGTAGTTAAATAAATCTAGCGATTTAAAGCTACGTTGGTTTATGCTGCTGGTTGAGTCGATCATCAGCTCCAACCTCATTCTCTTAAATTCAGAATTTAATCTTATGGATTTTGCGTCAGGCTGTGCTCTCCTCCGACAGAAGCCGGATTCCTTTGTTGACCTCTGAATTCCAGTGGCCTACCTGTCCACCCTCCAACAGATCGCTGTTCTTTAACTCAAACCTGGAAAGAGAAGATGAAACAAGAACTGGACAATCAGACACCTGCAAAGATCCAAAACTAATCACTTACTTTCCTTTGCTTACTTCTCCTCTTAGTGATCTTCTGGAACTCGGTCCTAAGAATCCACCAAACATCACCTTTGTACATTCTCATAAACAAACTGTGCATTACATCAGCTGTGTCATCAGTAATTGCTTCCTACACTAGAGTCTGACTTTAATAGCCATGACATGGAGGGGTCAGATCAGAGGTAGACTATAAAATATATCATTCAGAACATGGGCTTTGACGCGGATGCAACGCCACCAGCCCAACAAACCCTGACAGGTTTGCAGAGTGGGAAGACGATTTCTTGTTTAATTAAGTCCCAAAGTCCATTGTGGAATAAATAACAGAAAGCCTCGGCGCCCCTCATGACATAGGCTTCTCCCTTTAAACCTTAGTGAAAAAGCAACTGAAAAGGCTGGAAATAAACTGAGAAGACTTTTAAATGCAACAGTCGAAGCACACTTTCATCTGCTTTCTTCAGGCCTTCTTTGTTGTGAGAAAACTTTTACGGTTCGAAAAGGGCAGTTAGCATTAATAATGTAACATTTTTAACAGGGCTAACTGGCATTAGGTTTTGCCATGAAAATTGTCCTTATTTCTGTCTTCTACCAAGAACTGTTAGAGTCTTGAAACATGTAGTCTTTTTGAGTAAATTTATTAGTTTTATTAACATCTTCTCATATAAACAAACTGTAAACATAAAGTCAACAAATCCAAGCTTTAGCATTAGCTTACAATAGCTAAGGCTCATTTGTAACAGATTACAACAGTTTTTCTCCCAAAATATATTTGCCAGCCTGTTTATGATTAATTCTTAGTAAAAAGCGGAATGTTCACATTTTTTTCCAATTTTAGAGATAAATTTGAATTCAATTCAATTCAGTTTAATTCAGTTCAAAAATGCTTTATTAATTCCAGAGGGAAATTAAATGTTGTTGGAACTCATATTATCCAAGGTTCTTTGAAGAGTTGTTGCAGATGCTGATAGCTGTGGATCTCCTGTAGCAGTCTGTATTACAGCTGTTCTGAAGAAACCTCTAACTGAAGACACTCTGTTGTTGTGTAACAGCCTCATGCAGAGGATGCTCAGGATTGTTCATAATTTTCTTGATTTAATGAAGGATCCATCTTTGCAAAACAACTACCAGATAATCACCTTCTTTATCAGGTTATTTAGCCTTTTTAAGTCCCTGGTTCTGTGATGGTAAACTGGTCTCCATTATCACCGTTTGCTGCATTTTGTTTAAATTCAACAAACAATGAGCTTCAACAGAACATTGTAGCAACAGTAAAATTACGGCTCCACCAAGTCACCAGCCCCACATAGATGTTACCATTACTGCATCATAACCTAATTCGGCTGCAGAGTATTATAACAACACTCTTAGCCTTAACTGCATCCAGCTTTAGCAGCATTTGTTAAATCATGGCAGTTGTCATGAGTTAGCATTACACTGTTGCACGACATAAAGCTTTTCAACATTTACAAATTTACAAGTTGGTGCTACTTCATCATTCACCTCACCTGAGTATCCTTTAGGAAACAATTCCCACTCACAGTTACTATTTTCCCATTTAAAGAATCAGTGTACTTAAGCAAAACTCTGCTGCCATCTTAATCCCTCAGCGTTGTTGTGAACTCTTCGCTCAAATATGGACATCATCTTCATTAGGGATCCGATGAGCTTCCTCAGTCTGCTTGCTGTGATGCATGGATTAGTGGGAGAAAGGGGTAAAGAGCCCATCACAGAGCTAATCTCCCACTCATGTCCACAGACACAGAGCTCCTGGACCTCCTGTCCTGGTGTGAGCGCCTCACTCAGCCCAGGAGTTTAGATTTCTATGTCGACAGGCCTGATTTGCCCCGTCTTATTCTCCCGCACCCACACCTCTCTGTCTTTGATTGGGTCCACACACTGCAGGAGCTTGTCCACTGGCTCCATAGTCTGGAAGAAACAAAACGGCTGTTAACCGAGATATATGGTAATATGATGCTCCTCTTTGAGCAGATGACATTTATTTTTGCACAAGTGTGGGGAAATGGCTCGTTGCTTCCCTCTGCTGGTGTTAAGCATATAATGCAGGGTGTCGCTTCAATAATAACATTTTAAAAATCAGAATAAAATACCTTAAGGTTTGTGGTTCCAATGTGGAAAAACTAGGAAAAAAGCTCAAAGAGTTTGAACACTTCTGCAGGCCACTGTATGTTGTACTCACACTTTGGTTGAACATGTCTGTCTCGTGGCGAAGAGTTGTGTACTGACAGAGGTGCTGCCTGATCATCTCCACCCGCTCCACCTCCAGTCTCTCCAGCTCCTGATGAGGACAGCACAAAGACACCTGAGCCTCTATTTCAAACAGCCCCACTGCACAAACTCTCTCTTCACAAACGGGTGTGTCCTTACCAGGCTGGTGGTGACCATCTCCTCAAACCACTTGGACTGAGACTGGTTATACAGGTCGACACAGCGCATCAGATCATCTCCTGTTGGAAGGGGAGGGAGGAAACTGATCAGAGGAGTTCATTCATGAAATACTATATTCAGCACTGGGAGTGTTACATGTAACACAAAACGCCCAGCAGGTGGTGTCACACAACAAATGTTCCTCCAGGCCTGGGGTTGCAATCTGTCACACTGTTGCACAGACTGTTGCACAGAAGCAGCTCAAATTCTCAGCTCAAATTGTTCCAAAGCACAGCAGAGGATCTGCACTGATAATAGATTTCATTATGGTAGTGTATAAAAAGCTAATGACATTTCTTGCATCCTGCTGACAACAAAAACAAGCACTCATCATGAGGGAGATTAGATCAGGGAGGAAATGATGCTGGTCAATATCTTCTGACTTCAGTGTTAGCTCACGTTGTCTTTAAATGAAAGCTTCCTGAAGAACCAACACAGTAGGGGCACCATGGTAACTGACTGTAAACATGTCCACAACAAACTACTTTTTAGTATGCTTTTAAACCTCAGTATAGCTCTTATTTAACTCACTGTAAGAAAGTCTGTACCACCCTCCTTTGAGTTTTATTGGTGTTTGGATCATGAGTTAGAAAGAAATACAAGTCAGATAAGAAACAAAATGTCACATTGCACCGGAGATGTGATTGGAATCAGCTGTTTTTTCTGTAAAAACAACAACAAAAAAACAAAATCACATTTTTCAGATCAGTGGAGGCACTATACATAAATGCTAGTAGATCATGGCAGCAACATTCTTTGGTGTGGACGCTGTTGCTGATAGTGGATGAGTCAAATGGCCATTTTTCCACAAGCACCTAGCAGCGCCGCTCAACTCGGCTCTACTCTACCCAGTTTGGGTGGTTTTCCACTCCAGTTGAGTAACAGCTCTAGTGGGTGGAGTCGTCATACACTTGGACTGTTCCAGAGTCCGAAAATTAGAGCGACGTGATCTGTACAAACACAACCCAACAATGGAGGACATGGAAGCCGTGTTGCTCAGTCTGTGGCTTTTTGTTGGACTCATTCGCTGTTGTGAGTTTCTACAAATGACAGGTGGGATTATTGAAAGGGAGTCGCTCTTGTGATGAAACCAATGACTTCCACCCCCTAGCCGATCCATGACCGACAGTCTTCTGACGTTGTGTTTTCAGGCTGACTTGTTTGGAACCTCAGCTAAGTAGGTTCTGAAAAAGGGGCTGGTACTGTGTAACCGTTACTCGTTTAAAACCATTTTTAATCGCGTACAGCCGTGCTGAATAGGTGCTAATGGAAAAGGGCCAAAAGTTATGTATATTAGCACCAGTCCTTACTGGTGCTAATATACATTAGCACCAGTAATGGTGCTAATGTATATCCTCTGATTTTAAAATGAAATCAGAGGAAGCACAGCTTTTGTAAACAACCTATAGGAAAACTGTATTTTCATCTTTATCTTCATTCAGGCTGTGAAAGAGAGGGAGAGTGAGAAAGACAGGATTTTCAGCAGATACCAGGAAGGCTCAGTTTAGAACAGCAAAGTTGCTTTGTTCTGTGCTTTTGAAGCACGGTGTTAGAAGGGTGATTATTTCAGTTTTTATTTTTTTAGACATAGAACCTGTTGATTTTGCAGTCATTGCATTGCCACATATCTCCAAAAAGCAAATAAATAAATACATAAATAAAAGTGTTCAATGGCCCAGTCAAAGTCCAGAGTTTGTATGAACTCAGCAGTCTTTCAATCAATCAAATACCAGCAAAGCAGAGGAGGAGTAATGTTCAAAAGGAAAGTAGGGCAGATGTCTTCAGCAAAAATGTGGGAGACTGATGAAAATAATCACAGAAGATGATAGTTTCAAGGGTTTCTTTCAAAAGTGGAACTATATACTACTGAATTATGGTGCATATTCAGCTATTCACACTATTTTTTTCTTTGCCTTTTTCCTCAATAAAAACGCCTAACTTTGTGTTTTTCAACTGCAGCTGTGTTTGACTAATCTTAAGGTCTGAAGCAGACTTTTTTTTAAACAAACGATAATGTCGAACCTCAGAACTGACTTGGTACTTGTCTATAACTACAAGTTAGAATTTACAAGTTTATTTTTGGAGCTCAGTCAAGTTCTTTAGGTTTCATTTTTTTTTGTGCAATCTTCTTTCACACACGAAACTAAACTTTGGTTCTGTGTTTGTCATTACAGTTTGTGTTCTAGTTCCTGAAGCACAGTTTGCAGTCAACAGGATCTTCTGAAAGAGAATGAGCTTCTGTGAAAAGAAACAAGAACAATAACCTCAAAGAATCTACTAACAGTTATTTTTCAGATAAAAACTTCCCTTTAATACAATGATAATATAATGACTGTGCTAAAATGTAATGAAAATGACTTTATCATGAGCAAACAGATGCCAAGCTTTAGCTGTTTTGGTCTGAGTTTCCTATCTGCTTTTTGCATTCTGTTGTCTCCTTGCTGCATAAGGAGCAGGCAGGAGGACTGACTGGGATGGAGCGTTCCTTCTTCCATGTGACAGCATGTGGTCCTGCCTGCTTGACTCATAACGTCATCGTCTGGCTGAGGGTTTGCCTCTGCTTGCATTTAACTATGCACATTCCTGAGGTATCACACCTATTAAACATGAAAAACCACTGTACCAATGCTTGTGAACTTTGGGGCCTTCTAAGCTTTTACTTTTGTTGTGGCAGAAAATACTCAGCTAACTCTATTCCAGTATGGAGTCCAGCTGAAATCACTATTTAGCTAAAGGGCATACAAGTCTCCAACTATTATTAAATTGCTTTAAAATGACAGGTACAGATGCAGTGAGAGAAGTTTCATGATGTCTCCAACTGTCAAGGTCCTGAGGTGGTTTGGTGCTATTTTATTGTCTGCTTAACTCTCAAGCTCTGTGGTGCTTAGTAGGTTGTATGGGCATGGGATGACCTGGGTTCGGCTCCTAAGCAACATCAGGCAACGACTGTAAAAGATCTGGGAGGAACATGCTGCCGCTTCCAGTTGGTCAACAAGATGCGGTAAAGCTACACACTTGTCCTGTGAATTGGTACCCTTTGAGTCTCCTTCGTCTTCTATTGCCTTCCAGAGACTCCTGTGTTTGCTCTACCTTGAGAAGATTGCTGATTCACCTTCAACTTGATAACATCTCACTAATTCATGCACTTCATAGAACTTCAACAGACTGCAATCTAAATAATTTTCTTCATTGTGCAATAAAAATGTTATACCTTTATGTGCTTTCCCAGAGTGTTTCTGCATGTGGGATTAAAAAAAAAAAAAAAAAAAAAAAACCTAAACCAAACATGATGCCAACAAGCTCCATTGTATTGCCACCAGTGCAGAGCTTGTGCTGGTGGCAGGTGGTTGCAGGTGCTTTTCCATGCAAATAACTGGAAGGACTTTTGGACAATAGCATTGTGACAAGAAGGGTGTATGTCCATGATTATTCGTTGACTGAACTGTGCCAGGCAGCACCATCAAGGCTCTGAAGAGTGAAACACACTGTTTTGTCTTAAATATTAAACAGTCTGTTTTGGTAACTGCTTCCATTAGGTAATATGATTCAGAGACCCACTGTCTTGTACGCTGTGCAAAGGCTTAACTCTGAAGAAAATCCCTCAACTCTCCATTACAATATTGGGTTTCAGTGGTACCCTTATATACCACAATAACCTCCATTGCTAATTTTTGCAAGGGATACTCAAATATCATAGTAATAAGCTGATAATATTGTTGCTTAATCGCTATGCCTACACCGACGGTTCACTCATGTCAAATGCTTGAAGTGACTCACATTGTGGCAGATCTGGCCCTCTCTTCTGACTAATCCAGGTAATAATCATCTCATCACTAGGGGGAGCTCACAGACTATGTGGAGAGAGCTGAATTTTTATTCCCAAAAGCTCAGTCGGTCATTAGATGGTAATTTAGGTGGTAAAATAGTAACTTATTCCACCTTAGCGCAGTGACTCACTGTACATTTAACACATTTTATTCCAAAACCCACGAACCCAAGAATTAACTTAGTGGGCTGGATGTTTTTGGCTATCAGATAATTAATGGTTGTGCAGCATGTGGGAGTGCACCTCCCCCCTTTCCCTTCCTCCCCTGGGGTAATAAAGCCAGTTTGCACCCACACCTCTCAGTCTGGTGTGAACAGACTGATGGAGCAGAAAATGTTTCTGTTTCCAGCCTTCATTTTGCTTCTGCTACCACCCCTGCTTTAAAAATAATAAATAACTTTTGTTTTTTAAATCCCAATGTGGCTCTCAGCTCCAATAAAGTGCACGACTTGTTTAAAAACAGACCAACACAGCAAGTCGGTTCACAGACAGTCTCAAGTGGCCGATCCAATGAGGGGCTGAAAAAACAGCAGAGGAGGGTTCAGATGTAATTTCCTTTAAGATAATTATTACCAGGGATTAACTGCGACTCCAAGGGATTTTATAGGGTTGTTAAATATTAAAGGAATGTAAGATGGCTTTCACCATGTTTGCTCTTGCTCTTTCATGAAATCAGAATACACTGTGCTTTATTCAGTTTACCTTACCAGCTGATTCAGTTTATTTTACCTATTTACCAAACAATTTACCTTGTAGGAAGATCAAAGAGAAGAAAAATCGTCAACTTTCAAAATGATGAGTGCACTCTGTAAACCGAAATATTAGAGATGCACCTTGAAATGTGCAGCTGGACCAACAATGACTGGTGACCTGACAGTCGGAACCTCATGAATCCAATCTTTTTTCAGTCAGTGAACGCTCTATACCTACCTACAGTAAGTACAAGTTTGTACTTACTGTAGGAACAGACTAACATCAACACTAACATCAACACTCTTCAGTGGTGAAGTCGGATCAGTGAGGTGTTGAAAACGATGTCAAAAAAAACACATGAAAGGTGGGAGAAGGTATTTAAAAGGCAACTATTTTCTACTATGTCTGTTGTTCATTCAAAGATGAAGACTTCAGCAGACAGGAAGTTACTCTTCTATCCTTGAGAGCTGATCACAGTCATGCTGTATTTGTTTAGACTGATGTCTAACCCAAGCACGTTCTAGTTGCAAGTCAAAAAACATGGGAGGGATTGGCTATTTGTTTTAATGCTAACTGCCGTTAGCATTGCAAGTAGATAATAATGATCCATTTCATGTATTCAAACACTACAGGAACGTGTTCACTAAGGCTCCGTGATATCCATTAAGTTGTGTTACAACTAAATGTTCAGGAGAACATTCAGTTGTAATACAATGGCCCAACATAATGATGACCATACTGATTATGTTCAACCCACATTTTTTCTCTTCAGTTCTTCATCATAATGTTCTTACACTATCACTGAACTCTGCACCTCTAAAAATATACATCCAGTATGGACGTTTAAGAAAGGAAAACTCAGTTCTACAGGCCAGATTTATTATTGGCATTCAAAATATGCACACATTGCAACAGAAATATTATATTCTACACAAAAAAAGAGAATGGAGCTCCAACTTTAAAAAATTCTGTTAATTGAATAAAGTTTGTCAAACTTACTTAATTTACATTTGTTAAACTTGACAACTTAAAAAACTTAGTGAATTAATTTGGATAAACTTGTGATCAATTAGTGCAATATATTTTTCAGTGTTCCAATTATTGTATCCAAACAATCTTTTACAATAGTGGCATGATGCAATGTACTATGTAGCTTTAATTGTGTATGTGAGACATTGGGTTAATATAACACAAACTGTATATGTACGGCCCTTATACTGGATACAAAACTTGCTGCTCCTCGGGGAGTTCCAACTTTCTCAGTCTGAATTGTGACTCTGGAGTACAAAGAGAAGGCACCGGAAGAACTTCTTGTATAAGATTGTAAGGAAGGTTTAAAATGTGAACTTTGCAATCACTTTGATTTTGTTTGCTTGCCAGAAAAAGAGCTGGAATGGCTCAGTCAAAGTTTTACAAAACAGGAGAGCAGAACTTTGCCACTGATCTGTAATCGATTCATGTCCGCTAAATACACACATTAACAACAGAAGAATGTTGAAATAACACCCTAATCACTGGCACTCTTTATTGGAAGTTATTTATAGATTGATGTCAAATGAAACCAATTTATATTTTCTTTAGTCAAATTAATGAAGTTGATTTAACAGGCTAGTTTAAGAAAGTGGCTAACTCTGAACAAATTCATTGTTTGCAGAAGATTCTGAAACCCAGCTATGGATAGATTTATATTTTTTATGTCTGCAGTTTTTTTTTACACAGTTTCACAATTTCCTGAGAATAATTCTAAAGGTTTCTATTGTGCTCTAGCAGTTTGAAGACTAGGCAAGCTTTATGCAAACCTTTAAAAAGAAAAGATCTAAAAAAGTGCATATATTCCGTAGTAGGCTTATCATCAGAACAACACCGGTCAGGATTAACCAGCCTCGGTGATCACAGCAGACGTGCAGCAAAAATAAGCAGCGGTGCTCTGGCCGAGCTAAAACAACAAACACCTGCGTGGAACCCCGACCCCAGAATGACCTTTGCTCTGACCTGCTTGTGTGGATTTCCTGCGAGCCTTCTTGATCTCCTCCTCAGTCTTGTTGCTGAGCTTGCTCTCCATCTGCTGGGTCTTTAACTCCAGCTCCTTCTGTCTGTCAGCCAGAGCTTTACGGGCCTGAGCGAGATCAAAACGCTCCGATCAGAAAGCAACAAAACAAAGGGAAAACTTAGAGAGAACCAAGTCCTCTTGAATGGGTCTTTTCTTTAAACAGGGGCCTGCAGGTTCTTGGGAACTGTGATAAAACTGTGCTTTTATCATAATGTCACAGCCTATTTCCATCCATCAGTAATAATGCAGTCTTTGACCAACTTTTAGTATCCACTTGGAGTTAAAGTGCTCTTATGACTGCTAATGCTGCTAGTGGCTCACTTTTTCTGTCAGTTTTAAATATGCAAGAGTCTGGCAGATGGATTTATCTGAGTGACGTGCTCTGATCAGATGACAGATGATGTGAGACAGATTTGTGGGTGCCTTCAGGCGGCAGACAGTTGCTTTTTATCATACTGATGAAAAAAGATGCTGCTTGGGGAAGACGTGTGGATTTTTTTTTTTTATCAGTGGCCTTACGGCTTCAGGAATTCTACTGCAGCTAGACTGAGCTGAGCCCCATAAGAGGTTCGGGGCTGGTCTCACCTTCTCCACGGCTGCGTAGCGACCGACGAGCTGCTTCCGGAGGTCGGCGATGTGGTGGTCAAACCTCTTCATGTCCTTCTTAAAGTTCTCTCTGAATGTCAGGAAAGGTTTTTCCACTTCACTCTGGAGCTGCTCAGAAAACAAACCAGAGATCAGTACATCGAAAGAACCTACAAGAGAACTTTTTATGAGTTTCTTTTGTCATTGGGAACACCTGAGAAGGGGGGCAAGCATGAAAACTGTCACACATATGACAGATTCTTTAAAACACATCTTGAAGTCATTCAAGCCACAAACTGTCACTGCTTGGAGAGACCATGAACTCATAAAAGAAAGAAACGCAGGCACCCCATGCCCGCCCACCCAGACTGCTGCAGAAATATCCAGCAATGTGAATGAAATGCTGCCACTGGACAGCAGACCATAGAGCAGGGCTTTTCAGGGCTTTTGTCACATGGGCCAAAATTGTCAAGTCAAAAGGACTCGCGGGCCAAAAACATAAGGGAAAAAAAGGAAAAGAAAAAAAGAAGAAAAAACAAAATATTGTGATTTTTTTTTTTTTTTTACTTGATCAACAATAAACTAAGAACAAATAATTTATTTAAATGAGTAGTCAATTTTTTGAATTTGCATCATTCTTTAACTGCAGTCGTGGGCCAAACTAAATGAGTCCACAGGGTGCACTTTGGACACCCCTGCCACAGACATTATCCTGCTGTTATTATAAACAAAATCCCTTTCTGATCCTGAAAAATGTCTTTCTAATGCACAGATTTAAGCTCATACCTATTTCTATGCATTCACAATCCAAATACAGATGCATAAATTCATAGGAGACATCCACAGATAAGGCTTTACTGCACAACCCTTTTCCTGCTTGAGTGATTGCTATTTTCCTTCTATGGACATTTTCAAACTCATTAAACTTCATTATGAATTCCATCCTAAATTCCTCTTATCGGGTTTGTGTTTTTATAATTTTCCTGGCCTGTCCATTTTGTTACCGTTAATCTACCATCAGTTATTTCCTCCCTTTTGTAGACTAAATCGACTGTGACACTGCAAAGCAACCAGACCCACCATGCTGTTCCTCTAAGCCACCAGGACAGGAGTTACTGTAACTGCTATGTTATGTCCAGTCGGTGAAAGGACCATACCTGTGCTGCAGGTTCCTTGATGGAGAGCGTAGTTTTAATTCCAGCAAAAACAGCACAGCACATTACAGAATCTGTTCCTGACATATATTTATATTTTACTTCAGTCTAAAAACACTGTTCATTGACGGATTTGCATATGTTTTCAGGTTTTATGCATTTATTTTACAGAGGAACAAGTTTCCATCACAAGTTTTCATCACTGGATTAAATTGGCGCATCAGTATTTGAGATTCTTATGTATTGATGCTTTTCCCAAGACAGTCGAGAATTAAAAGCTTAGGCTTTGAATCAAAAGAGGATATGATCTCAACCCCTGCTTGCATACGAAAATAAACCAAAAACCTTAATTAGCTGCATGCTCTTGAGGAGCTTTCCACATTATATCGTCATCCTCTCTCACTGAGCTCGTGAGGATGATAAATCCAAACTACAGACTTATCCAAACTGCTCTGTTTCCTTTTCCTGATTCCTGAGCATACAGAGTGTTTAAGTAAACAGCTCAGCTTCCAGCACCACCAATGTGACAAGATCATGTCGGTTTTTAATGTTTACAGCAAGCGCATCACTCGGTTTAATGATCCTAATAAGCAACGTGGCGTTCTGCCCCAGCTGTCAGCCATGAATAAGAAGTGCAGCTTCTTCCTGTAGTCACACTGGAACCCATCATTCAAAGATCATTTCCACTCAAATCCTTCCTGTCTCCTCTGAGAATCTGGAAGAATGCCGCACATCTGTGCATCTCTGGAGCATAACATCAGCGAAGACAGTTTTCTGCATCTCTCTTCTCTCCTGCTTCATCTCCAATTAATCAAACGTGAAAAGTAAATTAGGACATATGTTTACATACTTAAAGGCTTTTCAACGGACTGTCAGTGGCATATTTTCTGAAATGATCCCTCTTATTTGCAGATATACTTGCTCAAACTTTGTCCTCATATTTAAGGTTGGCCTGAACTGATAAAAAAAAACAAAAACAAAAAAACACAATCCAGACTCATTTGTACAATCAGCAATAAGTCTGTTTCCATGGTCACAGACAAAGGAGGACATTGAAATATATAATAGAGATGGTGACAAGCTGTTAAGAGAATTGTGTGTCGTGAAATGAGGAAAAGTGATTCGCTGACTACAGGACGGGTTGGTTTCTCACTGATTTTAGCACACTACAAACCTAACCTGTATGACGTCAGGATTTTATGTGATGGTACAACATGTAGTAGTGCAGTTATTGTGTAACGTTTATTACTGATATTAATCTGAAAAGTGGGGTGTAGATCTGTATTCAGCCCCCTTTACTCTAGTATCCAAGAGAAAAATTCAGCGCAACCAATTGCCTTCAATACCTGTCTAATTAGTTAATAGACTCCACCTGAGTGCGATTTAATCTCAGAGTCTGGGGAGACAGATGGATCTAAATAACTGGTGATCCTAGAAAAAGAACTGTTGGAACAACTGAATATTTGAGATCGGGGATGCGGTTCCCCCTCCAGTAGGACAATAACTCTACAAATACAGGAGGACATGCTGTGGAATGGTTAAATCAAAGCATATTGATGTGTTGGAATGGCCTAGTCAAAGTCCAAATCTAAATCTATCAAGAATCTGTGGCAAGTTTTGAAAACTGCTGTTCACAGACACTCTCTATCCAATCTGACAGACCTTGAGCTATGTTGAAAAGAATAAAAGGACAAAGATTTATCTCTAGAGTTCCAAAGCTGGTAGAGAGTTCTAGCTATTGCCGACAAAAGATTCAGGTGAGGACCCCACACTTCCTTCCTCCTCAGAGCACTCATCAGCACTAATTTTTAGCCTCAGATCTAAATATCAGGAAACTGCAGTAAAGCAAATTACCTTTGAAGAGAACTTTAGATGAACCTCGGCTTCGTCTGCCAGGCTCTTCTTCAGCTGGGCCCATGCCTCCCCCAAAGTTCTAGAAACAGATAAGTTAGAAAAACATAAGTTGTAAATACCTTCATCAAAATGAGGCCACATGATTTATTAAGCAAGATGAAACGGGGGAGCACTGTCATGACAATAGGCGCAGGTATGAGGAGACGAGGGAGCTCCTGACACACACGCTCACTCACACATACTGTCAACCATGCACAAATGGAGCCCAGGAGCACCATTGCAAAAGTTCATTCACACACAAGCAGCCGATGAATCAAGAGAGCTAAACTGAGGTCCACAAGGAGTTCAACAGACTATTAGGACGCATGAGATATCAGATATCCACGTCTCCTCTCAGCTATGATCTCAACACAGCCGGGAGACACTCATCGTTTGTCTTTTTAATAATCCAGACGTTAGGTTTGCCTGAGAAAAAACAAAAACGGGGGGCGGCTGGATGACCCTTTTGTTATTCATTAAACTGAGGACTGTAAAAGCATCAGCCAGCAGCCAGTTGGTGAGAGGCACGAGGCCCTGGGATCCAGGACCAACGGTCTTTACGGGTGAGCGGCTCACTTCAAAGCCTCGGTGTGAATGGAAGACATGCGTGGAATTCTCTCACTCTGACATCCAACACATTCCTGACGCTGACTAGGGAAAGCCTGGCACCTGCAGGGCTATGTCCTCCAACATCCAGAGCTGCTAAAACCCCATTTAGTTCATTTCACAGCTTATGCTTCCAAACAGTGACCAACTGAAAAAAAAAAAAAAAGGCCAGAAATCATCTGTCTCATAATAAGCGCAGGAAATGTATCCTCCCATCTAGCAACTCAAAGCCATAATGGCTATACTATACCGCATAATCTTCGAGGTTCAACCTAAAATTTTAGAGTAAAGATATCACCACAAAACAACCACATGAAATAATCACCATGATCAAAGATGAGTTGTTATTCTTTTTTTTTTTTTATTTATTTAAATACATTTAACCCTCTAAACCTGGAGCTCATAAGAGAACTTTTACTATTTGGATTTTTGCATCGCCTTCCAGGCATACAGTCACAAAATAATTGCATGGCTTCTGCATTCACAACGCAGGAGCAAAACCTGTTTCGCCAAGTCCGTCTTAATTCACAAAGTTTCCTTCTCAAATTCTGCATCATCTCTCTCTCTGCTGACTGTGTGTCCCTGTTTAGATAAACATGTGCTGATATTTGCTTAGTGAATCAGACACAGAGAAGATGTGCGAAAACTAAGCGACTACCACAGGAATGTCTATATAACTCATTGACACGGAATCCCACTCCCCACAGAGAAATCCATGTTTACATAGTATAACATTTACAGTCAGATGAATGTTGGCTGTATAAACAGTATGCTACAAATGAAAGATGATATGGCTTAAACTGATGATCTTACAGTGGTTTGCTTTAAACCAAAACAGTTGTAGGGATGTTAGACACAGCCACCATGGTGGAACAAAGAAAATGACCAAAAGAACCTTTTTTTCAACAAGCAACACTCAAACTTTTTCAGGAAACCTTTAAATAACTCACAGTTGGTGGGTGGCAGAGTGGGAAGCATTAAACAAAATGTAAAATTGTTTCATATGGCAAAAAGCCCAATTAGAGTCTAGAGCAGGGGTCGACAATTGACTTTAAATGAACCCCTTCATAAGACCCTCCTTACTGGCTTAATATCTTTGAGATGATAAAGAACTGAGCAATGTTGGAAGCAGCTTTTCTTTGTGTTTTCATGGCTTTTTTCATAAATAGAGAATAAATCAAGGAATGTTTTCTTTTTCTGAACATTTTTTAATCAGTACTATGTGCTTTTTTGACATGTTTTTTTTTTCATTAACTATATTAATACTTTTTGTAAAAGTTTGATGTTTTTCTGTGTTCTATAACCTTCTAGAAATATAACGGTGGCTCTGTCATCTAAAGCTTAAGAAAATTCCTGATGTTTTCTTTCTTTTGTAACAGAGCAGTTTACAGATCTAAACTAACAATATTTAGCTCTCTGGATAGTCCACAGTGCAATCACGTACAACTCTTTTTTAACTCATGTTTCTGTGGGTGTATCAAAAGTCAACAACTGCAATGTTAAAATCTTTTTTGCATTAGATCAATGAATAAAATAAAACAGAATCTTCATCATTCACATTTCAATATTTTATATATAACTGCATTTTTTGTCTATTTTTATGCTTTTATATATATATATATATATATATATATATATATATATATATATATATATATATATATATATATATATATATATATATATATATATATATATATAAAGGGAATATAGTGAAAGCATGGGGAATATCTGGAAAAAAGATTATCATTCATGTGTGTTGTTGAGAAGAAAACATTTTTTCAGCTTGACTGATTCTGGCCAGTCCAAGCTCAGAAATCTGATCTTTTTCTAATCAGTGAATGCCCCATCCACCAAACTACCAGGTCCCATTGATAAAAGCCCTTCTTCAGTGTAGATGCTGTTATTAAGCAAAGACCCACAGTTAGCTATTTGCCATATGAGAGAGATGTTTAAAAATGAAGTCTGAGGAAGCTCAGAGATGTAAAAAGCTATTCAACAGGAAACCAAAGTTTGTATGGTTTTTTTTTTTTTTTTTTTGGAAATTACATGATTGTTTCAGGCTGTAGTGTTTCAATCTTTCACAAGACATGGTGAAAATTAGAGAAAAGACACAATTTAAGAATACGACAAAGCCTTTTAACAAAATGATGGCGATATGAGGTTTTGCTCCAAACCTTTGTTTAAAACTGTATAACTGTGTTGCATTTCTATTGCATGTCAAACATGTGAAGAGGCCATTTTATTTACTGGAGCAAGTCCAGGGTTAAAGAATAAATGTGGTTTAAATGAAATTGATGGAAAATACAAAGTAACTAACAGAAAAACACATAATTTTTGTGTCTTCTGATTCAAAGCTGTAAAAGCTTAGTGCCACTTCAAATATTACTCAGACTCAGTAAACTGGATCTGTCATATATCCACAGTCTTACATTTCCCTCTGACAGGCAATCCTTTCCAACAACATATTGGATTTCAGGGGGAAAATGATCTCCTGCTGTAGACTCCTTTTACTGAACAAATCTGATACAGAGAAGAATCTGTAGCTTAAGAAAAAATGTCACATGCCTCACAGTCACATCTCAACCAAACAACTGGTAAATTCAGGAATAAACAGACGGCTGGTTCTGGTCGGATCGTAGGAACCAAGTAACAAAACACTGATTGTCCTGTCTAACAACAGAGCCAGCCTGAGGCAAAGCATAATGAAAGTATTGTGCTGCACTTTTGTGGATGTGGGCAGACCGAGCTGGCTGGCATAATCTGGATTCTGTTAAGGACAGTTCCAAGCCACTCTCTATCACCATATTAATATGAAGAGGAGTTAGCTTACATGTATGTTCAGCAAACCCTGCAGGGGAGGGTAAGCCTTGTTAAACCTCACTAAATTAAGCCCTCACTTCCAGTTTCCCTCCTTTCTTCTGATACCACGTTAAGAATGTAAAATTAAATCTATAAATTCAGTGGGGTATGACCTGAGCCAACAAAACATCTGTAAAATTCAAAGGCTAGCAGTTAGCAAGCTAGCTGCCTGTTAGCAATATTAGCAAGTAAATGAAAATATTCACATCGTGCATTTCGTCAAGCAAGTTTTTCCTATATCAGGATTTTAAATAATGTGTTTTTAAAAAGTAAAAACATGTACATCACTTATAACTGCCTTACTGGACAACTGTTGCCAGTAAGGCAATGTATAATTTGTTAAATTCTACATTTAGCATCATTTGTAGAATTTAACAAATTGTTCTATTAAACAGTACAATAGCTCTGGGCGCTTTTGGTTTGATCAAAGAGTAATCTGGCCAAAATGAATATCAGACATTACAGTCAACAGAAATACTGTGCAATATAAAAAATTGCACAATTAATGTACAGTAACAATTAATCATAAGTAGAATACAGATATTTTTATTAATAAAAAAAGACTCATTTATGTAGCTCCAACCAGTGCGTACAAAATGGTGCCACAAATTCACCAACAGGTGAACTGACTCATAGTTCCTGGTAGCAAACTTCTGTCAGAATTAATAAAAACATAAAAGAACATATGCATGGTAGCCCAATAATGACAACAGGATATATAAATGCGAAACATTTGCTGAATGTGACAATTTCGATAGAGATAAAAATTAATTCAGATTTTTCTGAATCTTTTCCTTCAACACAATCTTCCCACCACTCTTTGTAAACTTTAGCATCTCTGTTACTACAAATATACATCCAACATAATCATCAAGGGCAAAAATATTAATGCCATGCTGAGTATCACTTGAAATATCCTATCAACAATTGCATCCAAGCACTCTTATGATTGCAACACTGCACACACATATACTGCAAACACAGCTGGGATTCTATGTGTTATGGTATTTTTTTTTTTTTTTTTTTTTTTTTTTTTTTAATCTTAATTTTATTTAAATCAGCAGCCAAAGTGTCTGGTGAAAGAATCTGAATTTCCCCTACCGCCCTAGAACCCTAACCATAAAACTCCAAAACAACATTTATAAGTTGCTAAATTGCATGGGGCTGGCTTTTCGTTTGTGCATCTGTAAACCAAAAGAGAACTCAAGAGTACTTTTGAAAGTCCCCTAAAACCTGTGCTACTCAGAGCTTTAAGCATGGCACAAAAATGAACCAACTTATGCTGCAGGAGCATTATTCAGACCTCAGGAAATTGTGTCAATCTGTGGAGAAAGTGTCCTTTAAACAGATTACACCACAGCAAGCTGTTTTTACATTGCCAAATGGAATATTCACACATGTACTTATTGACAGTCTCTAAATTTACCACTAAATATAGTGACCATAATGGTTATTTAATTATTGGAACGTTCTAGAACTTACATTTAATCGCACACAGAAAAGATGTGTAGAAAATTAAAGCTAATAACTGGTTCTCAGAGGTGTTTTAGTAAAATATATTGATACACAAACATAGAGTGGTTCAATTACACTAAAAAGGTGTGATTTCAGGGACTGCTGGAGAGCAGTTTCTCATGTTGCTATGCAGGGTCACCCCTTCCTTCTGGAATTTCTTAATAAGACAAGCTAAATAACAAGTGTCACGGTCAGAGTCCACAGCTTCTCATCTTCCATGAGTCGTGTCTCACTCAGCTTCCTGTTACTTTTCCATTTTCCGTGCTCCTTTAGCAGACCAAACAAAGAGCTGCTCTCAGCATGAACCCCCTCTGCTGTCAGACAGGAAAGAAGAGCGGCTGAAAACTTTCTTACACTCTGCAGGATCCTCACAGAGCCCCATCACCACCACATCATACCTCCTTCCATACTCCCTCCTTCCCAAGCGTGGGTTTTTGCCCTTCTCTGCTCAGCTGTAACAGCCATCACAGGTTGCAGGGCTGAGTAAATCAAAGCAGCTGCTGGTTTACAGGAAAGCAGTTCTGCTCCATAGTGGCACCAAAAGGACCTCTGGAACCGCACTCACAACGGGACGCCTTGACTGGTCAGCTACTTGACGGGCTTATTTGCTGTGAAGCAGGCTAACTGTCTGACTAATTTAACATTACTGCAAATTTACACTATACAAAACAACTGTAGCTGAGGTGAAACATTGGTTCACCTCTTTAATGTTTTTTTTGTTTGTTTGTTTTTGTTTTTTTTTTACTACAATGATGTGACAAAATGTTTGCTCACTTACTGGTTTCTTCTGTTTTGTCATACATCTTTATTACAGATATTCATAGAAATTTTAAAAACATCCAAAGACAGTCTGAGTAAAAAGCAAAAAGGAGTTTTCAAATCATGATTTCATTTATTAGGAGAAAAATAGCTATCCAAACAAATGTTAAAATATAATTGCCCCCATTGGTCAACCAGGAATTAGCTGTGATTATTCACATTTTTTGGTTCAATTTTACTAGCCATGCCAAGGCCTGTCTGACCTGTAAAACCAAGAAATCACTTAAATAAAACCGGTCTGACAACATGAAGTAACTTGTAGTAGTAAGGATCTCAAAAAGCAACACATTATGCCCCAATCCCCAGGCAAAAAGTCTGGAAGAAGTTACACAGCTATTTCTAAGGCTTTGGGACTTCCAGTGAACCACAGTGGGAGCCATTATCCACAAATAAAGAAAACCAGGAACAGGAGGGAACCTTTACAGGAGTGAATGGCCTACCAAAATTACTTTCAGAACTAGGACGGAGTCAAGACTGTTTCTTCCAAGACCAAGACCAAGACTGGTTCTTCCAAGACCGAGCCAAATACCGAGGCTGAATGTTTAGAACGTTGACAAATATTCAAAGACATTGTTTTTTGTACACCACAAAATGCAAAAATTAATGAAAAACAGTTAGTTACTCAACCAAAACCACTTCTTGGCATTAAATGATTAAAGGTCATGATAAATTAATACTTCCATCATGAAATGCAGCCATACACTGATACACATTTTCTAAACTGAAATAATTAGCAAACATTGCACAACAGTTGTATGATAAATTTAAAAAACAGTGAGAGATTAGGCTGATAAAGATTTATCATTTTAAAAAAATCTTTCCTCTTATGATCATCTGAATAAAAGCAATTCATCAAAGTATCACATCTTAAAAAAACACATATGCTGGACATATTAATAAATTGTTATGCATTTTAATAATAATATTATTAGTCCATACAGGCACACAAATTGCCTCACAGGGGGGAATTCCAAAACCATGACAGCCAATGCAATCCATGGGATTTACAAAAATCAAGTAGCCAACAAGGATGACACAGGGACAACACGTTACAGGAGCAAAGTGGGAATATTTTATCTAACATGGATTATGACTATAAAACATCAAAGGTAAGACTGTATTTATGTTTTTGCCTTGATGAGCCTTATATTTTCTCTTCATCGGCTGCTGGTTAAGACTTAACGAGCAGTTAAGTGAGTTTTGCACATAGAGCGGTGATGCAGCTTTAGCATCTATTTACATTATCATTATTATTGTTATTATTATTATTACTCAGCTGCTTAGTGTTGAAGCTGGGTGTTGTGCATATTTTTTTGCATTACTACTTACTTCTCCTGTGTCTGGTGTAGATGTCTAGTAAAACTAGATGTTGTCCCGCTCACTTGGCATATCGTTAACTGTGGCGGTGGACAAAACTTACAGGTGGCCCAGTGTTTTTGCTTTCCCCTTTACTTTCCTGTCTTAAAATTCTTCATTTTTAAAAAGCAGATTTCATAATTTTCTGTAGTTAGATGCAGGTGCTTGTTCAGCAAAAGCTAGACCACACAGCATGTGAATAAGCAGATGCGCTCTTTTAAATCAAAGGACCAAATGCTGTCTGGTTTTGTAAAAAATATTTTCTGAGATGGTGGGATGCAGCTGCGCTCTGATCACTGCTTTTAATTCATACTGTTGTGCATCTGCTGGTGAAGATACAAGGAAGGTAAGATTTTGTAATTTTGACAAAAACTATTTAGTCTCAAACCGATTTTGACCCAATTTGTCAAACGAGACCAAGACCAAGGCATCACAAAATAACCCTAATTTCAAGAAAAGTTTGTACCAACTGTCGAACATGACAGCGATAGAGTGGTGGTCTTATGCTGCTTCCGAACCTTAACAACTCCATTATTCATAAAACTATGAATTTTTACCACTGGCAGAAAATTCTGAAGAAGAATCCCTGGCCGACAGTTTGTGACCTTACAAGCTCAAGAATATTTTGGTTTAAACAGCACAACAATAATCCAAAGCACATGAGCTAGTCCACCTATGAAAGCTCAAAAAAACCTAAACAAAGGTTTCTAGTGGTCTAGTCAAAGTCTGTACCTAAATTAAACTACTTTTTTAAGCAGTTTATTGTTGAAAATCCTCCTATGTGACTAAATTTAAAAAATTCTGCAAGAAGAAGGTTGGCAAAGGGTGGCACAATCAGTTATTGGGTTTTCGGGGAAATCACTGGCACACATAGGCCAGGCTGGTTCGGCTGTTTTTCCTTAATGAATGAAATCACTTTAAAATGAAAGTTTTGTGCTCAGTGTGAGATTCTCATGGCATAATCATGAGTAAAAATACCATTTTTACATTATCACTTTATCAACACAATGATTTACAACAAAACTAGAACATGATCTAATTGTTTTCATTTAAAATGGTGTTCTGAGCAATTCACAGCTTCCAAACTGTACTTTAAGAAAGTTTTAGCCTAATAAGATGGTGGCACTCTTTTAGTTTCCATGCACTGACTGCCCGAGATCTCTGCAACTGGAAATATTTCCAAAAAGCCTAATTTATATTTTCTGTAAGTATGAGAAAAAAGTATCAGGCTTATTTCAGCCAGCTGACCAGTAGTGTGCAACAACAGCTGGGGGTAATACAGTGCTGTGTTACTTGATCCTCCATACTGCAATATTTAAGTGCAGTGAATCCAGCACTTTTCATATTTTCTCATTCATCTCATTAAATTAACTTTAAATGTTAAACATATGATCGTAGCCTTGATACACCTTGATATTTGTACCCGGCCATGCTTATATGATGCACTGTAAATTAAAATATTAATTATTGAGCAAATAAACCCACTCTTATGTTGAAAAGAGAGCACAATCCCTTTCAGATCTGATATTCTAAATTATCAGACTCAAACAAGCTGAAAGCATCAGCCCTGCACTGCCATGCTAAATAGGTAGTATGAATGCTAATTTTGGGTTTTGTTAAAGTTCCTCTTTTGAAAAACACCAATTTAAAAAAAAAAAAAAAAAAGTATTTATTAAAGTGTAAGGAGAAATAGAAAAGAGCAACAAATGATCAAGAGATACTGGAGAAATGGCTGACTTTTATGCAATAAACTAAATTTATCTGTGTTCCATGATTTATAAACAGTTTAGTAAAATATTCTGACCTGTAATGTCCCATAGAGGAAATATTCCTTTCTTTAATGCAGTATATTAAAGTAAAAAATATAGAACCTAAAAGTGTGGACTTCAAAGTCTCTGCCTGCTTAAAGTTGCAACAAACTAAGCAAGCAGGCACACTGTCTCTACAATACTGACATGTGTTTCCTAAGAAAATATTCATTTATGCAGCCATGTGTGTGACAGGCTCCTCTGAGACCAATAGGTGGGTGTAGAGATTTTTTTTTTCCACTGTCACTCACCCTTCTTCCTGGCTTGCTAGAGGGATCTGCGAGAGCTTCGAGAGATTCTTGGCGTATTCTTCTTCTATCTTTATTCTGAGAGGGATGGAGAGAACTTGATTACAACACAGCTTTAATGCAATTTGGTTTCCATCTGCGTTTCCTCTGTTGTGCAATCGAGTGATGTGCATAAATGAGCAGAAGAAGAAAAAAAACAGAACAGGAGGAAATGGTTTTGTTTAAAGACAGCAGCTTGGTTTTCATGGTAACATGTTAAAAAATAGTGCAGAATGATGATGGAAGATTAGGAGGCAGATACCTTTCCCGTATGAACTCGGCCATCTCTTTCTGCATCTGTTTACCCTTCAGCTGTTTCTGCAAAAGAACCTCAAATCCAGTGATGCAACCGTTGCCCTGGGGATCCTTCCTGTCAGCCTGTAAGATAAACATGGCAAGTGCACAAGAAAAGCATTGAGGAAACAAACCAATGAGATCAGAACAACATTAAAATGCAGCTAAGGTATGTTTCTACCAGTTTTGCACTTCAACAGACTGACATTTCTGCCCATTCTACTTAGCAGTGTGGCAGAAGATTGTTTCCAGTAGGAGTGCACCAATTGCAGTTTTCTGGCTGCTCGTCAGTTCTTAAGCCTGACTTGTCAATTCCGATTTTGATAGATACCAATTTTTTTTTTGTCTGAAAAGTTGCTAAATATAGCAACAAATTTGCTAAATTGGCGATATGGGGTGAGTATTGGTAACCACGCACGTGCAGATGTGACCTGGTGGACATGTCTGTAAGTCAGCCCTCTCTCACTACAGAGCAAAAGGGGACAGTGGCTGGTTTTCAGAACTTTGCAAAGATAGATAAGATCGGTTTCTCATGTAAGTATATGCTGATCTCCAAAAATGAAGGGAATCAGGGCCAATTCATCATTGCACCCCGAGTTTCCAGTCAGCTGGATTGAAAAATAAGATCAAAATTCAGGCTATAAAAGGGAAAGAACCAGGTCAGAACAGACAATTTAAACTCACATGATCTGAAAACAAAATGCTGGGGTGAATATCTGTGGGCAAACTGCAGGAAATCATCTGAAGGAAATGGGATTAACGTCCAGAAAAGCCAAACTAGAACCACCAGAAGCATTCATGGACTGTGGATGATTGGAACAAAGGTGGATTAATTGAGGAACTCAACGAATGGTCATCAGTCAAGAGGTGATGCTGGAACATATGGCTGGTTCCATCTCAATAAAACATATGAAGGTAACTTCTTGAAGAATACAGCCCATTTCTACAGTCAGTGAATGATATGGGGCTGCATGTCAGGTAAAGGAGAAGGGCAGATGGAAGTCATTACCTCTACAAATGTGCACAGAAGGACATTTAAAACACTTTTCTAACTCCATTATTCCAAAGAAGGTTTGGTGATGAAGCGATTTTCAGGATTATGATGCATTTTCTGACAGAACAATAGATTCTATTTTGTTTTTAAATATAGTTTTTCTTTTTACAGAAAGAGCATTTTCCAAAAAATTCTATAGGAATATCTCCCTCAGGACATGACTGCAGTGTGTTCGTGTGTTACAAGCACAGAGTGCACCTGGTAGAGATTACACTGCAGGGGTGGGAGATGTCCAAACAGTGCAGCAGAGGCCCGCTGGCTCACTGCGTTCCAAACCGTTTCTTGGTACCGTGTCATCCTACTGTGCTGTGTTCTGTATCACAAGACAGCCCGACGCTGATTCTCTCTCTGCAGAGTGGACTCACGTCGAAAGATGAAAAGGATCCGGTGTTATTTTTGTTCTCACTGACTTGGAGATTTTCCCCACAGGAAGGACTTTGTCAGCACAGACAGTTTATAATTTTTCCTCCATCACATCTTGATTCCCTCACAGAGTATCTCCATCTTCTAACTTATCTCCACCATTTTCTCTCTACTTCAAAATTTTAAAATTATACTGAGAGAAATAATCAAGAGATGGATCAAATGAAAGGCAAACCAACACGTTCAGCCATCAAAGCCTTTTTATTCGCTTTAAAGTTCGGATGGTGCATTGATAACGACTTTTTAAACCTGTCTCTTCAAAACCTCATACAGTTTGGTCCAAAATGATTTAATTTTAAAGTACTCTTCTAATTTTAATGACAGTGTTTCAACTGACTGGAAGTAATAATAACACTTTATTTTCACTAGAATCTGATGGAGAATATGTGGAGAGAGAAAAAGATTAAGGTGATGGCAAGGAGGCGCTCCAACCTCATGTGATTTCCAAACAGAGACCAACTTCTTGGTTGAATAAAAATAATTTTAAATCAAAATCTGTCAGGGTTATGGATAATTTTGGGCTTGTCTATTGGTTCTCATCTGGGAACTGAATCTGCCTGACCAGAGATCCCTGATGCTAAAGGTTAATGCTATTGCTACAATTTACTTTTGCTCAAGTTGTTATCTATAGATAACACCTGCAAACTAATATCAAGGCTTTTTTAAACCGTTGTGACCTGGAGAAGGGTGTTCATGCTTTTATCAGTTCCAGAATTGACTATTGTACCTAACTTGTTTAGGACGCAGCAGCTTGCTGTTAACCTCCACTCCGAGATGGGAACACATTACAGTTGTTTTATTTTCACTACACTGGTTTAACGTCCGTTTTAGAATAAATTTTAAACATTTCTTATTCCTTTTTAAAGCTCTTTCTTTTTATTAGAGTTATTGAGCTTCTCTATTTACTTACGGTTCCAGGGATAAAGAACATATGTTGGGGTGACTGAGCGTCTTTCTCGACTCTGGAATAAGATTTTCGATTTATAGCTAAACTCGTCCTTTTTAAGTCAAACCTCAAGACTTTTTTTATTTAGGCAGGCTTTTATTACCTAAAAATGTGGTACCTCTTCTGATTTTAACTGCCTTGTTTGCTCTATTTTGTTTTATCCACCTTGTTTTTAACCAGCTTTTTTACGTTTTATTTTTATATTGATTTTGTGAAGCACTTTGGTCACCAAAATTGTGGATGTGTAAAGAGCTATTTAAATAAACGATTGATTGAGTGATTGATTGAGTGAGTGAGTGATTGATTGATTGATTAAATGTAATCTATTTGTACACCTATACTATTAATTACCATGGTCACTGCGGAAAAGCTTTAGTAAAACAGTCTATGGTATATTTTAAAGAATGTAGCTCCTCACCCTAACTCTGAACTTTCCAAAAGGCAGCCAATATTCTGTTCTGTGGAGCATAAGCTTACATCTTGAAGTCTGTTTATGGATCTGACACAACTCTGCATCTGAACAGTGAGAGCGTATGATCATGAGCTTCTGTCCTACACAACATGGGAGTGGATCACGGAAGGGTAACTCTTCCACATCCCGTGGCATGTTTGAAGGAAGAATAGCAAAGCAGAACAGTAGAAAACAGTAAACCTTGACTATCCCTATTTTGTTCAGAATGCTATGAAAACTGAAATGCAGAAATGAATGTACAGACTATGGTGATAAACTTACCCAGAAGTAGTCACAGTAACTCCATTCATCCGGTTTCAGCAGCTGCTGTTCGGCCATACACACCGGAGATGGGAACGTCACACAATTGATCTGTGGGATGAAGACAGAGAAAGTTCAGGAAGATTCTTCCTCAATGGGCCATTAAAAGGGCCTAGTCAAGGATCTGGATGGAAAACGTTTTTTACTATGAAAGCACAGGGTGTTGTTATCATTTTCCTGACCAATCAAGCAGAGTGACACTATGGTCACTAAAGCAGGTATTGATATTTTGTGCAGGGTGAGCAGGTCCCTGGTGGAAAATGAAATCAGCATCTCCATAAAGCTTGTCAGCAGAGGGAAGCATGGGGTGCTCCAAACTGTCCTGGCAGAGGGCTGCTCTGGCTCTGGACTTGATAAAACACAATGGACCAACAGCAGCAGATGACATGGGTCCCCTAATCATCACTGACTGAAAATTCACGCTGGATCCCAAGCAGCTCAAATTTTCTATCACTTTTTCCTGGAACTAAATTTTTTTCCCCACACTATGTTTTTATTATATGGCACATTGTGATTTTTGACCTGGGAAAGATGCTATGTAAAAAATTTTTTTTACTGCTTTTTACTGCTTTACGCCAGTTTCTTTAGCATCCTGGATTCCCAAACATTGCCTTTCATTGCCCTGCAGAAGTTAATAGTAGTTTGTAGGTTTTCTTCTCCAGAGTCATCAGCACTATACATCTGATCAACCTGTGGCTGCAATTATTTACTCTATCACATGCTAAAGGCATGCAGGAATACATTAGATAACTTCTTTAAAAAATATGTTTAAGGAGAAATAAGTTTCAATGAGCTGCCAGGGTACCTAAAATTGCTCTGAGTCTGTTTGTCTCTTTTTACCTTTTTGAAGAAAAAAAAATGCATCTTCATAATCATATCTTCTGTCTTCCACAATCCCATTACATTAGGAGGTAAACAGTTTGCAGGGAAGGTGTGCGGCTTCTATTCAAAAAACTTCAGTGGCATCCCAATGCCACAGCCTCTCCTTGCAGAGGAAGCTGGTAAACAGAAGTCTGCTGATGACTTTTCCAGAAGCAATATTCAAACTGCCATGGGAAGAAGAGGAATAAAAGGCTTCTATTCCAAGTTTACTTTGGAATATATGTGTTATAATTTCTCAGAGGGAAACGCCTCCTATTTAGTCTCAATAGAGGTCCAGGGTTAGAGCGCTAGCAGGGCTTTAAACAAACCCCTGCTTCCTCTAATAAAGATCTCCAATGACAGGCTACATTTGTTTGCCTTCATGCCCCGACACACAATCCCTAATGCAAGGAACATGTATGTATGGAAGGCGATAAGGAACATGGAGGATGAGGGTCACTGATAGGACCTTTTCCCAAAATTTTAACATAAAGGTTCAGAACCTATTTCATCTTCTTAATTGTTTTTACATTTTGTGTAAACCACAAACATGATTTGTGTCATGGAAGCAGTGCTTTTCTTCAAGCAGCACCTACCAAAACAACTCAAGAAGCAGTCCTTTGTCCGTTTCTGTTATCTGCATTCCATTTCAAATGAAAAAAACTGAAGCCTACCCTCAACAAAATACCAGCATCTTGCAGAATTAACAAAAGCACAAATGAGCGCACCCACAGCGATGCAAATGGATCATATTTACAGCAGGTCAACAGAAACATTCTTCGCTTGAGTCTTTTTGAAACAACAATGACAAATAGCCAAAATCATAGAGCTGCTGCTATTGTTAGCACTTTGTGAGATGCGTTATGGTGCTTAAGCGTCTCAGATATATTGAGAATTTAAAGTCTTACACTGGACATGTTCTAAAGACGATGTGAGTATTAGTAATTACCACTGCATGATTAAACTGCTAAATAAGCATCCACTGTGAAAAGTGTGATTGTCAATTCCCACAAAGTCATGTTCTTGGGGTGGGGGCTTGGTTATTAACTGAATAATTGGCAGTGATTTTCCAACAACATACTTGCTTGAAATGCCCAACACTATGTGTTAGGCCTGCAGTGGCTGAATGTTACCTATTTACCTCATTCCATATGTGGGAACAGCCATCTGATGCTTTCCAAGAGCTAACCCCAGTTTCTTACCAGACACTTTGCTGACCCAGCTGCATGTGTATCTACAGCTGTGCGGCTACTGTTAGTGCATTTTTTTTCGCCTAGCAATGTGCATTTGCAATTAGTACAAACACAATCAGTCATTGTGACAAGTGGCCTAAGGTGATTTGTGGCTCATGAAAATACAATACAGTGAGATTTTCATTCTGTTGGTCTTGCTGGAAAGAGCTTTCCTTTGCACCTACCTCACATGTGGAAAAAAACAGAGAAATTCTAGACGTGGGTGCAGCATGACTTTAGCCAAGGCTGCTATGTGTGTGTTACAGCAGCTGGTGCATAAGCGCTAATTTGCTATCACAGGAGATCAAATGAAAACGACAACATTCCACATACAAAATGCACGTATCATGCTGCCAGAATGACTCCCATCACTCAGAACAGAACTCCCATAGATTCAGTGAAGATTTAAATTAGGTAAATGAAACACAGTCCTGAAGTCCCAAACTAATTTCGTAATGTTAGTTATTTTTATCAGCTCACATGCCCAGACAGAATTTGGCAGTGAAAATAACACATTTTGAACAGACTAAAATGGTGTCAGCTGTTTAAGTGATATGTGTGAACTAACAGTGCTGCCAAGATTCATGCGATGACTGTGAGATTCACACAGCTGGCCCGTTTCAACAAACCACATGTTGATGTTTAAAGGTCCTACACAAAGTCAGAAGGCTGACTTAACCTTAACTGACAGCTGAAGTGTGGAAAAAAAAAAAAGAAGTGTATAAAAAGCTCAAAACGTGTCGTTAACACAACAAACTGTTGGTTAGACAAAGAAAATGTGCTGACATGAACCAAGACATTGCAAGGTAATGGCGGACATGAACGTTCAAACTTACACTTTTTTGTCAAAACTACTGTGCCAACCCTTCAGATTACTGAATTCAAGTGAGTCAATCACTTGACTCACTTCAAGACCACGTGTATTAAATCCAGCACTTAGGCATACCAGCTGCTTTTGCAACCATTTGGGAAAGAATGGGTCTCTCTCAGCAGCTCAGTGAACTCCAGCATGGTATTGTGATAGGATGCAACCTTTACAGTAAGTCCAGTAAGTCCAGAGTCAATAGCTGCAGACCTCCAACTTCATGTGGCCTTGAGATTAGCTGAAGAACAGTCCATAAACAGCTGGAATCAGTTACCATGGCAAGGAAGTTGCATTCAAGCCTTACATCGCCAAAGTGTTCAAAGCAGTGCTGTACAGAGTGCCGCCACTGGACTCTAGAGCCGCGGAGGCTTGTTCGGCTGGTTGGTGAACTATCCCTCTTTGTCTGGGAAACCAATAGACGAGTTTGGGTTTGGCATTTTCCAGGAAAAAACAACTGCCTGACTCCACTGTCAAGTGTAAAGTTTGGTACACATAGAATTATGGTGTGAAGCTGCTTTTCAGGAGTTGAGCTTCTCTCTCTATGTCCAGTGAAGGTAGTTCTGAATGCCTTAGCAAACAATAACATTTTTGACAACTTTGTGGGAACAATTTAGGGATGACCTCTTCCTCTTCCAACTTACACCACTAATGGATGGGCAAGTTTGGTAGGAAAGAATTCGACTATAATGCCAAAAGTACTGACCTTACCTTGATGGAACACCTTTGGGATGAATGAAAACAGACTACCAACCATGTCTTGTCAACCAACATCAGTGTCTGACCTAACCAATACATTTCTGGAAATTGATCAAATATTGCTAACTACAACACTCATTGGTAGGGATGGGAATTGATAAGAATTTATCTATACCGATTCCATTATCTCACTTGTCGATTTGATTCCTTATCGATTCTCATTGAGTTAGGAAATAAACTCTTTAATTCAAAATATGCACCATGTTGGATTCGATTCAAACAAAATTAACACTGGCTTGAAAAATAAGAATCCCTCTGTGAAATGAACATTTTAACATGAAATGCAACTTTTTGCACATCCACAGTTTTTGTGCAGACAAATGTGCATGTTTGACTTTTCAGGAAGGATCTTTCAGGACTCACAGGTCGTTTTCAAAAGGCGCATTTAATCTGACAAACGAGCCTCATTGAGACCCATATTCTAATTTATTGTACATAAATGTAAATGTTAACATGAGATGGACACTATTCATACAGTATGGTACTAACTTCTTTCTCCATTTTTAGGTTATAGGTGGGGTTATGATATAATTACTGCGAAACATTACTCTTTCAGAGCTTCTCAAATGTTATTTTCATTTCATGCCAGGCAAAAAAATGATAAAAATACACAATTGGACTCATCTAAGCTAACATAGGGAACTATTTTTTTAATTATCAAAGAATTGAGGTGGTATAAAACCACAGTTAATTAGTACAACACCTCCCCCAAACCTTCTCTTAGTAACATGTATATGCTGACTTGGAGTCCAGTGATTCCTGATGATAACCAATAACACTAATGATCTTCAGATTTTTAGATAAAAGTATCAGAAACAGTAGGTATCAGTTGTTAGAGCAGTCTACTTTCCCTCTGCACATTGACAATGTTGTTTTGGTTATGATAGATGTTCAACTTCCATAGTTTTTAAATATTAGGCGAGAGGGAAAAACTACCTAAGAAACCAAAAAAGTTAGAAAATGGTCCAAAATCCTGACCTTTTCTTCAAGTGCAAATGCAAAAATGAAGCAGTGACCTGATTACTAAGGAAAAACTGGATATTTGATAGTATGATGTCACAGTGTATCTACCACCTGAAAGCAAGCTCCAAAACAGGTCTCTTTGGAGAGAATGAACAGGAAGGCATAACAACCAGATGTGTCGTTTAAGCCAATTTACAACTGCTTGTATACATCTGTGCATCATATTAAACCAACCTGAGGAAACTAAAAACGTTACATAGAATCCAAATAAAATCCATCAATAACGGTCAACCATGAGTTCTCGCTCAGTTTGGCGTTTCTTTCAACCATCAAAACTCACCGTAACTGTTGTCTCCTTGTTCTGTTTCCTGGTTGGTGACGTTGATCCCGGGCTCTGCAGAGAGAATAGGGACACTCCGTCAAAATTCCAATCCTCTGCGTCACGCATGATTGCTCAACACCAACACTCTGTCACTCCAACAAACACGCAATGTGATCGAAGTTGTTTTCTAAGTGGCAGCCGAATGTGTTCGACTAGTACAATCTGTACTGGTGCTGGCAATGTTTGTGTGTGTGGAGATAGTTCTGCAGAGCAAAGCAAAGAATGACTTGCTCTCTGTCTCTTTTGTGTGAGTGTGCGTATCTCTGTGTGTGTGTCAATTCAATCACTTCAGTAGAGAACTGAAATAAAGCATCTAGGTGTGAGTTTAAATGCAACAGAAAAACTGACAAACTGACACACATAGGACCATGTATTTTTATAAAGGCATATTTTAATACCTAGACTGCAAAACCTAAAAAAGAGAAGGAATTTGCAACCCAAAAAGTTGGACAACTCTGACGTAAACCATTAATTCGCCCACAAAGCTTACTGTGGCAACTGGGTGCTGGTTAACTCAATTGTGGATATTGAAGCAATAAAAGCAGGACTTTGAGGTTCTTCTCAACCCAACTGATACAGCTTCTGGGTTGGCAGAAGAGGTCGAGGATCTTGAGGTGGACTGACCCATCACTGATGATGCAATCACTGACTTTATTAGAAAATCCCATGGTGAAAGACCCTGGGGATGCATAAGCTCCTAAAGACCCTGAAGGGCATTCTTGCTTCACAAGCCCGTGCAAGGAGTCCCATGACAGTAGAATCTTTAGGTTCAGGGGAACCAATTGAGTTTTCTTTGTGTCTATGGAACACTGGAGCAGGTTGCAAGGACATTAAAGGTGCCTGGTTTGTTGACTTGGAAAGAACTTGAGACCATGTCTTTTGTAGTGTCGTGCAGGGTACTTCGGTAGCGTTTTCTTTTTTTATGCCATTCAGTTCCTGTGATAATTTGGTTTGCATTGGCAGTAATAAGCCAAACTTGTTCAAAGTAAATCTTAGACTACCACCAGGTTTATCTTTTGGTCCAAATTCTGTTGATGACTTTAATGAACAGAATTTCCAGGCTAAGACACTGAGCAGAACGTCTCAGGTTCAGGTAGACTTTGGATCTCCTCTTTTTTGTGAATGATGTGGTCCTGCTGGTCTTACTGACTAAGGACTTTTTTTTAGAAATATCCACAACTTCCTTGTAACAATCAATGGCTTCTCCAAGAAAAATAAGGTTAAATAAATTAAAAATGAGGCACTGGATGAGGATTAGCACCTTTAAGTCTGAAGGCATTTTCAGCTAGAAAAAGGTGGATTACTGCCTCTGCTTCAGGATTAAGTTACTGCCTCAAGTGGAGGAGGTTAAGTTTGTTGGGGTAGAATGCAGTGAGAGCCTAACATTGCCAGCAGGTCTAAGTTGCAACTAACAGGATGAGGTTTGTTGAGTAATGTTGCTGCTTTTCCAAATGTGATAGAAGCCAGTTGAGGTGCTTTGGTAAGGATGCTCTCGAGATGCATTTCTAAGAAGGTGTCTTAAACATGTCTCCTTGAGAGGAGGGCCCAGGGCAGACTCAGGACTCATTGAAGAGATGTTTTTAGATATGCTCTCTTTAATTGAATGTATGACTATAAAAAAAGAAGGGTTTGGGGACAGAGACTGTCTAAGTGGTGGGTGGATGGTGTGTAATATCTCCATGACTACAAAGCTAATTATGATCAAGGGAAAAGATACTGTAGGATGGTTTAATCAGCTTTGACTGCCATCAGCCTATTTATTTAATAAGGTGAAAGAGAGAGGTGGTTTAATCCTGACAAAGAAAAAAAAAATCAAAGACTTAATGTGAGTGGACAGCCTCTTGTGTATATTTTGTCAAGGGAATTTACTGAAATTTTTTTCTGCACATTGGCATGTATTCCCTGGTGGAGTCAAGTGGGTTTTATTTTCTATCAGACAGATTTTAAAGAGATATCAAGGAAGAACATTAAAATAATTCCAATCTGTCTTAAGGACTTTCTGAACCCTAATGAATAAACAAAAAAACAACAACAAAACAAACAAACAAAAAAACAAACAAACAAACAAAGAAATGCCGAATATAATGTCAAAATAGCAAAAGTGATGAAGTTTTACCTGGGGCTCTGTACTGGTCTTCCTACCCAGGCTGTTGTGTGAATGGTCACCATGATGCAAGGGGCTACCACCTGAGTGGAATCCATTCACTGCAGAAAGAAATGAGACGGAAAGGGACGGATGAAAAGTCACCAGGTTTTCCATACTGAAAATGAGTGGGTAAGTTTTACTTATTAAAGGAGAATTTTATTATTTAAATATGTTCAACCATCCAGAGTCAAATTTTAGCCTTGTTGGTGGTGGTTTGGTATCGTCATCCAGACTATGCTGCGTTCGACTTGTCTCGAAAGTCTAAACTTGGAGCAGGAAGTGACATCACATCCCAGTTGTGAGTGCTCTGGCTGCAGGTCGGAAAAAGCTGGATTTATTAGCAATACAAACTGATAACCCATTTCTTTCTATTTTATGAGTTCAAACATAAAAACAACATTTTACCATGTAGATATTTATAGCACTACATGGGCCACTGGTTTAATGAGGTACAAATTGTCAAAGGAACTTAGTTTATTGTTTATACCTATAACATTCACTACATCTCATGTGTCTAAAGCCATTTTGAATACTGCACAAGGGGCTGCTCGGTAAGCTCCAACTTTCACAGTCACAATTCTGACTTTAGTGGACAATTCTTTGTAATGTTCTGTTGCTGAATTAAGCTGAAACCACAGAATCATGCTATACACATCTATGGAAAAGCAAAACATTTACAAACTACAGCAATTTAGCTGTTAAACTAGGTAATGTAGTCTGTTAGCTAGCATGAAAATCAAAAACCCATGTGTGCAGGTATATTAGCTCATTTTTCAGGAGCAAATGATTGAACCTAAAAGTTTGCTAAAACAGCTTGTACATTCATGTATTAAGATTAAAAAATAAGACAGCTTCAGAATAGTAAAAGGTGAAATTCTGAGAATTTATGTCCTTCAATCAAAATCTGTGACAAGTTGTGACCCAAAATTACAAAATATTTTCAGAATTTAAATGTTTTTTTTTTTGTTGTTGTTGTTTTTTAAAAATTGTCATGAAATGTTCAGCAAACAATAATTGGTGAATAATGTTCTGCCCTTTTAGTGGTTAGAAATAATATACTGGTAATAAATGTAATGACATTCAATTTGCATTCTTTTTCAAATTCAGCCTTATGAATTATTAATTGGTTAATTGTTATCAAATCAATTGTATTTTAGTATGTGGATTGCTGAAAATAACTGACAGACAATTAGGATGGGTAAATAACATATCTTCAGGTAATTCAAATAGTTTTTTGGGGGGGAGACAATATGTCCTGTCTCTGATATCAGATATTCTGGCGGTGCTTACTTGAAATTCTTAAACATGTAAGCCATGATATCGAGTAAAAAGGTGTTTTGTTTTTTTTTAGAGGAACAGCCATGCAGTGTAATAACCACTCAAGCGACTGCTGCAAAAATGAGGGTCACTGTTGGTAATATGCATGATGTGTGTTTGGTTAAGGAACATGTATGGAAGCTATCAGACGATTTAATTGAATTACCTTGGACATTCTTGTGACAAATGTAATTATTTTAAAACCAACATTATTGAATAAGTGTGACTAATTTTCAAGACAACTGCTTTAAAAAAGACATGCTTCGGACTAAGTAATGTACAGTCATGGCTAAAAGATTGTATACTCGCTTTCAGTTTTCAAATTAAAGTACACTGCAAAAATATTTATATCTCTCGACCTTTTTCACATTTTGTCACGTTACAGCCTCAATACTTCCTTTGAGTCTTAAGAGTTATGTTTCGACCAGCTTCGAATATCTGGAAACAGAATATTTTGCTAGTTCCTCTTTACAAAACAGCTCAAGCTAAGTCAGATTGGAAGGAGAGAGCCTTGCCATAGCTTCTCATTGGATCTAGGTCTGGGCTTTGAGCGGTCCATGAATATGCTTTGATCAAAACCATTCCATTGTAGGTTTGATCTGATGTTTAAGGTTTTGATGTACACTGTTGTCCTGTGATGGACTGGTGACCTGTACAGGGTGTATCCTGCCTCTTCCCCAACGACCACTGAAGACAGGCATCCTGCGAGGAAAAAGCGAGGAAAACTGACTATAAACTGACCGTTTTGCTGTTTAAACTATTTTCCAGCTGTTGGTTCCATGAGAGAATTAATAAATATAAATATCTTTGAAAATATGCTTGAACGCATCTATTGTGAGGTGCTAAGCATTAAAACTGTACTACATATGGTAGATCAAGTAGCATGTTTTTAATGGTTGAGGCTTATTTTGGGGGCAATGTTTGTGTTTGAGAGGTTCTGACTATATGCAATGACCAATGAATTGACAACATTTCTGAGTTATAAATTTTGTTTTATTGTCACTGAGGGACTGAATCAAAACTTAGCCCTACATTCAATAAATCTCAGCCTTTTCAGCAAACTGAGCTCATTTTCTCTTGAGGTCAAATTCAGTTTAGCAATCATCACACTGTCCTTCTCTAAGCATTAGGTAAAATGCATTTTCAGTCTAAAAAGTACATTTTAGAAACTTTATTGTTTAGACTGTGATGTTCTAACAAGCTTTCTTTCTAACAAGGGAGATGAATGAGTGAATGAAGCTTGTTTCCGTATGTGGAAACATCCAAAGAACCTTCCTGCCTCTTTCTGATCGTTTGCCTTTAGGAGCAGGGCCAAAGCAGAGACAGAGGACTCCTCAGTTCTTCAGTTTGTGGCTGTAGATAAAGTTAGTCACAGGAAGTGTCTGTGTGTGGTGAGCATGAGCAGAGGCTTTGTGCCACCGTGGAATCTTAGGAGAATTCCCAGCCCCAGGGCACTGACACTTGAGGAAGCTGAAGTGAAAGAAACAGAGCAGAAGAGAGACCAGTTAAGCACCTGCTGGCAGAGAGTTCTTGTGTCGGATGGAGCTCTTGGGGGTCCCTGGAACGCTGGATGGCCTCTCCCATGTGGTCTCTGAAGGAAGGGGTGTTGGGGAGGAGAAGAGCATAGAAAGCATTAGGAAACAGTTACAGCTATTTGTGGCAAGGAATAAGAAGAAGTGATTCCATTTACAGATGCAAACTTGGCATTTCTTGAAGAAAGCAACAAAAAAAAACCCAAAAAAAAAAACAGACCTCATTCACACTTTGATGCTTTTCTTTCTCATTATCTTAAAGTGGGGGACTCCAGTGTTTCAGCCAGTAAATAATCACTTGCTTTGATTTCTAAAATTTTATTTTTCGGACATAAAGTCAGTTCAGAAATTCTTTAGTAATCCCAAAGGGAAATTAAATGTTGTAACTCAAACTATCCACGCTTCTTCAGAGTCATTGTAGATGCTGATGGCTGTTGGGTTGAAGGATCTTATGTAGCGGTCAGAATTACAGTGTTTCTGAAGAACCCTCTGACTGAAGACACTGTTGTTGTACAACAGTCTCATAGAGAGAATGCTCATATTTGTCAGTAATGTTTTTCATTTTATGAAGAATCCTTCTTCAGTCCTTTATAAAGATGAAGAAATGAAATAAGTTACTGGATGACCTTTGCGGAAATGAGAACCCTAATAAATCTAAGTCAGGTTTGAAGAATCCTTCTTCATAAAAAGACAACAAACTTCAGTCTGGTTTATTAGGACCTTATGTGACAGATGAACACATAAGTATACCATTTTAAAATGGATGGAGAATGAGACATGGTTTTCCAAATTCCACACCTGTCATGTACATCCATCCATCTCCTTGTCTATTCTGACCATCACCGATAGATGTGTGCATGGTGATATGCAGTTTTTTTTAATTTTATATAAGCCAAAATGTTCAGTTTTATTCCCATCTGATCAGAGCACCTATTTCCACATGTCTGCTGTGTGTCAAACATGCTTTCTTCTAGCAAGTCTCACAAAGGCTGCGGCTCCTCCAGAGTTACCAAGGG
The DNA here is from genome assembly GCA_014839685.1 of Anableps anableps. Lineage (NCBI taxonomy): Eukaryota > Metazoa > Chordata > Actinopteri > Cyprinodontiformes > Anablepidae > Anableps > Anableps anableps. Next base: position 8,766,880 of record CM026084.1, read on the forward strand.
CCTCTTGGCTGCTTCTATGATTAACTCTGTTAATGACCGACCTGTCGATTTAGATTCACAGCCAAGACTTGGAATGTCTGCAGGTGGACTGACCAGTTTATAAGCTTGAGATATTGCTTTATATCCTAAGTCTGCTTTATAAATGCAAGCAAGACATTTTTTAGATTCATATTTGTGGAAATACTTGTCATTTCCTCCAACTTCACAGTTTTGAGTAATGTTTGTGTTCATGTGTCACATGAAATCTCAGTAGTTTTAATTTTGTAAAAGGGGAAAAAGAAGAAGCATGAATAAGATGAGAACTCTATATCTGCAGGCCGCTCCAAATCGCCGCGAAATAAAGATAAAGGAATTAAATAAGTTACTGGATGACCTTCGCGGAAATGGGAACTCTAAATAAATCTAAGTCAGGATTGAACAAACAGACTAGATCATAATGAAACTCCTGTTGTTAGAGGAAACTGGACATATATCATTCTTAGTGCAAGATCTCATTTCTTTGGAATTATTTCACCTTCCAATTAATCAGCTGAAGGCTATGAAGTAAGTTGTGGATACTGTAACTCAAATATGTGCATTGTGTCAAAGTCTCTCCTGCAAAAGATTCATAAACCCCCCCAT